>OY998242.1:16834505-18132005 GCA_963922005.1 Cornus suecica | reverse complement strand
ATATATAAAATTCATATGATGTTATATTAAGTACATGTTTGGTACAATGGAATGGAATGTCCATTCATTTTATTATTTAATTTGGTACAACATAATGAATGAGAATGACAATTTTCAAGGAATGAAATTTCATTTTTGGGAATGAATTTTCATTCCATTACTAAAGCTATGGAATGGTCATTCCATTCCTTTAGGAATACTTTTAAAACATAAAATTACTTAAATAACCCTCTCATATTTTAAAAAAATAAGCCGCCACCATCATCATTTCGCCACCGCCGCCACCATTTCGCCATCTTTATTGTTCATCATTACTATTCCCGTTACGTTTTATCATTCTTTTTGTAAAAAGATTAAAAAATAGTATTATTTAATTTAATTTTATATCTAATATTAAGAAGGGTATTTTTGAGAAAAAGATTTCAAGTTCATTTCATTCCCAATGTGTTTCATATTTACAATCAAACAATAGAATGAGAATAATTATTTTATTTTATTCTCATTCTCATTCCATTCTCACTTTCATTTCATTCAACCGTACCATAAAGGGAATTGGCCAAGTAAAGGGATAAAGGGAATTGGCCTTACTTACTAGTGAGTCAGTGACCCCACCAAATTGTCACTCACGGTAAAATTGGACCCATAATACTTTAGAGCACCCATTTAATTCAATATCATTGTAATATATAATCAACACTCTCTTCGCTCCAATTCCCCCAAATTCTCTATCAAACCCTAAATTCACAACCTCAAAGATGTCATTCTTCAGAAAATTTCTTCTTCCTCTTCCGTACACCTCTCACTCAATCGCAAGGACGAGCTTCATGGTTCACCTGAAGATACTCTTCAATCTGGTGATCTCATCTTCTTCACTCTCAATCTATAGGTTTTGTTGGAGTGGAGGCGGCCGTTGCGACGGCCATGGAGGACTCAGTGACGGTGTCCATGGGGAAACTATTGAGGTTGCGGTTGCGACGACTATGGCGTCGCCGGAATCGTGTTTGTAGGAAATTGTCCCACATCGCTTGAAAATCATATAAATTTTGGGTATATATTATGGAGAGAGGAGCATAGTTCCAAGGAACTTTGAATGTATGGAGAGGGCGCTGGGTTACAGTGTGTGATGGGTTCGAGAGACGGTCCCCGGAGTCCACACTAGAGAATGGGATGATTAGTGTATGGTACTATGATTATTTTCCGTCAAAAACTAATAATATTAGTGACAGAAAATTGTTATCATAAATAAAAATTTATATTGTGACATAATAAAAAATATGTCACTGATATAAATGAATCGTCACAAAATCTCTTATTTGTTGTAGTGATTTTTGAGTGTTTTAGACAATAATCATGTTGAATGTTAAATATGTCGGCGAAATCAAGCATTGAAGTAGTAAAAAATACAAATGAAGTGTAAAAATGAGTGTATTGAGTAAAAATGTCTCTCGAAAGGCAAAAAACGGAATTTTCCAAAGCCGTCAATTAAAGCAAAAAGTCTCGGGGAGTCAAGAGGGTCATTTTGACACAGTTGCAGAGAAAAATGATTTTCATGAAAAAGTCTACACCTACATAAGCAAAAAGTGGCCTGAAAGTAAAAATCTACGCTCCTAGACCTACGCCTAAGGAATACCTGCGACAATAATAATTAATTCATACTGGAATGTTGATTTTACCCCAATGTGATTTCCTATGATGTGGCTACGACTTTATACATTGAGATATGTATCATACACATTATATTTATCAGAATATAGGGTTTTACTTAATTTAGTGTGAAATTACAGAAAATGGTAAACTTAATGTTTCTACTCAGCATTTTCTATAAATACCAATGTCTAGAAAAGAGGAGGTCACGTTTTTGAGAGATTTCTGCAAGTTTTTTATAGATTCCTATTATTTTACAGAGATATATGGTGAGAGGAGATCATTGAGTGATTTTATATTTTATAATTCTTTTTTGTTTAGGGTTTATTTGATTGTGCTTCTACACAGACAATTCTCATGCACAATTGAATGACATAATTGCTGGAAAATCTACACACCGTTGATTGTAATGTGATTGCTTAGATCCGTTTGAGAAATGGAGTCGTCCGAGTGCGAAGATCGGAGCATGATGCTTAAATTAGTTTTATACACAATAAGATGCTCGATTAGTTTTATACACACTAAAAAGACTTGGCTAATTAAAAGAGAATAGAAGAAATAAAACTTTATCGAGGATGAACAAGTATAAATACAAAAATTACCAGCCAAAAATAATAATAAAAAAAGAGCAGATGATATATAATAGCAAACAATGCAAACGATGTGCATACCATCTTCACCAACAGCGATATTGCCTAGATCTCCAGCCTGACAAATTTCATCTTCAGGGGCGCCATGTTCTGTGCATGCAGGATTATAATGCGGTCCTGCAAATAAAATCAATAAACAAAAATCGAGGTATCAGAAAAATTGAGTTATTCATACTCCAAAAGTCTATACTCGCATACCTCCCATTATAATTTTTACTAAAAGAAATATCATCATAATACCCCTTAGAAGTCGAATGTAAACACAGTTACTGGGACAAGTATGGAGTGTGACTGTGTGAGTGCACTAGTATAGATCATGCATATCATTTATTTTTCTGGAAAAAAAAAAAAAAAAAAAAAAAAAACAAGGGAAATGTAAGAGTATTTTTGTGTTGTTCAAGTATAATTTCAGCAACAAAAATTAACTTATAAAGCAAAATGCGGTTTATTTCCGAGTTGTTTACCAACTCATCAATATAATGTGAAGAGGAAGGAATTAGTTATCCACGAATACCAGTAGACATGCAACCATTTGTTGTGTCCCCAAGGGCATGGATATGGAAGCCAAGAAGCCCTGGCTTGAGACCGGAAAGACTTCCGGTTATAGTAGTTGGACCTGAAATTTTAAAATCGAAAATTCGTCACTCAAGAATTCCAAACTAAATTGTATATTTTTTCGCTAAGAAACAGGGTAGAGTTCTGGTCCTAGCTCCTTCTTGGACGAAATAGATAGTTCCGCTCACACCCTCATTACTGCCAAGAACAGCAACAGCCTTCATCATGGTTCTTCCAAATAAGTCTCTTCAATATTTTTAAAATCACTCACATTTAAATTTGAATGGACATATAGATCATGATCGCTACTTCACAACATAACCACTTGGAAATAAATAAATGCAGAGTGTTGGAAGCATAAGAAAATATGATATTCAAAAAACAAATTTGGAAGAAAGCAATAACAAAAGGGTTAATTTCACAAAATCCACTTATACTATTCAATTTAATCAACTAATCTCCACTGTGTCCACTTTACCCTCCATACTATTCAATTTCATCACTATGTCCCCTCTCCTTACATTTTGAGTCAGAATACCTAAACTACCCTCAATAGTATAGGGGAGTTTAGTGAAATCAACCATTTAAAAAAATTATTTTTTAAAAATCAATTATATTTTTCGTAAAAATTATAAATTTCAATATATATATATATTTCGGGAAAAAAATATTTTTCGAAAACAATATATATTTCGGAATATATATATAATTCGTCAAAAATATATATTTTCCGAATTGTTTTAAAAAAATATGATTTTTTTCCGATTTTTTTTTTTTTTGCAAAAAATATATATTTCGGGATATATATATATTATTGGAAAATGATAAATATTTCGGAATATATATATAATTAGTCTATAATATATATTTTCCGAATTGTTTTCAAAAAAAATAATTTTTTTCCGAAAAATATATATTATTTTCCAAAATATGATTTTTTTTCTGAAAAATTTATATTATTTTTTCCGAAAAAAATATAATTTTGGAAAATAATATATATATTTTGCAAAAATTATATTTTTCAGAAAAAAATCATATTTTTTTAAAACAATTCGGAAAATATATATTTTTGATGAAATATATATATATATATTCCAAAATATATATATATTTTTTAAATTTATAGTTTTTACGAAAAATATAATTGATTTTCAAAAAAAATAAAATTTAAAGGGTTGATTTCACTAAACCCCCTTATTTGAGGGTAGTTTAGGTATTTTGACTTAAAATGTGAGGGGAGGGGGCATAGTGATGAAATTGAATAGTATATGGGTCAAAATGGACACAGTGGAAATTAGTTGACATAGTGAAAGTTAGTTGATTAAATTGGATAGTATAAGGGGTTTTATGAAATTAAACCATAAAAAAATGAAAATAAAGAGGAAAGAAGAACCACAGGACCTTTGTTGTATCAGAACTGAATGGGGTACGCAAAAGGTCTGGCCTACCAGAGTAAGTCCTCTCCTACTCAAAATTAAATTTCATGGGACATTGATTCTTATGGCAACTAAAAGTAAATCTAACGCAAGTGCAGCGGGTTGCCTAATAAAGGTTTGGGACCAAGAAGCAAATAATTTGTTAGGGCTACGAACATAGTCTTAGCTATATCATATTCATGTGGGAATCGTCTTACACAGATCCCGTGAATTAGTCGATATATATATATATATAAATATATATTCGCATCTGTCAAAAAAATTAAGAGAGTAGTTACTTGTTACAGTCTGTGTTCTGGTCAATTGGAAGCAGAGGGAAATCGACTCCACATTTCCCGGGAAGAGGAGGGATGCGTTTAGGATCATATTTGATCTTTTTCATAGCTGCTTTCCCACAATTACAGACTGCAACGCGATCCGCATGGGATGGGGCCATGTTCGTCATTTGCTTAACGCACAGCAAGCTGCCCATTGGTTCCTTACCCTGCAGGGGGCCAAACTTGTGGTAACCTCTCCGCAGGAAGGTACAGACAGGGCTAACCTCGAAACTAGCAAGAGAACAATGGTCACAGACCATAGTGCACTAGAAGGACTCATCATCTTTGTTTGAACACTAGGATTTCACAAACACACAAGAGATGTGGAATGTGTAGGGGGAGAGTGTGGATTTATAGGTAAGGATGTAGGTGTTGTGTGTGTGTTCAGTTACTACCACATAAGTGTCATGAACTTCCCAGAAGTAATCCAATACGATGTATAAAGCACTAAAATAGAAGAAATGATAAAATGGAAAAATAAACTAAGACGGAGCTTCTTTGAAAAAATGAAGGATTTATATAACATTGTAGAAAGAAACAATCTGATCATGGTAGTAGTAGGCAAAGTACCACAAAAAATAACTGCTTATTTGGAATAATGTTAGCAGAAAAAGAAGCAAAAATTAGGGTTCCAACTTCCAAATGAAATCATGAATCTCATTTACCAGTAATCTCCACATGAGCACAAGCCGTTCACAAATCGATGAAAACGATTAATATCCCTCACAATAATTTCTCTCCCGAAAATCTCGGAAGCAAACTTCATTACAGTATGACAATCACCACAAGTCCTCAGGTTCTTCTTTATCCTAATTGGAGCCCCAACAGGAAGTGTCAGTAGCCCAAATGCAAGCGCCAGTTTTTCACTGTGATGCCATAAGCTCCTCTCCTTGTGCTCTTCCACATTGTTAATTGCAAACTGAGTTTCAGCAACATAACCCTTCTTCTTCACCAACTCCTCCAATTTTCCCAACATTTCGTATATCTCATTCGTCCTAGAATGTGATCTGTCGTGTGCTGTAAAAACAAACGTCTCATTCTTAACATCGATCCAGCTGCATCCAAACTCCTTCCTCACCCCACTGACCCTCATCATTCTCCGAACTTCATTAGCTTCGTCCAACCTTCCACGAGACGCATACATGTTACATAGCAGCACATAGTTCCCGGGATTATTAGGTTCGATTTCAAAGAGCCTATCTGCAGCTTCTCTGCCTATTTCAAGGTTTCCATGATTCCTGCAAGCCGCGAGCAAAGCTCCCCACACGGATGCGTCTGGTCTAATTGGCATTGATTCTATAAACCTCTTAGCTTCCTCCAATCGACCTGCGCGACCAAGCAAGTCAACCATGCAAGCGTAGTGTTCATGCCCTGGGTCCATGTCATACATATTGGTCATGGAATTGAAATAGGCAAATGCATCTTTTACACGTCCAGTATGGCTGCAAGCCGACAGAACACAGACCAGCGTTATATAATCAGGCTTAATCTCCTTTTCCAGCATATCCTCGAATAATTCTATTACTTCGTTTGCACAGCCATGTTGCTGGAAGGCTGAAATCATGGCTGTCCAAGTAACCACATTTCGGCCCTCGCTCTCTTGAAACATCCGGTGAGCGTCAACCAAACTCCCACATTTAGCATACATTGTAATCAATGAGCTTGCGACGCAAATATTTGTCCCAAGCCCAGTTTTTATTATCTGATCATGAATCAATGTGCCCTGATCCAGTGCCGTGAGATTAGCCGCAGCGTGAAGGACCGTAGAGAATGAGGCTTCATCGGGTGAAATGCCTTCCCTTCTCATGATCCAAAAGTAATTGCAAGCTGCTTCAAAGTCATCATTTTGCACACACCCCATTACCATGATATTCCATGTAACAACATCTTTATCTCCTATCGTCCGAAACAACTTTTCACCCTCTTTAAAGAACCCACATTTGCAATACATGTCCATAAGCGAATTCTTCACATAAGCTAAGGCACTCAAACCCTGCTTAATGGCAACTCCATGAACTTGTCTCCCAAACTCCACACCACCCATGTTAGCACAAGCACTCAATACACTCGAAAAACTCACTTGGTCAGGGGATACACATCTCTCTCCCAAAACCTTTTTAAATAATCCGATCGCCCGAGCATACAACTTGTTCAACAAGGACCCAACAATCAAAGAATTCCAAGAAACAAGGTTTCTCTCAGGCATTTCATCAAACACCCTCTCTGCAGACCCCATTTCAGAACACTTGGCATACATGTCAACCAATGCACTACCCACAAACAAATCAAGCTCAAACCCATGTTTACAGACCAAAGAATGCATCTGTTTTCCATGAACAACAATCATGGTGTCTGCACAAGCTGGTAGGACAGCAGAGAAGGTGAATTGGTTTGGGTAAACACCAGTTCTTCTCATTTGATTAAAGAAATTCAAAGCTTGATTGGGCTTTTTGGAATGTGATAACTGGGTGATAAGAGAGGTCCAAGTGACAACATTCTTGGAGTCATCATGGGTTGTTGAGAACAATGTGAGGCTGTGATTGATGTGCCCACATTTGGCATACAAGGTGATGAGGCTGTTGAAGAGGAAAGGGATGGACATGTAGTTGTTGGTGATGATTTGGGTGTGGATTTGGGAGGCATGTTTGGTGTTCTTGGTTTGGGTTGCATTGTTTAGGAGACTGTTGAGATGGGTAGGAGATAGATCTGGTGATGATGGTGAGTTTTGGTGGGAAAAGTTGTGAAATTGTTTGGGTAATGGTGGATTTGAGCAAAAGGGTATTTTGTGAATTTTGTTGATTTTTGTAGCCAATGTAGCTTTCATAATAATCACTCAATTTATGTGCAAATTTAGGGAATAGTAATAAGAACATATTAGCAGCAGAAGATGTGATTTGCTTGTTTTGCTACTTTTATTACCCACTTTCAATTGTGTTCTTGTATGGCAAAAACAGGCCGACTATGTTTAACCAAATAAAAAATTATAGAGACTGGAGTAGAGATTATGTTTAGGTTTCTTTGGATGGACAAGAGAGAAAACAAATAAAATGATATATTAGTTATAAGGGAAAAAAAATAATAATATTTTAAATTTATGTTTTAATAGATTATGAAAGAAAAGAAAAAAAAAATGATATTATTTTTGTTTTGATAGTCAAATGAGACAAGAGAAAAGAAGGGATAATAATTAAATTATTAGTATACCCTTTAATTAATAAAATTATTTTTTAATCATAGAGGATAATTTTGTCATTTTAATACTTACGGCATGTTTGGTAGAGCTGTGTTTGTGTTGAAATAAACAAAAAACACGTTTTTTGTTTTTTTGTTTATTCATCCAAAAACATAAGTATATTTGGTAGGGATGTTTTTTGGGTCGAAATTGAAAAATTAAAAATCAAATAGCACGTTTGGCAGAGCCCTATTTTTCATAACAGAAACAGAAAAACATGTTTGGCAGAACCTTGTTTTTCATAACAGAAACAGAAACAGAAAAACATGTTTGAAAGATTCTGTTTATTCTGAATTTCAAATAACAAAAACAGAAAAACACGTTTGGTAACTTTAAATGTATTTTTTTTGTTTTTTCAAAATACAAAAATTAATGATGGCAAATCTTTGGCAATTGAAAGACACTTCTTTACCAAATATCTTCTATGACAAGTTGATATTATTCATCATGAACACTTTTGAAAATGAAAAAATTTCAGCAACACCTCCCCATAAAAATGATAAGTCCAAATTTTTTTTTCACCTGATAACATGTAATGACCGGCTTAATTTAAATAATTTATTTTTCTTCGGTTAATATATATATTTTTTTATCTTGTGCATTACGTGGCATTGCATGTGTTTTCGTGCATTAAGGATTTCATGATTTGAATTTTTGGGTCCATTCCTATGTTTTGTAAAATTTTCATTTTGTCGTTGACCAGGTAGTTTCGATATTTTAATTAAATATGGGGGTTACTTTTGAGTTTGATAAAGATGAGGGTAACTTTTGCAATATATTCATTATGTGTAAATGTGTGACCGAATTCCACATGTTTATTTTTATTTTTATCTTCAACTTTCCAAAAGCATATTCCTCCATCATTTAAAGGTGCAATCATACATCTATTATATTGACACCACTTTATGACATTATTAATGAAAGTTTTCAACCATTATATTGATGTGTTGAGGTTGGCTTTTGCATATTCTCAATAATCAAGCAAAACCATTTTTCCATCATCCTCTATTTTTCTCTTATCTTTTTATCTCTACATTTTGGGCATCTTAGAGTGGGGATTCAATTTTGTGCTCAACTAGGAAGTTGTTCTACGTGTTCCGATCTTCGGTTTAATACCAATTACGGTATGTGATCTATATTATTTAATTTGATTTAATTTTTCAAAAATTCCAGATTGCTAGTTTACATGTTTAGTGAAAATCAAGGCTTTAGATCTCTAATTTATAATATATGTACGGATCAAAATTAGTTTATGAAAAATTTACAGATCATATATAGGTATGTGATTATATGTTCCTGAAAATTTCATAATTTATAAATAAGTAAAGAGTTAATTAAAAATCTAGGAAAACATGTTATTCGGATATTGTTGTTGTTGCAGACCGTTTTTTTTACTCGGTTTGAGCAATTTATAGACCATGTTAAATTATTTATAAATTTTTGAAACTTTTACAGAATGTTTTTGTATATGTCTATTATCATCTCTCAAAATTTCAGATCATTTAGATAAATATTTAATTTTTTAAAAATCACGGAAGTAGGTTGTCTAGTGATATTTTACTGCATGCTGATCTTATTTAGGTTTCGGTTTAGTCAATTGTTTCATATGGTTTCATATTCTTATAAATCTTGAAACTTTTATTATAACATTTTGTATATGTCTAGGACATATGTATTAAAGATAAAGAATTTTAAGTTAATTTATACTAGTAATAAAAATTGTTGAGTAGTAACTGTTCAGTTTCAATCGTAGTTTAAAAACAGAACTTGTGTTACCAATTTGAGCTATCTATAATTCTAATTTTGTACTTATAATTTTATCACCTGATCTTGAGTGTATATGATGTAAATCTGGAGATTTTGGTAGTCATATAATTCATTGATAGGTTTGTAAAAAGCTTGGAGTAAAGGGTGTTCAGTTTTTGGAACTGTTAGGAAAGCTGTCTTTTATAATTATTTTGGATCACTGTCCTTTGATTAATGCTTATGAAAATTTTACAGTAGACCTACGTAGAATTTTGGAGTGTATCCTGTAAATTTCATATTTTTATCAAACCTGTATATTTTTCTAAAAATCATAGATTACCTGCTGTCCGTTTTACGGTAGTATTCAAAACCGAACTTTTCGACTCTTAATTAAGTAGCTAAATTTTGTCTATTAATCCCGAATATTTTTGAGTATATATTTATATATATCATAATGTTTATTGGCAAATATTATTATAAAAATAAATATGGTTATATATATAAAAATTATTCAATATGTGTTAATTGGTTTCGGGCATAACAGGGTACAAATGAAGGCGTGAAAGGAGAACCGTTCGTTTCTTCATTCTCTACACAACCATATTGTTTTGATTGTTGGTATTTTACTGGATATTTTATCAAGTTTGAGGTAGGGATTTATTGGGGTATCGTGTGAGTTTAAGAATCTTCATTTATGCATTTTAATGTTTATATATAGATTCATCATCTTATTGTGTTATATTTGACATGAGTTGTGAAATTGCATTAATGTGTTTAAATGCATTGATTCATGTCACGATAGAATTTTATTAGGTGGATCATGGAGTGCAGATATATTTATTACTTATGTGCGCATGTGAATGACATTTATGAATTGTGAATTGTGAATGGTGGATTGGTTGTTGATTTTGGGAAATGGTCGTGTGGTGTGAGCAATGGGGGGACGAAGGAGCTCCCGGGGTGCAAGTCCGCGAATTATCGCGCGATTGGTTAACGTCACCGTAGGGTTAGTAGCCCCAAGATGGTTAGGCAGATGAACAGGTAGTTCATGTCCTAGGGTTTGTTTCACGACATAATTTTCTCATTTGATGATTTTGAATTTGATGTTATTTCGGTTGTGATAGTTGGATTTGAGTTCATATTGAGAATATTGGTTTTAATTTCGTGATTATAGAACTTTTAAATTACCTTGATGGTATTATTTAAATTGTTCTACATGAGTTTATATTGTGATTCCTTATGCATTTATATCTTGACATTGGACTAAGGTAGAGACTTGACCCTATACGTATTCATTAATTTACATACTTGCAGAATCTTACGCTTCATGATTTTTCTCTACTGGGCCGTTTGTGCTCATCCCTTATCATTTTTCAGGAAAAGAACCATTGGTGGATGATGCATGAGCTATTGGAAATTTGTGGAATTTGAACTTATAATAATTACATCTTTATGTAATAATAAAGATTGCGTGTTTATTATGATTTGTACTTGTTTGGCTTTGTACTAGTGTGTTCGTGTTGTAATTTGATTTGATTTAAGGATTTGGGTGTGATTTTATTATTTCTATTTCGCTTCCGCGCTAGTGAATTATAAACAATGTCGGTTGACCAGTTTGACCATTTGATATTTTTATGAATTTTAATTAAATTTAAGTCATTATCCGGATTTTCGGATTCGGGGCGTGACATAACAAGAATTATCACAAGACATATCCAAGACATTGTCCTTCAACATATCATATTATGAAGATGAAAATTCAATAATATTTTACAATCATTGGGTATATACCACAAACTAATATAACCACCGTAGATGCATAATTACACCAATTTTGGCTTTCTTCCCACTAACACGATAGAAGCACAATTCAGAGATATATTAAAAGTACTATAAAACGCAATACCAAATTCTTATGGTCTTGAACCCGAAACTCACAGGTTATCAAACAGAAGTAAAAACAACTATAATGAACTACATCCCACTTAGACCGGAAAGGAAAATTAAAAGATTAATGGTGTAAAAATAGACAGTTAATTCGAACAAGAGTTATCCATTGCAGGTCAGAAATTCATCCATTGTGCATATAGCAGTGGACAATGGCATTGAGTATCAAGTACGATTATGAATGTTCTAGGTATAGAAATTCACAAAATTTCTAGAAAACTTTGTAGATAAGTTTCACAAGGTACATATACTTTGTTCCATTACCTGTAGAAATTATATAAGATCTACCTTAATTCTCTATATACAAGAAATCTGCGAAGATAAATACTAGTGAAAAGATAACCCTTTCATACATCAGATGTCAAGGAAGACCGATTCAGCAAGCCAGTTATCTCCTCTATTGCCCCACATTCTGCTACGAATTGTCTGTATGCATTAACTGAGGATATCGTTCTCAAAAGACCTGCAACTGTTTCAAAAGTAGAAGTAGACTCTGATTTTAGAAGGTTTATGACCAGATTTATGGAGCCACGGAATTGCATAATGGTGTCAATACACTGCTTTCCTCCTACTGAATATTTCCATAGTGTGACAATCGCATGTTCTCTATCAAGGGGATCATTGTCTAACCCAAGCATCCGGAAAAACAAGGCCACATAACCATCACCCGAACTGGAACTGGAACTGGATGAGTCGTTCTTTAATGCCTCAATTTCCTAAAACATAATTGAGAAGATGCTTGGTCATATATAACTCAAGCAGAACCTGGATGAAATCTTTATGAAAGTGACAGTCAAGTAGATATTCATGAATATGAAGATAATTCGTATGCATTCTTTCCCGGTAAGAGGATAACTCTAGTACACTGCAGGATGGTGCAATATCCCAAAGGACTGGTTAACTAAATAACTATGTACTGATTCTTTCCACCAGGAAAAGTGATATAGTGATACTCCATTAATGTTTCTCAAACTTCAAAGCAATTAAGTTGATCAAAGAATAACTACCAGTTCAGCAAACAAGGGGACTCGTGATCTGTTCAACATTCAATTTCCCTAGTTTATCAAGCTGAAAGCTTTTACATTTCTAAACTACACTCAATTTGCAATCTGGATAAACATAGTAAACAAAATTCCAAGTAACTTCAGATAAACAATAGAACACCGGGGTGCTCAGCCAATAAAATGGTGGATAAACATGTGTCTTTATTCTTCTCAGTTAGCATCTAAATGGGGCAATTATTAATATTTCCTCCAAAAAGCATACAAATTTCAGGAATTAACATCAACAACAATTTTCTCTCTTATTCTTTAACGATCATTTGCCAGAGGCCATTCAAACTAGAGGATAGACTAAACCTCTAAGCAAAATAGATACCTCTTTTTTTGTCGACATCGACCTATGCATTAAAAGATCATCAAAAAGTACCACAATTCATTAAAGAATTCTAATTTAACTCTTGAGATACTAAACACCAACGATCTATCCAATTACCAACAGTTTTCCTTCACCAAATCAAACATACAGCTAAATACATGCATGCCTTTTTGTGAAATTAGTCTCCCACTACAGAACAAAAAAATCCCTAAACTAACATAAAAATAGCAAACAACTCATATTCTAGCATCTGGTATCAATTTCTGATAACTATCACTACTCATGAATGTGTTAAGAATATCAACCAGATCATTGAAATTACCTCAGAATATCCAAAACTAGTCAGAATGCAGTATCGATTTGAACAACTTCGAATTAGCAATAATGTAGAAAAAACAAAGAATAGATAAATAAAACATCTATCGTTCGACCCAAATTAAGTCAGCTATTATATCGCGAACTGCATTCATTGCACCCCTCATAGGCGTAACATTTTCAGGTGCATGATTGCCATCTCCATCATCATCCCCATTCCCTTCGCCCGAGATCTCACCCGATGTACCGTCAAATATAACATCTGCTTGTCCATGCATCCTAATGAAGTTGTGCATTATTAACTACCATATGCCCATCACTAAAATCTTATTAACTACATAAAAGTTATGAGCAGTTCTCAAAAAATACATCCCCCAAAAGGATAATCGAATGAGAAAGAGAAAATAAAGTGGTTATGAGTGAGAAAAACTACTCGAGCTCGAGCCTGATCCACTATTAGCAGTGGGGGAAAATCCTAAAAAGTTAAGCAACTAGGGGTGATGGGCATATGGTACTAATACTGAAAAATACACCTTTTATTCTAGTGAAATTACTACTTCACACTAAAGAATTATTTTAGGTGAGCTCAGTCTGCATTATGGTGCTAGGTAGATATAAGAGATTTTTTAAACATTTTCTTCATTATATTAGAGATTAATTTAAGTGAAAATATGCATGTTAGTTAAAAATAGCTTTTCATAAAGTGAGCCTTTTGCTAACTGACATGACACAAGGCCTACAAATATTTAGCAACTTCACCAGATGAAGAAGTCATACATATAAAACTAATACTGTTTAAAAAAATAGTCATACAGTTAAACATATCCCTCAAGGTTCTCTAACCTATTGAATTGATGAGTTTAAAAAAAAAAAAATACTCAGGTGACATAAGACTCATGTTCTCATTCTTTTAAGTATCAAAAGAAAAATTGTTGCTTATCCTTATTAGTAAAGGATAAGGAAATGCTTTGTTAAAGGAAGGGATTTTCTGGTATAAAGCTCTCCAAAACCTAAAGTCTATCATGAGGTAATGCAGTGCTCACCACAGAAGCTTGTGTCCTCATCTTCTGAGTTTCAATCCGATGAGATGACGGCTCGATCTTACGTGTGCACTCTCATCATGGCCTTTTAATTTGAAAATTTTCTCACTGCCCCAAGCATGTACTCACCACTCA
This sequence comes from Cornus suecica, assembly GCA_963922005.1. Classification (NCBI taxonomy): domain Eukaryota; kingdom Viridiplantae; phylum Streptophyta; class Magnoliopsida; order Cornales; family Cornaceae; genus Cornus; species Cornus suecica. Next base: position 18,117,611 of record OY998242.1, on the reverse strand, counting down.
AAAGTATCAAAAGATTTGTTATATATACAAATGAGCATGATATCTAGCAGCATATGTTTTGACCATTAATTTCCAGTTCTTGAAGCATTTCGTTTAATCTTTTCATTTTATTTTTATTAAGTGTGAAATTTTCCTTCTACTCTAATGGCTAAAAAATTCAGTGTAACATGGCCCTGGTTTGTTTTTCCCCTTGATTTTATTATTATTATTATTATTTAAATATTGTCGCTGGTATGATTGGTTTCTATCGAATTGGGTTGAATCAGTAACACTTGAAATATGTGGTGTATTTTTATTTTTTTATATGTTTCTCAAATGCAAAGAACACTTTGCACAATCAGGGACTGGTTTTGTTAGAAGCCACCCTTCTCTGATGCAAAAACCATATACCGTAGAATAGGTATATCCTTTACTGAAATTGTTGTTCTCACTCTCACAGCAATAGGGTCTACTTTCAGTAAACTACTTCTGCTAAAACAAAGCAAACCAAATCATTTATTGTACTACATTTATTATGCATTCATAAATTCTTAGAAAATGTAACAGTTCCATTCAATCTCATTCCTACCTAATCTAACTCTCTAAAACTAATAGGAAATTAAATCAATAATTCACAAAAATTATTTGCTACCAATTTTTTGGGGGCTTCTACTGAAAAACATTCATAAATTCTGAAGAATGAAATAGTTCCACTTAATTGCATTCCTACCCAATCAAACCTTCTAAAACTATCCAGGAACTTCAATCAATGATTCACAGAAAAAACTTGCTATGAAAATTTTGGGGTTTCTACTAAAACAGCATTCGTGAACCTAAGAATGAAATAGTTCCGTTCAATCACATTCCTACCCAAAAATAAAACTATCTAAAATAAAGTCAGTCAACGATTCACAAAAAATTGTCGAACTGAAAATAATCTCAAAACTATTTCGAAAATAAATTTCATTCATACACAAACAAATAATCTCAAAACTATTTCGAAAATCAACCAAAATTTCAACAAAATCAAATTATATGAAATAAAAACGAAGAGAGAGATTGGACCTGCCAAAATCGGAGAAGTTTTCTTCGATCTAGGGTTTGTGGAAAGAGGCGACAAGTGGATGAGCTTTCTTCTTCGATCTAGAATCGCGTAGGAGAGAAGAGTGTGTGGCTTCAACGAACCCTAGTGTTGGTCGAGACGAGTGGAGAACCCTAGTGTGGCTTCGACGAGTGGAGAACCCTAGCCATCGCCCTCTCTTTTTTTTGTGTTTTGTGTTTACAAGCAAGTGTTGGTCGCGTGTTTATTCAGATTTATTCACACCTGTTTATTCAGGTAAGTTGGTACAGTACAAACAACAAAAAAACACCAAATTCATGCTTATTGGAATATGGCTAAAATTTGGGTTAAGTGAGTAAAGTGTTTTTAACAACACATTGTCCAAAAACACTAACCAAACAAGCTTATATAAACAAAAAAATATAAACAGGCATGCCAAACAGGCCCTTAAAGTTGTTATCGTTTCTTTTATCTCCAAATCTTTTCATTTTTGGAGGAATATCACCAAAGAATTTTCTAGTTATAGATTTACTCTCAAAATCATTTATTTTCTTTTCTTTTTTAGATGTCAACCCAAACACATATAGTACTATTCTTTCTTTTCTTTTCTCCCCAAATTCTTTTAAATCTTTCCTACGAATCGAAGGTTTGATGTATGTCCTGGAATTCAGAAATGATATTTTATTCAGTCTTTATACCCATATACATACATAATATATATGTATATATAGTATATATATAAAAGTCAGGTGTAGCAAAGAAATATGTGCTACAGAAGGCATTATCTTGGTTCTTCAGGTTGTAGTTGGAACAAATTTTTGAAAAAAAAATATCTAAGAAACAAAAAATTACAGAATATTTTGTTTGTGACTAGATAATCTAGGGTAAAGAGGGTAAGGTATTTGCTTTAAATCTTACTAAAAGGCAAGAAATGGAAAAAATGCAACCCTTGGTACAAAGTCCGATGTATATAGGGTATGTTTACTAAAAGGAATTAATTTATATTTTTTGTTTTTACTTCATGAATGAAGAAGTAAAAGGTCAAATCTTGCGTCTCAATTTATTTTTATTTTTGTTCTTAAAGAAACGTTTTCTCTAGTTAGAAAAAAAAATGTGGAAACAAAAATAAAGGAGTACTTCTTCTTTTTATTTCCTCTCATTTTCAAAATGACCAAATTTCAAAGTTGTAAATTTGGGTCTTTCATGTGCTTTGTATAAATAAATTAAAATACTATGTATAAATAATAATGAATAAATAAAATTATATTAAATATTTTTATAAATTAAATTAAATATTTTTATAAATTAAATAAAAATAATAAATTAAATTAAAAATATATTTGTAAATTAAATAAAAATAAATAAATAAATAATAAATAATAAACCAAATAAATTAAATAGTGCATAAATTTAATAATAATAAATAAATAAATAAAATATTTTTATTTTTCTTACAATAAAAACATCAATCCCAAGCATGCTTCTAGTTTAGACTAAAAACATAGCACATGTTTTTGTTATGCTTCAGCTTATATTTTTTCACAGTTTGTATACATTTTTTACTTGCAATTTTTATTTAAAGTATATTATTGTTTATGCAATATTTAGAAGATAGTTAATTTCATTAAAAAAATAAAAAGTAAAAATAAATTTGTTTTAGTAAACTTACTTCCTATTTTTTATTTTTGTTTCTGAAAAATTTCAAAATTTAATAAACAAGATTTTACTTTTTGTTTCTCTTACCGAAATCAAAATCATAATTCTACTTTTTCAGAAAACGGAAATAAGAAACGTTTCTCATTAGTAAAGATATACTGTAAAGATGTATCCAATTTTTGGATATGCAAATTTGTCTTTCCAATTGAGCTCATGTTTGACATAGCTTATCCATTTGGTTTTCTGCAGAAGAAAAAAAGTAACGGAAGTTGTTTCGAGAAGCTGATACCCCCAATTTCTTCGAAAAACTATTCCAAAATCCAAAAACTCTTCTAAATGCCAAATGCGTACCAACTAAGCAGGTTCTTCAATCCATTCTCCTTTGCAATTTGCATAACATACACATTGCACATATATACCAATCACATAATTACAGGCACAATTTGTGATGTCCCACATCGCCCGGGTAGAGGTCTGGGGATGTACTTATATGTGCAGTGTTGTCTCCAATTGGTATGAGGCATTTTGGGAGGAGCCCAAGAACAAAACCGTGCGGACTGGGCCCAAAGCGGACAATATTATACTAAGTGTTGGAGCGGGGTGTTATAATTGGTATCAGAACCAGAGCCCGACCGGAATTAAGTGTGGGAGCATGCACATCACCCGTGGGTCGCCAGCGAGGACGTTGGGTCCCAAGGGGGTGATTGTGATGTCCCACATCGCCCGGGTAGAGGTCTGGGGATGTGCTTATATGTGTAGTGTTGTCTCCAATTGGTATGAGGCCTTTTGGGAGAAGCCCAAGAACAAAACCGTACGGGCTGAGCCCAAAGCGAACAATATTATACTAAGTGTTGGAGTAGGGTGTTACACAATTATAATCAAAAGTGTGGTGGATCCTAGGACTAACTTTATCGTTTAGCGCTCCACCGAATCCATTTATGCTTTTCCAGCCTATTGAATATTAAATCCTCAATTAATTAAAAAATAAAAAGAGCGACAAAATACTATACCAGTGTACTAATATATTAAAACAGGTTTCACATAACACTTAGGGTAAATATCATTGACATCCCTTCAAAGATACCCTAATCTTACACAGATCTCCTCGATATTCACTATTCCCAATCGGACCCCCTCAAAATTGAATTTTGTCCCACAAAGATCCCCTCCGTCTCCACGCCGTTAAACTGTGTCGTTAACCACCCTGTAAATTGTCTATTTTGCCCTCAAAATGATATAAAATGACCTTCATATCCTTCTTCTTCTTCAATTTGGGCATTTCAAAACCCTAACCCTAATTTATATACATAGAGAGATTGAAGATGGGGATTATATATATTGAATACCCATATATACATATATATATATATGCTGCTATATATACCCATATACCCGTATATATACCCATGTATATATATATATATATAGATGTTATATATATACCCGTATATATATGTGTGTATAGATATGTGTATAGATCTATATACATATGTGTGTGTGTATATGTATATATATGTGTGCGTCTGTGTGCAGGGAGGTGTGTGTGTGTGTGTGTGAAAGAGAGAGAGTTAAAAAAAAAATTAAATATTTTTTTAATTTTATAGTTATTTTCGAATTTAGTATTTTTTTAAAAAAATTAATATATATATTTTGAATTTTATATTTATTTTCAAATTTTATAATTTTTTTATGTTTTTTTTGAATTTTATAATTATTTTCGAAATTTAATATATATTTTTAAATTTTTATGTTTTTTGCGATTTTTATATTTATTTTCGAAATTTAATATGTTTTTTTGAAAAAAAAAATTTCGAAATTTATATATATTTTTAATATTATATTTATTTTCGAATTTATAATATTTTTCAAATTTTAAAATATATTTTTTCAAATTTTATATACATTTTGAAAATTTAATATACAATTTTTTTTGAATTTTAAATATTTCTTTCAAATTTTATATATTATTTTTGAACTTTATAATTTAGGTATGTTTATTGAAATTTAAATATTTTTTTGAATCTATATATTTTTCCCCTTTTTATATATTTTTTCTAAATTTTTATATATTTTCAAATTTTAATATAATTTTTCAAAATTTTATATTTTTTTTGAATTTTATATTTTTTTTTGCATTTTCAGATTTTATATAATTTTTTTGAATTTGAAATATTTCTTTCAAATTTTATATATTATTTTTGAATTTTATAATTTATATACTTTTTCAAATTTTATATATATTTTTTCTAATATATATATATATATTTTTGTAAAATATATTTATATATTTTCGTAATATATATATATATATATATATATATATATATATATATTGAGTATATGAGTAATTTCATACTTTATATATTACCCTAATGTAATAAGTGAAATCTTAGGGGGTGTTACTGCAATTTACTCTTTTTTTAAATATATATTGAAGGGCAAAATAGTAATTTTATAATAAAACCTCAATAAACCTAATGACAGTCTGTCAGAGGGGGTCCGTGTAGAAATACTAAATATCGAGAGGGTGTCGATAGGAATAACCCTAATACTTATCGTTATGCATAGTGATGGTATAATTCTTTAATAAGCTAGCTAGAACACTGAATCACGTAATTATTATATTATTTTGCTAATTATTTGGTTCTTTGAGATATATATTTGATTTCATAAGTATAATATTCAATGATGACATGATTCTATTATTGAGAGAAGAGGGACTTAGTGGAGATAAGATTGAGCAGGGGTCTTTAAAATCGGTTCGGTTTCGGTTCCGGCCGAAACCAAAATCGGAATCGGTTTTTTGGTTTCTTAAAATTTGGAATCGAAACTGGAACCAAACATCCAAGGAACCGAACCGAAATAATGTAATTATAAAAAACATTAAATATAAAAAAATAATGTAATTATAAACTAAATTAAAGAGAGTATATCAAATTTTCAATTATTATAAACTCAAAGTTAATTAACACATATCAAATTATAACTTATAATTTTAAATATAATATATATATAAAGGTAAAAATATAACACTAATAAAAATAATATATATATATATATATAAAAATCGGTTTAGTTCTGGTTTCATTCGATTCCAAAGATGTAAGAACCGGAACTGAACCTAAAATTTCAATTTTTTGATTTTTGGAACCGGAACCGGAACCGGAACCGAACATCCCGGTTCCAGTTCGGTTCCGGCCGGACCCGGTTTGATTCCAGTTCCAGTTCGATTCTTAAACACCCCTAAGATTGAGATATTTGATATCTCTGAAACAGATTTGATCTTCCACGAAGAATACTGAAAAACAGGATACTAAGAATTTAAAACTATTAGATTAGAGTTTTGATTATATTAATTTATTGTGTTTAACCATTTTGTACTATGATTGAGGTGAATAATTTTGATGATAGAGAATAAACGATGACAATAAAACTAAGATGAGATTTAATCTATAAAAAGTATATCTTATACCTCTAAAGAACATATGCAGTTTACAATATCACATACACAACAAATTGTAGTAAAAAGGAAATTAGAGGTTGCCAGCTACAAATCGTATTCCTTGTGACGTAAGTTAATGATAATTTTTTTTCTTTTTTTTTTTTAACATTAGTTAATGATAATTTTAGATGCAAATAATTCACGATGACAAATACAATTTGAGTCTTAAATATGGGGGGAGAGTCGTTTTATACGAATATCGCGAATTGGACAAAACGGAATCCCATAATATCCCAATTATCGAACAAAATTAATGGTAATTCTGAGATACTTGTGATGGAACAAGATGTGGATCTCAATTCACGCGCTAGTAACAAATTAACTTTCTCATTAAAATTATCACTTTTCTTAAATTAAACAAACAAAAAAATAATAGTAATAATGGGTTGTGAATCTGATCCATAGAATGAGAGTAGAAGTAGAGTGGGGCATGGACAGTTGGGTTGGATTGGGAGAGCTGAGAAATCATGGGACCTTAATGCCAGAGTGAGATGTACTATTTTCCCATGAACCACACTTGTTTCTTCCGTAATGAAGAAGAATCACCTCTTACAAATACAAATGATAAGTGACCTATGGGTTGAGTGTAAGTTTTGGGATTCATCGCGAAATATTTAATTCATTATATTTAGTATTAGAGACAAATTAAATTTTTTATTCAGTGTCATGTGGAATGCGAAGAAGTTCGGGTCCAATATCAGGTATGAAAGATGATCCGATCCGAATCCAATAAAAATGTTGCGCGAGTTTAAATGATAGAAAATGTTAAAGGGTTTTGTTTTACATTATATTTAAATAAAAAGGGAATTGGATATATAAATGAGTAGCTATTACTCTCACCTATTAATTTAAATTTTCCAGTTAAACCGTGAAGTATTCGACTTGTTACATCTATATTATATATTCCCTTCGTCCCATATTAGTTGTTCACTTACCCAACTTTACTTGTCTCAAAATAGTCATTGAGTTTCGAATCTCACTATAATATAATCTTATACTTTCAAAATTATCACTTTTTATTAAAAATTCAAATTTGGACAGCTAATTCGGGACATAGGTAGGACCCCCTATGTCCCAATTTATAAGGCTCTTTTGGGGAATGATAGTGAATGAAATACCAACATTATCCTTGGTCCCATCATAGTGATGTAATAATTTATTATGTAGATATTTTATAATTTCAATCATGAAAGGTAATTAATTAGTAAAATGATATGATAAAAAATTTTGACTTTTCAAATGAGGCACTTATTTTGGAATAAAGAAAAGAGAAAAAGTGAACATTTATTTTGGAACTATGGAGTATTATTTAATAATAGGGTAAATTACACTTTCACCTTCTCTTATTTGTACATATTACACTTTTCTTTTTCTTGTTTGGATAATTACAGTTTCCCCCCTCTAGTTTGTTTCTGGGTTACACTTTCCCTCCTCCATCCGACTTCAGGAGTAGTCAACGATGGTCAAAGGCATTTTTAAAGGAAAAATTACTATATTACCCTCAGTTATTGAAAAGACTTTTTTACCCTTCATTTTAGTGAACGAAAATGCCCTTGTATATATATATATGTAAAGAGGATGGGTTTGTGCTTCCTTCTTCATCCCATTCTTTTTCGTGCAGCTGGTTCCTCCAGGTTCAACCTGTCATCCTCCATTGTTTCTGTTAACTGCGCCTTCCTTTGAAGTCATAGGACTTAATAATGGTAACTGCACCTTTTAATTAAGCTTTGGCAATAGGACATGAAGAAACCACATTAGTCCCATGGATGATGACAATGCATGTTTCACCAGCAAAACCAAAACATCACTAAATTAATGAATATTAATTGGGAGGGGTAGAGTCACTGAAAGGTCATTGGATCAACTTAATTGATGGTAGCTATATACATAATGAGGCTATAACTAGTTACCTTGAAATTGGTGCACCAATTTACGAATTGCTCATCATCATCCTCAATCACTCACTGAAATCAGAAAAAAAAATTCAGTACTTAAATGGCTAATTAAGAAACATAAATATAAAAAGTGGGTCTTGCAAGCAATTGGCCCAAGGGAAAGAGGAAATAGAAAAAGAAAAATACAAAGGGATATACATGGCTATCACCACCCTAGAAACGAAAATCAAGCCCTACCAAAATCAATTCAAAACTTCAAAACAATGGCCATGGCTTCGTCATCAACTCAGAATCTGCCTCTAAACAAGAAACCCTTCAAGAAAAAGATAGCACCATAACATACTATCATTCATGGAAGTTGTGGTGATGGTAATGGGTTTGACTTCATCCTCCACTACAGCAGATGTGACCGTATCGTCGCCGCCCACAGTGCCTTCAGCGCCACCGCAGACCCAACGTCTTCTCCTTCAACACCATCATCTCCTCCCATGCCAAGGAATTGCAGCCCCGTATTGCCCACCAACTGTTTGACAAAATTCCCCAATCAGACCAAGTCTCCTACAATACAATAGAGAGAATTATATTTTTGAACTCAAGGGCAAATTAGTAAAATCCTTTTTAATATATTTTTGAATTAAATTTATAATATAATGGGCACTTTAGTAATTTCCAATAACCGGTCATCTGAAATAACTTACGGCCTGTTTGGTAGCAGTGTTTTTGTGTCTGTTTATGTATTTTGTGTTTATAAACTTGTTTGGTTAGTGTTTTTGGGATATGTGTGTTAAAAAACACTTTTTCACTTAGGTAAATTTTTGGCATATTCCAATAAACATGAATTTGGTGTTTATTAGGGTGTTTCTCACTTACAATTTCTTCACTTTATAATATATTTTATTATGTTATTATTTATATTATTAAATTATTATTTATTAATTTATATATTAATTTATAAATATATTCTATATATTTATTTATTATTATTTCATTATTTAATTCATTTTATATATAAATTATTTATTCATTTTTAATTATTTAAAAATATATTTTATTAATTTAATATTAATTTATTATTATTATACTAATTTTTTATTATTATTATGAAGTATTTATTTGTTATTATATTTACTTATTATTTATTATTATATTTATATATTATTTATTATTATATTTATTATTTTTATTTATATGTTTAAATATGTTTTATGTAATTTATTATTTTTATTTATTATCTAGTCCATTTTTTATTATTATTATATTTTATTTTATTTATTATTTATATTATTATATTATTATTTATTAATTTATATATTAATTTATAAATATATTTTATTTATTTATTATTATTATTTCATTATTTAATTTATAAATTATTTATTCTTTTTTAATTATTTAAAAATATATTTTATTAATTTAATATTAATTTATTATTATTATACTCATTTTTATTATTATTATGAAGTATTTATTTGTTATTATATTTACTTATTATTTATTATTATATTTATTATTTATTTTTTATTTCATTTTGTTTATTATTTATTATTTAATTATATTTTTAAATATGTTTTATGTAATTTATTATTTATTTTATTAATTTATTATTATTATTTATTATTTAGTCCATTTTTTTATTATTATATTTATTTATTATTAATTTTTAATTTTTCAATTTCAATCCAAAAAACATCCCTACCAGACATACTTATGTTTTTGGATGAATAAACAAAAAAATAAAAAATATATCTTTTGTTTATTTCAACACATACATAAACAGAAACACAACTCTACCAAACAGACCCTTAGAGTTATCCAAACAAAAAATATAATATGTTCAAGTAAGAGGGCGTGAAAATATAATTTACCCTTAATAATATATGTCACTATTTATCTTAGTATAATGGTTGGAAAAACAAAATCCCATCCCGTCACGTCACTTTAATTACTAAAGCAAAATTCTATGCTTTGTTTTAATCGAGTTGGTCGAAGAATCCAGAGGGTGTCTTATTTTTTAAAATATGGGTTAATTTCATTTACACTATGTTCTAACTTTAATCATATCCTAAGTATTTTCAATAATATTTTTTGTGATTTGAAATTCTAATCATTTACATTTTTTATCATTTTTGAGACTAAAATGCCCTTATCAAAACACCCAGTATCCTTATTCCTAAAAATATTCCTATTTTCAAATATCCACTATCCCTATTCTTAAATATATATATATATATATATATATATATATAAAATTCAAAAATAATATATAAAATTTGAAAACAATATATAAAATTTGAAAAATATTTATAAAATTCAAAAATAATAAATAAAATTTGAAAACAATATATAAAATTCGAAATAAATATATAAAATTCAAAATATATATACAACTTGAAATATATATATATAATTAAAAAATAATATATAAAATTCCAAATATATATATAATTCAAAAATTATATATAAAATTCGAAAAATATATATATAATTTTGTTTTTGAAAAAATAAATGGTGAGGGTATACAAGATGCAATAAAGAAAGGAAGTGTGAGGGTACAATACTTAAGTTTCAATCAATGGTGTCAGGTGCACATATAAACAATGGAGGTTTTGATTCTTTGAAGGCAAATGATGCAATTGTCCCTCATCTACCTTTATTTTAGTACAACACAAAGCAAACACATAAGATATATTGACAATCTAAGTGGTCTAGATTGAATTTCTCAAGAGGCACCATCATGTGCTTCCTCATGATCCCGATGATTGCTTGGAAAAATAAAATATATATAAAATTGTTCGAATTATATATATTTATATATTTTTGAAATTTATATACTTTTCAAATTTTATATATTATTTTCGAATTATATATAAATATTTCAAAATTTATATATTATTTTTGAATTTTATATATATATATATTTCGAATTTTATATATTATTTTTGAATTATATATATATTTTTTGAATTTTATATATATTTTTAGCAATAGGGATAGTGGGTGTTTGGGTAAGGGCATTTTAGTCCCAAAAGTGATCAAGGGTGTAAATGATGAAAATCTCAAACCATAAGGGGTGTTATTGAAGATATTCAAATATGAAAGGGTGTGATTAAAGTTAAGACATACCTAAGGGGTGTAAATAAAATTAAGGGTCAAGTACAGAAAACACCCATGTAGTATAAATACGGTGCGAATAACACCGTATACTTTAAAAATGTGTGTATTGACACCAATACTTTTGGAAAACGTGCGAACATCCCCTGCAAGTTCCAAAAACGTGTGAATATCCCCCTGCATCATGCGAATATCCCCCTGCAAGTTTCGAAAATGAGCGAATACCCCCTTCTTTGACTTTTATACTTTCTTAAATACCCATTTTACCCTTTCTCTTAAAATTCAAATTCGAAATTTATATATATAAATTTCGAAAACATATATAAATTTCGGAAAAAAATATTTTAAATTCGGGGAAAATATTAAATTCGAAAAATATATATTAAATTTCGAAAATAAAATATAGAATTTGAAAAGATATATAAATTTCGGAAAAAAAAAAATTAAATTCAAGGAAAATATTAAATTCGAAAAAAATATATTAAATTTCGAAAATAAAATATAGAATTCGAAAACATATATAAATTTCAGGAAAAAATATAAAATTCGGGGAAAATATACTTCTATTTTCTATATATATAAAATTCGAAATATATATAATTCCAAAAAAATAATTAAATTTCAAAAAATATATTCAAATATTGAAAAATATATATAGAAAATTTGAAAAAACATATAAAATTCCAAACAAAATATAAAATTCAAATAGTTGTGCAAATAGAAGTATAAAAAACACAAGTGGCCAAAGTATAATACACTAAAAAAAAATTAAAGTAAAAGAAAGTAAAAAATAGAAGTATATTTTCCCCGAATTTTATATTTTTTTCCTCAAATTTATATATGTTTTTGAATTCTATATTTTATTTTCGAAATTAAATATATTTCTTTCGAATTTAATATTTTCCCCGAATTTTATATATATATTTTCCGAAATCTATATATGTTTTTGAATTCTATGTTTTATTTTCAAAATTTAATATATTTTTTTCGAATATAATATTTTCCCCGAATTTTATATATTTTTTTCCGAAATTTATATATGTTTTTGAATTCTATATTTTATTTTCAAAATTTAATATATTTTTTTCGAATTTAATATTTTCCCCGAATTTTATATATTTTTTTCGGAAATTTATATATGTTTTCGAATTCTATATTTTATTTTCGAAATTTAATATATTTTTTTCAAATTTAATATTTTCCCGAATTTTATATATATATTTCAAAATTTATTTATGTTTTCGAAATTTATGAATATTTTTTGAATTTGTATATGTTTTTTCCAATTTTATATAATTTTTTGAATTTTATATTTTTATTTTCAAAATTTATATTTTTGAATTATATATATATATTGTTTCAAATTTTATATTTTTTTCGTATTATATATATATTTTTAAAATTTTATATATTTTTTTGAAATTTATATATGTTTTGTAATTTTATATATGTTTTTGAATTTTATATATTGTTTCGAATTTTATATATTTGTTTCGAAATTTATATTTTTTTTTCGAATTTTATATGTTTTTTTTGAAATTTATATATTTTTGAAAATATATATATATTTTTCATTTTTTTGAAATGTATATAATAAGGGCATATATGTCATTTTACAAGAAATATGGTCAATTCGCACATATTTGAAAGGTTTGGAGTCAATTCAAACCATAGGGGGTTATACGCACTATATTTATACTATAGGGGTGTTAAGGGCTCGCGACCCTAAAATTAACCCTTTAAATATTCGTGAAGAGTCTAAGGGTGCGTTTGGAAACTAACGTTTTCGTTTTAGTTTTTTATCTCTTGAGAACAAAAAAATTTCTTGTTCTTGTCTTAAGGGTAATCCGGAAACAAAAACATGTTTGGTTGGAAATTTTGTCTAAAAAATTTTCAGGAACAAAAATAAAATAAAATTTGGAGGATAGAGTTTGGAGGTTGAAGATGGAGGTTAGAGAATCTGCAACAATTAAATTTTTTTTTGGCTGAGAACAAACAGTGCCGAAAACAAAAAAATACCATTTTGGTGTTCTCAAATTTTGAACTAAGGGTGAGAAAACGTTTTTTTACTGTTCACGAAAACAAAAATCATCAAAGGCTCCCAAAAGCGTTTTTGTTCCCGTGAACAGTGAAAAAAAAAAGAACAAAAACGAAAATACCCCTATCCAAACGCACCCTAACTCTTTTTTAAGCAAAGTGTGTGTATACTATGGTATTTAGTAGGGTTGTTCAGGACCGGTTCCGGTTCCGTCTGGAACCGGAACCGAAACGATTTTTTCGGTTCTTGAAAAATCGGAACCGAAAGGGGAAGGAACCGAACCAAAAAATTGGTTCGGTTCCGGTTCCTTCTATATTTATTTATTTTTAAAAAAAATCTCAATTTTATAAAATAAGATAATTATAAACTAGAGTATTGGAATAAGCAAACTCAAAACCAAATATATAATTAGTGGAATAAAAAAAGTAGCTTGGATTTGTATTGTTATTGAAATTAGTGGAGGTTTATTGCTAGTTTTTTTGGTTAATAATAAAAATATATATATTAAAAAAAAAACGGTTCCGGTTTGGTTCCGCGGGGCTGAAACCGGAACCGAACCGAAATTTTCGGTTCTTGAAATTTTGGAACCGGAACTGAACCCGAACTCCTATGGAACCGAACCGCCGGTTCCGGTTCGGTTCCAGTTCCGGTTTCGGTTCGGTTCCTAAACACCCCTAGTATTTAGGGTTGCAACTTGGGTTGGGTTAGCCCGGTCCAACCCAACCCAACCCAATCCATAAAAAACCAAATTCGGGCTCATCCGGGTTGAGCCCAATAAAAATCGGGTTGGGTTGGGTTCAACCCGATTTCAACTTATACAATTTAGGGAAAATTACATAAACTATCCCTAAACTATGACATAATTGCATGCGGTACCCCTTACGTTTCAATAATATCATAAACTACCCTTAAAACCACCTTCGTGGTAACACTTAGCCCCTTCCGTTAAAAGTCAACCCCTTCCGTTAAAAGTCAATGACGGAAAATTTTCTTTTTGTCAATAAAACCTATTTTTGGAATGAACTTCCAATTTTGCCCTTATATATGCATGTTCCAATTTAACCCATACTTTTACATGCAAAATTATTTAAATACCCTAACTTTTTTTACCAAATTGACCTCACAATTTCATTTAAAAAATATAAAAATTGAAATGACTTGTTCCAAAAAACACAAACATCAATATTTTAGCAAATTCCATTAACATCAATATTAGTTTAAACCCCAGAAACTTAAATAAAAAGATTCTATAAATTATATTTTTCGTAAAAAATATAAATTTCAAAAAATATATATATTTCGGAAAATATGATTTTTTCCGAAAAATATTTTTTTTTTGTGAAAAATATATATTATGTTCCAAAATATAATTTTTTTACGAAAAATATTTTTTTTGTGAAAAATATATATTATGTTCCAAAATATGAAATCTTTTTTGCAAAAAAGTATGTATTATGTTCCAACATATGAATTTTTTCCGAAAAATAATTTTTTTGCAAAAATTATATGTCACGCCCCGAATTCCTAGGACTCCGAAACCCGAGCCTAAGAGCTAAGGGAGTGATTGCGGAAGTAAAAAGAAACGAGAACCAAAAGACATTCAGTCATCAAACACCCATAAAGGGTTGCAATGAATGCCCAGATACCATGCTGTCACGCCCCTAAAGGGTGACGCAAGCCAAGCGACTACTAGAGTCAACAATAACAAAGGAAATACATGGAATAACAATGAAAACTATACTCCATGCCAAATAGGATACTAGAACTCAAAAGTATCCTCAGATACCAACAGACACGCTCCTAAATCCCTAAGACTCCCGAACTGGGATATCCAAGGAATCCATAATGTGATCCTTAATATGAATGACCAACTAAGACATCATTAACCAAGAAAACATGTGGGTTAATGATAGAAATGGTATATTCCATACCCAAATGACTAATAAAACTAAGCAGCGGAATCTAACGAAAATCCGGCAGAGTTCCATTTGTAAATGGAACATCCGGACAACCAAACACAACACAATAACCTGCCCAAAGCAATTCAATAATCACAATGGCTTCCAAGCCCCACATTCATCAATCCTACTAGGGCCGAGGTAGTGGAAAGAAACCAAAACCCCTCCAAACCCTCTAATATCAACAGAGCCACAAATGCTCGAATAAGAATACAGAAAAGCGTCAACTGTACAGAATAAATACAATACATCCTGAAAGAATAAATACAGGAAAGTAAAGAATACATCAATAGGGATATGCCAACAGACTGGCTCCCAAAAGAGATACATGATAATCCCATAACAATGGGTAAAGAAGCTGACAGAAGAATACTACCGTCCCCAAACCCAGTCGTGCTGCAACCGTAACCGCATCACCCAACGCAACTCCAAACATGTAACAAGGAAACAAAAGGAAGCTGCCGTTGCACTGCATCCTGCTCATAGCCGTATATTTCCTGCAACCTGGCGTGGAATACCAGGGGGCGAATGAAATTCCCCTGTGAGCAAATAAGCTCAGTGGGAAAAGATATCCTAACTACCACATCCTCTGATAGTTTAGGTAAAGCTAAACCGTCTAATAAGATATAAATATAGCCCAACTAGTCCCATCCACGCAAACCCAAGTCACACGCTCATATACTATCGTAAACGAGTATACATAAGTATATAGGGAATATATATATATATATATATATATCTACACGTATATATATATATATAAATACACAACATGAGTCTCTAAAACTCGTACTCCAAGTACCCAACACCAGTAGTCTACACTACTCTCACCAACGTACACTAGGTACACGACACTAATGTCAATTCTAACCAATCATCTAGCGCTCACAACGCTAACCAGAAAATCTAAACAGAGGGGAAACACACTCACCTCTAATATCCACAGGGATCAAAATCCACCACTAGTACCAAGGGATACTCATAACTCACTCCCCGATAACACAGGAGGAAAAGTGCTCACGTCCTTGCGTACTAACACAATCATCATCTATATATATATATATATATTGTAAATGTACAATATATATATATGTATAAAACAAACCTCATCATATTCCTAGAGAAAATCTACCTCTCAGGGCTAGATCACCTTAATCATATCACCATGCCATAAATCATATCGACCTCATAATACTATCATCAATAGGATCAATCACATCACTAACACTCTCACTATAGGCGGGGAAAACCATCCAATCAAATCACTGGAGTACACGGACTCAACTCACCAGAACGACCACCTCAGGGTCACCAAAGCAAAGCGAAGGAAAAGACTTCCCAATGCTAAACCAACAGATAACCGAGACAACAATGTCAAGGTTAAAACACCACAAGTGTTTAAGGAGAACACCTGGACAAGGAACCCAATCCACTCGGTATCCATGCCCATAACATGTGGAATAACTCGAATCACCTAAGTGGTGACGTCAAAAGCCAAGAAGAAAGGAAGGGCAACACTATATGTGTGCACTGAACAACACCAAGCCTCATACCCGAGACTTAGAAATGATAGGAAGCAAAGGTGAAACAATGGAACACCTTTCAAAACTCTACAGGATGAGATATTGAGAAAGAAGTCCCGAAATCTCAGAATCCCAAGAAAAGTAATAAAATAGTTTTCTTTTAAGAAACCACATAGTAAAAATGACCGTCTTGCCCCCGGTCTCCGTCAGTTGCCATCACCGGCTTTTATAAGTTGAAAATCTTTTCAAGGAAGATCCTAAGATCAGTTTATAAGTATTAAAACTTTTCATTTTACGGGGGTAGGCGAAAACGGGTTTTTCCTTTTAAATATAAAGAGTTTGTTTCAAGGTTTAGAAAACACCGTTTTCGAAATGACAGCCACGTAAGAATGAACAACTCCACGGATTCCTATAATGCCCAAAAGGACAGTAAAGGAAGAACAACACGTTGGACTCACGGAAGACAACCATCCGTTTCCAACTCCACCAAATCAAATGATACCACGAGGAAGAGGTTCGGCACCACGCCGTAACCAAGGAATCTAGGAATGACATACAAGTCAACGACCACGTACTAGTGTACAAAACGCCGTACAAGGAATGCTTAGGGGAATGAACTAAGCACAAGAACCGAGACTGTCAAGCTACGGTACCTCGAGTACTAAATAAAGTCACTCAACCGTAACCTCTTCTCACCAATCAAACTCTCAACTACAGTTGATAACTCATTCCTCAAAAGTGAAAGACACCTAAAGGTCCATACTACAAAGCACAATCTCATCACCCGCCTTCTCGAAGGCCTCAATCACAATTGACACTACGTCAATCACTGACCTCAATCTCTAAAGATATCACACAACTAACTACAACCACAAAACAATTAACAGTCCTCTCTAAGGCCACAAATCAAAATCAACTCCACAATCCACCACTAGCCTCAACTACTCACAGAGATTACTACGTCAATACACTTAACCTCCCTCAAGGGCATAAAAGCATATAACACAAGTATAAAGATTATATGTTTCATTTATACTATAATGATTTCCTCATTTAAAGTCTTATTTCACATTATTCATTTTCATCTGAGCATTTATAAAATATGAATTTAATTCGCAATATTCATAACTAGCATGCTCCAACATCACATGTAATATAGCACATATACATGTCAAATGAGATCACATAAACAGTGTGCAGTGTAATGTGACTCAACACCCCACGTGATACACACACAAAATCACACCCTTCCCAAGGGTAACGGATACAAACTCTGTCCACTCATCATAGTGTAGAGTTACCACACCGACCTTTCCCAAGTGATTTTTCTCTCTATCACTTCAACAGGGAAGGCGGTTGTACGAGAGCCCAACTTGCAACTCCGTACGCCATGACTACCCTTGAGTCAAGAACACGAGCCTCTACCTGGACTCCTAACTCACATTTGTCGGCTTTTTAGTTCCGTAGGCGTGATACCTCCTGGCCAGTTGTTGTGATGATCCGACACAAACGTCTACTCATAAACCACACGAAATGAAGTAGACCACACCAAATGAACTCTCTCTGTCAATGGTGAAACCGTGCACTACACGCACCAACACCCATGTGCTCACACGACATGGTGTACAATCAAATCACATCTCAACATAAATATATCATGCATCATATTTATGCAATTATCCACATGATAATATCAACAAAAATTCTCAAATCTCTTTACATGCTTTTAAAAATATATTAAAGCATTTAGATCACATGAAAATAATTTCATATACCATTCATATTCTCCAAAAATATATTTTCTTTAATTCTTTAGAAAATATCTCATTTTCAATTAATATGCCTTTTTAAAATAATTTAAACAATTATTTCACGTATTCCAAAAAGAACCTAGCACATCGTCTAAGCTTTACGAATCTCTACTATCCCATTTAAATTCATAAGGGTTTTCTAAGCCGTCTATTCTTATTTAATTTAAATAAGAATATAATTAATCACATAGGAAATAATTTAATTAATTTTCTTAAATTAATTCCTAAGTCCAATTCCGATTCTAAACAAATTATAGATATTTAAATTAACGATTTAAATTAAAATAGAGTTTTACACCCCTAAACTATTTCAATAATGCCGAGTGAGAAATATAATTTCCCACCTAATTTATACGTTACCGAACAGTCCAAACAGCACAGTACCGGCGCCCGAACACGAAGCCCGCCGACCAAATTCGTCCGATAATTATTTCGAATATATCGAAATGTCCGTCTCGACAACATATACGATATATACGAAGCCCATTAATATTTGGTTAATTAATTGGGTTAAATCTAAAATACCCCAAACGAAACTATAACCTATAATTGCGATTTTCGGGCAAATCGTTCATCCTAAAATCACGAAATTAATATATAACGAACACCATGAATATACGGAGCTACTCACCGAAAATCGGCTCAAACCAATCACCGGAAGGTCGCCGAAAAAATGGCCGAAGCCCAGCCGAAGCTCCCTGGTGCGTCGTCCTGCGCGAACCTGCGCCGCTACGGCCTCCTGCGCCGCCGCCTGGCCCAACCGACGAACACCATGGGTCGCCGCCACCCAAGCCGACCCTGCCGTCGTCGTCCGCCACGAACTGCCGCCGAACCGCTGCTGCTACGCGCGACGACCAGTCGCGCAGCTCCTCGCCCAGCCGGCCGTTCACTCTCTCTCTCTCTCTCTCCTTCCCTCGCCGGCCATGGAGGTGATGAAGACGTGAGGAGCAGCTCGGTCCATGCGTGAAGAGAAGGAAAAGTGATGGTAGCGTGTATCAGTTGTCTGTGCAGAGAGACTGAAGAAGACAGGTCTGTTGCGTGTATACATGTATACATATTTATGTACTAATTGCACAACTAACCCCCAACTTCTCTATAATCGCAAAATGAATCCCACTTCAATATATATATATATATATAATTAAATATATATATATATATAATAAATCCCAATTTATTATGGACCAACCACCAAGTGTAATTTAGGTAACTGGTAATTACACGGGACACCAATTTACCAAATTAGTCCGAAAGAATTTTACCGGTTTAGAAATCCAACAACCGGAATACCGAGAAAGTAATTTAATACGCTTCATCCCGGATCCGTAAAAGTACTAATACCGTAACCGAAATAATCGAAACGATATCGTGTAGTCGAGAATAAGAATTCGTGTAGTCGTCAAAGAGAAACTGTAAAGTCATACAGTCGTCTTTAAAACTAAACGCGAAAAATTTACAGGTATCAAATACCAAGAATAAATAATACGTCACGAACAAGTGACGTCATTAATGAAATTAAATTATAAATAATTTCAGAAAAAAAGGAAAATAACACGGGGTGTTACATTATATATTATGTTCCAAAATATGAAAAAAAAATTCGAAAAATAATTTTTTTGCGAAAAATATATATTATGTTCCAAAATATGATTTTTTTTTTCTGAAAAATAGTTTTTTGCAATTTTTTTTTTATTATGTTCCAAATATAATTTTTTTTTCCGAAAAATTCATATTTTGGAACATAATATATAATTTTTGCAAAAAAATTATTTTTCAGAAAAAAATCATATTTTGGAACATAATATATACTTTTTTGCAAAAAAAATTCATATTTTGTTTGGAACATAATATGTATTTTTCACACAAAAAATATTTTTATATTTTTTTAAATGAAATTGTGAGGGCAATTTGGTAAAAAAAAGTTAGGGTTAAATTGGAACATGCATATATAAGGGCAAAATTGAAAGTTCACTCCAAAAATAGGCTTTATTGACCAAGAAGAAAATTTTCCGTCGTTGACTTTTAACGGAAGGGGTTGACTTTTAACGGAAGGGGCTAAGTGTTACAACGGAGGTGATTTTTTGGATAGTTCATGATATTATTAAAACATAAGGGGTACCGCATGCAATTATGTTATAGTTCAGGGATAATTTGTGTAATTTTCCCTACAATTTATATATAACAGTACTATTATAACTACTGCACTACAATTGCCCTACTATCTCTTGCAGCCCTCTTTTTGTCGTAGCTCTTGCCACCCTCTTTCTGTCGCCGCTGCTCCCGCCGATCGGCCACGCCGTCGTTGCTCCCTTCGACGAAATCCCCTCTCTCTCTCTGATATAGTATTTGTCTTTCTTCATAAATATATTAGTCATATACATATGTATATCATAGATGCATATGGTGAAGGAACATTAATAGAGAAAGAGAATCGTTTCTTGATATTTTTCATATATATGTATAAAATATTTTTGATTCATGTATACAGAGGGAGAGAGAGATCTTGTTCAAATCTATATCTATATGTATGTATAACGTATATATGAAAAGAAAAAATTAATCCATATTACAATTAATTATTTTTTGATTTCTTTTATATATGTATATATATATATATATATAGAAGGTTCTGGAAAACATTCACATTCCATTATTTTATTTTATTTTGAAAAAAAAATCTTGTTTATACAGTGTAAATGTATATATATGTAAGGTTCTAGAATACTTGTTTATACATTAGTTTTTCCTTTTTTAAAATAAAACAATCAAACTCGGGTGACCCGCCCAACCCAGACGGGTCGGGTTTGGTTGAACTCATTTTTGAGTTGGACGGGCCGGGTTGGATTGATGCCAATTTCGGACTGAGGTCGGGTTCGGGGCCAGCCCAACTTGCAGCCTGATGGTATTGCTGTGTAGAATAGTCAATAGTGAGCTGGATTATCTCTTTATCCCTTGCCGACATTACACGTGCGATTCCTCTCTGGCTCTCAAAATATCCTACTATATAATAGTACTACAAATATATATATATATATATAGGGCAAATATCTTTAAAAAATCACTCAAGTTTACTCTATTTTCCTACTATATTCCCTCAACTAAATTTAGCCCCCCAATGGCTTGTCTCCAAACTTTTTACCCTTTTGCCCTCCAA
This sequence comes from Cornus suecica, assembly GCA_963922005.1. Lineage (NCBI taxonomy): Eukaryota > Viridiplantae > Streptophyta > Magnoliopsida > Cornales > Cornaceae > Cornus > Cornus suecica. The sequence goes on along the minus strand of OY998242.1, from coordinate 18,095,924 downwards.
ACTTTTTATATTTTCACCTTACATTTAACCTTCTTATAGGATAAAGTGCAAAAAACCAATTTATCACGATTCTATTATAAAAGACTATTATACTCTTACTATTATATTTCTTAATTCTTTAAATTACAAAAATATTATTTCTTTTAGTTATAATATTAATTATATCATTTACCTTTAATGTATTAGACTAAATATACTCTCAAATGCTATTTTTTTTTTATAAGTTCGAATTATTTCATTTGTAAATCAATTAACTTATTATTAAATTTTAGTTTGATTTAAATCATAAAACTCATTATCCTAATTAATTTTTTTATGTCAAATGAAACTTTATTTTCATAAAAATATATTCATAAATAAATCACAAATTATTTAATAATAAATACCTGTTAATTTTTTCATGTTATATATATATATATATATATATATATATATATATATATATATATATATAAGAATGATAACGAGTGCGGTTATGGGCAAGTGTACCCTGCCCCGCCCCAACAACCATTAAGAAATCCCCACTCCATCCCTGCCCAAAATCGGCTAAACGGGGTGGGAGGTCACTCTGTCCCCGTCCCCATCCCCGTTGGGTTTTTAAAAACTGTTGGGTGCTAGCGAGTACCCGTTAACAACTGAATTTTTTGAATATTTCACTTTAAAATTAAACAATTCCACAAAATCATATACTTAAAACACGAAATTCAAGATTATTGAAACTAAATAAACATCAAATTATCCAACAGTCCAAATTATAATACATTTTACGAAAAATAACAACAACAAAGAAGTTTGCCTAATATTACGCTCACTTCAATTTAGACAACAACAAAAATAAATTTTAGGATTAGTGGGTTACATTTATTTTTTATTCTAATATGTTTAAATGGGGTGAGGACACCTAAAACCGTCCTCGTCCTGTTTATGTGAGGGTTTTTTCCCCAACTTCATTCTCACTCATATAGTATAAGCGGGACACCCAAAATCGTTATAAACGAGGCGGGGCGGGGCAAATTGCCATCCTTATATATATAACATGAAAAAATAAGTATACCGAATATTTCTACTCCAAAAACTCTTATCGGTAAGTCTCTTATTATCTTTTGTTCTTTGGTACTAGCTTTGGTTTTCTGGGTTTTAGTTTCTATAGTTGTTTAAAGCAATTATTTAGGTTTTTTTTTTCTTTTTTTTGTCAAATTTAGCTCTTAATGAGAAAGAAAGACCATTACTAAAACATAAATATTTAAGTTTCTAGGAAATGATTTCAGTGCCTTTTGTACACACAGAAATAGACAATAAAATTTGTGGTTACAAATGTATTATTTAAATATGTATGTTTAACTTATATCCCTTTAGTTGATTTTCTATAATTTTTTGGGAAAGAAAAATCAAGTGTTGTATAATTTGGAAGATGATAGACAGGGAATGTGAGAGGAATAAGATTTAGGTCTAATTACATGATATGATTTTCAGTACCTGGGGTTTCATATTTGGATATTATCATTTTTTTAATGTCTTTGTCTTCTTTCCGATAATGAATTTTATTTGTTTTTTATTATTCGGGTGTTCATTATCTTATGTTGGATGGGAACTTGGCAAGTTATTTGGTTAAATATACAATTATGGCATTTGAGTGCATATCCATACATTTGGTAGGTTCTATGAAATTTTCAAATTTCATATGTATTGATGATCGGTTTAACATGTAGAGTACATGCTAAATCGAACTATGTATATATATATATATATATATATATATATGTAGATGCCAAAATTTGCACAACACACGAATGAATCTTTTTATTTAGATTTTGTCTCTTTTATACAGATACCCTTAATGGGCTTTGAGCCCATTAGGGCAATCTTATTGTCATTACATCATTATTACATCATCATCTTTATTTACAAAGAATGATAAGCTGAAATGGGCCTGATGCCTGATAACTTTGCTGGGTTGTTAGCCCGATGGGCCTGACGCCTGATAATCTTGTTGGGCTGTTAGTTCGATGGGCCTGATGCCTGATGGGCTTCTATGGGCTTGGAAATTCACACACTTACACAGGCCCTCTTATTGGTTGTGGGCTTTCAGTCAGGCAAGCCGATTACCGAGAAGAGAAAGTGTGGGAGGAAGGAAATATATATATATACATCACCCTGTTGGGGTGACGTGATAGGTTCATTAAATAGGACGGTTATGCCATCATTAATATTTTGAATTCATGGCTTAGGTGCCCTTGATTCGCGCGATGGGGGCTTGAGTTTCTGGGAGCACCCGACCGCTTTAAAACTCCAACTTACATTATATCCCGGTTTGATCTCCTTAAATCTAAAGTTTGGGGACAACCCCTGAGGATGTGTAGTAATCACCTGACGGGTTCTAATTTGCAGGCATTATCAACAGAATGACATAATATCATGCTGAGGATCCCGACGCATGTCCTTAAAAGGAAGGCCAAGCGAGCAACGGGCCCTCAAGCGAAGCTTCTGGAGGAGAAAGCCGAAGCTGAGAATCTCCTGGCAGTGGAGAGGTCAATGGTGGAGATGTGCCATTGGGGTGGCAATCAGATGTATAAGCGCCTCTGCGACACTGCCCAGTATAGGATCGGGTTTGGCTGGAGCTCATGCTTCAAGGACATCCAGAAACCTATTGAGGAGAGGGACTTCGCCTCAGTGGGGGAACTGGATGAGTCTTTGGGCATTGCTACGCCGTATGATGATCCGGTTATAGGTCCCGATGACATTCGCTTCAGTGAATTCCACACCAAGCCTCTTCCGGGGCCCAAATCCGATTCTGATCCTTCTGTTTCCGATGGGACTATTGTTCTTGTGAGCTCAAATGTAGGGGGCACTGATAATGGTACTTAGGATTCTTTATTTGTAAAGCATTTTGTAAGCCTTGGCCATCGGGGCCCATTTTTTAGTGAAAAATCACGGTTCATGTCCAGTTGACTTTTTTCAATACTTAGATTATTGTTTTCAAAAGTACTGTGTCTTTCGGGCACATCAGGCCATAGGAGAGGCATCACCATAGTTGGGTTTATTTTCTTGTGAAATTTTGCTCTTTTCATGATTAATGTTGTGTCTTTCGGGCACTTCAGGCCATAGGAGAGGCATCACCATAGTTGGGTTTATTTTCTTGTGAAATTTTGCCCTTTTCATGATTAATGTTGTGTCTTTCGGGCACTTCAGGCCATGCGAGAGACAAAGCAACACGTGATTTATTTTTTACAAAAATATGGATCCCTTCAGGACCGGTGTTGTGTCTTTCGGGCACTTCAGGCCATGCGAGAGACAAAACAACACTTGATTTATTTTTTACAAAAATATTGATCGCTTCAGGATCGGTGTTGTGTCTTTCGGGCATTTCAGGCCATGCGAGAGACAAAACAACACTTGATTTATTTTTTACAAAAATATGGATCCCTTCAGGATCGGTGTTCCCTTCAGGATCAGTGATCCCTTCAGGATCGGTGCTCCCATCAGGATAGGTGATCCCTTCAGGATCGGTGTTGTGTCTTTCGGGCACTTCAGGCCATGCGAGAGACAAAACAACTTTTGATTTATTTTTTACAAAAATATGGATCCCTTCAGGATCGGTGATCCCTTCAGGATCGGTGTTGTGTCTTTCGGACACTTCAGGCCATGCGAGAGACAAAACAACATTTGATTTATTTTTTACAAAAATATGGATCCCTTCAGGATCGGAGGATCGGTGATCCCTTCAGGATAGGTGATCCCTTCAGGATCGGTGTTGTGTCTTTCGGGCGCTTCAGGCCATGCGAGAGACAATGCAACACTTAGTTTGTTTTTGGAACTTTGATCTCTTCAGGATCAGTGTTGTGCCTTCGGGCACTTCAGGCCATGCGAAAGACAATGCAACACTTAATTTGTTTCTGGAACTTTGATCTCTTCAGGATCAGTGTTGTGTCTTTTGGGCGCTTCAGGCCATGCGAGAGACAATGCAACACTTAATTTATTTTTGGAACATTGATCTCTTCAGGATCTGTGTTGTGTCTTCGGGCACTTCAGGCCATGCGAAAGACAATGCAACACTTAATTTATTTTTGGAACATTGATCTCTCCAGGATCTGTGTTGTGTCTTCGGGCACTTCAGGCCACGCGAAAGACAATGCAACACTTAATTTATGTTTGGAACTTTGATCTCTTCAGGATCTGTGTTGTGTCTTCGAGCACTTCAGGCCACGCGAAAGACAATGCAACACTTAATTTATTTTTGGAACTTTGATCTCTTCAGGATCTGTGTTGTGTCTTCGAGCACTTCAGGACATGCGAAAGATAATGCAACACTTAATTTATTTTTGGAACTTTGATCTCTTCAGGATCAGTGTTGTGTCTTTCGGGCGCTTCAGGCCATGCGAGAGACAATGCAACACTTGATTAATTTTTTACAAAAATATTGATCCCTTCAGGATCGGTGATCCCTTCAGGATTAGTGTTATGTCTTTCGGGCACTTCAGGCCATGTGAAAGACAGAACAACACTTCATTTATTTTTTACAAAAATATTGATCCCTTCAGGATCGGTGATCCCTTCAGGATCAGTGTTATGTCTTTCGAGCACTTTAGGCCATGTGAAAGACAAAACAACACTTGATTTATTTTTTACAAAAATATTGATCCCTTCAGGATCGGTGATCCCTTCAGGATCAGTGTTATGTTTTTCGGGCACTTCAGGCCTTGTGAAAGACAAAACAACACTTGATTTATTTTTTACAAAAATATTGATCCCTTCAGGATCGGTGATCCCTTCAGGATCAGTGTTATGTCTTTCGGGCACTTCAGGCCATGTGAAAGACAAAACAACACTTGATTTATTTTTTACAAAAATATTGATCCCTTCAGGATCGGCGATCCCTTCAGGATCAGTGTTATGTCTTTCGGGCACTTCAGGCCATGTGAAAGACAGAACAACACTTGATTTATGTTTTACAAAAATATTGATCCCTTTAGGATCGGCGATCCCTTCAGGATCAGTGTTATGTCTTTCTGGCACTTCAGGCCATGTGAAAGACAGAACAACACTTGATTTATTTTTTACAAAAATATTGATCCCTTCAGGATCGGTGATCCCTTCAGGATCAGTGTTATGTATTTCGGGCACTTCAGGCCATGTGAAAGACAGAACAACACTTGATTTATTTTTTACAAAAATATTGATCCCTTCAGGATCGGTGATCCCTTCAGGATCAGTGTTATGTCTTTCGGGCACTTCAGGCCATGTGAAAGACAGAACAACACTTGATTTATTTTTTACAAAAATATTGATCCCTTCAGGATCGGTGATCCCTTCAGGATCAGTGTTATGTCTTTCGGGCACTTCAGGCCATGTGAAAGACAAAACAACACTTGATTTATTTTTTACAAAAATATTGATCCCTTCAGGATCGGCGATTCCTTCAGGATCAGTGTTATGTCTTTCGGGCACTTCAGGCCATGTGAAAGACAGAACAACACTTCATTTATTTTTTACAAAAATATTGATCCCTTCAGGATCGGTGATCCCTTCAGGATCAATGTTATGTCTTTCGGGCACTTCAGGCCATGTGAAAGACAAAACAACACTTGATTTATTTTTTACAAAAATATTGACCCCTTCAGGATCGGCGATCCCTTCAGGATCGGTGTTGTAGCTTTTTTACAAAAAGATGAAAGTATGAGTAAAACTTAGCCCTTTACGGGTAGTACCTCTTCAGGAGAGAGGTGATGATCCCGAAGGGGTTGACGACCCTGATGGAGTCAGACGCTTTTGATCAGAAGCCTGGTCCTTTGATTGGGATTCAATGCTCTCCAAGACTGTCCTCTTTCGCCTGACGGTTTCCTCTTCTTCGATCCTCAGGTATCCTTGGGCTCTGGAGTTTAACTCCCTAATGCCCGATGGCGGGCGCTTTACCAAGGACTGATGGAACGTCGTCCCTGGAATAAGGGCCATCCGGACGGCCTCAACAACAGAGTGTTGGTCACAGTTACCGACAGAAGAAGACTCAATGTTGAAACGGGATAGAAAGCTCTTTAGCGACTCTCCTTTCTCCTGGATCATGGTGAAGAGGCAGGATATGGTTTTCTTCTGTCTCTTGTTCCCATAGTATTGGGCAATGAAGAGCCTGGTCAACTGTTGCCTACTACCGATAGATCGAGGCGGCTGCTTCTTGAACCATAATAGAGCTGCATCGGCGAGACTCGTGGAAAACACTTTGCATAGCAATGACTCGTTCTCAGCGTACATGATCATCTTCTGATGGACCTGGTAAATATGCTCCTTGGGGTCCTTGGTACCATCGTAGGGGGTGAATTGAGGCATGACGAACTTCCTTGGGAAAGGTTCCCAGGTTATCTCAGGGACGAAGGGTGATTGTACCAGCTCAGTAGACGCCTGGGCGGCCAGGTCGTCGATGGATTGTGCTCTTAGATCCCCGAGGATTCTCCTCTGGAATTCGTCCATCATTGCTTGAATCTTCTGTGGGGTAATGGATTCGTCGGCTGCGGGGGCCTTTCCTGAACGCCGGGAAGATTCGGCGTGCTCTTCCGGTCCGTCGCTACCTCGCTGGTTCAGAGAATGGTCAAGCACCGCTGCTGGAGGGTCGGGCGCTACTACCGAAGGAGCAGCTGGTGGTGGAGCCAACCTCGCCACGAGCTCTGCATTTTGTTTCTCCAGAGCCAGGTTGCGTTCCTCAGCTGCCATCAAGCGTCGAAGGATTTGCTCCATAGATTGGGGAACTCCTGCACGACTATCCGCAGTGGTTGGAACGTCTGCTTGCCAACAAGTAACTGGCATCTTTGCCCAAGAAGTAGTGAGTGGAGATTTCAGGAGGCGGTGAAGAATAATCGGAGGTTGAACAATAAAGCTCAGTTTAAAGAGATGGGAAGAAGGAGACGCTTCCCACAGACGGCGCCAATGTGTAGATGCTAAAATTTGCACAACACACGAATAAATCTTTTTATTTAGATTTTGTCTCTTTTATACAGATACCCTTAATGGGCTTTGAGCCCATTAGGGCAATCTTATTGTCATTACATCATTATTACATCATCATCTTTATTTACAAAGAATGATAAGCTGAAATGGGCCTGATGCCTGATAACTTTGCTGGGTTGTTAGCCCGATGGGCCTGACGCCTGATAACCTTGTTGGGCTGTTAGTTCGATGGGCCTAATGCCTGATGGGCTTCTATGGGCTTGGAAATTCACACACTTACAATATAACATGAAAAAATTAACAAATGAACTATCTCTCAATATATATAACATGAGAAAATTAACAAGTGTTTATTATTAAGTAATTTGTGATTTATTTATGAATATATTTTTATGAAAAGAAAGTTTCATTTGGCATAAAAATATTAATTATGATAATGAGTTTTATTATTTAAATCAAACTAAAATTTAATAACAAGTTAATTGATTTACAAATAAAATAATTAGAACTTATAAAAACAAAATTAGCATTTGAGAGTATATTTAGTCTAATACACTAAAGGTAAATGATATAATTAATATTCTAACTAAAAGAAATAATATTTTTGTAATTTAAAGAAATAAGAAATATAATAGTAATGATATGATAATATTTTATAATATAATTGTGGCAAATTGATTTTTTGCACTTTACCCTATAAGAGAGTTAAATGCAAAGTGAAAATATAAAAAGTTTGGAGGGCAAAAGGGTAAAAAGTTTGGAGGACATGCCCATGGTGCAAAAAAATAAAAGTTTAGGGGGCTAAATTTAGTTGAGGGGTATAATAGGGAAAGAAAGTAAACTTGTGGGGGTTTTTAAGCTATTTACCCATATGTATGTATATATACATAACATATTATATATATGAACTTTGATTTGTCTGCTCTAGCTGGCTCTGTATATAACCTTACCCCTAACTCTTTCAATTTGTGTTTGCAAAAGGAGAGGTCAATATATATTAGTGCTTGAAAGTAAGAAATTAAAATGGGAACAGACACCTTCATAGACATCATCTTGGCTATTCTCTTGCCTCCCCTTGGTGTTTTCCTCAAGTTTGGTCTTGAGGTATGTATATATATATATATGTATGTAGATGTTTTTCTATGTATTTGGTATATGTTTGCATGTGACATATATCTACTAACACATACAAATATACAAATCTGTTGTTTTCTTTAATTTGTTTTGCTTTTGTTACAAACTTAGATAAGGTTTCCCCCCCCCCCCCCCCCCTTAATTGTCTATGTTGATTATACAGGCCGGAGATCGGTCTCATGAACCAAAAAATAAAATAATTATTAAAATTTATGTTTTATTGTTTTGAAAGGGAAAGCTATAAGTATATAATTAAGTATAACTATATGATTTTTCTTGAGGAAAAAAAATCAAATCATTTGCACACACAAACAAAAGTAACACACACATATATATATTTGTATATATATATAGTTGATAGTTTGATGTAACATAACTTGATTAATTAATTGATGATTCATATGCAGGTGGAGTTCTGGATCTGTGTTATTCTGACTCTCCTTGGATACCTCCCTGGAATTATCTATGCTATTTATATCATCACCAAGTGATCATATATATTACTTGTCCTTCAACTCTTGGGTAACCATCTGACACTATCTCTCTACTCTATTTTTTCTTGATTTTCAGAAAATGTGAAAATACGTAATTTAACGCTTTTTTCCATTCACCCAAAATAATATTAGATTTAAAAAAAAATTAAAAAGGAAAAAACTTGGTAGAATCTTGTAAAGAACTGTTGGGAATCAAGTATAAAATTTTGGAAGAACTATTGGGAAGCAACTAGCCAATCCATCTTAAGATCAAGTTTGATAACGGATTCACGATACACAATTTTTTGTTTATCACCTTACACAAAATTCATCTCACTCATTCAATTCCATTCCAATGAAATGGTAATAATTGCACTGAATTCTTTTTCGTGTATATGCATATATATATATAAACTGGGTATTGAATAAATATATTAGTAGAAAATGGAGAACAATGGCAGTGGAAAAAGATTTGATATAAAGATGGGTATCCAATTCTTTTCTTTTTGGCAGGTGGTTGTGAAGGCTACGCTAAAGTCATGACTCATGGATAGTAATGGTGTTTGGTTTCTTCAGATTATTTTCATTTTAATGTGACTTTTAAGTACTTTTTATTTTATTTTATTTTTTCCTTTTTCTTGTTGTCTCGATAGTGATGTATACTGTATAGTAGGGTTGGACAATTTGTTGGTTGTGATTATGTGGTGTCCCTTCTGTTGGTGTCACACTTTAGTTTTGTCTTATATTAGGATAAAGTTTGTATGAATTCACACATGCACGAATAATCACACTTAAGCTTATCGCCATCTTTATACTCGGTAATCATAATATCCTGGTTAATTTCAAGAAATCTTTCTATACATCAATTAAGTGTATACTTTGTCCATATATTATTTAATTTTATCATTTTGTCCCCTCAATTCACATTTTTAAAAAGCCTAAACTACTCTCACTAATATGAGGGGTCTATTTAAAAAAATTATTTTTTGAAAATTAATTATATTTTTTGCAAAAATTATAAATTTAAATATATATATATATATTTTTCGTAAAAAAATAATTTTCGGAGGGAGTATATTATTTTTCAAAATATGAATTATTTTGAAAAAAATAATATATATTTTTTGCAAAAAATTATTATGTTCCAAAATATGATTTTTTTACGAAAAATATTTTTTTTTGTGAAAAATATATATTATGTTCCAAAATATGAATTTTTTTCGAAAAATATATATTATGTTCCAAAATATAATTATTTTACGAAAAATATATATTATATTCCAAAATATGAATTTTTTTTCAAAAAATAATTTATTTTGCAAAAAAGTATATATTATGTTCCAAAATATGTTTTTGCGAAAAAGTATTTATTATGTTCCAAAATATGAATTTTTTTGCGAAAAAATATATATTATATTCCAAAATATGATCTTTTTCAAAAAAAAAAAAATTTTTGCGAAAAATATATACTATTATGTTCCAAAATATGATCTTTTTTGAAAAATAATTTTTTTGCGAAAAATATATATTATTATGTTCCAAAATATGATTTTTTCGAAAAATATTTTTTTGCGAAAAATATATATTATGTTCCAAAATAATTCATATTTTGAAAAATAATATACTCCCTCCGAAAAATAATTTTTTTGCGAAAAATATATATATTTGTTTTTGAATTTATAATTTTTGCGAAAAATATAATTAATTTTTAAAAAATAATTTTTTTAAATGATTGATTTCACTAAACCTCCTTACACTATTGAGGGTAGTTTAGGCATTTTAACTCAAAATGTGAGGTGAGGGAGCATAATGATGAAATTGAATAATATAGGAGGCAAAATGGACACAGTGGGGGTTAATTGATTAAACTGAATAGTATAGGGGGTTTCTTGAAATTAACCCTAATATCATTTTAAAAAATTCTTTAAAAGAGACTTAAAGGCTTTTGAAGTGTGTGAGTTTTAAGATGGAGTCGTATTTCCTTAATGTGACATTCTACATTCGCATTTCACTTGTTGAATGACAAGTAACCTTTTTTTGGTTTACAACAATTAGGGTTGCACATATTTTGGTTTGGTACGGTTCTTGAAAAATTTGGAACCAAATCATTATCAACAATTTTTTAAAAACATGAACCAGAATTGGAGTCATTAGTTAAGAAACCAAATTAAACCAAATCATAAAAATATCGGTTTAGAACCACGATTCCGAAAATTTGTTCTTTTAAAATATATATTACATACATTAATATAAATTATGAAAAATAATTTTGCCAATTTCAAAATTAAGAATAAGGCTCTTAAATAAAAAATTACACTATTGATTTCTAGAATTATATTTTTTTGTTGTTACTTCAATTTCAAAACAATAAGCACTATCAAATTCAAAGAAAAAATTTAAATAAGTAATTAACCTTATTTCAAAACAAAAACATTAGCAAATTTCAATAGTACATCTCAGGTTAGTAATTATTTCATAACTAGAAAAAAAAATGAAGAGAAAAAAATGAAAAAATTTAAATAAGTAATTAACCTTATTTCAAAACAAAAACATTAGCAAATTTCAATAGTACATCTCAGGTTAGTAATTATTTCATAACTAGAAAAAAAAATGAAGAGAAAAATATGAGATTTGAAAATGTCTCCAAATGGAGCTAAATGTAACTATTATATAGCAACATATATGCGTGTAATATTTATATAAATGGTAAAAAACTATTACATTAAACTTATAATTTATTTAATAGAGTAATTTGTATTTATTTGTTGTTATAAGTTTATATGAATTTATAATTTTATTAAATAGAATTTAATTGCATAAGTGATGTATATATAATATAATATAGGTTCGGTTAGTCCGGTTTGGTTTCAGACAATATGAAACTAGAACCAAATCAAATTGTAATAATTCCGTTTTTTGATAATCAAATTCAAACCAAATCAATTCAAAATCGGAATTAAAGCATTGGTTCGGTTTGGATCGGTTCTATGATTTTTTTGGGCACCCATAACAACAACCGCATATAATATAAGGGTTAATTTCAATAAACTCCCTCTACTATTGAATTTAATCAACTAATTCCCCCTCTGTTCGGATTGCCCCATATGTTTTCCAATTTAATCAATTAATCTCTCCTATGTCCGGATTGCTTCCTATACTTTTCAATTTCAATCACATTACCCCCACCCTTAAACAATATATATATATAAAATTCGAAAACAATATATTAAATTTTGAAAACAAATATATAAATTTTGAAAATAATATATAAAATTCAAAAAATATATATAAAATTCAAAAAAATATATATATATTCAAAAAATATATATAAAAGAAGACCACTAATTAATGTTGATAGTAAGTAGTTTGATTCACTTCATTAGAAAATATATGAAATTTTACCAATATATATATTTCTAAATTTATATATTTTTTCCGAATTTTGTTTTTTGAAATATATATTTTTTTGAAATTTATATATATATTTGTAATTTATTTATTGAATTTTATATATTTTTTCGAAATTATATATTTGTTTCAAATTTTATATATATATTTTCAAATTTTATATATGTTTTTCGAATTTTATATATTGTTTTCGAAATTTATATATATATTTCAAATTTTATATATTTTTTCAAATTTAATATATATTTTTTAGAATTTTATATATTTTTTTCGAATTTTATATATATATTTTATAGTGGGGGCAATGTGATTGAAATTGAGAAGTATGGTGGGCAATTCGGACATGGGAGGAGTTAGTTGATTAAATTGAAAAATATAGGGGGCAATCCTGACAAATGAAAGGTTAGTTGATTAAATTGAAAAATATAGAGTAGAATCCTGACAAATGAAAGGTTAGTTGATTAAATTAAATAATAAAGGGGGATTTATTAACATTAACCCAATATATAATTTTGATGTTCTTGCAATTTAACAAACATCAAGTACAATAACAGTTAATATGGAAGATCAAAGCCTCTAGATATAGCTAAGTTAGCTAGCATATGGTTTCATAAGCTTGTCCATAGTCTTCTCCTGACTCTCGTCTTTGAATAGAGTGTAGAAGTACCAACTTTCCTATTCTATTTTTGTTTTGAATAATTATATTTCATACTTTATCCCTCCCGTCCAAAATTAGTTATTTATTTTTTCAACTTTACTTGTCCAATTCTTGTACAGTTTTGAATCCCTATATAATATAATCTTGTATTTTTTCAATTTATTCATTTTCATTAACTCCAAAAAATAATGGGTCGCTCTAAAAATTACAACTATACTACATTATTAAATGACAAAATTGGGAACTGAAAATAACTATTTTTTTTTTGAAAAGTCAGACTTGAAACTAATTTGGGATTGAGAGAGATGTATGTTTGAATGTCTCCACTTGATCTATGCAGGGACGGAGCCAGAATTTTTTTTAATTGGGGGCAATCCATGACATTAGGGACAATTAGGGGCAATAAGCTTAATTTTTCAAAATTAAATGGGGACAAATTTCATTTTTTTTGCCTATATTTTTTTCCAAAATACTTAAATTACCATTAAAAAAACAATTTTTTTTTTTTTTTACAATTGTCCCCATTTGGGGTTACGTGCCTCCGTGCCTGGATCTATGTCAAGTATTTTTAAATTAAATTTAAAACAGAGTTTATAGTCGCGTGTAACGGCACAAGAGAGTTGAATCTTTAAAAAAATAAAATTATAAAATAGCTTGTAAAGGATATAGGAAGCATTGATAGCTTGTAACATGTTCACCCACCTCAACGAAGACATACTACGTATATAATTTTTAATTTTCAAGCGTGTAGTGTTTTGGTTTTAGATTCATCACAAGTTATTACCAAATACGTACCAACTAAGCATGGTTCCTCAATCCATCCTCCTTTGTATATGTACATATCTATACAACTTATAAAAGTAGAAACCCCTAAATTATTTCTAAATAATTTTTACATATTTTAAATTAAAAATAAAATAAAATAATTAAAAAATTACACCTAATTTGTAGAGGTATGTTCTTAAAGGTGCATATTTAATTTGAACAGAGAGTCACATACATACGAAGAGTTGTGTTGGTTGATGAAACTAATACATCACTTCACATTTAATGTAAACGGTGTCAGCCCAGCCCCATCTATAAATGCAATAATAACATGTAGTCAATTATCCTTTTGGAGACGAGACTAATGGTTGAATATTATTTCCGTTATATTATATTCTTATGGACTTTCCATATTTGTGTATGTCTTCTATCAAATATTTATGCATTTAAAGTCATGACTCCTATTTGCTTTTAAATTACTTATAGTATGCACATGTATTACACTTTGTCCTTTTATTTTATTTTTTCATCTTTATCTCTTTATTTGATTTTTTTTCTTTATTAAACAATACACATGTATTACACTTTGTCTTTATTTTTTATTTTATCATATTTAAATTTAATTTGGAGAAATTTCTAAAAATCATACATAGATATATTATATCTCTCTATTTAATTTTTTCTTTCTTTCTTATTAGAAGTTTTCTCCTCCCATTTAACACTTTATCTTTATTAACATTTTTGGTCTTGTTTTCTTTTCTTTATTTTTATTCATTCATTCATTCCCCATAATTCTTTCAACCATGTTTTTTGCCTAGTATATAAGCACATATATAAAAATCATATACTCTATATAATAAAAAGTGAGGGATCTGAGGATAAACTTTATCGTTTAAAGCTGTATATATAGCACTCCATCCTATGAAGCACGGACACTTCGTTTAAGATTACCGTACTCATGTCGGACACACGTGTCCGTGTCAGACACACCTGAAATACTTGTCCGATACACCAAAAACATGTCCTAACTTTTTTTAGAATTGGACACTTAGTGGACACTCGGAGGACACGCGATGAGTCGGTTGATTCAATGATAGATAAAGGTCTTATGGACCCAATAATTTAATAGATCACTTATGAAAGTTCAACACCTCTAATTCAATATTTGGCTTTGAAGATACTTGAATATATTTGTTTCTCCTCATCTTGTGAGAAGAATTATAGCATATATTTATTTATCCACTATTTAAAGAGGAACAAGATAACATCACAAATAACCGAATATTTGGTATTTATACATTCCAATATTTGTCTTCAATAAATAAAATTTTCACAATATAACGAGAGAAGATGACGATGTTGGGAAAAATGTATTTGATTCCTTGCATAATAGTAGAATGAGTAGAATGAAGAATTTTAAACATGTCTGACATTTCATTTAACTTATTTGTTTATTTTTGTTTATATGTTTATTTGATTTTCATTGTTTAAGTGACAAATGAAGTATTTGTATATATAAAAAAAATTATAATTTTTTATAGACGTGCCGGGGTCGTGTCGGGTCCTAATTTTTTAGAATTTGTCTTGTCGTCGTGTTCGTGTCATGTCGTGTCGTGTTTGTGTCCGTGCTTAATAGGTTCCACCGAATCTATTTATACTTTTACCCACCTATTGAAAATTAATTCCTTAATTTAAAAATAAATAAAATAATACAAGATATATTGTACCAAATTAGTTGTTTAGTTTTGAATTCTAATATAATATTATTATATATTTTCTCAAATTATCCATCTTTATCAACTTCAAAAAGTAATAGGCCCACTAAAAATTACAACTATAATACGTTATCAAAAGGTAAAATAGAAAATATAAAATATCAAAAGATTGTTGAAAAGTCAAATGTGGACAACCAGAGACGGATCTAGGCATGGAGGTGAATGGGGATTAAATGTTAAATATCTTAAATTTAAGGGGGGGAAATAAAAAATAAAAATAGTGGGAGCTAAATGCTATATATCTCAAATTTAAGGGTGGAAAATATAAAACAAAAAATTAGTGGAGACCATGACCCCACTTGTCCTTAACTGGATCCGTCATTGTGGACAATTAATTTGGGACGGAAGGAGTACTATATGGTGTTGTTTGACACATGGTTTTAGTGCCAAATTTACGGTTTTGGTGTGGAAAGTTTAGCCTAACCCTTGTTTGGTGGCTTGGTTTTGGAGCCAAAATGTGAAACCATGGTGTACCAAATACTTGATTTTTCACACTATCTCTTGACATGATTTGCATGGTTTGGAGCCAAAATGTTAAACCATGGTGTGTGTGAGTGTGTTGTGTTATATATATATATACACACACACATAACCATATTACATATATATTTATTTAATTAAAAATATCATTTAATTAAATTAAATAACTAAATAAAAGTTACCAAACAATAAAAATTAATTATTATTAATAAATATATATTGAGTAATAAATATTTAAAAATAATATATAAAGTAAAACCAAATAAATAACAAACAAAAATATTATAATTATTAATTAATAATAAATAAATATTTAAAAATAATAAATAAAGTAAAACCAAATAAATAATAAACAAAAATATTATAATAAATAATGAGTAATAAATATTTAAAATAATAAATAAATAATAAACAAAAATATTATAATTAATTAATTAATAATAAATATTTAAAAATAATAAATAAAATAAAATCAAGTAAATAATAAACAAAAATATTATAAATAAATAATTAATAAAAATAATACCAATTCTACAAAATTTCATTTCATACCAATTTTATCAAACATGATTTGGTTTTTCAGTTTTATTTTTTCTCACACCTAAACTATTTGCACAAAACATGATTTCAGTTCAAAATAAAATCACATCAAATCCAATTCAACCCAATCCAAACCAAAATAAAAATCAACACCGTACCGCACCGGTTGACAAACAGACACTATATGTGGACAATTAATTTGGAACGGAAGGAGAACTATATTAAGAAAGTTTCATTTTCCAAAAAAAGAAAAGAAGGAGTACTATATTAAGAAAGTTACCCTTTCCAAAAAGAGATAAGAATTCACATAACACACATCGTCATGACTCATGCATCGTACAATTCTTGAATAAGCTAGCACACTAATGTTTGAGATATATATTTGATTTCACAATAAATATAATATTCAATGATGACATGATTCTATTAATGAGATAAGAAGGACTTGGTGGATATGAGATTGAGATATCCCGCAGATTTGATCTTCCACGTAGAATAGACTATCAGAAAAGAAGGTAGATGCTATATTGGTTTATTGTGATTAACCTCTTTTGTAAATGTTATATTATATATCATTTTATTATAGAATAATTTTCAGTGACACTCTTTGAGATTTTGGCTAATTTTATTTAGTGGCCTGTCAACGTTTTTTTTAACAGAGATAGATTTGTAAAGTGTTACAATGATACTTTTTAGAGGCATGAAATGATTTATATGTCCCTGATTATATTAATTTGCAAGCAAAATGTTTAAGTTATCATTTAATGAGTGTCAATTGTTGTTCATTTTAGGCACCTAACTCACTATTGTTACGTTTTATCATTACATTATTTGATATTTTTATGCGTTTTGTGTGTTAAAGTGTGCTTCAGGAGCTTAATGAAGAAATAAGCTAACTTTGGTGAATTAATCAAAGAAGTGTTTGTGTCTATTCACAAAGAGAGAAAAAAAGGAGTTTTCATGCAAAAAGTGTCTCCTGAATGGCAAAAATGATATTTTTCGGAGCTGTAAATTCGGAAAACATACCAAATGAGTCGAGGGGGTTCTAACGAAGCAATTATCAAGAAAAGTGGTTTCCAAGTATTTTGTTACGCTTATAATAGCTAAAAGTGGCTAGAAAGTGCTAAAACTACGTTTGACATTTTTAGCCCAGAAAGAGTTACGCTTAAGTGTAGGGGTCAAGCGTAGGTAGAGCTGCAAAAGATGAGTTTCAATATGATTTGAACTCTTTTGGCATATCTTCGACTCCAACACTTCTATACATGTGTATATAACATATTATACATCAGATTGAAGGGTTTGACTATAATTTGAGGAGAAATACATAAAAGAGGAATCTTACTCAAGTGGGACAAGCTGAATACAAGCAGAACTCTTCTCAATCACTTTTATAAATACCAAGGTCTTCTACAGATCTAAGAGTTGCGTTTTTAACATAATTTCCAAATCACTTTCTCTGGAAATTCATATCATTCAAAGGGAATAAGTCATTCAAGACCTAAAGATCCGGCGAAGAAGATTATGGAGAGCGTTTCTACATCAATGATGCAGTTTTCTTCTACCATGAGCAACTAAACCGGTATTTAGGGTTTTCTAGCAAATCCTTAAACAAGTAATGTAGTTTATTTATTTGTTTTAATTGTAACAAGGGGAAACTGTGACCACACTGTGATGATTGTGTAGATTTATAATCGTACTTATTCTTGACACGAGATCTTATATTTATTTTAATTCTTGTCTTAAATTGAATGAATATATTATTTCATTCAATCACGTTATATTAAACATAGTGTGATTTTATACACGATAATGCTTAGAACACTTGAAACCCTAAATTTACACAAGTCATGCCTCAGCGAGGTGATATAAACATGTTTTAGTTTAATTTTATGTTGTAGGAGTAGATTAGAGAAAAAGTAATTGACATGTACTAGTCACACTCTGTCCGGAGATGGGTTGTAGCGAATCCGGTGGATAATATCCTTTTTGGGACGTATTCGACTATTTGCAATACGATCTGATTCATGGTGATGAATCACCCTCTTGCAATTGAGCAAGTAAATAACTATATTATGCGGTTAGCGGTAGAGTAAGGAAACTTTAATTTTTATCTCTACTGTTCTTGTCTTAATCTATCTTTACTTGCTTTATTAGTTTGTTAGTTAGTTAATAAACCACAAATCATATTTTCATAGCAATTTAAAAGTATTACTTTGCGAGAGTTCAGAATATGACTTAGTCACTTGGGTTTGATAACCTTTCTTAAACCGAACTGTACTACAATACGACTCGTGCACTTGCAATAGGTAAAACCTTGTCGTCATAAGGGTCCGTTCTTAAACACTATTTTTAACCCTGTTCGACAGACATCACCCCATTACTCTTATTATTTATGTTTTAAATTATAATTTTTATTTTTTCATGTAATTTTCATTTTTCTGTATTAAATAAGCATAATTATACATTTATTTAACAATTACATTAAATGTTACATAATAAATGTATTAAATAAGACTAAATTCAATTAAAATATATTACTCCAATTAATACAAAAAATACTTCCCACAAAATACATTGATTATTACTATATCCCACTACTACTTAAAATACCAAAACCATATTTATTTTTTCTATATATATATTTTTTGCACTTGTTACTTATTTAAATAATTATATCTATTATATATATATATATATATTTATACAAAACTATTTCAATATTTCCACTAAAATGGGTAACTTAAATTATATTGTCAAATTCCACTAAAATTGTTGATTGACTATAATATTCTTTTTAAAAAGTAACAATATCAAACACAAAAGAAAAAAATTATAGAAAAAATAAATATGGCTTTGGTATTTTAATTAGTTTATAGTTTAGTGAGATTTAATAATAATTAATATATTTTGTGAAAAGTTAAAAAGAATTTGTATTAATTGGTGTAAGTATAATTTAATTGAATTTAGTAATATTTAATATATTTTGTGTATAACATTTAGTTTAAATGTAAAACAAATAAATAATTGTATTTATTTAATGGATCCTAAATTATCCCTCTTCATTAACTTAAAAAAAAATGGACTTTATTAAAAACTACAACTATACTACATTATCAAAGGGTAAAGTAGGAAACACAAAATATCAAAAAAATTATTGAAAAGTCAAACATGAACAACTAAATTGGGATGGAGGGAGTACTTAAAACATAAATAACAAGAATAAATAAAGATTAATGTAGTGAGTGAAGTGTAAGGTTTAAAGAAGGGGGTAAGTTAGATATTTTGCATGTAAATTAATATAATCAAGGGTACTTAAGTATTCATGCGTGTCTTTTTTTAAAAAAAATTGATCGAATCCTAAATGAAATTAACTCAAACTTTAGGTAGTGTTAGTGCAAATTACCTTATATATGTCACTAGTTCTCTTAGCATGTTTGGTTAAAAAAACAAAATCCCATCCCGTCACTTCACGCTAATTATAAAAAGCAAAAAATTTATTATTCTCTTCGTCTTAATTTAGTTATTCACGTTGCTTATTTTATTTATTTAAATTAGTTATCTCGTTTTAAATTTCAATATAATACTTTCATGTATTTTTCAAAATTACTCTTTTTTATTAACTTAAAAAAATGAGTTTTACTAAAAATTATAACTATGTTATATTATTAAAGAAAAAAATAAAAAATAAAATGTAAATAACTAAATTGGACGTGGTCGACTCTGAAGAGTCAAAGAGGGAGTCATTTTCTTTTAAATATCCGTCGACCATTTAACTCTTTTTTAAGCAAAGTGAGTGTATGGTATAGGCTATAGCTGTATAGTCAATAGTGAGCTGGATTAAAACTCTTAATCCCTTACCGACAATACACGTGCTCGCTCTCAAATATCCCACGATAGATTAGTACTACAAATATCTATATATACAAATATCTAGCTCTCTCTATATAATCTTGCCCCTAACTCTGTTTCAATTTGTGTTTGCAAAAGAAGAGATCAATATTAGTCTTTGAAAGTATAGTAAGAAATTCAAAATGGGAACAGCCACCTGCGTCGACATCATCTTGGCTATTCTCTTGCCTCCCCTTGGTGTTTTCTTCAAGTTTGGTTGTCAGGTATATATATATATAATATACATGCATGTTTTTGTATATTTGGTATATGTTTGCATGTCATATCTACGCATACAAATATACTAATCTGTTGTTTTCTTTAATTTGTTTTGCTTTTGTGACAAAACTAGATAATTTTTTTTTTCTTAATTTTGTCTGTGTTTATCATACAGGAGATCAGTCTCATGAACAAAAAAACAAAATAATTAGTAAAATTAATGTATTATTGTTTTGAAAGGGAAAGCTAAGTATGTAAGTATAACTACTATATGATTTTTTCTTTGAAAAAAAAAAATCGAATCACTTGCACACACACATAAACATAAGTAACATACATATATTTATATATAGATGATAGTTTGAAATAACATAACTTGATTAATTGATGATTCATATGTATGTATGTATGCATGTGTAACTGCAGGTGGAGTTCTGGATCTGTTTGCTTCTGACTATCTTGGGATACATCCCTGGAATTCTCTATGCTCTTTATATCCTCACCAAGTGATTATATTATTTGTCCTTCAACTCTTGGGTAACCATCTATACCACCCTCTATCTACTTTAATTTTTCTTGATTTTCAGAAAATATGAACATAGTTTGTTTTTTTCCGGTAATTAAATATGAAAATAGTTAATTTAACGCCTAGACTTTTCTCCATTCACCCAAATTTTTTTTTTGAAAAAGCTTGGTACTCACTCCATCCTATATTAGTCCATTTGTTTTAAAATAACGTAGTCAAATTTTAATATAATATAATCTTATACTTTCTCAAATTATTTCTTTTAAAAAAATTAATGAATTTCACTAAAAATCTACCACTATACTATATTATCAATGAAAAACATAAAATAACCAAAAAATATATATTAAAAAGTTTTGGTACATTTTTAAAGAACCAATGGGATAAATTTGGAAGAACTATTGGGAATCAACTAACCAATTCATCGATCTTAAGATTAATTCTTCTTCTGTAACTGTTTGATAACGGATTCACAATACAAATTTTTAGTTTATCACCTTTCACAAAATTTATCTCACTCGTTCAATTCGAACCGAATTATCTATGCTATTTATATCATCGCCAAGTGATCATATATATTACTTGACCTTCAACTCTTGGGTAACCATCTACCACCATCTCTCTACTTTATTTTTTCTTGATTTTCAAAAAATATGAAAATACGTAATTTAACGGTTTTTTCCATTCACCCAAAATAATATTAGGGTTAAAAAAAAATTAAAAAGGAAAAAACTTGGTAGAATCTTGTAAAGAACTGTTGGCAATCAAGTATAAAATTTTGGAAGAACTATTGGGAATCAACTAGCCAATCCATCTTAAGATCAAGTTTGATAACGGATTCATGATACACAAGTTTTTGTTTATCACCTTGCACAAAATTCATCTCACTCATTCAATTCCAATTCCAATTCCAATAAAATGGTAATAATTGCACTGAATTCTTTTTCGTGTATATGCATATATATATATATATATATAAACTGGGTATTGAATAAATATATTAGTAGATAATGGAGAACAATGGCAGTGGAAAAAGATTTGATATAAAGTTGGGTATCCAATTCTTTTCTTTTTGGCAGGTGGTTGTGAAGGCTACGCTAAAGTCATGACTCATGGATAGAAATGGTGTTTGGTTTCTTCAGATTATTTTCATTTTAATGTGACTTTTAAGTAATTTTTATTTTATTTTTTCCTTTTTCTTCTTTTCTTGATATTGAAGTGTTGGTTGTGATTATGTGGTGCCCCTTCTGTTGGTGTCACACTTTAATTTTGTCTTATATTAGGATAAAGTTTGTATAAGTTAAAGTCACACATGCACATATAAGCATGGAGAATCATAATATGATTTTAAAAAATTGAATTTCTCAAAGTACTTCTAATTTGAGAAAAGAAGAAATATATTAGTATGTGTTTATACGAAAGACTTTTGAAGTGAGTTTAAGATGGAGTTGTATTTCCTTAAAAGTGACGTTCTACATTCGCATTTCACTTGTTGAATGACAGGTAACGTTTTTTCAGTTTACAACAACTAGGTTTGCACGTTTCGGTTTGGTAAAAAATTTGGAATCAAATTATTATCAACAGTTCTTTGAAAACATGAACCAGAACTGGAATCATTAGTTAAGGAACCAAACCAAGTAAAATAATAAAAATATCGGTTCAGAACCACGATTTCGTAAGCTTGTTCTTTTAAAATATATATTACATATATCAATATAAATTATGAAAAATAATTCTGTCAATTTTAAAATTAAGAATAAGATTCTTAAATCAAAAATTATATTATTAATTTCTAGAATCATATTTTTTTGTTGTTTCTTTAATTTCAAAACAATAAGAACTAAGCACTATCAAATTCAAAGAAAAAAATTAAATAAGTAATTAACCTCATTTCAAAAGAAAAACATTAGCAAATTTCAATAGTACATCTCAGGTTAGTAATTATTTCATAACTAGAAAAAAAAATGAAGAGAAAAATATGAGATTTGAAAATGTCTCCAAATGGAGCTAAATGTAACTATTATATAGCAACATATATGCATGTAATATTTGTATAAATGGTAAAAAAAACTATTACATTAAACTTAGAATTTATTTAATACAATAATTTGTATTTATTCGGTGTTATAAGTTTATATGAATTTATAATTTTATTAAATAGAATTTAATTGTATAAGTGATGTATATATATACATGTATATATAATATAATATAGGTTCGGTTGGTCCGGTTTGGTTTCAGATAGTATGAAACTAAAACCAAATCAAATTGGAATGGTTCCATTTTTTGATAATTGAATTCAAACCAAATCAATTCAAAATCAGAATTAAAGTATCGGTTTGGACCGGTTCTATGATTTTTTTGGGCACCCCTAACAACAACCGCATATATATAAGGGTTAATTTCAATAAACCTCTTCTACTATTGAATTTAATTAACTAGCCCCCCCTTGTTCGAATTGCCCAATATGTTTTCCAATTTAATCAATTAATCTCTCATATGTTTGGATTACCTCCTATACTTTTCAATTTCAATCACGTTGCCCCCATCTTCAAACAATATATATATATAATTCGAAAATAATATATTAAATTTTGAAAAAATATATAAATTTTGAAAACAAATATAAATTTTGAAAACAAATATATAAATTTCAAAAATAATATATAAAATTCAAAAAATATATATAAATTTTGAAAACATCATATAAATTTCAAATATATATATAAAAAAAGATCACTAATTGATGTTGATGGTAAGTAATGATTCACTTCATTAGAAAATATATGAAATTTTACCAATATATATATATATATATATATATATATATATATTCGAATTTTGTTTTTCAAAATATATATTTTTTGAAATTTATATATTTTTTTCGAATTTAATTTTTTCGAATTATATATATATTTTTTGAAATTATATATTTTTTCAAATTTTATATATTTGTTTCAAATTTTATATTTTTTTTTCGAAATTTATATATGTTTTTCTAATTTTATATATTGTTTTCGAAATTTATATATATATTTCGAAATTTATAATTTTTTTCAAATTTAATATATATTTTTTAGAATTTTATATTTTCTTTTCAAATTTTATATATATATTTGAAATTATATATATTTCGAATTTTATATACATTTTTTAGAGCGGGGGCAATGTGATTGAAATTGAGAAATATATGGAGCAATTCGGACATGGGAGATGTTAGTTGATTAAATTGAAAAGCATATGGGGCAATCCTGACATATGAAAGATTAATTGATTAAATTCAATAATAGATGAGAATTTATTAAAATTAACACTATATATAATCACTATATATAATTTTAATATGGAAGATCAAAGCCTCTAGATATAAGCCAAGTTAGCTAGCATATGGTTTCATAAGCCTGTCCATAGATTCTTCTCCTGTCCATAGAGTCTTCTCCTAACTCTCGTCTTTGAATAGCAGTGTAAAAGTACCAACCTTCCCATTCTATTTTTGTTTTGAATAATTAAATTTCATACTTTTTTCGTCCAAAATTAGTTATCCAGTTTCTCAACTTAACTTGTCCAATTCTTGTACAGTTTTGAATCCTTATACAATATAATCTTATACTTTTTTAAATTATTCATTTTCATTAACTCCAAAAAATAATGGGTCGCTTTAAAAACTACAATTATACTACATTATCAAATGGTAAAATTGGGAATTGAAAATAACTAAAAAAATATTGAAAAGTCGGATTTGAAACTAATTTGGGACAGAGAGAGTATGTATGTTTGAATGTCTCCACTTGATCTATGCAGGGACGGAACCAATTTTTTTTTTAATTGGGGGCAATTCATGACATTAGGGACAATTAGGGGCAATAAATCTAATTTTTTTAAAATAAAATGGGGGCAAATCTCATTTCCATTTAAAATAAATCAAATTTTTTTTTGACAATTGTCCCAATCGAGGGCTATGTGCCTCCGTGCCTAGATCTATGTCAAGTATTTTTAAATTAAATTTAAAACAGAGTTTATAGTTGCGACGCAAGAGAGTTGAACCTTTAAAAAAATAAGAAGGGTAAAGTGCATTAAACCCCCCTGAACTATATTTTTTACACAAAACTCCCTAAACTATCCCAACTTTTACAATTCACTCCATTCCGTTATAACACCGTTAGTTAAATTATGATAATTTGCACTCAGATCCCTTGAAGTTTTGGTCAATTGCACTCGCCCCCTGAGAATTCATTTTTCTTGCAATGGCATCCCCTTAAGGGAAGAAATGACTGGAATGCCCTTGTGTTGTCTCCCTTATTTCATGAGACAAATATCTAGGTGGTGAAATTACCTCCATGCCTCAAAATGAAAATCCTATAATGTATATATATCTATAACAACTATTCTAAAATCTGAGGGGTTATGAATATTTCCAAACATTTTCTCCAAAATAAAAATTAATGAATTAATATGTATTAGTTGAAGTGCAACTCTAAGAAGTGTGTCAAAACGATGTAGGGGGTTCGTGATGTGAATGATTTAGAGATAGTTTCTACACAAGATCCTCAGGCAAATAATAGTGCTTGTGCTTTTATTGTTTTTTTATTGCTTTACAGAGAAACGAAAGAGAAATGGAAAGAAAATAACAGTTGCAAATGACTGCGAAATACTTTCTCTCTCTAGAAATTTCTCTCCCTTAGTCTCCAAAAATCCCCCCTTTAAGTGAGCTTTAGCTCCTTATTTATAGACGTAAGTGTCCAATAGATCCTCGCGGATTGTCCTTGCCACGTCAGCACTATCCCACGATATGGATTTTGAAATACCAATCCGCGCCATAAATACCCTGCACATAACCATCTCGCGACCTTGACTACGCGATACTGATTCGCGTAATCCCTTGCGCGAATCATACTGTACCCCGCGCCCTGTGATCTGCGCCTGTTTCATCGCGGATCTGATTTTTCCTTAGCCAAGGAACCATGATGCTTATAGCTTTCTTAAGTCATGACCTTTTGCATGCATACCTTTTTCATGACCCCCTGAGTACTATCAGCCTCTCTAATGTACCTTTTGCTTAGAATGGTGCAAATAGGGTCGCGACCCACTATTTACATATCCCAAGCATTTTCCTAGATTTTCGAATAGTACTCCCTACGCGAGTAGCATATAGGGCTATGAGTTTAGATGTGAATTATAAACACATCAGTCCCTCATACCTCCCTCTGTATAATGCAAGCTCTCACGTATAAACCTTATTTGGGCCAATTTCCCAAATAAACCAAACCTTGGGCCATTCTCCCAAATAAATAAATCCTTGGGCCAATCTCCCAAAATAAGTCAATCCTCGCGGATTACCCTTTTCGCGAGTCACCCCCTTTACATTTTTCCCCATTGTGCTTTGATACTTGGCCAAGTATTAAAGTGCAATAACCTGTGCCTCACGAATCAGTGTACTTTATATCATTGTTTGCAAGCTGCTTTTCCCCATGCCATTTTTGTTTTTCTCCACGCGAATGAAGTATATTTACCTCATCTTGCGACCTTCCCTTACCCTTTTTGCTGCTTTTCAGCTAATCTCGTGCATGTACTTATTTGTACTTCGCTCCTTCTTTTCTTGCTTTTCCCAATCTGTCCTTCCTCGCGAATCCGTGACTTTTTTTGGTGCGCTTGGCTATGCGACCTTTCGCCTTCCTCACGCATTTAATGTGTCGTTTCGGTTTCCGCGCCCAGGCCTTATATATTTTGCTCATGTTATTTTCACCACTTATAACTTATATTTTCCTCAGAGCTCTTCTTCCCCACCCTTTCATTTGCACTTCCTTCCCCGCATCTCATTCCCTTCACGCATATTCATCCATTTTTAAAAGCTTCTCGCAAGTGTAGTTTCAAAATGACAAAAACTTCCACTCCCAAGCTTCTCGCACCTCCGTCTGGGGTTACTCCACCTGTTCCAGATGCCTCAAAGTGGAAGAAGACACCATTCCTTGATTCTCAAGATCACTTATGGGAATCCACTCGCACAATTTCTTCTCAAAACATTACAAACTCTCCTCTTACCCTTAACCCAAACCATGAAGCAAAACCTGTATTTATCCCTCCTCTTTCCGTTCCTCGCCTCGTTATTGAAAGAGGTGATGCGCCATTTTCCTTTATCGAATATGAAGGACATGTAGCCCCCATTACTGACTGGAAGATGTGGTCCAACCAAATTCTTAGTCAGGATCGCCACTGTGCCACTCTTGCTGAGGCTGGCATCCTCGAATCCATTAAGTTATTTTCGGACTTCTATGTTCGTCGAGATGTGGATGCACTGAACACTTTGGTATCGCGATGGAGCACATTCTCGCATATATTCCTTGTTTCCTAGGATGAGTTCACACTGACCTTAGAAGACGTGGTGGTTTTATTTTGGCTCCCCGTCCTTGACTCGCGCCCCATCAAGGCGCCCTTAGTCGATCCAGAAGATAAGAAAATCCTTAACCAACTTCGTGACTGTGGCAAGTACGCTTGCAAGTGCGGAAGTTGGTTTGAAAATGGCGTACTCCTTCCTGAACAAGCCATATCCAGTCACCCGAAGCTGTCCTACTCAGCTTGGTGTCATCATTTCTTTCGCGAGTACTCCTCACGAAAGCCAGCTCATGGTCAGGATCGCAAGTTTGCTCCTGGCCCTGAATTTAATGGCCCCTTAGAGCTGGCTGGATTCCTCGTGTACTGGCTTGATCGCTACATCTTTCAAGGCAATCCAGATGATGGTCCCAGCCGTATGGTGTTTCTACTAGCCGGCATGCTGTCGCGAGGTGTGCGCATTGCTTTGGCCCCCCTCTTTCTTGGCATCCTTTACTCGTAGTTGGACATGTTTGCGAACGACTTCGCTCGTTCCTTGGGTAGGTATGAGATTAGTACTCATATTTTAGGTACATTCCTCACTCTTTTCCTCTTTGAGCGTTTCCCCAACTATACTC
This sequence comes from Cornus suecica, assembly GCA_963922005.1. Taxonomy (NCBI): domain Eukaryota; kingdom Viridiplantae; phylum Streptophyta; class Magnoliopsida; order Cornales; family Cornaceae; genus Cornus; species Cornus suecica. The sequence goes on along the minus strand of OY998242.1, from coordinate 18,068,181 downwards.
CCATTCCTGTTTCCTTCTCTCCTCAAACCTCAGAGATCAATGCCTCTATTTATTTAAAATCGCGGGTTACCCGTTGGACCTCTCTCTCATCTTCAAAAACCCTTTCCTCTTTCATTGACAATTTTTCTGACTTTTCTTGGCGTCTATACGCCACACCTCTTGAAGGTTTTTACTCTCCCAATTTTTACCCTAAGGAATAAATAGTTTCCTATGACATAGCGATAGATGACCACCTCATCTTCTCGACCATCACCCATAAGTGTCACCTTCCTATCTTTAGTGAGACTTTCGACACTGTTACATCCTACAGCCCTTCACGCGTGGCCAGGCAGTTAGGCTTTGACCAGGCCATTCCCCCACTTCTTCCTTTATATCGCGAGGATAACTTTGATAGGTGCTTCATTGCTTTTCGCGAATCCATTAAGAGGAGCCTTTGCGTATTCTCTACAGTTATCTTCATTCAGCCAGACACTCATAGAGGTGGAGTGACCGTGGCCTATAGTGAGTTCTGGAAGGAGCAATTGGTGAGGTTCCAAAGTTTCATGGCTGAAATTCCTCCTGTTCCAATATACATCGTGGATCCTTCACTGAAGCTTCGCAAGGTCAGGGGAAAGCCTACACCAAAACATTATGCTTAGCCATCCCAGTCTCAAAAGCCCAAGCAAATGACTCGCAAACGATCTCTCCACGAGGAAGTTCCTCCCGCGAGATAACCTATCCGCGAGAAGCCCATCCGCGAGGAGCCCATCGCGAGACGCCTGATAAATTTTTCTAACTCCTCTTTTCCTTTGTTATGTTATGTGTTTTCGTGTATCAATAATAACTTCCCTCCTATTCTACAGCGTTCCAGTGCCCAGACTACAGGTATCATCAGTGCTTTTATTGATTCGTTGGATCATGTCCCCTTTTATGTCCGTCTTAAAAACTTGTCTGTTGCAGTAGCATTGGATGATATGCTTCTCGCGAAGAGGAAAATAACTCTCTCCAAAGCCTCCAAGACCCATGTAGCTGGAGAGACTCCTAGTTCAGAGGAAGCTTCCTTGGGGCGGAAACGCAAATCCAACCATGACATCTCCCATGCGAGCGCCTCAGATCCAGCTTTAGAGGAGGCGTCTTTAGCTGCGAGGCGCAAGCTTGCTTTGGCCAAGCTAAATAATAAACGGAAGGCTGATACGACCCCCACTTTGCTAGATATTGTTGCTCGCGTGGTGGAGGATCTGAGGGCCGAAGATGATACGGAAGAAACAGAAGTTGCCAGTATCCTTTCAGATCTTCCCAGGATGGTTCTTTTCCAGAGTGAGTTTCTATTTTGACTTTACTTTTATGCTTAGAGTTCATGCTCCTAACACTTCACATTTTTCTCTTTTTAGGCTCTCGCGAGACAAACTCCCCGCGTGTTCCAGCCTCTCCAGGTGGCCTTCATTCTATCCCTTCTATTGTATCTACATCTGATGATGATGAGGACCACCTCACCATCAAATCCTTGCTCAACAAGTCTCCTCAGCTTACTTTCGAAGAGGATGGGGATGATGACAATTCTTCTTCATTTTGAGATAGTGAAATTTCCGCGACTTCTACTCCAGAAGCAGATCACGAGGTATCCTCAGGTCACGATAATGAAGATGCTACAGTAGCTCGCGAGGCTTCCCCCAAACTGTCTTCAATTCCTGTTTCCCCTGAGGTCATTGTTACTGATGATAGAGCAGAGGATCTCAACATTGATGACAGTCACTTGTAGCCTCTTGGCGGTGACATTACATCCGAGATTGCTACAAGACTCACAGATCATCCTAGTATTGAGATATCTATCTTTGACAACACTATCCCAGAGGTTGAGGAAGGTAACCCTTTTACTACTTCATCATTCCATTTGATTCAGAGTACTCAAATATGATTTTTTAACATGGGTATTTTCCTTCTGTAGAGATGAATTCTGAGGACCAAGAAATGATCAACGAGCTACTTCACGATGCTCGGAGAATTTCTGAAGGTCAAATGGTACTTCCTTCTGCCACACTTACTAAGCCGTACATAGAGGTACCTCCATCCCCATCTCGCGCCTCTGTCCCAGATCCTCGCGAGCTTGCCTCTCGCGACCATGCTTCTTCCTCTCGAATGCCTGTCATCGCTCATGTCTATGATGCTGCTTCCTCAGTGCCAATACCTTGGCATCAGTCGCTATGTTATCCTCGCGACATCCCAGTGCTAGATTTGATAGAGGTAGCTCATCCAGAGACTTTTGCTCGCCTGGAAATTCATGAGCCGCTCCTGCAAGCTTTTCATCTTCAGCTTGTTGAGAACGTATTCAGGACTCTTTCTGAGACTTCCATTCAGGATCTCATCCCTAACACCCTTCCTAGATGTCATGCTCGCATAAAGGACTGGAAGAAGGTTGGGATAGATGTGTCCTGGTGGGAGACCCGGTTGTCCGTTGTCCAGAGGCTTTATGATCATTATCTTGCTAAGTTGGGGATCGTGATGCTCGTCAAAGAAAACAGGTTGAAATTGCAGAAGCTCGCAGGCAGCTAGCACTTCTTAAAGAGGATAAAAAAAAACTTCAAGATGCTGCTAATCATTCTGAGCGTGCCCGTCTGTACTTAGAGGAGCATAAGGGTTTCAAGCTATCAGATCCCATCACCCAAAACCTTTTCTAGCCCTCTTTTTTTATCATGATGTATGTATTGTCTTCTAATTGTAACCACATTTTTATTGTATAACCCTGTACAATGATAGTTCTCTGACATGCTTTATACATATGGGATGATTTGTTTGATGCTATATGTATTTATTGAAGAACATTTTTATAACACCATAATCCGCGATGCATTTATGCTTGATACAATTTAATCCATTTCATGTTAAGAGGTTCAACCCTCTCGCGAGTGACTTCATGCTCCATCCTGTAATACCCACTACTGCCCTCACTTACAATCACATACGGACCTTCCCACTTAGCTTCAAATTTTATTACCCTTTGTCCCCTCATGATTGTTGGTACTACTTTCAACACTCTGTCCCCCTCTTTGAACCATCTGTACCGTACCTTTTTATTGTAGCTCTTTGCTTATTTCTTATTGTATTCTTTCTGATTTGAAAAGAGGCTTCCACTCTTGTTTCCTCCAATTTTTCTATCTCCAGTATCCTGTCTTCCAAATTGTTTTTGCATGCCAGCATTTTAGCAGCCACCTCTAGCTCCGCAGGTAGCACAACCTCTATTACATAGACTAGTGCATAAGGGGTCATGTTTGTCGTACTCCGGTATGCGGTTCGATGCGCCCACAGTGCTATTGGAAGTTCTTCCGCCCATTTCTTCTGATTATCATGCACCAATCTGGACAGGATTCGAATCAATGCTTTATTAGAGGCTTCAGCCTGTCCATTTCTTTTTGGATAGTAAGGCGTGGACTTGTGATGAATTACTGAGTATCTCCCCAACAAATCCGCGACATTACTATTGACAAAAAGAGTCCCATTATCTGACAGTATCACCTTCGGTATCCTAAATCGACAGATGATGTTTTCCTTTATGAATCGAACCACATTGTCTGCTGTCGTCCGTCGTAGTAGGATAGCTTCCACCCACTTTGTGAATAATTCAGTTGCCACTAAAATCCATGGATGTCCATGAGCCTGTGGCGTGATTGGTCCAACTATGTCCAGTTCCCAAGTGTGGAAAGGCCAGGGTATAGCCAAACTGTGTAATTCAGTTCCCGGAGTATGAATAAGATCCCCGTGCACCTTTCATAAATGACATTTCCTGACAAAATCACTGCAGTCCCTTTCCATTGTTGGCCAGTAACACCCAGAGATAGTAGTTGTTGAAACATTTTTCTGGGGCCTTGGTGACCAAACTCGTGAGTTTGTTTCAATACTTCCCCTGCCTCTTCTTTACTTACACATCTTATAAGCCTTCCTTCAAAACTTTTACGGAACAATCTTCCCTCCAGTAAGAAAAAATCGCGAGGCCAATTTTCTGAACCGCGATTGATCTTTTTCAAGCAAAACCCCTTATTTCAGATAATGCACATATTTGTCCTGCCAATCTATCATGTCTGCCACATTACCTTCGCTCGCGGAGGGATATGCATTACAGTTCTAACAGTTGCTTTGCAACTTGACTGCATCATCCTTCATACTTGGCCAAAAGAAACCTTCTCGCTATAAAACTCGATAGAGACTGACATCCGCTTGACCACATATTTTCTTGTGGGCTTTTTGTAGCATTTCTCCCATCTCGTTTATTGCTACGCATCTAGCTAGAATTCCTCCGGCCGCTCTGTAATATAACACGCCTTTTATGATCTGGTATTCTCGTCTCAAGGCATTGTTATCATTTTTTAGTAGAGCTTGTACTATTTGTGCTCTCCAATCATACTCTTCATACACCTCTGCTTCCTTCCCGTTGTTGACCACATAGTTGGTTCTTCGCACTACTTGCACAGAAGACACTATTTCTTGAAAATGTAGTCGCGAACCCAATGTCACCAATGCATCGGATCGTCGGTTGCCCTTTCGCGGCTCGTGCTGAAAACTTACAGCCTCAAATCCTTCCATCATCTGACGGATAAAGGTTTTATAAGACACCAGATGGGGTTCCTTGACAACATACTCCCCTTTAACCTGCTTAATGACTAGTTTGGAATCCCCTCTTACATGAAGTATTCTTGCATTTAACTGCTGAGCCATCATCAACCCCAGCACTAACCCTTCATACTCGGCAATGTTGTTGGTACAAGGAAAATCAAGCTTATAGGTCATGATTAATTCTTCTTTTATTTCTTCATTCCTTAATACGAAGCCGGCCCCACCTCCCTTTTTTGTGGATGAACCATCAAATTCCAAAGTAAATTCCATGCTTTGTGTCGTACTCATTACTCCCACCTCCTCGACTTTGGGCTTAGCTCCCCCAGGAAATAAGGCTAGCAAATCTAACAAGGCTTGACTTTTTACTACTTTCGGTCTACAACATGTAATCTCATATTCAGATAGTGCTAACAACCATCGAGCAGTTCTTCCACTGAGTATGGGATTTATGAGTAAATATCGTATGGGGTCACTTTTGGTGATTAACTCCAATGGATGTGCCAGTAAATAATGTCTGAATTTCTAAGTTGCGAATACTAAAGCGAGACAATGTTTTTCCAGCAATGTGTATCGCGACTCTGGTCCCTTGAGTACTCGACTGATATAGTAAACAGGCTTCTCTTCCCCTTCATGTTCCTGGGCTAGCAGTGCTCCTACAGACTTATTGGTGGAAGTAAGATACATTATAAACGGTTTCCCTGCCTTTGGCGCTACCATTGTTTTTGGTGATGCCAGAATCCTCTTGATTTTTTCAAAGGCCTCTTGTTGTTCTTCTCCCCAGTTATATACACACTTTTATTTCAACAAAGGCATGAGTGGGTGAGTTACCTCTGCCAGTGTTGGGATAGACCTCATCAGATAAGATATTTTCCCCATAAAAGTTTTCAACATTTTGCGAGTTGTGGGTGGAGCCATTTCCAATACTACCTTAGCCTTTGCTGGGTTCATATTAATCCTCTGTCGATGTACTACATACCCCAAGAACTTTCCTTTTGGTACTCCAAAAGCACATTTCAGGAAATTCATCTTCAAATTATACTCGCGACACCGCTGCAGTACTTTTATCAAATCACCCACATGATCCTGCACGACTCTGGATTTTACCACCAAATCATCCACATAGTCCTCCACAGTTTTATGCATCAAGTCATGAAATATAGCTGTCATGGCGCGTTGATACGTAGCCCCGACATTTTTAAGTCCAAATGGCATGATTGTATAATGGAAATTCCCCATTGGGGTGCGAAGAACAGTTTTCTCAGCATCTTCCGGTGCCATCTTAATCTGGTTATACCTGCTGAATCCATCCATTAGTGAGAAAATTTTGTGTCTTGAGGTTGCATCCACCATGGTGTCCATGTTGGGTAGAGGAAAGTCATCTTTTGGACAGGCTTTATTGAGATCGCGATAGTCTACACATACGTGGATCTACCCAATCTTCTTTCTCATAGGCATAATGTTTGCGAGCCATGTCGGATGTTGGGTTGGCTTGATGAACCCTGTTTTCAGCAACTTTTCCACCTCTGCCTTAATCTGTACTTCCAGATCCGGATGAAATATTCGTTGTTTTTGCTTCTTTGGCTCTGATGCGGAATGTACATGGAGGTGGTGGCTTACTAATCCAACATTGAGTCCCGGCATTTGACTATAATCCCAAGCAAAGACATCCCGAAACTCCTTGAGCAATTCCACTAGAGAATTCTTAGTCTTGTCGGGCAGCGTACTGCTTGTGAAGGTAAGTCGTGGATCCGTGTCGTCGCCTATGTCCACTTCACACAAACCATGCTCCTGTCGCGGATGCATTTTGACTGTTTCAGGATCGGTGACAAGTTTTCTTTGCACACCTGCCTTATTTGTCCCGGGGTCAATGTCAACTGTGCAAGCTTCTGACCCTCAATCCCGTCACAATTTGTACACTACTCGCCCATTGGGTATTTTGACTCGCGACCATCTCACCTCTTTGAGCTTCCGCTTAGTTGAACTTCCATCTTCCGGTTCTTTCCATTTTGGTAATGGTGTAGCAAAAACACCGGGTCCATCCTCCTCACTATATTATGAAAAATAGACTGCATCTGCAAAGTGGGCCTCAGATGCGCAAAAAGGGCTCTTAGATGCCTTTACAATCATTATTCCTTCTTCCCAATTAGCTTTCATCACTTGATGATAGGATGATGGTACTACACCATATGCATGTAACCACGGTCTTCCCAGTAACAACTGATATGAGGATTCCCCTTGAATGACATGAAACTTGGTGGGCCCCCTTATTTTCCCAATTTTAAGATCCAATGTCGCGAATCCCATGGTGGCCTGTTGATCTCCATTGAAACCAGTAACTGCAATGGTATGATTTACAATCTTGCTTTCAGGAAAATTGATCATTCACAAAGTGGCTAGCGGGATTAAGTTGACTGACGCTCCTCCATCCAAGAAAGCTCGTTTCATCTCTCGACCGTTCACAGTAACTGGTACATATAGAGGCCGATTGTGGAAGAATGACACTTGTCTGTCTGCTTCAGAAAATGTGATCTTATTAGAGCTTTTCTCATGCTGTGGAATCACGATAGTATGATTAAGAGTGGCAACTGTTTACTCTTTCAAGAACTCCTTCACATGTTCCTGTATTGGGAGCTCGTTGAAGAAAACGTCTATCTTAGCATTCTCCTTTACTTCATGCGCTGGCGAACATTCATACATGACGGCATTTGTTGTATCCTCAGTACTATCTCTGGCGGCCACTACAGCCACATGTGCAGGGAAGGGCTCATGAACTACATTATTTGACACCTCCAAGTTGCCTGATTGCTATTTTCCGGTGTACTAATCAGCGAAATGCCCAACATCCAGTCAGGGAATATCTAACGGTCCTGTGATAGGGGCAGTAGTTGTTCTTCATCCCTTCCTCTCTTGTCGGCACCTTTTGCACTGAAGGTAGCGATATGATATGATCTGCAATCCACTGATTTAGCAATGTGACTGCTATCTTTTCACTGAAAGGTAAATGAGGTGGTTCAGATCTCCTAGCACGTTCTTCCCTGAGCCTTTCGTTCTGCGTTGCTGCTACCATTGCCACTCGCCTAGCACTGATATTTGGCCGTGTCGGGTGAGTCAAAACTTCTCCCAATCTTCATGCATTATCAACAAGTGCAAAAAAAATTTTAAACTTGTGATTGACCAAATGCACTCTATATTCTCGCAGCATTCCTCCTATACAAATTTTGATCAATTGCAGCTCGAAAATTGGTTCATGGCACTGTAAATCAGCCTCTCGAAATCTCCTGACATAAATTGCCGCCTCTTCCCCAAAACGTTGTATTTGCCTTGTAAATGAAATCATTGAGACCTCTTCGTCTGCCTGGAAGAACTTGGTGTAGAACTTGATCACCATGTCTGTCCAACTGGATACTGAGGCCGGAGAGAGACCAATATACTATGTGTAAGCAGTTCCTGTTAAAGACTTGGAGAATTCTCTAAGTTTCAAATACTCATCATTTCTGTGGGGTCCCCGAGCATCCGCGAACCTGGTTATGTGCTCCCTTGCATTTCTCTTTTTGCCATCAAATTGATGGAAGCTTGGTGTTCCATAGTCTTCAGGATAAGGTAAAGCCATAATACTGGGATGGTACGGTGGGGCAATTTCCACTTCTTCTATTTCAGATTTCTCGCTCAAGATAGCCCGCAACTGTTCCTTGGTGATATATAAATCTTTCTCAAGTGGCTCAGTTCGCACTCGCGGTGCCTCCCGAAAAAGCACTTGTGCTAACATTTATGGCAAAGTTTGATTATCCATCTGTGGTGATTCAAGATTTGGTGTTGAAATGCGCGAGACCTCCATGAAGTGAAGTATGGCCTTTTTCGTTTCTTGAATGTTGAGAAGAGTTTACAGCAGAGCTGATGCTAATTCTGGTGAATTTTGTCAGAGGAGTCTCTGCCTGAGCCACACCAGAATTCGTACGACGACGTTGTTTCCGTGCTGGTGGGACTGGTTCACCTCCTTGCGTTTGTTTTGTTGTTTCTTATTTAACTTGCTCAGTGTGCCGGGTCGACGGATGATCTCTCCGACGAGTTTGACGAGGCTCAACTTGTGTAGAAGACATCTCTTCCCCAACAGAGTCGTGTAGGGGGTTCGTGATGTGAATGAATTAGAGATAGTTTCTACACAAGATCCTCAGGCAAATAATGGTGTTTGTGCTTTTATTGCTTTTTGATTGCTTTACAGAGAAACGAAAGAGAAATGGAAAGAAAATAACAGTTGCAAATGACTGCAAAATACTTTCTCTCTAGAAATTTCTCTCCCTTAATCTCCAAAAGTCCCCCCTCTAAGTGAGCTTTAGCTCCTCTATTTATAGACGTAAGTGTCTAGTAGATCCTCGCGGATTGTCCTTGCCATGTCAGCACTATCCCGCGACATGGATTCTGAAATACCAATCCACGCCATAAATACCCTGCACAATACCATCTCGCGACCTCAACTACACGATACTGATTCGCGTAATCCCTTGCGCGGATCATACTGTACCCCGCGCCCTGTGATCCACGCTTGTTTCATCGCGGATCTGATTTTTCCTTAACCAAGGAACCATGATGCTTATAGGTTTCCTAAGTCATGACCTTTTGCATGCATACCTTTTTCATGACCCCCTGAGTACTATCGGCCTCTCTAGGGTACTTTTTGCTTAAAATGATGTAAATAGGGTCGCGACCCACTATTTACATATCCCAAGCATTTCCCCAGATTTTTGAATAGTACTCCCTACGCGAGCAGCATATAGGGCTATGAGTTCAGATGTGAGCTATAAACACATCAGTCCCTCATACCTCCCTCTGTATAATGCAAGATCTCGCGTATAAACCTTATTTGGGCCAATTTCCCAAATAAACCAAACCTTGGGCCATTCTCCCAAATAAATAAATCCTTAGGACAATCTCCCAAAATAAGTCAATCCTCGCGGATTACCCTTTTCGCGAGTCACACCCTTTACAAACGATATAGAGTAATAGAAAAGAGGTTGGAAATATTTAAATACTTTTAAAAAATTATAATAATTAATTAATATGCATTACTTGAAGTGTAACTCTAATGAATATTTCAAAAGATATAGAGTAAAGATATACGACAAGGGGTTATAAATATTTTCATATTTTTTTAAAAAAAATTAATTAATTAATATAGATTAATTGAAATGTAACTCTAATAGATATTTCATAAGATATAGAGTAAATATATAAGACAAATATATTTCGGCAAGGAAAAATAATATAACTTAAAATACAGAAATATGTATATTTATATATATATATCTATATACTACTAATAAAAATACAAGGACTGACTAATATTTCAATTCATTATCACCTTTTACAATATATAAAATTATAATAAGTAAAGTTTGACATTATTTAAAGTGTAAGGGCTTAAATTAACTTTACAAAAAAATTATTAAATAATAAACCATTTGTCATATTTTTATAAAAATATAAAAAATTACAATAAGTAAAGTTTGTTATTATTTTACAGTGTAAGACATTAAATTAATTTTACAAAAAGAATAATAAATTATAAACCATTTGCAACATTTTTATACATTTATCACTTCTTACAATACAACAAAAACTATAATTAAAATGTATTACTACTTGTTTAAATTGTAGGAGTTGTATATTATTTATTTACAAAATAAATTAAATTATATGAGCTCACAAATATTTTATACATGTATCACCTTCTAAAATACAAAAAAAATATATAATCATAAATAAAGTGTATTATTATTATTTAATGTAAAATGTCACAGTATTAGTTTTAGGGAAAAATTTAAAAATGATAACTTTTGGGGCCTATATTACAAAAATGATAATTTTTAAAAATAATTTAAAGAAATGTGATAATATTTCAAAAATCATGATACCAAAGTACTTGAATTTTTTTTTCAAATTGAGCTTAAGACACAAGGGTTGTTTGGTCTATTAATTTAGTCAACATGTCTTTTACACTAAAGCAAGGGCACAAAAGTCATTTCATGGGGTCTTCACCCATTTAGGGGGTGTCATTGTAAGGAAAATGAAATCTCAGGATGCGAGTGCAATTGACCGAAACTTCAAGGGATCTGAGTGCAAATTATCCTAATTTAACTAACTGTGTTATAACGGAATGAAGTGAATTGTAAAAGTTGGAATAGTTTAGGGAATTTTGTGTAAAAAATGTAATTCATGAATTAATTGAGAGAGAAAAAATAGTTCATGGGATTTAATGCACTTTACCCAATTTTTTTTATAAAATAGCTTGTAAAGGATATCGGAAGCGATTAGCACATGGCGGGTCTCTCTGATTTGCCAAATTGTAGTCTCGGTCACCGGAATAGCTTGTAACATGTTCACCCACGTCACCTGGAATAGTGGGTACCTGATTTTGACAAACGAAGACATACTACGTACATAATTTATAATTTTCAAGCGTGTAGTGTTTTGGTTTTAGATTCATCACAAGTTATTACCAAATACGTACCAATTAAGCATGGTTCCTCAATCCATCCTCCTTTGCATATTGTACATATCTATATTACTTATAAAAGTACGAGAATCCTAAATTATTTTTTAATAATTTTTACATATTTTAAATTAAAAATAAAATAAAATAATTAAAAAGTTACACCTAATTTGTAGAGGTGTATTCTTAGAGGTATCTATTTAATTTGAATAGAGAGTCACATACATACGAAAAGTTGTAATAATTGATGGAACCAATACATCACTTCACATTTAATGTAAACGGTGTCAGCCCAGCCCCATCTATAAATGCAATAATAACATGTAGTCCATTATCTTTTTGCAAACGAGACTAAGCGTTAAATATTGTTTCTGTTGTATTATCTTCTTATGGACTTTATATATTTATGTATGTCTTCTATCAAATGTTTATGCATTTAAAGTCATGACTCATATTTGCTTTTAAATTGCTTATAGTATGCACATGTATTACACTTTGTCTTTTTATTTTATTTTATCATCTTTATCTCTCTATTTGATTTTTTTTATTGTTAAACAATACACATGTATTACACTTTGTTTTTACTTTTTATTTTATCATATTTAAATTTAATTTTGAGGAAATTCTAAAAATCATACATAAATATATTTTATCTCTCTATTTTATTTTTTTTTCTTTCTTATTAGAAGTTCTCTCCTCCCATTTAACACTTTATCTTTATTAGCATTTTTGGTCTTGTTTTATTTTCTTTATATTTTATTCATTTATTCATTCCCCATAATTCTTTCAACATGTGCAAAACACATATTTTTTGCCTAGTATATAAGCACATATATAAAAATCATATATTCTATATAATAAAAAGTGGGGGATATGAGGATAAACTTTATCGTTTAAAGTTGTATATATAGCGCTCCATCCTATGAAGCACGGACATTTCGTCTAGGGTCGTCGTACTCGTGTCAGACACGCCTAAAATACGTGTCCGATACACCAAAAACGTGTCCTGACTTTTTTTATAATTTGATACTTGGAGGACACGTGATGAGTCGGTTGATTCAATGAAAGATTGAAGTCTTATGGAGCTGATAATTTAATGAATCACTTATGAAACTTCAACACCTCTAATTCAATATTTGGTTTTAAAGATACTTGAATATCTTTATTCCTCCTCATCTTGTGAGAAGAATTAGAGCACATATTCATTTATCCACTATTTAAAGAGAAACATGATAACATCACAAAGAGACGAATATTTGGTATTTATACATTCCAATATTTGTCTTCAATAAAGAAAATTTTCACAATATAACGAGAGAAGATGACGATGTTGGGAAAGATACATTTGATTCCTTGCATAATAGTAGAATGAAGAATTTTGAACATATTTGACATTTCATTTAACTTATTTATTTATTTTTGTTTATATGTTTATTTGATTCTCATTATTTAAGTGATAAATGAAGTATTTGTATAATATAATATGTATATATAAAAATATATATAATTTTTTATAGACGTGTCGGGGCCGTGTCGGGGCCTAATTTTTTAGAATTTGCCGTGTCGCCATGTCTATGTCGTGTCGTGTCCGTATTCGTGCTTCATAGGTTCCACCGAATCTATTTATACTTTTACCCACCTATTGAAAATTAATTCCTTAATTTAAAAATAAAATAAAAATAATACAAGAAATATTGTACTAAATTGTTATTCACTTTGCCTACTTTATTTGTCCCAAATTAGTTGTTCAGTTTTAAATTCTAATATAATATTATTATATACTTTCTCAAATTATCTATCTTCATCAACTTTAAAAAATAATAGACTCACTAAAAACTACAACTATACTACGTTATCAAAGGGTAAATAGAAAATACAAAATATCAAAAAGATTGTTGAAAAGTCAAATATGGACAACCAGAAAGACGGATCTAGGCATGAAGGTGAGTGGGGATTAAATGTTAAATATCTTAAATTTAGGGGGGAATAAAAAATAAACATAGTGGGGGCTAAATGCTATATATCTCAAATTTAAGGATGAAAAATATAAAACAAAAAATTAGTGGAGACCACATCCCCACTTGTCCTTAACTGGATAATTAATTTGGGACAGAAGAAGAATTAATTTGGGACGAAAGAAGTACTATATTGAGAAAGTTTCATTTTCCAAAAAATGAAAAGAAGAAGTACTATATTAAGAAAGTTTCCCTTTCCAAAAAAAGAAAAGAATTCACATAACACACATCGTCATGACTCATGCATAGTATAATTCTTGAATAAGCTATCACACTAATGTTTGAGATATATATTTGATTTCACAATAAGTATAATATTCAATGATGACATGATTCTATTAATGAGATAAGAAGGAGTTGGTGGATATGAGATTGATATATCCCGCAGATTTGATTTTCCACGTAGAATAGATTATCAGAAAAGAAGGTAGATGCTATATTGGTTTATTGTGCTTAACCATTTTTGTAAATGCTATATTATATATCATTTTATGATAGGGTAATTTGTAGTGACATTCTTTGATATTTGGGTTAATTTTATCTAATGGTTCGTCAATGTTTTTTTTAACAGAGATGCCCCTTTGAGATTTATAAAGTGTTGCAATGACATTTTTTAGATGCATGAAATCACTTATATGCCCTTGATTATATTAATTTGCAAATAAAATGTTTAAGTTACCCATTGATGAGTGTCAATTATTGTCCATTTTAGGCACCTAACTCACTATTGTTGCGTTTTATCATTACATTATTTAATATTTTTATGCGATTTGCGTGTTAAAGCATGAATAAATGAACTAACTTTGGTGAATTAACTAAAGAAGTGTTTGTTTATTCACAAAGAAAGCAAAAGAAGAGTTTTCATGCAAAAAGTGTCTCCAGAAGAGCAAAAATGATATTTTTTTGAGCTGTAAATTCGGGAAACATACCAAAGAAGTTGAAGGGGTTATAACGGAGTAATTATCAAGAAAAGCGGTTTCCAAGTATTTTGCTACGCTTACAATAGCTAAAAGTGGCTAGAAATTGTTAAAACTACGCTTGACATTTTTAGCCCAGAAAGAGCTACGTTTAAGTGTAGGGGTTAAGCGTAGGTAGAACTGCAAAAGATGAGTTTCAATCCGATTTAAACTCTTTTAACATATTTTCGACTCCAACACCTCTATACATGTGTATATGACATATTATACATCAGATTTAAGGGTCTGGCTCAAATTTGAGGAAAAACACATTAAAGAGGAATCTTACTCAAGTGAGACAAACTGAATACAAGCAGGACTCTTCTTAATCACTTCTATAAATACCAAGGTCTTCTACAAATCTAAGGGCTGCGTTTTTAACATAATTTTCAGATCACTTTCTCTGGAGATTTGTATCATTCAAAGGGAAAGAGCCACTCAAGACCTAAAGATTCGGCGAAGAAGATCATGGAGGGCGTTTCTACATCAACGATGCAGTTTCCTTCTACCATGAGCAACTAAACCGGTATTTAGGGTTTTCTAGAAAATCCCTAGGCAAGTAATGTATTTTATTTATTTGTTTCAATTGTAACGAGGGAAAACTGTAACCACACTATGATGATTGTGTAGATCTGTGATCGTACTTATTCTTGACATGAGATCTTATATTTATTATAATTCTTGTCTTAGATTGAATGAATATATTATTTCAACCAATCACGTTATATTAAACATAATGTGATTTTCTACACGATGGTGCTTAAAACACTTGAAACCCTAGGTTTACACAGGTCATGCTTCAACGAGATAATATAGACATGCTTTAATTTAATTTTATGTAGTAGGAGTAGATTATAGTCAAAATAGTTGGCATGTACTAGTCACACTCTGTCCGGAGATGGGTTGTAGCGAATCCGGTGAATAATATCCTTTTTGAGACGTATTTGACTATTTGTGGTACGATCTGATTCACGGTGATGGATCGCCCTCTTACAATTGAACAAGTAGATAACTATATTATGCGGTTAGCGGTGGAGTAAGGAAACTCTAATTTTTATTTATACTGTTCTTGTCTTAATCTATCTTTATTTGTTTTATTAGTTAGTTAGTTAATAAATCACAAACCACAAATCATATTTTCATAACAATTTAAGAGCATTACTTTACGAGAGTTCAGAATACAACTTAGTCATTTGGGTTCAATGACCTTTCTCAAACCGAACTATACTACAATACGACTCATAGACTTGCGATAGGTAAAACCTTGTCGTCATAAGGGTTCGTTCTTAAGCACTATTTTTAACCCCGTTCGACAGACATCACCCCCATTCCTCTTATTATTTATGTTTTAAATACTTTTTTATTTTTTCATGCAATTTTCATTTTTCTGTATTAAATAAGCATAATTATACATTTATTTAACAATTACATTAAATGTTACATAATAAATGTATTAAATAAGACTAAATTCAATTAAAATATATTACACCAATTAATACAAAAAATACTTCCCAAAAAATATACTAATTATTACTATATCCCACAACTACTTAAAATATCAAAGCCATATTTATTTTTTCTATCAAAATTTTTTTGCACTTGTTACTTATTTAAATAATTATAGCTATTATATATATATATATATATATATATATATATATATTTATACAAAACTCTTTCAATATTTCCACTAAAATTGTTGTTGATTGGTTATAATATTTTTTTGAAAAGTAACAATATCAAACACAAAAGAAATTTTTTATAGAAAAAATAAATATGACTTTGGTATTTTAATTAGTTTATAGTTTAGTGAGATTTAATAATAATTAATATATTTTGTGAAAAGTTAAAAAGAATTTTGTATTAATTGGTGTAAGTATAATTTAATTGAATTTAGTAATATTTAATATATTTTGTGTATAACATTTAGTTTAAATGTTAAACAAATAAATAATTATATTTATTTAATGGATTCCAAATTATCTCTCTTTATTAACTTAAAAAAAAATGAATTCCACTAAAAACTACAACTATACTACATTATCAAAGAGCAAAGTATGAAACACAAAATATCAAAAAAATTATTGAAAAGTCAAACATGAATAACTAAATTGAAACAAAGGGAGTACTTAAAACATAAATAACAAGAATAAATTAAAATTGATGTAATAAATAAAGTGTAAAGTTTAAAGAATGAGATAAGTTAGATATTTTGTATGTAAATTAATATAATGAAGGGTACTTAAGTATTCATGACTTTCGAGGGATGTTTTTTTAAAAAAAAAATTGACCGTGTACTAAGTGAAATTAATTCAAACTTCAGTAAGTGTTACTCCAAATTACCCTTATATATGTCACTAATTCTCTTAGCATACTTGGTTAAAGAAACAAAATCCCATCCCATCACGTCACGTTAATTATAAAAGCAAAATTTTATTATTCTCTTCGTTCTAGTTTAGTTATTCATTTTATTTATTTTATTTGTTTAAATTAATTATTCATTTTCGAATTTCAATATAATATTTTCATATATTTTTTAAAATTATCTCTCTTTGTTAGATTTAAAAAAGAAATGAATTCCATTAAAAATTACAGTTATATTATATTATTAAAGAAAAAAATATAAAATATAAAATATTAAAAAAATTAAATATGAATAATTAAATTAGAATGGAGGGAGTATTTGTTTTAATCGAGTAGGTCGACCATCTAACTCGTTTTTTAAGCCAAGTGTGTGTATGTATAGGCTATAGCTGTATAGTCAATAGTGAGCTGGATTAATACTCTTAATCCCTTACCGACATTACACGTGCTCGCTCTCAAATATCCCACGATAGAATAAGTACACAAATATCTATACATATATATATATATATAAACTTTGATTTGTCTGCTCTAGCTAGCTCTCTCTATATATAATCGTGCCCCTATCTCTGTTTCAATTTGTGTTTGCAAAAGAAGAGGTCAATATTAGTCTTTGAAAGTATAGTAAGAAATTCAAAATGGGAACAGCCACCTGCGTCGACATCATCTTGGCTATTCTCTTGCCTCCCCTTGGTGTTTTCTTCAAGTTTGGTTGTCAGGTATATATATATATATATAATATACATGCATGTTTTTGTATATTTGGTATATGTTTGCATGTCATATCTACGCATACAAATATACAAATCTGTTGTTTTCTTTAATTTGTTTTGCTTTTGTGACAAAACTAGATAAGTTTTTTTTTTTTTTTTTTTTCTTAATTTTGTCTGTGTTTATCATACAGATGATAGTTTGAAATAACATAACTTGATTAATTGATGATTCATATGTATGTATGTATGCATGTGTAACTGCAGGTGGAGTTCTGGATCTGTTTGATTCTGACTATCTTGGGATACATCCCTGGAATTCTCTATGCTCTTTATATCCTCACCAAGTGATCATATTATTTGTCCTTCAACTCTTGGGTAACCATCTATACCACCCTCTATCTACTTTAATTTTTCTTGATTTTCAGAAAATATGAACATAGTTTTTTTTTTTCCCGGTAATTAAATATGAAAATAGTTAATTTAACGCCTAGAGACTTTTCTCCATTCACCCAAATTTTTTTTTTTTTTTAAAAAAGGAAAAAGCTTGGTACTCCATCCTATAACTTTACTTTTAAAATAATTGTACAATTTTGAATTTCAATATAATATAATCTTATATTTTTTCAAATTATCATTCTTCAATAACTTAAAAAAATAATGGATTCCACTAAAAATCTACATGGCAAAATGGGAAACATAAAATAATCAAAAAAAAATATTAAAAAGTTTTGGTACATTTTTAAAGAACCAATGGGATAAATTTGGAAGAACTATTGGGAATCAACTAACCAATTCATCGATCTTAAGATTAATTCATCTTCTGTAATTGTGATCAAGTTTGATAACGGATTCACAATACAAATTTTTAGTTTATCATCTTGCACAAAATTTATCTGACTCGTTCAATTCGAACCGAAATTTGTTTCCATGTAAATGCATATATATATATAAAGAAATTTAACAAAAAAATAAAAATAATTTGGTTATTGATCAATAAGTGTATCAGTAGATAATGGAGAACAAAGGCAGTGGAAGAAGATTTGATATAAAGATGGGTATCCTATTCTTTTCTTTTTGGCAGGTGGTTATGAAGGCTAAGCACTGAAGTCATGACTCATGGATAGAGATGGTGTTTGGTTTGTTCACATTATATTCATTTTAATGTGACTTTATTAAGTGTTTTTTTTTTCTTGTCTTCATATTGATGTATTGTTGGTTGTGATTATCCTTCTGTTGGTGTCACTTTTATATCTGTCTTATATTAGGATAAAATTTGTACCACTTTGTTTGGATTATTGTGTAATGAATTTATTTCCCTTCTGATAATAATTGTGGTAATGTTCGATGCCTGAAAATAGTTTGCGATTTTACATACAAGGGTGGAGATCGTTTGAATGACTGAATTCTGTATTATAAGTCTAAAAAGTATACATACGTACAAACATGAATATGATAAATAATAAAAAATTAAAAATTAAGGGTAAGTTTGTTTTTTGTTTTTTTTTTTTCCTGAAATGATAACAAAATATGTTTGGTAGTTTTTCAGTCTATTCTGGTCATGTACAGTAAAAAACAAGTGCTTAAATTGGACCAAATTTAAGCACTTACCCTTAATTAAGGGTAAGTTTGTTTTTTGTTTTTTTTTTTTCCTGAAAAGCACAAAAATAAGTTCTTATTTTTTTGTTTTTAAAACAAAAACAAAAAAAAATAATTTCCAAAGGGACTCTAAAAAGAGACATAAATTGGCATATATATATATATATATATATATATTATGGCCTTATGACTCCACAGACACAACACAGTTGTCATGGCGAGGTTTCTAAAATTTAGATTAATCATATTAAAATTCTATAGCTCTAAAATTGAGATGAATCGTATTAAAGTTGTATAGCGTAAGTTCAATTCCTAAATCGTTAGGTTCAGAAAGATTGTCACTGAAGTTAAACTTTTTTTTATATTATACTATATATTACTATTATGATAATGATGATGATGGTGCACAAATTGATTTTAGTGTGTCCCCACAAAGTCTCAAATCCACAATGTTTATAATTTTCTCAATGACATCTAAATTTTGGGATAAAGCCATATCATAGGCAAGTTGGAGGCACCTAAAAAAGGGGGAAAAAATGAGATATAGATAATGATATAGCATCTATCAAAATAGCCACATATATATATAGTCAACAAACCTACTGTCGGCCATGACCATGACCATGACCATTTGGTGATTGTTAATGAGCTTATGGCCACAAAAATTCGTGGTTGTCATTTCACTTCAGCCAACCAAATTACTCAAAAAAAAGATTCTGCTTTGGATAGGATTTGGGATGATAAATTAATTAATTCAGTTTCAATCATGCAATATTTATAGGATTAATTTCATTTATACCTCTTAAATTTATTTTATTTTTAATCAGACGGCCAGGTTTGTAAAAATATTTCATTTAGATTTTTTTTTGACACACATCATTTACACCCCCTAATGTCACTTTCAATTTCAATCAGGCATAATTTTTTTTATTTAATACCTAAACTACCCTCAATATTGAAATAAGTGATATTTGAAAACAAAGACTCAATTTCATTACATTAATTTATCATTGTCACCCCTCAAACTTTATTAATTAATTTCAAACAATTTTCAGAGGACTTCGCATCTCTCTCTCTTTAAGATTTATGTACAGGAAAAAAAATGAATATGAGTTCATGAAAAATTAGTCATTTGCCTCTTTTCAAGAATAGGTCAACTAATGTGATTAATTTCTATTCCTCCATGTGAAGTTGGGTTCATGTGTTCAATCTATTGAAATTGTGGAATATTATTATAATTTTTTTAAAAAGATTGAAAAGTTTTCTAATTTTAAAATTAAGTCAGGGTATATATAGATATACTATTTAGTTCAATTTTTATTTTTTAAAAAAAAAATATTAATGAGTACTCTAATTTTAAAATTAAGTCAGGGTATATATAAATATATTATTTAGTTATAATTAGAAATTAAAAAAAGATTAACCAAAAAAAAAGATTAATGAGTTCTCTAATGTGACTTAATTTTAAAATTAGAGTACTCATTAATCAATGTTTGAATATAGGATTAATCAATTAGAGTACTCATTAACTCTAATTGATTATAGGATTAATCAATTAAAATTAGAGTACTCATTAACTCTGTTTGAATATAGGATTAATCAATGTTTGGCTTTAGGATTAGCCTATCCTAGAATTAATTTCATTTAAAGAGTGTATGGTTTAAGGGCATTTTAGACATTTCAACACAATGTTGACCACCAAAAGTTGATAAGGGGTCTTAATGAAGTTTTGTAAACCTGAGAAAGTTTAATTGAAAATAAAGCAAACCTCAGGGCGTGTAAATGAAATTAATCCATATTCATATTATGAATGCTAAATCAATTAAACTACAATTATTTGCTTCTGCCTGCGAATATATCAAAATATCATAAAATAATAATAATAATAAAAGCAACCTGGGCATAAAAAGCAGTCAAATTGCATATGATTGAAGCATAATCTTCAAAATACAATTCAGAATTTGACATTCTATGTTTGGTATCCATAAAACTATTGTCCAGAATTTCGAGAACAGAAGTATTTTCTGAGAATAAGAACATGAAAACAGATATATTTATAATTGTGAATTTCGAGAACAGAAGTATCCATAAAACTCAACCAAACAGAATTTTTGTATAATTTTCTGATTTTTAGTTTTCATAAAACAGGAAACAGAAAACAGGAGATTGTTCTAAAAAATGCATACCAAGTAGGACGTACATTTTACATGTTCCGGTCAATGGCAAGAGGATTGAAAAAATTAGGAGCTATATTTGGACGAAATCCCTATAACATAGAATTGCACCGATCCAAGTGATACAACTGCCTAAAAATCAACAATATACAACAAGTTTCAGTGGTCATCTGCCCTCTAAAATCAGCAATAACACCAAGTTTCATTCCAGAACCAAATATCCAAGGCACAAGGATAATGTGTCCAATTGAAGTGTGTCGATCACGATACATAAAATATTCAGCCAAAGCTCCTCACGAGATATAAATACCGTTTTTTTTCTTTTTTCTTTTTTTTTCTATTGCATGGCCTCGGATCACCATGTGCCAAACTCACTCTTAGTTGGAAGCCCGGGTACGAAATGTCAAATAGAATTACCAAAGATTATAGTCTAGTGATACCTTTTCGACTTTTAAAGTGGAAGGTCAAGGGTTCAAGTTCTCCGAGGATTCCCATCTCCTACGGGCATACTATTCTTCTTTTTACAACATGTTCCGGGAAATCATTCTTGCTTTCCAAAAAGATTGTATAGAAAGAGGGCATTCAACTTTCAAGGGCACTAGCTAAACCTTCATTACAGTCTGGCGAACAATTAATAGTTGTTTGCATAAAAAGACCTGAAACAAATTGTAATGACAGCAAAACCTAGTTTTATGTTTTAAAAAAAAAAAAAAAAAAAAAAAAGAAAAGAAAAAAGAGAAGGGGATACAAGAAACTCATACACTACGATTCATTCTTTGAACTGCCATTCCCTACGGCACATAGGGCAATGTGCTTGAGTTGTCTGTGAATTCACCCATTTCAGGATGCAGTGAAGATGAAACGCGTGATTGCATGCACCCCAGACTGCAGCAAAATAAAAGATATAGAATTACTAAATCTGCACCGAATCTATTAATTAATACATATTTAATAAAAAATATATATTGTTACTGAGACCGCCTCCTCCAGCAAAATGCCTCTGAAAAGAGAGAGCAAACTATGTTCTTGGAAACAAAAGCCTTTGCTTTATTATGGCAAATTTCTTGGGGGCTTACTGGTAATACATAAGCTCAAAGAATACAATAAGTAATTTATAAATAAAAAACTCAAATCAGACAACTATAGCATGGACTCCTAAGCAGTCACTTAGGCCTTGTTTGGTTCGCGGTCCGGTTCTATGTGGTTCGGTCTCATAATAATTTTTTTGGGACCGGACACTGTTTGGCAACACGGTTAAAAAAAAACGGTTCCAAAAAAACTATGACCACTTGGAACCAAAAGGGGTAATTTGAGATAACAAAAAATGATGGTTTCAAGTGATCTCAAGTAGTCTTATATACAATTGTCTTAACACATGGGACCATAAAATTTGAAAAATATATATAAAATTAAAATATATATATAATTTGAAAATAATATATAAAATTAAAAAAATAATATAAAAAATTTGAAATAATGTATAAAATTTAAAATATATATATAATTAAAAATTAATATATAAAATGCAAAAAATATATTTAAAATTTGGGAAAATAAAAAAATTCCAAAATAATAGAAAAAATAAAAAAATAATATAATTTTTTTAAAATAATGTATTAAATTCGAAAAAAATATATAAAAATCAAAATTAATATATAAAATTTTAAATATATATATATATATAATTTAAAAAATAATATATATAAGTTTTGAAAAATAATATAAAAAATTTGAAATAATGTATAAAATTTGAAAAATTCAAAAATAATATACAAAATTAGATATATATATATTTTTTTTTTTTGAGAAAATATAAAAAAAATTGAAAATAATATAAAAAATCAAAAAATATATATATAATTCAAAAAATAATATAAAAATTCGAAATAATTTATAAAATTTGAAATATATATTATTTTTGAATTTCTTATATTATTTTCAATTTTTTTTATATTTTTCATACTTAATATATTTTTCGAATTTTATATATTATTTTTTTATTTTTGTATTATTTTTCAAACATAAGACCAAACAGCTTGAATAAGACCAGACAGCTTTACCAAACAGACTTTCAGAACATCACCCAGATAAAACCAGACCAGACCGGATCAGATAAGACCAGACCAGACCAAATAAGACCAGACCGGACCGCCTACCAAACGGACCCTTATTACTTTAACTGACGAAGGGAACCGCCATTATGGACATCAGTGGCGAGGCCCAATATAAAGTGCATCACTAGACAAATCTACCTTTACTAAACAAATTCTGTTTAAAAATGTTCTAGTAATCATAAAATAATCCCTTGCAAGAAATGGAATACATGAATCCTATTTTTATCTAACCAAACCCGTCACAATAAAGGAATTCCAATTTTTAGGAATGCTCAAATATGTCTAACTGATTCCTCAACACACATGTCTAATTATAATAGGTGTTTCTCTTTACAGATATTAAGATTAAGAAGGGGAAAAAATCACAAGCTAGATTGGGTACCTACACGAAGTGCTAATCAACTTATCCAATGTAAACTTTTGACCTGGAAGACATTATAAAAGATAAAAGGTAGCTTCCACATAAATCATACGAGTATCCATATTAAGGTCTAATCTTTTTCTTTCCAAACAGAGAGCCACCATTTAATCAACAATAACAGGAAAATGCTCTACAGACGGCAGTTGTACTTCTGATATTTACATTTTTTTTTACAGGTACTCTTCACTAAAAAGAAGCCTGCAGATTTGGCTCGCTTTTCGGAATGTCCTACTCCAAAACCCTTTAAATTGCTTAAACATGAAGCTCAAAACTTAATCTCACTTTTTCTTAAATGCAACCAAACACAACTTTTCAAATTTTAACCTGCAGTTTGGAAAGCTTAGTTACGCATGCAGCTTGCATGAAATCCAATGCGGTGATTGCTTTAATGTCCTAAATTGACTTTTAATCCTTGACCACGATGGTTACTGAAATTCCCTTGAACATAGCCTTCCACTCCTCGACCCTGGGAGGTATTAACTAACACAGCCAAGCTTGAAATTCAAACAAAAGTTACAGACACCAGATTCGTTCGACGAAATTTGCCAACCCAAATCCTATCAACCTACAATGGTGAAAGAAATGTTCAAAAGAAAAATGGAGACAACATTTTTTTTGTCTTTTTTCCTAAAAGGTTGTAGATAAATCACAGATCAGATTTTGTAACCTAGATTCCAGGTATGTCTCAAGCCCCATTTCTATAAGACTTCCTTGTGAAGGTCAAAACACATAGAATGAGAAAGATGCAGCCTAAAGAGGAAATTATGTTGACCCTGTTCATATAGGATAAAGGCAAAGATGATGATCAACTGCTAAGAATTGAATTTAATCACATAAAACACAAATTATATACGAACATCGGCAACACTTGGAAAAAATGATGTCTGGGCATTTCAAAAATAAAGCCAGTGACTTACTAAGCGGGCAATCATCCCCGGGGAGTTTACAGTCAGGACAACAACCATCAAAGGCCATCCTACAAATGCCACATGTTTCGTCCTGGGCATCCCAAGTCCATGAAGCAACAGCATGCCACCTATAATTAATAGATAGGGATACATTACTACTCCTTATCACATTTAATACCAGATATTTAACAATGTAACAATTCATATAAATAACAGATAAAAGTACATACTCTGCTCATTAGTCCAACAGTGTTTCATTCAGGAATCGGTTAAGGGAAAACTAGTTCCAAGAAAGCTCAAAAATATCTCACATTTGGAATAAATGACTTCGAAAAGTTCCAATCTTTGAAAGGAAAACATGTTACTCTTATTAACAATTAAACCAGCCACATTATTGCACAAACTAGATTCTCTACACAATGGACAATGGTGTCGTACTAAGTAGGGTTAATTACAACGACACCTCTGAATATCTGGAGAGTGCGGGGAAAAACGAGCCTCCTAGAGGATGGTTGGGGGGTGAATTAAGGCCACAAAAAAATGTGAGAAGGAAAGCTGAATATATTGAAGGAACACGAAAGTAAAAAACATATAATAGTGGAAAATGAAGCTAACAATGTCTCTGGTGACAATTTGAAAATTGAGAGAGTAATTTCCCCGCGTTTGAAAGCTACATTTTCTCTGTTTGCTAAAAAGAGAAAGAAAAAGCATTCATGAAGGTTTCATTTCTTTCAGAACTTTTTTCTGCTACCGAGATTAACAGTGAATATATGATATAAACATAAAACGAAAGAAGAAAACATCCTAAAATCATGTTCAGAAACTCAAATCGATGAGTTCATTACAAAATGAACACAACCCAACAAGGCAACAACAACCATTCACCATTTTCATAAGTAATTTTAAAAAGTGAAAATGATGCATGAAAAAACCAGTAATACCATTGATAGGGGAACCGCCATTTACATCTGAAAACAAGCTAAGCCCGTTTGAAGACAAAATATAAATACATGAACTTGGGAACTCAAATGCTCCCCATTTTTGATAAAATAACAAAATTATTAAAAAATAGCATGAAAATCAATAATAAAATTTGAGGGTGAATAAACAAACAAAATCAGTAATATTATCCGGGGATGGGGTTTTAATGTGTGCGTTTGTGCGTGTGAGTAGCAGCTCTAGATTCCGCAAGCAAGAGCTAAGTAATTCAGCAATTATTTAAATTAATATGGCATATGCTCCATCTAACTAAGCTATAGCACTAAATATATACAAGATAAAATTTATCCAGATCCAACGAGCTAAACCGCTAGAGGTCATTGTCCTCCCAACACAAAGAGATGAATTTTTTTTTTCACAGTATAAGCTAACAAGAAGAACAACATTCAGCAAACATTCATACATACATGTAGAATTTATTGAAACATAAAAAATAAAAAATAAAAAATCGCATAAAGGATACGTAACAGCTTGACTTTCATATTGTTTCCGCCTGCATAATAAACAACCCATGAGTTGAAAACAGAAGATAAATTGAGCAAAGCAATGCAACCTTACAACTCCTCGTAAAACTCACTAGTAAAAGAAAATGAGCAAGAGTCACTTCTTTACCCAAAATGAACATTCTATCAACATCCTTCCCACTCCCATATTTCACATATCTTGTAGGAGGAATCTATATGTGCGAGGAATGTGGATACAGTCAAGAAAATAGCATTTCCCAAAAAAAAAAAAAAAATGCATTAATTTTCAAATGAGTGGATGAGAATTGGGTTGGCCTCATTCTCTGATGCCAATTGTGAACTGGAGATGCAAATGTGCGATAATAAAACTCCTTAAGTCATACCTAAAAAGTAAGGGTCAGCCCTCTCAAACTCTAGTTCAATTCATTGACCTTGTACAAAGAGGTTTTTTAAAGCTTGGACAGCGTGCACTTTGTTAGCCTTCTATTCTTATGCAACTGTGCCTAACCCATCCTAGAGCTGTGAGAGCTAATTCTTCTATTGCCAACAGTAAGCATCAAGTCCGAAACTCCACCCTCCCTTACAGATTTTAACAGCAGTCGTTTGGGTATATCTTTCAATCTAAGGTCACAGTTTCAATGTTGATGCGGGCCTTGCACGAAAAGAAAACCACATATACACCATAAAACAACTTTCTGTCAAGGAATATGCTAGGACATGACACTTTTTTCTACCAATCCAATATATAATCTATATACATTAATCTTGGAATATTTAAAATTCTATCATTCATCATTAAATCAATTGAGTGGCGGAGTTTGTGCAAACTATTGATTCCTATCTCCCGACTCTTTTGCCTTGCCATGACTCATGACTAAGAAAGGCAAATTCATGCCTTGCCCTCCATTCATGAAAGTAACCAACCAATTCTTTTTTTGACCTGGGCCTTTTCCCAATAGCATGAAGTGTTGCCACTATCATATCATCATTATTCTCTCCTTGGTTATCTCAAAACACAAGAGAGAAGAAAAAGATTAAAATTGTCCTCGTCTTCTTTTCTTCTATATGAGAATACGCAACATTAAGGTTGTACAGATATGACGTCAAGGTCACGTGGCCGAAACTGAAAACAGTCTTTTCATGCGGAGATAAAGACTATGTACATGTACATCTTTTGTTTCGCCACATTATGTTATAATGTGCATAGTAGGGGTGACGGTCACTCATATCTTCCTCACGAATAATCTGAACTTCATCTCACATGGTATAATCTCCATCCTCCTATGTGCACAAAATGTCTTGTGGCACAGGGACAAATCTAGGTTCTGACACTCCTTCAACCCCGCAATGGCTACCGTGGAGTCTCGTGCGCTGGGCTATCCCTAATCCCTAATTTTCCTCTATCTCGTTCGACATTATTCATTATTGCTTTCTTTTCTTTTATTTTCTTTTGTGTTCCCTCCATCAGATTTCCCTTGTATTTCTATATGACCAAATTAATATCAACTCTACTCAAACTAAAAATAGGCATCGATCTCTCCTATACTATGATTAAGTGGTTAAAAATGCAAACAATGAGTCAATTTACCAATGACAAAACAAAAAAATCCAAAGCATGTGAACTTCATGTACTAATGAGAACAAATTAAAATCATAAAATCCAGAATCGGTACAGAAAATTGTTGGACTGACTTGTTCGACTGTGTGCGTGTATAATATATATATATATATATATATATATATATATCAAATTAAGAAAAGAAAAAAAAAAAGAAGAACAATCGATAATTTCAGGGTTAATACAAGCCCTAACACAGAGATTACTAAACGCTGGTATACTGAAGGAAAACAGGAAAGAGAGAACAGTACCTTTTTTTGACTCCGGGAGAGAGAGGATCGATGAGCAAGCTTGTTCAACGTCTTGTTTTCAATCGTTAGGTTAATGGCGCCTAAAATCGATTAATTATTCTTTTGATGTATACATATTTACAAGGAGAGTAATGTGTAAATAAAAAAAATAGAGAGATTTTTTTTTTCTTTTCTTTTGTCACTTTCTACTTCAATAAAAATGTTAATTAATTGACTGGGCACATAGGGTTATGGTTGGATAATCAATAAATAAGGAAAATATTCCTAAATAAAAAACAATTAATGACACTAATCATATGAGAAATAAATAAAACATAATACTTTATAATATCCTATATTCATGCTAAAATAAAATTTGTGGGTAAAAAAGTAATAATAATATTCACATGGACGTACCTGTCAATGGATCAGATTTTAATCCAATGTGAATTCGATTATATGATCTAAATTTGATAATCTGGTTATGATTTAAATTTGACAATCCGATTTTATTAGCAAATCGGATATGGATTTAACTGATCTAATTCAAATTCGATCCGTTGATAGGTCTAAACGTGTGAATTTAACCAAATTATGATCACGTAGTAAAATGATTATCATTATTCTTTGGTTGTTTTGTTTTGCCCTCTATTTTCCTATTGTCCCATATGTAGACTTGTTAATGGATCTAATTTTAATCCGAATCCAACAGTCCGATTTTATTAACAACTCGGATATGGATTTAGGTGATCCGATCCGATTATATATATACACATTATACTATTTATTAATATATAAATATTGAGTAGTAAATGTAGTATAGTTAATAATGTCTTTTTTTTTTTTTTTATTTGTCATGGACATACGTTATAAGTATTGATTGATAATATAGTGTTTACAAATTCTATAATAAAAAAAAATCTAAAATTCTCTATTGATTTTTGTAATTAGATAATTGGATTGGATTATCGAATCAGATATCCGATAATGAAGAAATTCAAATATAAATTAATTAAGTAAAAATCAGTTGAATTATCAAATTCGGATCGAATCGGGGTTTTGCCATCTCTACACGCACATTATTTTTACTTTATTAAAATAATATACTAGTTTAGGTATTATAATAATATTAGTTAAGTTGCCATACTTTCCTTTCTTCTTCTTTTTTATTTTTTATTTTTTGGGATAAAAAATAAATCTTTATATTTTCTCTTCATTAACAAACTAAATATAAGAACCTCAACCGCTTGATAAATGGCATGATCTGAAAAGTCCGAAACCTTGGGTGTGTGTGAAGCACTGAAACAATACACCCTTGTGCTTCCAATGGTCTCACACAGTGACTGTGACTACACACGTACAGACTCACACTCAACGAAACAGTTCAAAACCCTCTGCAACTCCTCCAAAAACCCTAATTTCCCCACAATGAAGACGATCCAAAACCTCTAGAAACAACATCAAAGTCACTCGCTTTCTATCAAACCCTATAATGTTAAGAAGAAGACTATCATCACTGTTAGCAACTTCGATCCACAATGCCTCAATTCACACCCCCAAACCCACCTCAATCGTCTCAAGGATCGTCCCATCATCCCTAGTAAACCCTAACCCTAATTTCAATTTCGTGAATGGAAATGGGGGTTTCGGTCCCCATGGAATTAGGGCTTATAGCCTTCTGAGCCTGAACGATTTGCGAGACAACAAGGGGGCGAGGAAGCAGAAGACGAGGAAGGGTCGCGGGATTGGGTCCGGGAAAGGGAAGACCGCGGGAAGGGGTCACAAGGGGCAGAAGGCAAGAGGCACCATGAAGTTTGGGTTCGAAGGAGGCCAAACTCCGTTGCGCCGACGAATGCCCAAAAGGGGGTTTAAGAACCCTTTCAGCCTCGAGTTTCAGGTTTCTTTGCTTTTATCATTTCTGGGTTTTCCCAGTTCATTAGTTCTGTTCACATGTATATATATATATAGAGAGAGATATACATATATATATAGATAGATAGATTTTTGTGGAATGATCAATACTTGGCTATCTATCTAAGTGGGATCATGCAGACTGAGCTTAAATTTGTTTGATCATTTCAGGGTTTGTCTAGTTGATTAGATTTGTGCTATTTAGAATTTTTTTGTTGGTTAGTTTAGTGTGGAAAATGCTCAATACTTTTGGTAAATATGGATCATACAGACCCAATAATCAGGTCGGTGTGTTCGATACCAAAATTTGCTTTTATTATAACTAAAAGTTTGACATGTCATGGGGACTACCTGCACATTTTCTTTAGTCATTCACTAGAGCAATTAGGTGAAATCCTTCCGACAAGAATGCTGCTTTTTTAAAAATAGATGGCGAGTGCTTGATCGAATTGGGCATTATCCTTTCTCGGACATACTCCGATCCTTTCTGCTAGCACCTCAAGTTTTCCTGGATACTCAGGGTTTTGATACCCATGGATTTGCGATTATCAACCACAGGGCAACATGTGTCTGCCTTCCATAAATTCACATGTAGGTGTTTGATCAAAATTTTATGTTTTGCTTGTTTGTTCTTAAACTGATTATGTTCAGCAATCTTAAGTGGATGTTGGATGTATCATTCTGATATGGTATTGCAATGTTTACTTTTTATGGAGAATAAGAGACATGGTCGGAGCTTTATTAAAATTTCCTTCTTTCAATTTAATTTTTCAAGAAAGTATCTCGTTTTTGTGGATTTCGTAATCGAAGGAGGTTTTTGGTTGTTCAGTTAATTAAGTTTATTCATTGATGTGGCAGCCAGTGGGATTAGGGAAGATTGCTAAACTTATCAATGCAGGGAAAATAGACTCTTCAGAGTTGATTACCATGAAAACTCTCAAGGTACTTACTAACTTCTTTGGATAATTCCCTTCACTGTTCAGTCATATGTTTTGGTCGATATGAACATCACTGTTTTCATTATAGGATACAGCGGCAGTAGGGAAGCAAATTAAAGATGGGGTAAGATTGATGGGACGCGGTGCTGAACAGATAAAATGGCCTATTCATCTCGAGGTAATCCTAATTTATGTCTTTCATGTGTGTCTGACCGTCAATTTATACCTTAAATACCTCTTCAGGTAATTTTGTCTTAATTCTAGTTTGCTTCTTTTCTTCATTTGCTTGCCTTGTTCATATTTATTTTTCCTTAATACCACAGTCTGGATTTAATGATCTGATATGACCGTTTGTTATTTTCCCTTATCCAAATGGGGATAAAATGTTGCTTCTAGGCAGAACAAGTTCATGTTGTCAAGCTCTATGTTATATGGACTTGTGTGTTGGAAACATTCATGCCATATATGTTGATATTTAAGCTCTATAACATACTATATGAAGGAACCTGTTAATGGACTGAGGGTAGTATTGGAAACTGTCCTTAAGAGAAAATTTGGCCCGCTTAGGTGCTGATTGGTCTTCATTAGCGTTGGTCTCCCAGGATACAACAGTCACGAGCGCTACACCCCAATGCACCAGAGAACCACCTCTGTGAACAAGTGTCTATTCTCACTCTAATTGGCACACCAGTCAAACCCGTAGGCTCAGACCTAAATTCAATCGGCTAAGTTTACCACAATGGCTATACTCACTTGACCACGAAGGTTAGGCTCATTTGACTGCTTGGCTTAGGTTAGGTTGGTAGAGAATGGGATGGAAGAAGTCTAGAATTGAATTGAATTCATTTTGTATGTGAAGTCTGGGTATTTATGTATGCAGGGCATATTCTTTGTTTCAACCCTCAATCTTGCATCAAACTTGTCTGATCAATCCTCAGAGGGTTGTGAACCGCTCATTTAAGAAATTTGAGCCAGCCATACAAATTGCTGAGAGAAGAAAAAGTAGCAAAGTTCAAGAAAATGGAATAAAAACAGAAAGTGTGAATTTCTCAGAATCAATTAAGTAGGTAAAAGTGCGAAACCTTTTAGCTCTTTTAGAATCAATTAATTCGAGTGCTTGCAATGACCACCACTCGTCTTGTACTATTGGTGTTGTGCCAAATTTCTCGGACTTGCTGCTTTCTGCTGTGAAGCATGGCTTTTGAAGAAGTCGGCATGGACTAAAAAGTTCCTGAAGTGGGGGGCCACTAGCTTTCTTTCGTCTTGGACTTGTTACTGCCAGTTAGAATCATCATGGTGGGGAGGTTAGTGATGGGAGAGACGGAGAGAGTTGCATACGGGATTCAGTTAGGTTTAGCCAAAAGTTTTCTTGTCCTTCTCTACCTCTCACTGTCTCTATTCTTTTTTTGATCATTTTATTTGTTTTGTTGTTTAACTATGACAAGGGTATTTAATTATTTTTCAAGTTTCATTTAAAAGTTGGTCAGGCCCTCATATGCACCGAAACTGAACATTAGTGGTAGTTTCCAAGTAATTTTTCTTGGCAAGGGGTTACATTACTATATGCATGTAACGAGGATGATTGTTTCCACTTCAGACTTTTAATTCAGTTACTAGTTTTTGTTAGTTTAGCTTGCTAAATCTGTTCTTTGCGGTATCATCAAATTTTGTCAAAATGCCGATCTAATGTACTATTGTAAAAGTTCATGCATATTGCATTATAGTTTTGTGTATATTCTTTATACTGTTGCTCTTTATAAAAAAACCTCTATACTATAGGAGAAAATAAGTTTTAAAATCTTTAGTATTTGCTTTAATTGTAGGAATTGTTTGATGTTATTTAGCGACTTTTCATTGTTTTTTACTCTTTTAGTTTCACCCTAGTGTAATTTTGCTACTCTTCAGTCATTGTGTCTTTACGTCATTTTTCAAGCACGTAACATGATCAACTGCCTAGTGTAGTACAAAACTGTGGACAGACCCTGTTTCTGATACAATCTTTAATATTATTCAAAGCATGTACAATGTAGAACTGTACTGAACACCTAGAGATTACAGGTTTCAAGGGTGACTGTCAGGGCAAAAGCAGCAGTTGAAGCCGCTGGTGGGTCTGTCCGGAGAGTGTACTATAACAAGTTAGGCTTTCGGGCATTGCTGAAGCCGGAGTGGTTTGAGAAAAAGGGAAGGTTGTTGCCAAGAGCAGCTAGGCCTCCCCCGAAACTGCAAGATAAAGTTGATAGCATCGGGCGTCTACCAGCACCAACCAAACCAATCCCATTTACACCAGAAGAAATCGCTGCAGCAATGCCCGATCCTGCCTGATGACCAAGAAAATTTTTGTTCCAGATTTTGTAGAACATTCATAAATTTCAGATATGACTTCATGTTAATTTACGAGTCACCTGTATTCGTTTTTCTCGTTAATTGTTTTGGATAAAGACTTGTGATGTGAATGGTTCAATATGCTATTATGAGTTAAATGTTCATTAATCTCCTTTCTTCTTCTCCTCCCCTCCTTGCCGAACTTTGAAAGTATCAAATCAGGAATCTCTGTATGATGTACTCTAATATATTTGGTGACTCCTGTCATGTAGCTCACTAATCAGCTGTATCATAACCATATCTTACAGGTATAGCCCTCTATAACTGGGTAAAGCATATTATCATTTGTTTGTGGTCGTTTTCTATTTGTTTTGAAATTTATTGTTGGATTTGTTTGCATCCCCCAATAGATTGAATTGCCTCAATCCATTTTTTTCCGAGTATACAAGATTTCGGGATATATAATTAGTATATTTTAGTATCAATGTCCAATTACTGGAGGAGTTGCTTAACACGCAAAAACTTACTTCATTGCACCACCTATAATGCAAATCTTTCACTAAAAGGCCATGTTTGGTTGATGGTCTGGTCTCATAATGATTTTTTAGGGACTGGACCGTGTTTGGCAGTGATGGTCTAAAAAAAAACAGTCTCACCAAACAGGGACCAACTAGGACAATTTGGACTAAAATCAGACCCCTCAATTTTGATGGTCTCAAGTGGTCCTATTTCATATTTTTGCTTTAAATGAATTAAATAATACCTAATAATAATAATAAATGAATATAATAATAAATAAATGAATAAATAATAAAATATATTTATAAATATTTAAAAATGAATAATTAATAATATAAATAATAAATAAAATAAAATATAATAATAATAATAAAATGAATACAATAATAATAAATGAATATAATAATAAAAAATGGACTAAATAAATAAATAATAATAATAATAAATTAATAAAATAAATAATAAATTATATAAAACATATTTAAAAATATAATAAAAATAATAAATAATAAACAAAATGAAATAAATAATAATAAATAATAAATATAATAATAAATAATAAATAGATATAATAATAAATAAATACTTCATAATAATAATAAAAAATGAGTATAATAATAAATTAATAAAATATATTTTTAAATAATTAAAAATGAATAAATAATTTTATAAATAAAATGAATTAAATAATGAAATAATAAATAAATAGAATATATTTATAAATTAATAAATAATAATATATATTATAAAGTGAAGAAATAATAAATAAAGAAAGAAATAATACATAAATAAATATTATAATAAATAATAAATAAATAATAAGACCAGACCGCTTACCAAACAGATTTTTAAAAAATCATCCAGATAAAATCAGATCAGACCATATCAGATAAGACTAGATCAGACCAAACTAAATAAGATTAGACCAAACCACCTACCAAACCGCCCTAAAAAGTTCTCGAGATATGGGATTAAACGGAGTTTGGCTTCTTCTTTTTTCGAGTTTGACTAATTTATTTATATTTTTTTTAACTTAAGAAAGAATAGTGAGCAAAGTGTTGAAATTGATTGAAGTTGATGGCATTGAGTCTATATGGACATGGAGCGATCCATCAAATCTGAAATTTTTGGTAGCAAAAATTAGGCCACCATTTCGGGTTACGGGTCATATTTGAGTCAGGTCGAAATCGTGTTGTATTGAAAAGACTTGGTTAATATACGTGTCAAATATTCTCGATCATAATTCAAATCACGTCGTGTTTGTGTCGACCCATATAATTCATTTAGCCTATTTATTATAATATTTTAAATTAAATTTGACATAATCCAACACGAAATAAACTATTTAACCTATTATCAACAAAATTAAATTGATTTTGATACGGTCCAGTACTATTTTATTGATATATTTCAATTCATGACCAATTAGAGAAGAGAAAAATATAAAAATAAAAATAAAAATAAATATAATCGTGTTAAACGTGTTGTATTCGGGTTGACCCTTATATTTTCATATCGTATTCGGATCGACCCTTTTTAGGCCTCAACCCTTATATGCTCAACCCTAACACTTTTAAATAGTCTCGTGTTCGTGTCGTGTCCAATTTCACCGGAGCCGTAACAAAAATGGATGATGTTTTGCCTCGAAAAACTAAAATACAAAATGTTCCCCCCATAACTCTCTTTTTCCAAATGGCGACAATGACCTTCCCTAGGCCGTTGAGCCCTGATGATTCACTCCTCCCATTACTATTTGTTTGCTCATACACACACTACAAGAAACCCGGAACCTTCCTCCCTCAACCAATTATTCTCACTCTATATACCATCTATACATATACACTCACGCATATATACACACACACACACATACTACAAACATTGTTGAGCTTCTTGTGGTGTGGGGATCAATGGATAAGTTCTTGAAGCAGTGTGAACAGTCCGGTGACTCTGCCTACAGTGCGTTCAAGTCACTGCTCGAGAGGCTCGAAGATCCGAGGACCCGAGTGGAAGCTCGGGTCTTCTTGTCGGAGCTTCAGAAACGGTTCGATACCAAGGAAGCCTCTGAACGATGCCTTGCGACCTTCCACTTCCAAATTCAAGACATCTATCTTGACCAATGTGAAGGTACTCCCTCTCTCCATCAATCTCATATATATATATATATGTATATGTATATGTATATGTATATGTATATGTCTGTATCTACATAATATGCGAAGTTCAATCTCTGAGAATGCATGTCATAAGAGACCACATGGAGGTCTAGAGGAAAGGTTGAATATGGGGAATAATCTTCTGAGTGTTGATATATGCTCTTTATGTATAGAAATTAAATGTGTATACTATGTTGCGTTATGTTTTGCATATGTAATGTTGGTTACAATGCTTCAGAGAGAGTTTTAATTTATTCAATAACTTCTCATTTTCCACAGTCGAAGCAAACACAAAATACCCTTATCATCCGTAACATGCTCCAAAGTATACTCAGACTTTAACCATACCAACAAAGCTAGAGATATCATTTATTGAATGCATTGTGTATATATGTGTAGATATATATTTATATAGATATAGGTAGATAAATTGATATAGGATCCACACAAGAAAAACACTTGTCATTCATTGGTTAATTATTAGGAGCATCCTGAAAATCTTTGGGTCCATATATGGCAATACAAATTTGTATATATATCCTAATCATCATCAAATTAGGCAGAATGAATATTTCTGAGTTTATAGGGATACCGGGTTCTCAAAACTTCTGCCCAAGATGTATAATTTTGGATGGGAATTTGGGAAATGCTGCTGTATGATTCAGTACAGAGTTGTTGGCTAATATGTTGTTTTAAACATCATGACCATGATAAAGAGTGCCTTATTCTAGTTGGTTGAACTCAGCTATAGGGTATACAAGAGCTTATTTACACTCTGATATGCGCTTAGTTTTGTGTTTTTGGGGTGATCTTGCGCTACTATTTTGGAGCTCTTAATAGCTTCTTGTGTGTATCTTAACACATTTATGATACCTTCAATTACACAACGCGGAGATTTCTTTTGAGTGCTTCAACTTGCACAATCAAGCAGAACACGGTTTTATTCAGAAAAAATATTCATGCTTCTTTTATTTATTTTTTGGTAGGTAATATTCATGCTTCTTTTATTGGTGTTCCTTTTTCCTTGTTTTTACCAGATTGATTAATACAGATAGAGGGCACAGTTGAAAACAATAGAGAAGGTAAGTCCCTACACGAGAGCTTGACAACGTAAACAGTTAGAAAAAGACTTGTAAGAAGAACTTGAGGAAGAATCGTCCAGATTAAAGTTCACACGCTTATTTTTTCCTTACTTCTGATCACCAATAGTTCTATACACCTCTGGTTCTATATGAGAGCGATTGAAATGATTTGGTTTATCCGAATGCTCGGGTCGACTCTAGAGAGCCCAAGTTGTGGCTCCTCGATCACCTGCCAAAGCTGTAGAAAACATCATCATAATAGTAGAGGAAATTCCTTTGTTAAAGTTCCTTCAAGTACTGAAAATATCCAGACTGTTCATTTTCCATTAACCGGCATTCTAGAATCCCTAGTCTTCGATATCCCTAACCCTCCGAAAGGGAAAAAAATGAATTAATTAGAATGACAACATCATGCAATCGGCGATATATATTGAATTATGCAGATGGTCACAAAGCTTCTCACGTCTTTACAAATATGGTCACCTACATTCTCGGTATTTGTCTGCTAGTAATACCTTACCTTCTGCTTTTAAAACTGAGATTCAAACTTTCATTTCCCACCGTGACTAACTGGAGTTGGCAATATGTGCGACAACAGTATAAGAGTTCCATGCTGTCCTGCTACCGATGCTTTCATCTTGTGGCCAGCATATCTTCCAAAAACTTTTGAACGCCTGCCACAAGACTAATCAACCTGCCATCCGACATTCCTAACACTTCCATTTTCAGTGAGGACAATAGAACATCCTCAAATTCACACGCTTATAATCTTTTAAAGTTGGTTAGCTCATTCACCTTGGTATTGAGTTCAAGACACATTTGTATAAATGGGCTTCGTCTTTGTTGCGCATCATTCTTTTCTTTAAACTATAGCTGGATTAAATGCTGTATTTTTTTACTGTGCTGCTGTATCAGATGCTTTGACACTTCCCTTGCGTGGTGCAGGTTACCGAAGGAGGAAGAAATTGACAATGATGGTGATCCCTAGCATCTTTATCCCAGAGGATTGGTCCTTCACTTTCTATGAGGGACTGAATAGACATCCTGATTCTATCTTCAGGGACAAAACAGTTGCTGAGCTTGGTTGTGGAAATGGGTGGATCTCCATAGCCATTGCTGAGAAGTGGTTACCTTTGAAGGTTTATGGCTCTTTTCGTACTACTGTACAAATTACTACATCTGATTTGGTCCCTCCCATGTCAGTATCTGTTGATGATAATGAAATCAATGATAATACAAGGGACATGTGCTGCAATTTACCCCATTAGTGTGTAGTGTAAATAAACTATTTTTGTGGATGCCTAGAAATGTTATTTATCTTTACCTCTAGAAGCCATCTTAATATCAATAAAATTTTCCAGGTGTACGGCCTCGACATCAATCCAAGAGCTATAAAAGTTTCCTGGATAAACTTGTATCTGAATGCTTTTGATGACAATGGTCAACCTATCTACGATGGGGAGAAGAAAACTTTACTGGACAGGGTGGAATTTCATGAATCTGATCTGCTAGCTTACTGTAGAGATCAACGTATAGAACTTGAACGCATTGTTGGGTGCATACCTCAGGTATGTACAAGATCTTGTGGGAAACTCTTATAAAAAAACTTGTTTCTGTCGTCATTGGACATGGTTAAATTTTCTGTAATATATTCTACTCTTATGACAGGTAGGTAAAAGTTTTATGTTTGTATAGTCATTTTTATTAATCTTCTTATCTCCAACATCACTTTCTTTAACCTAGCGGGAAAAAAACATCATTTTCTTTTTGCAGATTCTTAACCCAAATCCAGATGCAATGTCCAAGATGATTACAGAAAATGCAAGTGAGGAGTTTCTACACTCTTTGAGTAACTATTGTGCACTTCAGGTTGGAAGAGATTCTAACTATGCTAATAATACTGGGCTATATTTGAATATAGCTATTTAAGCCGTTTCGGTGAGATCCTTGTTAGGATTCTTTTCAGACTGAACCTTTGTCATGTTATATACTCCTTTTCTATGCACTCAGTTGTCGCAATCGCTTGTCTTTGTGGTTCTATGGGGCTTTACTTATTTGGGTTTCAACTCCAATTTGTGTTGCTTAGAGTTATGATCTCCAGCGGTGTTAAAAATAAGTTAGGAAACTGGTGCAAGGTAGAAGTTTATTGATTCTTTGTAAAATGGCACTTTCTTTTCTTCCTTGAAGTGGAAGACAAAGAGGAAGATAAAATGTGGGGCAAGGTTGGGAGGGAGAAAAGAGAGGTGTTATTCTAGTGAATTTTATTTTCAGGTGTGAATTGAAAAATGCTACATTTCCTTTCCAGAATCACTTAGTATAAACTTGACTAAATATTTGAAGTGGCTATTATACGCTAACTAGGCTGAATATGTTATTCGTGAATTTGCCTATTCCAACCACCCAGAGTTAATAAGTGTCAAACCATATGGAGAACTGACAAATCTTTATCGATATACCTTTGCTTTGCATTCATTTTCGAAAGAGTAGGTTCATTAATTAGTTAGGAATCCCTTCACTTTGGCACTGATTGATGCTTGGTAAGTTGTAATTGTTGTTTGCTAGTGAAGGTGAGAAAGTCTGAATCCACAGAACAATTTTCTTTCATGAATATTATGGTACCTGATTCATGAGTTCTAGTCTTAAAAAATTTGTCATAGGCACATTTAATCTGTCGTAGTTCTTAATTGACATCAAGTATCATGTGTAAGACTATTGAAACTTCATTGGTTAATATGCCCTTATCTTGTTTCAAGGTTATTGATAAATGGAAGGCATTTGTTACATTGATTTCAGAAATCCAGCTTTATTAGTTTCTTGCTGTTTAGGGCTTTGTTGAGGATCAGTTTGGCTTAGGTCTAATTGCTAAGGCAGTTGAAGAAGGAATATCTGTAATCAAACCTATGGGGATTATGATCTTTAATATGGGAGGCCGTCCAGGACAAGGTGTTTGTAAACGCTTGTTTGAACGCCGTGGTCTCCGTGTTACAAAGCTTTGGCAAACAAAAATTCTCCAGGCAAGTAAACCCTTATTCAAAGCAAGTCACATATCGACCAAATTTGTACTCTAGTTGATATTTGCTATTGCAGGCTGCTGACACAGATATTTCAGCTTTAGTCGAAATTGAGAAGAATAGTCGACACCGTTTTGAGTTCTTCATGGGGCTTGTGGGAGATCAGCCCATTTGTGCTCGAACAGCATGGGCTTATGGAAAGGCTGGTGGTCGTATTTCTCATGCCTTATCAGTTTACAGTTGTGAACTTCGTCAACCTAACCAGGTATACACCAGTTCATTTTTCAACATTATTGAAGTATATAGTTCTTCGTGGAATATGGTAAAGAATGGATACTAATGAAGCTAAACTGGCAGGTTAAGACGATTTTTGAGTTTCTCAAAAATGGGTATCAGGAGATCAGCAGTTCTTTAGATTTATCGTTTGATGAGGATTCTGTGGCCGATGAGAAGATTCCTTTTCTGGCTTATCTTGCTACAGTTGTGAAAGAGAATTCAGTTTTCCCATATGAGTCACCAGCTGGCAGCAAACAATTCCGTAACCTCATTGCGGGCTTCATGAAAACATACCACCATATTCCACTTAACGCCGATGTAATAAACTATTCCTTCTTAAATTGATCATTTATCATGTTTTTCATGTGCTTTTTGATATACTTACTATTTTAAGGCCTAGCTGCATCAGATCCTCACATCCATTCTTGATCTGCACCATTATCCAGTAATCAACAATATTTTCCAAGCAGCTTACTCGGTGACAGCCAAAGCCATCTCTTCTAACTCTTTTAAAAAATTATTACCAATTTTCTTGTGCTATAACTTCTAAAGATGTAGGTTCTGTAATTATACTGATGAGTCAATGAAATCCAAATTACAGGTGCTATATCAAATTGTATACCAACTTTCATGTTGCCTCTGCTTATTATTCATTTCATCGTTCCTTTGGAGTTTAGGCGGAGTCTTAGGGTGGGAACATGATTTGGCTTTGGGTCGATGCATTGGTCTAGTACTCCTTTCCTCCAAGTAAACAGTAGCTCTCCCATTTGTGTATTGTTATGCTGTATGTGTTTAATCTCTTATTAGTTGTATTTAAAATGTTTGAGATAGGTAGCTCTACCATGAAATAAACAGCCACATGGTTTTCCTTTCAGCTTTTCCACAGGCTGGAAAGGCAACTTCTATAATTCAATTCTTCAAGAGTTTCAATATTTAGGTGGGCGACCAACAATTTTCTAATGCATATTGGTCATTTAAGCCTTATCAGTCGCTATTTAATCTCATGATTATGTTTCAATATATTGCTACCAATCTATCAGAGACCAGCATCTCCAGATCATTAATTTTCTGAAAAGAGAACCTTAAACAAACCTTTTTAAATTCCAGTATATCCACTTTCAGATGTACATATGAGCTTTAGTATACCTTTCATACTATATAAAAAGTGGTGCTTCTCTGATTTGCTACTCTTCCTTTTTGTGCAAGAATGTTGTTGTTTTTCCTTCAAGGGCCGTGGCTATCGAGAATGCTCTTCGGTTATTCTCACCACGTCTTGCCATTGTTGATGAAAATCTGACTTGGCACCTACCAAGGCAATGGTTAACGTCATTGAGACTTGAGGTATGGTACGTTTATGATTCTGTATAGATAAAATGTTCTATTACTACCTTTCAGAAGCACGCTTCCGTTTTTGCTGTCCTCCATGTCAACTTACAATTTATTCCATCACTATCAGCCACAAAGGATTCTCTTTCTTGTGGAGGAAATTGTAGCACATTTGGTTATTAGTTCTAAGATGACGATTCCTCGGAAAATGTTGCCTTATCAGTCCCTTTTATAGTTTTAACCAGGTTCTCTTAATATTCTCTACTGCCGGAGAATTAGTTAAAGGAATTGCATAAAGTAGCATCAATTGTGTCAGTATCCTTGTTTTAAGGATTTCATTTAGATAGTATGAAGAAACTAATGAGCAGTCACCTTGTGAGTGGAATGCCTATTTGCCATTTTCTCTTTAAGTTTTCAGGTATGCATGTGTGATTTGTAATACAACAATTTTTGCTGTTGCAGAATGCCGACGTAGATAATCTTTCAGAGGATGTACTCACTGTCATTGAAGCCCCACACCAGTCAGATTTGATGATAGAGCTGATAAAGAAGTTGAAACCGCAGGTGGTAATTACTGGGATGGCTCAGTTTGATGCTGTTACCAGTTCCGCTTTTGAGCACCTTTTAGCCACTACAAGAAAAACTGGGTCTCGTCTTTTCTTAGATATATCAGACCACTTTGAACTCTCTAGCCTCCCTTGTTCCAATGGGGTCCTGAAATATATTGCAGGAAGTCCTCTGCCTTCACATGCAGCAATTATATGCGGATTACTGAAAAATCGGGTATGTTTTTTCATGTCATGATCAACCTGGGTAACTTTGGTGTAGAACATGTGATAATATTCGCCACATTTAACCAAATCGGAGCTGTTGACTTGGTTTTCACACACATTGTTGTCAGTTTAATGCAACCGACTATTTCTTTATTACTGATACCTGAATTTTTTCTGTCCAGGTTTATTCAGATTTGGAAGTGGCTTTTGTGTTATCAGAGGAGGAGAGCATCTTCAAAGCTTTATCCAAGACTGTGGAACTATTAGAAGGAAGTACTGCACTGATTAGTCAATACTATTATGGTTGTCTCTTCCACGAACTTCTAGCTTTTCAGCTTGCTGATCGGCATCCCCCTGCAGAGGTTAATTAGTTTTGCTATACTTTTCTAGATTCTTTTTACTGATATGCCCCTATAAATGTGATTTTTGTGTAATTATGACACTTCCATGATTTTAACTCTTCCCTTTGGACCTCGACCACTTGAGATATTGATGAAATGCTGACTACTGGAAAAACCAGCAATTGTGATATATATATCAAAAGCTGGAAAGTAAGATTGCACAAGAGATGATAGAAAAAGTTATCAGGATTATATTTTCCTAGAATCTTTTAGGACATACATCAATTTTGCATCACTTCAAGAGTTTTCAACTGTTGTAATATCTCTTGGCCGAAAATCAGCTAGTCGAAATTAGAATGACTCTCTGTCTCAACAAAGTGTGAGACTAAAATCTTAAAAACAGTGCTGATAATGATCCTCTGCAACCACTACTGATTTT
The DNA here is from genome assembly GCA_963922005.1 of Cornus suecica. NCBI lineage: Eukaryota > Viridiplantae > Streptophyta > Magnoliopsida > Cornales > Cornaceae > Cornus > Cornus suecica. Next base: position 18,025,444 of record OY998242.1, on the reverse strand, counting down.
CCTTGCCACTCCCTTTTTGAGCTGAATATTGTGTATCTTTGCAAACAAGCGAGAGTAGTGGTTGCAAAACAGAAATTTGTTAATGTGAAGGGCACACTTAAAAGCGCGAGTTAAGAGAAGTCTTCGAGTTGTTGTAGAATCAATTTGAACCCATTATTATTAGTTTGCCTAAAATTTCTGTCAAATTTGACTTGGTGGTTGTCTTTTAGAGAGAAGCTGAGAAGAATAAAGCCGCTGACATGATTGGATTCACTAGTTCTGCCATCTCAGTTCTTAATCACGCAGAGTTGGCATTTACTGGAGAAAATGACGGTTCTTTAATTCACATGGATGTGGATCAGAGCTTTCTGCCAATACCATCTCCTGTCAAGGCTGCCATCTTTGAAAGTTTTGCAAGACAGAACATAACAGAATCAGAAATTGATCTAACGACCAGCATTGGGCAATTTATCAAGAGAAATTACGGGTTCCCAAGTGGTAGAAACACTGAGTTCTTATATGCAGACTGCTCATTAGCTCTTTTTAATAAGTTGGTCCTCAGTTGCATCCAAGAAGGTGGAACTCTGTGCTTCCCATCTGGCTCAAATGGGAATTATGTATCTGCTGCCAGATTTCTGAAAGCTAACATAGTCAGCCTCCCTACCCACTTTAGTGAAGGCTTTAAGTGGACAGAAAAGATACTTAGTGGTGTACTTGAGACATTGAATAAACCTTGGGTGTACATTTCTGGTCCGACAATCAACCCAACTGGCTTGCTTTACAGTAAGGAAGAGATAGAAAATTTATTATCTATTTGTGCTACATTTGGGGCAAGAGTTATAATTGATACTTCATTCTCGGGATTGGAATTTTACCCTAAGGACTCGCGTGGATGGGATTTGGAAGGCTGTTTAGCAAGACTAAGTTGTGCCGGCAAACCATCTTTTTGTGTCTCTCTCCTGGGAGGACTGTCTTTGAATGTGCTTACTGGAGGGCTGACATTTGGGTTTTTGGTTCTAAACCAGCCTTTCTTGGTTGACGCATTCCATAGCTTTTCCGGGTTAAGTAAGCCTCATAAAACTGTTAAATACACCATAAAGCAATTGCTGGATCTGAAGGAGCAAAAGGCAGGTGACTTATTGGATTGCATTGCTGACCAAGAAAAGCTTCTGCAAACTAGATATAAGCACTTAAAGCAGGTACTTGTTATATCTATGAAAAGACTTTCGATGACAAATATTTATGCTTTTTGGGTTTTTAGTGGTGTTAATGCTGTCCAACCAGGTAAGAAAGGTACGATAGATGTTGTGTCGACTCCATTAAATATTGTGAAAAACAAGCAACTGATCGGCTTCGCTTAGATTTACTAGCATGACGTTATAAACTGATTGTTCGGATTTGAAGTTAAATAGATAGGTAGCTTAACCACTGCTTTGTTTTTTCCTTTACCTCTATTTTTATTTATTTTCCATTTTTCCTTTCTACTTTGGCGGGGATAAATGTAACAAGATTGGTATATCCTTTTAAAGATATATTCGATGATTTACTAAAAATTGTGCTTTTGTCGACCCTCTAACGTATTTATTTAGTTTAGAATCATCATGGAGGGGGTTGTTAGTTCAGTATCATGAAGTGTACGCTCAATGACATGTTCTTAAAACGATTAACTTGCTTATTTCCAACAGACACTCGAGGATTGTGGATGGGACGTGCTTGAAGCTCGTGCTGGTATCTCCATGGTGGCAAAACCATCTGCCTACATCGGCAAGAGTATCAAGCTCAACGAAGTTGCCATTCCTTACAAAGCCAAGCTTGACGACTCGAATATCAGAGAAGCCATTTGCAAGGCCACTGGACTATGCATCAATAGCGCTTCCTGGACCGGAATTCCTGGCTATTGCCGCTTCACATTTGCCTTGGAAGACGATGAATTTGAGCGCGCTTTGGCTTGCATTGTCAAATTCAAAAGAGTCATCAACAAATGAAATGTTTTGTAACTGTAAACTCCTCTCTGATTGTTTAATGGAGTTTAGGCGCCAAGAACTAAACTTGTAGCATAGTTGAGTTGCCGATACTTGTCTTTGAGCTCTTTGCACAAAACTATGTATTAATAAAGGTGTTTTCCATTATACATGCAGTTGTATACTAAATTACAAGTGCAGTATTTTGTTTCTTGATTAGGTTTTAATGATCATTGATCACACTCTATTGTGAGTATTTGATTTGTGGGATTATCATTAGTTTCTTAACTTATTTTAGTTAAATTTAGGAGAAAATTTCACATAAGAGACGTGCTTTTATGTGATTTCCATTGCCTATTACATAAATGACATAAATTTAGTTTCATAAATTCCTTGTTTTCAACCAAAGCCTTTTGGTAGTTTTTAACTTTTTGTCAAATGCCTTGGGGGTCTTTTATGTCATTTATTCCAATTCCCAAGGCTTATGAGAATTAATTAGCAGTTCCATGTAACCAGAGTTTGTCATTGACAAAAAAAATAAAAATGCTAAATTTATTTCTTATAATATATGAGAGTAAAATAACTAATAACCAGACAAATCTTTTGTTTATTTACAAATGTTTATTTTTGTTGTTGGGGGGGGGGGGTCATATTTTTTCCCAGTGTTTTTCGCCTCTTAATGAAGAAAAGAAAAATTAGTCACCAAAGATTGATATGTGATATTTTCTAATACATGTGAAGTTCTCATCCCATATAAGACCTATAACTTGTTCAGTTATTAATTATTTATTAAATTTTTATTGTTCCAAATATTGTCCCTTTAGAAATCTGGTACAATCTCAGTTTTTGTTGAGAGAATGAAGTTCGTCCTTTCCGTTGATGTGATTGTAAAGTGGCGATTTTTTTTAGAAATAAATAAATTCATAACAAAAAGAATTAGCCTCAATTATTTTAAAAAAATATTATTTAAGTAAAAGGTTCACATAATTTTTTTAATTCCATAATTATTTGTAAAGTCGCATTTCATGACTTCACATATCTTTTTTCTGAAAATCATTTGAATAAATTGAATATAAGGCCCTGTTTTGTAACTGGTTTTGGTACCAGTTTTTTGGTTTTGGTACGAAATGGTGGTACCAACCCATGTTTGGTAGGATTGGTGTTGGTACAACAATACCAAACCAATGGTACCAAATGATGGTACCAACCCATGATTTTGGAACCATCTAATGATGTGGTTTTTGGTGGTGCGGTACTGTAGCAACCAAAACCAAAACCAAATAGTTGCATCATCTCACCCCAAACCAAAATCAAATAGTTGCACCATATTAATATATTTTAATATATTAATATTAAAATATATATTTGGAAATTTAATATATTTTAATATTATAGTTTTATTATCTTTCCTAAAAATTAATTTATTAATATTAATATATTATAATATATTAATATTAAAATATATTTTTGGAATTTATTTTAATATTATAGTTTTATTATCTTTCCTAAAAATTAATATATTAATATTAATATATATTTTTGGAAATTTAATATATTTTAATATTATAGTTTTATTATCTTTCGTAAAAATTAATATATTAATATTAATATATTATAATATATTAATATTAATATATTTTAATATATTAATATTAAAATATATTTTTGGAAATTTAATATATTTTAATATTATAGTTTTATTATCTTTCCTAAAAATTAATATATTAATATTAATATATTTTAATATATTAATATTAATATATTTTAATATATTAATATTAAATATATTTTAATATTATAAATTTTAATATTTAGAAATAAAATGTGAAACCATTCCAAGTTACCAAATATGGTTTGGTTTCGGAATTTCAACCCATACCAACTTTACCAAACATGGTTTGGTTTTTTAGCATCACTTTTTCTCACACCAAAACCATCTGCACCAAACATGGTTTGGAATCAAAATAAAACCACACCAAACCAAATCCAACCCAACCCAAACCAAAACCAAAAACTAACACCGCACCGCATCGTTACCAAACGCAACCTAAGTAAGCCCAAAACCATAAATTTGTAGCCCAACGGTCCAATAAAGCCAGCCTGGCCCTAATAGCGTATAAATAACGCCACCCCAGCCCATAGCAGTAGATATAACGACACCGCAGCCCGGCCCATATTACATAAATAAAGCCCAAGGCCCCTTGTGCGAGTGTGTGTGTGTTTGTGAGTGAGAGAGAGAGAGATTACTGTGTCTGTGTGTGTGTGAGAGAGAAAGACATTTGTGTGTTTGTGAGTGAGAGACATTTGTGTGTGTGTGTTTGTGTGTAGAGAAAGGGACAGGGCTATTTGTGTTTTTGTGTAGAGAAAGAGACAGGGCTATTTGTGTGTGTGTGTGAGAGAGAGAGAGCTATTTGCTCTGCTTCGCAAAACCCCCCAGTTTCAAATGGAAGAAACCCTAGTTTCACAGCATCCACAGCCTTCCGATGATGCCAACAATGGATTAGAAGTCGAAGCTCTGTCGGATGCTCAAAACCCTACAAAATCTTCCGATTCCGATTCCGATTCCGATTCGGACTCCGACTCCGAACAGAATCTTCCAATCGAAACCCTAGAACTCCAACTCTCCAATGACCCCAGCAACTACGACGCACACGTTCAGGTTTCAACTAGGGTTTCTAATTCAATTCATGTCCTCATATATATCTATGTACATATATATATATATATAGGATTAAATTCGTTTTCTCATATTATTTTACTTGAGGTTGTGTTGTTTTTTGTTGATTCCATTTTTAATACATATATTTTGGTTTTATTGTTTAGTATATCAAGGCGTTGAGGAAACAGTGTGAGGCCGAGAAGCTTCGACAAGCCAGGGAGGCCATGAATGCGTTGTTTCCCTTAACCCCTACTATGTGGCAGGAGTGGGCTAGTGATGAAACTAGACTATGCTCTGGGTACTTTGTTATTTAATTATGTTATGTTAATTGCATTGTATATTAACAGCTACATTTGAATATGCTTGTGTACGTAAACCCCTTTTAGTTTCAGTAAGTTATCTACATATTCTATCATCAAGGAATGGCGGCGATTATATATATATATATATATATATATATTTTCTCTCTTGTTTGCGACTGTTTGAATATCTTCTAGATTTTGTTCTTGGTAAAGGGCAAGTTGTAATTCTAACAAATAGTAGAATGAAGGAGAAATCCCATTGGAAAGGATAAACACGTCGATTTGTTTTTTTTTTTTTTTTACTTATTTCAATGGGTAAAGTTACAATGAGTATAACAAGCTTTATTTTTGAAAATGTCTGAAGGGATGCTTAAGTTGCTCTGGATGGTGCAAAATACTCCGTTGTGAATAATGAATGCGTGGATTGGAAGTTGTCTTGACTTCTATAGCAAGAGATTACATAAATATATTGATTTGAATATTTACGGTGGCCTTTTAAAATTAAAACCTGTTAGCTGGTCCGCCTCGGGATACTTTGAGGTGTACAAATCTTCCTGAGTTGACCAATATCTTTCTGGCGTAAAGGAGACTAAGGGGAGATGACACCTTTTAGTATACTCTGTTTCTATTCAAATCGAAGTCCTGAAATTATATGGAGAGTATAATTGTAGTGAAACCTAATTCTTCTTTCTTTACTACGTGGAAAATCGTATACTTAATGTTGGGGTACTTTTTCTATCCCTCCTACCTTATCATTTTTCAGCTCGCCATCTTTCCTGCCAGATTGGGCATTACATGATGTTGATTGCATGGATCTAAATTTGGACTTCAGATAAAAATTACTTAGGATTTTGATTTTAAGTTTGCAACATTTTTTATCTGTACAAATTTGTTTTAAGGATTTCAAATTTCAATTGAAGCATTCTATATCTTTTTGCTTTACCTAAGAGAACGTGAAAAACGAGGTGCAAGGAACTTTCATCTCCCTTATGGATCAATAGTTGGGGGTGGGCAAGTCTTTAGTATCTGGTTTTAGGTGGCGCTTTGCTTCGAACCAGATACTTTTTCTGACGTGGAACGAATGTGAGGTTTTAATCTTTTCATAGGGTCTTAACAAGAGTATTTCTATGAATAGTATATAAATGATTAGTAAAGTCGCAAACACACACAAAAAGGACAATATTAGGGAAAGTGAAGGTTCAAGAGGCCTGTAATGATCAAGATAAAGCTGACTAAGTTAAAGACGACTGACCCAACTTGGTACTTTGGCATTATGTCCTTAAAGAAAAGGTTTCTGATTTTATTATTCTTATGTATCTACTCATGATTTACTGACAAACATAGAGCTTTACAGTAAATGCATATCTCTTGTTCAAAACAATTCCGTGGCCATGTGATGTGTGTATCTATATTTGGTTGATTTAAGGGGGATTTCATTTTAGAGTAATAATATTTGTGTTCCTCTCTATTTCTGTTTTGCAGACCCGAGGCTTTCCCCACAGTCGAGAAACTTTACGAGCGAGGCGTGTTTGATTATCTGGTTAGTTCTGCTTCTTTGCTTGGATTTCTGAACTTTATTCTTTTCCCTGTTTGGTACTCCCAAGTACAGGTAGAAATAAACTAAACAATAGTTGTTGTGAATTATCTTGTGATGGTATGTTATTGGAAAGGTTAGAAGCAAGATAAAATGAGATGTGTGATCTTAATTCATAAAAATGAAAAAAGAAGTCTACTTTTACTTTAATAAGTGGAAAATTAGTTTATGACATTCTGGGTGTCTATACTATTTTTACTTCTTACTTCCACTAAAAGTAAAATAATGAATTCGTTTTCTTAGTGCAAAATCAAAAGTATTACAACGTGTTTTCAAAAAGTTTTAAGTAAGACACATAACACTTGTAATAGAATGTGTCTTTATTGGAAACAAAATTAATAATTTTTGAACAAAACTATAAAAAGAAAATAGGATATTGTTTAAAAAAATTTAAATCAGTTTTCCAGTTTTTATTGTTTTTTTTTTTTTTTTTTTTTTTTCCAGATTCTTAAATACTAGACATATAAAGTGTGTAATAAAATTTTTGTTTTTATTAAAAATTAAATTAGATTTTTTGGAACAAAATAAGAAAAATGCAATGAAAAAAGTTTGTTCGTATATTTAATTCAGTTTTTCAATTTTTATTATTGGCCGGTGAAGTTGCACTACAGTGAAAGAAAGTATACAGTATCAAAAGTCGCAAAAGTACGGTTGGCATACTTTCTCTTCTCTACACTAATTGTGAAAGTACTTTCTAAAGGAGAAAATGTCTCTAAACATAATTTTGTTTTTATTTTCACTTTTTTACGTTTGAAATTAGAAAGTAGACAATATTTTATGTTACTAAACAGTCCCTTGGACATGCTAATTGCTTCTTCGCAAAAGTTTAAAATTGAGCTATCATCTTCCAGTAACTTTTAGTTCTAAAGCCCACATGAAATGGCAAGATCCATCTATAGAAACAGAATGAATTTATTTACACTTCCATATAACTTTGTTATGTTTACTTTCTTTTGGGATTAAAATGATTTCTGCGCATTTGTAATTTTCTGAATTAGGGATGGTAGTAGAACATAAATCTTACATCTCTTCTAAATGATGATTAATTTATTGTTTTAGAATTTTGTAGGAATTGACTAAGATTCTTATTTTGCAGTCTGTACCTTTGTGGTGTGACTACATTGATTTTTTTACAAAATATGACCCATCAGTACATGAGTGTTTGCCTGCTGGCGTTTTGAAAGCAAGAAACTTGCTTGAGCGTGCTGTAACTGCTGCTGGTTTGCATCTTTCCGAAGGCAGCAAGATATGGGAAGCGTACAGAGAATTTGAGCAAGCTATTCTCCACAAAATTGATGAGAATGACATTGAGGTCAGAATTTTGTAATTTAATTTATCCCCTTTCATTTGGTGTATTTTCTATTTAGGCCCCGTTTGGAAAGGGGTGTTTTTGTATTTGTTCTTGTTTTTTTCTACTGTTCATGGAACAGATCCATGTTTGGCACCCAAATTGGCCAAAACGTTTTTGGTGAACAGTAGAAAAACAAGAACAAAAATTGGCCAATTTTTGAGAACACTTTTTTGGTGTTTTAACACTGTTTGTTCTTCCCATTGGAAAAAAGATATCGGAATATTAGATATATAACAAATGGACATCGGTAAACCATTTTAATGTTTTGAATTGATATATTGCATACTGTTGTCAGTAGGAATCCCATTGAGGGCTTGACATGCAAACACTTTTTGAACTATGCTGAAAATTATGCGTATTATGGGTGAATTACCTTTAACTCTGTGGAAAGCTTTCTTGTTTCTCAGAACCTATTTGTCAAACAACTTTGACTCCCAATGCTGGGGGAAAATTAGAATACACATTGCATCCTAACTGTCTCCCTTGATCTTGTTGAAACATTGTAACTTCCTATCTTTAATAAGTATTGTCTTGTGATGGACATTTCTTACGTGGATTCCCATAATAAATCATACAACAAGTCGTCGCTCTGTGTATTCGTGCCAATAGCCCAAAACACTGGAATTTGGAATTTATATTTTAAATTGCAACTCTGGTATGGACGGGTACCATGGATTGTGATCCTTATTAGTTTTCTTTCAAAAGATGAAATATACCTAGTCTCAACATCAGAACTTTTGAAACATTGCAACTTGTTTTTTTGTACCAGATGTTGTTGGTGCAATTTAGGGAAATGTACCAAGAAAGTTGATCGCATACACTCTCCTCTGTGTGTGTGTGTGTCTCACTTTTTTTTTTTAGTATAATTCTCGAATGGTGTTAACTCTTTGTCTTTTAAAATGCTCTCTTACAAGTGCACACACATGTGTTGTATTTGTTACTGTTTGCTGAATTCTGGATGAAACAAATCAAGGGTTACATTGAATGCTTGTTTTATCAGATGACATGTATTGTTCTGTTCACTATACTTTCTCTTTACTTTTGACTGTTATTCCATAAAAGGCATATGGAATGTTTTTCTTTATGCATTAAGAACGTTATATTTGGTTTGGCAGGCAAGGGAAAAGCAGGTCCAGCGCATTCGGAAATTATTTCACCGTCAGTTGTCTGTACCCCTTGGTGATCTAAGGTCAACACTTCTTGCCTATAAGGCTTGGGAGGCTGAACAAGGGAATGATTCTTTTGCCAACTCTAGTGACCTGGATGGAATCTCTTCTGATGTTTCTTCTGCTTACAAAAAGGCTATGGATATGCTGAGTGCTCGTGTCCGGCTTGAAGAGCAGATCTCTGTGGATAATGTACCTCACTCGGATAGATTCTCACACTTCATGGTAACATTTTATTATATTTCAAACTAATATTTGAGGAATGCTTTAATAAAGCAGCTCCATACTTCCGTAGTCCATGATGGTAGTTGAAGAAAAGCGTTATATAGTGGAATAAGTCTAAATGATTGTAAAGAGAATTTCTGGTACTATGAGATGGGAAATTACAGTGAAAATATGATTAATATTAAGTAAGATGGATATTGTTTAGGTACAAATGTATATTCTGTACTGGTAAAGCAATAAGCAAATTGTATGTTTTGAAATATCTAGTTACAATTGCCCAAAAAAAAAAATCTGGATACAGAATATTTTTATATGATGAGGGAATGGGAAAACATCCTTTTATTAACCTTGTTGATGAAATATATCCATTTGAATGTAAGCTTGATAACTTAGACGCATATTTAGCTAGGATTCTTTGCAGTACAACGAGGACTTGTTGATGATTGGATACTGTCATTCTAGCTGAGTCATGTAGATATTACTCAAAAAATCCTTCAGTCTCAAGTACTTGGGGTCTATCACTCTAATCCTTCTCTATGAAGGAGTTAGAGCTATTTCTTCCATATTGTCCTCGGTAACTCACTGTTCTTGATGCTTCTATGCAATTGGTTAGTAACATATATATTGCTCTATATTCTTCTCTATTTTGATTGGCATCTTCACATGCTTTTGATTTATTATTCCATAACCTTAAAAAAAAAATTGTTATGTGGCTATCATAACCTTATCCCCCTGTTCCTTCTTCTTCATGCCCACTTGCTCATGATTGTTGGGGTTTACTCCTTTTGTTTGGGATTCAGTGGGTTATGCATTCCACTGCTCGTGGTGTTCTTGATGCATGGAGAGGATGTTTAGTGGGGTCCCCATGTCCGTGCTTTTTGGTGGGTAGTGCCCCTATGTTGATGAGGTGCCTTTGGGTGGAGCGTAACCGGTGTTATTTTGATGGGATTGAATCCCCGGTTGGCTCCATAAAGGACACTTCCATTTCTTTTTTATTCTATTTTATTGGGTGGAGGGTCGATATTGTAAATCCATAGAGGAAAAGATTGAATTTTTTGGGGTTCTCTTGGCCCTTAAGCAGTGGTTCTTTCATTTGCTGGACACACTCCCTTTTGAGTGCCTTTCTATTCATATATCTTACTTATCCAAAAAATAGAAGCAGCTTTTTTCGGGTTGAACAATACTTTGTTGCTCAACTTTTTATTTTTGTATTATTTTTGGTGATAGTAAATTGGATTGATGGATTTGTTGTTAACTTTAACATCTGTAAACATATCATGTTGTTGCAGACCTACTTGAAATTTGAGCAGTCGTTAGGTGATATAGCTCGGGTTCAAATCCTGTATGAACGTGCCATAACTGATTTTCCTATATCCAGTGATCTGTGGCTTGATTACACTCGCTACATGGACAAAACCTTGAAGGTTCTCCTTGCACTTGGTTCCGACTTTTTTTTGGCTGTAGAGAATTTCAGTTTTTATTTAATTTTTTGTCATTTTCATTTCAGGGTGCCAGTATTGTAAGAAATGTTTATTCCAGGGCCACAAAGAACTGCCCCTGGGTGGCTGAACTTTGGGTTCGTTACCTTCTTTCGCTTGAACGTGGCCACGCTTCTGAGAAAGATACGTTTGCGGTATGTTTCTTTTTTTCACCTATTCTTTACAATTCCCATTGTCCGAGTTAAGTTCTATCTCATTATCCGGAGAAAAGGAAAAGAGATCTTTTTTTGCTCCAACTTTGTCTGAGATTCTGAAACGCCATTCGATTCCTTATATGTTGGCTGTCCCAGATTGCATAAAGAATGATAATTTTGTTGCTTCACTGATGAAGACAACGAGTTCTGCTGTTGCTGAGGCAGATGCAAATCAAATAGCTTAAATAGACAGTATTAACTTGCTAACTGGTAATTGTTAAGACATTATGTTACTTAGTGGCTCTCTGTTGGTGTAACTTTATTTTTTCTTCTTTTTCCATTTGTATTGAACAGGTAGACTTTTCTTACCTATCTGTGATAAGAAAAAAAAAAAATATATATATATATATATATTTATACTACTATTGAAAGTGCAAAGAATTTAAGTGTTTCGTTATTTATACTATGATATTTTTTAATGGGCAATACTTGCCTTAACCTCGTACTTACAAGTGTTGAGGTCCAATAAAAAACAACTTACATGTGTCCTAAACTTTGAAAACATTTCAAAATCTTTTTATGATCATAGATTTGCGTACTTTTCCAAACTTTAAAAAAATACAATTATGGTAATATTTTTTAATTTTAGGACACATGTAAAATTTTTATTGGTCCACTCCTTACATGCCTGAGGCAAGCATTGCCCTTTTAAAATTGTTATTTTGTCTCCTATTTTTGTTTTGAAATTCAATTACTTTAAACTCTTTAAGTACTTCAGTGTTTTAATAAATTGTTATTTTATGTCTAAAAATATAATTTATCTAATCTTTTATCTACTTAATTATATTTGAACTCTTTAAGATAACTTATTTATAATTTTACTATCTATTTAACTCTTATCTAAATAACACTTTTTTAAAAAAGTCCTATTTGTTAATATAATTTTTCTTAAATGAAAATCCTATTTGATATTAGTACAAGGTTTAATCCCTCTTTTTAGCCACTACAATGCTTCTATAAATTTATATATGTTCAAATTTACATTCGTTTTCATCTATCTCCCTTCTACTTCTTGAAGATCACTTTATGGAATCTATAATTATATTATTATGTAAGTATATCAATATTATTCATAATTTAGATATATTTTCAATTATATAAATTTTACCATATTCTAATTGTATGTCTAACTCTTTATTAAGCATAAATTTATCCTATTTTTTATTATTAATTATTAATTATTATTATTATTAATGCTGTTGTCTCTAACTCTTTTATTATTATTATTATTAATTTTATACCGTTATCTATTAATTCTGAGTTTGAGAAATTGAATTCACAACATAACTTTATATTCTTGCATTCTTTTTTATTATATATATGTATATATTTAATATTCTTTAATTCTTATTTATTTTATATATTTGTTGCTTTTTTTTTTTGGATATATACTGAGGGTTTGGATTTATTTATGCTTTACTTTTAAGTCAACTATATTTTAGTTTCAGTTTAAGAATATTTTTAACCTTTTTCTGGTTTTTGGTATATTAGTGTAGTTTATTTATTTATTTTTCTTTTATAACTAAATGTATTAGTTTGCAATTTGAGAGGTTGAAATTGATATTAGTATCAAGTTATTGGTTTTTTTCTTTTTCCTTTTCTTTTGTGGTATTATCTCCCTTTCACTCTTCGATTCCTTATCATTCAATTTCATAAAAGACCTCAAAACTTTCAGTTTACTGTTCTCTTCATTCAATTATAACTAGGTGTATATATATATATATACACATAAAAGTACATACTTTAACAAACTCTTTATTCAACTTAATTTGTTATTCCTCTAACATATACGACATATATGAATGCGTAATTTGTAATTTGTTGTTGTTATTATATCTATTATAGTTTTATAATCTTTTCGTTTATTTTGATTTAGGGGATTGTTTATTGTTTATTGTTTATTGTTTATTGTTTTTGGCATATAAATATGATGTATTTATTTACCTTATGTATTTAGTTTTCACATATTTAGTTTTTATAACTATGTGTATTTGAGTTTGAGAGATTGAACTCAATTTTTTTTAATATAGTTACTTGGTGTTAAGGATTATTTTCTTTTTGTTTATATTAGAGTAATTTCATAATTTTTCATATATCCTTTATGTATCTACTTTTTAAATTTTGTTTGCTGATATCTTAAATGATTTTTTATTACTTCAATTTTATAGAAATGGTACTCTACCTATTTTTTTATATAAATATATTATTTTAGTGTCTCCTTATTTATTTAGCTATTCTTATTGAACTTCTTTATTGTAAATTTCATCATCAATAATCATTAGAGGCCTACAATATTACTGTTTGTAAAAACACATTCCCTTATTGATTTAGTATTCCTATTAATAAGTTTACCACCTTCTCATAAGAATAATGACATAATTATTGCATAATTTTATTCCTTTCGAGATTCCTTATTACTCTAGATTTACATATTAATTTAATAGTTTATATTTTATTTTGTGTTTCATCATCCTTGTATATGGGATGCGTTCCCCGTTTGAATGCCTTTCGCTAACTATCATAGTCCTAAACATGTTTTAAAATTACATCATATAGTTTTTATTTAATTTTTCATAAAAACATTTTGCTTCACTTTTTTATTTGTATAATTTTAGGTAAAAAATTATATAATTTTATTTGTAATTGAAAATAAATAAATTATTCTGTTTATTTTATAATTTGTAAAAAAAGTTACAAAAAAAATCAATTATTATCTAACCAAAATACTAATTGAACTTCTCCTTCCGATTTAATTACTTTTGCATTTAATCCTTTGTGAATATATAAATGCTTTTATCTTTCTCTCTTTTTTAAAGTTTTGTATAATTTTGTTTAAATTATATAATTATAAGTTGTTTTCTATCTAATTTAGTCTTTTTGTAAGAATGGGCAGTGCAAATAGATATGTGAGATGGGTTATTGCTGGAAAAATTAAGGAATCATTCTTTTTTATATTTTATTATAAATACTCAAGGACTAGTCTCTCTCTCCCTTTTAGTGGACTCCCCTCTTCTAACCTAGCATTTCTGTGTTTAAATATATAATTTATTTAGTGTGTTATATTAAATTGAAACTCAATTGTATTTAAACTCTTAAAGAGTTTAATAATTGGCGTTTCTCCTATTAAATTAGTGTTTCAGTGTTTTAATAAAATGTTGTTTAGCATTGAATTAGTTTTTAATCAAAATTACTTATAGTTTGTATCATCTTGTTAAGTTTAGTAATTTTATTTCAATATTTATAATATTTTCTCTTATAAGAACTTTTTTATATCTGTACTTGTGCATAGTTTTATGTCACTGTTCTATATAATTATAAATAAGATTTATATAATTGGTTGGTCTTTAATAAAATTTAATTCTTAGTAAATCAAGTCAGTTTGATTTATTTTTAACTTTTTATGACTTATAAATACTTAACTGATTTTATTATTCTTATTTCGTTAACTTTATTATTGTACTCGCGTGCATGTCACGGGCATTTTTTCCAGTATGTATATATATAGATAGATAAGAAATTTATAAATATATATTTGACTATATATGTTTCCCTTATCCTTTCTTCCCCTTTGCTCCAATTTTGTAATTATTGACGTTGATTATCACATGCAATTGTCTGGCATGTTGCAGGTCTAGTAAAAATGCTTCTGTTATCTTTATTTTCTTCTGCCAGTTGATTCATTTTGGAGTTTATGAGGAACTAATAGCCTTTGTGAAAAAGAATGGTCTCGTAGTCTGATTTTTTATAGTTCCCAAAGATTATATACTCGCAACCTCATGCTTTAATTGTTATTCTTTTTTTTTTTTTTGATAAGTTTTATATAAACAAAAACACTCAACCGGGGAGTACATCCCAAATACAAAGACCTCTATGGGCTCAGAGATCCCAAAAACTCAACTTTCTCATCTAAAGATCTACAACAACGACCTTCCACCCAACTAAACAAACAATAATTAAAAAGATCTTTGATTGCCCTCATAGGGAACTCTACATCCTTAAAACAACGCCTTTTGCGTTCCAACCATATCAGTCACCATAAACATAGAGGGGCAACCCTCCAAAAAGGACGGGCATGCCCCCCAATCGTCACGCTCCTCCAAGAGGCCATAACATCCCGAACCGATGCCGGCATCACCCACTGTAATCCGTAAAGGCCAAAAAGAAGGCACCAACAATCATAGACAATCGGACAATGCAAAAGGAGGTGATCAATGGATTCCCCATCCTGTTTGCAAAGGAAGCACCGATTGACCAAAAACATGCCTCGCTTTCGCAAGATATCTAACGCGAGAATACGACCCCACACCGCCGACCATGTGAAGAAAGCCACTTTGAGGGGAGCCTTTGAACGCCAGACCGCCTTCCAGAGGAACGACTTGTCCGCTCTAGGTGAAAGACAACCAAAAAGGATGAGACGGAAAAATGTCGTGAAGAAGTTAGCTTCCGAATCAAAGAGTCCGCTCTACCACCAATAGTCAGCGAATACAAGAGCTCCAAGAACTCAGATACTTCCTCCAATTCCCAATCCTGAAAGTGCCGCACAAAACTGATATCCCACGACGTTAGCCTTTTAACGCCAGACCGCCTTCCAGGGGAACGGCTCGTCCGCTCTAGGTGAAAGACAACCAAAAAGGATGAGACGGAAAAATGCCGTGAAGAAGTCGGCTTCCAAATCAAAGAGTCTGCTCCACCACCAATAGTCAGCGAATACAAGAGCTCCAAAAACTCAGATACTTCCTCCAATTCCCAATCCTGAAAGTGCCGCACAAAACTGATATCCCACACTAACGTCCTGATATTAAGATGATAACAGTTAGCTACTGAAGCATGACAATCCCGAGTGATCCTAAACAGCTGAGGGAACGAAGAATGAATAGATTCCTCACCACACCACCAATCCGTCCAAAATCGAACACAACGGCTATCCCCAACCCTGAAATTGGTAAAGGGAGCGAAAGACTCCCACCCCTGCCGGATGTCCTTCCACACCCCCACGCCGCGACACCCCTGACCTTATCGGAAAACCAACCGCCTCTATCCTCGCCATAACGATAGGCGATCACCCTCCTCCACAGTCGATCCCTCTCAACTCCGAAGCGCTATAACCACTTTTCCAAGAGTGCCTTGTTAAAAGGCAACAGACGACGAATACCCAACCATCCCTCCTGAAAAGGATGGCAAACCGCCTCCCACCGCAGCAGAGAGATAGAGTGGCCCTCCCTACCACCACCCCACAAAAACTGCTGCTGAATCCTCTCAATCCGCTGAGCCATCTGCTAGGAATCCGATAAAGTGACATCGCATAAGTAGGAAGGTTGGATAGCGTACTCTTAACCAAGGTGAGTCTCCCACCCTTGGAAAGATATTGCCGCTTCCAACCTGTCAGACGCCTCTCCATACGTTCAACCACCGAATCCCAACAAGCATGTCTCTGCTCAGAATTCCCCAGCGGCAGACCAAGTACACCGAAGGAAGCACGTCTGCCCTGCATCTAAGTGCTGCAGCTAATGCCGACACGTTGCCCACTGGAAACAAAGAACTCTTGCTAGTATTAATTTTCAAACCGGAAATCGCCTGGAAACATATCAATATATATCGAAGATACCGTAGTTGCATCACATCCGTATCACAAAACACTAAAGCATCATCGGCAAATAGAAGGTGCGAAACATCCACAAACTGCAAAGCTACATCACCTACCCTGAATCCGCGAAGAAGCCCCAACCCTGTAGCACGAGACATCATCCGACTAAAAGCTTCCATCACCACTAAGAAAAGAAGCGGGGATAGGGGATCACCCTGCCTCAATCCTCGAGAACTCCCAAAAAATTCGGAAGGCGACCCATTCATAATCACAGAGAAACGTATCGAAGAAATGCATAATTGAATACATCTACGCCACCGATCCCTAAAACCCAGTCTCTCCAACATATAGATAAGGAAGCCCCAATGCACATGATCGTAAGCCTTTTCCACATTCAGTTTCACCAAAACCCCCGGAATACCACTTTGCAATTTGGCGTTTACAACCTCACTAGCAATGATGGCGGAATCTAAGATCTGATGCCCCCTAATAAAAGCATTATGTGAGTCCGAAATAACCCCATCGAGAATACCGCGCATCCTAGATGCAAAGACCTTCGCTATCAATTTGTACACGCACCCAACAAGGTTAATAGGTCTGAAATCCTTAATATCTTTCATCCCCCCCTTTTTTGGTAAAAGAGAGATAAAAGTAACATTAAGCGATTTCACAAACAACCCTCATGAAAAGCACTGAAAGTGGCCATCCCTTCTTCTCGAACAATGGGCCAACACTTTAGAAGAAAACGCATAGAAAAATCATCCGGGCCAGGGGCTCTGTCACCATTACACTGTTTCAACGCCCTCAGTACTTCTTCCTCCGAGAAAGGGATCTCCAACCTATCTCGATCCCCCTCATCAATGGAATCAAATGTAAGGCCATCCAGATTGGGCCTCCAACTCTCGCTCTCAGTAAACAGCCTCTGGCAATAAGCAGGAATCCCCTAACGGATCATCTCCTGAGAAGATAGCAAAGAACCCTCCACAGTCAAGCTCCCAATAAAGTTTTTCCTCCTACGAGCATTCGCCGACCAATGAAAGAATTTTGTATTCCGATCCCCCTCCTTTAGCCATGTGACACAAGATTTCTGTCTCCACGAAATCTCCTCATGAACCGCAATCTCCTCTATATCCGATAAACACTATGCCCTCCTCAGATGCATGGCCTCATCCATCCCTCCACTCAAATTAACTCTGTCAATGTCATCAATCTCAACCATAAGCACATTTCTACGCCACACAATATTACCAAATACCTCTTTGTTCCACTTAACAAGAGAAGACTTCAAAAGTCGCAATTTTGAAGCCATCACAAAACTCAAAGAACCTGGTCTAACAGGACATGTCGACCATTCCAACATCCGCTACTGAAAATCCCCAGCCCTAAGCCACATGTTCTTAAACCTGAATGGAGATTTCCCAGTAGAAATACCCCACAGTCCAGGAAAATAGGGACATGGTTAGAAGTGAATCTAGTAGCGATACTCTGAATAATACCTGTATAGTGCTCCTCCCAGTCACTGGATACCAAGAACCGATCAATGCGAGAGTAAGTCGGAGTCGCCCTACCACTCGACTAAGTGAAAGACACCCCACCGAGAGGTAGATCATGTAATAGATGTCTGTCTATAAACTCAGAGAAAGCAAACATAGCCCTAGTCCATCGTCCTCGAGTGGATCTTTTTGTAGGCGTTCGAACCACATTGAAATCACCACCCACACACCAAGGTAAACGCCACACTTCCCTAACTGCACAAAGTTCATCCCACATTGCCGCCCTCTCCCCATCATCGCCGGGCCCATAAACACCCGAAAATGCCCAGCAAAAACTAAAATCCACCATAGAAAAAGAGCATGAAATTGAAAAACGACCCATATGTGTATCCCGTAATGTAACTCATCTCCTATCCCATAACACAATGATACCACCCGACTAGAAGCTAAAACGGACCACTCCACAAACCGATTGCCCCACAAACTTCGGATCACTCTATCATTCATAACTTCTAACTTGGTTTCCTGTAAACAAACAACATGAGCATTCCACTTCCTAAAAGCGAATTGAACAATCTTCCTCTTCTCCGAGCAATTAAGACCCCGGACATTCCATGACACAATTCGTAACAACATGATAAACAATCTAGATCACCTCACCCCTCCGTCGTCTCCCACTCCTTCCTCCATCGCTACCCTGCGATCTGTTACCTTCCCCATCATAATTCACCGACCTTCCCCATCATAATTCACCGAGCACACCAAATTACGCAACTCCCTTTCACCCTTCCAATACGAAGGTGATTTGTGAACCGCCAAAGCCCTATCCTTCCTTCCACCCTCATCCTCCGTATCCTGTACTAAATTCAAAATCAACTCTTCCCCTTTCTTATTACGAACCCCTAACTTCACCCTTAACGTAGGAGCAACGTTCTCCTTAACCCAATTTTCAGAAATCAACTCCGAACAATCAATCGCCACGGGAAAAACATTTTCCATCACTTCCATATTCCCCAACACTCTACTGGATTTCATCCCAACCGCCTCCGGATCGACCAGAATTAAACCCAAGGCCTCATCATCACTTTCCAGCCTACTGATCAACATCAATTTACGCTCATTCATGCAGTTTTCAACCCCCTCTGTACTGGCGTCATAACCCCAATCACTATCCGATTCAAACTCCCCAAACGAAGACAATTTTAATGCGTTGACATCCCAATCAGACCTGTTGCTAGCAGACCCAACCTCAACAGTTTCTTTCGGCCTCACAATCACACCTTTTTCACATCCTGAAACCATCTTTACACCACTACCTTGTATCGCCAGAAAAAGCAAAGGACCAACCTAGCTTCTCTTTGCCTTCTCATCACCACTTCGCCATAGAAATCCAGGATACTGACCATTAAATACAAAATGCCTTGTCAACGAAGCCCTTCACAACGCAGCCCTGGATACAATCGATTTAAACTGTCGCGGCGAAGCCACCCGAGATCTGTCGACATCACATTTGGCCCTTAACTCCTCGCCAACCACCGACGACCCAACCACCATTGCACTCGGAATCAAATTCTGAGTCGAGACCTCCCCATTGTGGGTCAAAACGCCATGAAATGGACTCGGATGTTGCACCTTGGACAACATATCTGGTACTTTCGGTATATGGTCAGATGTTGCACCTTGGACACCACACCTTATTGATTACCTTTTCAAATGTGGTACTTCTGTCCTTGTTATGTAAATTTGCTTGGGTATTCCATCTTCGGCTATTGATCTTTCCCCTTCCTAACACGTGTCATAAACTTTTAGTGGTAAATACTTTGGTGACTTGTAAATGGAGAATAAAATGTTGTAAATATAATGGGGTTCATGGGCTTGACATTCGCTTTGGGAGTGGATTTGCCACAAGTATGAACCATAAACCTATAGATTTGGGATCTTGGATCCCATGTACTCGAGCTTTCCTCTTAAGATATGCCTAATGTTGCACCCTGTCGGATTTGAATCAAATTGACCGTTGAATATTGGCTGCATCACTGCAACTGCTTCTTCACTTGCCTATCTCGGACTGGTCGGTCGGCAATTGGTTAGTGATTTAGCATGTATTTAACGTATGAATGCCATCTTATATGACTAGCATAAATACAGGCTTACACATTGGATGGAAATGTACTTAGCTCAAGCTGCTCAACTTAACTCAAGAAGGCCGTTTCCTATAGAAATATACTCTCCACTTAACAAAGCCATTTACAGCGCTCCTAATTGTTTGGGTTGGCTACATCCTATTTCGTCATTCAGCTTTTACCTAAGCTGTAGCCTACCTTGTCTAATATGTATACGTATACATTAATCTACACATGAATGCAACATAAAAATTGTGTGCTTGTCATATGAATAAGAATATGTGCATGGTCTTATAATTCATGTTGATTGACATGCTTGCAGATGAGTTCAAATAGCCCTTATTAAAATTTTCTGGGGTTCTGACTTTTCTTTTTCTTTAGTCTAGACATGCAATTTGATTTCTCATTTCTACAGATTTTCGAGAAGTCCCTGCTGTGCACTTTTTCAAGCTTCGACGAGGTATAAACACTTGGCCTGAGATCGCATTGCCCTTAAATTTAGTCACTTGTTTTAAATTTGTAAAAGTTACAGTGTTTTCTTTGTTTTTTCATGCGTGGTATGAAGTTTTTGGTTGCAAGCAATCAGTCATATGTAGCACACTTCTGTGGATTCTGGTAACGATTTATGACCTAATTCACTTCATGAGATAGATTTCTCATGCTATGTTTTGTTGAAGAGAAGCACTGAGGAGGAATGGATTGATAATGGAAGAGAGGGAGGAAGAAAGGAGGGGTCAAGCATCCGTCCTTCCTTCACATTTCTCTATCCTCCCAAATTTGGGAGGAAGAGGAGAGAAAAAAAATCTGCCTACCAGAAAATATGTAATTTGCATCCAAGATTGATTTTATATCCAACGGGTGGTAAATTATATTAACTTTTTTTAAAGCGCAAGATTATTGTCTAACATATAAGCTTTTTCCTGGAACTTATATTTTTTGGAGGGCAGATCTGAAGTGTGTAACAGGTCTGTTAGGTGTTGTGGCCATCACATGGCCGAACAGTGCCAAAATGGTCATTGCACCTACAAATTTCAACTTGACTGCTATAATGGCCCTTGATTCCACACTAGTTGATATGAAGCATTATATGCAACTCTTGAAGAAAGTATGAATTGGTTGAACTAAACTAGTAAATTAATGGAATACTGCATACTGCATGTACTTTGAATTAATCAAATGCCAATATAATAAATAAAGGAACTTAGATAATCACTAGCGTTCAGTGCAGTTCGATGAAACATCCACTGCATTAATCAACCTTGTTAAACATCACTAGCTTGCACAGAAGTTTCATGGAAGTTATTGGTTTCCAGAAATCCAGGATCAAATTTCACCTGCCTTCATGGATGGAACATGGAACTTGTTGCATCTATAGGAGAGCAAGTTACTAGTTATTATAGTGCGGGTTACTTATTCTTTTATGGCGTGTATGAAGTAAATCTACAAGAAATATGATGCGTTTTAGTAAGTAATTACTCATTACTGCTGCTGACGTTCTAGTGCTCACCTTATTCTACTGGAGGCCAAAGCAGGCTTTTAAAGTGGGGTAGCTTTTGTGAAAGATAGTGAATTATGATACAGGGTTTATGCTGTAAAATTGTCTACGAATGAACAAGCTTCCATAAAAGCTCGACTGTAATCATTTAAAGTTCAGACCTTCCCGTATTCATCCAAGCATTGATCTTAATCGGCTTTGGTAAGGCAGTAAAGAACTTTATTACTTTCTCTAATCCATTTCTCAGGATCTCGTTCCATATACTCTCTCTCTCTCTACAAAAACTAGAAATACCAAAAGAAAAGACCTGCTTGATGCTTTTGCCTAAGCTTGCAGTATCACAGAGCTCATGCAATATTATAGTTGTTGGGGATTTAAATTACCTTTATTAGTCCATCTCCTGTGTTTTAGGTGATACCAGTCATGGGGCATGGTAGGGTCAGGTTGAAATATGTCGTAACTCTAGTGGAATCGTTCATGAATTCGGTGATTCCATTGGCTTCTATATTGATGTATAATAAGCCAACACCGAGTTTGACCTTAATCATCCCTAATCATTACTATAGGATAAGTTAACGAAAGACAATTCCAGCTTCAAAATTTTGAAGAAACTTATTTCCAAGAATCTAAGCTGTTGATTCAAATTGAAATAAGGAAAAAAAAATCTTCTTTCATTGAGACTCAGGTGGCTTTTCCATTAGTTGACAGGTTCTATTTGTTGTAGTTTACTATCTAGTTGACAACATTGGAGTATGAATGATTCAGAAATGACTACTTTACGTTTGAGCTTATTATTCTCCAACTTCTTGACGTCTCCAGCGTCACTTGGTAGTCTGTCCTCCTCACTGCAGGATACTCCCTCTTATTTCTGGTCATTTTTTAGTGACCTTTGTTGGTGAGGCTGATTCTTATAGTGTCTTGTTACGCACGCATGAAGGGAGATTGGTGAGAATGCACCTCATGTGTCTTTGTTGTAAAAGTTTATTCAGGTCCTTTATCTTATTGAATTTATTGACACAGCTTTCACAAAACTGTTTTTTTTTTTTAACTTGACACTTAACTCTTCATTTCAGTACCTTGATATATTCCTCACTAGAGTTGATGGCTTAAGGCGGAGAATCTCGTCATCTGGTGAACTAGAGGATGCCTTGGACTTTTCAATGATAAGGGACACTTTCCAGGTTTGTTCTATATTGGACTTGATTTGTATTTGCTGGTTGCGCAACTTGTCTCCTTACCCTGTGATGTGGATTCCTATGTTGTCAAGTAGGGATGCGTTTTAATCATCATTTATGATATGGTTTGATCTTTTGTTGTTTGTGTCATTTTCTGATTATTTTGTCTTTTTGGCTTCATCTATGCAATTTTTCAACGGTTGTGGCAGTTTTCTTTCTGTATAGTATATTTGGCAATTGGCTATGCTTTATATGTCAATGGCAAAAGAACTGTTTAGAGCTGGATTAGCATTGTCAAATCATGGAAACTGGGATAAGTATACTGATCTTATTTAAGGGATCTGAAATTGATTCCCAAACGATATTGTTCTTCCATATTGATAATCATTATGAATCTTCTATCACTGAGGAATGTCGAATATGAGGATTTGATATGACAGTTGAATTTAATATTCAAACATGATTTAGGGGTAATGGTAATGGCTACTATAATGAAAATGGAAGTGGAGGTCCAATTGTCTAGCAGAGCTTTTTTTTTTTGATAAGTTTGTAAAATTATCATAAAAGGCACTCGAAAAGGGGAGTGCATCCCAGCATCCCGGAAATACAAAACACGGGAGCCCTAAGAGCCGAAAGAAGCCAAGAAGTCAACCTTTTCCTCTAAAAATGTACAAAATATCCCCTCCACCCAAAAAAACAAGAAAGAAATAAAGTTATCTTTAAGAAAGCCTACCGGGGACTCAATCCCCTCAAAACACTGCTATTACATTCAAGCCAAATGACCCACCAAATACAAAGAGGAACAACCCTCCAAAAAGATCTAGCTTGATTCCCCGCAAAGCAATCCCACCGACCATCAAGAACATCATTGACCGACGCCGGCATCACCCAAGAAATGCCAAACAAAACGAACACCAAACACCAAAAATCATACACCACCGGGCAATGAAGGAGAAGGTGATCAACCGACTCCGCATCGTTCTTACAAAAAGCATCCACTACAAATTGCGACGTCGGGGATTATCCAAAGTAAGGATTTTGCCCCAAACAACCCACCAAGTAAAAAAGGCAACCTTGAAGGGGTCCCCAGAGCGTCAGACCGCCATCTTGCAAGGCCGTGTAGCAGAGGCCTTGAAGAAAGAAGAAACCGTGAAGCCTCCCGGAAGAGACAAGCCATAGAGAGTCTCCAAAAAACCGGAAACCTCCTCTAACTCCCAATTGTCTAGCAGAGTTGCATAATGTTTGTGGTTGCCATGACTAATTTTTTGTCCCCCCTTGCCCAACTCTCTACTACTAGTATTAATTTATGTACTAAGTTTTTAATGCAGCACCTATTAGATAGGGTCAGGCAACACAACAAACAGGAGCTTGAAACTCCCACTACTAGAGACTGTTTCCTATAACCAATCCAACTCTTATAACAAACCTAATACTTGAACTGGTGTGCTAGATGATTGTGTACATTAATCTAGTCGATTACTCTTATAATAAATATTCTTTTTGATTAGTACTCCAATAATAAATAAACAATTCAAAAGTAAAAAAGGAAGTTAAGAATTTTAAATTTTAAATGGGAAACTTGCTTTATACAATCAGAAAAGAAAAGAAAACGTACACTTAATATTTCATGAGGGCAAATTGTTCCGTTTCCTTTTCATTTCTCTTTGAATCGTATAGACATGGTAACCTTAGAAAGGAGCAGATTTTTATTTTTTAAGTAATCATATTAAAATATCAAGATCATTCTACTGCCACCTTGTTAAAAATGAGTTTTGTATCAAACCCATATGTGTATGTTGTAGGTGCCCCAGATGCACCTTAAACTTGGCATATACAAAGCTACCAATATTGCAAACAATGAAAGATTGAAAATTTATCACGTCATTGAGGGGTTCTTCCCCGCAATCAAACCTCGAATTCAAAAGAATCTCGAAGAGTTTTTCCCCTGAGATGAACTTCGAACTCAAAAGATGAACTTAAAATGATTGCGAGGCTTGAAGAGTTTGTTCCTGTACGAACTTCCTGCAAAAACAAGGACTTCTCACAGATAATCTCGAAAGTTGAAAAGCTTGAGGTGTTCGTCCAAACAGATAAACTCCATGTAAAGGAACTAGGAGTTCTTTCACTAGGAGCTCTTTCCCCCCAGATAAACCTTGGACCCCTCGAAGAATTTTTCCTCACAGATAAAGTTTTAGGAGCACTCAAAGCTAATAGGCTATGGCATCATTTGTTAACCTCCCCCTATGATCTCATAAGGGATTTGATTGGTGGATGAGAACTAGAGTTTGTCAAAACACCAAGTTTTTAGACTAATCGTAGGCAGGGCACCCATGTGCAAGGATCTTGAAAGATGCAAAACTTCTCCCCAACTGCCACCAAGAGCCATACATGCTCTACCATCATTATTAATGTCCAAGTAATCATCTGTAATGAAGAGAGAAGGAAAAAAATGGGCAATGCACTCTATGAAGAGTAGCTATGGGGGCTGATGAGAATTCAACCTCGAAGGACCAGTGGATAATATTCTTGAGGTGTTGCCGTTACTACCAGCATCCAGTACCTTAAAGCCAATTGTTAGAATTTATTTGGTTTTTCCTGTTCTTGAATTTCATCTTCTTTCGGCCCATTATTATTGCTTGTGGTATCTCTATATTGGTTGCTTATCATTTGCTTATTGTTGGTTATTAGATTACTCTCATATATGTTATAACTATGTATTATTGGTCCAGCGTGCATCAGATTACTTATCACCTCACCTGAAGAACACTAGTAGTTTGTTACAAATGTATGCTTACTGGGCGCATTTGGAGTCAAATCTAGGACATGATTTAGCTGCAGCTCGGGGAGTTTGGGAGAACCTGCTTAAACATAGGTATGATCATTGCTTGTTGCCAATTGCAACATGTCATGTTTTTTTCCCCTTCTAATCACACATTATTTGTTTATGACATGCTATCTTTTTATGCAGTGGCTCTATGTTGGAATCCTGGCTAGGGTATATTTCAATGGAAATTGAAATGGGACATAAAAATGAAGGTAGATCCCTCTATAAGAGATGCTACAGTAAACGATTTCCTGGGACAGGCTCGGAGGTATATTTCTTGTTGACTTTAGGGATCCAATTTCTTTTTATAACTGTTGATAGCTTTGTTGTAAGTTGTATATAATTTTTGAGGTGTTGCAAAGTCATTTAGGGGCTTTATTTAGAAATTCTAGTCAGGGAGGCAAATAGCTAATGGCGCTTTGAAAAGTGTCTTGCTGCCTAAAAGTTTCAAGATTCATCCTTGCGTTGTATTCATTGGGATTTCACCTACCTAAGTGATAGCTTTGGAAGAAGTAAAATTGTTATCAGTGTGGTATGGGAATGCTAAAACTCATTCTAGTAAGCTTGGGGGCCATCAGTAGTCATTTCGGTATTACATGGACTCTCTGAAATTAGGTTAGTAGCTGTGTTGGACCTACAATACTTGGACATGTGTATGGGTTATGTGTCTTAAATTTTGGTTGGACATACACTTAAAATACACATTCAATAATTCTATTTTGTTATTTTATTGCTTCAAATGAGTCAAATACTAGTCAAAAAAGTGATAAGGGACTATATTCCACAAAGATATTATTTTAATTTCAAAATTTAAATAATATTTATAGTAGTCTCTGTGACCGCTTTTCGGGGATTTGACATGCATGGATGTTTACTTAATCCGGCACACACCCACTATATTGTAAAAGGGCAACCCTCTCTTTCTGCTGCAGTAAGTTTCCTCGGTTTTATGTTATTTATTAGCTGACCATAAACAACTTCAGGCTTTCCTGAGTTCTGGATATATAGACAGTGATTTGAGTAGTACTAGTCTTTTTCTTACAATTGTATGTTGGCTAGTTTCATTCTGATGGCTTCCCTGTGCACCATCATCAGGGATGTTGACAACCGAAAACTGTTGTTCGTATATTGCACAAGTTGTTCTAAACTTTTAGCGAAAATTTTGTCAACAAAAAATTGCCAGGATATTCATATTGGGATGACCTTGAACAATAACAAGATGTTCTTGAACAAAAAGAAAAAATGCATGTGGGTATATGTAGATTGATAATGTTTCCATTTTTAAGGAAACACGGATTCCATTTATATGCGGAATGAAGGGTAAACAATCCTACTTAGAATAGAACAACGAAGAGACGAAATAGAAATGATGAGTTACGAGAGTGAGGACAACATAATCTCTTACCTATATCTTAGCTAGATAGGAACATTTCAACTTTTAGAAGCCACTATTGACGAAACTCTGATGGGGTGAACTTGAACAGTAATAGGATGTTCTTGAACTAGAATAAAAAAAATGCAGAAGTGTATGTATTCATTTAATTACCACAATTATTAATAACTCGGTGAGTTTTGGAAGGCTAGTCTTTTAGCCAGCAAGCATAGGAAAGAAATACCCCTGGCAGTGTACTATTAAAATGTACATGTGATTGATAATGTCTCCACTCAATTAACAGAATTATTGATGCAATTCCACGAATATTGTGTTTAAAATAACTTGTGGGCTGTAATAATAATTTAATTGAAAATATATACTGTGCACCAAATGAGTATAACTCTTGTCTCTTGGTGTTACACTTATTTATTTGGTGTTATAAATAAAAAGATTTACTCATTCGTTCATGTACTTTTTCATTCTTAAAACTAAAAATTGTAAATAATAAGCAAAACTTTGGACACTTATAGTAGAAGATATATATGGATGGATGGATAGAGATTGTTTATTTTATTTATTTTGGAAAGGGTATTCGAAATGCTTTAATATGTTTTGCCTTTTTCTTTTATTTTTTTTTTCTCATATCCAGTTTCTAATATTCTAATTTCAAGATGGACTATTTATTTTTTTTATTTCTGGTCATTGTTGTTTGCCTATCCCTGTACTCGTTTGTGCATACAAAGCAAGCTTTATTTTTAGGCTGATTTTTAGTATTATAAGTGCATTTTGGATTAGATGATACCTTCCTTTCCTAAAAAACAGAATCATTCAGGACATATGCCATTATTGGTTGCGGTTTGAAAGGGAATCTGGTACACTGGAAGATTATGATCATGCTGTACTGAAGGTACTATATCCTGCTGCATTTTAATTTGCAATCTTCATATACCATTTAGCTCTGAGTCCTGATTCTATGTGGATTTTTTTTTTTGCAATGCAACATCTACTAGAACTTCACTTATGAAATAATATAAAAAAACATAATGTAGGATTTCAGATTATGGGAATTATATAATGCCATTATTGAGGACCTGTTTGATAGTGTAAATGATATGCCAATATAAATTTGTTACAGGAGATATATAGTGTTAGGTAATCTATTAATTGATGTATAACTAGATAGTTTCGTGATATATCACTGTTTTTGAAAGTTGTACCAGTTGTATCCTCATATATCTATCCCAAACCTTTCCTTTTCCTGCCCGAAGAGAGAAGGTTTTTTCAAATTTGAACCCTAGTCATGGTGGTCCCCTTTTGCAAAGTGGTAGGACACGTGGGCGTTTGCCATTGGACTCTGTTAAAGGTGGGAGGTTGTCTCTTCAGCCAAGTGGAAGACATGCACAACTAGGGGCGGTTGGATTGAGCCATTTGGGGAGAGGTGTGGGGGAGTTAGCGACACATGGAGCTGTGGTAAAAGGGTGGGCCCCCCCTTGGTCACGTGTTATAGTGAGGCCTTATATTTCTAATTTTGAAAGACTCGCACGTGGCGGCTTCGCACAAAATCACACCTTTCTACCCCCTTGGGCTAGGCGTCATGGACTGGGCTTTCCTAGGGCCCGTGAAAAGAATGTTAAGGGGGGCGTTCATTTAAGGGGTGATGTGGGCTTGTTCAAGAAGCCCTTTTCTTCAGCCAAACCCGCTAGGGGTTCGAGAGGTCTTTACCCATTTTCTAGGTCGGGTTGACCCTCCCCAACTAGTGCTGTTATGGGTCGAGCCAAGGGGGCGTCAGGTGATGGATCTGGGTTGCGGTGACGGTTCTAGAGCCAACCGATTCGCTTCGTTCCAAAAGAAAGTTGGGGGGAGTTATTCTTTGGGTCCGATTCGCAAAGAGTTGTTTCCACGATCGGGGGGGACGATTGCTTTGTTAAGGTGGTGTCACGTCGCCGGAATACGCAGAAATTAAAGGCGACGAAGGAGCTGATGGGTCTGAAGGTGAAGACAGGGGCTTCGCGACCTTCACTGAGGAAGGAGAGGAGTTCGCGTCCTTTGCCAGATGATGGTTTCGTCATGGTTCAGCCACGTCATCGGTGGAAGTAGAAACGAGAGGTATTGCCATCTTTGAAGGGGAACCAAAGCTAATGGTGTTGGGCAATCATGGACCCAAGGAGATGGGTTTTGCTCCAGCAAAGGTTTATCGCCAACGAAGCAGGAGTTAAAAAGGTAAGATGAAGGCGGCAGGGACACAGTTGTTGGTGAGCCTATTGAAAGGGATGATGACAACGACAATGTGGGCCTGACTTGTAAGGAAGCTTCTGGTGTTGATCGAGATGGGTGGGCTTCATGGTCTGCCACTTCGGATGGGTCAGTTTGCTCTTCTTTGGGAGGAGTTGATTTGGGTTGTGGATAGATTCGGAGGTTGCAGCCCGTTGCCCAAGGGTTAGGCAGTATGATCAATGTAGGGGGCACTCCTATGGGTAAAATGGGTGAGACTGGTGATTTATGCTTGTGGAAGGAAGAGGATGGCATGGAGGTGATGAAGGATATTAGGCCGGTTTCCGTGGACTGTTCTGATTGTGATGTTCATAGTTGGGTCAAGAACAATGTGTTGGGAGTTGCGGAGAGGTTAGGGATTGTTTAGGGTAATCAGAAGGCAAAAGGGGAGGCTATGATTTTGTCTTTGGCAGATGGCCGAGAAGAAAAGAAGAAGGATGGGAAGGAGAAGGCGTTATGTGTGGTTCCTCGCCTGTCATGCTCTTAGAAGGGAAATTTTCTGACGTCATTCAGACCATCGCTTCCCGTTCACCTCGGATCATGTCCCTCTTGTTATGGATTGTGGAGGTTTCACTAGGCGGAAGACTCCTTTTAGGTTTGAGAACATGTGGCATCGTGTAGAAGATTTCCAGTCTCGGGTTAAGGAGTGTGGGGCCATTCATGGCAGGATGGTTCCCCTAGTTTTATGTTGGCTTTAAAGTTGCACACTTTGAAGTCCATGCTTATTAAGTGGAACAAAGAAGTCTTTGGCAACTTGGAATGGAGAAGGAATAAATTGATTTCGGAGATTGGTGACATTGATAGAGTGGATTTGAGTGGGAGGCTGGATGAGGTGATGCGTTCGAGGAGAGTGCAGTGTTTGGCAGAGATTGAGGAGATTGCAATTTAGGAGAAAATTTTTTGGAGGCAGAAATCTCGGGCTCTTTGGTTAAAGGAAGGTGATCGGAATACAAAGTTCTTTCACTGCATTGCGAATGCACACAGGCGGTCCAGTTTTATTGGAAATATCATTATCGACGGTGCCTTGTTGTCTACTGAAGAGGCGGTTCGTCAGGGGATATCAACTTATTACCAACGCTTGTTCGAGGAGAGTGAGGAGTGGAGGCCTCGTTTGGATGGTCTTCAGTTTGGCTCTTTATTGATGGAGGATCGCGATCGGTTGGAGATTTTGTTCTCGTATGAGGAGGTTCTGAAGGCTTTGAAGCAATGCAATGGGGATAGAGCTCCAGGTTCGGATGGTTTCACTATGCATTTTTTTAGGAGTGTTGGCCAGTGGTCCGAGAGGAGATTATGGGTACTTTTTATGCTTTTTATAGGGAGGGTTGTTTCGTGAAGTCCCATAATGCTTCTTTTATCTCCTTAATCCCCAAAAAAGGGGATGTGAAAGATATTAAGGACTCCAAGCCCATTAGCTTGATTGGTTGCATTTATAAGCGGATTGTGAATGTGTTTTAGTCTCGGCTTAGTGGTGTTCTCGATGGAGTTATTATGGATTCACAAAATGCTTTTGTTGGGGGGCGACAGATTCTTAATTCGACACTTGTTGCAAATGAGGTTGTGGATGTCAGACTTCAGAGTGGGATTCCTGGTGTGCTTGTGAAACTTGATGTGGAGAAAGCTATGATCATGTTAATTGGGGTTTTCTGCTTTATATATTGTAGAGATTGTGTTTTGGGGCTCGATGGCAGCAGTGGATGGAATTTTGTAGTTCTTCGGTCTGTTTCTCAGTTTTAGTGAATGGCTCACCTATAGCCTTTTTTGGGAGCTCCCGGGGATTGAGACAGGGGGATCCGCTTTCCCAACACCTTTTCCTTGTGTGGTGATGGATTGGCTTTCAGTCGATTGATGACTCGGGCAGTGGATCTCGGCTTCTTACGTGGCTTTCGTGTAGGGGGTGCAACTTCTTAATTTGTGGACATCTCACATCTTCTTTTCGCGGCTGACACTCTTGTTTTATGTGATGCGGACGAGGAGTAATTGCGGCACCTTTGTTGTATTTTGCTATGTTTCCAGGCGGTGTCAGGTTTGAAGGTGAACACCGGCAAGAGCTCGATGATCCCGGTAGGGGTGGTGGGAAACATATATTCTGTTTATTTGGGAATGCCTTTGGGTTCCTCGGGTTAGAGATCATGATGTTGGGATTCAGTGATGAAGCGGGTGGAGAGACAGCTAGTTGAATAAAAGCGTCAGTATCTTTCCAAAGGTGGGAGACTTACCTTGGTAAAGAGCGCACTCTCTAATCTCCCAACTTACGTACTCTCTCTTTATCAGCGGCAGTTCATGTTGGGTGGCTGCATGGAGAGGTATTCTATTCACCTGGTGCAATGGGAGTCTGTTTGTCGCCCTTTGCAGGAGGGGGCTGGGCATTCGTAGATTGATTCCTTTTTAATAAAGTGTTTTTGGGGAAGTGGATGTGGAGTTATGGGAAGGAAAGGATTCGTTTATGGAGGAGGGTGATTTCATGCCGCTACGGTGAGGGGTTGGGAGGTTGGTGCTCGCGGCCTGTCAGGATACACAGGGGTATGGATGTGTGGAAGGATATTAGGAGGGGATGGGACTCATTTGCCCCCTTCACTTACTTCTGTGTGGGGGAGGGCCATTTTGTTTGTTTTTTGTCTGATCTCTGGTGCGGGGAGGGCACGTTAGCCTACTCTTTCCCTCAGCTCTATTGCATTGCTCGAGATCGTCATGCCTCTGTAGCCGACTGTTATCGCCTTGATATCGGGAGGCTTGTGTGGGATGTTCAGTTCGTGCGCCATTTTCAGGATTAGGAGCTGGAGTAGGTTTCTGGACTTTTTAGGCTTTTGTATTCTCAGATTGTTACCGTCCTAGGTTCAGATTCCTTGGTGTGGTGCCCCACAGCTAATGGGAGTTTCATGGTCTCATCCTTTTTTAGGGGTTTAATGCCCAGATCATGCTTGGTTTTTCCTTGGAAGACGGTCTGGCGCTCCAGAGCTCCTTTAAAGGTTGCTTTCTTTGCTTGGTCGGTGGCTTGGGGTAAAATCCTAACATTGGATAATCTAAGGTGACGGAACTTCATTGTTGTCAATCGGTGCTTTATGTGCAAGGAAGATGGTGAATCGCCTTATCACCTTCTTTTGCATTGCCCGGTTGCTTATGATTGTTGGTGCATGCTTTTTGGCCTTTTTGGCATGTCATGGGTTATGCCAGCGTCTGCTCGTCAGGTCCTTGATGCTTGGAGTGGTTGTGCAGTGGGGTCTCATGTTCCCTCTTTTGGAGGGTAGCTCCCCTTTGTCTTTGGTGGAGCTTATGGTTGGAACGCAATAGACATTGTTTTGAAGGGCTTGAGGGTGCGATTAATGCTATCAAGGATCTTTTTATTTCTAATTTGTTTTATTGGGTGGAGGGTAAATATTATAAATCTATAGATGAAAAGATCGAGTTTTTGGGCTCTCTTGGTCCTTAGGGCCCCTCTTTTGTTAAAAGGGATGCACTCCCCGTTTGAGTGCTTTTAATATATAGTTACTTATCAAAAAAATATCATCTGCTGGGTGATATATATGCAGATTTCGGCAATAAATTCCTCATCTATAAATTGCTACAAAAAGAAGTGGTAACTAGTAATCCCACTATCCCAAATACTTGGCACCTCTTCATTTTTTTCGCTGTGTGGAAGTTTATGTTCCATTCGAATGGTTACTGTAGTGATTTCAGATTTTCCGAAATATCCTAAATCTTTGTTTATAATAATGTGTATTTTTGTACATTAATTGCATTGGCTTTTTTTATCTTGTTTTTGTTTTTTTCCAAAGAGGGGGCAATACATTGAATGCATTTTCCCCTTGAATGTTGAAGACCAAAAATGGACAATATTTTTGACAGAGGGAATATAGAATTCAATTATTGTGGAAAAAAGAGAGTACAAGCTCGGGATATACATCTAGAGAAGAATGATCCCTTGTTCTTTTATTCAAGAGCACTGAAATTTTCTACACTTATCTTTTTCTTTTTCTTTTTTGTCTGTTTTTCTTGTATGAAGAAAATAATATTTAAGTAATCTCAATGTTATCCCTCGAATGATGTCATGCCATATACTTTTTTTTAGACTTCGCTTGCTGTTTATCATGTTCATTTTGAGATTTCACTTGTTCCTCAAAAGAATTTGTCTACCCATGGATCACATTTACAGATTTGAAAGAGGAATTTAGGATTTATGTTTATCTCTGTAAACAGATTGGAAGATAATTGTTAATATGGTGAATGAAGCTTAATATATGCCTGCTTCCTAGGTGACTCATCGTCTGGAAGAGCTACAATTATTCAAATTACAGCAGGAGAGCAAAAGTGTTGGTGCATTGGTTGATCAGAAAGAGGATGCCTCCAAGAAAAATGTGCGTGAAAAGAGAAAGGCCTCCTCAAACATATCTGATGAGAAGCCTCCTGCAAAACGGAAGAAAGATACAGCTCCAAATGCAAGGCAAGCGCTTGAAAAGGATAATTCTCGAACTAGGAACTCATTTAAGGATAATAAAGCAGGTGGTGTCAAAGTCCTTGATGGCAAACCTGGCAGTGCATATGAGGAAGAAAAGAAAGATATTACCCCTGAAAAACCCAGATTCTACACGGATAAATGTACTGCCTTTGTGTCAAATCTTAACCTCCAGGCAAGTTATCTACTGCATCATCTCCATGTTAGATAAGCATGTACTCTGCACCCACTTGCACACATTCAAACAAGAAAACTAGTATTTTTCTTTTCTGTTATGTATTTGTATATCAAAACTCACTGGGCAATGTTACTTGTATAGGCAAATTATGAAGATTTGCGTGGTTTTTTCAGTGATGTTGGTGGAGTTACTGCAATCCGAATATTGAATGACAGGCAAACTGGAAAATCAAGGGTATCTTATAATATTATAGTATTTTTCTTGTTGCATGTCTTGTCCGTGTCTTAGTGTTTGGAAATATTCCAATGTTGTGTCCATATCCTTGGCAATCTCATAATTCTTGGTCTGTGATGTGTCACTCTGTGTTTTATTATTATATTCCCCTTGAAGCCAAACATACAAGTCACATATAAAGCATCTAAATTGTTTATAATAAAAAATGAATGAAATAACTTCTTTATGTTTGCATTAATCCTAAAACTTAGCTCTATTTCACATGTTTCTTCTGCGGAAAATCATTCCACGATTCTAGTTGTGTTTCTCGGTACTTTATGTTAATCTGAATGTCTCAACCCTGTGGTAAAATAGGATGCTGGTCAATGAAATATAATTTAAAATTTTATTTTCTTGCGTTTCTTTTTCTCTCTTTTTAAGCCGCATAGAAGGCTGTCTTAAGGTTTTTGTTTATTAATTCAATCGATTAAGGAATCGGTTCAAAAGTGCTGAGAATGTTACCCATGTCTGGGTGAAGTCCAATATTGCATGAATTTACAGAAGGCAGTGCCAAGTATAGTTGTTGTCTCTACATGTTTTATTATCAGGGATTACTCGCATATGGATAAACGAATGAAGGGACAGATACACCGCGTTCTAATATTTGCGGGATGTTTATTGCATATATGTTAATTTGAAATAACCATTTTTAATGTCTTCAAATGATTTCTAATACTATTTCCATTTTTGTGAAGGGATTGGCATATGTGGATTTCTCTGATGACGCACACCTTGCTGCAGCTGTGGGAAAGAACAAGCAGATGTTTCTTGGAAAGAAATTAAGCATTGCACGGTCAAATCCAAAGAAGGGCAAGAAGGGGGAAGCTGTTGGAAGTAGCAGCCAAGTAGAACATGGTATTTTAACAATTACGTTTCTGGGAGTGTTTGTGTTCGTCCACATATAGGAGCACGTGAACAGTAAAATTGAAACAACACTATAGAAAATACTATTAAAATAATGATAAATTAGAATTGATTTCTTGTTTAATTGTCTCGAGTCCTCTTGTCTATTTAGATTACACTGGATCTTTTTTTTCCATTTTTTCCTAGAACTTGGTGTTGAATGTGGATCGAGCAGTAAAAGATCATGAGATTTCATGAGTTACTAGTCTAGAATATATGGAGAATTTGGTAACCTGGACATAAAAATTAGAAACACATTTTAATACTTCATTAGGACTTATCAATTAGTTAATAATATAGAATTCACAGTATGGCTAGGTTCTTAGATAAGGAAGTTTTATGTTACTCTGATCGTAGTTATTCCCCAAGATGAAGTATAGGGTTATAAAAGTCTCATGGTTAGCACCTGTAAATAAAAAGAAATCGATGGCTCCATTGATATTTTCTGTCAGGCCCTCCTATATTGCTGTCATGAATTATACTGTGCACTCAACCAGGTCTCTCTTGCTTCAGATTTTATGTGCACTCAAGCAGGTCTAAGGGCTTTGTCCAACCTCATATAGCTGGCATGATTATCCTGGCGCGTACTTGTGCCTTATTTTCCTTCTATTGATGCAGGTGAAGATTTTGAACTCAAGGGGAAAGGTGCCCTTGTGATGCCAAAAACTGACAGGGCTGAAGATGGAAACCATGAAGACAGAGACCAGAATCCAAAGTCCAACGCTGACTTCCGGAAAATGTTGCTGAATAAACGTTGACTTTGTTAAAGCAGGACTTGCATATGTCGTGTGGTCACAATTTTATTTTATTTTTGTACAAAGATCTTTGATACCTATATCGACCATAGCAACATCTGATCCCAGGTATCTTTTACCTGTTTAATTATCAGATAGGATTATGAGAATACAAGCCTCTTTTAGCAGAGTTTTTTTTCCCGCCCAGGTCAGCTGTTTTCTCAAATGATGAGTAAGCTACAAACATCCATATTTGGTTATATTGTTTAATTGCTGTGCTTCTTTTCAAATGAAGGTCCGAGTAGGAAAGATTAACCATCTGTTCTAACTTTCACCAAAGTTTGTAGCTGCATCAGTTGATACTAAATTGGTGAATATTAGGCTTTGCTGTGTGGTCGAAAGCTTTTGAGTTGTATGGGCACGATTTTTCTTTTTCTTTTCTTTTTTTTTTGCAGGTAAAGCGAACATTGGTATCAACATGCAAGTATTGGGATGCTGCTGAAACAAGTGAATTTTGTTGATAGATGACCCGGTAAAATGTTTTAGATCCTTGTGGCTCAATAACGAAGTAAGAAGTGCAGCAGGATAGGGTTAGTTTAAATTGAAACTAAAGATTTATTTTATACAGGGCGATTAAAATTATCAAAGCTAGGGTTCTATGTGCAGGAATGACTGATACAATATTGGAGCAATAGTTTTTAGTTTTTGTTATTGTAATGATGAGTATGTATATTGTAGGTTTCGAGCAAGGTTATTCAAGCCTTTGTCCCGTCTAATTCCAGACGCGTGCAAAGCGCGTGGGGCTGGTGAAGGGAGTGCTTGCACCCATAAGGAATCGAATCTAACCTAGACCTGTTTGTAATTTTACCAGCAAGGTAAGTGTGTGTGATTCCACAAAATAGTATGTGAGAAAGTAGTAGTGAAATGCAGTTGGAACATTTTGTGCACGATACAACTAATTTATTGGGATTCTTACACGCAACAGCCATGCTGACAGTAGTCAAGTCACTGTTGTACACAAAAAAAAATAAAAGCATATATTGTACAAAAAACTTGTAATGACAGACAGACTAGTATATATACAGTATGTGCAGTGCACTGTGCACGACCTCTATTGTGTTTTTGTTGTACCACTTACCACTATCTAACTGTTTGTTTTCACCTACTACCACCACTACACTTTACCCACTTGCTTCTTCGTACGCATCATCCAAGTTGTAACTGTACTTAACTGCATTTTTACATTTTTATCATTTTCGTGTTGAATTTTAGCTATTTAAATAGTGAATTTTATCATCAACACAATAGACTTCACTGTTTTGTAATTATTTGAACTTTTAAAGGACAAATTGAACCATTTGTTTTGCGTCAATAATGGCGGCTAAATAACGCACTTTCATCATCTTGGAGGTGAAATTTCACAAAAACAATGGCGGGTAAATAATTTGTTCTGGTACATGTGGGCTTTGGCTTGAGAGTTTGCATGTTACATCACCTACCCTCTCGTTTACTCACGAGGCCTCTCCCGATCCATTCCGGGGTAAGCTTTACCTATCAACTATTTATATATTAAATGTTTGAATATAGTATATATCGGACATTTACTTGGAAGTCTGATCCCCCTGTAGTTGGGGACCAATTGCTTTTTATAAGGGTACAAAATTGAATAAGTAAACAAACAAAAGGCAGTTGAATTAAAATAGTGAACTTGTTTTTGTGTGTTTGAATGGTAGATTGGAGGAGGATGTACTTTAAAGAAGCTATATCAAGTACGAGAAAGCAGAGAGAGAGAGAGAGAGACACACACATTCAAGAAAGCCCAATAGCAAAGTCACTGTAACACAATTTTAACAGAGCACAAAAAGACTGTTTGTAATAAATAAAGGCCTGAGGCACAAAGGTGATAAGTCACACTTGTTTATTTATATTTGTATTTTGTTCATAATTTAATGAATTATTTCTCTCTCTAAAACTTCCACTTTATGCAGCTCTTTGGATCACACAATATCAACTTTTACCTTTTTTAATTTTATCAAATACAACAATTTATTAATTGCATCAATTTCCTCCCTCCTAATTAATATCAACAAAACCCCCCATCTAGACATGCTCAATTATTAGCCATATAGGCTTCATCCATTTGTACAACTTACTATTAAAACTCCATTTTCCTGCTATATAAATGTTGATGTTACTAGCACAAGGTCAGACTAATCAATGATTGTTTATTTTGTAAAAACTACATCTATCTATAAATTGAATTTTTTTTTTCATTTTCTTACAACTAGTACTCTGACCCTGTTTCTAGGGTTTGCATGATGAAACAAGAGAGTGTTCACCCCGAGAATGTTCAAATTAACCTAGAATTAATATATTCTTGAATAGATATTAAAGATTTTAGTAATTTAATTAGTTAGGATAGCCTTTGTGTTAGAATTTTAATTCTCGCTTTTAATATATATATTGAGTTTTAATATATATATTAAAGAGAAGTAAATCTAAAATTACAGACTAATTTCAATAATCTAAATACAAATTCAGGGTTTTCAGAACCATTAACTAAATAAATAACAAGAACTTTGGACAAATAAAAATACTGCTTTTATAAATTTATTACTTTTTATCAAATTATCAATCATACCATAGAAGGTGGCGGTGGCCCGTGGGGTATATGAAAGTGAAGAAATACTAACGGATTGTGTAAAAGGAAAGGTAGTCTTTTAATGTATATATGTATATACATATATACATATATGTGTGTGTCCTAAAATTGCTTTGAATCTCATTCCATGCGGGCAAGAGAATGTGTGGTTGGACCTTTGTGTGGCTTTGAGTCTAGTCCAGACAAGACCAAAAGTGAATGGGGATTGTTCCCAACGGCTAGTCTTTTGTGCTTTTTGTTTCTTCAAAACTCATAAAAGAATGGAGGGAGAACTAACAAGAGCCCCACAACCTATCCAGTTAATGTTTAAATTGTACATTGATTCATCACCATTCTCTCGTTATCATCAATCTTCTTCTCTTAATTTCATATAAATAAATTATGGAATCGCGTTGAACTTCATTCTTTATGTTATCTGTCATATTTCAAAATTATTTTTTATATTATGTTTCTTACGTTTAATTAATATTAAGTTTCGGCTTACTTCACCATAGCTACCATGATCATAGTTGTCCCCATTGGAATCAAAATCTTTCATTTTTAAATATTTTTCGTGGTTTACTCCAACCCCCATTTTGTCCAAATTAATGCGTTATTGACACTCTCAAAACATATAATTTTAAGGATTAGATATTGTAATTTGAAATATTCCCTATTAATTAAGATACCTTTATACTTGGGAGATTAACATAGGTTTCATATTTAAATTATTATTATTATTATTAAATTCGAGGCATTTTGCCGAAAAAGGTTCAAGTATATTATGACAATTTTTATGGACCATGTATTAGTATGATATATCTAGAAGCAACCAATGAGTACTGACTGAGAAATTCTTATGTCCATCACATGGCAATTTGTAGGAAAAGTGAATGAATTAAGGCATGAGAGAAAATTGTTGGGCAAGAGAGGTGAGAACTGAAATGTGGAAAGAGGAAAAAGTGTGTGTGTATGTGTGTGTGTGGAACAAAATTATGTAAAATGTATGAGTACAGAATGAGGTGAAATGATAGTGTGGCAGCTTTCAAAATCCTAACAATTAATATATGGAAGGGAGATTTCATGCATAATGAAGCAAACTATTCAAGAGCTGCTATGGTTGTGGAGTATGAACTTGAACCTACTCCCCACATGTGTGTATATGTGTGTGTATATATGTGTGTGTTTGTGTGTGTGTGAGAGAGAGAGTATAAAAGTGGCTACAGGAGTATGAAATTAGCAAGCATGATGTATGTCATGGCCACATGGTGTTAGTCTCCCTTTCAACTGATGCCTTTTATTTCTAGTACAAATATTTGTATGTTTTGAGTATTTGCCACACAAAGGCCACTTCTGCCTAGCAACAATGTCTAATAAGTGATATATATATATATATATGGGGTCCTATTCTACATATCAATTTGTACACGCACATTTCATCTGGTAATCTTAGAGATCATGTAAACTCTCTCAATAACAAGTTATAAGCATTTTTAAGTTTTTAATCCAATAATTGAATCCTTTATTGTTAATTAATTTTAGGGTAAATAGCTTAAACCCCCCCTAAATTTTACTCTCTTTCCCTACTATCCCCCCTCAACTATGAAATGAGCTTAAAACCCCCTAAAGTTTTATAAAATGTTGCACCATGGGCTTGCCTTCAATTTTTTTTACCCTTTTACCCTCCAAACTTTTTGTATTTCCACCTTACCTTTAATTCTATCCTTACTATTATATTTCTTAATTCTTTATATTACAAAAATATTATTTCTTTAAGTTAGAATATTATTTATGTCATTTACCTTTAATGTATTAGACTAAATATACTTTCAAATGTTAATTTTTTTTTTTGTAAGTTTTAATTATTTTATTTGTAAATCAATTAACTTGTTATTAAATTTTAGTTTGATTTAAATCATAAAACTCAATCCTAATTAATATATTCATAAATAAATAACAATTTATGAATATATTTTTATGAAAAGAAAGTTTCATTTGGGCAAAAAAAAAATTTAATTAGGACAATGAGTTTTATGATTTAAATGAAATTAAGTTTTATTGGAAAATGATATATATTTTGGAATATATATATATAATTCGTCAAAAAAATATATTTTTCGAATTGTTTTAAAAAATTATGATTTTTTTCCAAAAAATAAAAATTTTGGGAAAAATATATATTATGTTCCAAAATATGATTTTTTCCGAAAAATAATTTTTTTGAGAAAAATATATATTATTTTCCAAAATATGATTTTTTTTCCGAAATATATATTTTTTATATTTTAGAAAATAATGTATATTTTTCATAAAAAATTCATATTTTTTAAAACAATTCAAAAAATATATACTTTTGACGAATCATATATATATATATATATATATATATTCCAAAATATACATATTTTTTCAAAAAATAATTTTTTTGAAGGTTTGATTTCACTAAACCCTCTTATACTATTGATGGTAGTTTAGGTATTATGACTCAAAATCATATTTTGGAACATAATATATATTTTTCGGAAAAAATTCATATTTTTGAAAATAATATATATTTTTCTCAATAAAATTTATTTTTCAGAAAAAATTATATTTTGGAACATAATATATATTTTTCTCAATAAAATTTATTTTTCAGAAAAAATTATAGTTTGGAACATAATATATATTTTTCCCAAAAAAATTATTTTTCGGAAAAAATTCATATTTTTTAAAAGAATTCGGAAAAGATATATTTTTAACGAATTATATATATATTCCGAAATATATATATTTTGTTCAAAATATATATATTGTTTTCATAAATTGGATTTATTTATGAATATATTAATTAGGATTGATTTTTATGATTTAAATCAAACTAAAATTTAATATCAAGTTAATTGATTTACAAATACAATAATTAGAACTTATTAAAAAAAAATTACATTTGAGAGTATATTTAGTCTAATATATTAAAGGTAAATGGCATAATTAATATTGTAACTAAAAGAAATAATATTTTTGTAATTTAAAGAATTAAGAAATATAATAGTAAGGATATGATTAAAGGTAAGGTGGAAATAAAAAAAATTTGGAGGGTAAAAGGGTAAAAAAATTTGAGGGCAAACCCATGGTGCAAGAAAATGAAAGTTGAGGGGGGTATAATTAATTGAGGGGGTATAGTAGAGAAAGAGAAGAAAATTGAGGGGTATTTTTAGCTATTTACCCTTAATTTTAATCTAAACTGTCACACACGCACCATGTATAGATATTGTAAGTATAAGGTCATCATGAGACAAACTCAAATCTACAAAAGGTGTACAAGGCATTCCATTATATATATATATATATTCTATCTAACCTAATTAGTAGTGACTTCTTATATCATCGTGCGGGTAATGGTGAGATGTTCATCTGTTAAATGTTGTCTTTAATTGTTAAGGTCTTTGGGGGTAAGTCCAAAAACAAAATCGTACGAATTAAACCCAAAACGAATAATATTATACCAAGTATTGAAGCGAGTTGCATCAATTTTCTCACCTTTCAATGTTCCTCGCTATCCTAAATGTTGTAATCAACATTCCACAATATTACTCATGCGTGGAGTTAATTATGTGAGGAGAGACAATTTGTTGAAGTACAAGAGTGTACCTTTGAAAAAACATATGTTCAAATATATATATATATAGAGAGAGAGAGAGAGAGTTTCTTTTGTAAGGAGAAATGATTGGGAAAAATCAATTAGCTTTAGTTATGGGCAAGATAATAAACTAGGATAAAAGGTTGTCTGAGATTATTAGAACCTGTGGAATGAAAAAGGAGCAAGGTTGTTGGTTGGTTTGAGATTACTAATCAAAAGTTGGCGTGGAACATATATATATATATATATATATATCAATCGATTATTACGAGGATAAACGTGGTCGGTGATCAGAATCACATTTGCATGCTTTGATTGTAACATAAAGTTCTGTTGAAAGTTGCAATCACATTATTAGGATAAAGCATCGAATCTAATGTCTTAATTGCTTCTTCCTTATAGAAAGAAAAAAAGTTCTATTTAAATAAAAGACAAAAGCAAGTAGAACAAATTGTATAATAATTGCTTCT
This sequence comes from Cornus suecica, assembly GCA_963922005.1. Taxonomy (NCBI): domain Eukaryota; kingdom Viridiplantae; phylum Streptophyta; class Magnoliopsida; order Cornales; family Cornaceae; genus Cornus; species Cornus suecica. Next base: position 17,982,903 of record OY998242.1, on the reverse strand, counting down.
TTTTTTTTTTCAATTAGTTATTCAGAGACATTCACACAATTGTCTCTTTAAAGATTCGAACTCTCAGTCTTAAGTACGTTACAAGAAGAAAGAGAACGCTTGAGTTAAGTACCGTTATCTATATCTTTTAGTAGTAGTTCAAGTTTAGTGACAGACTAAAAGTTATCATCTAAAATTTCGGACATAGTGATAGCAAAAATCAATATTACATATATAAAAAGTTAACATTGATATTTTGTAAAAAAAATTGATAATTTTATAGATCCTAAAAAGAATATTTAGGTTTTTTAGCCAAATCCAGAGTTTAGAATCTCAATTTTTTATATATATATATAAAAAATTATTTTACTATAAGTCCAAAAAAGAAACACTAATTTATTTAAAAACTTCATTCGTACTAAATTCTAATTCTATTTTACAATTTAGGGATCCGAAATTTTATTTTTCAATTGCTATCACTATACTATAAAAAAAAAAATTTAATTTCCCCCAATGAAACTAAAATCTAATCCAAATCAAACTATTATTAATTAGGGCTAGATATTCTTGTCACACACAATTTTTAGAGATTACACTTGGTGCTCTCGCATTTGCAGCACTCACATAATGACATTTTTTTCATGCGATTATATTTAAGAGTCTCGTGATTGCCGCACTATACTACAATAATTTTTCAACACAACTTCAAGATGAAAGTTATTTTTATTTTTATATATATTTAATGTATATATTTTATATATATACACGCGTTTAAATATTATAAATATATATATATATATATATATATATATATATTTATAATATTTAAACGCGTGCCTGAGATTTGGTCTCCCTCAGGCCTTTACGTATTATTTGAATTTCAGGACCGCCCGAGGCATATGAGTGTATATATAAATATATTGGACAGTTTGTTAATTGAAGACTAGCAATTTGCAATTCACAATTTCCCGACCTAGAGGTTTGTAAGGCTCTAGCTTACTCCAAGTGAATACAGAGAGTATGGGCTAGCATTGATTGGGATTTATATATATATATATATGGTATAGTATTCTTATCTCCTTCTTTTTTTTTTTTCTAAAAAAATTGAAATTTTAGGTGCCTGATTTTTGGAATGTTTTTTCAATTTTATATTATAGTGAAAGCAAACTTATATTACTTACACTTAGAAGGCTATTGTTAGAGATGTTCATTTGTCTCCCATCGAATTCAGATGAAAAAATAAATAAGTATATAAATAGGTGGTCTCATCCATAACTTAAATTTTTGGGTCGGACTTGCTGATTCAAATTCTCAACCACATCTTTAGAAATACACAACAAGAGTCTCCTGGGCTGGCCCTGGGAGCAGGCGACCGCCCCAGTTCGAGTGGAGCCTCAAAATTTTGAATTATAATTTTAAAAAAATTAAAAATTCAAAAAATTAAAAATTAATCAATTAAAAATTTTCAACCCAAATAAAAGTTAAGCTCAATATGATTTATTATAAATATCACAAACTTGATTCTATCAAATCTAAATAAAAGTTATAAAATTAGAGTAATTAAAAACTACACAGATTTTTAATTCTATCAACCCAAATAAAATTTAAATTCAATATGTCCCATTAAAAATTACACACCTGGGTTTTTTTTTATTATTATTACTTTAATAAATTATCCAAGCAGAAAAATAACACCATTTCTTCATATATTTTTACCTTCTTTTTATTTATGAATGTCTCATAATATTTATCCTTTAATGTCCAAATATACTTATTTTAACATAGTTAACATTTAATTCTTAATTAAAAAAACAAATAAAATAATTAGAAGTTAGAAAGGAATTAAATGAAAAAGTGACATGTGAAATACAAAATGGCGGATACAACCTTTTTTAGTAAGAAAAGTACAATCATACTTACTTTAGTATGAAATTGAATTTTAGATTTTGCAAATAAGAATATCATATATTTTTTTATATTATATAAATGGAGTCGTACTTTTTTAGCAACCAAATCGGATTTAAATTTTGTGTTTTCAATAGTAGTATATTTTGTATCATTTTAATAAAGTAATTTTTTTTTAAACATGTAAAATCTTATGTATGAAAAGCCTCATATTAACCTCTTGCCTAGGTCCTCCATTATTTTTTAAGATCTCAGGCCGCCTTACAAGTCTCTAACAAAATTTTGGAAGGAAAAAAATAAAAAATTATACCTACCCGCAATTAATCAGTTTGAAAATTGTGCTCTAATATTTATTTTTGTGGCCCCTCAAACAGTACAACAATTAAACATATATACACATACATATAGAACATATATCATGTATTTGGCAGTCTTTTATAATCAAACACTAGAAGAACTTCCACCAAAATGACCAAGGAAAAAATGGTTTTTTATTAACAATATCAATTTTGATATAACTGACTTATATACTCATTTGAATACATGCACCGTATTTCTAGAAATAATAATGATATTCGATCATATTGAGGCCTGAATATTCACTAGTTCACAATGAGCTAAACTCTTTCATGATATTCCTTTGGAAAGAGAATTTATGAATCAGAATTTAATGGCTTTACCTTTTACATTTCAATAAATTAATTTCAATGATGTATATATATATATATATATAATGCAGATAAGAAACAAAAGTAAAATGGTATCATGTGGATTACTAGGGACAACTGAAGTGAAGACAAAGAATTAAAGAAGGATAAAGAACCTTTAAATATGGGGTGGATTCAAGAATAAAGGCATGGGATAATGAAGAATAAATAAAGTCATTTTGGATAACTTAATAAAGGGTTCACTTGAATAAATTGAAGCATTGTAAAAAACAAAAACAAAAATTGAAAAAAATATAAACAAATTTTTAATTAAATTACCCCCTTAAAATATTAGTAGTTTGCAACCATTTTTTTTTTTCCCTTTTGGGTGGGTAAATGCATGGGGAGAAATATTTGTCCGTCCAAGTTGATACAAATCATTTTTCATATTTCTAACTTTTTTTTTTTGATAAGTTTCACATTTCTAACTTGAGTGACAAAAAGGTGACTAAGGCAGTAAGATACATATATTTGTCGAAATTTCAAAAAAAATCATATGATAAAAATATATGAAGATGGTATGATATGTGAAAGCCAAGAATTGAAAAATTTATGTTGATACGTGTGAGTTTATTTAAAATATCTATATAATATATATATATATACATATATTTGTGTGTATAGTATATAAATAACAATTGAAGATTATGCATGTGTCTCTGTCTCACAGAGTCTTAAGTTGTTTTATCTACCATTTGACATCAAAATAAATTCTGTACACGTTCATTTAATTGCAGACACGACAATATCCGACAAAATGACCCACGTACAAATATCATTTCATGATCAATTGATTCCTATCGGGTCATTTTAATTATATAAACTGATAATAAATATATATGCGGATAACAAACTTTATCAGTTCAAACAACAACCACTGCATATTCATCCCCCAAATCTTCTCATTGAAACAGGTGCTGATCTAAATTTTAAAACCCTAAAATTAAAGTTGGGAATTTTATGTTTTTTCTGAGGCCCAAAATTGATTATTCAAAATATTTGTGTTATGAAATTCCATTAAAATCTCTGATCTGGAAGGACTTGCAACTAAAATGCACTATTCCTTATCATATAAAGGTTATTTTTTCATTATTATTAGGGTTAATTTCAAGAAATCCCCTATACTATTCAGTTTAATCACTTACCTCCATTATGTCTATTTTGCCCCCTATACTATTTAATTTCATCATTATGCCCCCCTCACCTCACATTTTGAGTCAAAATGCCTAAACTACCCTCAATAATATAAGGGGGTTTAGTGAAATAAATCATTTAAAAAAATTATTTTTCGAAAATCAATTATATTTTTCGCAAAAATTATAAATTCAAAAATATATATATATTTTTCACAAAAAAATTATTTTTCGGAGAGAGTATATTATTTTGGAAAATATGAATTATTTCTGAAAAAATAATATATATTTTTTGCAAAAAAATTATTTTTCGAAAAAAAATCATATTTTGGAACATAATAGTATATGCTTTTCTCAAAAAATATTTCTCGGAAAAGATCATATTTTGGAAAATAATAGTATATATTTTTCGCAAAAAAAATATTTTTCGGAAAAGATCATATTTTGAAACATAATAAATATTTTTTCATAAAAAATCATATTTTCCAAAATATATATATTTTTTGAAATTTATAGTTTTTACGAAAAATATAATTTATTTTTGATAAATAATTTTTTTAAGGATTGATTTCACTAAACCCCCCCCTTATATTATTAAGGGAGGGTAGTTTAGATATTTTGATTCTAAATGTGAGAAGGAGGGGGCATAATGATGAAATTGGATAATATATGGGGCAAAGTGAAAACAATAGAAGTTAATTAATTAAATTGAATAGCATATGGGGGTTTCTTGAAGCTAACCCTTATTATTATTATCTCGGTTTTGTTTTTTGCAAGTGATATCTCCTTTGGGAGTGTGTATGTATGAGTTGCATTATTTATGGCTTTTTTTTTTATCTTGAATTCATATAAGTGTTTTACCTTGTATTTATTACGCAATCCATTTTAGTTATTATCAAAAAGATGTAACATTTTTTGAGAATATTAATAGTAAAAGTGAGTATCGAATTGTATAATAATACCAATATTTTTTAAAACCGTTACGGGCTAACCATGCTTGTACCATAAAAGGTGGGAAAGTATCACTAGCTAACCATTAATAATGTTAGTTGTGTTTTAATTGTCAACTAATGATGAGTGGGTGTCTTCAAGCATGGAGGGAAATTTAAGGGGAAAATAGTGAAATTACTGGACCACTCAATAGTACACAAAAAATACAATCAATGTCATGTGTTTTAATAGTATTTTCATTCCTTCTCAAAATTAAGAGAGGTATGGAGTTCGAGCTAATGAGATGTGTGAGTTTCTTAACGTTCAAAAAATATATATATATTAAAATACAAAATTTAGTATCTGAGCTTATTTACTAAATGTTATATAATCAAACTCAAACATATATTGTCATCCTTGGATCTTATGAAATATTAATACTACACCAAACAACCTCAAAATTGAAGGATTAAATTGTCTCACTCCTAATTGGTCCCTCATCCAAGCACATCTCAGGGACCATATTTTATGTTGTTATATTTCCCTATGTAGAAGTCAAAGAACACACATATCTAATAGAGACTGATCATACTATATAAAAAAATCAAAATAGATGCATATATAATTTGGAAACTATATAGGCTTCAAAAGCAACTCTCATGTGATGACTCTGAAACTGTCCCTAGTATTCCCATTACACATCATTGTCATTGAGTGTTACTTTTTTACGAATACAACACGACAAGTAAAAATAAAGAAGAGGTGATTTAATTGGCTTTGTTAAGTGCTATAACAAGTTTTTTCCACAGCAGCAATTCTAGCTGGTTATGGAAAAAACCACTCACCAAGTCACCTCTTTTCAGCTTAAGATTTCATCATCACTTCTCTGTTTATATATACATGTATACATATATATGTATGTATATGTATATGTATATCTTAGGTTAAATTGCAGTAGCACCCCCTGAGGTTTAGGTCAATGCCACAAATATGCCGGTCAAAGCAATACTTTGCAATGACACCCTCTGGCCTGTGAAATGACTAGAATGTCCCTTTAATTGTTTCACTTATTACATTAGGGTAATATATAAAGTTTGAAATTATCCATATGCCCAAACACTAAAATTACTAATTACACTTCCACCACTTATTACAAAATATATATATATATATATCGAAAATATATATATATTACGAATATATATATTACAAAAATTACAAAATTCTAAATAAACACAAAAAATTCAAAACAAACATATAAAATTCGAAAAAATATATATAATTTGTAAAAAATATATAAAATTTGAAAAAACATATAAAATTCAAAAATATATATAAAATTTGAAACAATATATAAAATTACAAAAAAAAACATATAAAATTCGAAAAAATATATAAAATTCTTAAACAATATATAAAATTCGAAAAACATATAAAATTCTAAAAAATATATAAAATTCAAATATATATATATAAAGTGTGACTGAAGTGATTCCTACCACATTTGAAAATTCAAATTATTTTGAAATTTGAAATAATTTCAATATATATATATTTGAAATTTCATTCAAATATATTTAACAGATTGCTAAAGTATTTATTTTGAAATAAAAGAAAGAAAAAGTTCCTTAGTTAAGATATTTCTAGCACTAAATTTCCCTTTTTTATTATTTAAAATTTACATACCGTTATATTGATTCCTTGTTTTTAGAAGTGGAAACAAAAAATGACAGATGAAAGAAAGTGATATTGCAAAGGAAAATTTTATGATATTTTTTTACCTTACATTATTTTTATTGAAAAGGAAGAATTTTAGGAAGGAATAAAGTTTATATTGCATGATTCTATTATAAAAATTCTTTCCTCTTTAGGAAATGTTAGATATATAAGGGAGAAAATGTGGTAGGAATCATTTCCAAATAATTTGAATTTCCAAATGTGCTAGGAATCACTTCAGTCACACTTTATATATATTAGAATTTTATATGTTTTTCGAATTTTATATATTATTTATGAATTTTATATATTTGTTTCGAATTTTATATGTTTTTTTTGAATTTTATATATTGTTTCAAATTTTATATATTTTTTTGAATTTTATATGTTTTTTCAAATTTTATATATTTTTTACAAATTATGTATATTTTTTCGAATTTTATATGTTTGTTTCTAATTTTTTGTGTTTATTTAGAATTTTGTAATTTTTGTAATATATATATTTTCGTAATATATATATTTTGTAATAAGGGGTGGAAGTGTAATTAATAATTTTAGTGTTTGGGTATATGGGTAATTTCAAACTTTATATATTACCCTAATGTAATAAGTGAAACAATTAAATGGGCATTCTAGTCATTTCACATGCCCAAGGAGTGTCATTGCAAAGTATTGCGTTGACCAACATATTTGTGACATTGACCTAAACCTCAGGGGGTGCTACTGCAATTTACCCTATATCTTATGTGAATTCTAGATAACAAAATTGTCCTTCATTTTGGTAAATGCTTAGATGTAACAAAATTGAATATAGTACACTCCATTGTAGAAATTAAACTTTTTGTCCGTTGATACTTTGGATATATTAAATAGATATGGACTCCCCTAATACCATATTAACCACTAATTATTTTAAAATTTTAAACTGTTAAAAATAGTGTAACTTTAATATTTAATCTTTTAATAGGCATTTTGTAGTCAAATTTTTTTACAAATTGAAGGATGATTATTTACCCATACTACGAGTTTAATGGATATTAAGTTGAAAGAAAATAACAAGATACGATTATCTGCTTCGTTTCAATTATTTAAAAAATAAATCTTCATAACTTAGAAGAAATATATTTTAATAAACTATAACAAATAATTCTCTGAAAATCTAGAAAAAGAAACTTGCTCTGAGTTGTTACTTTTTTTGTCTTTGATCTATAGATGGTCCAGAAATTAAAAACCCAGTTAAGGTGCTTTCTTAGAGCACAAAGTAACCTAAGAAATATATTTTAATAAACTATAACAACCCTGCTTACTTTTCACATATGAGAAGTATATATAATTACATACAAATGAGTGATACCGACCAAAGTTTCACTTTTTGTAAGACCAATTATAGGCAAAAAAAGTTCACATTAATCACAAAACCTTTGAAGTTCTAACTTCTAACACAACTTATAAGTCCAGATATATTCTGCAATATATATATATATATACACACACATATACAAACTGATCTCTGATGTGATCAAAGTTCTCTCTCTTTTTTCCAAGGTTAATAATAGGCAAAGAGGTTCACATAAATCACAAAATTTTCATGTTCCAACACAAGTAATAGAGTCACATATTCTTCAAGTAGTAATAATTATATTCAAAGCCAATTCAAGCATTCATTCTCTCTCTCTCTCTCTCTCTCTCTCTCTCTCTCTCTCTCTCTCTCTCCTCTTTGTCCTCTCTAGCTACTCTGACACACACACTGCTCTCTCTCTATATGGAGTAAACTTGATGCCTAATAGTGCAAGCAAAGCAAGAACCCCACCTCTTTCTATCACCCCCTCTCTAAAACTCACTGCATTTCTCTTTGTAAATAATCTCCTTTCTTTTTCTCTCTCTCTCTCTCTCTCCCTTTTTGGTCCTCACTAGTGCTATAAGCTCATATTTAGTGCTTCACTAGCCTGCAAAACCTCCATTGTCTCTCTCTCTCCCACTCCTTCCTCTTTCTCTTCTTCTCTCATCACCCACTTGTTCCACTTAAACTTTATCCAAAACCTCTCTTCTCTCCTCCATTATCTTTGCCAAACACTGTCTTCTCTTACAGTTTTGTCTTTTCCTATCAAAGCTGTTTAGCCTCAACATTTTCATAGACATCAGATAATGTAATGTAAGTATATATTATATTTCTCTCAGAACACTACATTGAAGAAGATAATACCACTGTGTCTTACTATTTTTAATGCCATTTATTTTCCTTTTCTTTTTTTCTCTCATTGCCTTTTTCAGGTGACTGTTTCTCACTGTTGACTGCTCTCTCTTCCCTGTTTTTGTTTCCTTCTCTTAAGAGTTGTGAGACAGTGAAATCAATGTTTGAAGTTTAGGGGTGTGCTTTAGGCCTTGTCTCTGTCTTCTACAGCTCATCAGCAAAAAAAAAAAGGGACCAAAGCTTGTGTTTTTTTATTAATTAATTTCAATGAGTGGTCACCTTGTTATATACATATATAGATGTGCAACAACAATGTATCTATAGATCAATCCATATATAAGCTCTAGTAATTCCCTAGTTTGTTGCTTCCAAAAGAGTAGACAAGTGTTGAGAAGAGATTGAACTAGCCTAATTCAATCATTTAGGCCTCTAAGTGTCTTCTTTTGGTCTCCAAACAAACAACACACAGGCACTGTTTGTGTGAGTGAGAAAGAAAAAAGGGGGGTGTTTGGGAAACAAGAAAAAAAAAATGGAACTTTCAAGTGAAGAAGGGGTGATGCCAATTCCAATAAACAGTTCATATGGTGGGGGGCATGGGCATGGGCACATGATCCATCATGATCCTACACCCCACAACCACATAATTCCAACCTCAGCACCACTAGTGCCCTTATCCATACCCTCCTCAGCAACCTTGGAGGACCATGTGCCCTACAACAACAACAACAACAACACCAAGAAAGTGCTTGTAAGGTACAAGGAGTGTCTCAAGAACCATGCAGCCTCAATGGGAGGGAATGCCACAGATGGGTGTGGGGAGTTCATGCCCTCTGGCCAAGAGGGTACCCTAGAAGCCCTTTTGTGCTCAGCCTGCAATTGCCACAGAAACTTCCACAGAAAAGAGACAGAAAATGATCATCATCATCATCAAACACCCTCCTGTGAGTTCTACCACAGCCCACATCCTAAAAAAGTGATATTGGGACCTCACAGAGGGCCAGAAGCTTTGGGGTACCCTACAGGGCTACTTATCCCCTCTAGAGGACACCACCACCACCACCACTCCATAGTGTCCTACAACATGGGGATGGGAGGGTCAGATCAGTCTGATGAGCATGAGCAGGAGGGGATTGGTGGGACAAGGCCTTATCAGATGGTGAAGAAGAGGTTTAGGACAAAGTTTACTCAGGAACAGAAGGAGAAAATGCTCAACTTTGCTGAGACAGTTGGGTGGAAATTTCAGAAGCAAGACGAGGCTGTGGTGCAACAGTTCTGCCAAGAGATTGGTGTCAAGAGAAGAGTCCTCAAGGTTTGGATGCACAACAACAAGCACAATCTAGCCAAGAAGATCAATCCCACCACTGATCAAAACCATATTTGAAAACTTATCATATATATATTATTTTTCCTTACTTTTTTTTTTCTTTGTTTGAACTATTTTATGTTTTCTGAGGTTGCTTTTGGAGTTGTCTTATTAGTAGTAATGTAATGTAGTTAAGGGAATTTGAGTTTGGTATGGTATGATTTGTGGGTGATGTTCTTGTCCAATCCTTGTTAGGAAGTACTTAGTGGATTGACATATAAACACTATATATATATATATATATATGAGGATCTCCTATGTATGAATATTCTAATATGTGGAAGAGCTTCTTGAATCTTATTGAATATACACTACAGTATTATATCTTCACCTCAATCTTTGGAAAGGTAATGTAACACTTGACCTTAGAACTTTGGAAGGTAAGCAATTCCTTTATTTCTTTTTCTTTTTCTTTTTTAAACTCTTCAAAATTTAACTGGAATAAGTTCTGAACCTTTCATTTTTACCCACACATTATAATATTTTGACTATAATGGAGAGAGCATTAAACCTCTGCTTTACTTGACTCATTGAAATAATTAAAAGACTTCCAAAATGCTAACAAAAACACAACTAAGAGTCTTTAAAGCTTTGCTTGAAATTTGGATCTTATAAATTCTTAGGAAGGAATTGCCTTACAGTACTGCTGTTGAAATGAGAAAGTCTTTTGTCCTTGTTGATGTTACCAGTACTGTTTCTGTTGGTTAGTTGTGAACATGTTGTTACTCTTCTTTCATATATTATTTTGGGTAAATTACATTTTCACCCTTATTGTTAATATAAATTATACATTCACTCTCTCTTGTTTTACTTATTACACTTTCATTCTTTAAAACTCATATCCGGCCACAAGACATGTGAAATTACCCTTATACCCATATTTTTTTTATTTTAAATAATCAAATATTTTTTTATATTAAATTATATATTTACCCTTCAATCATCTTCTTCATCTTCACCCCTTCTTTCTCCTAAAATCACTAAAACCAAACTCTAACCCTAATTGGTCCATTGATGTGTGTTGATTAAGCTATAAACACAAAATTCTAAATGGAATATGGAAGAGAAAAAATCGTATTAGTTGGATACGTATATATATACATGTATAAACAATGAATGTTTAAACCCATGGTTAGCAATAATAACACAAAATCATCTAAAAGCTAAACACCCAAATTTCCAAATTGACATATATATATATATATATATATATATATATATTTATATATATATATATTTATATATATATATATTTATAATAACCCATAACATCAACACAAAAAGCTCCTGATCATCCACCTCTGCCTTCAACAAAACCCACCCACACCGGAGATTCAGAGCCACCGGCGGCGATGCATTTGGACAAAACCCTCCCCCGACGAGCTCACCTCCTCGACCCTAACCCCAGAACAAAAACCCACAAGCAAATGATATAAATATATATATATGTGTGTGTGTGTGTATATATATGTGTGTCTGAATATATATATATAAGAATTTGAAGATTAAATTAGACGATACCTAATAATAAAAATGGTGTAGAGTGAAGTGGGAAGTGGGTCTGTTTGCTTTTCTTGGGTTGCTTATGATTGTTTTCAAATTGGGTTTTGGTGGCTTTATGTTGGTTGGTTCAAATTTATTAAAAAAAAAGTCGATTATGCCAAAGAGCGAGTCGATTCAGATCAGGGATGTATGGAATGATAATCTTGAAGATGAGTTTTCTTTGATTCAAGATGTCATTGATGATTACCCTTAATTTCCATAGTTTGAAGGCCACTGTTGATCTTTTAAAGTTAATTCAGTTGGGTCAATGATTTGCAGAGACTATATGAAATTTGTTGATGACTTGCTTCAATGGGATATGCTTGAGAGGAATTATAAGAAAAAAAATTCATATGGGTATATACATATACAAAGGGTAATTTGGTCCACGTAAAAGGAAGGGTATTTTTGTCATTCTATATTCTTATGGGCGGATAATTATGTCATTTCATACATTCAGGGGTAAATAAGTCATTTCGCATCTCAGATTTGGGTTGACCCGGTTTGACCTTGCTGGAGAAAGAGTTGAGGGGGTAAAATGAAACAAATAAGGGGTCAAAGTGTAATTAGCAAAATAAGAGGGGCACAAGTGTAAGTTACACTAACAACAGGGGTGAAACTATAATTTACCCTATTATTTTTTGTGTCACCTCAATATATTATTACCTTTTACTTAATTTTATTTTTTTTTTGAAAAAATTGTATCAGTTTAAAAAAGAGTTAATTTCAGTAAACCCCCTATACTATCCAATATAATCAACTAACTCCTACTGTGTCCATTTTGCCCCTTATACTATTCAATTTCATCAATATGTCATCTCACATCTAAAAATGCCTAACTACCCTAAATAGTATAACTGTATAAGGGGGTTTAGTGAATTATTTTTGCAAAAAAAAAAAAATCGAAAAAAATCATATTTTGTTCCAAAATATGAATTTTTTTTTCGAAAAATATTTTTTTTGCGAAAAAATATATATTATGTTCCAAAATATGAAAAAAATAATTGAAAAATATTTTTTTTGCGAAAATGTATATATTATGTTCCAAAATATGAATTTTGTTTTTCGAAATATATTTTTTTTCAAAAAATATATATTATGTTCCAAAATAAGATTTTTTTCTGAAAAATAATTTTTTGCGAAAAATATATATTATGTTCCAAAATATGATTTTTTTTCCGAAAAATATTTTTTTTGCGAAAAAGTATATATTATGTTCCAAAATATGATTTTTTTTTCGAAAAATAATTTTTTTGCAAAAAAAATATATTATGTTCCAAAATATGAATTTTTTTCGAAAATTAATTTTCTTGCAAAAAATATATACTATTATGTTCCAAAATATGATTTTTTGCATAATAGTATATATTTTTTGCAAAAACATTATTTTTCGGAAAAGATCATATTTTGAAACATAATAGTATATATTTTTTGCAAAAAAATTATTGTTCGAAAAAAAAATCATATTTTGGAACATAATATATATTTTTTGCAAAAAAATTATTTTTCAAAAAAAAAAATCATATTTTGGAACATAATATATACTTTTTCGCAAAAAAAATATTTTTCGGAAAAAAAAATCATATTTTGGAACATAATATATATTTTTCGCAAAAAATTATTTTTCCGAAAAAAATTATATTTTGGAACATAATATATATTTTTTGAAAAAAAAAATCATATTTTGGAATATAATATATACTTTTTCGCAAAAAAAAATCATATTTTGGAACATAATATATACTTTTTCGCAAAAAAAATATTTTTTGAAAAACAAATTCATATTTTGGAACAAAATATGATTTTTTTCGAATTTTTTTTTTTTTGCAAAAAGTATATATTATTTTTTCCGAAATAATTCACTAAACCCCCTTATACTTGACGGTTGATGATTTGTTAATATTTGTCGTTGCTTCACCAAACTCCGGTCAACAAAATTTATAATACCTACAAACACTTTACTTAAAATAGTATAGCAATAAGTATGGTCGAACCACTCTCAACTTAGAAATCGGTTTGAGACTAGGATCCAAAACTATAATTCTCGAGATAAAAAGAAATTACTTAAAACAATTCTTGAATTTTTGAATAATAAACTAAAATAACTAGATAAAATTATCAAATGGTGGAAGAAATCTCAAGGGAAGAGAATCCACCACCCGGAGTCTATATAAATAATATTATATATTTCTATTGCAAATTCTCCTCCAACCTATTAAACATAAACATAGATATTGGTAGGCATTCCCTGTATTTCCATTAATTGGTAATCACGGAAAATCCTCCCTTTAATGTTTTGGTTTAAAAATAAATAAATATAAATAGTGGTAGGCATTTCCCGTATTTCCATTGATTGGTAATCACGGAGAATCCTTTCTCTATTTTCAACCTCTATTGTAGGTTTTGTCACTTGAAAGAATTATTTCGGGAAGAGAATTAAACAATAAGAAATAAAATAAAATTATGTATATCTTACTCAAGGTGGCTTCATCACTCCCTTGAGAAGATGTTTAAGCTAGCATAATGATATAGAAATAAAACATGATGATAGAAGAAATTTTCATTAACTAAGAAAAAAATTACAACAAAAATAAAAACTTGATACAAGACTAAACTCTCTCTACAATTTCTCACTCTCTACCATCTAACTCTTTACAATTTCCAACTACTCTCCTATTTATAGAGAAAATTGGAATATAATGACATCTTGTAAAGTGAAGTTAGATCTACTTTTCTTTTCTTTTTCTTTGAATATTGATGTTTTCCAAGTCATTTTCTTCTTTCTTCATGTGCATTATATTCTTCATCTTTCATCCATGTGCATTATATTATTTCTTCCATCCATGTGCATTCCTTTCTTCACTTTAATATATTTTCTTCATCTTTTTCAATTCAAACCTATAAGAAATAAAAAGATATATATAAGAACATTTATGCAATAAAATGGTGAATTAAATATTTATTTTTGACATTTAAAATAGTGATTTTGTGAACTTATCAATACTATTAATTTCACTAAATCCCCTTATCCTATTGAGGGTAGTTTAGGCATTTTGAGAGGTGAGGGGGTATATTTATGAAATTGAATAGTATATGGGGCAAAATGGACACAGTAAGGGTTAGTTGATTAAATTGAATAGTATAGAGGGGTTTACTGAAATTAACCCTTAAAAAAATAGTTTTTATGTCCCAAAGACTATCAATATATAAAAATTAAAAGGGTAAAGGGCAATAAACCCCCCAAACTATATTCTCTCTCCCAACTAACCCCCTAATCTTTCAAAGTGGCACAAAAACCCCCTATCTATCCCCTATGGTGCAAATTTTAAAAAATAATTTTATTAATTACACTTCCACCCACTCTTATTTTATTAATTACACTTTCACCCCTTATTACAAAATATATATATATTACGAAAATTACAATCTGATTTTTTTATATATAAAATTCTAAATAAACATATAAAATTCGAAAATATATATGTAATTCGTAAAAAATATATAAAATTTGAAAAAACATATAAAATTCGAAAAATATATAAAATTCTAAATATATATATATAATTCAAATATATATATAAAAAGTGTTACTGAAGTTTAAGTGGACAAGCCTCATAGTCATTAGTCACGGTAACACAGATCATCTCCAACTCTCTTTCTCTTTCCACCACTTTCCTCTCTCCATCACTATCATTTTTCCTCTCAACAAATAAATATAAAATAAAAATAAAAATTATATAAATAATATTTTAACCAAAATTATATAAAATCAAAATAAAAATAAAAAAATTAATCGATTAACTATATCGATTAAAGGCTCCCTTGGTACCCAAATTTAGGGGTGCACACGCTTCGGTTCGCTTTTGATTCCAACCGAAACTAGAATCAAACAGATACTTTCGATTCCTTAAAAATGAGAACCGGAACTGAACCGTTAATTTTGATTCAAATTTTAATATATTCACGGTGCGGTTCGCTTTCGATTCCGACCGAAACCGGAATCTAACCGATACTTTCAGTTATTTAAAAATGAGAACTGGAACCGAACCGTTAATTTTGATTCAAATATTAATATATTTAATTTTGATTAAAATATATTAATAAAATATCGGTTCGATTCCGATTTCGGTCACCATCGTGGGGCATGTGTCACCGTCGTGGCCCTTGAAATAGCTCTGCAGAGAGCTGGAGAGGATCCGTTACCTTGGCTAATGACTCTGAGACTTGTTCACTTAAACTTTAGTCACACTTTTTATATATATATATATTTGAATTTTATATATTTTTTAGAATTTTATATGTTTTTCGAATTTTATATATTCTTTACGAAATTTATATATTTGTTTCAAATTTTATATGTTTTTTTTAATTTTATATGTTTCTTTTGAATTTTATATATTGTTTCAAATTTTATATATATTTTTGAATTTTATATGTTTTTTTCAAATTTTATATATTTTTTACGAATTTTATATATATTTTTCAAATTTTATATAAAAAAATCAAATTATAATTTTCGTAATATATATATTTTGTAATAAAGGGTGAAAGTGTAATTAGTAAAATATGAAGGGATGGAATTGTATTTTTATATTATAACTAAGGGGTAAAGTGCATATTTCAAATAATTTGGGGGATACTTTTTAGATTAGGGGAGTTTCTTGCAAAAGCTCAATAGTTTAGGGTTTCTTGCCCTTTACCCAAATTAAAAAGAAACTTAGGGTGCGTTTGGATAGGGGTGTTTCCGTTTTCGTTCTTGTTTTTTCCACTGTTCATGGGAACAAAAACGCGTTTGGGAGCCTTTGATGGTTTTTGTTTTCGTGAACAATAAAAAAAACGTTTTCTCATCCTTAGTTCAAAATTTGAGAACATCAAAATGGTGTTTTTTTGTTTTTGGCACTGTTTGTTCTCAGCAAAAAAAAAAAATTAATTGTTGCAGATTCCCTAACCACCATTTTCAACTTCTAAATCCTAACCTCCATCTTCAACTTTCAAACCCTAACCTTCAAAATTTTATTTTATTTTTTGTTCCCGAAAATTTTTTAGACAAAATTTTTAACCAGATGTGTTTTTGTTTCCGGATTACCCTTAGAACAAGAACATAAGATACCACTTGATCAAGTCTATATAGGTCTTATGCCAAATGGACTGTGCATGATTATTATGAATAAACAATTTTTTAATTCATAATTATTATCATATGTTACATCATCACATGTTTCACTGGAAAAAAAAGTGGCTCAAGACCAGCACAACTCCTTTCAGGCTTAGCACTGTTGTATAATGTTCACATGCACACTAATATCTACCATTTATGACACACATCAACCTAAAGTTGACCAAAATAATATGCCCATACTCGAGAAAAAAGGACATTAAAATGACATCAATGATGGATGCTAAATTGTGTGACTTTTATGCTTATCTCAATCTTAGGACCCCATGGCCATAACTCTCTCTCTCTCTCTCTCTCTCTCTCTCTCACACACACACACACACAAATTTTATAGCTTAAACAGAGGGAAAATGTTCTTTGGTTCTGTATTGTTTGGTAACTAAGGTTGCGTTTGGTAAAGGTTTGGTGCGGTGTTAGTTTTTTATTTTGGTTTGGGTTAGGTTGGATTTGGATTGGTGTGATTTTATTTTGGTTCCAAACCATGTTTGGTGCAGATGGTTTTGGTGTGAGAAAAAGTGATGTTGAAAAACCAACCATGTTTGGTAGAATTGGTATGAGTTGAAATTCTGAAACCAAATCATGTTTGGTAACTTAGGATGATTTCACATTTTATTTATAAATATTAAAATTTTGTAATATTAAAATATATTAATATATTTTTATTATATTAAAATATTTTAATATATTTTAATTTTAATATTAATATTAATATTAATATAATAATATATTAATATTAAAATTTATATTAATATTTATTAAAATTTATAATATTAATATTAAAATATAAATATTATATTCAGTGCTACAGTGCTACAGTGATTCGGGTTGCTACAGTGGATTTGCTACAATGTTCGCACCATACAAAACCATAAAAAATGATGGTTCCAAATTCCTTCACAAAGTTGGCACCATGGTTTGCTACAGTAACCGTACCAAATTTCTACACCATTTTACCAAACATGGTTTGGTGCCATTTTTTGGCACCAAAACCATATTTTTGGCACCAAACCTTGTTACAACAGGGCCTAAGAGTGTGGTGATTAGAAACCATAATTTTTTGTGTTCGGTAACTAGAATGTGGTGACTAAAAATCTTAATTCTAATATAAACATGGATGAACCTCGACGCTCAGTACTCTAACATATGAAATAACTAATAAGTGATGTAAAGACCGCGTTAGCATACAGTGACAAAGAAAAGAAACGAAAATTATCTAGAAAACAAGCAGTGTAGCAAATTTTCAATAGAGCCCTAGAGAGATAGGAGATGATGTTTTTAGGCAATGTAATTTAACCTATTAGGTTTCAGTAAATATATGTTGAGACGATTTTGCATTTATCAATAGCTTGTCACCTAAAATGAGAATAGTCCCTACCACTCTTCACATCAATCTGTAACTCTGAATTGTTTGAGCGTCAACTACTACCATGTACCACAACGAAACACCATAACTATTGCCGCCAAGGTCCACCCTCATGTTTCTGACCCGTGACCACCCCAATCACAACGAAACACCATAATTATAGCGCCAAAAGTCCACCCTCATTCTAAACTTGATAAAATAGTAATTGACAAAATAAAATTTAATCACGTTCACCTGGAAAAAGAGAAAAAAAAATGTTTCTTCAAAGTCGAGCCAAACCGAGCTCAAACGCCATTTTTTTCAGCTCCGAACTCGGCAAATTCAGATTCAGACAACTACCAGTTTATACCAAGCTGAGCTCAAGGAAATATATAACTACAACT
Organism: Cornus suecica; assembly: GCA_963922005.1. Lineage (NCBI taxonomy): Eukaryota > Viridiplantae > Streptophyta > Magnoliopsida > Cornales > Cornaceae > Cornus > Cornus suecica. The sequence goes on along the minus strand of OY998242.1, from coordinate 17,964,515 downwards.
ACAATATTAACATACAATTCACCTGGTTCTTGAAAATTGAAGGATGAGGAAATTTAATTTTCCACTCATTTGGCTTCCCCAGTTTGACAACAAAATTTGAGGGACCTGTGTCTTTCAGTTGAAAGACTGGTTTCACTTTTCACCACTGCAAAATTTCAATGCAATAGTGTTTGTCCCTTAGAAATAAAAGGAGGGTAAACCAAAGATAATTGGTCTTCATCTAAGAGGCCTCTTAAATTCAGAACCATGAACTTCTGGACCAAAATTTTTGTGTTAGAAAGGACATATTGAACAGAGCTATGCTGACTCTGCACTTAAATTACACAAATGCCCACATGAATATCATACCAATCCAGAAAAGAGTGTGTGCTTGTAGGGTCATTCACATCTAGAACTCCATAGCTGTCTTTAATGGACTCCAGTAAGGGTCCCAAGGGACCACCATATGGGAGGCAGAGACTCCCTTTAAAAGAACAGGCATGCTATTTCTCCTAAGAATCAAGTTGGGACCTATTAGCTAGAGATGATTATTAGAAAGGGAATTAGTTAATAGCAATAGTTTCTCTATAGTACAACTTATAACTATTAATCACAAATTTAAAAAAAAAAAAATCAAAAAACAAAAAAATAGTATATAGTATGTTACAAACCAAAGAACCGTTTATATAATTAAGCATAATGATTGTACAGTTAAAACACCCAGATAGATAGGAAACAGGAAAAGGCTTTATCAAGCTTCCAACAATTGAGACCACAATGAAATGACAAAAATAATCTGTTCCTTAATTAGAAAGAAATGGGCAGGAACAAGCATGCAAATTTGGTTTTTCATTATAACAAATTATTTAGGCATGGTTCTCAAGTTCCATCAGGATAAATGAGTACCTCGGCCGTTCTTCATGTATCTAATCTCTAAAACAGCTTACTGCAATTTCTCTTTGTCCCTCGTCGATGAAGAAATCACTACCCCTACAAAGATTCCCCCGTCTTCTACACACACACACACCTATATACATGCTGACAAACCAAGCAGCCTTGGAATAAAATTACAAAAGCAAAAAAAAATAAAATCCAAACATGTAAACAAAATGACCTCTTTGTTCCAGAATTTACTGTTGTGCTTCAGAGCTCTATCGTAACTGCACTTTCCCCATGGTTGAAGCCAAAGTGTCATGCAGCCCTCTTCTTTGCGAGGTGAAAATGTGATACATCATATCATGCAGAGGCTAAGAGCATTATATTCTCAAGCACTACGGCATAGTTCCATCACTTCATTGGCGCAATCCCTGGATGTGCGTTCTTTTGTGATCTTATCCATGAAGTGTTCGAAGAATCAGAAGCAAGCTGAACAGCTGGAAACCAAGCCCAAATTTGTGTAGAAATGGTTGAGTGCAAGCAATTCATCTCAACTACCCAAATCACATAGACGGGCACGGCCAGGATTAAGAAGTGACTCTGACATCATCCATCCCTGCAAGAAACCCATAACATTGGAATAATTAGCAGAGCAGATAATCCCTACATAACCATCTGATCAGTCAAGTAATGGTGCCATCAAACAATCTACGGTTCGTGAATAACGGTTGGCTACAATGAGGAAACAAATTGAATTGGCTCGTTTAAGCCGGAAAAAAAAACACTTATTATTCTATTAATTTGATAACAACCATTTGCTGTAATGTAAAAGCTCAAGTCATTAGACAAGGTGTACCTTTACCAGTTAAATTCTTCATCACACATGCATGGGGCTTCTTTGGTCCAACACATATTTCAATTGTATTAATCAGGTCATATTTGAACACAAGACCTTTGGCTCTGATACCATGTCAAAAAATCTACTCTAAAAGCTTAAGCTATTGAGAAGGTGTAACTTTACTATGAAGTCCTTCAACATGATTCTCAACTATAACGCTGATCAGATATACAGTTCTGAAGAACTTTGGGGTGAACCATCATAAGATTTTTTTCAATCACCCATACCGGGGGCATACCAACTTGAACTAGTTATTTTGCAATGCTGCAATTCTATAGCTTTAGGCATTATTCTGGTGAGTACTCGATCTCCCTTTAAAAGAAAAGTGAATATGATGCAACAAATGACACAATAACTATCGACAAATATACTTACAAACACAACGGCCCTAGTGACAAGAAAATTTTTATGCATTTCAAGAAATAGCTTCAACAATAATGTCCACACAAATTGCACAATAAAAAAAATTCATGATCACTGAGTCCATTGCATGCTGCCCTTCAATCATTAACAGAACCTTTAATCTTTCCTTAAAGCTCACTGGTACAATTCAAAGTTGAAATTAATTTATTTCTCTTTCACCAGTGTACCAGTGTGCTGCATGCTTGACAATTTATCATGTCTAGAATATATGTTCTCTGCTCTTCATTATGTAAGATTCTGAGCTGAAACTACTTACGGCATAGATACAGATAATTAAAACCCCTACCTGTTCTATGGCTTTGCTCTTGAATGGCCTATATAAAGCTGAGACCAGTTTATAAGATTCTGCAATGTGAGCCTCAAGATTGACAAAAGTGGGTTTGAAGACTGAATGATTGTCCTCCTGGTGCTTTCCAGAGATCTGATTTTCATTTGACGAACGAATAATGTGCAGGAGAACATGGGCCTGTCACACAATGTAAATTTAGCACAAACTAAAACAACAATAAGTTACCGCCATATAACGCAAAGATGTAAGAAGTCTCACATGAAAAGCGGCTTTCAATATGTCATCTGATTTTGCTTGATCCTTGAACAGAGCATATACATTGCCCTTCGAAGGGTTATACGTCACTACGTATCTCTCTTTCTGCATTCGAGAAAATCAAAGAAGCATCCTTGTGTTAGGAAGGAGGAAGAACTAGTCGTATGGGGTTGGCAGGGTGTGTGTATGGGTTTGGCGTACACTTGCGCTTGATCGTTGGGGTGTGTGTTGGGGGGGGGGAGGGGGGGGTGGAGCTTTCACACGCTATAAGCATCTCCACTTAACATTTGATGCATACCTCAAAGACAGGCTGTACTGCTAGATAGGAATTTGGGTCTTGGAATGCATCTTTAAATCTCGATCCTGCCAAATAGTTGCAATTAAAATATAAACACTATCAAATATATAAAAGTCAGGGGGAGAGGGGGAAGAAAAAAGAAACTATTATTCTTAAGCGCACCAAGAACAATAGGCCTGTGTTTTGACCATGGAAAACTGAATATATTTTCCATCATATTTCCCTCCTGCAAGGTCGGAACTCGGCCTGCAAAATGGATATACAGCAGAATCGAGCCACCAATATTAGAAAAGGATTTTCTTTTGTCTGTAAATGAGACTACAAAAATTATGAGAATATAAAGGTATCTGACCTGTCTTAAGGAAGGACTCTACAGCCACTGTGAATCTTGCCCTATTCAATGTATGCAACACGATAGATTTTACCTGGCAAAAACACATTGATGTCATAAGCAAACCAATCAGCTTCAACAAAGAGAACTTAAACTTTAAAATTGTTGACAAAGAAGAAAGTGTATATAGTACACTATCAAACCTCTTGGTAAGAGCTGAGAACATATCCGCATGAGAGGAGGGCAAACGTGTTAACTAATGAAGGATTCCTTTTCGCGATTATGATGCTCAATCCAGTTCCCAGCTTCCCATGAAAAGAAGTTTGTTGGAATTAGCTTGAACTGAAATACATACTATGCATAAATACGTATCATGGGTGTTAATACAATACGCAAGTGATGCATACCCAAAACTCAGCTCACTGAGATGACCTTTAAGTCCTAAAATAAAATATAAAATTGTAAGACACTTTGATATCTTGTCCTTTCTCCTTAGATGAAGGAAACTATCTTATTGTATAGTGCAAAGGGTGGAAACTCAAATTTGGCACTTTTGACATTCTCTTTATACTTGTTGACCCAGCCATTCTCATCCTCCAGATTGATTTCCCTTTGGAGATCTCTTTCTTCTTTTATGATGACGATGACAAGTTTTGTGCCTACTAATAAAGGAAAGCAAAGTGTCCATAACTTCTATTCAAGCAGTTTATGTACCTGCAATACGATGTTACTGAGCCGGCTCCCAGTACGACATTTGGACCTTCAGATGCTACTGAAAAATAAAAAATGAAGCTTTGTCCTTAGCCTTCTATCACTGAGATCTGTTCACTGACTTGAATGTTGACTAGAAACACTGTGAACCACCCAAATTACTTCATAAGACCAGGGCTTCTCCCTATAATTCCACAAAGACCATAAGATTCAATTTACTAATACGGAACTTCCATGAGATCCTTATGGTGGGTTCCACAAAACTCAATAGGCTACACCATCACCATCCCCCTTATATTATAGAAAGGTGATACATCTAAACCATCCCCATCCCTCAATTATTCAATTTCGTTCCCTTTAATTATCTTTTTATCGCATTCAGAAGGTCCTTCTTCACCACGAAACCATTATACTATCCTGCTAATACATAACCATCTTTTCTAAATAAATACCGCCTTACTTCATGTTTAGAGATGTTCCCTATATTCTGCCCTAAATTTTACAGCCAACTGCATGCCAAGCAAATTAGGATGTGCACGCATGCACACAAAAACTGCATTATACCTAACAATAATAAGGCTACGATAACTGTCCTCCTGCCCTTTCAGATGTCAAAAAACAAGTTGAAATTTTTAACTTGCATAAATTATTCCTTCTGATCACTTTTTCAAATAACAAATAGAAATATTTTAATTTGTGGGGGCTTGACTGTGGAAAATTCAAAGAGGCAGGCATCCCCCTTAGAGACCGCGATCTCCAAAGAATCCATAAACTATACCTACAAACCCGAAGGGGTTGACTCAAGTGGGTTTCTCACTTGACCTTGGTGTCTTATGAAGCATCAGGTCTAAGTTTGGACTCCTCTTGGGTGTAAACAATCCCCCCCCCCCCCCCCCCCCCCCCCCCCCAAAACCCCTATTCGTGTGTTCAAAAAGAAAATGTTGTATAGGCTGAAAGAACGAGTGAACCGACCAGATAATTTTAGTTGGTCATGCTAGTAACCCTATCTTAAGTGTAAAAGACAGACTGAGGTATTCAATTGGATTCTGTAGGGCAAGAAATTGGAAAAAAAAAAATAGATGGCAAGTAAAAGAGACATGGAGAGAGAGGGACAATAAATCGTAATTTGCCCATCCTATTTACCCTTTCTTATCCAAGAAGACACACACATTGATGCAAAGTTGAAAGCACAATATTCCAGCCACAATTCATTGTCCCACTGCAGAAAAAGAAATTGGAAATTGTAGGATAGATTCGCCAAGCATACCAAATCAGCAATATTGCCAACGCATTCGCCTTTAGCAGTAACATCGCCAATATTTTCTCCTTTAGCGAAAGCTTTGTATATTGGAGTACGAGTAGATGTTGATGTGACTGCACCAACATTCTGCAAGTAAACGCAGAAGAATCAAAAGCTATAGAGCTGACACGACCACACAATACTGTAACCTGGGAGAAAAACAAAGAAGAGGCTAAGAATTTAAACCTTAGCAACATTGGCAGCACAAGCTAAAGGCAGAAAAAGATGAGGCACAGCAGCAGTTGCCAATTCTACCCCAGCCCCCAGCTCCATCAGAAGATCACCCGCAAACCGAAGCTAAAATGCATCACAGTTATCAGAAATCTTAACTAGTACATAGAATTTCGACCAGAAAACCAAATATATTATTTAATGCTAATTTACTTGTTTCAGATCATAATCGAATTTCCTCCCTTGGCGAGAAAAAAGCATTTTCCCAACCCGGCCAGCGCCATCCTACACAGATCATGTAATTTGCTTGTATTCATTAAAAAAAAGAGAGTAAAACATCTCTAATACATCATATGAGTGAGCTCTAAAGACAATCGTAAGGCCAGATAGAGCTAAAAGCATAATTGATTTCATAGTAAAAAATCTAAAGAACTAGATGTATTAACATTTCGTTGTAGGTTAATGTGGCGACCTTGTGGGCGGGTGCAGAGGGCACTGGCAGGCTACCACACTGGACGAGCTACAAGTGCACAGTCCTATATCGCCTGGGTAGGTGAAGTGTTATATGTTGGTTTCATACCTTTCTATGACACGACGCTTTCTAGTGGCCTAGTGGTGGCCAACTAGAAACAAAACCTTGAGGGTAGGCACCAAGGTCAGGTGTTCGACTCTTGGCAGGCGCCTAAAGAGGACAATATTGTCTGGGGTGGGTGGGCCAATGTGGACCACGGTCAGCTGTGCAACTCTGACTCCAGACGACACATTTTAAAACCATGATGGCTGAGAACCTACCAGAACTCCACAATTAAGCGTGCTTGATGTGGAGTCGTACCAGAATGGGTGACCCCCTGGGAAGTCTCTGGTTCGGGTGAGGCAAAAGCGGACAGTATTGTGTCTGGATTGGGAGGGGGTTGTTACAGTTAAACGCCAAAATCTCAAAATTACCAGTAGATTAAAGCATGTTTTTTTTTTTTGATAAGTAAGTAATTTTATAAAAAACGCATTCAAAAGGGGAATGCATCCCAAATACAACGACCCCTACGGGCCAAGAGAACCCATAAACTCAATTTTCTCATCTAACGAGCTACAATTGCGCCCTTCCACCCAACTAAAAAGACAGAAAATAAAAACATCTTTTAGAACCCTCGCAGGGGACTCAACACTCTCAAAGCAACGCCTATTGCGTTCCATCCATATCGTCCACCAAAGGCAAAGAGGAGCCACCCTCCAGGAAAGACGTACATGCGAGCCAATCGACACGCTCCTCCAAGAAAGCAAAACATCCCGAACCGAGGCAGGCATCACCCAATGAACACCAAACAAACATAACTGAAAACACCAACAGTCATAGACAAAAGGACAATGCAAAAGAAGATGATCAATGGATTCCCCGTCCTGCTTGCACAAAAAACACCGATTGACTAAAAACATGCCACGCCGTCATAGATTAAAGCATGTTTTAAATCATATACGAACACTAAACTTTTCTTGGGCTTCCCTGGCACTTCAACTTCTGCTAGATTTGAAAGAAAGAAAATGATACTGCTGTATGTTTGTCAGGTGGGAGAGAGATTAAACAACAGCTTGTCTCGTCAGGCTCCTCCCTTCATTTCCATCCATATGTTTTGCAAGGAAGAAAGCAGTATAACAGGTAAGACCCCATTTATTTAATTTTCCCCTCATACAGGCATCAGGGAAGGGGATCAAGAGGTGTTCAAGCTCGAACCTTAGCATTAGATTTACTACCAATACGTTTTGACGTTTATAGTTGGGCAACTATTTTGATAACTTAACAATTAATACTCTTCCAGTTTAACATTTTGCTTTGAGCCCCCGTGCAACTTCTTTCTTATTGCCAGGACCTCAAGCCTAAAACCAGATTCCATGTTCTGAACAAGATTTACATATCAAAAAAATAGTAAACTTCCAACTTCACACAATTAACTTAATCAGAAAAACAACTTACAGATTTGAGTTACAAATATCCCCAAGTTAAATAGGAAAAATAAACACTAAAATGTCTAATTCTAAATTGTTTCCTATGCATTATCATATACAAAGAAGGTCAAACTTTCAAAGATAAAGTACAGAAAATCGTAAATTCGCCAAAAACAAATATAACAGTCGCTTCACCACCTTGTTGTTCCAAGTAGCACAGTGTTACACAGATCTCAACTAGTTACAGAAGACAAATAAGTCTATCAAGCAATATCAATACCCTGTCAGTAATATTAATCCTACAAAAGCAATTTTAGTATTTCATGCAAATGTAGCAACTTATCCAGTAAATCACTTATTTGAAGTAAGTATAGTAGTTCAATGAACTGTATATATATCGCAAGTACCTTAAGAATCCAGTTGACGGCTACAGCACCTTGAGTTGCTGTATTTCTGGAGACTCCAACTGAACTCAAAAGTGATTGTGTTGTGAAAACACTCATCGCTCCACCAAAGAAGTGCTGCAATAAAGATGTAGTGGAAACTATAACAACTAATGGCAAAAAGACAACAAAGAACTACAAACATGCTATTAAATTATCATGTTGAATTACAATATAATCCTTTCACAGTTAGTAGTCATCTATCACCTAATTAACAACAGCATTAGCAACATAGTTCTAGGAAAATACCTTCAGAGCTCTCCATGTCATGTATGGCACGTATGAAGGGGTAACACTATCGGGGAAACCTTCTGGCACTACATAGGACCTTATAAATGACATGAACTCCTGCACACATGTTCATTTACAAACAACACTGCCAATTCAAAAGCCGAGTTTAATACCAAATTAATAACCCAATAATAAGAAGCCGCATTACTGGTCCTACCCCAATAAACACGCATATATGTTTGTGTATATGTGGCATATATAAGAGGCAATCAAGAGGTCTATCCCATGACAAGTGTCGTGGGTTCTCCTTGTTGAACAGTAAATTGAAAGTGGTTAAGTGATTTGTGAATGGAATGACAAAATCAAGCCAATTTTATTAATAAAGCTCTCTCACACACACACATGTATATATCAAGATGCATTTTGGAAATGAGTCCTCTCTTTTCTCAAATATTTCAACTGCTGATGTTTTTTCACATATGAAGTAACATAATAAAACGAAATTAAACTCAAAATTAAGTTTTTGGGGGCGTTTAACTATTTAATTTGTGAATTACAAAAAGCAATGTAAATACTAATCAGCAAACCTAAACAAGCTAGATACATAACAAACAATGAACAACCAATAACTCCAAACCACACTCAAAATAATTCTAATTAAACAAGAAACCTAAAAATCATCAACTAATCATATATGTATTTATATATATTGTAAATATAATCAATATGCGAAAAGGTGAACAAACTGACATCAATAGGAGCCTGAGGTGTCTGCAAACTGACAGCACGGATCGATCCCTTCTTGAATTGCGCAGAACCGCCGGTCTCAGCGAAGTAATTCCAGCGGCGACCATTGAGCTCTTCGCAGCAAATCAATCTCAATCTCGAATCCACAAATTGCCCATCGAGGAGTCCCAAGCTCGCCGCCTCACGCCGCAATCCACCACTCTCCACCGCCACCACCGGCGGCGAGGACGCCAGGTTGGCGCTGATCCGTAGAGTCTCCCGGGTGAGGGTTTGGGAGGCCGAGTTTGAAGATCCTTTGATTTTCATTGTAGGAACTGAAGATAGTGTGTATGTGTGTGTGATATATATAAATATATATATATAGAGAGAGAGAGAGAGGGGTGTCTACACGTCGTGGCAACTGGCAAGGAAGAGAAAGGCTGGCAGGTGGCCAAAAATTTTGCAACGGAGCTGAAAAGGTGGAGAGAGAAAGTGAGTTTAGTTTACATATTTTCTCTCCCTAGTGCATGTGTGATTCATAAAGCTGACGTGGCAATGGATAGTTTGGGATGGAATGTGTGCGGTCACGTGGTAGTGTTATTTACCACCCCCTCACCTCAAATGAACTATTTTGTTTTTTAAAATATTAACATGTTACTAAAATCTATTTCGATTTAAATAATAATTATCTGAGTTGAATTTTTTTATACTAAAATAAAAACTCCTGTTTTTATGAAATATATATTCTACCATTTTTTAAGTTATTAGTTAATTTTTATTTCAACAACTTAAAAGTATTATTGAATCAATTAATTTAAAATTTTATGTGAAATTTTATCCAATTTTGAAAAATTTGCCATCGATTAATAGCAATTATTTTAGATTCTTATTAATGAAAGAAATGCATTAAATCAATTTTCCCTAACACTATCATTTGGGGGGGGGGGGGCTTTTCCCTAAAATTAATGAAAATGTTTAGGCATTTAAGAAAATCAAGGTTGCAACTTGAAATGTGACATAGCATCAAAGAAATCGGTCTGTTTGATTTGTATTTCTGAGAACAGTTTTCGGTTTTTACTAAAAATTAAAAAAGTTTACTTAGTTCAGTTTACTGAAAATTTAATGGCAAAAATGACTATTTTTAGATAATTTATTTTTATTGTTATTAGAAAACTGTTATTTGTTCTTATAAAATTCAATAACAATTTTCAGAGACACAAATCAAGCAAGCCATATAAAATTTGGTATAAGGGTTTTCAATCACAAATAAATTTTCAGATATTAAGGTATCATAAAATTTAATTCCACGTCAAATTGGGATGGAAAATGTTATAGGTATTAATATCGATTAGGTATTAGATCAACCTAATGGTCTAATTTTTAATTTAATTACGAGATACTCATAATTAAATTTAATTTTACCCTAAAATTAATGAAAATGTTTGGCACTTAAAGAAATTCAAGGTTGCAACTTGATCGGACCAAAAATGTGACATAGCATCAAAGAAATTGGTCTGCTTGGTATGTATTTCTAAGAACAGTTTTCAGTTTTTACTGAAAATTAAAAAAAGTTTGCTTAGATCAATTTACTGAAAATTTAATGGCAAAAATGGTTATTTTTAAAAAATTCATTTTTATTGTTATCAGAAAACTATTATTTGTTCTTATTAAACTCAATAACAATTTTCAAATATACAAATCAAGCCGGCCATATAAAATTTGGTGTAAGAGTTTTAAATCACTAATAAATTTTCAGATATTAAGGTATCATAAAATTTAATTCCACGTCAAATTGGGATGGAAAATGTTATAGGTATTTATATCGATTAGGTATTAGATCAACCTAATAGTCTGATTTTTAATTTAATTATGAGATACTCAGTCCGTTATAAATATAATCCGTATCACATCAAACACCTACAGCCAGTCAGCTAAGTGTAACAACTCTTTATATAGAATCTTAATCCGATATCACGCCAAATGATCACACGAGAAATGTCTAGACCAGACATGATACTCTTGGGTCTTAGTTATATATAAACGGAGTGGAAGCATCCTGCACCTTCACATTAACCTTAATAAAAAATCAAATTCGATCCACTAATTTAATGGATTCTCCTTGGTCAATTTATTTTTAATATCATAAATTATCCAATTTTAAATATGATTCATTTGGTAATCTGATCAAATTCTGTAATTATAAGCACACAAATCAACGAAAAAATATAAATTTTTATGATTGCTATTAAAACCTTAAACATTATGGTAATGCTGGTTACTTAAAATGCCCAGGTGGAACATACATCTATGAAAGAACAGAACAGAACAGAACCAGGAGGTACACCATCGCCCTAAAGTAACGATGCTTTCAATTTCCATGGAATTTCAGTCTCGATACCATATCCTCGGATTTCTGTAAATAATCCAAATAAACGAAAGAAATTAGTGCAGAGGGGATATAAGTTTCCGAGATAGAGGACAGCACACCATATATAGTGCAAACATGAGGATTATATACATTGTTATGATTATTAACTCACAGGTGTCCAAAAGTAAAAATTAAGATTATTTCTTCATTCTGGAGAAATTTCCAGAACCTCAAGAGCATGATGGGCTTGTAGAATTTATATATATATATTTTTTGGAGGATAATTTATATCAGTTGTTCCATGACAAATCTGCTATAGAGAAGCGATTCGCTTCTCTTCAGCATTAGAGCCGACAATCCCGGGGTTAGATGGTCATGATGACCCAACCCTATGTCCACACGGTCGGTTCAAACAAATGAAAATGCTGAAGAGGAACGACATTTTGACCAACATTAACCTTGTTAGTAGGACTTCAGCCAATCGAAAAAGTCAATGAGATCACCAACTTTAGCCAGTGCCACGAAACTGTTAAAAATCTAACTTCTTTTTTTTTTTATCAAATGTTAAAAATCTAACTTTTGGTTCGTCGTATGGCCAACAAATCCCCTTTATTCCAATTGTTGCACTGGGATGATTTTTATTTTTTGAAAAAAAGGCAAATACCTGCTCAGTGTAAGGCAAATACTTCCCATCGAATGTCAGAACTACACGATCCTTCCCATCCACGCCTTTAACTTTGTCAACTGAGCAGTAGAAATCTATAGCTGACATGCTGAAAAATGAAGAAGATATGAAAACAAAGTTACAAATAAGAATATTTATATGTATATATACACACAATCCATTTCTCTAGCAATGTATATCAGACTTTTGGAGGGAAGATGCTATTAACAGAATGGAAAAACCCCAATCATTTGGGGCTCAAATTATGGTTCTTATAGACATGTGTGACTCTCCAAAAGTAGCTTGGCATGTCTATTGTAAAACAAGCTTAATAGGAGATTCATACTTAGCGAAACAAGAGCATCCTCGTGACACCATTACTCACAAAGAAAAAGAGACTCCTTAAGTTTGTTAAGGATGGTAGTATAATCTACTTGATATGTCGATAGCGTATTTAATGCTGATAGATTCGTCTCTCTAATTTTGATATATTTGAAGGAGCCATTGCTTGGGGCCATGGTAAACCTCAAGTCTCGATGCAACTTAGTGCAAATAATGCTGTAAAAGCCTAACTAAATTTCTTTCCTTCTAGCACCTTATATCGATGGATCAAATACAGGTAATGATCTTCTTCTTTTTTCCTAGCACGTATTTACAAAAGATCCATGGAATTAACTGAAAGAGCATTATGACTGTTAGGGTTTTTACACCCGCCCAATAACACTTTAAGGGAATTCAAACCCTTTGTTCGAAAACCGTGCACACCACAACGTATACAAACACACACCAACACAATCGACACAAAGATATACACGTGGTTCAGTCAAATCGGTTTACGTCCACGGAGAACACCGTTTTACTATAATCAATAAGAGGATTACATGGGGATGATCCGCAAATCATACATACGCACACACACAGTGTATACTCACGCATGTATAACCGGAAATAATATAAGCATACAGTATTCATAACTCTCACTAAAAAGAAGAATCTCTGTATCTCTTCTTATCTCTCACAATCTGTATCGGATCTTGTGTTTCTATCCCACACAATACAATAGGAATGACCCATGTATTTATAGGAGAGGTTGAAGTGGAGGACAAGTCAATTGAAATCACATCCCAATTAGAATTGGAGTCTTTAAAGCTTTCCTTCTAAAATCCCGATTCTGGGTCACTGTGGATGCGCAAGTGCCGCGCAATGGTGTGAACTTATGCATAAGCTCCTAGCCAATTTCCAACAAATGCGAACTTGCGCACGCTTGCGCACTTACCGAGTACTCGGTGGTTCTTCCACCGCATTTTTGCTTTTGACCCTTTTTGCTCCAATTCTATTCTCGATCCTCGAGGAAAGGAGTCATTACTACTAACAATGACCAAGTGTTTATGTTGGATTTTGGGGTGCATATTCTCTATGGAACCCCAAGAAAAAGCTTCACTTAAACACATGTTGTAAAGTAGGAAGCTTCGCCTATTGATCCTATGGAGATGCTTCACATAACTAAGTAGTTTCTAAGACAACCATACTCCAGTATATTGTGAAATGTGCATAAAAGGGGTAAATATAATTGGAATAGCCTTATAGAGATCAAATGGAAAGCAATCACCAGACATAGGCAAATTGATATAGTTTCCATAAGAGCAAACAACCAAAGTTTCTCCTTCTGACAGAGGGTATTTGCGAACTGGAGAAGGTAAAGTAAATACTACTTGTATATAAGTTTAAAAATTGAGCTAGAACAATAGTGAGTGGAACTTACATGCCATCACCAAACTCTTCGTTGATAACATCCTTGATGCTTTCACCAAAATGCATAATTGCTTCATTCAATCTACAAATTAGATGTCAGCAAAGTAGTAAACACTAGCTAAAAACAATAATATATACATATACCAAACTCGTACCAGAATAGTTCCAAATAAGCTTACTCGGCCTATTTTGACATCAAGATTTGCTGGACATGAGAATGAATAATATACTAATACAGCGAAGTAACATCGATATGCTAAAGAGCAATGTTACTTTTCAATCCATATATACAAGACCATCACTTAATATAAGTTCATGGAGATTGAAAGCCGCCCATCGAGAATTCAAACTAAATTAAGTTCGCTTTCAATGGTTCTACTGATACAAAAGTTGAAAGCTATTGACAATTTTTGTAACAAGCCCAAAAAGTAATAATCCAGCGATAGGCAAAACAAAATATACATTATGAGAATGAATTCATAGAAATCCATTTAGAATGACATGAAAGTGGTAATCCCAAAATAAAAATTCAAATAATTAAGTTACAATTTTTCCCAAGTGATAGGAAAAGGTTGAGCCGCCAGCATTCCCACAGAATAAATGGCTATTACCAAAATAAATTGATAATTGGATAGGCAAATAATAAGAGTATACAAAGTTCATACATTTTACAATCCACAACCCTAACCTAACAAAACCAAACCCACAAAACAAAAACATCAATGAGTTCCAAAACAAAACAAACACATCAAGAAATATAAGACCACCCATACAAGGAATCAGAGAAAGGGTCACTTATAAATAGATGATTGTATTCATATGAATTAATTACTGGGCATGCCAATACTAAGATTATATAAATTTATCACATTTCACTATCCACAACCCTTCTCAAACTAAAACCCATAAAACCATTTATCAAAAACAAAAAAATAATTCAAAAACAACCCAAACCAAGAAATGAAAAACAACCCACGAATAATTTCAGAATGAGGAAAAAAGGGTTACCTATAAATAGCAGGTTCTTGGATCAAACTGGGGTCATAGGACCTCAGTGGGGGCTTCATCATCTCTTCAATGAGCTCCTCGGGCAGCTCGGGCAGGGCTGCCCGGAGTTTGGGGGCAGTTTCGGGGCTGAGTCGGGCTTGGCGCCTGAGGAGCTGGGCAACGTAGACGTTGGTGAGACCGGTCTCCTCCGCGAGCTGACCGAAGGTCTTGCCTGACCGGCGCTTCACGGCCAGTATCGAACTCACTGTGTTTGCTTTGCTATTTTCCATTTCCTTTTCCTTTTGGTGATTGAGAGGAGGGAAAGGAAACCCTGTATATAGGAAAACTAAAATGGAAAGTGTAGCCTGAGTGTTTGTTTCCTGGGAAAAATTAAAATTGTTTTCCTCTTAGCTTGAGAAAATAAAATTTATTTATTTTTTTCAATGTTTTGAAAATTTTCAACTACACCCCCCTTGAATTATATATGTGGAGTGAAACTAGAAGACTATGTAGGTAACAATAATTGAAAAAAAGTAAATTGTATTTTTTTCTCAAGTTAAGAGGGATATAACTTTAGTTAAAAAGTTTTATAAAAAAAAAAATTCTCAACCTAAGAATAAAGATAATTTTAATTTTCCTAGAAAAGTATCAATCTTTATTTTTGGGATACCGGCGGCTGAGCTTTGGCTTTTGTGGAGTAACTTTAGAGAGCCTAATAATTACATAAACCAATAACAGGGAGGAGTTTTTTATTTGATGAGAAATATTTTTCAGCAAAGGATATAGATATGAAATGTATTGTACTCTCTTTGTATTAATTTAAAGAATTTTTTTTATCATCCTAACTTAAGTGTATGTAGTTATTTTGTAATAATATTATCAATTTAACATTTATCTATTATATGCAAACCATTAAATCAGCACAAAGACAGTATCAATAAATTTTGTGATTCATTCACTAAAAAATGGGTTTAGATTGCTTTGGGAAGAATAATGATTTATAACAATCGTATCTTCATGTAAAAATCAATATTCATAAAATTAAATCAACTATTTATGTGATTGATGTATACAACATAATTCAAATTTATATGATAATATCTAGTGATTTCTCATACACAAAAATATTTCATAACAAATGAGAGCCCACCATGATGGCTTTTGCTGAGAATGGGAAAGGGCCGCCCTTGTGGTTTTTCTTACAGTCCACATGTTGGATACTCTCCAAATACAGATAATATATCACTTTGAACCAGGCACTAATTTACATAATAATGCTCCTCAGATTTTTCTAAAGAAAAAAATAAAAGAATTATTAGATGTACTTCAATTTTTTCTACTTGGTTATTCAGGGACATTAAAAATATATATTTATTATCATTGTTGTTATCATCCTTAATTTAATTTTTAGGATAATTTTCATAAAATCCCCGATAATTTCATGATTTAATCAAGAAATCCCTATAGTTCCAAACACCCCTTTGATTTGCATTCCGGTTACAATTACCCCATTTCTCCAAAAAAGATCCATTTTTCCGATCATGTGGCTTGTGAATTCCATATTTTGCCCCTGAATCACCTTATTTCATAAACTCCCTTGTAGTTTCGAAAATAATATAAATATTTCGGAAAAAATATACATATTTATGAGAAATATTTGTATATCAAAATATATATATATATTTCGGAAACAATATATTTATTTCGGACTAAATCATTAAGTTTAGAAAATATATATTTCGAAAAAAATACATATTTCGGAAAACATATTTATTTCAAAAAAGTATATATATTTTGGAAACAATATATATTTCGAAAGAAAATATATATTTCAAAAAATATATATATTTCAAAATATTTATTATATTTCGAAATTATATATATATATATATATATATTCGCAAAATATAATAAATATTCCGAAATATGTATTTTTCCAAAATATATATTTTCTTCCAAAATATAATTGTTTCTGATATATATATATATAATATATATATATATTGGAAAAAAATATTTCTCATAAATATGTATTTTTTCTGAAATATATATATTTTTCTAAAATATATATATATTCTGAATTATTATTTTTTTCAAAATATTTATATTTTTTCGAAACTACATGGGGTTTTATGAAATAAGGTGATTCACTGTCAGAATAGAAAATTCACAAGCGACATAACCAGAAAACTGGATCTTTTTTGGAGCAAGTGGGTAATTGTAACCGGAATACAAATCAAGGAAGTGTTTGGAATTATAGGAGTTTCTTGATTAAATTATGAAATTATAGGGGTTTTATGAAAAGTATCCTAATTTTTATTATATTCCTTTATTTTTTTATGACAATCCTGTCAGTTATTTTATAATTCTAAGGCAGAGATCTAATGTCTCAATAATAAGCATTACGTCATATGTTCGATTCTTGTTGTTTATAATTTTGTTTGGGCTACTGAAGGTTTATCCAGTTGTTAATTTCAGGGTCGGAAAATCAGTCGACGTGCATGTAAACTGGCCCGAATATTACCGTTACCGGAAAAAAAATAATATTTTATAATTCTGACAAATTGAACCACAAAAAATTGTGGACCTCTGAAATTACAAAGTGGTGCAGGTTGATCTATACAAAACTGGAGCTTGATTGTAATCTGTTAGCCAAATTAAGCTTTGTATTGAAAATTTAACCTGCGAGACTCGGGACACCATTTTTTTTTGTGCCTATATATTATATAGGCACACAAAAAATTGCCAGAACATTTTAAAAACTGGGCCAAAAACGAAAGGACCAAAATGGTGTTTTGGTCTGCTGTAGTAGGAAGCATAGACCCAAAACTTGAAACATACCCACAGTCAAGGCTGTCAAAATCGAAAATTTATGTATAATTATTTTGGGTCCGTAAAATCATAATTCTATTTAAATGTATTAATTTTTTAAAAAAAGTATAAAATATTGAATATTTAATTTAAAAATCTAAATCATATTAGATTTTTTTAATACATTAGGTTTTTAAATATTTTTTCATAAATTTAGGTCATAAATTGGGATATTATACTAAATCATTAAGTTTTTTGGCATTTTGTATGGAGGGTTTAACCGTCCAACCATTATTTTAACGTAGTAAAATCGTACAAAATCATATAAAATCGTAGAATCGTAAGATTTTAACAATTAAAAAATTTCATGGCTATTACCCTACAACACCTCTCTCTCTTTCTTTTAAAATTAATATAAGTAAATTTTAAATTGCCACATGAATTTACCAAAAATCTTTTGTACTGCCCCACGTAATTCCACGTCATACGAGTATTAAAGGTCACTCTCACATTATCTTCTGGGTTCGTCCCTCCGGAAATTATCTTTTCGGTTCGGCTCCTATCAATATAGTTATATATAAACATATATGGACGACCCCTACATACAAAGGGGGTATGTATTTGAAGGGGGTATGTAATTTTATGTAAATTTATTTTATAAAATATATATTTTTGTGGGGAACTAAAGGAATCTTTTAAAACTTTTGGGGAGACCTGTGCAAATTTTAAGGAATTAATGCATAGCATAGCGTCCCTCGCACTGTTTTTTTTTTTTTTACTAATCAATTTATAGTAGTTTAACTAATTTATTTTTCTTGGAATTTTCGTTGAGCCAAAAAAAAATGAGGGTATTTATATAATTTTGAACTTACTTAGAGACTGAAAAAGTGACTTAGCTAATTAGACTTGTTAACGGATCGGATTTGTCCTGATCCGATTCGAATTTGATAAGTTCATTACTCAATCAGATCTGATCCGATCCGAAGGATTTTCATTTAGTTGATCCAAATCTGAATTTTTTCATTATCGGATATTTAATCCAATAATCCGATTAGGTAAAAATAAAATTACAAAAATTATTAAAGAATTTTTAATTTTTTTGATGTTTTTTAAGAATATTAAACACCAAATTATGTATTTTACAATCAATATTTATAATACATGGCTATTAAACAAAAAAATGGAAAGTGAAAAAAAATATATAATATAATTAAGTATACTTTTTAATATTTATATATTAATAACATAGTATATATGTGTATATGTAAAATTAATTAGATTGGATTAACATAAATTCAAATTCAATTTGTTAAAAAATTGGATTATCGGATTCGGATCATAATCTTGTTATTGAATTTTATTTTCAATCCATATTCGGCTAATCAGATCAAAATTCGATTAATTAATTGACTATAAGTGATGCCCAAATGAGCAAATTGCAATTATTAGATTGTTAAAGGACTGTTTTGTTTATAAAAGTAGTTCAAGTGGTATATGACCACAACACGATAGTTCATGGGGATTTTTCCTACTTTTGCCTAATTTTTCTAGAATCTAATTATTAAAAATATGTGTTAAGAGTTTATGTTTAATTAAAAGCGGGGGACATATACTTTAGGTTGATGCCCGATTAATTGTGCATTTGACATAGGTACATTAGCTACTTTTGTAAAAGTTAATGTAACGTATGAGAGCATAATTACCGGATAACTAAACCATTTCCTTAGCAAAGAGACCAACGGCTTGGAACACAGGGATAAGTGAGACGGTATACTACCAATTAGGTCCTCCAAACTGCAATTCACGCCATGCAAAAATAAATTATAAAAAAATACAAAATTTTAGTCCATAATTTAGAAGCCTAATGTTATGAATTATAGGCCCCTTGACATTGTTAGTCTAAATATTATATTACTTAGACGCTTTTATATTGTTTGTCTTGTTTAGTGTGTTTAGGTGCATTATAAGAAAAATGAATTAATTTCAATAGATTAGCAGGAATAATATTTTGAGATGATTCAACTGTTAAATTGTTAAAAATGAATCACGAGCAACTATTTGCTAAGATATCTGTTGCGCACGATACAAACACCAGGAAAAGTTTGCTCTATCTTGGACTTGATATCATCAATGACATTGAATTCCCTAATGTCATGTTTGGTTTCTGGAATGGAATGGAATGTAATGTCCATTCATTTCATTCATTTGTTTAGTATGCTTTATTGAATGAGAATTACCATTCCCTTGAAATAAAAATTCATTTCATTAGTAAATCTATGGAAATGTCATTCAATTTATTAAGAAATGCTTTTAAAACATAAAATTATTAAAATAACCCTTTAACATTTTAAATAAACAAACTAATCTCATTACCGTGTCACCAACTTCTACCACCACCACCGCCGTCACCTCCCGCCACCTCCACCACCACCACAACCTCCATTGTTTGTCACTACTATTGCCATTACCTTTCACATTTAAACAAAATTGCAAAATGATATTATTTGATTAAAATTATATATTTATCACTAAGAAGTGTATTTTTGAGAAATTTATTTTAAATTCATTTCATTTCTAAAGTGTTTCATATTTAATAGAATGAGAGTGGTTATTCCTCAATACCAGACTGATAAGAAGTACTTCATCATATTTTTCCCCCTACTTGGTAGTTACGTAGAAGTTTTTTTTATTATATTAGTGTATCTTCTTGCATTCCATTAATGCGTACCAAATATAACCTAATCCTCTAATAGTAATTTCTTTTAGTGGGACCGACAAAGAGAAAGTCCATCACCACCCTGTTACCAAACATGAGATAAAGCTTTGTTGGAATGACTTGTTTTATTACGATGTAAATTGTAATAATTTCTTCTTCTTAAATAAAAGACTAAATATTTGATCATTTGGTCCACATTCTGGGTCTGTGTTTTAGTTCATATTTCAAACAAAAACTTGCCTTAAGGGAGGGTATAATGGTCCTTTGGTAAATAATTTAATTCCCGCCCAATATAATCTAAGGGTGCGTTCATTAACAGAAACGTTTTTTTTTTTTTTCTCACCTACCAAAAAGCATAAACAGAAACAATAATAATGTTTAATAAATTGTTTCTGTTTCAAAATAATGAGAAATGTTTCTCATATTTCACGTAAAATTGAGAAACATAAAAAAGTTGTTTCACATATTTCAAGAGAAACGTTTTTGTCAACTATTACCTTTATTGTTTTTACTATTTGAATTTATCCCCTCTCAACAACCCACATGTCAAAAGGCATTATCTCATTTTAACTCCATTTACTCACATTTTATTCCTCATTTAACTCCAGATCCATCATCTTTCACTTTCTCTCTTTCTCAATTACAACTTGGAGAAGCTTTGAACTTCAAGATAAAAAATCTCTGCAACAAGGTTAGTTTTTGTACTTTCTCTTGTTAATTTCCCCTACATTTATCAATGTATTCACATATTTAATTGTATATATATATGAGGGTTTTTTTGTCTACAATATCTATGTGTCTATATGAGGATGTGGTCGGGAACTTAAAGAAATTAAATTAAAGAAATCAAAAAACTTCCACATTTACTCCCGAAGGTTGGAATAATTTAGCTAATGCAATGAGGATTTGACCGGGAAGGAAAAATTGTGTTTATGAGAAATGATGCTTATTAAATTATTCCGTATCATTTGCAAGACTTTAGAGGGTGTAGAAGACAATTTCGAGATCCTAAAAAGTTATTCAACTATAGGCATTCCTCACTTAAAAATAAATAAATAAAATGCGTTATTAAATATTATTATTTATTTCTGTTCCAACAATTGTGAAAACAATTGAAATTAATAAATGACATTTCTGTTTTTCATAAAACAAAATGTTTTTCTGGCCTGTTTGGAAATGATTGTTTTTGTTTTTGTTTCCGTTTTTTGTTCCCAAGTTGGGAACAAAACTTGTTTGACACCCAAATTTTCAAAAACGTTTTGGTGAACAGTGTCAAGAATAAATATAAAAACAACCCCAAATTTGAGAACATAAAATATATGTTTTTTTTTTTGTTTTTTTGTTCTACACACACACACACCATTCCCTCTCCACCACCACCACCAACGCCACAAGCCGCCACCACAGATCTACACACACACACATACACACCATTCCCTCTCCACCACCACCACCACAGATTTACAGACACACACAAATATATACACACCACCGCCGCCACCACCAACGCCACTAGTCGCCACCACCACCGAATTGGGGCAAACCCCTCCACCACTAATTGCCCTAAACCCTCATTTTAGAACAATCAATACAAATTGGTTTCAAACACATCTGTTTTCTTTTTTTTGGGGAAAAATAAAAAGATAAATACAAATACATAATTTTGTTTTTTCACCCAAAAAATAAATACGAAAACAAGGGTATCCAAATGGGGCCAAATGTTCCTTAGAAAAACAGAAACGAAAAACGTTTCACGTTAGTGAACCTAACCTAATGTACTAAAACCCAAAACGCTTCTACCACCACTTTCTCTTTCTAGGGTCCCCCCCCCCCCCATTTTCTCTCTCGATCTCCGTCATGGACGACAAGGCACTCTCTCCTTCCCAACCCTTGCCCTCTCCGACACCATTCTCCTCCACCACTTATACCAGCACCGCTCTCTCGCACTCTCTCTCTACTCTCCACTCACTTTTAGCCATGCCCGACGAGTCCCAACCATTGCCCTCTCTGGCA
The DNA here is from genome assembly GCA_963922005.1 of Cornus suecica. Lineage (NCBI taxonomy): Eukaryota > Viridiplantae > Streptophyta > Magnoliopsida > Cornales > Cornaceae > Cornus > Cornus suecica. Next base: position 17,942,335 of record OY998242.1, on the reverse strand, counting down.
CCATCCTCCAACGCTGGAGTCCTCAGTCAAGGGTGGAGCCTGGAAATTGACCTAGGGGGGGCAATGCAATTTTTTACAACTTTATTAGTAAATTTTATATTTTTTCCAGGTTATCAAATGATTTTTTAAAAAAACTTGGAGAGGGAAATGCAATTTGTTATAGATTTACTGGTAAAAATTATATTTTTCTAGGTTGCCTAAGAATTTTTTCAAAAACTTGAAGGGGCCATATGCAATTTTTACAAATATATCTCTAGTATATGAACTTTTTAGGGCTAAAAACAATTTTGAAAAAAATTGGGGAGGGGCATGCCCCTTGTTGACACCCTAAATGAGCCAACACATGACAATGAAGTGGACCGAAACTAGGCCAAAACTGGGCTGTTTTTGGACTATTTTGGGTTGTGTTTCTGGCCCAAATTGAGTTGTTTTTAGGCTATTTTTGGACTGTTTTGGGCTATTTTCGGGCCGAAACTGGGCTGTTTTTCGAGTTGGAATTTGGGCTTAGAATTGGCAGAAATTGGGCTGCGAAATGGGCCAGAAATTGGCCAAAACTGGGCTGAAATTGGACTGTAAACTGGGCTATTTTTCGGGCTGGAAATTGGGCTTAAATTGGGTAGATATTGGGCTGCGAAATGGGCCAAAATTGGGCTGAAATAGGACTGCAAACTGGACTATTTTTGGGTTGCAAAGTGGGCTGGAAATTGGGTTGCGAAAATGGGTTGAAAATGGGTCATATCATGAAGTTGATTAAGATTATAATATTACAAAGTTTGTGGAGTATTATTGGACATTTTTGGAAAATAGATGTAGTTGAGTTGGTGAAAGTGTTTAGATATGATTAGAATTTATATTTTTTTTATCTTTTATTTATTTATTTGTTTATTTCTAGTTTATCTTTAGGTTATAAATAATGTATGTAGACTTCTATTACAGAGGTCCACGACCAAATACAATTTTATCATATGCAATCATTTATTTTATCAGCACTGTTCCTTTCAATTCATTTACATTCTTAGTCATTTATTTGTTTTCCTTCAATAATAGTATATTTCAATTCCTTTCGCAATTTCTTTTGGTTACCCAAAAGTCCTCTTTGCTGGGGCAATCAGAACCCTTCACGAGATTGAGCTCGTAAATCGCCTGATTCTATTCCACATGTTCAAAAGAGACGAAAATCCGTTCCTTTTGAACCGGTTGAACTCCGTCACCGGTTCTGGCACGCCCGCACCCTACGGATACGAAGAAAATTATCGGTCCTACTATTCTGCCAATGATTATTATTTTTCGGAATCCCACGAAAATCATGATTATTGTCGGTCCTGCTATTCAACCGGTGATGATTATTATTTTTCGGAGTTACATCTATTCTCAAAAAACTACCATGAAGAGTTATCATGAAGAGTTACCATGAAGAGTTACGTTTATTCTCAAAAAACTACCATTTTGAATTTAAGACAACAAGAAAAAATTCTATACATAATTAATTAAAAATATATTTTCAAAAGGGGTATGAGGATAATAAGTAGGGATGGCAAAAAAACTTTATCTCGCCCCGTTAAACTAATCGGGGCGGGTATGGGGCAAAACAAAATTACCCGATTATAAACGGGGCGGGTATGGGTCACCCCCACCCCGCCCCATTTAATTGATTATTTACTAAACTAATCTTATATATTTGACATATTACAAACATAGTCCATATATATATATATATATCTTATGTTAAGACCCAAACCCTAGTCTATTAATCAAATGTTAGCCCCCAACCAACATCAGTGAGCATTGGCCTTGTTTGGGACCAATACATATTGGTACTAGTATTAACAAAGGTAATGTTTCAAGTGAGATAGATGGAATTGAGTGGAAAATAACAGAGATAGAAGAAATTGGGGATGACTATGGGTCACAACTCACAACACAAGAAGGATATGGGAGATGCTCATTAAGATAAAGACGAATCATTGAAATAATGGCACACCAAAGCTCGGATACGGGGACGGAATTAATGCCTTGTTTGGGGATGATTCCAACAACCAAAGAAGATATGGGGGTAAAAAATGGAAGGGTACAAAATCAGAGGTGGGCGTGGTGGGTTGCAAGCGCAAGGAGCAAGCTTCAGTCTCGGAGGTTCGTGCTCTTGAAGCTTCTAATAGAGGTATATCACACCACTTTTGGAAGCTACAAGTTTATTCAGTTGCGGTGGAAAGAGTCTTTGTTTGCGGATCGGGTGGAGGAAACCAGCCCTAACTAGTCCCAATTTCATAAATGAAAATTATATAAAAGATGATTTTTTTTTTTATATATAATCGGGTCGCGGGGCGGGGCGCAGGGCGGGGATAATCGGGTCACGCGGCGGGGTAGGGTGGAAAATAAAAAAATAATCGGGGACGGGGTGGGTACGGGGATGAGGAATATGATACCCGTCCTGACCCGCCCCATTGCCATCCCTAATAATAAAAGAGTGAAATGGTGTGAGAAGATATTTTATTTTTTATTAAAAATGTGAAACAAATTGTTTGTAAAAATTATAGGGGTATGAGGATTGTACTTTTATAAATAGTACTTCCTCCGTCTCATAATTGTTGTCTAATTTGAATTTTTTAATATTTTATTGATTTGAGTTGATTAGTGTGTAATTTTTAATTTTGTCCTTAATGATATAGTGTTATGGTGGAGTCTAATATTTGTTTAAATTTAGTGATAGAAGGATAATCGAGGAAAGTGAAATATTAAATTGTATTGAAATTGTAACTGAAAATTATTTTGTGACTAATAAAATTGCATGACAGATGTAACAGTATATAGATATACATATATTCAGAGAGCACGCAGTAACATATGTATTGAATGCGAAGGAGAAGAAATGTCTGCAATATTCAGATGGAAGACGAAGCTCAGACACCTAACATGTAGTATCAAATCCACATCCCTCTCGAAAACCCCATTTTCTCACTACCACACATCGCTCAAACCACCGCTCAAACTCTTCCCCACCTCGCATCGTCACCGCCAATCCATTCTAGGGTTAGGGTTTCAAGAACGGCACAAATGGGATGGAAGTTCAGACGACTACGACCACATTCGAGCCGAAGTGAACTGCCCTAGGTGTTCCAAGCTCATGAACGTCCTCTTCTCCAACCGTCCGTTGTCGATCACCGGCGGCGAGACCGGCGTGTTCCAAGCCCTGAATCTCTGCCCTAATTGTCGCACCGCCTTCTATTTCAGGCCGTTCAAGTTGGAGCCGTTGGAGGGGAGTTTCATAGAGGTGGGTAGGGTTAAGGGGAAGGAGGAGGATGGTGTTGGTTGCAAAGATGGTGACGAAAATAGGAGAATTGGCGCGAAGATTAGGGAGAAATTGAGGTCGTACGGTGGCGATACAGCGGAGGATTTGCCGGGAAGGCCGATTGGGGTTGAGGAGCAGACCCCGGTGGAGTCAGATGTTTTGGTGCGGAGGGGGAGGGGTGGCGGTGGCGGTGGCGGGTGTTCTAGAGAGGGAGATGGTTGGGGCGGGTCGAATATGGGGAAGGACTTGCCTACTCCGAAGGAGATATGTAGGGGGCTAGATGAGTTTGTCATTGGGCAAGAAAGAGCGAAAAAGGTTAGAAATTTACAGCATTTGTATAGTTTTTTGAGTGAGAAATGTAATTATTTGTGCAAATTGTAATTCGATATTTGTAAATAACTACTATAGTTTTTGAGTGAAATGGTTCAACATTTTGCTACTTCGAAGAAGTTATTGTAGTTCATCAATTGTAATTACAATGCAAGTGTTTTAGTTGCGATTCGAAAACAGCACGCATTGCTGAAATTGTAGCTCTTCATTGAGTTCCTCAGGGCCCAACTAGAAGTTAATCTTATGCATTTCTACAATGAACCAGATTATACTAAGATTACAATTCCTATGCCTTTCTTTGTGGTTCTGGACTTTTCATTAAAAATTGGGGAAATGAAGTTTAGTTTGTCATTGATGATTGTATTTGTGCATTTCTTAGTTTGAGAATCTTTGGTTGAAACAATTTGCTCTCTGTGCCAGGTGCTTTCTGTGGCAGTTTACAACCACTACAAAAGGATACATCATGCTGCCTTGCATAAAGAGTGAGTTCACAGTGGTGTTTCAGCCAATTGACTTTAGGTGCAGTTGTTATTAAGATTGAATGCACACAGAAACCTTTGTAATAAAATTAGAAATCTTGTATCAAACTAGTACCTAAACTAATGCTACAAAATGTTGTATGAAGTGTAAATATTTTTATTAAAATTAAAAATGAGAAACTTAATAGTTGGTACTAAGTTTTTATTTATGTAGATTACTGTACACGTTTCATTTCCATCAACTTGAGACTTTTGCATGATATTTTCGGACTAACTGTATAGTTCAACCATGTTTATACTGTATAGTATGATATCGTACACAATATGGAAAATTGCAAGAAGATATTTAATTGGATATATGATTTGGGAACTATGGCTTTACATCTTAAATATATGGCTCTATGTTTTAATTTGGTGGTTCATACTAATAAGTAATAATGTTCATTTATTGTTCCTTAGTCCATAGTGCATTCAAAATATATGTGGTTGTGATTATCCCTCTTGATTTCAATACCAGGTCCGGTGCCGAATATAGCAAGGTGGATGTTGAAAATGATGATAATGATTTTGTCGAGCTAGAGAAGAGCAATGTGTTACTGATGGGTCCAACAGGCTCAGGTATGCTTAGTTAACATCTAATTCCTCATTTGTTGCTGAATGTAGTGCAAAAGCAATGTCTTTCGTTGAAATTATATTACCTTTCACCATAACTTGTGGTTGTACTGTGAGATCCAGCTATGCATGTAAGGACTTTATTCTGATTTGTACATTTTAATTTCGACTGCAAGGACAGGGAAGACATTACTAGCCAAAACGCTCGCCCGCATGGTTAATGTGCCTTTCGTTATTGCAGACGCGACGGCATTAACGCAGGCAGGTTTGATATAGTATTTACTCAACAATATTTATGATTCACATGACATTGTATTGATTGTCTGCTTTTGTTCTATGCCAAAAGTGATGCCTTTTAGTGTTGTGTTAGTTTTTGCTATCAATATATCTAAAAGGTTATGGGATTTGTCAAAATGAAAAATATAAATAAATGAAACGGGATGAGGATCAGAAGAAGACCAAACTTGTAAATGCTACTTACCACAAAATTGCTAATTTTGAAGTGCAACTGAGAAGTGAGGATCACACTGTTTACATAAATCTTATCTACTGGTACAGATGGCTCACTTTAGTCCGGTTAGTGTTATCATACCTTAATTGTATCACCCAGGTAACTCATGCTGGCAATATTATTACACTGTTGTTATCTGGCATGATCCCCGTATAAATCTTTCTGGACTACTGATTTTAATGCTTGCAAATGTTAATCATTTCATAGTTCTGTTCTTGTTTCATCGATTTTGGTTTTTTCAATTGCCATATTATAGTACTACTGCATATTGCCTTCAATGTCTGTAATGAAGAGATGACAAACATTTTCTCTAGCTTGGATGAATGGCACTGAATCTCTATCTGCTCTCTCTCCAGGCAGGTTATGTTGGAGAAGATGTGGATTCAATATTGTCCAAACTACTATCGGTATGGTGATTTTTCCATGTGTCTGATATACAATGGTGCAGAGTAATCTGGATAGATTTGACCTTTATGATGTTTGTTTGTGTTTATATGTCAATGTGAAATTGTTATGATTAATATCTATATGAAGTTTTGTTGTGTGAATTTACTAACCAGAAAATAAGAATAAGTCACTGAAATGCAGAATTGCATATGCCTGAATGCTTGTCTGTAATGTCTTCAGACAAGCTGACTTGTGAGTGTGAAGGGTCAAGGGAGTGGACCTGTATTCCATTGCAAAGATCTATATTTTCATTTCAGTTCCGTTCTAATTATAATTTAGAAATGAGATTAAGAGACAGGGGATCCAAGTTAGTTCAAACAGAAAACATACATGTCAAAAGCCTACTGATCTGTTGAAGTTTTGTGAAAATACAAGCAAGAGGTTTCTTGGCTGGCATGGCCTTACGTCATTGTATCTCAATTTCCATCTGTTAACCACCCAACTACTCTAAAAGCTTAAACTGTTAGAGATGGTGTAACTTTAGTATTTAATCCTTCAACACGCCCCCTCACGTGTGGCCTACTTTTTGGCCCAACACGTGTAACAACCTTTTTTAACTTGGGGGTGACGGTGAGGTTTGAACACAAGACTTTCTGCTCTGATACCATGTTAACCACCCAACTAATATAAAAGCTTAAGCTGTTAGAGAGGGTGTAACTTTAATATTTATCATTCAACACCATCCTTAAGAGCTTTTACAATTCAGTATTTTCTTTTTTCGCTTCTGTGATGGCTTGTGATGTTATTGTTTCTTGTGGGCCCTGTTGTAAGATTCTTTCACTGCTCTTGCTCTCCCATGCTTCTTTATGTCTAATAGCCACCTCTTAGATCTGTAACTTGAGGTATGGAAGACTGTGATGCCTAATTGATGTAGGTATATGTCTACATATGTGTTCATAGATACTCCTTATTTTGTGGGGTAGTTGCTGTTGTTGATGTCTGAATGTGCAAATACATATGCGCATATGCATACCTGTTGATTGAGCTTTTAATTCAGTAGAGCTAACTACCAATGTAATAGATGTGCACATACATCCACTTTGTCCGGCATATCACTTATCCTGATTATTTTTTGTTGCAAATCTGAAGCTGTCTGCAGTCGGTAAATTATAGAGAATCTTATAGGGTTCATGTTACTGGTGTCATAATACTAATACTTGACTTGTAAAACATGATTATATTGTTTACGTAAAATTAAAATATTATTTATGGCATTCATATTAAAAAATTAATGGCAAGCATAATAAATTTGAAAGAAGATATGTTTAGAATTAATTTTAATACTCCCTCCATCCATAGTATTTCCTTTTGGGACCAACTTTGAAAATTCTGTCAACTGCATCCTAAGTTCTGCTAGTTCCAAGGGTGGCATCTAATGAGGTACACGTGTGGGGGCTTGGCAGTTGGCACCTCTGACTATATGAACCCCCTTAAGAAGCTAGAGCAAGGTCTAATTTACATGGTTTTTTTTCTTTTCCTTAGGTTCCCATACCAGCTTGCTATTCGGAAAGAAGAGATCTACTAGCGATTATTCATCATGTCGTAAAGACCCTTATGTCCATGTACCAGTCACCCTCACACCCCAGAGAAAAATATGTGCATCTGAAGTTAGCTAACCGAACAAAATTTAAAAACTTTTTTTACCTTTTGATTTGATTTTCTTTTTCCAAAGCTACGGACGATTTGGTAAAGTTTTATTTTGGGAGATCTCAATAGGGAAGTAGGGAAGTGGATGCTTATTTTGGACATCCTAAAGCATGACATGTAGTATCGGATGAGGGAGTAGCAACCTCTCTCTTTTCAATCAATAGGTGTCATATGAGAAACTTGATTGTGAGATCGGGTCCTCTTGGTTGATTTAGTACACATTCAATTCATATATTAATGCCTTCGTATAATGCTATTATCCTTGTGCTTCTTTCCAACTTCATCTGACATCTTGTTAGCAGGTGATCTCTTTCATGCGTGCAGTTATGTTTATTCTCATTCTTCGTTCAAACAAATATAGTAACTTTCCTGGTGTAGTAATTGTTTGTGCTACCTCTTGCTGTCTGAATTCTCTGCTTGTAATCTTATATATATATATTTATTTATTTATTGTTATTGGCCTTTTAGGTTGCTGAGTTTGATGTAGAAGCAGCTCAGCAAGGGATTGTGTACATCGATGAAATTGACAAAATAACTAAGAAGGTTGGTTTTTAGTTTATGGATGGAGCATTCTAGTATTTCTGTGCCTTTATTTATTCCATTTCTCTTTAAATTTTTTGTGCAGGCTGAGAGCTTAAATATTGGCAAAGATGTATCCGGAGAGGGTGTTCAACAGGCATTACTGAAAATGTTGGAAGGAACTGTGAGTGCATCCCTTCAAATTTGATCAAGTATGCTTAATCACGAATGTTACAAATTGTGCTGCTTCCAGTGCTTTGGATTTATGCATATTTTGGTTCTGTTTTTTTTATTTTTATTTTTATTTTTTATTTTTTCCGGTTAGATATATTCAATGACCCCCTACCATGCTCATTATGGGGTCGAGCACTTAGTTTCTTTGGGGAGGAGAGGTTATACTCACTTGGGCCAATGGCCCAATGGTTAACCGTCTGGTACTTGTGTGTGCATGTCTGATATGTCAAGTTTGATGCTTAAACATCAGGATCCTCTGTCGGTTATCTTAGCTGTTTAATTTCTGGTTCAGATAGTTAATGTTCCTGATAATAGAGCTCGAAGGCATCCTCGTGGCGATAGCATTCAGGTATAGTGAACCTCACACGCTATGTTGTATCCTCTTTGTTTTTACTGTTTGCCTTACAAGTGATTGTTTCTTATATGATTGTAATAAGTAAACTAATATTTTTCATTTATTTGTCGTCACTGATAAGCTACCATTCTACGTTGTATGGATTCCCCAATTCTGTTGGCATGTTTGTTCTTCCTCATCAACTCATTGAAATTTTTAATTAATGTTACATGACAGTTGGGTCAAGGTCAAATGGTTGTACGTATTTTTCTGGTCACTAGTATGAATGTTCACTGTATATGCCATTCTTGTAGATCTTTTGATGTTATCTCTTCTGCTTTTGTAGACAAATCTCATGAAACTATGAACTAGCTGGGTAGGAATGTTTTAAGGGACTAAATAGAACAAACAGATTACCCTAAGGCCCCGTTTGGAAAGGGGTGTTTTTGTTTTTTTATACTGTTCATGGAACAAATCCATGTTTGGTACCCATTTTTCCCAAAACGTTTTTGTGAACAGTTGCAAGAACAAAAACAAATTTGGGCCAAAATTAGAGAACACCAATTTGGTATTTTTGGTGTTTTTTCACTGTTTGTTTTTCCCTCTCCACACACACACACACCACCACCACCACCACTGACACCGCCACCACCACCATTGCAAATACACACACACACTTATATATATACACACCACACCACCACCACCCGCCGCCGCCGCCGCCGCCGCCACCACTGCAAATACACGCACACACGTATATATATACACACACCACCACCACCTGCCGCCGCTCTCCATTTCCGGCAGATTGGACCTCTCTTTCTCTCTCTAAAACCCTAAATCAGAGCTTCATAGAAATGGATGATGAGATTAAACCCTCCATTTGCAGAAGATCAAAAAACCACTATAACTTGGGTTAGGGTTTCGAGATTGAAGAGAAAAGAAAAGAGAGAGCAATTTGGGAATCGATTGTTCGATGTTTATTAGAATTAATATTATCTAGGTTTTTGGCATTGACGAAAAGGGAATACAGATTTCACTCTGTCTCTCTCTAGAAGTCTTGCACCTTCTCTCTCTATATAATCTGTATCAATTGTAATGGAGATTGCACTTTTTTATTTTTGCCCCCTAACACATATTTGTTTTTGTTTTTTTGGGGAAAAGTACGAAGACAATTACAAAAATAATTTTTGTTCTTTCATCCAAAAAACAAATACAAAAACAAAGGGTTTCCAAACGGGCCCTAAATGGGAAAAGTGTTCCAGCTTTCTGTCCCCTTTTTGTCTAACCTCAACCATAAGAAGTTAGTCCTTCGTTATAATGACGGCTGGTATTGAGGGTTTTACAGTGGTAGTAGTTTTTTTTTAAAATCAAGTTTGGAACAGGATTCCTTTCAGTACTACTCATGATTGTTACCTAATTTCTCTTCTCTAATGAAATGTCAATGGAATGTTATGTTTACCGTCTCTCTATGTTTTTTTTCCCCAAAAAAGAGAGATATTAAGAATATACATGGTCAAAATTATCACTTACATTTTTCTGTTAAAATTATCACTTACATTTTTCTGTTTGAATACTTTTTGAGATCAACGGAGCCTTGAAGAGCCATTTATAAAGAAAGAACCTATTTTTATTGAAGTAAACTGGAGGGAGTAAAACTAACTATTGGTGGAAAAACCCTCCTATATTACACCATCAGTAGAAGGCTATTAGAACTCACCAACTGTTGGCATTTTGAGGACAAAATTTCAGTATCAGTTAATTTAGAAAGATAGAATTCTGAACTTTGCTCCTGCTGCTCCGAATTCTCCGAATTTTGCTTAATTTTCCAACAAAAGTGGATATGCTGAATCACACTTTCTATAATTCAAGCCCCCCCTCCCTAATGCAGGAGCCAGGAGGCATCAGCACTAGTTAATAGAACCTTCTGAGTCTGGAGTTTCTTTTAGAGTAGTCGCTGTCCTTCACTTGAAACTACCTGTACTAGAACAGGAAAGTCTAGAGGTTCATTCCTTTCAGAAATACAATCCTGCGGGTCTGCCCAAACTGTCAGTGAGTCAAACAAAGAGGAGGGTTTGAGTCTCATACGCGTTACACATTTTTGATAAATCAGAGTAATTAAAGGACATTATTGATTGGAAGTGCTATAGCAATATTTTTTGGAGACCATGAGTGTAGAGGAGGTTGGAACTTGAAAAGTGAATATGAATGATAGAGATTTTATGGAGGTTGAGATATATTAAACTAAACAAAACTTGAATATGCGATTAAATGTTGGACTCAGATTTTGCATTGTCAAAACAAGACAAAATAAACTGAAAATTCTTTTCTTTTAGAATCCTGATGACTGCATTGAATTCCTACTCTCCATTCTACATTTGATTCAAAATTGGAGAACAGAGCATTCTTTGATAACTTTGTCCGAATAGTTTCTTTGCTTTTGACAAATATTCTCTTAGTGCTTTATCAAAGCGTACACTGAATCATATTTAGTGTCCCAATAATCAGGGTTCAGGCTTTTCTCTACTGCTTCTCTTTGGGTACACCCATGGATTGATTTTCTTCACTGCCTCTTGAGAATAATAATCTCTTAGTTCTACCAAGAAACATTAGATGGCTGTACTAGTTGCTTGTACCTAACATGAAGCATGGAGAACAAGTGTTCCCTGTTGCTTGTACCTTTCATTACTATTTTTGTATATCGGTACTTATTTTATTCGTCTTCTTATTTTAATGAGATGATTGTCAGATAGATACGAAAAATATCCTTTTCATATGTGGTGGAGCTTTTGTTGATTTGGAAAAGACCATCTCAGAAAGGTAATTTGAATTTCCTATAATGTTGTTTGATATCAGAAAGATTTACTTGAGATAACTTCATTTGGTTATAGGATTGAAATGTTTAAACGCTTCAACACTTTCTCACAGACGACAAGATTCTTCTATGGGTTTTGGAGCACCAGTTCGTGCAAATATGAGACTTGGCGGACTAACTAATGCTATAGTGACGTCATCATTATTGGAATCGGTGAGATTTTTAAAAAGATATCATCGCCATATGCAGATTATGCTCGTTATTCTAAATATGTTTATCTCTAAAGTTGTTATGCAATTTTTTTTCTAGTTGAGATTTTAGATTCCAAATTCATATGAATAGGTAGCCACAAAGTTGCTTTCAATATTTCAGGTAGAAAGTGGTGATCTGATTGCATATGGCCTCATACCTGAATTTATAGGAAGATTTCCTATTTTAGCGAGTCTTTCTGCTTTAAATGAGGATCAACTTGTTCAGGTGTGTTCATTATTTATCATATTTATTTGATTGCCTTTTCTCCTTTCATCATCTTATTTGTGTATAGATACAAATTTCTTTTTTGTTCTTTCTGCTGGTGTGTTGGTAAACTTGGGGTGTGTTTCCTGTATAGTGATGGGTGGTAGTGTTTATATTGCACCTGCAGTATAAAATGGGAATCGATGATTATTCTGGACCGAGTGCGATGCCTTGTTGGTTCATGCTACTTAATACGATAGTCTTCTTTCCCAACTAATTGGCATTGGTGACATTAACATGTTCTGGCCATTACATATTATAGAAATTAAAATATATAATTCATTCTATTAAATTTTTCTTAGTATCTCAATCCTGCTAGTTGTTTTATCTTCTCCTATCCTTAATATAAACTTAAATATGTCTTCACTCATTTTCTTATTCCATTTTGAGTTGCTATTATTTTCATTGTCTCATGCATATGTTCAGTTTTTTTATCCACTCTTGTCTTGCCATTTGCTGAGCATGCATGTCAACATTAGCGTTGGGATTAGGTCGACTGTGTGAGTATGCCGTCCAACATTATGTTTCATTTTATGATATACCCATATCTATTGCTCCACATGCATCTCAACCGTTGTGTTCAGGTTACATCTAGTTTATGAATATCAAGTATGTTTAGAAATTCAGGGAGTGAATCCTAGGAGTAAGGCTGCCTTGTGGATATGATATTTTTTACGAGTATATAATTCTTTCACCTATAGTTTTTGTGATGCGTATGTATCACTGAGTAATGGTAGTAGATTTGTAAATAGAAAATTTATTTCTAATTCTGCAGAATGCTGTTTTACTTGGTCGCAAGAAGATTAATAAGTTTTTTGGTATTATTAGGTCCTCACCGAGCCAAGAAATGCTCTTGGTAAACAGTACAGAAAGATGTTCAGCATGAACAATGTAAGACTTTACCCTTATTTTTCTTTTTCCAGAAAGTATCTAACATTCCATGCAGATGAGGAGTCCCTCTTTGTTGTGATATGATCTATAATGTGGCAGGTCAATTTACATTTCACGGATAATGCATTGAGGTTAATTGCAAAGAGAGCAATGGTAAAGAACACCGGTGCCCGAGGTTTAAGAACCATATTAGAAAATATACTTACAGAAGCCATGTTTGAGGTATACAGTTGCATCCAAATTCCCAAAAATTATTATAATGGAAGTTGAAGTTTGCCTTTGTCATTTCAATTTAAGCTTGTTTTCAATCGCAATTACTAGGATGTTGCCAGCCACATCATTGAAGCTACATAACAGTATGGAGGGGGCATTATTTTCATAAACTCACAGTTGATTTACCTAACATGCTAGTATGCTAATGCCGTCACGTGTACTGATGTTTGTGGCAATCACTTCCTCGAGTTCAAACCTTGCTCTAGGCATTTCATTGTCTTAACCTTCTGACCTTAATATTTTGCTTCGGGGGTTATGCTGAAACATTTGAGTAGAAAAGGAGGGTTATCCTTAAACTGCCAGACTCGGGCACGGAGTAATTAGAATTTGGGTAAATGGCTGGTAGCTAGCATAGGATTTTGTCATATTTCTGGTGAAGCAAATCACGTCGCCCCTCTTACCTTTCTTGTGGCAAGCAGAGATTGGTGACAAGCTGGCAATTGCCTGATTGACAAGAACTGAACCCTATCATCTTTACTCCTTGAATACTTCCCTTGGGGAACCTCGTAACTTTGTTCGCTCTGTGCACAGATTCCTGATGCCAAAACAGGACACAATAACATAGATGCAGTTTTGGTTGATGAAGAGGCTGTAGGGACGGTGGACACACCAGGATCCGGAGCGAAAATTCTGAATGGAGATGATATAGCTGACCCGCCTTTCCACCTGAGAAATCATAGAGATCACATGGTATGTTCTTTTTTGGCAAGGCTTCCGAACCCTTCTCATTCAATATTTTTTCCAATTTGATGCTTTGTTTTCTCTCTTTTCTGGGACCTGGTTGAAATTGAAGTGATATTCCAAACTAAATATTTTTCTTTATTTTTGTTAGAATACTTGTAATTTAATACATGAAGAAAATGAAAGGAAAGGAATGAATATATAAATTTTTTGGAAATAAATTTTTTGTAAATATTTTCATGAAGTGTCATATATTCTTCTTTTTTTTAGGTAAAAATGTTAATATTACCCAAAGAAGAAAAGAAGCCAAGCACAAAGCAAGGCAAAACAGGCAAAGCCTGAGAACAAGAACAGCTACAGAGGCACTAGCCCAAAAGCAAAAACAGAGCTATGCAAAAAAACAAGCACAAGCTAAAAACCAAAACAAACAGAACCTATACAAAGATTATTTTTTTTTGTTAAGTAAGAAATGAATTAAAAAGCACTCAACCGGGGAGCGCATCCCAATTACAAGAAGCCACTAAGGGCCAAGAGAAGCCAAAAAGTCTGCTTTCTCAACACTAGACATACAAGAACGGCCCTCAACCCAACAAAACAGAGAAGAAATGATGCGATCCTTGATAGCCTCGATAGTAGATTCATTTCCTTCAAAGCAACGGCAATTCCGTTCTAACCAAATGATCCACCAAAGGCAAAGGGAAGCGGTCCTCCAGAAAAGCCGGGCCTGAGACTTCACCCGAACCACATGCCAAATAGATAGCACCTCACGAACCGACCCCGGCATCACCCAGGGGACCCCAAACAGACCAAGAATAAGGCACCAACAATCATAAGTCACAGGGCAATGAAGAAGGAGATGATCAATAGATTCCGCATCCAGTTTGCATAGGAAACACCGGTTAACCACATAGACACCCCTCAAACGCAAAGTGTCAAGAGTAAGAATGCGCCCCCAAGCAGCATACCAAGTAAAGAAAGCAACCTTAAGGGGGGCTTTAGAGCGCCAAACCGCCTTCCAAGGAAAGCCCTCCACCACCTGAGGCGTCAAACAACCATAAAAAGAAGACACTGAAAACATCCATGAGGGGGAAGGAGACCAGATCAAAAAGTCCAACCCAAAGCCCACAACGTGCCTATATAAGAGCTCCAGAAAAACGCAAACCTCCTCAAGCTCCCAATCCTGAAAAGATCGCACAAACTGAACATCCCACACAAGCCTGCCGGTATCAAGATGATAACAGTCAGCTACTGAGGCAAGACGATCACGAGCAATCCTAAACAAACGAGGAAAAGAGACAGCAAGAGAAGCCTCCCCACACCACCTATCAGACCAAAATCGGATACAGCGGCCATCCCTAACCCCAAAGCGTGTGAACGAGGCAAAAGGATCCCATACTCGCCTAATGTCCTTCCAAACCCCCACACCTCTCCGAACCTGTACCCCCCCAGAACACCAACCACCCCAATCCTCCCCGAACAGACAAGCAATAACCCTCCTCCATAGCCGGTCCCTCTCCATCCCAAAATGCCAAAGCCACTTCCCCAGCAGCGCTTCATTGAACGGGATCAACCTACGGATACCTAAACCACCATTCCGAAAAGGACGACAAACATTCTCCCATCGAACCAAAGACACCGGGTGGCCCTCTCTTCTCCCCCCCCATAAGAACCGCCTCTGAATCATCTCAATCCGCTGAGCCACTCCACGGGGAATCCGGTATAGAGAAAGAACATACGTGGGGATATTGGATAACGTACTCTTGACTAAGGTGAGCCTCCCACCTTTGGACAAATACTGACGCTTCCAACCCGCCAACCGCTTCTCGACCCGATCAATCACAGAATCCCAGCAGGCTTGCCTCTGACCAGAAGAGCCCAACTGCAACCCCAAATATGCCGTCGGAAGCTGGCCCACCCTGTAGCCAAGAGAAGAGGCTATACCATGAATATCATCCACTGCCCCAATCGGAATCAACGAACTCTTACATGTATTGATTTTCAACCCCGAAACAGCCTGAAAGCAAATCAAAATGCACCGAAGAAATCTCAACTGAGACACATCCGCATCACAGAACACAAGAGCATCATCCGCAAACAGAAGGTGCGAGACCTCCACAACATGCCTCGCGGCATCCCCAACCTGGAAGCCTCGGATCAACCCTAGATCAGTAGCCCGAGACATCATCCGACTAAAAGCCTCCATCACAACCAAAAAAAGTAAGGGAGATAGTGGATCACCTTGCCTCAATCCTCGGGAACAGCCAAAAAAACCCGTAGGCGAGCCATTCACCAGAACCGAAAACCGGGCAGAAGAGATACAAAAACCAATCCACCTACACCATCGCTCCCCGAAGCCCATCCTCCTCAATAGGTAAAGAAGAAAATCCCAATTCACATGATCATACCAACACCCCCGGAGCACCGCTCAAAAGACGCGCATCCACCACCTCACTCGCAACAAGAGCAGAATCCATAATCTGACGGCCACCAATAAAAGCATTCTGAGAATCGGAAATCACCCCATTCAACACACCACTCATCCGAAAGGACAACACCTTAGCAATAAGTTTGTACACACAACCCAGGAGGCTAATGGGACGGTAGTCCTTAATGTCTTTCAGCTCCCCATTTTTGGGGATGAGAGAAATGAAAGAAGCATTAAGAGACCTGACAAAACAACCCTCCTCAAAGAAGGCCGTGAAAGTACCCATCACCTCATTCCGAACAGTAGGCCAGCACTCCAAGAGGAACCGCATGGTGAAGCCATCAGGGCCAGGCGCGCGATCACCACTACACAGCTTCAAGGCCCTCAGAACCTGATCTTCAGTGAAAGGAATCTCCAACCGGTCCCTATTAGCCACCCCAATAGCATCAAAAGGGAGACCATCCAGCCCAGGCCTCCAACACTCAGGCTCGGCGAATAACCGCTGATAAAAATCCGGAATTCCCTCACGGAGGGCATCCTCCGAGTAGCACAACGAACCATCAATGGTGATATGACCAATAAAGTTGGACCTCCTACGAGCATTCGCCATCCGATGGAAAAATTTAGTGTTCCGGTCCCCATCCTTAAGCCAAATGGCTCGGGATTTCTGGCGCCACGAGATCTCCTCCTGGATAGCAACCTCCTCAATCTCAGCCAAACACTGCACTCTGCGAACCATCGAAGCCTCAGAAACCCCACAAGTCAAATCCTCTCTATCAATACACTCGATCTCAGACATCAACACATTCCGGCGCCACATCAGATTCCCAAACACCTCTCTGTTCCACCTAATAAGGGATAATTTCAAAGAACGCAACTTGGAAACCAAAATGAAACTCGGAGATCCGGAAACAAGAGCACCCGCCCACCACTCAGCAACCCTAGACTGGAAGTCCGTAGCGCGAAGCCACATATTCTCGAACCGAAAGGGCGATTTCCTCACTGTTAAGCCCCCACAATTCAGAAAAATAGGAACATGATCCGAAGTAAAGCGAGAAGCAATCGTCTGGACAACATCCGGAAAGTGCTCCTCCCAGTCCCCAGAGACTAAAAACCGGTCAATCCGAGAAAAGGTCGGGCAAGCCCTGCAACTGGACCATGTGAAAGAGGCACCGAAAAGAGGGAGATCCAAAAGCAACTGACAATCAATAAAATCAGAAAATAAATCCATGGCTCTAGTGCGAGGACCCCCCGTAGATCTCTCCGAAGGCACACGAACCACATTAAAGTCCCCTCCCACACACCATGGAAGGGGCCACAAAGATCTAACATCCCCAAGTTCCTCCCAAAGCACCAGTCGCACACTGTCATCCACAGGACCATACACACCAGAAAAAACCCAGTCAAAGCCATCCTCAACGAGCGAGAAATAACAAGAAACCGAAAACATACCCTTACGGGAATCACGCAACACTGCCCACCTCTTGTCCCACATAATCAGAATGCCCCCAGAAGAGCCTACAGACTCCAAATGCACCCAATCCACAAACCGGTTACCCCATAAGCTCCGAACCACCCTATCATTCAGACGTTCCATCTTCGTTTCCTGCAAACACACAATATGAGGACTCCATTTACCAAGCGCCATCCGAACCACCTTCCGTTTGTCGGGGCTGTTAATACCCCGCACATTCCAAGAAATTAATTGTAGCTTCATTTCGAAACTAAAACAGCCCCTTCCTCTCTCCTCTTCCCTCCACTCCTTCCTCCCTCCCTCAAGGCAGACCCCCCCTTAGCCCCATCATAATTAACAGTACAGATGAGGCCCCTCAATTCTCTTTCCCCCTTCCAGGAAGAATGCGGACGATGAACCACCAGCTCCTTACCCTTCAACTTATCCTCCTCACCCTTGTCCATTGCCAAAGCCAACAACAGCTCATCCCCTTTCTCCTTACAATTGCCAAATGAAAGGCCCAAACGATCAGAAACATCAATAATATTTTCCACCACCCACTGTTGCTCATTAATATGAGAATAGTCCACCCCCACTGGTCTTGCACCTTCATCAACCTCCAATAAAGCTATGTTATCAGCAATAACATTCCTTTCAACCCCAAACCCACCACTAGCCTCACTACCCACAGTCTCATCAACACTCACAGCACCAGCATCAACAGTAACACCATCCCCCATCAACTCACTCACAATCACGGGAAGCAATCCCAATTCCTGAATGCCACAATCCATACTATCAGAACAAACGGCAGAAGAGCACGGCCCCCGCTCCATTGCCGTACCTGAACCAGTTTCGGCCAAAGGAGTACCCCCAAAATCAGTAGACAAACACACCCCACTGGCAGAGCCAACCTCTTTAGAACAAATCACCTGCTCCAGCTGAGAGGGAACATCCGAAACACAGCACAGCCCCACCTTCACACCTGGAGACGAAGCCTTACCAGGCGTAACCAAAGACACATCAACAAACCCTTTACCTTTCTTCACCCATCCCCGCCTCTGACCCAGTCGCTGGCGATAGACCCTCGCCGAACCGCGTCGAACCCCTTTTGGCCATCGCGAAGCACCCAGAGACATGGGTCGACGACATCGCGTCACCATGGTGAACCCGTCCCCATCCACTATCATTGGGACCGTCGTTACAGAACCCTGCGCCAAGAACAGAACAAAGAATCGAAGAAGAAGATGAGGATCCAGCAAATACCCTCTGATTTCTTTCCCTCCAAGAAAGTAGATGGAACCATTGAGACAGAGCTTGAAAATAGTTGCTTTCAGAGAGTTGTTTGAAGGAGCCCACATCATAGAGGTCCAATCCAGAATTGCGGCTAAAGAGTTGTCCCCTAGGTAGACTCCACACCTCTCTTGAATCCATTCCCACACCTTCATAGAAAAATCACATTTAAAGAACAAGTGACCATGGTTCTCAGGTTCATTCAAGCACAGAGGGCATAGGTTGTTGGTGCCATTTGGAACTCCAGGTCTGTCCAAGGTGCTGAGCCTGTTGTGAGCTGCAATCCAAGTGACAAAGGAATGCCTCTGGATGCAGTTCTTGAACCACAAGGAATGAGCCCAAGGAAATGCAACAAGGGGGGGTGGGGGAGCAAGGAAGGTTGTTTTGAAGTTGAATTTTCCAGTCGGGGATAGCAACCAAGACACCCAATCATTCGTATGAGTCTGCAGATTAGGCAGTGCATCAAAACATCCATTAGGAGTATTAGCAAGCAGAGAGGGATAGATTCTCCAAGCATTCCTTCTAATAATACATTGAACCTTTGCATTATCATTCCAACAGGCATAGTTGTGAGCACCTCCAGGCCTACCAGTTGAAGTGTCAAGAATACCACAGGGTAACCATAGAAAAGTGTTTCTGCCATTACCAATGTGGTGTTTGATGAAGGGTCTTGCCAAACCTCTAATCTTGAGCAATCTTCTCCAGTTCCAAGAACTTAAGAGTGAGGGTTTGATATTCCAAAAACTCTTATGCTTAACAACATTAGAAAGAGCCCATTCAACCCATAGAGATTGACCAATATTCTCAAACAAATGCCAAATGTGCCTTAAGTCAGCAACTCTATTAAGTTGGATGAGGTTTGGGATACCCAACCCCCCAAACTCTTTAGGTTTGCAAGAGTTATACCAGCTGATCTTAGAACCAAAGTGAGTAGTAGTGTTACCAGACCATAGAAAATTTATGAGAACACTACTGACAGATTTGAGAACATTAAGTGGTAGAATCAAATGCGAGCTCCAAAAGAGGAGAATCCCAATAAGAATGGTTTTGATAAGCTGGAGTCTACCAGGAAATGAAAGGAACTTGGAAGTCCAATTGCTGACTCTACAAGTGATTCTTTCAATGAGGGATCTGTAGTCATTGGCTTTAAGCTTTGAAGATGAGAGAGGCAGGCCCAAACACCTAAAAGGAAAATATCCCACCTCAAAATTCATCACTTGCAGCATAGAGGTTTGAACTTCAGTAGTTACCCCTGACAAGAAGATAGAACTATTTGAAGTGTTTGGTTTGAGCCCAGAGATCAGAGAGAATGTGTGTAGACCTTTAGCAATGACCTTTAAGGAGAGAGTGTCACCATGGCAGAAGACCATAAGGTCATCTGCAAAACAAATATGTGTTAATACAAGTCCCAGTGAACTGAGTCATAGGCCTTGTGAAGGTCAATCTTGAGAGAATATTTAGGAATGGCAGAATCAATATGGTATCCATACATCAACTCCTGAGCAAGTAAGAAACCATCCCCAATTCTTCTGTCCTTTACAAATGCAGTTTGGTTCCTATCAATGATATGAGGAAGGATAGGTTGCAATTTTTGAGCCGAAAGCTTAGCAATGACCTTGTAAATGGTGTCATATATACTTGAGCAGGCTTGTAGGACATTCTTGTGGTAAATAGCTGGACACTTTTGAGTATATGGAGTTATGGAGATCAATGTTATAAAGATAGATATTTTATGCATGTAACCCTTTTTACTTTCTAAATTTATCAAGTAACCCCCTATACAAACCTATAACCCCCAGAACTATCAAAAGTTATTACCTAGAATTTGGCTAATTCATCAAGGGCCTCCTGACTATGTCTGTTGTATATATGGCTCTTGGTTTGCAGGGAAAAGAAATGGCTGCTGATGGAGCGTTAGGGGAGGAGGGAGAATTAGAGGCCTCATCAAGGGCCATTTGCTTGTGATCCTAGTTTTGGCATGTGCAATTTATATTCCTATGATATTTGCATTATAAATCTTTAGTTTTTGCTGTGAGATATGCAAGTCTATTGGGGATGGTGCCTTTGAGAATTGCTCCTGTTTTTCATTAAACAGAAAATAACGTTGCCAACATTAAAGGGAATTTTTCCAAATACCTTTTTCTTTTCTTTTTTTACTTATTTTTAAAAAGTTATAGAATTAAAATCAGAAAGTTTAGCAATGGTTTCATACATGCAAATGTTAAAAACAAAGTTGTCAAAATTCTGATTATAACTAGTAAAATTGTAACATTTTACCATTTTACGATTTTATACGATTTTATGATTTTATCATGATTCTACTATGTTAAAATAATGGTTGGGCGGTTAAGCTTTTCATATGAAATGCCCAAAAATTTAATGATTTAGTCCAATATTTTAATATGTGGTTTAAATTTATGAGAAAATATTTAAAGGTTCAATGTATTATAAAATTTTGAAAATTTTAATATGCTTTAGATTTTTAAATTAAATATTTAATATTTAATATATTTTTTAAAAATATTAATATATTTAAGTAAAATTTTACAATTCTGATTCTACGTATTCCAAATACCCCGATTATGACAATACTGTGGAAAAATCTTGCCATCCTGATTTGAGCAAGCTATAATTTATTTTCTTGCAATATATATAAACATTTATCAAAGAATATTTTTCCTTTTCTTGTTGAGGATTCTTTTTTATTACTCTTGCCTTTTATTTTTGCATAATGGAAATGCAAATAGTTTAACCGTGGAAGCTTTATGTCTAGCTATAAACATAACAGTTTTTAAATAACTGTTTTGTATTATTCTCTGAAAATAAAATATCGTTTTTAGTATTCTTGGAAACTCTTACCAGATAATTAAACCAAGTACACCCTAAATTTGTTTAAATTTTAGGTATTGGTTTCCCTTCAAACCTAATAAGATATTTATATCTTCAGAGTTTAAATCTCTGTTTATTCCAAACATGCAAATGGAATTTTATTTCATTACCAATTCAATTTCAATTCCGATTCTATATACACATTTCAAATTTCAAATTCCAATTTTAATTCTAAATCCAAATTTTAAATAATTTAATTCCGAACACAATATAATTGAAAACATCATAGTTGCTTTCTAATTCTCTCGTAATCAGGACACAATTTCTTCTATTTAATCTTAAGAATACAAGAATCATAAAATTCATAACTTAATGAGTCTAATAAACCTATGAAAACTCTTCAGTTTTTAAAGTATTGGTTCGAATATTAACTGTTGCATATTATTGAGGATTCCTTGGGAGTAGACATTTTTTTCTTTTCACTCTAAAATCCTCTCTAAAGAAATAAATGAAACGTTCATCACTCATAATTGTCAATCAAAGAATTTTAAAATATAATGTGATGAAGGATTCTAAATTTTTTATAACATTGTTCTAAGAAGAATAATTTACCTATTAAGTAAAATGCATTCTAGCTTGAATCAATAAGTTATATATGTAATGATGAACCAAAGTTTTTCATCGAGAATTATTAACATTAGAGTAATAAGTTTTCAACTTTCATACTTTAAATAACAATAATAATACAATGTGTAAATATAAAAAAATCAAGTAGGTTATATCATTTGAAAATATTTTATCAAATTTTCAATATTTTTAAACACACTGGTCATAATATCTACACAAATATAATTATATATTAAAATATATTTTTCTTAATGCATATTATGAAGAAACTGAGTATGACTTGACCAATGTCACAATAAGAGAGAAAAACTTGAATTATTCATTACATTCATAAAATAAACCTTTAGAAAAGATAAATAAATTCAGTGAAATAACATATTCTATTTAGGAGCAAGTAACATAAATAAAAAATTCAGTAAGGACAATAATAAAATTACTTAGCGGGGACAATATATGTGTTTTATATAATACATATATGTATTATAATAATATATACAATAGTGATCTCTTGCTCCCCATAGAGTAAGATAAAGTTTACTCACTTTTAATATCAACCTTTATATTTAATTCAAGGGTCATATTCTAAAACCACTGTATTAATATTTTCTTTCCATATTAAATGTTTTTAATACAACCAATCTAAATTAAAAAAAAAGTAATTCCTTGAATAAAAATGATTACCAAATATTCACAAAGTGTCCCTTAAAGTAAACATTATTTCTCATGACTTCCGATTCGATCTCCAAACTAAGTTTTTAAAAATTGAAAAAACAACTTTTGGAAACTATATAAAAAAACGATTTTTAAAATGAAATTACACAAAATGAAATGATCAAATTTTCATGAAACACCAAAATGCACTAAAAAGTAGATAACGTAATGCAATTTCAAGTGACCCAATTCCATAATAAGCAACCCAACAGTTGCAGACATAAATGAAATGATTATTCTAAGAATATAAATAATATCATATCCACATGTATAGATGCGAAAAATAGAACAAAAAAAAAAACAAAAAACAAAAGGGGTCTACAAATTTATTAGATTTCCTTCCATTATTTTCCTTTTTCATTATTATCAGAATTAACAACTATAATCAGCTCATCTTTGTAGTTTAAACATGAAAAGAACCTAAACACAAAAACCAATTTCTCAAAGAATAAATCATAAAATAAATAAAATCAAGCTGGGGTTTCAAGGAAGTGTGTAATCCATTACATATTGTAGATGCTCAAAATTGCACAACACAAAAAGAGAATCTTTTATTCAACATTTGATTTTCCTTTTATACATTTCTCAATGGGCTTAAAGCCCATTGAGACAACATTTCATTTATTAAATAAATACGCGGATACAATGGGCCCAACCATTAGGCTTACAGGAATTTTATTGGGCCAGTAGCCTGATGGGCTTAACCCGGAAAGGCTTTGGTGGGTCAAGACATTTTCTACACTTACACAGGCCCACTTCTTCTTGATGGGCCGTGGGGCGACCGGGCCCATAAGGGAGAAGGAAGGGTAAGAATAATGAGTTCATCACCCCTGTCGGGGTGACGTGGCTCACCCAATTAATGTGATGGCTGAGTAATCATTGCGGTCTTTGAAATCAGTGGTCCGGATGGCCTCGATTGGCGAGAAGGGTGGCCGAGGAGGCGCACATGAAGCGAGGTGACGCTTCGCTTCCCGAGCGCACAGCTTTTCAGGCGCCTCTGAGACTCCTATAAATACTGGCTGTAATGTTGAGGATCCATCCCGTTTCACAACTTAAACTTTCAGAGAACTCTTTGCACTTGAGATCTTTACTTATCATTGCCAGAGTCTATCTCCTCTCCCAGGAAAGCGTCCGAAATATTTCGGGATTCATCTTAGAGTAAGTTATTTCTTTTCATCTTCGCGTCTTTCTTTGTCTTCTTTTTAAAATGTCCGATAGCGATGACACCCGGTCGGGTAGCGACCGTTTACCCTCCTCTGTGAACCCGGATGCCTCCCCTAGTTCACCCTCAGTGGAGGTGGTTAGGACAATTGTACCTAGTCCACCGGAGATTAACCAGAATGTAGCAGCAGCTGGGAATCCGGCTGCAGGGGGTTCGGGAGATCAGTTTTATGCTGATCCCCTTCCTCCCATGAATAGGGTAGAGACAGTGTTAAAAACGTTAAGGGTCAAATGCGGGGTACCCGATGGGGTAATTATTAAAAACTATCCTAAAAAGTATGATTTTAGGAAGGGTGAGGGGGTTTTGGACCACCAGATTTTGTTATCTGCCTTTCACCTTTAGGTCCTTAAATTCCCGATCCAACCCTTTTTCCTTTACACCTTAGCTACCCTGGGTCTGGCCCCGCTTCAGGTGGGACCGAACTTCTTCCGGGTCCTGGCTATGATCCTGATCATCAATCGGGATCTGGGCCTTGACCTTGGACCGGCGGACCTTCTGTTCTGTTACAAAATACAGGCCCAGACGGACTGCAGAGGCCGGTACAATCTTTTTCCCCTTAGTGGGAGGAAGATTTGTGCTGGCACTAAAAAGTCCAACAAAGGATGGAAGGAAAGAATGGTCGTGGTGAGCGGGAACTGGAGACTTCCAAGCTCGTCCAGATTCAAAGTTCCTAGCGAGTTTGACCAACACATTTTCCCTTATTTCAAGCCATTCCATAAGGGGTCATGCAACTGCGATCAGTGCAATGATAAGTTAGGCCTCCATGTGCTTGAGTTTCTGGGAGCGCCCGACGAGTATAAAACTTCAAATTATATCAGAACCCGTTTTGAACTGCTAAAATCAAAAATTTGGGGACAACCACTGAGGATGTGTAACAGTTTCCTGACAGGTTCTACTTTGCAGGCTCTGTCTACAGAAATGCTGAGAATCCCGCAGGCAGTGCTGAAAAAGAAGGCCAGGCGGACAGTTGTTCCTCAAGTGACAACTTCGACCCCGAGTGAGAGTGAAAGCGGGCAGGGATCCCAAAGTGCCCCCACTCCTCCGGCTGGGCCCAATCTCCTGCCCTTGGTGGAGAACACCCCGGTAAATCCACCTCCACCGATGGGAAATGTTCAAATCGGTCAGACTCCTCCTCCAAGATCAGAGGAGGTTACCCGACCTTTAGGGGATATTCCCACTCCTGAGTTTCGTCTGGTTGAAGGGGAAACAAGCCTGACGGGAGTAAGACATCCCCGATCGGAGGAGAGTCTACCCGAACGGTCTGTCAGGCCCCGAACGACCACACAGTCGTCTCCCATCGTACTGGATGACAGTGGGGTTGCAACTGAGGTGGAAAGACCCGTGCCATGGGCGCCGAAGATTACACTCCCGGGCGGTGACTTTCTGGTTGCGGGGCACGCAACCATTGACAACGACTCTGCTCTTCGGGCTATGGGCTCACAGATATGGACGCCCATCGACCGAAAAAGACTGAGAACCATTGACCGGGAGGAGTTGACTCTGACAGGTCCAGAGGTAGCGATAAAGGTAGTGCTTTAACCTACAACTTCCTCAATTATACTTAATATTTTATTTGTTTATCTATCGGGCTAACACTTGTTCTTTTGGCATATGCTCTACCTGACCCAGGCTTACAATGCAAAAATGGAAGAGGACACCAAGCTGCTCCAGAAATCCAATGAACTTCTGAGGCTGAAGGAGGACTCCCAGATGAAGGTCGCTAACCAGTTGTCCATATCCAATGAAAAGTTGGATGTCCAGACCTAGAGGGATGTCGCTGCAGAACAGCAGCTTCGGGCTGCTCAAGATAAAATCAAAGAAACGGAGGCAGTCCGGCGGGCCCTTTTTGCTGAAACGGAGGCCTTAAAGGCTGAGAATGAGAGCCTGAAAGCTAACAATGAGAGCTTGACGGCTTCCAGTTCGAAGCTCCTGGAGGAGAGGGCAGAGATAGAGAATCTGCTTGCAACGGAGAGATCGGTGGTGGAGATGTGCCACCGGGGTGGGAACGAGATGTACAAACGTTTCTGCGAAACTTCCCAGTACCGTATCGGGTTCGGTTAAAGGTCATGCTTCAGTGACATGCAGAAACCCGTCGAAGAAAGGACTTTTGCCTCGGTAGAAGAACTGGATGAGAGTCTGGGCATCGCTCCTCCGTACAACGATCCGGTTGGCGGTCCAGACGACGTTCGTTTCTGCAAGTTCCTGACCAAGCCTCTCCCAGGAATGAGCATCGCCGCCACTCCTGATCCTCCAGCTCCTGATGGGGCCATCGTTCTAGTGAACCCCGATGATCCAGGCACCGGAGTTGGACCCTAGGATTTTGTACTAATAAAGCATATTGTAAGCCTTGGCCACTGGGGCCTATTTTGAATGACAGATAATAGTTTTTGTCCAGTTGGCTTTTGATTTTTATAATATCACCATTTCTGTCCTGTGCCTTCGGGTAGCTCAGGCCATGTGAAGGTCCATATAACACTTAGTTTATTTTTGAAAATTGATCCCTTCAGGATCTGTGTTGTGTCTTCGGGCACTTCAGGCCATGCAAAAGACAATGCAACATTTAATTTATTTTTGGAACATTGATCTCTTCAGGATCTGTGTTGTGTCTTCGGGCACTTCAGGCCATGCGAAAGACAATGCAACACTTAATTTATTTTTGGAACATTGATCTCTTCAGGATCTGTGTTGTGTCTTCAGGCACTTCAGGCCATGCGAAAGACAATGCAACGCTTAATTTATTTTTGGAACATTGATCTCTTCAGGATCTGTGTTGTGTCTTCAGGCACTTCAGGCCATGCGAAAGACAATGCAACGCTTAATTTATTTTTGGAACATTGATCTCTTCAGGATCTGTGTTGTGTCTTCGGGCACTTCAGGCCATGCGAAAGACAATGCAACGCTTAATTTATTTTTGGAACATTGATCTCTTCAGGATCTGTGTTGTGTCTTCGGGCACTTCAGGCCATGCGAAAGACAATGCAACGCTTAATTTATTTTTGGAACATTGATCTCTTCAGGATCTGTGTTGTGTCTTTGGGCACTTCAGGCCATGCGAAAGACAATGAAACACTTAATTTATTTTTGGAACATTGATCTCTTCAGGATCTGTGTTGTGTCTTCGGGCACTTCAGGCCATGCGAAAGACAATGCAACGCTTAATTTAATTTTGGAACATTGATCTCTTCAGGATATGTGTTGTGTCTTCGGGCACTTCAGGCCATGCGAAAGACAATGAAACACTTAATTTATTTTTGGAACATTGATCTCTTCAGGATCTGTAGATTTTATGATTTAATTTGCCATGATAATGATTTTTACTGATCAAGCACTATAGCCTTTTTTACAAAAAGATTAAAGTTAAAAACAGGACTTGGCCCATTAAGGGTAGTACCTCTTCAGGCGAGAGGCGTTCTGAGAGTTTGGTTCCATTCCGCCATCACTATTCCGTCGGACTCGGTATGCTCCGCGACCAATGACCCCGGTAATGGTATACGGGCCCTCCTAAGGCTCCCTGAGCTTGCCTACGAGCCCTATTTTTCGCCTAAGGACCATATCTCCGACCTGGAATTCTCTTCTTTTGACTCTCAGGTTGAAATGGTTCCGGGCGTGCTGTTGGTAGGCGGCCAGCCTGATCCCGGCAGCCTCTCTTCTTTCATCTAGGAGATCAAGATTCTGAGCCAAGTGCTGGTTATTTGGTCCTTCAACCCAGGCCTCACTCAGAAGGGTTGGAACCCTGATTTCTGTAGGAATCACAGCCTCAGCGCCGTACGCCATGGCAAAGGGTGTCTCTCCAGTGGGTTGTCTGGGAGTCGTTCTGTATGACCAGAGAAGTTCGGGCAGTTTCTCTAGCCAGTCTCCTTTGGCTTTTTCAAGTTTTTTGGCCAGTGTGTTGAATATAGTTCGATTTGTCATTTCCGCCTGCCCATTCCCTTGCGGGTAGCCAACGGAAGACGTGTTCTGGTTGATACCATGCTCGGTAAAGAATGCTCTGACCCCCTTGTTGTCCAGGTTTGTTCCGTTATCCATCATGATCGTCCTCGGTAGCCCAAATCTGCATATTATGTTGGTCCATATGAATTTGATGACGTGGCTTCCTTTGACAGTGGGATAGGCTTCCGCTTCCACCCATTTGGTAAAATAGTCAGTTGCCAGAAGGACGTACGCGTTCGACCGGATTGCTTTCGGGAGGGGTCCCACTATATCCATTCCCCATCGGGCGAATGGGTGTGGTACTATAGTAGGATGCAAGAACTTGGGTGACCGATGAATAGCATCCCCGTGCATTTGACAGGGCTTGCACCTTCGGACGTACTCTTCGGCATCCCGCGACAGGTAGGGCCAGAAGTACCCTTGAGACAGTATTTTATGGGCAAGGGTCCTGCCGCCGGAGTGGTTTCCACAAACCCCACTGTGAATTTCCTGCATCACTGCTCTAGATTTTGACGGTGTAATACATCTCAGGTAAGGACCGGAAAAGGACTTTCGGTAGAGTTGCCCATTGATGATTGAATACCGGGCTGAATTCCTCCTGACCTTGTAAGCTTCAGCTTTGTTTTCGGGAAGAGTTCCATTTCGCAAGTAATCCATCAGGGGATCCATCCAGCTGGGTTCCCAAGGGATGAGCATTACTTGTTCGGCCTCCTGGATACTGGGCCTTTGAATAAAATCCACCAGTGCAACCCGAGTCAGGTCCTCTCCGGCTGAGGATGCCTGATTGGCCAGATGATCAGCTTCAGAATTTTCGTTCCTAGGGATCTGGGTGAAGGTTACTTTTTGAAAACCTTCTGTTTCTTTCATAACGAGTGCACAATATAACTCCATTTTTGGGTCCTTTGTTTCATACTCTCCGTTGATCTGACGGACAACCAGCTGAAAATCACTGTGTAATGCTAAGGACTGGATCTGAAGGCTCTGGGCTATCCTTAGCCCGGAGACGACGACCTCATACTCCGCCTCATTGTTCGTGGCTGGGAACTGTAATTGTACTGACATATGAAGGCGTGTCCCATCAGGTGTCAAGATCTCCAAGCCAATCCCTGATCCGGAGAAGCAAGATGATCCATCCACAAAAATCTTCCAGGTTTTTTGTTCGTTTTCCTGGTCTGGCTCTTCAGTTTCGCTTTCAAGTAAAAAGTCCGCCACTGCCTGTCCTTCGATGGAAACCCGGGGTATGTATGTCAAATCCTATATGCCCAATTCGATAGTCCATTTAGAAATTCGCCCTGAGAGGTCAGGCTTTGACATTATAACCCGTAGGGGTGTTGCTGTTGGGACGACGATCGGGTGAGCTTCAAAGTAATGCCTTAGCCTTCTTTTTGCATTCACTAGTGACAGAACCAACTTCTCTTGCCTGCTGTATCTGGTCTCTGCCTCAGCTAATGATTTGCTGGTGTAGAACACTGGCATTTGAAGTTTTCCGTCCTCTCTAATGAGGGCGACGCTGGTTGACGCAGAGGATACTGCTAAGTACAGGTATAAGATTTCATCGGGAATTGGTGTGGACAGAATTGGGGGCACGGTCAAGTACTCTTTTAGACTCACCAGGGCCTCCGATTGCTCTGGACCCCAGATCTCTCCCTTCTTTGCTTTTATTGCCTGAAAGAATGGTCGGCATCGATCAGTGAGTCGTGAAATGAATCTGCTAAGTGCAACCACTCTCCCCGTCAAGACTTGAACGTCTTTGTGTGTTCGGGGCTCCTTCATTTCTATCAGGGCCTTGACTTGCGTCGGGCTGACCTGGATCCCGATCCGGTCCACGATGTGCCCGAGGAACTGTCCAGATGATACGCAAAAAGAGCATTTCGCTGGGTTAAGCTTTATGCCGTGTGACCTGAGGGTGGCGAACACTTGGCGCAGGTGGATGAGATGGTCCTCCTTCCTTCTACTCTTGACCACAGTGTCATCGATGTAGGCCTCAATTACTGTACCCATCATACCTTTAAAGATCTTGTTGACCAGTCTCTGGAAAGTGGCACCTGCATTTTTCAGTCCGAAAGGCATAACTCTAAAGCAGTATGTGCCTGATTCAGTAATGAAGGAGGTCTTTTCCTCATCTATTGGGTTCATTTTTATTTGGTTGTAACCTGAATACGCATCCAGAAAGGTCAGACGATCGTATCCAGCGGTAACATCAACCATCTGGTCAATCTTTGGCAGTGGAAAGCTGTCTTTCGGGCATGTCTTGTTCAGATCGATGAAGTCAACACAAACCCTCCATTTGCCGTTCTTCTTCTGCACTACCACTACGTTGGCAAACCATTCGGGATATCTGACTTCTCTGATGAAGCCTGCTTGGAGCAACCTGGATACCTCATCCGCTATAATTTGGTTCCGATGTGCCCCCATGCGCCTTTGCTTTTGCCTGATAGGTCTGACATTCGGGTCAACCCGTAATGAGTGCTGTGAAACTTCGGGGTCGATCCCCGGCATGTCTGTATGCTCCCATGCGAAGACATCAATGTTTTCCTGCAGTAACTGTGTTAGTTCCTTAAATTCAGGATCGGTGAGATTTGTACCTGCAAAGGTAACCTTTCCCGGGCTATCGGGCACAACGCAGATCTGCTGCAACGGTTCAACCACAATTGGGGGCCCCGGGTCCCCTTCCTTTAATTGCTATTTGGAGCCTGAGCTTTGCTCCTTGGAGCGGAATGTCACTGGGGCCTTCACCTTCTGGATCTCTTTCAGGGTGATCGCATAGCATTCCTTGGCTGCCACTTGGTCGCCTTTGATATCAATTGTACATGTACCGTCGGGGCATAAACATCTCATGATTTGGTGAAGAGTCGAAGGCACACCTTGCATTCGGTGAATCCATCCCCTTCCCATGAGCAAATTGTACGAAGGTTTGGCATCGACCACAACGAATGTCTCGTTTAGGGTCCTCTGAGCGGCAGATACCGGTAGCTGAACTTCTCCGATCGGTTCAATTTGCCTTCCGTCAAAACCTGCGATGGGGCACCGGGATGCCAGAACTTCGGACGGATCGATCTCGAGCTTTTCAAAAGCCCATTTGGTGATGATGTTGGCGCTGCTCCCAGGATCGATCATGACTCTTTTCACAAGACAGTTGGCCACCATCAAGGTCACGACCAGAGGGTCTTCATGCGGGGTTTGGACACTCCGAAGGTCTGACACCGAGAAGGTGATCTGCGTTTCCCTTGCTTTGTGGTGGGCGTCACTGACCTCGTTGACTCTTCGCATCTTTTGGGCTCTCCGCATGTGGCTCCGGCGTGACCCTTCGGTTGCCTTGGATGGGGGGCCGCCATGTATCATATTAATCACCCTGACCGGCTGTGCATCTGAGGGTTTTCGAGGGGCACTGAGGGCACGTTGATCATTTGTCCTTGGTCTGTCCCGTTGGACGTAATCTCGGAGTTCCCCGCGAAGTAGTAACGTCTCAACCTGTTGCCTTAGGTTGCGGCATTCATTCGTGATGTGCCCGAAATCACAGTGGAAAACACAATGTTTTGACTTGTCCCTCTGGTCGAGTGGCTGTCTCATGGCCGGGGGTTGCTGGAAGATTTCTTTAGCTTTGTTCTCTTGGTAGAGTTTAGCAAGGCTAACCTTCAGGGGTGTCAACCTTTCGTCGAACCTGGGGCGTTTGAACGGCTTAGGGACTGACGATCCTGGTGGGGCTGAGGATCCCGGTGGAGTTGCTCGCTTGCGATCGGTCGATCGATCCTTGGAATGAATCTCAAGATCGACGAAGGCTGACCTCCTTTGCCGGATAGTCTCATCTTCCTCAATTCTCAAGTACCCCTGGGCCCTGGAGTTTAGCTCTCCAATGCCCGATAGAGGGCGCTTTACCAAAGACTAATGGAGCTTGGTTCCTGGAATGAGAGCCATCCTGAATGCCTCAACCGCCGAATGCTGGTCACAGTTATCCACAAAAGATGATTCAATGTTGAAGCGGGATAGAAAACTTTTCAATGACTCCCCCTTCTCCTGGGTCATGGTAAAGAGGCAGGATATGGTCTTCTTTTGTCTTTTGTTTCCATAATACTGGGCAATGAAGAGCCTGGTCAATTGCTGCCAGCTGCCAATGGATCGGGGTGGCTGCTTCCTAAACCACAATAGAGCGGCGTCAGCAAGGCTTGTAGAGAATACTTTGCAAAGCAGGGACTCGTTCTCAGCGTACATGGTCATCTTCTGATGGATCTGGTATATGTGCTCCTCGGGATCCCTTGTGCCATCGTAAGGGGTGAATTGGGGCATAACGAACTTCTTTGGAAAGGGCTCTTGTGTTATCTCGTGAACGAAGGGTGACTATATCAATTCAGTGGACGCCTGGATGGCCATGTCATCAGTGGATCGGGACCTCAAGTCCCCGAGGAATTTTCTTTGGAATTCATCCATCATTGCTTGAAGCTTCTGGGGGGTTATGGACTCGTCGGCTGCTGGAGCCTTTTCCGAGCGCTGAGAAGACTCGACATGCTCCTCAGGTTTGTCGCTGCCCTGCTGGTTTAGAGAATGGCCGATTGCCGCCACGGAGGGTCATCTGCGACTATTGGCGGAACAGCAGGCTGTTGAGTCAACCTGGCCATGAGCTCTGCATTCTGCCTTTCCAAGGCCATGCTACGTTCCTCAGCAGCTGCCAAACGTTGAAGAACTTGCTCCATGGAACCCTCTGCACGATTATCTGCAGTGGGTTGAACGTCCGCCTGCGAACGAGTGATTGACATCTCTGCAGTGGGTTGGCCTTTGTTTGACAAATAGACTCAGCTTTTTGAGATGGGAAGAAGGAGGCGATTTTTCAGATCCCGAAGGACAGATTTGAAAAGTCGCGACTCCGACAGTGCAGTTCCCACAGACGGTGCCAATGTGTAGATGCTCAAAATTGCACAACACAAAAAAAGAATCCTTTATTCAACATTTGATTTTCCTTTTATACATTTCTCAATGGGCTTAAAGCCCATTGAGACAACATTTCATTTATTAAATTAATACGCGGATACAATGGGCCCAACCATTGGGCTTACAGGAATTTTATTGGGCCAGTAGCCTGATGAGCTTAACCCGGAAAGGCTTTGGTGGGTCAAGACATTTTCTACACTTACACATACAAACCATAATAATAAAGGAAACGAATAGTACCAAAAAAACAAACAAACTAGAAATTGGTGGATAAAGACCATACACACACGGTCAAATGTATTACTAATTTTATTTCACAATAAAAATTTAGTTTGGAGATTGAATCGAAAGTCATGGTTGGTCTTTGTCATGAGAAATAATGTTTACTTTTAAGGACACTTTGTGAATAGTTGGTTGTCATTTTTATTCAAGGAATTAAAATATTTTTTTTTTTTAATTTAGATTGGTTGTATTAAAAACATTTAATATGAAAAGAAAATATTGATACAGTGATTTTGGAATACTATAGTGGTTTTAGAATATGACCCTTAGATTTAATTTAAAGGTTGATATTAAAAGTGAGTAAATCTTATCTTACTCATTTGGGAGCAATAGATCACTACTGATAATATATATACAGATATATAATATATACATATTATATGTGTGGACATGATGTAAAATATTCCTCTGTCCCATTTTAAGTGTCACTTTGGGGAATCCAACTTTATAAGTAGATAATTTTTAGTATTTTTTATTGTATGAATAGTATATGAATTGTCAACTTTGCTTATAATGAGATGATGTGATAATTTGTAATGTAAGCTTTTATTATTTTAATGCATGAAGGTTAAATTGGTAAATTGATAACATAAAGTATTTTAATTTTTCAAAGTTGAACACTTATTTTGGAACGGACAAAAATATGAAAGTGGACACTTAAATTGGGACGGAGGGAGTATATATATATATATTATATATAAAAAAATTCAGTGGGGCCACTATTATGTTGGGTCCGACCCGAACCATATCCGATCGCCTCCTCAGTTGCTTCTTTTCCAATCCCAAACCTGGTAGTATTGGAGTAGTATATGGAGTAGTATATGGAAGAGAGACTCATAGACCCGCACAGTGCCACTTTCTCACTTATACAAACCTATTGGACGACGAACCCTGTCTTCTTTGTCAAGAACACCAAATTTCTACAACCAAACAGATCCTATATATATATATATATCCATCCATATATATTTACATATACACACATATTCACGCATACACACAGTTGAGAGTGATAGTGTGTGTTTCGACTGCCGTATTCTCCAAAGTATGTCCCATGCTCTTCGATTTCTCGCTCTTCTTCGTTGTTGCGTTATTGATACAATCTGTTTGATTCAATTTTTGATTCACTGTTTTTTTTGTTTTGTTTTGTTTTGTTCACAATGTTTATATGTTGTCTCTTTCCTCCATTAGTCTAGGGTTTGTTCTTTGTAGTGCGTTGGAACTTTTTAGCTCCTACTTTTTTTTTTCTTTTTTGTTTTTGGTCGTATCGAAGAAATTATCTAGGTTTTTTTTATTGACCGAGTGCTTACATTGATATTTGGGGGTTTCTTATGCTTGAATGGGCAATGCCCACACACACATAGTACATAAAATTTTCTTCAAAAAATAAAATAAAATAGTACACCAAATCGCATATATTAGTGTTGTGTTTGTACTTGTTTATGTTCTGACATATTTTAATTTTTTTCTGTTAAAATTTGGCTAGAGTTTCCCCTCAATAATCATGTAGAGCTTATAATTAAGGTGTTATTAATTGAATGTGGATATGGAAGTGCCAAAAAAAGTGTAAGCTTAAGGGGCTAGATTTATTTCTTATTTTTATTTTTGGATTTAAATATGGGTCTTTGTAAGGTAGTGACAAATTGAAACAAGGTGGGTTTTATTGAGACCTCGAGAATATTATCTGGATGAATATGTTGGATGTGCTATGGATAGATGGTCTCTTAGCCCCAGGAGGTGAACTGGAGATATAAGTTATATTGGAAGCTTTATGCCCTATGTTTGTGGTTAACGGCTTTACATTGTTTTTATTTTGTTTATATGTATTTTTATTTTCTTAGGCCATCATTCTTGGTTATGCGAGTGTGTTATAGAATCTAATTTGATTACTAATTTAAAGTTTGACACTTGACTACTTTTATGTTTAAACTGAATATTCCCTCAGGTAAACGTAGACGCATTGGGTGTGTTGACAATTTTCTCATTATTTGTTGGTGGGATATAAATATGGAGTTGTTCAATGAGTATGTCCTTAATGAGTCATTTTTTCCTCAGATATTGATAGAATAAAGCATCATCAGTCAGTCCATTTCTGAGCAAACAGTACTTT
This sequence comes from Cornus suecica, assembly GCA_963922005.1. NCBI lineage: Eukaryota > Viridiplantae > Streptophyta > Magnoliopsida > Cornales > Cornaceae > Cornus > Cornus suecica. The sequence continues at coordinate 17,906,955 of OY998242.1, read as the reverse complement.
TCCTCAGTTGCCCAAGATGGCGAATTTGACGACTATAGCCATAACTGGCATACTGGAAAAGGTATGACGTGTACTATCACAGTACTTTTCTGTTTCTACCTTCTTTTTGATTTTTTTGTTTAATATATCATTGTTATTTTTTTTGTTGTTGCTGCCTATTCTCTTTATATACTAACTGGAGTAATGCTTGCTTTTACATTTTCACTTGTTTCAACTATTGTGCAGATGACGGGGAAGGATAAGGATTACAGATATATGGCGACTTCTGATTTGCTAAATGAGTTGGGCAAAGAGGATTTTAAACTTGATGCTGATCTTGAAATAAAGTTGTCAAATATTATTATACAGCAGCTTGATGATGCAGCTGGTGATGTTTCTGGATTGGCTGTCAAATGGTGTGGCCTTGTTTCCTACTTTTCCAACCACAATCTTTTGGTGCTGTGTATTATAGCACATCAAGAATCTTTCATATTTTCCTTGTTACAACCCAAAGTGGGGACATATTCTCTGTGATTATGGGCTGAAATGATGCACACACAAACACACATATAAACAAAAATGTATGCTGTAAACACTTCTATGGATATCTAATGTTTTATGTAGTTTGTTGCTGAAGTGAGTTTAAATTAGCAAGACATACGAGGATTGTCAGCATATGTTACTGGTCTTTTGTTTGTTTGTCTTTTACTATTTTTCTGTTTGTGCGTGCAAGTTTGTGTTCTGCACAAAATTCTTTCAAAAGGCACTACTCTAAAAATTTAACAAGCATGCTTTTCCTCAATTCTGTGCATGGTTATAGTTTCAGCTTGACCTACATCCTGCCTCTTATTATTAGTCTTTTGAAATCTGCATCTTCTCAATACTCACATGGCATTTTTAAAAGCGTGATGGAATATTCTTAGCACTCGATTGAAAAAAGGAAAGGAAGCTTGACAAAACGTGTTTACTCTATCATGGGTTATTGTATTTTAAATTTAGTTTTAGGACTCTTTAATTCTCCAACATAGTTAAAATTGCCTGAAACAGTGACTTGATGATGTACTCTGGAATTTTATTGTTAAAGTCTTATCTGTTTTTTAATGTGATTTTTCAGTCTTGCTCCACTGGTGAAAAAAATCCATGAGCGACAAGTTCTGGAGATGGCTAATAAACTTTGTGATAAATTGCTAAACGGGAAGGACCAGCATCGTGACATTGCAAGCATAGCTTTGAGGACAATTGTTTCCGAAGTCCCCACTTCATCTGTCGCACAATCTGTTATAGTTTCCATCTCTCCGAAATTGAAAAAGGGGATAACTGATGCAGTAAGTTCTCACTAGCTATTTTTATACGTATGAATGCTTATGGAGAGTGGAGACTGTTGAAGCATCTTACTGTTTGATAAATATGAATTTTTTTTCTTTTTTGTTTCATTAAAATGATACCAGATTAGTTTAGCTTATAAAAGAAAATAACATGCACAGAAGTAAATAACTAATAGTTAACCCATATGATTGCCTAGTGGAGTATAAGTTGCAGTTTATTGTTGTTTGATGAAATCATTCCATTTATACTTCATCTTACCTTTTTTTTTTTGATAAGTAAGAAATGAATTAAAAAGCACTCAACCGGGGAGCGCATCCCAATTACAAGAAGCCACTAAGGGCCAAGAGAAGCCAAAAAGTCTGCTTTCTCAACACTAGACATACAAGAACGGCCCTCAACCCAACAAAACAGAGAAGAAATGATGCGATCCTTGATAGCCTCGATAGTAGATTCATTTCCTTCAAAGTAACGGCAATTCCGTTCTAACCAAATGATCCACCAAAGGCAAAGGGAAGCGGTCCTCCAGAAAAGCCGGGCCTGAGACTTCACCCGAACCACACGCCAAATAGATAGCACCTCACGAACCGACCCCGGCATCACCCAGGGGACCCCAAACAGACCAAGAATAAGGCACCAACAATCATAAGTCACAGGGCAATGAAGAAGGAGATGATCAATAGATTCCGCATCCAGTTTGCATAGGAAACACCAGTTAACCACATAGACACCCCTCAAACGCAAAGTGTCAAGAGTAAGAATGCGCCCCCAAGCAGCATACCAAGTAAAGAAAGCAACCTTAAGGGGGGCTTTAGAGCGCCAAACCGCCTTCCAAGGAAAGCCCTCCACCACCTGAGGCGTCAAACAACCATAAAAAGAAGACATTGAAAACATCCGTGAGGGGGAAGGAGACCAGATCAAAAAGTCCAACCCAAAGCCCACAGCGTGCCTATATAAGAGCTCCAGAAAAAACGCAAACCTCCTCAAGCTCCCAATCCTGAAAAGATCGCACAAACTGAACATCCCACACAAGCCTGCCGGTATCAAGATGATAACAGTCAGCTACTGAGGCAAGACGATCACGAGCAATCCTAAACAAACGAGGAAAAGAGACAGCAAGAGAAGCCTCCCCACACCACCTATCAGACCAAAATCGGATACAGCGGCCATCCCTAACCCCAAAGCGTGTGAACGAGGCAAAAGGATCCCATACTCGCCTAATGTCCTTCCAAACCCCCACACCTCTCCGAACCTGTACCCCCCCAGAACACCAACCACCCCAATCCTCCCCGAACCGACAAGCAATAACCCTCCTCCATAGCCGGTCCCTCTCCATCCCAAAACGCCAAAGCCACTTCCCCAACAGCGCTTCATTGAACGGGATCAACCTACGGATACCTAAACCACCATTCCGAAAAGGACGACAAACATTCTCCCATCGAACCAAAGACACCGGGTGGCCCTCTCTTCTCCCCCCCCATAAGAACCGCCTCTGAATCATCTCAATCCGCTGAGCCACTGCACGGGGAATCCGGTATAGAGAAAGAACATACGTGGGGATATTGGATAACGTACTCTTGACCAAGGTGAGCCTACCACCTTTGGACAAATACTGACGCTTTCAACCCGCCAACCGCTTCTCGACCCGATCAATCACAGAATCCCAGCAGGCTTGCCTCTTACCTTGGAAATGAATTGACATGTACAGAGAGTAAACACACTTGAATGGTCAAATTCATCTGTATGTGATTAATAGGTGAGGGACCAATGATTGGATCTCTCTATCTCTGAAAGAAAAGATTGAAACTAATACACCGCTCGACCACTTGCTTAGCCTCATATATGCAATGTCAGATGTCTGTGGTAGACATAGAATGCAGAACATCAATGGGCCATTTTCCAATAATAACTGTGATTTTATTTATTAATTTTTTTTTTGTTTCAAGGGATGCACTCCCCGTGTGAGTAGGGATGGCAACGGGTGCGGTTTTGGGTGGGTGTACCCTCCCCCGCCCCCACAACTGTTAAGAAACCCCTACCCCATCCCCGCCCAAAACCGGCTAAATGGGGTGGGAGGTCACTCCGTTCCCGTTTTCGTCGGGTTTTTTAAAACCGTTGGGTGCCAGCGGGTACCCGTTAATAGTTGAAAATTTCAAATATGTCACTTTAAAATTAAACAACTCTACAAAGTCATATACTTAAAACACGAAATTCAACATTATAAAAACTATATAAACCGCCAAATTTTTCAACAATCCAAATTACAATACATTCTACCAAAAATAACAACAAAAAATAAGATTGTCCAATATTAGGTTCACTTCAATCTAGACAACAACAAAAATAGAGTTTAAGATTAGTGGGTTACACTTATTTTTTATTTACTATACATATATATATTATAATATGTCTAAACGGGGTGGGGTGAGGACACCTAAAACCATCCCCGCCCCGTTTATGTGCGGTTTTTTTTCCCCAACCCTATAGTATAAACGGGGCACCCAAAACCGTTATAAACGAGGCTAGGCGGGTACCCGGCGGGGCGGGGTGGGGCAAATTGCCATCCTTACGTGTGAGTGCTTTCATTATAATTCTTACTTATCAATTTTTGGTGATTGCGTTAACCCTTTTAAGAATTAGAGAATTTGAGTCTATAGGTAGGTAGACTTCCTCTTTGCTGGACAACAATTCGTAAACATAGTTTGCATGCATCTAGAAATTTCGGAAGACACTTTTGACTTTTCCTTTTTTTATTTTATTCTATATATATATATATTTTAGAAAAACTCGAAAACATTGTGATTTAAGTTTGTCTTGCCAACAAAAAGCACTTAATATGTTCAGTTCGGTAGATTTTACTGCTTGAAGTATGAACTTATGCTATGTTTGGTATGAAGGAATGTAATGGAATGCTTTTTCATTTCATTCTTATGTTTGGTATGCTCTTTAGAATGAGAACGATCATTCTCAAGGAATGAAAATCCATTCCATTACTTAACCTATGGAATGACCATTCCATTCCTTAAGTAATGCTTTTAAAACATAAAATTACTAAATAACCCTCTCACATTTTAAATAAACAAACCACGGCCACCACCGCCGCCCTCCACCACCAGTGTCTTCATTGCCCGCCATTACTATTCCCGTTACCTTCCAATATTTTTTCTGTAAAAAAAAATACGGAAAAATATTATTTTATTAAAATTAAATATTCCCCCTGTCCCAAATTATAAGTTTCTTTTGGGGAATCTAATTTTTTTTAGATGACTTTTATTGGTGTGATAGTGAATGAAAAATCAATTTTACCCTTAGTCCCACCAAGTGATGTTCTGTTTGTAGTTTAGATATTTTGTAACTTGAATGATTGAAGGGTAAATTGGTAAATTGACGAAATAAAGTGACATTGACTTTACTTATTTTAGAATGGATTGAATAGTGAATGTGGACACTTAAATTGGGATGGAGGGAATATTTATTACTAAGAGGGGCATTTTTGAAAAATTTCCTTCTAAACTTATTCCATTCCTAATGTGCTTCTTGTTACAACCAAACAATAGAATGAGAATGATTATTTCATTCCATTCTCGTTCCATTCCCACTTGCATTCCATTCCATTCCATTCATGCGTACCAAACGCAACATTAAATGCTTTACTTAGGGTTCCATGTGGAATTGGAGCAGCATAAAGGTTTATTATGCCAAGGAAGCTGTGTGGATGGAGTTATAGGATTTTAAGGCAGAAATTTGTTTACTGGAGAAGGAATTTGCAAGACGTTCCGTTTGATATTTCATCCTACTGGGCTAGTGCTTTTTAATTTTCTTGATATCGGAATTCTCTTTCTAGCTGTATAACAAGTTATCTCCATTCTGCTTGCTTATGGATGTCAGATATCCAAATATTGATGGATATAATCTCTATGTTCCAACATTCATGTAGTATAGTAAATAATCATTTTTTTTCCATTTTTTTAAATTTGTTTTATGTTTATATATTTGGCTACGAGTAATCATTGCCTTGTGCTAACTCTTTGAATTGGTTTTTTGTTTTTAGGGAATGAATACAGAGATAAAGTGTGAATGTCTTGATATTTTGTCTGATGTTCTTCACAAATTTGGGAATTTAGTGGAATCAGACCATGAACTGCTGTTGGATGCACTGCTGCCCCAGTTGAATTCCAACCAAGCCACCATCAGAAAGAAGACTGTTTCATGTATTGGTAAGAGGAAGGAAATGAAGACATGTTAATGATTGTTATGTCATTAGGGAGAGATACATATTGTCTAAATCTGGGTAAGAATTAAGTTTTGGGGCAGTTGTCAAGCAGTAATGTAACACATATTTCATACGTGCAGCATCTCTGGCTTCAAGCTTATCTGATGATTTGTTGGCAAAGGCAACAGTTGAAGTTGTTCGGCTTTTGAAAAAGAAGGGAACAAAACCTGAAATGACCCGCACAAATATTCAGATGATTGGGGCTTTAAGGTAAGTTATCAAATTTTCATGTGATGGTACCAAATATGTATCTTATATCTCTCTCACTCGTTCAATGATTCATTGTGCAAATACTTCCGTGAATATATAAAAAGGAAGAAGACTCCTCGTGTATCTGACTAAAATTTTGTTTATATCTGATGTGTTGTTCTCCTGTTTGTTATTAAAGTTTGATGTTGGAGGAATAGGCATTATTAAGGAAGAAAGAGAAGGAAAAAAAAACCCTAAAACAATTAGGTCTGCACTTTAGTCTTCATAAACAAAGTTGGAGCCGAAATCATCCCTCTCCCAATATCCTAATTTTTATCTTCCTCAACCAGTCGTTTTATTTGTCAAATAAAAAATGTATTTTTGATGCTGCAGCTGTTTGGAAAGTTCATCTCCTTATTGACTTTTATTCTAGAAATGACTCATATAACATTCTCCATCTTCACAGATCTCCAGAACTTATTAATTTTTCCTCATGATTAGTGGGGTGTATTCTAAGCCTTGCTGGCTGGGATTTCATAAATCGGTGATAGCTAAATCTCAATTCTTTGCAAGATCTACAGGGAACTTTTAGTTTTAGTAGCTTGCTTATGGATTGCTAATTTGCTCACTTTAAGCCTTTTTCGGCTACATTTCTGTTCCATGTTATTTGTTGCCAAATCAGTGAAAAACAGTGTCTTGTGGCAGAGCATGTTTTGTAACGCTTGATACATTTTGCATAGTACTGCTTCAAGAAAAGGATGTTTGTTATTGTAGTGAGAAATATAATCTTTTAATGTAATAATCTAGGTAGCATATCATTTACAATTATCCAAACTTTTCTTTCACTTTTTTTTTTCCCTTTGAAAAGTTGTGCAAAAAAATTAGTTGTCAAACATGTTTTTGTTTGAATAAGTCACAACTCACAACACAATAACAACACTTGTGGAAATGGTCTTCATATTAAACCAGACATTTGCTACTATAAAAGGTTCTCTTTTATCTCTTTTTTTTTTTTTTTTTTTTTAGTTTTTTCTATTTCATCTAAGTAACACAGTGATGTAGCTTTTACGCTTTGCTACCCTGAAATCAGCATAACTTTTCCTGTTTGTTTATTTAACTATTTTAGATATATGCCTTTATAATAACAAGCCATGAAACTTGTGTTTTAGCCGTTCTGTTGGATATCGCTTTGGTCCCCATCTTGGAGATACTGTTCCAGTACTAATTAGCTACTGCACAAGTGCATCAGAGAATGATGAGGAGCTTCGTGAATACAGCTTCCAGGTATTGTGTGTTAGTTTGTCACATTGTTTTCCCCCGTTAAGCTGTTACATCCACCATTTTTTCCAATCACCAAGTTGATTTTATCATGTACGACACATGCATGTGCATTATTTTCTTTGCAGGCACTGGAGGGCTTTCTGCTTAGGTGCCCAAGGGATATATCTTCGTATTGTGATGAGATTCTTCATCTTGCCCTGGAATTTCTTTGTTATGATCCTAATTTCACTGATAACATGGATGAAGATACAGATAATGAGAGTTATGAGGAGGAAGAAGACGAGTATGTAGTTCTTTATTTGTGTGTGGGTGTGTGCTAGTTAATCATTTGTATATGATTGAATTGTTAGTAATACATGATTATTTATTACCTTGTAGTGAGAGTGCAACTGAATATTCAGATGATGAGGATGTTAGCTGGAAAGTTCGAAGAGCTGCTGCTAAATGCTTAGCAGCGTTGGTTGTTTCTCGCCCTGAGATGCTTTCAAAGCTATATGAGGAGGTATATTTTACAAGTGTGTCAGAGTCGATGGTTTCATTTGTTGGTCTTTTGTTTTTTGTTGACGTTCCGGGTCTTATCCTTTGCAAAATTGCTGTTTCGCTGTTATGTATGCAGATCCCCCTATTTAGAGATTAAAGTCATTTAGGGGTTTTCAGAAAGTTAAGCCATTTAGGAGTGTTAGGAGGTGATATTTATGTTTGAACTGGATACTAACTGAAAGAGTGATTACTAAATCATAATTTATTATTTTACAGGCCTGTCCCAAGTTGATTGATAGGTTTAAGGAAAGGGAAGAAAATGTTAAGGTATGGCTGAAATCATACTTTCCATATAACTTGTTTCTCCTTTGCTTGGTAATTACCTGGATTGTTCTGCTGCAGATGGATGTATTCAATACGTTTATTGAGTTACTCCGTCAAACGGGACATGTTACAAAGGGACAGAATGACACAAATGAATCGAGGCAAGTTCTTTTTTGGTTTATGCTTATTGAGTGCTGAATCTCTTTAATTTTTTTTTTCTTTTATATATATTTTTCTTGTTTGGGTTCTACATTATTATTGAATCTTAATAGAATGTATGCTGGAAAGTGAAACGGTAAGAATCTGTATCTTTCTGCGCTTGAACGTTGATTTTTTATGGTAGCAATTAATCTGCAATATACAACATTATGCTGGATGGATCATTGGATTGTATAGCGGTTTAAGTTTTTTGTTTGAAATTTATTGAGCTTCAGAAGCTAAATAATTCCCTCTCTTATATAGAGTTTGTGGGCCTGCTTGGTTCACTTTTCTGTTTTCTAAAGACAATTCCCTAGAAACAATTTTCGGCTAACTTTTTGAGATCTGGTTTTAAAGACTGAACCTTTGGATGGACTTTGCGTAGATGGGTGTTCTGAACAGTATATAAATCCTCATGGATTATTGTTACTCCTTTATTTATTATTATTGCATCTGTATTAGTAGTCCCTCCTTGTTTCTGTTGATTATAACCTGAAAATCTCAGCATACTTCTATTGAAACCTAGACACCTTCTTTACCCCCTACCATGCATATACTCCTTTATTGTTGTCAATAGTTTATGTTAAGAATGTAGTGGTATTGATGGATTAATAAGACCATTCTGCATCTGTTTCGACGGGATCCTCATGGTCTCATGTGTAAGAATATATATGCATATATATAAGCAAATGCAATTATTTGAAGGACCTGCAATTTATTCTTTGTTCTCTTTCAGATGCTCAGTTTTTACTGATAGTCTGTAGAATTGGCTTAGGTTTCACTGCTAGCCTGTCTTTTTCTATGTTAAATATTTGAAGAGAGATAATGAAGTAAGAAGAACAGAAAATGGAAGTGGTTCAATCATGACACATAAAACCCAAAGGGCTACATTTCCTCCATTACATTCTTTCTTAATTTTTATTACAATCATCACCTCTATTTATTTGTTAAATAGTATAACGAATATAGAAACAATATCAATGGAAGGTTCCATGAATCACTCCAATCAAAATCAAGTCAAAAAGTGATTTAACCCTTTAGTTGCTCCTACAATAATATTCTCTAACAGCCCCTCCTCAAGTTGGTACACAGATTTTAGCATGTCCAACTTGAAAATGAAAATGAAGTTGTTGGAGTACGGCAGGAGTAAATTCGAGACTAGTTGATCCGAAGAACCAAAAGAAATTGATTTTTTTTCGAAGATCCAAGAGATGGGTGAAAAACATGGTATCAGGAAGTCCTATGTTTAAACCTCACCGTCACCCACATTAAAAAATTGTTTCACGTGTTGGACTAAAAAGATGGCCGATATGTATGGTTTTTACCTTGTCTGGTTTGTGGTTCCATTGACCACTAATTTTTCTTTCATTGAGAAAGTGAATTTTGTTTTGATTTAGTAATGTTATTGTCTGTAGAGCTGGCCACTACTTCAGCATTAGCTTGTATTGCAAAATCTTTCTTTACAATCATCTGATCTATTAATATGCAGTCCAAGATGGTTATTGAAGCAAGAAGTACCCAAGATTGTTAAGTCTTTAAATAGGCAGCTACATGAGAAATCTCTAAAGACAAAGGTAGTCATTTGCTGATATACCATTCACTTTTTCAATTTGAATTCATTTTCACAATCTGTCATGCCTCATTTTTTCGTGGTTTTGCATTTTCTTAATTTTGATCATTAGTAACTTGTCATTCCTTGTTCGTATGCAGGTCGGTGCCTTTCTTGTTCTGAAAGAATTGGTTGTTGTCTTGCCGGACTGCCTTGCAGACCACATTGGATCCCTCATTCCTGGAATTGAGAAGGCATTGTGTGTAAGTTGATCTTTCATGCTGTATGTTACGAACTCCAGCAATATTCTTGCTCTCTTCTTTTTAATGACAGTAGTATAGTGGTTTCACCATCTTTCTTGACACACTTTACCAGGACAAATCTGCTACCTCAAATTTGAAGATAGAGGCTCTTATATTTACAAGATTGGTGTTATCTTCCCATTCACCTTCTGTATTCCACCCTTATATTAAGGTAAGACTTCAAACTTGCTCTCCAGTATTTGGTAGAGTTTCAAGGCAAAATATGGATACATGTTTTGGAGTGTTCTCTCCCCTCCACCAATTATATCGTACTGTCTGTTATTATAATCGGAGGCTGTTATATTTACAAGATTAGTGTTATGTTCCCAGTCACCTTCTGTATTTATTAAGTTAATACGTCAAACTTGCTCTCCACTATTTGGTAGAGTTTCAAGGCAAATCAGTCTGTCTATTGTAATAATCGAAGTTTGAGTGCTATAACAATCGTTATGGTCAATTAAAGCCCGAGGGTCTGAGGAATAGAAGTAAATAATAACCGGTTTATAGATTGCATGAGAACGAATAATAGTTTCTACATGGAATATGATCATAATAGATAAGTTATGAGGGCAATAACAATATCTGTAATTTTATAAAATAGCCTGCTGGAATTTCAGAATGCAGTATTGCTGGATTGGGCTTTTGTCCTTAGCCCTTTATTTGTTGACATTGTTCACGATTCCCCACTGACTGACTATATAGGAGAGTTAAGCAGCAGTGGAAGTAAAAGTATAAAAAAACACAGAAGAAATATGAAATTCTATTAATTAAGATGAAGCTCATTTTGCTCTTAACCTCAGAGTCTTATTTATAAAATTTTCAGCAGGTATTTAATAACCTTTCTGACACAAGTCTAACCAAATTAGATACAACTCAAATATCTTCAGGGAAGGATGTTTCTGCCTAAACCTAATATCAAACCAGTTAAACTTTCTCAGTTGAACTTAAAGGTAGGAGCCATACCAATCTAAATATTTTGCAGAATTTGTTTGAAATATAAACAAGACTTCTAGTTTGGGAAAAAAGAAGATTAGAAGCTTCCAAAACAAATGACGATTAACCTAGATTTTGAAATCCAAACTCTGAAAGTCACCAAATAAACTCCCATTTAGACTGTAATTGTCAAACTGCAACAATAATTTTGGTCAACTCAATTATTTTAAGCTTAGTATACCCTTGTTAACATGCTCTGCATCTGCCTATTATCTATTCGAGATTAGAATTCTGTATGTATATAGATGTTCTAGTTTATTTATTTTCTATTGATATTCTCATAGTTACATCACCCCCATGGGATATGCGGGGATGTACATATGATGTGTTTCTGTAATGATGGTCCAAAATGATGTTATTACAGGCTCTTTCTTCTCCTATTTTATCTGCTGTTAGTGAGCGGTATTATAAGGTTACAGCCGAAGCATTAAGAGTATGCGGAGAAGTTGTTCGGGTTGTCCGTCCAAATATTGAGGTGAGATTATCTATTAATTTTGAGATATTACCAGACCATTTGCTGAGGCACTATTGGTTCTATTTTTCAGGGGTACGGATTTGATTTCAAACCTTATGTTCATCCGATATACAATGCCATCATGACACGCTTGACAAACCAAGATCAAGATCAGGTTAGTAGAATTCCCAAAAGCATAATTTTGTGCAATCTTGCTTCATCTCACAATATCCATTTTCCAGGAGGTTAAAGAGTGTGCTATTTCGTGCATGGGACTTGTTGTTTCTACATTTGGCGATAATCTGAAAGCAGAATTACCCGCATGCCTTCCTGTTCTTGTTGACCGGATGGGAAACGAGATAACCAGACTTACAGCTGTGAAGGTTGTTCAAAGTTCTCACATTTGGATTTTGTTGATGATTGCTATTGAATGTTGAGACATTTTTTTAAGCCTTAAAGTTTATTTCTAAATATTGCACAATTGCCCATTTTATGTATTCTTCTCTCTTTCATTCTGCTGTATCTATTGCCATAGCCTCAATCAAATAACATTCTAACATATCCTTCCTTGCAAACTCTATCAATGTTAACATTGCTCTTTTCTTCTAGTTAACTTTAGTAAAGAAGATGAGAGTGTTTAAGGAAGGAATGTGAACATTTGTTCTCACTGGCTATGGCCTTGGATAGAGCTGAATGGGAAAATATAATTCATGTAGCCTACCCCAAATAGTGGGGAAAAGGCTTTATTGACTTGAGTTGAGGTTATACATTTGCATTTGTTTATTAAACCTAGATATTCTCTTCCAGGCTTTTGCTGTTATTGCTGCTTCGCCGCTACATATAGACCTATCATGTGTTTTAGAGCATGTTATTACAGAGTTGACTACATTCTTGCGGAAGGTATGAGCAGATGTCCTTCTATCCTATAATTTCTCAAGATATCTGGACTTCATTACTATTTCATCGAAAACTTCTGAACTAGTTTTCTGCTTTTGGAGAACAGGCTAATCGGGCATTGAGACAGGCAACATTGGGGACATTAAATTATCTAGTTGTTGCTTACGGTGATAAAATTGGTCTAGCTGCTTATGAAGTTATAATTGTGGAACTTTCAGCTCTGATAAGGTATCCCTGGCGAACCTTTTCCTATTTTTTTTTGTTTGATTGTGTCGTACCTATTTCTATGGTCTTTCGCATCTTCTTAAATTTAGTCATGGTATGATTCAAGTTGGTCTTTATGATGTTCAATGTGTCTTTATTCTTCTGTTAATTGTTCTTTAAATTGGCATTCAGTGATTCTGATTTACATATGACGGCTCTAACTCTTGAGCTCTGCTGCACCTTGATGGCCGACCGGAGGTCAAGCCCACATGTTGGTTCAACTGTTAGAAATAAAGTTCTTCCTCAAGCATTAACATTAGTTAGAAGCTCGTTGCTTCAGGGGCAAGCCCTTTCGGTATTCTCTTTCCCTTGATTGAACTTTTAGTTTTGTCCACGCAGTTGGCTCTATTAAAGACCACCTTCTTGTGATATTGCAGGCTCTACAAAGCTTTTTCGCTGCCTTGGTATATTCGGAAAACATGAGTTTCGATGCTTTGCTGGAATCACTTCTTTCGACTGCAAAACCATCTCCCCAGTCTGGTGGTGTCGCCAAACAGGCCTTGGTTTCCATATCTCAGTGTGTGGCAGTTCTATGCCTGGCAGCAGGTGATCAGAAATGCTCATCTACAGTAAAAATGCTGACAAACATCCTGAAAGATGATAGCAGTACCAATTCGGTAATTATTCTATTTTGTTTCCACTTTAGGTTCATATAATAGATCTATAGCAATGTGGAGTTAAATTTATTTTATTTGTTACTTAACTTTCATTCAAACATATTTGGTTGGTAAATTGGTTTCGGTTATTGATAATAACCCTGACATTTCTAAGTTTGGCTTTGCTCCTGTTGTTTGTTCTGCACCTTAACTGCTTTTAACTGATTCTTGAATGGTAGTTTGTTGGCCTGTTTTTATGATAGGCTTATTTGGCTTTTTAAGTGAGAGAAACTTCTTTGAATGGTCTATCACTGGGCTCTTTCCCAGACTAGTCAAAGGTCATAGAACCTTATTAAGCTATTTGCAGTGATACTTTATGTTCACTGGGACTTGGTGTGGCTTGGGTGTTATTTTATTTGTCTTTAGTTTAATAGGAATTCATGGAAAGGAGATAAACCACTTGTGCTTAATGAAAATCCTCTCCAAGTTTCCTACGTATTCTTTGATCTTTTTTATACTATATTATTTGAAGGAGATCTTTGGAATCCTGTTACCAATGTGTACTAATGGTAGAGGCCAGGTAACTCTCAATCAGAAATTGAAATATTTATCAGTTCCAGCTATCTAATTATCTCTTGGGCTCTATGGATCATATAAGGGGTTGAAATTTTCATCGATTATAGAAAGGTCTTTGGGTTATTCAACAGTTATTGCTCTGCCCCTTATTCATAAATCTGCATGTGTGGTTTAGCTGGGTGAGCTCTGTGCTTTGCTGATTGGCAGTCCTTGCAGTTTCTTTCTATGCTGATTCTGTTTTTACCACCTTTCTAATTGCGAGTTCGACAATGGTTTTGATAAGAGTATAGCTACTCGAAATTGATACAAATCACTTTACATAAAACAACTGATCTTGCATATTTAAATAGCTGCTATCTTCATGTATACAATGCTCAAACATAGAATAGGGAATGGGAGAAGTAGACACCATTTACTGGTTGCATATGTCTATAAAGAAATTTTAACCTTGATTAGAGCTCATTAACACTTGAACAGTTTTGACTGTAGCTTACTTTTGCGTCATGCATCTATATACCTTCAGTTGTGTACTGGAAACTCCTTCCGTCTATACATTTGTCAGCAATGGTGGATAAACATTTTTTAGATTAAATAAAATAAAAAAAGTTCTTAAGCCAGCTTATATTCCATCACCCGCTTACTTGTGTTTTGTAAAGGCTTTTACCTGATACTTGGATCTTTATTCCAAATCAAATTTTTCCACGATATTTTTTTTCTTATTTGAAGGAATGCGGTATCAGTTATACTTTAGTTCTTTGAGCATATTTTTATCTCATTGGTTTGTATCGACAGTTTGTGTATTCTTTAATTTTTAATTTTGATTCTTAGTTGCGTTTGAACTTCTGTCATAATTGATCTGTTGACAATAGTGCCTTTTCAATTCCTTAATGTTGTTTTTAGGCTAAACAACACCTTGCGCTGCTATGTCTGGGAGAAATTGGGAGGAGGAAAGATCTAAGCTTGCATGCGCATATTGAGAATCTTGTTATTGAATCCTTTCAATCTCCCTTTGAGGAGATCAAGTCTGCTGCATCTTATGCTCTTGGAAATATTGCTGTTGGTAATCTATCGAAGTATTTACCATTTATTTTGAACCAGATTGATAATCAGCAGAAGAAACAATATCTTCTGCTTCATTCTTTGAAGGAGGTGTGTGCACTGATCTATCGGAGTTCAATGTTGTTGTTTCTATCAGCATTTTCCTGAATATGCCTATTCTGTCCTACACTCTACCAACCCTTTTGCAGGTTATCGTGAGGCAATCTGTCGATAAAGCTGAATTTCAGAATTCAAGTGTTGAGAAGATACTTACTTTGCTATTTAACCACTGTGAAAGTGAGGAAGAAGGTGTTCGCAATGTGGTAGCAGAGTGTCTAGGTAAAATTGCCCTTATCGAACCTGCAAAACTTGTTCCTGCGCTTAAGGTATGATCTGCCAGAAACAATATGACTTCTATATATACTTCAGTATTGCATTCAATTTGTTCCTTTTGGTATAACATACTTTGTTGTTTTTATATTGCTGTAGGAACGTACAACCAGTCCTGCTGCACTCACTAGAGCAACTGTTGTCATTGCTGTAAAATATTCTATGGTGGAGCGGCCAGAGAAGCTAGACGAGATTATCTACCCCGAGATTTCATCTTTCCTGATGTTAATTAAGGACCATGACCGGGTAATTTTGGACTTAAAATGCTAAAGTATTTTTTTTTTCCTATTACTACACATCTGGGATTGTAAGGAATTTTGCAACATTAGCTTGGATTCTTTAGTCATTTTTTTTTATACTGTTAATGCTATTTTCCTTGAGGTGAACATCTGCATTCTGGGGAAGTTTTGTTATTTAAGTATGGATTCGTTTATCTCATTTTTTTATCCATTTATCTTTATTTTCCTATTCCTTCTTGACTTTTCGTCAATGATTGCAGCATGTTAGGCGCGCAGCTGTCTTGGCTTTAAGTACTGCAGCCCACAATAAACCAAACCTCATTAAGGGTCTTCTCCCAGAATTGTTGCCACTTCTTTATGATCAGACAGTTATTAAGGTAAGTTAACCTCTCAAATGTCAGTGTCATGTTTCTTGAGCGTGTTCCTTATTTCAATGCTACCTATTGTGTTACCCAGTGAGTGAAATTTTCCCCTTAGTAGGAGATATATATCCATTCACATTTGCATAGATTGGTTGCAGATACTGTTGCACTGTAGATTTATATGTTTTTATTCAACTCTATTAGTTGTGGTAGTTTAATGTTAATATGACATTCGAAGCTCATAGTGCGGATCACACTAGATCATCATTGCTGAAGAAAGCATTTCCACAACGTACTAACTGCATAACAGGGACACCGAAAACATAATTGGTTGATGACTTTAGAAGTCGTGGTATGATTCCCTTTCTCCATACACTCAATTTTGATTACCTTTTTATTAGGAACCAAGGGTTTGCTAGGAAGGATGCATTCTAAAAGCTGTGTAATAAACCAGCCATATGTTCTGGAAAGAGAGGTCATATCTCAAGAAAAGGAATAGCTCTCGCTGAACTGAGACCAATATTAGTATTAGAGGGGCCAAATGTTGGACTACTTTCTGGTTTTGTGAGCGGAGTTGCAGCGTTTTCACACAATAATGGGCAGAAATGCATAAGAAGCCACCTTTGAAGGAATTGGGGCTTCAAGTGAACCTCCGAAAACTTAGATTCTTCACTAATGTTTCTTTGACATGAAAAGAAATTCACACAAAGCAAGCAGTATGTGCTTTATATGTCTTATCTTTTAATAAGGTCCCAGTTTCACATTACGTTTGCTTAGAAACATGCCCTTTGTAGCTTCCACCTTCCAAGTTGTAGATATCTCCTGAATGCGGATCACATTAAGTTAATAGTGTAGCCTCTTTGCCAACTAATGTGTCGCTCGGATAAGCAATTCCAGAGGAGTTGGGCCATACCAAACATTTTTCCAAAATTAAACAAGAGATGCGTCTTCCGCCAGCTGTTGAGACACCTTTTAACAGGAGGAACTTTTGATGACTCTCTTTTCAGAAGTTAGAACTATATTACTGTATTATACTTTGAGTCAATCGCGTGCATCAGATCTGTCGTCATGAGCCCCCATAGTTGCATATGTTTTTCATTGTTCCAATGTAGAGAATGTTATAGGCTTTATGGGATTTAAAATCTTCACCTTCCCCTGCACGAGCAGAATTTCTTTGCAATTTATTTAATATAAGTCATAGAGGCTGGATAAAGGAAAAGGTTAGTAAGAAATGTTGTTTTCTTCATACTGTCAGTGGAGAGAGATATGGAGGATTATTAGTTAACTAGCTTGTGATGGGACCATCTAGCTCCTCTGTAATATAGACCTTTTGTATGGCCTGGGCCAACTTCCGTATTGTAAACCTTCTAATGATTTTTTTTACTTTCTTACTTAATAAAAGTGTAATAACTTTTCTTAAGCTCTTTTTTTCAATTACGTAATGGGGAGACAAAGGAACATAGAAAAGAAGGCGGTGTGTGTGCCAAGTTTCTTTTTTGGGGTTCCATTACCATCACTTAATAGTTCTTGGTCCCATGGTCATGTATTCTTTTTTCATTTCTGTTGCAGCAAGAACTGATAAGAACAGTTGATCTTGGTCCTTTCAAGCACACAGTGGATGATGGCCTTGAACTGAGGAAAGCTGCATTTGAATGCGTAGATACATTGTTGGACAACTGTCTTGATCAAGTGAACCCTTCATCTTTCATTGTTCCTTACCTTAAATCTGGTTTGGATGGTGAGTTGTTAGCTGACGTATCATTGTGATTATTTTACATGTGTGATGCATTTAATTTTAGTTGTGGAAATTGATGTTAGTGGATTCCTTTCATTTTTCTTATTTTAATCTGATTTGATATAGTGTGATGTACTTCTTCATGGATGGGGTTGTATTTCTTTTTCCTCTGTCCTTGTTTGGCTTCTTACTAATTCCTCTCTGTAACCTTTGAGATCTGGGGATTACTCAACTCATTGTCATTTTATTTGAAGTGTAAGTGTCGTGGTTATTGTTGAGTCTAATGAGTTGCTTTATATATACTAATTTGGATATTGTTTTTTTACAGATCATTATGATGTTAAAATGCCTTGCCATCTTATTCTCTCAAAGCTTGCGGATAAATGTCCTTCTGCTGTATTGGCAGGTCAGTGTCATTTCATTTTGATTTCTGATAACACGCGTCTAGCATTTGCATCTGATACCAGTTTTTACTTTTATTTTTTATTTTTCAGTTTTAGATTCATTGGTGGATCCACTCCAGAAAACTGTAAATTTTAGGCCAAAGCAAAATGCTGTCAAGCAAGAAGTTGATCGTAATGAAGACATGATTCGGAGTTCTCTGCGAGCGATATCATCCTTGAATCGCATAAGGTCTGGCTCTTGACCGTTTCATGCAATACATACATATATATACACACACGCACATTTACAAAAGGTACACACTATCGCACTTCCTAAGAAGCATGTAGACTTCCAATACTGACAGTTCTTTGAACTTTGGTGCATTTCATATGCTTGTTAAACAAATATTATTTGGTATCCTAGAAAGTCGAAACGGAAACCAATTCTGGCACTTCTGGTTTCAACATTAAATCAATATGGCATGTCCTCCAAGATAAATATATAAATGTGGATTGCCATCTAGTTTTGGATAGAGAGCTGTGGTAGACTTCCAGATTTTCTATCTGCCTGTTAGCTGGTGTTTGAACTTCGGCTTTCCTGGTAAATTTCATATGAAAATGCCCATGAATCTTGGAAACAAATGGAATCGGCTAGTCCTTTATGTCGCTATATTAAGCTATGAAACTTGCCTCTTTTACATTACACTCCAGTAGGTCTTTGCCAAGTGCGTATTTTCCATCTGTGTGTGTGTATTTGCAGTGGAGGAGATTGCAGTATGATGTTCAAGAACCTCATGAGTGAAATAGCCAAGACTCCAACTCTGTGGGATAAATTTTGTTCTGTTCGGAATGAGTGATCAAAATGATGAATCCCAGCTTGTTTTAACTCGTTGCTGCATAGACTGAAAAAGGAGAACACTGTCCTTGATTTCTCGGTACAAGTATCTCTTGAAAAGCTTGTACACCACAAAGTTGGGGACTGACACACTCGAGATTCTGCTTGAAGGAGCTTATTTGGGAAGATGAACATGTCGTCCTTGTCAAAGAAGATCAGATATAATCCCCATTGTATACGGTAGCAAACTTAGCTTAATATTTTATGGACTTGTCCGTTTTATCTGTTATGTACATTAATGGAAATCGTCAATCCCATCAGTGCTAGCGTTCTTGGCCTGCATATAGAATACATTCACATTTTTGAATGGGAATCGTTTATAGTGATAGAGGAATTGCAAGGTTTGTCAGATATGGATATGGTGCTAGAATCTGTGTTTTGCTGTTTTTGGTGGTGTGGTGGTTGTTATGGCACCTTTTAATATAAGCCATGGGTATTTGAGTTTTACTTATATTATCGTCCATTGGCTATGGTAATTCATTTGTACAAGCACTATGGTTTCAAATGTGTTGTGGCGAAAACAAACAAGTGGGATTATAGAACCCTAACATTAAGGTAAATGTAGACACAAATATACTATAAAGTGCATTACTAAATTTTTATATTCCAGAGTTTATTTAATTAGATAGAAATATAATGAAAACTGAAAGCGATACAGAGTAAAATTAACTTTATAGCATTCACTTGTGAAAAACAATTATTTTGCTAATTTGGGTACCATAAAGTGATTCTATGATTTCAAACATCAAAATGAATATGAAATTGTATTTATTCAAGGGTTGCGAGCCTTTAACACCCCTATAGTATAAATATAGTGCGGATAATCCCCTATGGTTCGAATTGATCCCAAATTTTTCAAATATGTGCGAATCGACTCTATTTTGTGTAAAATGACATATATGCTCTTAGTATAAATTTCAAAAAAATGGAAAAAAAATATATAAAATTTGAAATAAATATATAAAATTCGAAAAAAATATATAAAATTCGAAAACATATATATAAAATACGAAAAAAATATAAAATTTGAAACAATATATATATAATTCAAAAATATATATATTAAATTTCAAAAGAATATAAATTTGAAAAATTATAAATTTTGAAAAGAAAAATATAAAATTCAAAAAATTATATAAAATTGGAAAAAACATATATAAATTCAAAAAATATTTATAAATTTTGAAAAAAATATATAAAATTCGGGAAAAATATTAAATTCAAAAAATATATATTAAATTACGAAAATAAAATATAGAATTCGAAAACATATATAAATTTCGGAAAAAAATATAAAAAATTCGGGGAAAAAATTAAATTAAAAATATATATATTAAAATTTGAAAATAAAATATAGAATTCGGAAACATATATACAATTCAGAAAAAAAAAAAAAATTCGGGGAAAATATACTTCTATTTTCTACTTTCATTGACTTTAAATTTTGTTTTGGTGTATTGTACTTTGGTCACTTGTGTTTTTTATACTTCTATTTGCACAACTATTTGAATTTTATATATTTGTTTAGAATTTTATATATTTTTTCAAATTTTATATATATATTTCGAAATTTAATATTTATTTTTCAAAATTTATATATATTTTTTGAAATTGAATTATTTTTTTACGAATTATATATATATTTCGAATTTTATATATATAGAAAATAGAAAATAGAAGTATATTTTTCCCGAATTTGATTTTTTTTTCTGAAATTTATATATGTTTTCGAATTCTATATTTTATTTTCAAAATTTAATATATATTTTTCGAATTTAATATTTTCTCCGAATTATATATATATTTTTCCAAATTTTATATATGTTTTCGAATTCTATATTTTATTTTCGAAATTTAATATATGTTTTTCGAAGTTAATATTTTTCCCGAATTTTGTATATATTTTTCAAAATTTATATATGTTTTCAAAATTTATATATATAAATTTCGAATTTGAATTTTAAGAGAAATGGTAAAATGGGTATTTAAGAGAGTATAAAAGTCAAAGAAGTGGGTATTCACACGTTTTCAAAACTTGCAGGGGGATATTCGCACGTTGCAGGGGGTATTCGAACGTTTTCGAAACTTGCAGGGGGTGTTCGCACGTTTTCCAAAAGTGCTGGTGTCAATACACACATTTTCAAAGTATATGATGTTATTGGCACCATATTTATACTACAGGGGTGTTTTTTGTACTTAACCCTTTATTCAATAAACATAAGTAATTTGGTCTTCTTTAATGGTTAATATTTTTCTACTCAAACTTAAGCTAGGAACTAGAAGTATATTATTATAGTATTTTTTTATTAGAGTTTTTGTATTATCTTGAATCTGAATACCTAAATCATAAAGATGACAACTTTTGCGAAAAATATTCAAACTTTTGGTGTTTTATGTGTAGTATTTTTTAAAAATTCATCCACAATCTCACCTTTTTTCTTATTTTTTTTTTTTTAAAAAAAGAATTATTTTATTGTTTCTTTTTATTCTATTGTTTTGTAACTTAAAAGTGTAATTTGTGGAAATTGTAGGGAGGTCAGTGTAATAAATACACAAAACTTTGGTGTTTTATATGTGTAGTATTTTTTAAAAATTCATCCACAATGTCACCTTTTATTTTTATTTTTTTTATTTTAAAGAATTATTTTATTGTTTATTTTTATTCTATTGTTTTGTAACTTAAAAGTGTAATTTGTTGAAATTTTAGGGAGGTCAGTGTAATAAATTCTCAAAAATAAATACACATCCCTCTCTTGGTTGCGTAGGTTGTTGTTACGTTTGGGTTCATCATGGAAGGCGGGGAAGAAGAACTGAGCATACAAGAAATTGCTTCAAATCTCTCTACTTACAAGGACCAGCTTCATCAGGTTACTACTTTAACTCTCTCTCTATAGATATGCATATATATATACACACACACACACGCATACAAACATGCAAATGTGTATTGGTGTTTTAGTACTGCATTATCAATAGGGTTTTTATGTTTTGGGGACTTTCATTCTCTTCTGCTGAGCTAGGGTTTTTTTAATTTCTTTTCTCTTGAATTCTGAAATTTAGCCGTTAATTTATTTGTGTTATGAGTTAGGCTATTGTGAAAATTTGAAGGTTTTGAATTACTTGAATTCGCAATTTTGGTAATTAGTAGATTGAGAGAGAGTTCATTGTAATTCCCAATCCAAATTCCTTAAAGATACAATTTTGGGTTTTTTGCGATATCTGGTGCTTAGGTATAAGTATAACAACTAGGGCTAGGGCTAGGTCTTTTCACTTTTAAAGTTTAGGGCTCGCTGACACAAGATAAGAAAAGGTTTGACAATCTTGGATCATAAAGTAACCTAATACCATTGTGGGTGTTTGTCTTTATATATATATATATATATATCGCTCACTCAGCATATGTATGCTCTAGATCCTTTGTCTCAAGTAGGTCTCAGTGGCGCTTAAACACCTCTACTTCGAATATAATTTAGTCGGATTTGCTATATGTGATTCTATTTAGAAATATGTAGATAGTGGGTATATATGTTGTAAGAAATTTTTAATTGGAAAAGAAATATATAAATATAGTATATTACTCAACATATTTTATAACTCCATCTACAGTGAAGTTCCCTTAATTTTCTACAGAAGTTAAGGGGTCTCGGCGTTTTTTGTAGAACTATGTTTTCCCCATTCGTTTGACTCTTGGAGGAGGGAACTCTTCACGCCAAATGTTTGACTGAACAAAAAATACTGAATAGTGAAGAAAAGAAGAACAAGTTATGTATAATGTAATAGGTTGAATGAATACGTTTGCCCATAAGTTTTGCTGCATATGGTCAGATTTGTGTATTAATTTTCCCACGGTTTATATTGCGTGAGATACTACTTTAATTATTCTGACATGTATTCATTTTTAATCTTACCATTTCTTGTTTAATCACTTTACATCTCAAGCCTCAGCATCCACATTTATTTTTTGAATATCTTATTTTTGCCGCTGTAATGAATGTTTTATAGAATTTGACTTAGTATTTATTAGGTATAAGTTGGTTGCATGATGTTAAAGAAGTGCTTCTCTATTGAATCAGTTTGTGTATTTATTCCATGAGCAACACCCAAGCACTTCCAAAATGCAATGATTCTATGAGCAACTTCAAACAATCCCAAACTCCCTTATAAAATTCCTTTCTCAGCAGGATGAGCTTCCTTTATGATCTCTAATCCATCCCTCTGTGAAAAATCAAGGATAGAAAATGAAGTTCTTTACTTTTTTTTTTGGGTGTTTTGACCATTGTTTTTGGTACTTCTGCACTTGTGTTTAGAGTTTTGCTATTGTTACATTCTCTATATGTGGTTTTAGTCCTGCTTGTCTTGGACACACTTGATTTTACAGCTTCTTTCTAGGCCTTTAAGTTGATGCTTATTTATGGTTGTGTTACTAATAGACAATGTCATCAGTATATAGCTTAAAGTGCTATATCAGTTAAGCAATTTTCTTCAGTATTTCTGTTCCATGTTTACTTTTGAAATGCTCTTATAACTATGAATTTTCCCCATTAATAAATTAGGTCAGAAAGCTTTTGGATGATGACCCTGGAAATTCGGAATATGCTGACATGGAAAGGGAGCTTGTGGAGGTAATTCTCATGCAATAAATTCTTGTGGGCATTTCATTTTAAGTATCTATTACTCAAAAGGAATAGACTTGAGCTATGTGTGAGAAATTTGTTTCGAGGAAACATAAGTACATCTTCTTTGTGCTTAAAGGGATCGCGAATTCATATTCTTCATGCCCAAAGGATTCAGAAAATCTTATTATGGTTGATTATTTGGCTCCAATAATTTCTTAGAATATTTTTCTCTTTTTGTGCGTCTCTCCCTGCTTATGTTGGTCGAACCAGAAACGTTGATTAATTGCCAATGACTGGAGTGGATTATTTTTATTCCTGGGTTCTTAAGGTAAGGAAGGTGTTTACGTCAAAATCAATTGTATACCCCTAAAAATGAAACTCTGGAGAATGTACAAAATTGATGCAGCTAAAAAACACTTTATAAACATGTCCATTACTTCTATCTTGGTTGCCATGCAGGTGTGCTATGTGTCATGAATCTCATGATGGCCAGGCTGCCTCTCTATCTCCTGATTTCAGATGTTCACACTGATCTTCTACATTTGAATTTCAACTATAATTTGGCTTTTAATATTGAATAAGTTTTCCATTAATTTGTACTTGGCTAATTTTTTGTCTGCAGGTAATTGCTTTGACAGAAGAACTCTTGGCCACTGCAAAGCAAAGTGATACTCCTGGAGTGAATGTCGGGACAACTTTTGATGCCTCTCCTAGTTCACGCCATTCTCGGGGTACTTCTCCCCATAATATGGTAAGTATCATATATACTATGTCGTCACGTCAAATTGTTTAACTCTTTCTTGTTTGTTTGTGTTGGGTAGGATCCTAGGAGGTATGCCTTATTTTCCATCAAGGCAACATTTCCTTAAGAGTAGGAGGAGAGATCAAGGTAGACAGCTGTCATTCAAAATAATGGATTTGTCAGAGTTTCAACAGCTTTGCTTAGAGATACTTTCAGGCCATTTAGACAGTTAATGTATAAAAGAATAAATAATTATGTTTCTTATTTACTTCTGAAAGAATATCTATCTGCCTTAATCTAACTGTCTTACTGAGGTGATACATCTCTTCAGCAATTTTGATTTTCTGTACTTGATCAGTATCCTGTACAGCAGCGAAAACTAATGTCTAAATGTTTATGGTGCTCTGCTAATTTAGTTGGTGTAATGTGGTACCTTGATCTGTATGCCTTGTCTCAGTTCTGAACTTTCATGCTAGTAGGTGTGTCTTACTTTGGGTGCTGTGTAGTGCTGAATCTGGATGCTCATTTCACTCTGAATTTTGCGTTCAGTATTGTGTAGCAAACTAATGTTTAATATTTTCAGTTGGGTCATGAAGTACTTGATGACTATTGTGTGTCACATAGACATCAACTTGATGCACAAGAATAATGGTCGCTCCTTCTCATTTGCAGTCGCCTTTTTTATTGTGAAGTTGTTTGTCTGATGTGTAAGATAGTGTTTTTTTAAAAGGTTAACGGAACTTAAGCTTTTACGGTAAATTTGGCTTTAAGAGGGTAACTATTTGTATCTTTCAACTGTGCGTCTGTTCTCCCATGTTAGCAGTGTTTCTCTATCTTATATATGAGCTCATATTATGTTATGTATGTTTTATTTCCTCATCAGGAATTGAGAGACATCCCTGACCATTTTGACAAGTTTCCTGTTGGAACCAAAGTTCAGGCTGTGTGGAGCGAAGATGGGGAATGGTATATTAAATTTAAAAGAGAGATCCAGCTCCTCAATCAAGTGTTTCTTTCTCTATATAATTTCATTTGCTTTACTGTTCTCCTTTTTCTTGTGCATTCTTGATTAGTTGAATGTTCAGGTATGATGCGAGGATTGAGGCATATTCTACGAACGGGTATTTTGTTTGCTATGATGGATGGGGTAATAAGGAAGAGGTATGATTTGCATTGCCACACTCTAGAATCACGCAACTCTTACTTTCATCCATTGAATTATGTAAATAATCATGTGTTGGTTTTCTGTCTGTTCCAATTAGCTTTATCAAAATCTTGTTTGAGATATGGGGGACCATTAACAATACTCCATCTGTCCCATATTAGTAGTCCAGATTACTTTTCTAGGATATCCAATATAGTTGTGTTCAATTTGAAAACTCAAAGCAAGAAAATGATATGTTTCCATTGTTGTGCTTTAAGATTCCAAAAATCTTCCAACTTTGAAATACATATATTGTCATATTCAAAATTAAATGGATAGGTTGGTAATTTTAGAAGCGGACATTGCATTGATGCATTTCGACTTAAAAAATTCTCACCAAGCATTAACAGCTAGTATGAAATCAATAGATTCTTTCCTGTTGTTCTTGTATTTTTCAGAAATTGTTCTACTTTGACTACTCATGGTGTTTTGTCCTTCCTCCCTTTTGATTCTATTCATTCTTTCCCGTTGTTCTCATGTTTTTCTGAAAAATCATCAGTAGTGTACTGACACTAGCTGTTTCCAGGTGGATCCTGCAAATGTTAGACCTATTAAAGAAGGGGTTGGCGATGCTTTGCTGGAAGCTGAGAAGGAAGCGGAGGCTACTAAACAAGCTATTAAGCGGAAGATTGCACAAGCAGCAACTGTGGACTTTCAGTCGCGGAGTTTACCAGAAAAGTTTCATATAGATCCTAATGACCCTGAAGATGTGGTAAGTATATTGATGTTCAACTTCTTATCACTGGCTGTAGAGCAATGTATTTTTTGTATTCCTGCTTTTCTGTAAATTGGCTGAAGAATCTTTCATCCACTTGGACATGACTGAGAATTTTTGTTGCTTAAGTAGAGCGTTTTTCAAAATTCCAAAAAAGGGGTTTAGGGAATACAACCTAAGGTGCTCTGGTTCAATATTCTACCTCAAAATTAATTTGTAATATGAGCAACTGCGATCCCGTCTACAAATGATTTTTTGAGCTACCTTGTTTTGCAGTTTCCTGAATAGTACCCACATCTCTGGGAATAAAGATCATTTGTCATTTTCTCTTTTGCTATCTTTTTTTCGTCAGTTGTTCCCAGCCAGTCACTCATCTGACAAAAAGTATATGTACTTATATGCTGGTTGACTTTAATGCTTATGATGCTTGGGTTTCACCGATTGATGGGATGATATAGTTTCCTTATTCTCCAATTGAATGATTTCAAAAGTTTTTCTTTTCCCTGTTTTTTGATCTGGAACAACTGCTAACCCCTAATATTTGCAGAAAGCTGCCAAACGTAAGAAGATACATTCTTTCAAGTCAAAGATGCGAATGGAGCAACTTGAGGTCACACAGAATAAGAGGCAAAATTCTTGGCAGCAATTCCAGACAGCCAAAGGTCGCTCTAAAAAGGTTTGATTGGCAACCATTTGTGGACTTATAAAGTGCACCATTTTTTATTCCTTAAATGAACACATATGTAGGTTACTCACCGGCCAACAAACACCAGTTGATGCCCAGAATATCTTGAGAAGGAAGGATGGTAGTAATTGTTCTTCATATCAATTTTACATGCGATCGTAGGAGTTGTTAGTTTGAATGCCTCAGGATTAGTTAACATGGTACATGTGGGATGCACAGCAGGATGATAGTGCAGCTTTCATTTGCTCTTTGAACGTACAAGAGTGTGAAAATAGATGATAGTTCAGCTTTCATTTCCTTTATTAATGGCAATAAATGTTTGATATGATTAAAATTAGTTTGAAATACTAGCCTGATGATGGCAGGATGATATGTTTGATTCAGCAGCTTCGACTCGCACTGTAGTAATCTAGATACGTGGTTCTGCATGTTCCACCACTTCTGTGTTCCATTCACACAATTTTAGGTATTGTTTTCCCCCCTCCCTCTTTTCTGGCTGTATTTAATATCTTTTTCTTTTCTTTTCTTCTTTAATACTTTTGTAGATTGGTTTCTTCTCGGGGCGCAAGCGTGAGAGCATCTTCAAGTCTCCAGAAGATCCACATGGTAAAGTTGGTGTAACTGGAAGTGGAAAAGGTTTGACCGAGTTTCAAAGGAGGGAAAAGCATCTGCATCTCAAGGGAGCGAATGCTGAGACTGACGATTAGATAATTGAGTTGATCTCGAGTTTCTTCTCTTTCTATTTGCCTATTCTGGCCTGCATCTTCAGTCTGGTGACCAGCCAGTTTGGCATGCATTGCCACTAATGCAAAGTGCATGGTCTACCATGCAAGAATTGTGGGAAATAGGTAGCAGATTCTGGTTCTCAGAAATTCTGATAAATTCTAGTCAAAACTTTATCTTTCTGAATCTTTCATGGTAGTTACAGCATTGCTTTGTAATTTGTGGGTGTACCGTGCATGGATCATTAGGTAAATATATATGCTGCGGGATGCTGTATCATCAGGCTTGTTACAATGGAAGAGATGAATTGATATATATGCAGAAGGGAGCCTGCTGCAAATGTACGATCGTGTATGACAGCTTTTGCTATAACGAGTGTAAGATAGGAGATGGCAGAGTTTTTATTTATTAGTAGTTTTTGAAGGTAAGATGACAGAATTGTTGCTCAAGGTCTTATTTTTAGTTTTATTTTTCAAAGGTCTCAGAGATTTTAATGTTGGAATCTGATAGTATAAAGTAACAAATTAGTTGAATACCCTATTGCTAGTACAGGAGGATTTGATTGATTTCATTAGGACAATATGCAAAAGGTTGGTGGATTATAATGCTCAACTTGTGTGGTAAAAGAAATGAAATATTTTCAGTCAGTAGGGAAGGCATTAAAAGAAGAAAGTGGTGGTGTGGTGTGATTAGGGAATATAAATGTCTTTTTGGTTCTACATATCTGTGCTTTGAGGGTATATACTTTAAATTCTTCCAAATCTTCTTCTTTTCTACTCTGATGATCCTCCAATTTGTATTACTTTTTGAACATTCAAATTCAGTGATGGTGGTGGTTAAGCCTACTTTCTGTGAAAAAGGGTGGATGTGGCATTCTTTGATAGGACTATCAGAAAAATACAAAAAATAAAGATGAAAATTTGTGGTTTGAAGAGGAAGGCATTATGAGGAAAAGTTTATATATTGTTTCATTGCATTGAAGACCAAAGGGGAAGAATATCTTATTGATGCCCCTGGTTTGGTGTTGATGGCTGTGAGAAATGCTCATAAAGCAGAGCAACCTAATTTATATGAAGGGTCAATTATTATTATGTCTACATATGTGAAATTAGACATGTCTATATTAGAAAGTCCTAAACAGAAGTTCTTTCTGGTCATCCATGATATTTCATAGTGATAGAGATTTGTCCATTCATCACCTTGTTGAGATTTGGACTTATTGCTTGGTGTTACCAACTGTCCTATTGTTAGTCTCTTGGATGTATGTATATTATATAGGAGCTCAAGTTAATTTTATTTACCTCCCCCTGATGAATATCTAGCAAACAATAACAAAAAGAAGAAAATAAAAAATAAAAAAGCAGTTACATATTATATATATGTATATATATTATATTTATGTATCTCCAGATCACACAATGGTGACATGCACTAGTGGTGCAAACTATTTTCAAGTGCATGAAGGGGAGAACAGAGTTTGATGCCATGTAAAAGCTATGGAGGGGCCATGCTAGTCTTTTGGCCAACACATTGATGGACTTTGGGCTAGTTAGTGTTTGGAGGATAGGAATGGAGAAGGGTCTTGCACCAACACTAAGACATGTCTCAGACATGTCTCTTTACACAAAAGTTTATGCCTGAGAAAAGGACAATAAAATGGAGACATCTTTCCTAGTAAATTTTCTAATTGGATCATCTCTCTCTCTCTCTCTCTCTCTCTCTCTCTCTCTCTCTCTATATATATATATATATATATATATATATATATATATCACTTTTCTCATTGACTTTATCCATTGGTGCTTCATTATGTTTTGTGAAAATGCATCACATCACAATAGTTAGTATTACTACTACCCCTACATTCAAGTAAACTAAAAGCAAAAAGCTAGCACAATCCCACCACTCACATATTCCCTTTTTGTCATTCAAGAAATGCAATGAAGTCCTCCCCCATAATCAAGGAATGACATTGATGTAGTAAAGGAGAATACATTGAATCCTGCAATGGATTACACCTAAGTTCCTCATGTATCCTTAGGACCATCCATAGCCTCTAGGGACCCCTTGAATAGCTTAATTAGGTCTCCAAAGTACTTACTTAATTATTTAATCTTCAAATTAATCTACCTCTTCCAATATAGTCTCCTCAAATTAGTACCAGCTTCATTTAAATATGAACTGTATCTAGTTCATCATTCTTAGAATCATACAAAAACCAACATTGATTAAGAACTTTTTTACATTAGCCTTAAATTTTGACTATATATATATATATATATATCAGAAAATACATAAGATTAATTACCAATCTACAAGGTGCCCTCATGCCATTAATTAATTCTTCTATACTATTTTACAAATAATACTATCACCTAAAAGGCTTCCTTTTGGCATTCTCTTATACATTTCTCTATTCCTAATACAACCTGAGCAAATGTGAGAGAGACATTCATTTAGAGTTATACAACCATGTATATATATATATATATATATATATATAATGCCATTCAAGCCACATTGTCATCTCCCATGTTCTTCAAAGAATTGCAGCTATGGCGGTTGACGTCTTCGCGAGTCGAATCATGCTGTGCTGAGGCTGATAAAGATGGATTATGAGAATACCACTTCGCCCAAAAGAGGTAGTTGAAGAAGTTAATGGTGCTTAGAGCTGCTAGCAACCAGTAGAAAAGGTCCAATCTGTCCTCGTTGAGATCATTATCACTAAGCCAACCTCCCTTGGATGAATGTGAAGTGACCTTGTTCACCAAAGAAACAAGTACAGAGCTTAGATAAAAACCAAATGAATAAGAGCAATAGGTGATGGCTGTTAAAAATGATTGCATGCCCTTTAAAGGCTGTTTGTAGAAGAACTCAATGAGTCCAACTGCTGTGAACATCTCTGATAATCCGAAAATCAAAAACTGCGGCGTAATCCAAAAAATGGATAGTATTTTGTTGTCATTGACAGCTGAATTCCTTCTCTTGTTCTCCATCAAAGCAGCTGAGACCATCGAAAAGGTCGCAACGAATAGGCCAAAGCCTATTCTTTGCAGGGGAGTGATTCCAGAGACATGGCCAGTGAATTTTCGGGCGAATGGGACGAAGAAAGTGTCGTAGAGAGGGACTACAAAGAGGAGGAAAATGTAAGGAATGGATTGGAGCGACGCGGGAGGGATGTGGAAGGAATTGGTGAGTTGGGTGTCCATGGCACTGCCTTGTTGGACTGAGAAGGTTTGGAGCTGTGCCAAAATGGTGTTGAAAATGATGGTGCAAGCGAAAATCGGAACGACTGAGATTAGGGTTTTCACTTGCTCAACTTGGGCCATGGTGCAAAGCCTCCATGGACTCTCTTCTGTGCTGGCTCCATCTTGAACTTTGATGCAGGCTTTGTCCAAAAACCTGAAAATTTGCTTAGGTCATTAGTCATAGTACTGATTAATTGCAACTATAAATAAAAGACATTTCAATACACTAATGTAGTAAACTGAACAAAACTTGTTATGAATTCTCATTGGTGCATTTGGAAAGCCTGTATTTGTTTTCTGTCTTCAAATATAAAAACTGTTTTTGTATTTGTCTTTATTTTTTTCAGCAAAAAACTAAAAACAAAAAAGCGTTTGGATCAAAATTTGTATTGAAAAATAAAATGGTATTGGTGGGCGGCGGTGGTGGTTAGCGGTGACCGGCGTCGGCGGCGGCGGTGATGGTGGATGACTGGCGTCGGGCGGAGGCGGCGGCGACCGGTGGCGGTGGTTGGTGGCGGCGGCGATAGGGGCTGTGGCGAAGGTGGTACCCTAAACAGTGAAAAAACTCAAAAAACAACTAAAAGTTGTATTTGGTCTTTTCACTACTTTTATCCATTATTCACAGAAAACAGTTTTCTTGGGAAAAAAAAAATGAACAGTAAATGAGTTTGCCAAACGTGTTTTTATTTTTTAAATGAGTGAATAGTAAAAAACAAAACTGTTTTCGTGTTTGCCAAACGTACCCATTATATCCATGATTAGAAATAGGTCCAAATACAAATTTATTTTTCAAGTTCAAAACTATGGTCAACATGCCTAGTTTTTCTTGAATTAAATAATTGTTGCTCATATAATTCTACTTTCAATTTTTTTATTTTTTTATTTTTTGAATGGTAAGAAACTCACACACCAGTGGACTGGCAATTCGTGTCAACAGGTCGACTTACGGGTCAACAGGGCAATCTGATACTAGTTGACACGAAAATCAAACATTTTAAATATGATACAATCCAACACGAAAAATAAAAAATAAAAAATAAAAATAAAATTGAAATTGAATTTGACACGATTCAGTAATAGTTTATTAATGTATTTCAATCCATGATCAATTAGAGAATAAAAAAAATCAGCAAATAAATATAACAATAAATATAATCGTGTCAAACGGGTCAATTCGTGTCAGAAATTGCCAGCTCTATGACCACACCCACAATGCCTCCTAAGAGGCTCGAACTTATCACCTTCCCAATTGAGGAGTGAGGTTATACCATTGTAACACATTTGCACTGGTATGGTACTTTCAATGTTGTTTGATCTTGATGTTGTTTGATCTTGATGAGAAAGAAGAATAGTTTAATGGGAAAATAAAGGTACCAACTAAAGAATGAGTCTTCAAAGTTTACCTGAATCTTTGGGTATGATTAAGATCACCAACATTGGATGACATAGCAAGGTTATTATGAGGAGCCTTTGTTTGGCTACCATGAAAACTTTGTGGATCAGAAGGACACACTTGCTTTCTCTTTAAAATTGCAGCCACAAAAACCTGAAATAATAGAAAAGTTCAAAAAGAAAAAGAGAGAGTTTTCAGTTAAAAATTGTTAAAGAGCTCAATATCCAACAACTATAAGTATGTTCCATTTCAGCAAGACACATTAGCAAAAGGCCTTTTTATGGGACAGCGAATCAGCAGGATATACTTAAATTTACACAAGCTTATATAATTCAACAATCCCTAATTAATTTATTCCAATTAGTACAATGAAACAAGATTGCATGCATAATCAGCAGAATCAAACAGTTCACCTCCTCATATTAAAATTCTGCAAGATCACTTAAAAGATCCAAATTGACATAAACAAACACTAAACCATCCATAATAATAAATAAATAAAAAACCCATTTGGCCTCAAACATGAGGAAGCAGAGTCACCTAAAAAAGTGAGAAAGAACTCATATTTTTCCCCCAATAGAAATAAAAGATGGATATTCATTGGGTCATTCCTGCTCATGTGATCCAATAACATTTGGACATGTGTGTTGAAAAAAAAAGAATTGAGGCCAATTTCCCTTTTTATGGATTTTATGTTCAGTTTTTTTTTAAAATAAAAAATTAGTCACCGTATCCAAATGCTATTGAATTACATCAGAGGAGAGGACGAACTTCATCCTCCCCGATTGTCCATAAAAGATTATAACAGCAAAGTAAGTTTAGGAAAGTAAAAAATTACCTGAGCAAAAGGAGTTAAGATGCTTCCTTGAGGAGGCTTGTTCCTATAAACAAGTGTGCCACAAACCAAGCTAATCAATCCCATTGCCATGGCAGTTGCTGAGACCCCGAAGCCAACGTCCATCCCGGAATGAGTTTGGACCCAAACTAGAACAGTTAGGGCAACAAGTTCACCAATGGAGAAGGCAAAGTAGGCTGCATTGAAGTAGGTGGAGAGCTTCTTGGACTGCTTGGGCTCATCCTTGTTGAACTGGTCAGCACCATGAGATATCATATTTGGTTTTACACAACCACTCCCTAGTGCCACCAAATAAAGTGCCACAAAAAAGATCAAGGCCTTGAAGCCATTTGCTTCCACACAGGTGTCCCCATTAGTTACCATGTTGCACTCTGGTGGCTTCAGTTGGGGAAGATGTGCTTGGATTGACAATAAAATGAAACCCTATAAAAAAAAAAAAGTCAACACACAACCATCTTTGTAAGCATGTATATAAACAACTCACTCTCACTTTTTGACCTATGGAAAGGTTTAAAATAATAAAAATGATAATATTGAATACATGTTAAAAAATGAGGCGAATTTTGACGCATCAATAACGTTACTGAATACTGAGTGGAAGTCACAAAATGAGAAACCAACTAAGGTTAAACTGCGTACATCTGACCCACTACAACGCAAAATAACAACAAAAAACCAGCAAATGTTAAACTGAGTACATTTGACTCTCTCCAAATATTCTAAACTAATATATGTGTGGTTATATATATGTATGATAACATGTAAAAACATATGGTAAATATTATAAAAATCGAATCTTTAAAATAGAAAAAAAGTTTAATCACTTTTTGTAATGATATATATATAAATATATATATAGAGAGAGAGAGAGTTACTGAAAGTTCCACAAAGCCAAAGATGAGCATGGTCCAAAAGCAGCCAAGATAGGAATCAGAGAGGTAGCCACCAAGGAGTGCAAGGAGGAAGACAGTGCCTATAAAGTTAGTGACTATGTTTGCTGACTTTGACAAGGAAAAGTGCATCTCATTTATCACATATGTTATCAAGTTGTTACCAACTGCTGCTATTCCCATTATCTCAAATGTCTGAAGCCCTGCAACAATCAAATGACCAAGTTATTATTAACCCCACCATATATATACATATATATATATACATAACACAAGAAATTCAATGAACTCCATTGTGTATCTCTCATCAATTATGTATTTTAGCAACACCAATCTTACAGATATATATTGAACAATCAAGAAAAATAAGAATCTAAATTCCTTAAAATGAACAAAAGACTCTCCACTAGCATTCTCGATTAGACAGTTAGATTTGAAAATCCCAATTCATATATAAAACTGCAAGAATAAGTTTGCAAAATCACACAAAAACCCAACATTTTAATTGGGACATCACTCCCACGGCCATTCTATGTAGCGCACACACACAAACATGTGTATGTGTTGTGTGTATATACATATATACACACATATAGATATATAGAGTGAAAAAGGGAAGAGTTAGCTAACCAAGAACAAATACAGCAGCTTTCATCCCCCCATGGTGGCTAGGATTGGAGGGTCTGCCCCTCCAATCTTTAGTGCTCTCTTCATAAGTACCCATTGTTGTCTCTCCTCCTTTCAAATTGTTCTGTTTTCTATTACTCTCCACATCCATTTCTGAGAATCTTTACAGCACACAAACTGCTAATACAATATATATATATATATATATATTCACAACTCTCTCTCCGTCTCTCTGTTTTGGTGCAGAGGTGTGGAGGTGGTGTGTCTTCTCTGTGCTCTGAAATTAAGACAAGTCGTCCAAATTTATACAACAAAGTGTAAGATGCTTTTGACTTCTGGGTATTTAACACACGCATTTATTGTCGCGTGGACCTCACTTGCTCTTAGAATTGCCACTTCTAAATTCATTCATATGAGAAAGCTATACAGTATTTAGCACCTTTTTAATGTGACATTATTAGTATTAATGGAGACTCCATTTCTACTCTCTTTCTCAAAATTTATTTTATACTCACTTGAGAACTCTCATTAGGTGCAGCTACCGACACCTCTCAAGAAATCGATTCGGATAAGATCTAATTAAATTTATATCTGATTTATTAATAAGATTATCGGATTTGAATTATTGTATTTTTTTATTAATTTATATTCGATTAATTGGATTCGGATTAAAATCCAATCTATTAACTGGTCTATAACCTTGTTATCAGATATCGATTTGATTCGATAATTCCATCCGATTATCAAATTTCAAAAATATAAAAATCAATAAATAAATTTATATTTTTTCTTGTTTTTCTAGAATCAGTAAACATCAAATTACCAATCAATACTTATAACACGTGTCCATGGTAAATATAAAAATCAAAAAGCGAAAAAATAAATTGGGATATTATTATACTACACATACTACTCAATATTTATATATTAATAAATCATATATAAATTGAAAGTATAAATACTAAAATTATTCACACTTTTAATAATAATATTGATGATCAATCATTATTAATAAATAATAAAATAATTAATAATTAACATTTATATATAGGTATAATACTAAATATATACACAAAAAAATATCAAATCTACATTGATATATATATATATATATACATATATTATATAATTTCGATCGAATTATTATCGGATCGGATTAACATAAATTCAAGTCCAATTTGTTAAAATATTGGATTATCGAATTCGGATCATAATCGGGTTATTAGATTTTATCTTTAAATCATATTCAGCTAATCGAATCGAATTCGAAACAAAATCCGATCAATTGACATGTCCAGCTACAATTTGCCTTATTGGTTTATATGTGTCAATTCCCTTTTCTTTTCTTGATTGGATTACATATTTGATTAAGAATAATACTTGGATCCTTCCTAGGGAAGATAAAGTTTGTTCTCCCCTTTTATTTGGCCCAATAAATATTAGATATTTGGCTAAAATTAATTAATAAGTATAGATAGGCATTAACCACTTTTTTTTATGAATTTTGACTAAGGCAGCAGGGCTTCTTAACTAATTAAAGAATATAGATATATATTAGACATCCATTGTTGTATTTATGAATTGTAATTCATATCTGAAAATTTATTTTTGCTTTTTTCTTTTCCCCTACCATCTCTTCATTGTCACAAACCGCCATGGATAAAAGTATTATTTTATCAATTATATCTAATTTTTGTTTTTTTGTGCAATGAATTTTCTCCAAGGGAACATAGTATGATCATTTTTAAAATACCATAGTATAGTTAATATTATTATTTTTTCAACTCTTTATATATCATATATATATATATATATATATTATATATATATATCCTAATCATTGTCAACAAAGAAAACTGTGGAAGAAGATACCAATCGCTTGTAGACTATTTTGATCTAGTTCATAAGGGTGAGAAAATTAAATTACTGTTTCACATTAAAGTCAATCCCTTCTATTAGAATGTATCATGTGTATAAAAATATTGGATAAAGATTATGATATGAAGAAACCGTTATAAGAGATTAAAATTAGTTAAAGGATAAAGTGCACGAAATTTCCTCAACTATCGCCTAAGAGCACAAAATTCCCTTCAATTATCAATTATGTGCAATGTACCCTCCATTCGTAAATGACATATTTATCCCTAAATTAAATTTTGAAAAAGTATATAAAATTCAAAAAAAAATATTAATTCCGAATATATATATAAAATTAGAAACAAATATATAAATTTTTGAAAAAATATATAAAATTCTAAAAATATATAAAATTCAAAAAATAATTAAATTTTGAAAAACATATATAAAATTCGAAAAAAATATAAAATTAAAAATATATATATAAATTTTGAAAGACATATATAAAATTCAAAAAAAATATATAAATTTCAAAAAATATATATATTGGTAGAATGTCATATCTTTTCTAATGAAGTGAATCAAACTACTTACCACCAACGTCAATTAGTAGTCTTCTTTTATATATATTTTGAAAATATATATATTTGTTTCAAAATTTATGTTTTTTTGAATTTTATATATTGTTTTCGGATTTTATATATTATTTTCGAAATTTATATTATTTTTTTGAATTTTATATATATTTTTCGAATTTTATATATTTGTTTCAAATTTTAATTTTTTTTTGCAAAATTTAATATATTGTTTTTGAATTTTATATATATATATTTTGAATTTTATATATTTGTTTCGAATTTTAATTTTTTTTCAAAATTTAATATATATTTTTTTGAATTTTATATATATTAATTAACCCTTAAAATAATTTATTTTTATTTTGTAAGGGTAAAATTGTAATTTTGCAATGGGGATGGGGTAAATTGCACCCAATTGGAATAGTTGATGGGGTTTTTTTGCTCTTTTTGTAGTTGATGGGGGTTTTGTGCTATGAGGCAATAGTTAAGGGAAGTTTTATGCACTTTACCCTTAGTTAAATATGGTGAAAGTAAGTAATAAGGAAAGAGAATAAAAGAAAAAAAAAGGTAAAGTGCAATAAAACCCCCTAACTATACTCTCTTTCCCAACAAATCCTCCTAAACTTTGAAAATGGCAAAAAACCTCTTAACTATGATATGAAGTTGCAAATTGCTCAAATTATTTCATCAATGACTATAATACCTTTTTTTATTGAATTATATTTATACAATTTTCTTATTAACATACATTGTGGAATATTTTATACAAATTTGATAATATATCCTCCATGAAAAAGTTTAAATTTAGGGTGAGAAGTTTTATACATTAAATTAAATAAAATTTTAAAAATTAATAATTACAACTTTTTATTATTTTTGAGAATATACTTAATGCGAATACAATTAAAGTGAATAGTAGAATTAGGGGTGTCCAAGAACGGAATCGGAACTAGAACTAAACCGAAACCGGGGTGTTCGGTTCCGGTTCCAAAAATCAAAGAACCGAAATATTAGGTTCGGTTCCGGTTCTTACCCCTTTGGAACCGAACGAAACCCGAATCGAAACCGAACCAATTTTTTTATATATACTTTTTGTTATTATTATTAGTGTTATATTTTTACCTTTATATATATATTTATATTATATTTAAAATTATAAGTTATAATTTGATATGTTTTAATTAACTTTAGGTTTTGAACACCCCAAGGTATAATTAACATCTCAAAAGATCAAAAAAAATATAATGACATAATTAGAAGAATGAATTTTTTTGTTAAAAGGATCTATTTATATATATCATAAAATTTTATTTTTTTGTTATTCAAGTAATTTTTATATCTTAGGAAAAAAGGTTTTTATTTTAGCATTTAAAAATTTTAAATTTAGGGTGAGAAGTGTTATACATTAAATCAAACAAAATTCTAATATCAAGTTTATTACTTAAAAAATCAATAATTACCTCCTATGAACTTTTGTATTATTATTTTTGAAAATATACTTAACGCGAATACGGTTAAGGTGAATGGTAAAATTAAAATTTAAAAGATAAAAAATATAATGGTATAATTAGAATAATGGAAAATTTTATTAAAAGGGTAGGATAGTCTTTTACAAGGGAATGAGGGTTTATTGCACCAAATTGATAGTTTAGGGGGGTGATTTTTAGTTCGGAGGGTTAGTTACAAAATTGAGATAGTTCAGGGGGTTTGTTGCACTTTACTCAAGAAAAAACTTGAAATGGGAAAGAAAATAAAAGACAAAACTTTAAATTTGATCGATTGTAGTGTTTAAAATAGAGATTAGTAAAATGATTAAATTTTGATTTTTAATTATAGTTTATTTAAATTGGGTGATAATAATTAATAAAAATTTATTGTTTGCACTATGTAATTTCAAATAAGATAGTAATTACATTATTGATACTTGCTGGTTTGGAGCTATACTTGTAAACGAATGATCTAGATTAAAAATATAATATTCAACTATTAGTTATATATTGAGTATTTGCAATATTATAGATTACAAGTCAGGTGTTGATTGCAATATTGAGTATTTGCAACTATTAGATAATTTTTTAAAATTATTAGATAGGATTAATAATTTTTTAAAATTATTAGACAGGACTAAGTTCAATTCATTTATGCCTATAATCCCTCCATTCCGCTAACACATGTGACTGAAGAATCACACACTCCTTTTAAAATTATTTCATATAACATTTCACTAATTCTAATTAATAAAATTTTGAAAAGGATAATATTTGTCTTAGACTACTTATGTAGAAGCTCCTACTTCCCTCCAATAAAAAATTAACATGTGTCCACATATTACAAAAATTCTCCCTCACTCTCTGATGACCCCCTCCCTCTCTCTCTATCCATCACCACCATAAAAGATTAAATTGCATAAAGGATTCTTCCAAATTCAAAAAATTTTGGGTAAAATAAAATATTGAAAAAAAAAATTTCGAAAAAATAAAATATTTTGGAAAAAATAAAATATTTCAAAAAAAATGAGGAAAATAAATATTTTTTTTTTGAAAAATTTATATTTCTTCCTAAATATTTTTTTCAAAATTTTTCGAATTTGGAGGGGTCCTTTATGCAATTTAATCTTTTAGGTGGTGATGGATATGGAGAGAGAGGGGCCATGAGAGAGTGATGGAGAAATTTTGTAATATGCGGACACATGTTAGTTTTCTATTGGAAGGAAGTAGGAGCTCCTACACAAGTGATCTAAGGCAAATATTGTCCTTTTGAAAATGACATTTCCTTTAGAATTTTCTTCTAAAGAATTCCTTGATTTTTTATTATTTTTTTCCAATTATCACCGTGCCGATTTTTTTTTGGGTAAATAAATAAATTTATAAAACACAATAAAGATACAAAGCATGAGGAGAGAAAAAGAACAGCAAGAAAGAAACAAGAAAAGTGGGCTAATTTAGGCCAATTTGGTAAAGAGATCGAGATATAAACTTGTCTTTTGTTAAATTATTTCTATTATTTACAAAACCCAATCTCCACCACTCATTCAAAGTTCAGCCTATCTCAATCCAACACAAATTTGGGCAACAATACACTATTATTAATTAGCCAAATCTCATGCTCATTGTCGTTTATTTTATTTAGGGTAATTTGCAATGACACCCCCTCAGATTTGGGTCAATTTCACCTAATTGTCGGTCAAACCACTTCTTAACGGAGACACCCCCTGAGATTTGTAAAATATTACAATGACACCCCTTGAAAGCATGAAATAACTTAATTGCCCTTAGTTATGTTAATTTGCATGTAAAATGTCTAAGTTACTCCATTACCTAAATCCTAAACTCCACTCATTACACCAACCATCTTTTCACCAAACTCTTATTATCAATATCTATACAATTTAAAAGTACAAGCAATTTTTATTTTTTCCATACATTTTAAAAAAATTATTTATTTAAATAATTATAATAATTTATTAACTTATACACCAATAATACAACACTCTTTTAATCTTCCAACAAAATATATTGATTAGTACTAAATTTCACTAAACTATATACTACTTATAAAAGTCAAAGCAATATTTTTTTATATAATTTTTTTTGTTTACTTTTGTTATTTATGTTTTAAGTAATTTTTTATACAATACTTTATTTTTATTTATTAAAATAATTATATTTTTTATTTACCTAACAAGTACACTAATTTTTTTTTTGAAACATTACTAAATTCAATTAAATTATATTTACACCAATTAATACAAAATTATTTTCAACTACCCAAAAATTATATTAATTATTACTAAATTCCAATAAACCATATACTGCTTAAAATATCAAAGTCATATTTAGTTTTTCTATAGACTTTTTTTTTTAACTGTTTACTCTTGTTAACATAAATATTTCACATGAAAAATAAAATAAGCAAGGGCACTAAAGTCATTTCATACATTCAAGGGGTGTCATTGTAACACTTTACAAACCTCTGGGAGTGTCTCCGTTAAAAAGTAATTTGACCGACCTCTAGGTAAAATTGACCCAAATATCAGGGGGTGTCATTGCAAATTACCCTTTTATTTATTTTATGGTTGATTAGAGAGAGAATTGAAGTTGAGGGTCAGATCATTTTAGACTTAACATATGAACCCTGTGGAACCCATTGGAAAAAAAATTCAAAATGGTTTTATTCTGACTTTGTTTTCACCGAAAGAAATCTTTTTTTGAAAATTAATGGGTCAGTGGGGATAAGAAAACGATATCGAACCCCATTGCCTCAAGAAGGTCCCCTGAATTTGTTATAACTTAGCATTTGAGGATAGTATAGTAATTTAGCACAGAATGTTGTTCTCTGTCCACCTAATTAGCCTTTGATAAAAACACATTCCAAACATTTTGTTTCATTCATGACAAGGACAGTGTTTGGGACAAATATTCCAACTTGATTTA
Source organism: Cornus suecica (assembly GCA_963922005.1). Lineage (NCBI taxonomy): Eukaryota > Viridiplantae > Streptophyta > Magnoliopsida > Cornales > Cornaceae > Cornus > Cornus suecica. Next base: position 17,865,668 of record OY998242.1, on the reverse strand, counting down.
ATATATAATAACAGTATCATTTTTAAATGGTATATAATATATGTAATCCGATTTGGAATGAGATGGTTTGAGTCCAAGTCAATTCAGACATTAATCTATTGAATTCCAATAATCAATTAATTACCTACCGAAATTCGAATTTAACAACTTATAAATTATCAAAGAAAAACAAGACAAGCCAGATTCAAACATAAGTTTTAAAATGTTTGGTTTCTATATTTTTTACTTTTTCATTTCCGGCAAATTACCATATATTTTATAAATAACACAAAATTACCATTTTCTGCTAAATTTGCTTAAGATATAGCAATAAAAAATAAGGAAAAAAATATAATAAATTAGCTCTCGATCCTTGTATCTTAAAATATTGGTTTCTTAACCAATGCCCTCTTGCAGCCACCTCAAGAAGTTCCCGCCTCCTCATCATGCAACTTGTCTGTGAGATGAACACACGATCATTTACCAATCTTGTATATATTGGTAATGTATATATATATATAAACAGCTCCAAGCAATATTTAATATGTAGACCACATGGTTATGAACTTATGGATCTAATAGGTAACATGTTAGAGAATATAAAACAGCTCCAAGCATTTGGACCAAATAGATAGGTGTACAAGAATATTCTCACTCAATAAATAACTAGTAGTATAATTAGCTAGAGACAACCTCAATTTTTAGATTTTTAACTCACCTTTTACTACATCATTACTAAAATAAATAAATAAATAATTATCATGCAATTGTTATGTATAACACATATATAATTAATGAGCATTTTCGTTATTAGAAGGAATAACAAAGATTATCGCACATAATATGTCAATGTGTCGTTCATTTCAGGATTTCAGAATTAATCGAAATGTATGTTTTAATTGAAAAAATATATATTTACGTCAATGTGGCAATGTGCAAACCATAAGTTGTGTGTGTGATGGAGAGAGGGGAATGATGAGTTTTGAATTAGTTAGTGCAAGGTACAGTGGGTGAGGAGGGGTTAATGTAGTAATTGTAATAATAACGTGGGTGTAAACAGGGACAAAGAAACCAAAGTCAAAAGGTTGTCGGTACCCTAAACAAGTGAAATAGTATGTCCTTTAATTTTATGTTTTGATTGGCTTAATCCTTTGTTGTGGGGGATGGTATTATCCTCCTCATGATGCTTCTTTTAGATTATAAAATTGATATATATATATATATATATATATATATGTATATGTAGGAATATTTATTTATGTAATAATATTATTTTGATAAAAAATTATGTTGAAAGTTGTGTGTTTTAGATCGAGTTATTAAAGCGTTATATGGTAAGGAATTTATGTGTCAAATCAAGTATAAAGTGGTGAAGATATAGTGATGAATATACAAGAGTGGAACAATGATTGGAAGGAAGCGAAAACGTGACAAAATTATATTTTAATATTTTTACAATTTTGTTCCACCGAGTACTCGGTGGGAACATTACCGAGTACTCGGTAAGGTGCGAACTTGCGCACGGTTTACGCAAAAGGGATAAAAATCACCAGTGTGTTTTGCGAACTTGCGCACACTTACGCACGAAAAGGTTCACCGAGTACTCGGTAAGTGGTTACGCAGATTTATTTGTGAGAAATATTAAATTGAGATGCAATCAATTCCTAACCACTTTGGGAAAGTGATTAGAAGTTATTATCAGTATATTGGACAATCATTGATATATTTATTTATATTTGGAAGATTTAAATGGTGAAAATACGAATCATGATTGAAAAATGATTCTTACCATTAATTGAAGACTTTTCTCTATATATATGAGTTATACCTAAGAAAATGGTGCGGCTTTTGTGAAAGATCTCTAAAATTATTCTACAATTCATATATTTCTACAGAGATATATATAGAGAGAAAATTATTGAGTGATTATATATTTTCTATTTCTACATGATTGGTGTTTTAATATTGGAACTGCTACTTTTGGTAATAAGAAAAGTCTAAAGTGTTAGGAAAATGCACCATTGTTGATTCTGGTCTACCTAGATTAGAAGATGTTTATTATATTAAGGGCCTAAAGGCTAATTTGCTTAGCATTAGCCAAATATGCGATAATAACCATAATGTCAATTTCACTTTCGATAAGTGTTCTATTATTGATTATTTTGGAAATTGTGTTATGGAAGGTGTACATCTGATAATCGTTATTGCATTTTTCTTAAACTTTGCTCTAAGAAAGATCTAGAGTTTATATTCACAGATTCTCAATTGACAGACATCTCTACAAAACCATTAGATTTTAAAAAACATGCGAGTGTTGGGAAATCTAGTGGTATGTTTTCATTAGATTAGATGTCTTCATATGTATCATTCTAGAAATATCTTGCATTATTCTTTATCCTAGAATTGATACATTATCATGCATTTTTTTTTATTTATGCATTTTCTTTTTTGTTGTTTATCATTATGCATGCATCATATTTTATTACTTTTAGGAATATTCATGCATGCATACATTATGACAAAATCATAAAAATTAGAAATAAATAAAAATCTTAGCATGTTGAGCTTGGCTGAGAGTACAAATGGTTATCATATTTCACTCTATTCTCATATTTACTTTTCTTATTATGCGTATGAGAATTGAAGTTGTTAGTTTGACCTGATGATATGAGTTATTCACTTGACATGTTTAAGTATTATTTTTAGAACTCATTAACTTTGAGTGTTTGTTTCACTTAGGAGATGACTGTAATACTTGCTGAAACTTTTAATCTTTCTCATCTAACCCGAAGTGATATGTAGGTTCATGAGTTATGCTATATTGATCGATGTTTTTGATTACCTTTTTGCATGATTTTGAATGTTGGGGTGATGTTAAAAGATGAAAGAATGAGATGTTTAAAATATAAAAATGCAAAAAGTAGTTCTTCGATCTGAGTAACTGGGCATTTTGCATAAAATCCCATGGAAGAAACTCGGACCCAGTTGGTCGGGACTAAAAATCCTCGCTGGAAAGTCTAGAGCTTAGAAAGACAAAAAATGATAATGTGAAAATGTGCAAAAGATTAAATTGTGAGACATTTAAATGCAATAAGGTCTGAGCTTAAGATTTGACTTCTAGTTTAGGTTTTGGACCGAAGTATCATCACGGTGAGTGAGAAGATTATTAGAATTAGTATGTATTGCTATTATCTTAGTTGTTTACTTGCACCTGAATATTTTTCATAAAAACAAAAATTATGTAAAACATGTTTTGTGACTGATTATAACTGCAAGATATGTGTGCTGATTTTCTTCACTACTGTGTGTATAATGGCTAAGTCAAATATGGGAATATGATATGTTAATGATTAGTTAATTGTCTCTATTGCCCGACTCACATGTTTCTAAAAACAAAAAATATATATATTTTTTTATCATTTTGCATTCATGTATCAGTATTAAGTTCATGCATCGTAGAAATTTTTGTTATTCGAGAATCGGGATATAATCTTTAGAGTCCCATGTCTTAATATAAGCGTTGCTTAGATTCTCTAGTTTTCTCGTATATTTTTCTCAATATTTATACTTGGTGTTTTCTTTTTCAAATATCTTGATTATTTTTATTAATTCCTTGTCATTTTAGTGACAAAAAGGGAGAGAAAAAATTAGAAAGGGGGGGAAGTATTTAGTAAGGGGGAAAGATATATAGTTAAGGGGGAGAAATATTTAATTGAGGGGGATAATTATTTGTTATTGATTAATGATCATTATGTTTCATGTTGATATTATTTGTTTTGTTTATGATAATTTAATATGGATTATTCTTGTTACTTGTTTTCCACACTTGCATTTCACAGGTATGTTTGTTTAAGTGTTGTGATTGCAGGATTCGTAGATCATCATGAGATCAAAAGAAAAGTCTATGTCTATATTTGTTGGTGTGTGTTCATAAGTATAGATTTTATGTTTATCGTGAGGATATATATTTGTAAACATATTTTTGTCTCAGAAATGTCAAAGGGGAGATTGTAAGAACATTTATTTATGTAATGACATTATTATGATAAAAAATCATGTTGAAAGTTGTGTGTTTTAGATCGAATTGTTAAAACGTTGTATGGTAAGGAGTTTATGTGTCAAATAAAGTATAAAGTGGTGACGATACAGTGGTGAATATACAAGAGTGGAACAATGGTTAGAAGGAAGCGGAAATGTGACAAAATTATATTTTTATATTTTCACAATTTTGTTCCACCGAGTATTCGGTAAGATGCAAACTTGCGCATGGTTTGCACAAAAGGGATAAAAACCACCAGTGTGTTTTGCGAACTTGCACATAAAAATATTAGTGTCGTCTCTAATTTATTTTATGCACTTGTATTTATTATTGCGTGGATTATATTGTGATAGAATTGAATTAAAATTAACTATTCCACAATTAATATTTTAATTTGTTAATTAATTCATAAAAAGCCTATTCACCCTCCTCTAGGCTTAGTTCACCATCTTCTAGGTAATTTCAATATATATATATCGAAATGTCAGCTCCTTCCATATATATAGCTGGTGTACTGTTGTCCGTAAGCCCAGAAACCTGATATGGTACACGATATAGCTAGTGACCTAGTCACATAACGTGAGGTGTGTGAGAGAACAGAAATTTTATTTTTCATTTTTTTTGATAAGTTCTGAACAAAATTTTGAGAAACACACAACCCACTTAAGATTATTAATTGGAAGACACAATATTTCTATGAGAATTGTTATTTATTATGCTTTTGTTTCAAAAGGGTTGTAAATTATTGACGCTCCTTTTTGCTATGAACTGCACAAATGACCCCCTTTTGGAAAAGACTATTCATGCATATACACATATATATATTTCTTTAGATAATGAAATCAATGTATTATATATATACAATCGAGTATTCTAAGGTTATATATACGTTTCGTGGACACGTGGCAGTGAACCATTGGTTTGCCGGCAGGAAATGCATGCATCAAATGTATGATTTCTCAAGACTAGGATTGGTAAATATAGTCCTTGATGACTCTCACACTCATGTCTTAGGACCCAATGAGACAAAACTCTTATAACTGAGTCCGAGTGTGGACCACTTATTCTACATTTAGCACCTAAAATCTACATTAGAAATCGAATAAAGATAGAAGTTGGTCGAATTCTACATATATATATTTATATATATACATACACACGGAGTATCATTCAATCCGGTGGTACATAAATCTTGTACATTGAAATTTTATTCCTTTCTTATAATAAAAAAAACCCACTGAATTCAAAAAATCTATCATTACTCTATTAACCATTATTCGACTCATAAATTATGACAATAAGATGCTACATTGATCTAAAGGAAATGTGATTTTTTTTGTTTTTGTTTTTTTTTGAAAGATTTTACAGAGGTACGAACAGATCTTGTTCAAGTAAGGTCGTAAAGGAAATGTGAATTACTTGAAAAAGAGAGAATTTGATCATTTTTTTTTCTAATAACCAAACTCCCCGAAATTTTACCCTAACTAATCAATATATGAGAATCATGCAAACTAACCCTCCCGTGAATCAGATAGCGTTTGGATTATATAGTATATCTTTAGTTATGGCTACGACAAATTATTTGTATCTAGTAGCAGTCGAATATGAATTCCGATATTTCTTGAGGCACCGAATCTCAAGTACTTTTTATTATCATGAAGTCATCCGATTCCATAGTTGTCATAATCCCGATTCTAACTGATAAAATCTTACTTTTGTACGATTTTATAATTTTACCACGATTGTACTACATTAAATTAATGGTTGGACGGTTAAACCCTCTATATGAATTGCCCAAAAACTTAATAATTTAGTCCAATATCCTAATATATGGTCTAAATTTATGAGAAAATATTTAAAAATCCAATGTATTATAAAATTTTAAAATTTCTAATATGATTTAGACTTTTAAATTTTAAATTTAATATTCAATATTTTTAAATTTTTTTTAATACATTTAGTAAGATTCTACGATTCCGATTCTACGAACCTAAAATAATTCTAACTAGATTCCCGATTCTGAGAGCGTTGACAGTGTGGAGTTGAGTGCTCCTTTGCACCAAAATTCATGTCAATATGAATTTTCAATAAGATCCAACCCATATTGAGAAGCAAACTTTTGACATTCATTAACCCACCAAGTGGCCTTTTTACAATTGCACATGACATGCTCACCTAAAATGTCAAAAAGGAGTATAGGTTAGTGGTTGGCCACTCCAAAGTCCAAACTATACCACGCCATTAATTTCCCTTTTTATGGTCCATTTCCACTCATCTTTTATATTTGGAAGTGTGGAGCTTTAGGGCCTTCAAGGCCTCTATTGTCACATTGGTCATCAATTACATCAACCTAAATGTTATTATAAAACCATACATACATACATATATATATATAAATTCTTTCTCTACTATCATATCCATTTGTGTATACATACCATTTGTGCTGGTCTTCTACTTTGTGAGATTCAACGTTGTTTATCTGTTCGTGTATCTTTAGTCTATACATGTACACACACATACACACATATATATATATATATATATATATATATATATATATATATATATATATTGATTTGTCGACAGGTAGATTGGCGGCAGCATGCCGCTTTAACTGGTCCTATATTTTACTAATTTATACACACATGCTTGACCATACATATACTATATTATACATATAATTGACTTGCAGCAAAGTATAATACGGAGTTGTTAATTTTCAGTTGAGGCAAACTTGATTCACATGTATAGACACGACCTGTGACAACATTAGTATAGTCAGTTTGAAAATTTATTGCAGTCATGATACAATTGTAATTTAAGTTATCTCCTAGGAAAAGAATTAAGTAAGGAGATCTTTCAAAGTCTATTATACTATAATCAATATATTTGACTATCGGTCGCAATGCGATTGGGATTAATACTGTGACGGCCGATCATACTCGTGTACAGAATAATTTTATTTTGAAAGAAATAACATAGAATTTGTACATTATTTTTATTTTTTTTGGAGTAGAAAGTTAAAGTAGATGCATGCATGCGACAACTAGGGACCTAATAATTAATATTCAAACATTCTAATACCAATTGAGCTAGTGATCCCGTAATAATGTAATATTTAAACTCACAATATTAATCATCTCACTCTTTATAATTATTTCAAATATTGTTTTCTTTGCCTTTTTCTTCTGCTCATCCTTATATATAATTGAATGGCATAACACGGAAATAGAACATAAATGCCCTAAGTACTTATATATACAAGAGAGAGAACAAAAATGGGCCCTCGTTTTCGGGAAAGAATAAAAAAAAAATGGGGAACCTTGTCATAGATAGATCACTAATTAACCCAATATTAGACTTTAAGTTGAGAAATAGGAAAGTCGAGGGCTAGGACTTAGTGTGTTACATTACATAGCATTGTACACAATAAAGGCAAATCACTATGAGCAAAATGTACATGCATGCGCTATATGTCAAATGTCATACAAAGATGAAGTGCACCTAAGTAGATCATAGTACCTGATTTTTATTTAATTTTTAATTTTTAATTATTTTTCTTTTTATTTTTTTGCACCGTAGTACTGATTAGGACAATGTCATTTAAGATCAAAGGAGAACAATAGCAAGGCACAAAGAATGTGACACAAGGGGTGATGGGATAAAGTGCGATGGTGGTGTATGGTGTGGTTATTGGACTCTGATGTATAAAAAAATTGTACATCAGTTAGTACCTCTATTTGAGTTTGAAGAAAAGAATTGGGTGTAAAGTAATCGTAGTAGAAAGTGGAGTGAATGAAATGATAGCATTGGCATGCTTAGGAATCTTAGGATGAACCTAGGAAATACATACATATTTCTATATCTATACTACTTAACTTATAAATGTACCAAGATTTTTTATATATATTTTTTAAATAAAAAAATTTAACATTTATTTTAGAAAAGACATACTCGTTGATTTTTTAATTTAAACATGTTATTTTTTTTAAAGGTTGTGATCCTTTCAGAAAAAACGTCTTCCTTTCTATAAATATGAGAAGAGACCTTAAAAAAAAATTCTCTTTTTATTTGAAGTCCAATACTTATCCCCATTCAAATAGATAAACTCTTTGTCCAAATTTCTTCCCGCAGACCAACTATTATTATGCTCACAAATTACTCGTACGTCGTCTTTCTCTCTATAATATACATACATACATATAATTAGTTTTAAACTTAAATTAGAGTTTGTTAGGTTAAAGTGATTTAATTTATTTGGATATGTATGTAACTGTACAGTTTAGTGTGTCATGTATAGATATACACAAGTTTAATTTTAATTGGGAGAGTGAATACTATACAAACACAATTAAGGAATTTAATTACAATAAAATAAAATATAAGTGCATCAATTTTGTGAAACACTAATGTTGTAGTATTGTATATAATTTAGGATTGTTTAAGTAGTTTGCAATTATTTGTTTCTCATTCAATTTCTATTTTTTTGGTTAACCTTTTTGTTGCTCACTTTTTTTTACAGTCAATATATACACGGTTTCTCTTTCAATTGATATTTTGTCTTCTTTTTTTTTGTCGTTATTATTATTTAGAAAAGATAAGGAACATAATATGTACATTATCTCTTTCTAGCATTTCATTTTTTTCCAAGTTTGATTTTTTTAAACTTATTTTTTCATGCTTGAATTGGTTGTTTAAGAATTTTTTTGGGAGATAATGAATGAATTATAAAATATTAAATGCTTATTCATTTTATTTTCCATATATTCTATATAATTTTAATTTTATGTTTCCTTTCTTCTTTTCTATTTTTTCTTTTACTTATTTATTATATTATTCTTTTAAAATTTAGTCTGTTTACCATATTACTCATCACGTGTTTTTTACCTAGTATATACATACACACACATACTTATAGAACTTCTTGTTTTTATAAAGGTTTGGATTTTGGAGAGCCTTAAATTTACAAGAAAATTATCATTTTTTTATCATATTAAATTGTCTTTACATTAAACAAAATAAAAGCTTCTTTATTCTTGTTGGCAAGGAAAATAAAAGATATTTTAAAATTCAATATCATCTAACAAATTGGAGAAACGAAATTATATACATGAGGTTGGAGTCTAAAAGTAAGGTAGATACTCCCTCCGTCTCTTTTTACTTGTCCAGTTTGAAAAGTCAATGATTTTTTTATTTTATTTTATTTTCAATTTTTCCTTCTACATATATAATTAAGATTTTTTTTTAATGGAATTCATTACATTTTGAATTTAGTAGTGAGAGATAATTTAAAAAAATATATGATAATAGGAAATTTGACAACTAATTTAAAATAAATAAAATAAACAAATGGATAATTAAATTAGGACTGAAAAAGTAGAAAAATATTATTAAGATATTTAAAAGTTATGAAAGGACATGCATATTAGCGGGAATTGTTTTTTATGAAGGACCTACATATATCTGCAAATCTTTGAAGCGGATAAAAGAAGTGACGCATGGAATAATTCAAACTTGTCCTTTAGAGCATCAACCATCTTTGAAAACAAATTGTCACGTCCCACTTTGTCCGAATATAATCACATGTGAAGTGCTCTTTGGGATAATGAAAGAAGGAGTTGGTGCCAAATATATGATTTTAGAATAAAATTTGTTGTTCAATTTATGTTTGATAATTTTGATGCTTGTGCAATAATATTAAATTATTGGTACCAAATGTTTCATTTTTCACACCATCTCAATAGATAATTTTGTGTGATTTGATTTTGTTTTCTCACACCAAAACTATTCTTTAACCAAAATCAATTCAATTTGGTATACTATTGTTTAACTCAAACCAATTCATTTATAATATTATATATATATATCACGTCTCACTTTGTCCGAATATAATTACATGTGAAGTGCTTGTTTGGTAGAATGGTAGAAGGAGTTGGTGCCAAATATATGATTTTTGGATGAAATTTGTGGTCCAATTCATGTTTGATAATTTTGGTGTTGGTGCAACAGTGTCAAATCATTGGTACCAAATACTCCATTTTTCACACCATCTCAATAAATAGTTTTGTGTGGTTTGATTTTGTATTCTTATACCAAAATCATTCTTTAATCCAAATCAATTCAATTTGGTGTACTATTATTTAACTCAAATCAATTCATTTATAATATTATAAATATATATAAATTCGAAAAAATATATATTTATGAAAAAAAACAAAATTAAAAAAAAATCAAATGAAAAAATATATTTCGTAAAAAATAAAATATTTTGGGAAAACAAATATTTCTGGAAAAAATAAAATATAATAAAAATATATTTATCATTTTTTCAAAAAAATACAAATTATATGTATTTTTACTGAAATCTTTTATTTTTTCAAAATATTTTATTTTTTTTGAAATATCTTATATAAAATATTTTATCTATAAATATTTCAAAAAAATTAAATATTTATATATTTTATTTTTAAAACATATATTTACAAAATGTTATTTTAAATAAATAAAATGTCAAACTCTTTCAAGTTACCAAATATGATTGGTTTCAAAATTTCAGCCCATATACCAATTTTACCAAACATGGTTTGGTTTTTCAGTTTTACTTTTTCTCACACCAAAATCATTTGTATTAAACATGATTTCAGTTCAGAATGAAACTATATCAAACCCAAACCAAACCAAAACAAAAAACCAACACCGTACCGCACTGGTTGCCAAACAGGCACGAAGTGTTCTCTCGAATCGGTACCCAATACTCACCAGATATTTTGGAAAAAACTCAAAAATTAAATTGTGCGAGCTAACCCAAAGCGAGCGCGGACAATAGCAATATAAAATGGTTTCATGTCTTGTATATATTTTAGGATTCTCCCAACAATTTCCCATGCATATGTATATATGCTAGCATAAAACACTTGCAATGCACGTGATTTAGAAGTTCCGAAAGATAGATTTGAGCCAAAAAATAATATAAAAAAATTTTAAATAAAAATAGAAACCATTTATAATTTCAAGAGATAAGTAATGGTATTTCTTACTCACCTCTCACAAGCTGTTTTGATTTTGGGTTCTTTAATTAGTTTTGAAGACTAGACCATAAAGGAGTTGTAAGAAGGCATTGATTTAGGTTCTCCAATTACATACTCTAATATTATGTTTGGTACGTATGAATGAAATGAAATGGAATAATTATTATCATTTTATTATTTGGTTGTAAATATGAAACACTTTAAGAATATAATGAACTTTAAAGAACATTTTTTAAAAATACCCCTCTTAGTGATAAATATATAATTTTAATTTAATAATATTATTTTATAATTTTTTTTTATCAAAAAATGATGAAATGTAACGAAAATAATAGTGGGAGACAATGGATGTGCTGGCGGTGGTGGTAGAAGTTGATAGCATGGTGATGAAGGTGGTTTGCTTATTTGAAATGTGAAAGGATTATTTTATTAATTTTATATTTTAAAAACATTATTTAAGGAATGAAATGACTATTCCATAGGTTTACTAATGGAATGAAAATCCATTACTTGGAATAAAATTTCATTCATTATGAATGATCATTTTCATTCAATGTGTCATACCAAATCAATGAATGGATGCAAGTGGACATTTTATTTCATTCCACCATACCAAACATAACATAAATGTAAAGAACTTTGAAAATCTATAGAGTTTCTTATAAAGGGTGAAGTTGAAAGGATACAAAGTTATTAGCCTTTAATTACCACAATATTCAATACAACGACCGCCTTCTTTGTTTTTTGTTTTGTGTGTTTGTATTTCACATGGTTAAACTTGTATAAATAATATAATTAGATATAGAAGATATCCTAAAGAATATCAAATGTTGAATTCCTAATCTTAAATGAAAAGTTTTTATAATTAATTCAATCATTAAATAAGGAAAATTAAAAAGACATTAATACATATATATATATATATATATTGATAAGTATAAAATAATTGAAAAAACGTATACATATAATATATACACATGATCTTAATTACATTCCTTTATTAATTTTAAAAGTATTAACTAATGTAAAAAAATGACCAAGACAATATGAGTTACAAACTTCAAAGTTGATTTCGTGAAGCATTACATAAATAATATATAAGCTTAAATCTATTGCATTATTATTTTTAAATAAGTTTTGTGTATCATTATATAATTAATATATAGGCTTACATTTTTTAATCTTTTGGTTTAAAAAACTATTGACAAACTTTGATTATTATTGTTTTTTATCATTTTAAACCTAAAAACTATTGCATAAGAGTAATTAAGTCTCATTTTTCTTTTTAGTCATCACATAAGTTTGACCTATTATATAGTATTACACTATGTCTTATGAAATACCAATTAGAGTTACACTTCAATTCATGCATATTAACTTATTTTTGTTTTTATTTTCAAAACAAAATTTGGAAATATATTTCAAAACCCTCACACTTTTAGAATATTATATAGATAAGGGATTATTTAACTCTCTCAATTAATGAACAAATATTATTAAGGATTAAATCTTCCTTTTTCACCACAAGTAATTTTGAGAGAAAAAAAATCGATAAACACTTGAATTTGGAAATTTTCATCAGATGAACTATAACTTCTTATCAACTCAAATTGCATGAATTAACTTCTCTTAAACTCAAACATGTCTCATTGTAATACTTTGGTAAGATTCACCCTATCTTTGTGGTATGTGAAAAAAAAAAAAATTAATAATAATAATAATAAAAGGATTTACCCACTCTAACCCCTCTCAATGCAATGTCACATAGTACGCCCACTATGCGGTACTAGGGTGCATTAGTTACACAAAAGAGTGTGTGAGAGAGAGATTTGAAATGGCCAGTATATAACAAGTGTATCAAGCGAGATCTTCATTGATGTGGACAATATGAGAGGGAGAAAGAGATGAAATGTATCATGTTATAGATATGGACACTACTAGCTTGATTCTCCTAAATTGCCATTATATGCATAGTGTTCGTTTTTTCATATGACACTCTCCATATAAGGCGCCACTAAAATGCAATTCCACCACTACGTTCACCACAAACTTTTTTAGGATAATTAGTCTCACCACAAACTAGGCCTTGCCATTTTGGTTCATACAATTTCACTACCATTTTTAACCCAAACAAAACTTCATGCGCGCCATTGCCTTTCTCTTAGTGGATGGCTTGGCCACCACTATAAATAGAGAAATCCCATTATAGAGGGTACGAGAAAAGATTGTAATGGTAGAGCACATATTGAAACTAGTAAGAAATTTGGGAACCCCTTTTGGTTACTTGGTATAAAGCACATATACTTTTACAAGAGCAATGTACTCGTATCGGTATCCGTATCGGATACGTGTCGAATACCGATATTTTTCGAATACTCGCGGATTTAATACTTTTTAAACGTATTCATAATTTTAAATTGGATAAATTATACTAACACTCCCTGAGATTTTGGTCAATTCCACCTAGATGTCAGTCAAGGAGAGTGTAGTCTCAACGCCCCCCGAGATTTGCATTTTGTTGCAATGAAACCCCTTGGAGGCATAAAATGACTTTGTTGCCCTCAATTATTCTAATTTGCATGCAAAATATCAAGTTACCTTCGTGCCTAAACCCTACACCATACCCAATATACTAATTACCCTTATCACCACAACCCTTATTATTTATACACTATAATAGTACAAGCAATTTTAATATTTTCAAACTTTTTAAAAATCTTTTATTATTTAAATAAATATAATTATTTATTTACTTACCATTTACACCAAATGTTACAACACTCTTTTGATCTTCCCACAAAATATATTAGTTACTATTAAATTTCAATAAACTATATATTATTGATAAAAGTCAAAGCAATATTTATTTTTTAATTTACTATTGTTATTTATATATTAGAAATTTTCATACCACAAATTCCATTCTTTTGAATTTTCTATTAAATGTATCAAATACTACTGAATTCAACTAAACTATATATTTACATCAAATAAAAAATTCTTTTTAACTTTCAACGAAATATCAAGTATTCTAAATTCCACTAAACTATTTACTACTTGAAAAGTTAATGCAATATTTATTTATTTATTTATAAGTTTTTTCTTTTTTTGTTTACTCTTGTTAGTTATCTAAATAAATAGTAGTATACCTATTTATACTTTAATGTTACAAAACTTTTTTGAGATTTTCACTAAAATTAGTAATTATTATTACATGGCATTGAATAATAAATATAATTATATTATAAAATCCCATTAAAATTATTGATTATTGCCAATATACATATACTATTATAAAGAAATATAATTTTTTTTATAGGTTCATAAGAAATATAATATATATGTTATTAGGTATGTAATACTTATAATGGTTATTAGTTATAACCCTTTAGTTTTCGTTTTAGTTTTTTGTAAAATATTAATATAGTAATCAATTTAGAATTAAAAGCAATAATTAAATAATATTTTGTATTTTATTATCAATTTAATAATTTTTATTGTTGATGAAATATTTTTAGTGCTAAAATTTACTTTTAAATAGATTTTTTATTTTAGATAGTTTTGAATTTTGTATTGTATTTATATATTGTATGTCTTATTTATTTATTGTAGATTTTTTTGATAATAAGGGTGGTGTAGTGGCGTGAGGAGTAAATTTTAATCGAGGGGCAACTTGGACATTTTGCATGCAAATTAGAATAATTGAGGGCACTAAAGTTGTTTTATGCCTCCAAAGGGCATCATTGCAACAAAATGAAAATCTCGGGGGGCATTGGGACTACACTCTCTTTGACCGCCATCTAGGTGGAATTGACCGAAATCTCAGAAAGTGTTAGTGCAATTTATCCTTTTAAATTATACTTTTAAATTCATAACACGTATCCGATACTTCTAAGTTATTTTGATTACGTATCCAATACTTCTTAATACCAAATAATACGTTTTTAACAAGTTTTAAATATTAGAAAGAAACTTCTCTAACAATATTATGAATTACTATAATCAAGAAAATATTAATATTTGTTAAGTATCAATGACATAAGGAACTCATATGTTCATAATAATTCTATTTTTTTAATATTTTAAAAAATCGATCAGAATTTAGTCTTTTATATATAAAAAACTGTCATTTTTTTTGCCGTATTCCACCATACTCGTATCCTATTTTTTTTAGCTTTGTTATATCCTTATATCCGTATCGTATCGTATGTGCATTCCGTATCCGTATCCGTGCTACATAGGTTACTTGTTCCTTTATATTATTTTTGGAGCAACATTGTGGGGGATGTGGTCAAAAATAAATTAAATTATTCCACAAAATACCTAGGCAGGTGATCTGACTTTTATACCATAACTCATCTCTTATATCATCCGCAAATTTAAAATAAACTTCTAAAATAGTAGTTTGAATCAGAGTTCCTGGATTGTAAAGCATAGGGGGGAAGTGCTCAAGTTTACAAATGCACACACTTTGATATATACATATGTAACAAATGATTTGTTTCCAAAGTGTGCATTAGTAGACCATTAAAGATGGTGGAGCACAATTTGGGATTTGGAAAAATGTGTGGTTGTACAGTTGATATATATGACTCAAAGTCCATGTATACTCCAATGCTGATGAGTTTGCCACAGTGTAGAATTAATTCTCCTTGCACCAACCCATAGAAATCACATTTACTATTTACCCACCCATAGAGTGAAATTCTTTGATTAGTCACACAATCACATTGACTATTTACCCCTCCTTAAGTCTAGAGGTGGTGAATAGGATTTTGGTGAATTTATTGATAAATTAAAATTAATTATGAAAAAATTAATTTTAAATCAATTTTCTAACAAGATAAATCATACAAAGATTAATCTTAGTGCAGAAAATAAAGGAAGAGACGACACACGATATTTTTACTTGAAAAACCTTGGAAAACGCTCCAAGTAAAAACCATGGATACGCTCGAGTATCGATGCACTATGAATCAAGAAGTACACGAACTCTATGGAGTTTTAGACTTGCAAATCACTCATGATCTGCCTTTCTCCACTCGATGTTCGACAGTCTTGAATCACTCGCGCTCCACAAAGCCTTTGCTCTGCTCCGTACTTTGACAGTTCTGTTTCTCAATGGATCAAATTACCATGAAGCCTCCTGTTTCGATCTCCGTACTCAGACAGCTCCGCTTCTCAACGGATCGATGTAATCACGTTGCAATAGGTGATGTGAAGATTTTTTAGCAACGGATCATCCAATTGTGCATAAAGATCTTCGGTGTAAAAGCATAATTGGATAATCACCAAAAACTAGAGAAATTCTTGATATAGAATGATCAGTCAATCTCTTTTTTTTCTCTCTCTCTGTAGACGAATCTGATTTATTAAAGTATTGCAGAAATCTCACAAAAGTCATACCAAATTTATAGAGACTCCTCCTATTTATAGAGAGATGAATCATATATTGAGTAAACTTGTATCATTTTCGGACTATGATTCCTCCCTTATTTAATCCTCTTGTTATTGGGAGTAAATCTAACCAACTTTGATATATATATATATATATATATATAACATTTATACACGTGCTATAATATCTTGTAGTGTAATCCTAGTCAAAATAGGTCACAACAAGTGTTTCAATACAAAACACACATTGCAGGTTGGTGCACTACGCATGGCAAGCGTAGTGGTTGCTATGCTTAGGCGTAACTTAGTTGTAGACCAAAAATTATGTGCGTAGCTTTTAATGTTTCTAGCCACTTTTAGTTACTGTAAGCGTAACAAAATTCATGAAAATCACTTTTTATAATTATTGCTCCGTTAGAACCCCCTCGACTCCGTTGGTATGTTTCCCGAAGTTTTGACTCCGAAAAATATCGTTTATGCCATCTGAAATATATATTTTTTCTTAAACTTGTTTTTTCTTCACTACTTTAAGCTTAATTTGAATTTGACAAAGTTTGTTGATGCATTTGTTTGACCACTTCAATTTTCCTAAACCTACCCGATCTCATAAGACACTTAACATGGTTATTGTCGAGAACATGTCAATAATGAACAATTTTACAAATGTTCTTACAACTATAGTTCATGATTAGGTGGATAATAGGAGTGCACAATGAGTCTTAAAAAAAACCAATTTGATAAGAACATAGATTGAAGGATGAAACCTATAACATAATCAAATATATAGATAGTGTAATTAAATACCATGATACATTGCAGTATAGAGCACTGAATATTAAGGTTGATACTTGAAGAGTAAGAAAAATAATAATAAAATTAATTTCTTCCATGAAGCACATTGTGCAAAGAAACTGTGTGAATACTGATCACGTGTGCATGGATGTCCACGAAGACAGTATTGAGAAACTTGAGGAAAAGATTGTATTAAATGAAATCAAAAAGGTAATTTACACAAAATCGGTTGAGATTTTAGGATTAAATCAAATAATTCCCTATGATTCAAACAATTTTAGGGTCATTAACAAAGAATGTCCTATGATTTTAGATTATTGACAAACATTCTTTGAGGTGTCAAATCACCCCTTGTATTTTTTTCTGTTAATAAACACCCACCACCCCGTTAACAAATACACCCCTATCGTTAAAAATAGATATTTTATACCCAAAATACCCCTAAATTGATATTTTATGCCTAAAATATCCCTAAAATAAATTGGTAATTAAATTAAGATTTTTTAGTAAATTAAAAATTATTATTCTTTTAACTAAATTAAGATTTTTGAGTAAAATATAAATTGTTTTTTTGTTTTTTGTTTAAGTTTAATAATTTGTTTAAATTCAAATCTGAAAAAATATATTACTCCCCCTGTCTCAAATTATAAGTCCCTTTTGGGGAATTCAATTTTTTAAGATAGTGACTTTTTATTGTAGTGTTAGTGAATAAAATACCAACTTTACCTGTGGTCTACTATAATGATGTGATCGTTTATAAAATATATGTTTTATAACTTTAATGCTTGAAGGTTAAACTGGTAAATTGATCAAATAAAATGCTTTGATTTTTCAAAGTGGACATTTATTTTAGGACGGACGGAGTACAAATTATTAAAAAAAACCATTATTGATAATAATACACTTTAAATAATATTTTTTATTTTTTTAAGAGAATAGATACATAGAAATTTTAAAAGGGCTTTGTCCTTGTAGATACATTAAAGTTATAAAAAATATACTTTATAAACGATCATATTATTATAGTGGGACCACGAGTAAAATTGATATTTTATTCACTAATACTACAATAAAAGTCATCATCTTAAAAAATTGAATTCCCAAAAGGGACTTATAATTTAAGACAGAGGGAGTAATATATTTTTTCAGATTTGAATTTAAATAAATAAGTAAACTTAAACAAAAAAAAAAAGAATTTATAATTTACTAAAAAATCTTAATTTAGTTACCAATTTAGTTTAGGGGTATTTTGGGTATAAAATATCAATTTAGGGGTATTTTGGGCATAAAATATCTATTTTTAACGGCAGGGGGGTATTTGTTAACGGAGTGGGGGCTGTTTGTTAACGGAGAAAAGTGTAGGGGGTTATTTAACACCTCAAGGGGGTGTTTGTCAAGAATCTAAAACCACATGGGGTTATTTGTTAATAGCCCTAAATTTTATCAAATACCCTCTGCTCCCAAAAATGGCCAATTTTTCGGCACCAGAAATGTCAAATGACTTAAATGCCCATAGTAGTACGAAAGCGTTTCAAGGGTAATTTACACAAAATCCCCCGAGATTTCAATTTTTAATCAAATAACCCCCTGGGGTTAAAAAAAACCCTAAAAAATCTAAATATCTTCAAATACCCCCGATCATAAAACGTTACATTTATCGGCGCCGAAAATGTAAAAGTACTAAACTGCCCATAAGAAAACGACAATGTATGAATTTTTTTAATTGTCAAGTTTACCCTTCACAAAATTATCGGTACAAATCATGGTTTAAATAATAGATTAAGAGAGTATAATTAACACGATCTTCTTTTACCTTTCCGTAAGCGTATGGGTCGACTGTAGTATAGTATAGCTTTGAAAAAGGTTATCGAATCTCACAGAGATCAAGTCGTATTCTAAATCTAATAAGCTAATATGCAATAGCACAATTTATTTTTTATATTTGTTAAATTTTATGTATTTTTTAAACTTTTAAAATAAAATGATATCACCCTAAAAAATTAAAATACAAAATTTATAGTTCAAAAGTAATTGATTTTATTATTTATTATATTTATTATGAGTATTCAAAACTAGAATTATTAATATAAGATACACACACAAAAAAAAAAGATTAACTTTGAGTATAATTAAAAATATATTATTATTTATTATTTTTGAATATTTGTTTTTTCAATTTTGCTTATTAAATTTTTATATACTTTGTTTATGTCATTGGTATATAAAAAATAATTACCAAATAATTAATGTAATTCATAGAGAGATTTCAAATTTTAATTAATTAAAATGGATGGAGAATAGGATATCTGAGCATATTTAAAATCTGTAGGGGTTTTTTTATTAAAATTTGAAACCTCGGGGGGTTTTGTGAAAATTACCAGACAAAATCTTGGTATTACAAAATATGTCCTAAAACTATATCGTATGACTATAGGCATTTAAGTCATTTTTACATTTCGGGTGCCAGAAAATTGGTCATTTTTGGGAGCGGGGGGCATTTGAGAAAATTTGTAAATCTCAGGGGGTTGTTTGAACCATAGGAGATTATTTGATTAAAATCTGAAACTTCTGGGAGCTTTATGTAAATTATCCATCTGAGAAAATTTGTAAATCTCAGGAGTTGTTTGAACCATAGGGGATTATTTGATTAAAATATGAAAGCTCTGGGACTTTATATAAATTACCCATCTGAAAAATGATGCGAGTGAGGACTTTCTTGTGCAATTGAATCAATGATGTAACACCACTCACACCATGAAATTGAAGATGTAGTTTTGACACCCATGTCGGTCAAGTTGATGTGTGTTTAATGTTTATGATGAGTGTTTGCATCAATCTTGCAATATTGTTGAGTTCTAGATTTCTGCGTGTAAATACACATGGGGGCAATTGCCCCTGATAATATAACAAAAATCTGTCACTTTTTAAAGAAAAAATGGCAATATATACAGAAAAATTACATTTGCCTCCTATAGAATTATAAAAAAATATATAATTTTCCCCCCTTATAATAATTATCTGCCTCCGTCCTGTGTGTATATATATATATATGAATATGAGACCATGAGGTCCATGACATGAACACTTTCTAAAGAAGCATTGCTGATCATTAGAATCTCAAAAAATACCTTTGAACAGAAGATATTGTTCAACATTTGCTCAACTAATAGTAAATTTGTGGCCCATGTACTTCTTAATCTTTTTCTTAAATTAAAAATAATAGAAATAAATTTGATCAGCTTTGGTGGAGGGTGACATATGCCCCACGTAATCTCCATGGATGGTTCGTGGTTTGACACGTGGATCATAATATTCCAATGCTTCATTAACAAAATGGGGAATATTGTAAGATGGAACTGGAATGTGGATTTGGACAAGTTGAAAACCTAGTCCAACAATCCAACTTTTAACTGCAGCCTAAACTATTCAAACAAAGTCAACCCCAAACCCAAAATTTTGAACCTGAATGGTATAGGATTGGTCACAAATTTGGAATCTGATTGAATGCTCACCCTCCAATTTAATAATCAAAAGGGATATAGTGAATAATAAAAAACAATAATAGTAGTAAAATTGATGCAGGGGATCCGAGTCAGACGATGCCGAGCTGTCAGATTGTTTATTGATGGCGCTGAATTATCTGGAGCGGGAGGATCAACGCAAGGATGACAAAAAATCGTGATCTAGCCTAATTAGGGCGGTTTCCGTGCACGTGTCGGTTTTTTGGTCATGATTCTGGCTACAAGTGTCTGATTCGCGCCCCTAACCCCAATTCGGAAAGTTAATTTCGGCGCGCACGTCGTGGCCACCGAGCTACGCTCGGTGCATCTCGTTTTGAGCCCTAAATCTACTGTTTTCCTTTTCGAATATCTATTTTTAGTTAATTTTTGCTATTTATGGTAATTTTCTATTTGTAGATTATGAAATAATTCTGAACCCGATTTGGGCCAGACTTTTGGCAATCTTTTGATTTCTTTCCGTATTTCGTTTTGGTAAGACTTTTAAAGTTTTGTTATTTTTGGTAAAATCCTATTAAGGGTCGATTTTCACCTATTTTAACCCGACTTGTGGGTTGTTTTTTGCCATTCCCGAATATAATTTTTTTTATTAAATTCTAGAGTGTTCTCTGAATTTTGGGTCGAATTCTCCCGTTTTTCCTTGCAAATTACCTATTGCACTAGCCTGCAAAATAACATCTATTATGTTCGGCGTAAAAAATGTAGAAATGAAAAAAAGGGCTAACAACTCCCTATAATTTCAGATTTTTGACAAACACTTCCTGATGTGTCAAATAACCCCCTGCACTTTTCTCCGTTAATAAACAGCCCCCACTCCGTTAACAAATATCCTCCTGCTGTTAAAAATAGATATTTTATGCCCAAAATACCCCTAAAATAAATTGGTAACTAAATTAAGATTTTTGAGTAAATTATAAATTATTTTTTTGTTTTTTGTTTAAGTTTAATTATTTATTTAAATTCAAATCTGAAAAAATATATTACTCCCCCCGTCTCAAATTATAAGTCCTTTTTGAGGAATTAAAATTTTTAAGATGATAATTTTTATTGTAGTGTTAGTGAATAAAATATTAATTTTACTCGTCGTCTCACTAATGATACGATCATTTATAAAGTATATATTTTATAAATGCTTCATTAACAAAATGGGGAATATTGTAAGATGGAACTGGAATGTGGATTTGGACAAGTTGAAAACCTAGTCCAACCATCCAACTTTTAACTGCTGCCTAAAATATTCAAACAAAGTCAACCCCAAACCCAAAATTTTGAACCTGAATGGTATAGGAATGGTCACAAATTTGGATTCCGATTGAATGCTCACCCTCCAATTTAATAATCAAAAGGGATAGTGAATAATAAAAAACAATAATAGCAGTAAAATGTAGAAATGAAAAAAAAGACTAACAACTCCTTATGATTTTAGATTCTTAACAAACACTTCCTCAAATAATCCCCTGCACTTTTCTCCGTTAATAAATAGCCCCCACTCCGTTAACAAATATTCTCCTGCTGTTAAAAATAAATATTTTATACCCAAAATACCCCTAAAATAAATTGGTAACTAAATTAATATTTTTTAGTAAATTACAAATTATTATTCTTTTAACTAAATTAAGATTTTTGAGTAAATTATAAATTATTTTTTTATTTTTTGTTTAAGTTTAATTATTTATTTAAATTCAAATTTGAAAAAATATATTACTCCCCTCGTCTCAAATTATAAGTCCCTTTCGAGGAATTCAAAATTTTAAGATAATGACTTTTATTATAGTTTTAGTGAATAAAATATTAATTTTACTCGTCGTCTCACTAATAATACGATCATTTATAAAGTATATATTTTATAAATGCTTCATTAACAAAATGGGGAATATTGTAAGATGGAACTGGAATGTGGATTTGGACAAGTTGAAAACCTAGTCCAACCATCCAACTTTTAACTGCTGCCAAAATTATTCAAACAAAGTCAACCCCAAACCCAAAATTTTGAACCTGAATGGTATAGGATTGGTCACAAATTTGGATTCTGATTGAATGCTCACCCTCCAATTTAATAATCAAAAGGGATATAGTGAATAATATAAAACAATAATAGCAGTAAAATGTAGAAATGAAAAAAAGGGCCAACAACTCCGTATGATTTCAGATTCTTGATAAATATTTCCTGATGCGTCAAATAACCCCTACACTTTTCTCCGTTAATAAATAACCCCCACTCCATTAACAAATATCCTCTTGTTGTTAAAAATAAATATTTTATACCCAAAATACCCCTAAAATAAATTGGTAAATAAATTAAGATTTTTTAGTAAATTATAAATTATTTTTTTGTTTTTTTGTTTAAGTTTAATTATTTATTTAAATTCAAATCTGAAAAAATATATTAATCCCCCCGTTTCAAATTATAAGTCCCTTTTGAGGAATTCAATTTTTTAAGATGATGACTTTTATTGTAGTGTTAGTGAATAAAATATCAATTTTACTCGTGATCTCACTATAATGATGTGATCGTTTATAAAATATATATTTTATAACTTTAATGCATCTATAAGGACAAAGCCCTTTTAAAATTTCTATGCATCTATTCTCTTAAAAAAAATAAAAATATTATTTAAAGGGTATTATTATCAATAATGGTTTTTTTTTAATAATTTGTACTCCCTCCGTCCCAAAATAAGGGTCCACTTTGAAAAATCAAAGCATTTTATTTGATCAATTTACCAATTTAATCTTCAAGCATTAAAGTTATAAAACATATATTTTATAAACGATCACATCACTATAGTGGACCACGGGTAAAATTGGTATTTTATTAACTAACACTATAATAAAAAGTCATCCTCTTAAAAAATTAAATTCTCCAAAAAGGAATTATAATTTGAGACGGGGGAGTAATATATTTTTTTAGATTTGAATTTAAATAAATAATTAAACTTAAACAAAAAACAAAAAAATAATTTATAATTTACTCAAAAATCTTAATTTAGTTAAAAGAATAATAATTTGTAATTTACTAAAAAATCTTAATTTAGTTACCAATTTAGAAGTATTTTGGGCATAAAATATTTATTTTTAACAACAAGGGAGTATTTGTTAACGGAGTAGGAACTGTTTATTAACAAAGAAAAGTGCATGGGATTATTTGACATCTCAAGGGATGTTTGTCAAGAATTTGAAACCATTTGAAACCATAAGGGATTGTTTGTTAATGGCCCTACAAAAAAAATCAAACAAAGAATCTTTTTCCATTGAGAAGGGATTGAAATGCCACATATGCAACAGACACCAATTCTTCCAAATTTGGTACCAATCTTTGTCCATTCTCAATTAAAATACAAACACAATTTCAAATGTTCTTATAGGATTTACAGCTTTGCAGCAGTCTGATCCCAAAGGGAAAATTGGGTCATTGATACAAAACATACATCTAGTGCCACAGCAGCAAAAGAAACCAGAACAAATTTTAGGGTAAATAGTCTAAGGGGCACCAGTTCAAGAAAGAGTTCGCTTGTTGAAAGATTCCACAGTCAAGTTGGCAGTAAAAGCCGGAATGGAGTTCAACTTCCGAATAAATATGTCCACCTGCACGAACAGAGGCCACAAAAAAGGTTGTTGAAATATAGTGTGCAAATCATATATTAATCACCACCCAAAATGTTTTATATACAGCACAGGAACAGCACCAACCAGCAAATTCTGAGATGACAATTTTTCTTGCTCAAGGTTTCCAGGACCTTCCACATATCAAATACAGAATATGATAGTTGTTCTTATAACTGAATTTAACAGAATAATCTTGTCCCCTTTAAAACTTATTTTGGGTGAAGCACACACATGGTACCACCACTTCTCAAAGTGTCAATTGTGCATCTGCATGATAAAAAGCCTACCCCGCCCAGCCCTTAAAGGGGATGCCTGACATTCAATTTGCGAATCAAGCAAAAGCAGATTTTTAAGATCATCGTACTAACCTTTTTTGAACTATATACATAATCTGTAACCACGGATAGGAAACTCTAACGAGGTTGTGAGCAGTAGTTGGGGTCATGCACAACTCCTAAGTTCAAGTATTAATAGACCAGTGAAATGACTTGGTATTCACTACTAAGTTCAACTTGTTTATATGGGCAATACTTCACTCTTGGAACCTTTAGGTTAAGATTTGAAATCAACAATAACCTAAACATAATGGATTTAAGTTGGAAATGTGTTTCAGGTGAACTTCCGAAGGAAAATGTTTCAAACTGACATATTAAGCTCGCATGCTGAGCAGATCATTTATGGCCTCATAGCAGGTGGTATTAGTCACTTTCTATTAACAGTGAGCAGGCTCCATCCATTAGACAGGTAAAGCAGCCTCAAATTGGGTACTGGCTAAAAGGTGATACGACTCTGCAACGCCATTACATAAAGGCATGATGAAACAGCATGTATCCAAACAGTAGCTTCCCAATAAGCATAAATCAGCAAAAAAAAAAAAAAAAAGCATAAATCCATCTAACAGCATAAGAAATCGCTTCTTAGTAAAGTACACCCTTCAAGATATTTTGCTTCCTAGTACTGAAATCATTTTCAAATACAAAGGCCCAACATTTAAATCCATGGATAAAAGTGGCCAGAAATAACCTGGTGAACTTTGGCTCAGGCAGGAATAAAGAAGCACAACAACATTTTATTATAAAAACATGTACACTTGAAAGGAAAGTTGCAGAGTATCCTAAATCATACCTGATGGGATATCTCAGGATGCGAGGTGTAATTGTTTGCCTATTGGATGAAATAAGAAAATTAGCTTAAAATGCTTATAGATTTAGATTTCAGGAAAATAAAAAAAATATAAAAGGATGACGGTCATTCTATATGAATCCTAGAAGAACACTACATTCAGACTGCGTCAGATACTAAACATAGACTTCAGAAGACACAATGAAATGTTTTTATTTCTACAGTACGTGACCTGAATTCTACAAGTCCCTCTTACCATGATTTTTGTATTCCCTGATTCATATTCAAATTCAAGTTTTTCATCATCACTTTGAGCATAGATAGAATGAAGGGTAAAACGTGTAACTGGAATTCCATCAGAACGCTGGTGATCATCCATTACAATCTGCAAAGAAGAACATTTACTCAATTAAGAACATGCACAAAATTGGAGAGGCAATGGCAAGTTCTATCCAGACCAACTTGGTGATGAGGAAACAATATGCAAAACTGACTCATAGGAAACATCAGTTTCTATCCAGAATCCTAATAAAATTACAAGCATTAAGTACCACTTTAAAATTTGAACAACCAAAGATCATATTTCTTATCATGATCTGGACAACCAAAAAATTTAATGATATTATAATCATATGTTAGAAAGCCATTAAAGAGATCCATTACACATTACTTAGCATGCAATTATTCATCTTTTGAGTTCATAAAATTTCTTTCTATGCCATTTATGTGTAGTGTATAATGGAGACAACTAGAATCTTCTGCAATATATTATTCATAATAACTCCAAAAAACTAATCCAGACTCCTTTAGCACCAGTGTTCCATACTTGCTAAGAAATCCAAAACGACCACATAAATGTAATCAGTTGTTACGATTGGCTTCGATACACAAATAGCTTGCAAAAACTATGTTACCGGGAAGACTATACTTGCAATTATGGTAGCAGACGCTAAATAATGAAGAAGAAAGTATGTTGTATTTCAATACCTTATAACCAAAAAGCTCACAGCATGCCCTTCTAAACACCGATATTCTATCCGCGAAAACGGTCTTGTATCTGTTTCAACTTCCAAGGGTAAAATTAGAAGCTTCAATTTAGAATACTTATTTCCAACTGAACAATGCACTAGATACCAAATTCATTTCACCGGTCACCTTTCCTCACGCTTTTCCAGCGTCGCTATTTGCTCTTTCAACTGCACAATCTTTCCAGAAATATAGGAGTCTACAAATTTCCCACCATCAGCTGAAAGTTCGTAGGAAAAGCCAATTAGAAAAAAGAAGCCAACACCTATAATCATTCACTCAATGAAGCATTGTAAATTTCAATTTGAGAATTTCAGCCCAATAAACTAAGCAAACAAAAGAATTTAAACAACAGAAATTGCTTTGGCAGCTTTGGAGTCAACTCAACAAAGCCTTTTCCCAACAATTTGGGGCTGTTTAAAGATATTGTACCATCCCGCGCAGTCCAAAATTTCCATATTGGGAATGGTTAAACCATCTCAACTAAATTTCTCTTAACTTTACAAAACCATTGCTACCATCTACTTCTTGTAATGCAGTCATTTCTATTTTGCTTTTTCTATATGTACTGGTCATTTATCTGAATATTCACAATGCTTTAAAATATAAAGCAAACACTATCTACTCATGACTAAGATACAAAAGGAGGATATCCAGTTCAAGAGAACAATTTGACAGCATATACCAACGTTTATGATTTGAAGACTTATCCTTAATACCTGAAGTGGACGTCCAGTTCAATGGAACAATTAGACAGCATAAACCAAAGTTCATGATTTGAAGACTTACCGTTAATACCTGATTGTTTCTTTAATTCTTCAACAGCTTCCAACTTTTCCCTGGTCTTCTGTAACTCACTTTGTAAAGCTTCAATTGTTTGCTTTGCCTCATTGTCAACTGCAAGGGTATTCACCATCCGCAAGACTTTCGTATTTGCAGATGAATAATCACCATGACCTAACTGCAGAAGGAAACCAACATAAAGATTTCTATGTAACTCTCTTTGTACTCCGCTCCTACTA
Source organism: Cornus suecica (assembly GCA_963922005.1). Classification (NCBI taxonomy): domain Eukaryota; kingdom Viridiplantae; phylum Streptophyta; class Magnoliopsida; order Cornales; family Cornaceae; genus Cornus; species Cornus suecica. The sequence goes on along the minus strand of OY998242.1, from coordinate 17,838,139 downwards.
CAGTTACTAATACTAAAAACTTTAAAAAGATTAAACAGCATATCCAGATATAAATTAACTCATTCCATGTGTTGACAATATCATAGCACATCAGTTTCTGATTTTCCTGGACTCGTACTTCCTTAATTACTCAGCCAACGAGTCAACTCGCCTCACTTTGTATAGCATTGTGCACATGCTAGTCAAGTTACTTAACAACAACCAAGCCTTCTCCCGATAAACTTGGGGTCGGCTACATGAATCTCATGTGTCCATTCCGCTCTATCTAAAGCCAACATGTTTGAGCTACAAGTGTTAAAAAGAATGGATCGTCGTTATCAGTTACCACAATACTAATAATAGTAATGACAACTTTAAAAAAAAACACCCCTCTTGCACAAGCTCCTGCCAGGGAGCAGATCAAAAAACATGTATAGTGCTATACAGTCACTTGTGTTAATTGGTCAGATTGATTAGCCAGTGACCATGGCATGCCGGTATTAAAGAGGACTTTAAAACCATCTAGTCTTGTTCAAAGTCGTGCAATTTCAATATCATATACTGGGATCAACCGTTTAATGGGATCCATTTAGAAGATCAAATGAGAAAAGTACTGTTAATAGAATTCCAAAATTTACCACTCAAATACCAAATCTCACTACTTAATTTCAGCTGTGTCCCACGAACAACGTAGATTAAATACAGATTGGGATAGAAATCAGAATTTCAAATAAATTTAGTGAGGAAGCCAATATTTTTTCATCATCAAGCCGCTCATATTGGAGTTGCAATAATTAATGATTTATGCATGCTTAAAACAAGAATCAGTTGAAAAACTTGTATAACAAAGTCAGTTGCAAAGCCATCTATACTTCGATTATCCGGTTCGCAATGGAAGTAGAAAACGAAACACTAGACGGACAACAAAATGAAAAGAATGTCCAAGTATATTAAGATTTGGAAAACAGACCTTGGACTCCAATAGTGAAATCTCAGAACGAAGACGATCGCCCTCCCTCTCCAATGACTTGATCCTTCTTGCCTCATTATTTAATCTCTCGGTGAGAATCTTTATTTCATTGAACTGACGAGTATTAGCTTCTTTTAATTCACGTAAATTTCCTTCCAATTCCTTGATATAGCCTTCTTTCTTGGAAACAGATAATTCAAGCTCCTGCCCTTGTGAATCAAGTAACAAAAAAAAAAACTCATCATGAGAAACAGCATCACAAAATAAGTAAAACAGTATGGTGTTCAACAACCTGAACAAGAGTTCCATTGACTTCACCCCCTAATTCAACATTGTTGTCCTTTTTCAATTCTTTAACAACATTTTTTAACCGATCTCTTTCATCAACAACAGAAGAAAGCTGCAAAATATTAAAAAAAATTAATAATAATTATGGATAAACAAACAGAAAACATGCAGAAGGACTGTTATATAGTTGGAAATAGTACTATAGAAAATACAAATACGTGTTATCAACTTCGTGTGGCAAATTAAGGAGCAGAGTCACTTCTCTACCTTGATGCATTTAAGGTAAATGCACATGCATCCGACCTTAGTTGGAATGCTCCTATTTCCTCTGGAGTTACAATTTTCATAAAATTCAGAAAGAGTAGCCCGTGGCATGCTTATTCTTTTCCTTTGATTTTAAACTTTTCAGCAGAATTATTAAGTATCACCCTGTAATCCTCCAATGATTTAGAGGTTTCATGAGCATTTTAGAGTCAAAGAAGATATTCAATTTCGGGTAACTAAACAACAAGCTACCAACAAATTAAGAAGGGAGAGAAGAATCGGAATCGCCTATCCCACACATACACCCACTAATGACAACAACTATTATATAGCAGTAAAGATGGGGAAAAACCTCCACCTAAACTTTACCATCTCCAGAAGATGTCATCTTTTCCCCCAAATAAGCCCACTAATTTTTAGATTCGACATCCAAAAGAAAATGTGGAAAATACTTTAAAAAGAAAAAAAAAATTGCGAGTAAAAAGATGGACAGAAATCAGCATTCCAGATTTCGGAAACAACTTTTGAACTTCAGATAGGTGATGGCTGCTAATCTGCATTTTAGAATTGGTGGTATTACGACATAGAAAGAGATTGATTCATGCTTGGGGCAGAGGAAAGAAGAAGGACAGCTCAAATGTTCTATACTCGCCATTAATCCAATTCTCTTAACCTCCGATTTTGACAGTTCAGCATTCTCCTTGGCCAATGCAGCCTCAGTTTCAGCATTTTGTTTCCTAAGTTCTGCTGCATCCAAGGCCACCTCCAATTGCTTTGCACGTGCATTGGCCTCACCCATCTTCACCATGCTTTCAACCACCTCCCTGTATTGCACAAGCAAGATCAATATGCGAAAACATGCAAGAAAGATGTCTCACTGACTCTTATCACTTTTGCACATGCAGCCAATTTTATGCAACATTTTACTTGAGGAACCTCAAGTGGTTGACCATAACAACAAAGCAAATATAATAAAGTTGGAAACATACTTCTGCAAAGCTGCGAACTTGATAGGCATATCATCAGCACACAAAACCCCAGGAATGTCTTTCATCATTAGCTTCCAGGCAGATAATTCATCTTCCATATTCGTCATGCTCAGCTGAATATCTGACAGTTTAAGTAACTCCGTCTCTGCCCTCTCTCTCCTGCCCTTTTCTTCCAATAATCTTTCCTTCAGTAATTCTACATTTTCATGAGAAGATTTTAACTTTCTTGCTTCTCTCACTTCGGACTCCTGGAATATGTCCATGCAAGTTAAGATAAAACACTTGAGATTACGGTAGAAATTTCTACAAAAATAGAAAACTGATTAATAGACCAAAAGTAATTGATGTAAACCCAGATAACCATGAATAATTACTGATTTTAATAGCTCAATAACCGTATTCATGTACACCTTATTTACATGAGACAAATTCCTGACCTACTAATACATACATTGAAGATAAATAGTACTTTGCCTGAGAACAGAGGTATTGGAAATTAACGCACGTAAAATATTTGATTCATTAGACCAACTAATACATACATTGAGATAAATATCTGAGGCAACTTATAAATTCACTTTCTACAGGCAAAAAATTTACTTTCTAGAATTTAAAATAGAAATTTTAATTTTTATGGAGTGGGCTCGTTTCTTTTTTATCAGTTAGGAGGGAATTCAGTGAATACAGTTACTTGGCAAAATAAGCCAACACAACAATATCCAACAAGAGAACTCACATAATTCCTAAGCTCTTCTTGCAAATGCTTCACCAAAACATTGTTATCTGGAGGGTGAATTTCTTGACCCAAGAAACTTGATAATTTCTTCTCTACCTCACTCTTCTGGTGCCAGCTCTGATGAAGCAAATAAGACAATAAATAATTGTCAGCGTCTTGAAAGAGTCTGAGGTCGACAAACATCCAAATGCCAATAAAATAACACAATAAAAAAATCAAATACCAAACGAAAAATAGAACACAAAAATTGTATTTTGCTTCTATGGATGACATGCAACATCAACAGCCAGTTCACAACCATCCACACATCCAGACAAAAATCATTATCCACATTAGTCCACAAGCACAGGTCGTTGGGAGGGAATAAATTTAAATACAACTAACATTTTCCATAAGAGGTTTAAGACCAATCCACCTTAAAAATATATTCAAGTACCATAGTATAAATAGAAAAGAATCGACTGATTTTTCAGTATGCCTGAATGGTCATGGACAACCCTATGCCATGATCCTATGGTACAATGCCGAACAATCCTATTTCTCAAACAATTCAGCTCAATTCTATTGGTGTGATTCTACGATCCAAAATGCAATTCAAATGATTATGTTTTTCACAAGGTGATTATACCTTACTCGACCCTTTGTACCAAAGAAACCTTGTCAAACCCAAACTGTCATTTTTACACTTATTTGCGTGATTTTACGTCATTGCACCAAACAATGCCCATCAATTTTCAAAAAGAAAGAACAATAAAGAAATACAAATGGAAAAACTCAAACAGTTAGTTTTGATAAATAGGAGGAATGGAAAAACTAGACTTTTGTATGGGATTCTAAATAACTTACAGAAAAATACGAAGCAGGAAAAAAAAAAAAGAGAAGAAATTTAAGCCGGAAAAAATAGTGATAACCCTCTGTAATGTTTAAGAAAGATAGTGGAAAGTAAATAAAGGAATAATGGTCGTGAATTGTTAGCACAAGCTAAAAAGGGAGAGCACCTTCAAAGAAAAAGAAAACAAAGGCGTAATAGAACAGGCTATCAACTAGGGCCTGCTAGGTTTAGTTTTCTGACAAAAATTACTGTTTCTCTGACAACATAAACAAAATGAACCTGTTCACCTCATTCTTCAACATGGATAAAGATGTGGCCACAAAAACTATCCGATTGTACTCTGAATTTTTTTGAAAAATTGTTAATGAAAACAAAATATAAATGCCCTACTTTCATGGAAGTCTTTTTAAAATAAGGTCGACTTTCCTATGACTCGATTGGCAGAACGCTCCCCTACTGATGTATTTTTAATACTTGCAATTATCGAAAAACTGCTTTCAGAAAATTGAACCAAACAAGCTAGGTCCCCCATCCTTTCCTTCCAACTTCTCCCACTTTTTGGAGGTCAACCAAAAAACTATTCCCTCCTATTCCTCTTCTTTACCTCATCTTTTTTAAAACAAACAAAAAATAAATTCTTCCTCCTTTTTTGCTATAATTTCCCTCCAACTCCACAGTCCAAACTCAAATTAGTGTTTTCTACTAACAGAAGTTGTGTTGACATCACATGAGAAGGCGACAAATGGCGCATGATATTCAAGAATGAAAAAAGAAAATGACAACTTGTAAATACAAATAAAAAGAAAACTATGCTGGTGACCTGATTGAGTTGTTCCTTAAGTTCTTCAACCTGCTCTTTCAATAGCATATATTCATTCTCAGCACTACTCGCTCTGAATTCCATTCTTTCAAGCTAAGAACAAGACCAAGAAAAAGATTATCATTAACAAATGCTTAAACAATGTTTCTCTTGAATATAATTAACAATTTGGCTACTCACATTTGCACGCATTCTAGAAACAGAAAGTTCTGATTCTTTTTTCAAATGCAAAAGCTCGTTATGAAGACGTTTTCTTTCCCGTTCTGTACTTTCAGAAAGCTCGCTTAGTTTTCTCTCTAAAAGGCTTGCTTTCTGTTCTACCGAAACTGCTGAAGACTCTGCTTTTTTGCGAAGACTCACTTCATTTTGTAGCTTTACCTACAAATCATCAAACAGCCCTAAACATTATTAGAAACACAACAGCAAATAAACAAGAAAACAAAGTCATACATTAAAGGTGAAAGAAATGTATCGGCAACACGTTTTAAATTTCAATCACACGGAACTAACACTCAAAATATGCCTCTGGCAACCACAACAATAACCTTAATAAAGTCAATTATTGAACAAGAGAGATAATTGTATTTTAGCCTGTAGCCCTACCAAATCATCAATTACACATGTTATTTTGAAAGAAGATAACTTCCAGTTAGGCAGGAAAAGGTATCACCAGATACATACAGATTGACAGACGGACGGACATAACCAGATACATACAGATTGACAGACGAACGGACAGACAAACTAACTCACACACACACACAGAGGCTGTAAATATCCCAACTTCCTAGGATTGTTTTTATTTGTTTTTTCTTTTCATTTGTCCAGTTCTGAGTCTTAATGATGTAACATTAATGTAGTTCACTTTGGTTCTAAATTTACATGGTGCACCTACCAAAAACCAAAGAATCAGAACCATCTGTCTAAAGTGACCTATTTTGCTCAGATATAGTGGCATAAGCACAATACTACATGGGATCCATAAGTTCAGCAGCGTTGCAATAGATTAGAGAAGGAGATAGATGTGGCTCTCTTCTTCCTCAACAAATTTGAATCTCAACTCTCAGCCTCCAACAAACACGTCCCCTTCAAATTTAGCAAAAATATAGAGTTTTATATGGTTCCACATAAAGGTAAAGCTATAGGCTTATGTTCACATGCAAACTACGAACTACTTTAGGTTTCTTCTTTCTGATGCAAGCTTGGAAATTATTCTTCATCGATTGACTTGCATTCACATCCAGGAAAATATTTTAAATTCCACTCCCACATCACTTCCCAACAAATAACTAAAACGAAGTCACCAAACTTTTTAACATAGTTGGTTTGGTCCTAGTATACCACAGTTTGGTCAGTAACTACGTAAAAGCATACACCATGGGGGAATGTATCCTCGCCTCCCTGATCACCAAAGCATAGTGGGACTTAAAGTAAAAGTGGGAGAGAGATAATCATAATCCAATCAACTCGGAGCACCTCGAGGGTGCCTATCCATCCTATGGGATCATGCCCGTAAATTGATGTCCATTAACATACTTACATATATCATTATCCTAGCCTTTATCCAATATAAAAGTTCTCATCCACATGTATTCTTTTTTCCATTATTTCATATTAAATTTTAGTGCTCCATTATTTCATCCTAAATTTTAGTGCTTCATTATTTCATATTTAATGATTCGAAGTCATCTCCAATTATTTCATTCCAGGCTACTTTTGGTTGTCGTATTTGTTTTTATTCTATACAGGGTATACGATCTATCCAAACCAGTGAACCAACGGACCTACATTGCATATGTATGAGTATATATATATACACAAATTCCCTCCATCCAAAAGTAAGTATCCGCCTTTCCTTTCTTTTGGTCGTCCCAAAATACGTGTACCATTTGAAAATTCAATGTACTATAGTTTTGTAACACTGCCCTTGTACATAAAAAAATTATATGTCAAACTCTAAAGAGTGAGAAAACAATAAGAAAATATCATAATATGTACAAACTTTTAAATTTTGAAGATGATATTACCATGACAATTGTTTTTTCGACGACAAAATGAATAATTTCATCACAAATTTTATAGACTACTATACCATTTTAACGATTAAGAGGCACAAGATGTGTGATTACTGATCCCTATCCAACAATTACCAAAGTTCAACGTGATTAAATATTAGACAAACAAGTAGCCATCCAAAAAAACAAGCTTAGGCTCATGCGATTCTCCCTTCCAGACAAAGCCTTCTTCCACCTATTTTTGGCTGGATCCATTAATCCTGTTTTGCATACAGCTTTGTGTATAGATTAGATTCACGTGATTCCCCCTTCCAAACAAAACCTTCTTCCACCTATTTTTGGCTGGATCTATCAATCCTGTTTTGCATACCGCATTGTGTAGAACTAACTATAATAAAATTGCATGCTACCATTATTTCCTTAAACGTTGATCCACTTTATTTTAACTATTCTTCTCCCCTATGAAAATGATGAATGCTAACCACTGTTATTCCGCATTGATAGTGTGAACATTTACATTGGGAAGATCCTGGTTTGCAAGACTGAAACTTGACATTTTAAGTGCTATGTTAGCAATTAGTTCAAACACCCCCCACTCCCCAACACACCAAGAAATTTCAATAACAATAAAGAAGAAGAAGAAATAAATAACACACAAGGTTGAGAGTTGAAATGTAAATGTTGGTAAAGATGAGTAAATAACAACTTCCTTTCAGGATATCCCAAAACATCATGAAAAGAGTATCATAGCAATAAAAAAGAAGTGGCAGATTAGAACCTTCCAATCCCGTAAAAACAACAGTAAAAATGCAGAGTTAAAATATTTCATTGATTTCATCTAATGGCAAATTAAAGAAAGAAAAATGCTGAACCTCAAGTGTGCTATATGACTCAATTTGTTTCTTTAGCCGGCCCTGAGAATCATTGACCTCCTTTAAAAGCTGCTCTTGCAGAGCTTGTTCACGTCCTCTAGCAGCAGCAAGTTCTTGTTCTGCGTAGAAGAATTGATCTCGAAACTTCATCCTCTCAGCTTCTGCATATACGAGTGTTAGACTGAATCAGTGAGTGATACAAGCTCAGAATAGTACACAATCTAAATGGCTAAATCCAGAAACAATATCAAGAAGAATGTATTTTAAACAACCAGGAACATTGCAAGGACACCGATGAAATGACTGGCAGGGGTCCAAAATCATTCGATTCATGAAACAAATACTGCAACAACTACCTTCAGCCCCCTAAGAAAATGGCAACAACAATTCAATTATTTAACGAACTAGATTTCCAATACGTATATTAATTTTTCCTTTCATTTAAGGCTGTGGTGTACATAAAAAGCCCATTATCAAGCCTTTGTGGTAGACTTGCCGAGCTTAGCTACTAAGCACTTGCCTGTTTTCCTATCACTCTTTCGTCAAAGATAAAAGATCCTACTCTTATTAACTCTATCGGTAAATCAACAAATCATATACCTTTTTGAAACCCTTGCAAACAAGAAGTGAATAAATTGGATAAAACACAATCTTTTACTCTTAATTACATGTTCACGAATACTCCAGAAAATCATTGAAGATGATCCTTAGTAGTCCTCACTTTTCCTGCGTAAACACTCTTGATATCATTTCCCTCCTCAGTCCATTATGCATTATAAACAAAGAAATGACGCATGGGAAAATATGCAATGCCACATAACCTACAGGTAGAAAAAAAAGTAGTAGTTGCGATAAAATAAATACATGATGGACAGGAGGTTCATCTTAAAGAGCAATCTCAAATCTCTCATTTTCCAGCTATACGAGACATACTTTTTTCATTTTGATTGACCTCCTACGAGTGAAAAATCTAAATCAGTCATTTCACAGCTATATGAGATTCACTTTTCTCATTTCTATCGTAGGCTTAGGAAGGGAAAGTCAATTCATGGAAATTACAGCCCCTTTAATGATTAGGGATAAAAATGAGGTTACGTATCTTTGTTCTACCTATCAACATAGACAAAATTGTTGTGTGAAAAAACAAACTTTGGAATTGATGTGTCCTCAAAAACATGTTGGAACATTTAATTCTGATAACTTACCTGCTTTGCACAAATTGTCATTTAGCAACTCCAATCTAGATTGAGAATCTCGTGCTTGCTTCTCCGCGCTGCTTAATGCATCAAGGAATTCAGATTTGACCTACAATATTGACAGATTAGAGCACATTAAACGAGTAAAATACAAATTACAAACTTAAGGCACCCTATATCTCAAAAAATCAACAACGTGCTAATACAAATTTGCATCCGCTATCTAAAAAATTCTGAAACAAACAATGCATCATATATCTAGCTCACAAAGTTTTGCATGAAACAAATTTTTTGGATACGGGTATGTACCCAGGTGTTCGTATTATAATGAGTAGACAAAACTTTGTAAGCTAGACAAATTCTGGTATTGTTTTTTTGCGGGCTGTCTACTCATTTGCTTTGATAAATTGATGCAAGTTGTTGATGACACATGAACCCTGTCCACGGAGAACAGATTCCTACTGTATTAATTCGGAGCCCATTACTCTCCAACTTTATTTTAATGCACATGTAGAGAACAATTGACCAAAAAAGGAGATTTTATCATTTCAATGTATCGGATGAGAGGTGGAGCCAAGGAGCATGGACTCCCCAAACTTTGGAAACTGCATTCATGTCCTCACTAATCGTAATGGGTGACTCAAACTAAAAGGGTGCACTGCCAATTTTAGGATGGTTACAAGTCAGCCTCCATTCTTTAGTATCCAAAAGCCCAGCTCTCCCAATCCTTAGAATGTTCTCATTTCCTTCTCATACAATTTGATGTAGTAATCAATAAAACTAGGGTATTTATTATTTCCACAGAAAATACAATTCGAAATTGGATTTATGCACCAATTATCGGATGGCCACTGGATTTTGTTGCACTTGGCCAAAACAATATTTATTGATTTTATCATAGCATTTGTTCCTTAGAAAAATTGACGGTAAAGGCCAAAAAGGATTATGAATAAACAACTGTTTCTCTATCATCATATTTTAAATTTAAACAAGTACAATAGCTGACTGGATGTGTTGATGTTCCACAAGAATCTTATCAAAGAACCACATAATTGCTTAGATACCGGATTTTCAGATATGTTTTGGTTTACACAGTTGTTTCATACATATTCCATGACTACTAAAATTACAAATGTAAAATGAACCATTCTGTTGTCAGTTCAACCATAAAATTAGTTGTGGTGCCAAAGTACATAAATCTCTGTGTTGTTTGTTACTTTGTCATTTTATTTCTCCACTCCAAGTTCCATGGTTGCACAAATACACGGTAGCCATTGGACCTTTCAAAAAAATTCCCATCTGCTAATGGTAATCAAAAACATTCTTTTAGCTATTCTTCCAATGCTAAGATGGTTTACGTATTCTGACTCAATTGTTGGCAATTTATTGGCTACGTTACATTCATACGTTCAATCATTCAAGATTTTCACTAATCCATGCACAATTCAGAACGAATGGCTTCTTCAATTCACTTCTCACCAGGTTTCTGGTAATGGGTAACAATTTCTACTAGTAGGTTTCCCATCACACAATTTACTTCAATATTTATGCCATAAACCTTAATCGTGTACAAAAATTCAATTAAAAACTGATTCAACAAAACTAACACAAATTATATTCTTTGCCACATGTAAGTCAGCAGAGCAACAGGTAAAAGGGCTACCTTAATAGCAACCCGCTCAATTGTTTTCACCATCTCTGTGAAGTAAAATAAATAATAAAAGTACTATATATATATATATACATATATACACACCCAGTAGACTAAATCATCCATCCAGTGAACCTCCATATGCCAAACACCCAGGCAGCAATACTCACTTTTTTAAAAAAGCCGTTTACCTGATCATTACCATGGATTTAAAATTTAAAGAAAATCAATTCAAACTGTGACCTAAATGTCTCTAGTTCCAATTCCAAAGGGCTCTACAGAAATTATATTAAAAAATTAGTATCATGGATATCAATATTAGAGTATAGCAGTTCATATTGATAAATAACCTAACAATTGTCAATGAAATTGAGGACTCATCCGTGCAAACACACACATATATATAGTGATATAGGGCATGAATACCATCTGACGGCACTGATAGGTGCAAAGCATTTGCTCGGAGGGTTGGTGAGACGATTCCGGCGGCGGAAGGTCCTCGTAGATGACCAATCGGCGATCGGAGTTAGGGCTTTCAGGTGCCATTGAATCGGCCCTTCGTTTTCTCGGAGGTGGTGTTCTCACAATCATCTTCGCCGATAGGGTTACTCCCTCTCTCTCTCAGTCTATCTCTAGGATTCTGTTGTTTCTCTCTCTAGAATTCCCCCTTTTGCTGTAAGGTTGTGTATAGACGCTCTCGATTCGTTCAAATTATAGGCGCCATATTGTTACTTGACTCTATGAAATATATATTAATATATATACACCTTTAAAAGGATTGGACATGAGATGAATTTGTTTGATCATTCTATGAAATATTTATCTATCGGTTCACCTGTTATTTTAGCAGGTACATTTATTTAGAAAAAATAAACAACTCACTTATTATTTAGTTAGTTGCTAAAACAAAACAAAAAAAGAAAAAAGGTTTTAGGTAGTTGAATCTCACAAGTTTGTATGTCTTCATATATATCATTTCACAAAAAACATTAGATTATTTTTTCATTCATGAAGATAAAATGGAAGAAGACTCATATTTTCATTATCTAGAAGTGCTCACAATCTCTCTAGTAATTATTGGTTTTAATTAATAAGAAAATTTTAATTGTACAATAGTTAATTGTGTACTTGTTCTATTAGAATGGTAGGAACTAATTTAGAAAATGGTAAAAATTTAATTTCTATCCTTAACCATAAGGCCAACTCTTTTTCTTCTACGTGAAGACAAATACAAAAGTTATATCAAACAGAACCTTAGTCATCTCGTCACCGGTCAACAACATCAAACAACGAAATGCGGTTAATATCACTTGTTTGAATCTCGACACCAGTCAAAATTATAATGTTACAAAATGTGGTTAATATCACTTGTTTAATCCACATCGACCAGGGTAAGAAGTTACTTAAAAATGTGTGCGTGTGAGAGAGAGATACATCAAACTAAAGACACATTCAGTATAGCATGAGGACATAATAAGAAAGAAAGTTCCAGATCTATGCATGAGAAGCAGTCCTACTTGTTCACAAAATTTTGGAACAAACATATGCTGGTTGCAAAAGTCACCTCCCTGGCAAAAAGAAAAAAAATTGAACCAAAGGAAATTGGAAGCCTTATATATTTACATACAGAATACAAGACTGTATACTCAGTCGTGTACATATTAGAGAACATAAAAGAAAAATGAGAGATAACGAGCAAAATGAAGGGTATTTACTCCAGCTCCTCGTGTTTTTAGTGAAGAGGTGGAGCAGACAAGCACTTCTTCACCCATTCTCAGGTCCAAACAAGCAAGCATTAGATTTCCTTCACAATACAGAGCAAAATAAAATTATAATGGGAACAAAACCTAATCTCTAAGAGCAACCCTTTCGTGTTACCAGCATTCTCGTCACCCCATGCCGAGTAACTGAACTGGCCATCCCAACATATGACCAAAATGTCACGGATAGCATTACTTCTTGCTAAAAACAAAAGCAAGAAGTGATCATAAAATCACTTTTTTCTCATACCTCGACCATTGGTTCCCTGGTTATTCCTTTTCCTCGAGCAGGATAACGAGGGGAATGGACACATTAGTGACCAGAAGCCATGTTTGATGACTGTTCTTCGGTGCTAACTGCAACATCGGGAGCTGACTTGCATGGTTTGACCTCGTCAGTAACAGGATGTTTTAGTTGGGATGTCAGGTTCTTTACTTCTTCAGTTGTATAGATGAAAATCTTCCGGACCATGCTGCAGAACTCGCTGTAAATGTAAACAAGAACATGGGGCTTAAATCATAGGCATAGTTTGGGAATTATCCGGATCATATCTATTATTGTAAACAAATATTCATGTCACTACCAATTTCAATACAGTATTTATTATTCCACACTGTCAAATTTCCTTTTTCCTAAACCAAGCATTGGATGTCTACTTGAACAAATTACCCGGTAAAATACTCAATAAATACTAAATTCCTAAATATTGCATCACGAAAAGTACCAAGTTCCTAAATTGCGCTATTTCACGATGACTTTGACATGTTTATTCCAAGAAAGTTACCAGATAAAAGTAAAAGGATTGAAATTACAGGATCCCAAGTTGACTGCCAAGAAAGCTTCTCCTATTTAAACAGTCTTAAAAACTGGCTTAAATTTTTCATTCAGTCTCAACCACGACCAGATTTGAGGGCCAAGATTAATCTTTTTACATCATGTCACTGATACTGATGTACTTTTTCGGTCCACTTCTAAAAATTAGAAGACAGTGTGTGTGATAAAAGTAAAGAATGAGCAAGTGTAATACCAGATATTTATAGGGAAATTTTAGTATTAAAAGGGTTTAAGATTAAGGAAGAATAAAGCTAAAGATATTGAGTGCAACTTCAGTAATAAGTCTAGAAAAACAAACAAGATGTAGTGAAAATTGAGGATCTGGACATATAAGAAAGAGAAAACTATATATAATGAAGTGAAATTGGAGACGATGCTAAATTGTTAATACATCATCAAGGCAGACAATGCTAAATTGTTAATACATCATCAAGGCAGACATTAAATGGAGGAATGCAGTGGTCGGTGTATACCACAAAGATTGAAACGAAAATTTATTCTTCATGCAAACAGACGTTAGGCAGATAACAAAACAGCATATGCATACCGCTGACACTTTAGCGGTTTTGCCACATAGAAATTACTGAAGAGTGAAGACTGCAATCAATTATTGAAACCATGGTATCCATTAATTGCCATATCAATTTGAGATTACGATCCAACTACGATTAAGTCAAACCCAAACCCATTTATCCCTTACCGGGTCAAGTATTGCCGCCCTAACTAGGACCATACTATTCAAGAATATAACACGAGTAAATAAAGTAGGACTCAGTTATGTGACTTACTGCCATGGATCATCTCCAACCATCATCATGTCATCCTCGTCATCTGTGTAGACAACTTGCCATTTTTTTGCCGATCCACAAAGTTCTCCTTCAATTTCAAACATCTCCTCCAATCTCTTGAGCAGATCTTCATATCGCTCAAAGCGTGTCAAATCTACAGCCCTCCCAACAGCAACTCCTTGCATGTGTACCTGGATGAAGAATTCATATATGTAATAAGAAATTTTCCATAATTATTTTGCTCACACTTTTTGAAGATAAAACAGATTAAATAAATGAACCTGTTAAATTACTCACAATTTAAAGGTAAACCTAGAAGGAATGCAACCCAGCAAGACTCAAACTCACATGATATTACATTCCCTTTCAATTGAGATAACATTTGATCTCTCAAAGGGAAGGTATAAGGAAGTTTATTTCTTGTTACATTTGAAGGAAATGTATACCTTAGTGCAGCTACGAATCTGCCTGATTTGCGACTCCTGGGGATATCTAAGGGATGATTTCTCAGGCTCACAACTTACTGAAGGAATATCTGATCGATTGATATTAGCCGGTTCAGAATGCCTGTCAGACTCAGTATCCACAGATGGAACTGGCAGATCCTCACCCTCTGCTCCAGAAACTGTAATCACTGGCAAAATTTCTTCCACGGTAGAGTTGAGCAGTTCAATCCCAAATAGCCTGCAGCTATTGCTAGTGCCCTGTCTTTTTTCACCGGATTCTTTGTTAGCAAATGGTCCAAAAGACTCAGTTATGTTATCCATCTGCTTAGACTTGAATGTTGACTTGCTGGAAACAGGGGTCATATTCTCGCCATGGTTGAGAGAGTTAGCTTTTGTACCAGAGAATTTAGGTGATGGATAATGGTCTCGCCCACGTTGTGTATCACAAAATGAGAAAGCTGAGGGAGACTCGGGTGGGGTTTTCCACATGCCTGGGGCATCAAGAAATGTTTTAGTAAAACTAACTAGAGACTGGAACTGCAACAAAGAGGTACCAAGTGCAAGTATTCATACCAAGGGCAGAAAGATCTGACACTGGAGAAGGTAAAACTGGTTGTCGTGGCCGCTTGTTCCTTTGCACAGGTTGCGAGTTTGAAGGGGTTGTTGCCATAAGTGGCTCTAACTCCCATGGTGAAACTCTTTCTGGACGAGGAATTGATGAAGGCTCATCCCACTGAACCTGCATGAGATCACCTTACGTGCAAAACTTAAGATACTTAAAATGAAAACATTGGAAGTGAATACTAGACATAAACAAGACTACTAGAAAAACAACATTCACGCGACCATAATACTTAAATACTCTCAAGTCCATTGGATGGACACCCTGCCAATGGAAAAGAATAGTAAGTAATAAAGAGCCTTATTATCTAAAAGTAGATTCCTATGCAATTCTAAAACATACCAATACTATTAACAAAAAAAAAACTTGTTTCAGAAACAACATTTGGTCATGGAAAGACAAATCCCGCATTTACAATCCTCATGCACAAATACGGGGAAAAGGACTATAAAATGATACCACTTGGAATATTAAACATTGGATTTATGTTAAAATTGGTTCTTCATCGTCCATGTGAGATACCACTTCTGTTAGTTGGAAAAGTTGAAATCTAACAATAAGCTCATGAACAATTTATCTTTCGAAAATGACATTAAAATGAGATGATTCAATTGACTGAATCATGTAGTCTTATGACCTCTCTCTCAACATGTAAACTAACCTAGGTACTTCCACGAGAGTACCATAAACAAATACCTTCCAAAAAAATCATCTTCTTTGTAGTAGAGTATAGTACTCAACCCAAAGAACATGTACAGAGCTTTCTTCTCTTGAGCTCGGGTCAAAGCTATTTCAGAAGAACATCAATGAAAAACAGGGGAACAAGTTACGATCAAATGAATTTACCTCATCCATATATTTTATAAAGTATCTTCCATGTCAGTTTCTATGAGCTGAATTTCTTTAGAACGGTAACTTTTTAAATCAACAATAAGAACATGAACTCTCTTCCATGGATTCGTTCAATAGCATCCTTAACATGTTCTTGCACTAAATTCAAAACTGGGTGTCTACACCACAACATATTGCTACACTAAATCCCAACATCAGTCATGAGCTTGATTCAAGAAACATATTCACCTTTAAGGATCTCCATTCGGACTCAGGCCATCTTGATGACGTACTTTCTCCAACACCAACTATGGTTCCGCTGAACCTGCATAATATCACAACATGTAACGTCAAATGAGAAGTATATTTTGAAATTTGTCCTAATATTAATTGCGCAGCCACAAAAGAATACCTTCTTTCAGGTACTTCTTCCCCCTCAAACCTCATCTTAAACCTCATTCCAACAGAAAGCTTCTGGCTCCGAGCTTCAAGGTACTTGTTCACACTCACAATAAATTCAGACCTACTTGTTCTGCAATGAATAGTGCTAATTCCCTAAATACAATATTTCTCAACAGTGTCCTAGAAAAATATCAATAAAGAACAAACGCAGATGATTTGGCTTTTCTATGTGATGAGAATCATGTTTCACAATTGACTTGTTTATACGAAGGAAAGGAACTTTAAAAAATAATGCTAAAATATGGATGTTATAAATGATAAAAAACCTATTAAACGGTCAAAAAGTCTGTAAAAAACCAAGTCAAACCAACACTTAAGCCGCAGAAGTGAATACTTGCTTCCAAAAAGAAACTAATGTAAAGATGTCATCCATCCAAAATGCTTTTAAGCAAATGCCAACACAAACAACAATGCTCCAAGTGCCCTTTCACGGTCAAGGGCTTAAAAAAAATGCAATTTTTAAAATCCAAATGGCATTGATGAAACTGGAAGTCATTTAGAAGACAACGACAACACAAGATGAAACAAAATAACATATAAATATTTGTGAACACACAAAATTGGAAAATAAAGACAACCTTGGTTTATAGAAAACAGAAAACAGGGTTCCAGTTGCAATGGCATGAGATGCAGTAGCAAGAACTCCGATATGCATACTGTCACTAGATATAACCGAAGATGGCATATTGTTTAGCTGTCTCATCAGCCTCCTGACTCCAACCCGCAACTCTCCATTTTCACCCCTGAAAGCAAGAAAATATGTATTAAACAAAAAAAAAGTGTAATTTGACGAGAGATTCGCAAAATCAATATTTTAATTCTTTATGCATGATGAAACAAACCTGAGAAAAATGAAAGCATCACCAGCAACTAATTTTTTAGCGCTAACAAACACACTCCACCCGGTTGTAAGTAAGTGGCGCCTGGGTTGCCCTGCAAGTGATGTTTTGAGTCATATCTACTGAAATATAGAAACTAGAATAATTTCCACACCCTGAAATCTGAGCAGGAGACACTTATATAAGCATTGTTGCATCACATGTAGATACCACATCTAAAAAGATTTAATTTCAAATGGCAATTTTCTTTGAAAGACAAGGACAGAAAAAAGGCTTCATAATTTGAGTTCCACGAATAATCCAATCTAATGTCCAGAATTCAAAAACTGATTACTTTGTACCATTTAAAAAAAAAAAAAAAAAAACCACAAAAAATGGCTTCTTTCTTGATAAGGAAATTGGACTCTTTAAGTTAGGCGGATATTACTTTTTCTTTATTTATCTCTTCTTTCTATCCGTCTATTATCAACAAAAATATGACCAATAAGTTGCCCTTCACTTGAAGATGCTACGCCACCAATTAACCAATCTGCTACAACTTTGGGTTGAGTAAACTGTTAATTAACAAAAAGCTACAATCTAAGATACCAGAAACCTGAAGAATTTCCAAGGCCCACAGGAAGAATTACTTCCCCATTGGATTACAACATCAGAGATCCACGTGATAACTCTTAGCTTCCCAAGATCCTATTGGAGATTGATGAGCTCACAGATATGCCAATAGAAAAACTATGACTAACTTGTATTTCCTATAAACCATCATTCGCATAGAAAAAGGTCAACCGATGCATTAAGAGAACCTTTGCTAGTTACAACAAAACCCCACATACAAACTCAACATTCATACCATCACATGATTATAATTATTGAATCACGATAAGTGGTATGGCAGCCACTAGCTTCTATAAAGGAAATCAAAAGAAAAGATAAATAATTTGAAAGAACCATTCACACCAGTATAATAGTTCCAAAGTAATTTCAGCAAGATGGATGAACTCCAGAATTTTGACAACTAGCAAATGTTTAGGTACATATATGGTTATCATATTTAGATTCCCATTGAAGCAATTAGAATATCTCCAGCTCTAACTATGCATATACTACAAGATGAATCGTAATATATCCTAACCTCGAAATATGTGACGAAAATGCCATTCATTTCCATGAAGATCAGTTGTGATCAATTCCTGCCAGGGTGGCTGCTGGGACATATCCTGAATAAGAAATTTGGATGTTAAAAGAAGGAAAAAGAAAATCTACGCAAAAACAAGACGGTAATTTTAGGCAGCACTGAAGCAAAACATTATATATTAAGTTCGACTCGATAGAAATTGCAAAGCTCACCAGAGGAGGCAAGCAATCATCTGCATGCCGCCGCAGAACAGAGAATCCGCCATGGGTACTTGTGTCAGAAGCAGTAAGTGTCTTGCAAAATGAATGCACATTGCACCTTGGAGGATCCGGGAGAGGAGGATCAGGACTGGTGACTTCACCTTGCTGATCCACAGAAGGGAATATAACAAAAAGGCATAAGAAACACTAAGACGGAATGAGTGCAAATACCATATTTATAAGCAAGAATGGTATAAAAAAAATTATATATTCACTGTAGCATTAAAAGGGGAAAAATCATCTCCTAGTTTTCCAATTTTATAGAGAGAATAAGGGATAGAGAACTCACATCTGTTTCAGGTAGCAGAGTTATCTGGGCATAAACTTCATCTGTTTCTTGTTCAGCCTACAATCCACCGTAAAAAAAGGATTAAGGGAACCGAAGCAGAGAAACACATGGATATTGTATGCAAGCCAAGCCAAGGAAAGTTGACACTTAAGCAGAGCATTAAAGTGAACATGATAACACTCACCCGAAGCTGAACATGCATAACTTTGCAAAGTATTTTTGCCGGTAGGTTGAATGAAGGAAGCTGTTTGTCTAATCCTTGATGTGTAGATGCTTCAAGCTGTAAGAAGGATCAGTATCCATAAATAGTTAGAAACAAATAATATGCTAAAACAGAGGGGAAATTATCTGAGAACAAATTAAAGGTCAAAGATCATAGAAGGCTTGGTATCTTAGATTCTTAGATAGCAATAGGACATATATTACGCAAAAGATTCACATGAAGAACCATACATGAAGGGCTGCAAAATTTGTGCATGCGACAGGGGGATAGTGATAGTCATAATATATAATAAAGAAAAACATGCAACAGTAAGTATTGACAATCTGCAATGATCCGTAAAAAAACTCCCATTGAGATATAGAATGCAATATAGTATACTATGCACAATATATATTGAAAGTTAGATATTTCATTTATAAGGGGGCTGGGGGGTGAGAGAAGAAATTTTTCCATCCATGAAAATACAAACACTTGTGACTATTAAGAGCTCATATGTCTGATATAATAGAAAAAAAATACGTGCTCCAGATACCTGCTCCATGTGACCTTGTGGAAAGTAGTAAACTCGTTCACCTTCACGAGGGACAGTGACAAGGGGTCCAGCACATGCATGCCACAGTTCTTTGTATAAAGCATCACTTGACAATCCTATAAACAAGAAACAAAAACTAATAATAGAATTTGAAGAAAAATTAAAGAGATGAAACAACTAACAAGAAACACTCGTAAACACACAGGAATCAGTAACTAGACTATGGACATTTATTTGGAAGGCAACATAAAGGTGTCAACTGCTAATCGAGAAATCTCACTATAAACTGCCAACATATTCTACTAATAAATATGAAAATTACACCGATGACTAAGGGATGGAATTAACAAATATAGTAGATCACAGGAAGAGTGATTATCTCAGCATCATGACGTCATGCTAGTGAGAACAAATTAACACCATGAATACTAGGATTAGATTAGTTGCAGAGAATGGCGAGGAGAAGAGAACATCATCAATTTATAGGGGCTACATAAAAGACCCACCCATAACAGCTAATTGTGTGCTACATAAAAGATATACCATTACAGCTAATTGTGTACATGGTCATGCAGCTCGATAATAATCTATTTCATTTATATAATACATGGGAGAAGACATGGATATTAGCTTTCAAATTGCACTAATCAATCATACAGAAGATCAATAATAACAAAAATAGATAATAAAATTCCTTGAAGCAGCTTCTAGTTTGGAAAAACAGGTATGGAAAGAATCAGAGCAACTATTACGCAATAATTAAGACCCTAATTGATTAATAAAATGTTCAGCTTCTATTGGTGTTAATTAACTGCCATGAATTAGTAATACTGACAAAATGGCATTGACATTAAAGTGAATATAGACTCAAACCTGATCGAGGCCCGCCAGAGAAATGATTTGGAGCAATGGTAGCCATCCCAAGACCGCACTGAAGTTCTCAGGTACTAAGATCCCCAAAACTAAGGCAAGTTCTTCCTCCGTATTGAAGCTGTAATTGTGTCAAACTTGGAGACCGACCAAACTGATAGAACCAACCAGTAATCAATATGTAACCAACTGAGAAAATTTTCAGAGATATAACTGGAAATACAATTATTGCAGTGGATGGCTCCTAAGATGGTTAACAAAAGCCCGTAATAATTTTAAATACGTCGGTTATGCTCTGCTTTGTGGCCTTAAATGCAGCAAAAAAGTTTGCCCCTTTTGGGGCTTTAAGTTGATGAGTAAAGCCAAAGATCACCCAAAAAGCATGAACCTCTCAGTAGCTGAATTACATGCTCTAAACCACCTTTAAGCCTAAAATTCGCGCAAAAAACACTGCGACAAGTAAAAATCACATTTTGTCAATACTTCCAAAAGGGCATAACTTTCCAAGAAAAAGAGGAGCATTGAACACATCCTCTAAAGCTTCCACAAATCACAAACCCCCATACATCTCCAATTGTCCATATACACATGTATAATAACATGTAATTCCGTAGTATATGCAGATTTTACAGTGAAATATTCATGACACTTCAAATTTGGTCTTTAAATTTGTATAAAACTCAGATCAAACACTGATACTTCACAACAATCATACTACGAGATCGATTCAGCTCCAAATTTGCTCAGTTTGAGCTTCAACATAGTTACACAAATTCAACTACACAGCCGAAAAATTCAACGACTATACAAACCTATTCATACAGAAATGATTGAAATCACAGTAATTAGACCACGAAAAAATCGATTGAACAACAGAAATGAAGCAAACAAGTAGAAATCGATACCTGAGAGTCAACGGAGATGAGAGGAATTGAATCGAAATCGAGAGCTTGAATTCGCAAATTGGGGGAGGTTTGGATCGATAGAGAAGACTAGGGTTTGGAAAGTGGTGGAGATTGATGAGATCGATGGATGGATGGTGTTTGCCTGGTAAGAGCCGACACGACCCCTGTGAATAGGTATATACTTGTTAATTCCAGTCTTACTTTCTCTCTCTTGTTTCTATTTATGTGTTAGGGTGTCTCCATTTGCTCCGTTCCCTGTTTTGTCTTTGTTTCTCTCTCTAATACTCTCTTACACGCTTTCTCTCTCTAGATGTATTTATAATATATATATATATATATATGTCTATCATGGTTGGCAAAAATGGTATCAACTTGTACCGACTCAGGTTAATATTAAAATTATTTAACGGCATCAATTTTTTTAATAGTGAATTTTTTAAAATTTTACACACGGTGATCAAAATGCATATGGTATCTCTCCTCTCTCAGATACAAAATTTGATACCGACTGTTTTGAATTGGCCGAAACCAATGTTACGACTTTCGTAATGGCAGTTTTGAAGAGAATTGTTCGAGCGTGCAAACCGGCACCCATCAATATACCGAATCGTAACCGCAACACTAATTCAATAATCCGTTACCAACTCATCCTTTTTGCAATATATATATATATATATATATACACTTTATTCTCTTAATTTCAGACATGAAAACAATAATGTGTGAGAATTTCATATTAAACTTATCCAGCTTAGACTTTACTGTTTGAGTCAAATAATTTCTTGTGTTAATTTCAGACACGAAAATTATAATGTGTTAAAATTTCATATTGAACTATCTAATTTAGACTTTTAAAATGTTTGAGTCAAATAATTTCTTGTGTTAATTTCAGACACGAAGATAATAATGAGTTATTATTTTATATTGAATTTATGTAGCTTGGACTTTTCTGTTTGAGTCAAATAACTTAAACCCTGTTTGACTTGAAACACGTAAATGTTTGATATTGACCAACTTGTACAATTTTATTTTAATGTATCTGATGTATTATTGTATTATTGCGTGTCATTTGAATAGTAGCAACATAATAATAAAAACACAATAATTTCTTTAACCAAATGGTGTTATTTAAAAAAAAAAAAAGGGTGTTGTTAAAAATATTACTTATGAGGTAAGGTTGTAGATTAGAGTTGATTTTCATATATGAAGATAGAAAGTGAATGTGTGAGTAAGTTTAATTACCGAAGTGTGATAAATACATATGTATGTAGGTTCACAAGATCACAATATATCTATATTATTCTAAAAAGTAAAAGTACAAGCCCTTGGATTATTTCTCTCCACTTTAATATAATATTTTAAATTAAAAATAAATATTTGTTTTATTATTTATTTAATATGTTTCATTAAAGAAGTGTGACCCTTGAATTATTTATCCCCACTTTAATATAATCTATATACTATTATAAAAGTGTAAAGGGGTTTGATTATTTCTATACATTTTTATATTTTTAATAAAAAAACACACAATTTCTAACAAAGTCATTAAATATTTATACATCTTATATGTACACACATAACTATATACCTATACCCTACTTACAAAAATTATTCATTAAGTGTTAAATAGTAAAATTGCAACAAAAGTGATTTTTAGTAAGTGCTCCATACTCAAATAATGCATTAAAATAATTTATTTTGTTTCCCCACAAATAATGCATTGAAAATAAATTAATATTAAGAAGTCAAAAGGTTTCATACTCAGTCATTAATATAGCTATTTAGTATTGAAATGATATAATTTTACAAAAAGTTCCAAAGGACTCAAAAACTTGTATTAAAAGAGCTTTTCATTAAGTGCTCCACACAAGTAATGCATCGGAAATAATTCAATGTTAGGAAGCCAAAACGTTTTTGAAGTTTTAATATAGCTATTTAGTATTGGAATGGTATAACCTATATCTATATCTATATTTTTAGGCAAAAGAACATAAAACCTCATATGATTTTTAAGGGTTGCAAAATACTCCTTATGTTTTTTGCCACATTTCACTACCCTTACCTTTCTAAAACAAGCAAACTACCCCATTTACACCACTATATACCCAAATTACCCACAAGGTTTCATTTTATCATTATCATTTGTATTAAAATTTAAACAAAATATATAAAATTCAAAAAAATATATATTAAATTTTGAATTTTTTTTTATAAAATTCAAAAATAATATATAAATTACGAAAAAAACATATAAAATTTGAAACAAATATATACAATTCGTAAATAAATATATAAAATTCGAAAAAAATATATATTAAATTTTGAAAAAATTATAAAATTCAAAAATAAATATAAAATTAAAAAAAAAACATATAAAATTCGTAAAAATATATATATATAATTCAAAATATATATATAAATTTTGGAAAAATATATATAAAATTCGGCAAACAAAATTTTCGAATTTATATTTTTTTTCCAAATTTTATATATATTTGAAATTTATATATGTTTTTTAAAATTTATATATTTTTTTCGAATTTGTTTTCAAATTTTATATTTTTTTCCAAATTTAATACATATATTTTTGAATTTTATATGTCATTGGGGGTGCTTTGTGATCCCAATAGGAAATCAAAATGGATTATTTTTTTCGATATGCAGATTCACTCAGTATCTCAATATCATTGGGGGAACTGAAAATCATGAGCCACTAAAGAGAAAATTAATATTAAAACATGATTTTTATGGGTTTGTTCTTCACATTTTTCGTCTCTTTAAAGTAGAATCAATATGTCAACCTACATCATTTTTTAGGTACAACATGCAAGAATACAGTTTCTTATATTTTTAAGTACATCATTTTTATTTTGAATTTTATATGCTTTTTTCAAATTTTATATTTATTTTTGAATTTTATAAAAAAAATCAAAATTTAATATATATATTTTTGAAATTTATAGTTTTTTTTTAAATTTAATATATATTTTTTACGAATTTTATATATTTGTTTCAAATTTTATATTTATTTTCAAATTTTATAATTTTTTTCAAATTTTAATATATATTTTTTTGAATTTTATATAATTTTTACGAATTTATATATTTTGTTTAAATTTTAATACAAATGATAATGATAAAATGAAACGTTAGGGGTAATTTGGGCACATAGTGGTATAAAGGGGGTAGTTTGTTTGTTTTAGAAAGGCGATGGCAGTGAAATGAGGCAAAAAAAAACATAGGGGGTATTTTGTCACCCTTAGAAAACATAGGGGAGTTTTATGCTCTTTTGCCATATTTTTATTATAAAAGTCTAAGGACCTTTTTTATTTCCATACATTTTTTGTTTTTTTTTTTAAATATAAATAGTGTGTATTTAAATACATAGAGTTATATATGAACACACTAAATTGATTCAATGCTTGTTTCTGCATTAAATGATTTATTTATTACTAACATAATATCAATGGGTTTTTTATGTTTAAGATTC
This sequence comes from Cornus suecica, assembly GCA_963922005.1. NCBI lineage: Eukaryota > Viridiplantae > Streptophyta > Magnoliopsida > Cornales > Cornaceae > Cornus > Cornus suecica. The sequence continues at coordinate 17,813,243 of OY998242.1, read as the reverse complement.
CTTAACGTCTTAAGGTAAGGGAATTAATTTTACAAATACAAAACAAAGTCTTCTTTGCATATTATTTTCAAGCAATTATTTTTCCATCTCTTAACATTCTCTACAAATTAAATACACACATACACACACAAATTTGGTAAAGAGTGTATTAAAAGTAGTCATAGTTATTAAAAATACATTTAAAACCCAATGAATTTGCAATGTATTATTCAACTCATACATTTTCATTATTTCTATATATTCATTACAAATTTTAAAATACCAAATCAATAGTAAAAAGTGTATTAAAAGTACTATAATTAATTAGTAAAATACATTTAAAATTCAATGAAAGTGCATTGAATTTATTCAATTATTAAACTTTTAAGCTGTTAGAATTCTCTATAGTAATAGAAGTTTTATGACCACAAACCTTCAATAGTATACTTTTAGGAGTTTTAAGATTCTAGAGCTGTAAATTTTTAAGTCTAAATATATACAATTGTATTTACACATATTTCATCTCTACACTGATTAATTAGTGTAATTTGTTTTCTCTCTAACTGGTTTTCCTTTTTTTTTTTTGCAGATTTGATTTCATTGTTCAAGCTATTTATTTGAAGGTATACATGTATTTCTAAACTCTATAATCGATTATAGTTTGCTTAATTTCGTCATTCTCTGTTTGATTCAGGAGTATTTCAATCTCATATTTCTTCTATTCGATTTTCTTTCATTTCTCTTTATGTCATAAAAATTTATATTCATTCATAAATCATGTCACTATTACCTAAATCGGTATCAACAGAGGAATCTTGATCAAGGATGAAAGATGTTTCAAAGAAAATTATTTTTAAACTCTGATTTAATTTTTGTGATGATTACATTATTTTTCTTTTAGTCTAAATGAATATAAACATTCCTTCTTTTATATATTATGTTAACATCTATCACTCACCTAACATAATTTTAACTCATTCATCCTTTCTTTATATCTCTCAATCTTAAATCCATGATAATATATGTTATTGTTGAAAAGCATATACCTCTTTATTTTTAATACATGTACAAACTAAAGACATGTATTGAAATTCATGACATAAGTTGTAGAAAAATGTAAGCGCAATAATTTGTTGTATAGACTTCATAAAATTTTTTGGTAAATTTGCATACTCATATTGGATAGATGTTTTGCTTAAAAATTTGTTACATAAACTTCATACCGGATAAATGTAAATATTTTGATTTTGCTATTGATCATAGTATATTGTAATAAATTTTGTATAATAATTTTATTAATTATTTATATTTTATTTTTATATGGACACGTGTTGAAAAAAATAAACATGACAAAATATTATTTAACATGTTGATTTAATCAATAGTTATTCATTTTTTAAAATTAATTTCTCTTATATTAATCACTTTAAAGGGCCATGTGCATCGCACGTGCTATTTTGCTATATATATATATATATTTTAAACCAAACTATTAATGCATCATTGGGCTTTACTATTCTATGGTCTATTTAATTGCAAAATACCAAATGATGTAAAAATTGAATGAGGATCCCCATTGGAAATTCAATAAAGTTTTTAAAATACTTTTTTGATATTTAACATATAAATTAAATTAACAAAATAACTTTTTTACAAAATTCTGTTAAAAAGAATGGCAATGGTATCGTGGTGGTGTCATTGGTGAAATAAGTTATCGTGGATGGAGCCGATAGGGCACTTGCAATTTTTTTTTATGATTCTTGTTCAAACTAGATTGTCCAAATTCCTTACACCATTACGTCAAGAAGATTTCATAAAATTCATCCATTTATCACTGCCCCTACTCCCTAGTTGTAACGGGTGAATGCTTCGCGGTTCGAACCAAAAACTTAAGTCAATGGGTTATACTAACATCTACTTATTTAAACTCCATTCATTTTTCTCTCTTTATCAGAACCCAACCCGAAATATAAATAGTTGGGCCGAATGAACCCGAATTGAATACTTTTTGGGTTGGATTCGGGTGTTTACCATTTTGTGCTGTTATACATGAGAGTGAAATAAATTTTTATTTTTATTTCATTATTTACTTACATCATCGAAATATAGAAGAAAATAAATATTCTGAAACAAATTTCTCATCCTAAGAAAATATTCCCATCTCAAAATCTATACGCAACCTGCCTAACAATTTGTACTTCTTAGGCATTAAGTATTCAAGAATTCTTTTATTTTTTTCTATTTAATAAAATTGTGATTCTTCTCTTTTATAATTCTATTTGGGCTTGTAATTTATTAACACCTCTAACAATTTATTCTTACATAAAATATTTTTGTCTTACTTTCAATGAAAAGACAATAATAACTTTATGGATTAATAAAATGAACTAATGAAATAACAAAAGAAATTTTACGAAATTTTCAGATTTAGGCCCTGTTTGGAAAGAGGTTTGGGCCCCATTTGTCTGGGCTTGTCTTTGTTTTAAGAGACTGTTGATGCAAAATTTGTAATACAGAGAGGATTATGTTCTGCAAGCTTAGGTCCTTGAGAATAAGTAGAAAGGAATGGAGACTAGGGCTAATACAAGAGAATACCTTTCGACTTAGAGTAAAAGGAAAGAAAGGCAAAGCGGTCCGATGTTCCACTTCGAGGGTCCTTCTAAGCCATTATCTTTCTTTAGATTTCATTCATTTCATGTTGCAGGTAGTGGTTATGTGGTAAAGAAAGCATTAGTCCCCTATTTATACTAGTTTAAGAAGGAGTCTAGTGTTCTATGGTTTCTTGATATTACTCGCAAATGCCCATCAAATATTCCCCGATCCCTAGGTGAGAACGACCCTTCGGACTAGCGGTCCTATGGGTAACCCCTGCCAACTTCTCCGAGAAAACCGTAAGGCATTAAATGTGAGTCTTATCAATCATTCTAATTAATTAGTATGATCCCTCGAAGCCAATCCCTATTTGTCAGACCGCACTTTCCCTTTTTGCATTAGGTTCTACGAGAAGCCATATTTCATCTCTTAGAACTGAACCAGCTAGCCTCAGCCCCCATTCCACTTGATACTCAAGGTCCCGTAAAGAGAAGTCGACGAGATAGGATTTGGCGCCCAAAGCATGCCTCATTCACTTTAGTCGACACAACATTTCTCTTATTTCATCCGTTATCTCAGGCGTAAGATCAGGAGATGTGTGCATAATTAGATGATTGTACCATTCCAGGGTGCCCCTCTAAGCTTTCCCATCCGATTAGAGAGGGGCGAGCTTCGAGTAAGGCCTTTCACCGTAGAGCCGAGAAAGGAGGGGTGACAACACTACCCCTCGGACCCTTTCACTAGGTGGCTCTATCTGGCAGAGCGAAGAGAGGAGGGGGTGATAGCACTACCCCTCTGACCCTTTCATCAGGTGGCTCTATCTGGTGGAGCCGAGAGGGGAGGGGGTGATAACACTACCCCTTTCAGCATTTTGTCATTACATTAAAATGAGAGGATTAAGGTAATCACGATTATTCAAACTTCGTCTTTTTGTCGTCTATAGAGACTAGACCCTGTTTGGTGGGCTTTGGTTTCTCATATTGAAACCAGACCACTAAAACCAACATGCCCAAAATAGCAAAAAAGCAAGACTACCAAAATGATGGTTTTTGGCTGGTCAACAGTCATATTTTACTATTTCAGCCACCATTTTTTACTAATTCACGTGAATATGCATGCTCATCAATTAACTACTTCTTAGACAAGTCTGAAAGTCACATGCAATTTTACGAAGCCCACCTTTCCTGTATCTCTTCCACAAATATATAAATTTTGAAGCAATATATATAAAATTCGAAAATAAATATAAAATTTGAAAAAATATATAAAATTTGAAAAATATATATAATATTCAAAAATAATATAAAATTTGAAAAAATATATAAAAGTTCTTTTGCAATATATAAAAAATTTGAAAACAATATATAAAATTCAAAAATAATTAATATATAAAATTCAAAATATATATATATAAAGTTCCAGTTTTTTCAAACCAAATCGCTTACCAAACAAAATTTTAGATAAACAATCAAACCAAACTAGACCAAACATGCCCTTAATTTTTTTAACATTCTATCAAAGTGAGAAATTTGTTCAAAATGGAAGAACTCTGAATTTACAGGAAAAAGAGTAACATGTGGACGGTTCATTCCTCTATCTTCCATTCACCAATCCAATGGTCCACATTCAATCATCTCATGTGGTGGGATCCCACTAATCACATTGGGCCCATGTGATGATGGAATGTGTAACATTGGATTGGTGGGGGGGCTAATGGAGTAGTAACGGTCATGAGGTTTGAAAATTTGACTCAAATGATTGTATTTTAAAAGCCCCCACTCCTTAATTCCAAAGATGCCTTTACCAGTAGCTCTTATCATAAATTCAAATTCAAAACCATCAAAACCAAAACATCACTACCTCCCAAGTCCCTACAACAAAGTATTTTATATCCCCAAAGAGGTGATGAAAATGATCCAAGTTGTGAAGAAGCTCAAGTTCTGGTCAAGAAAGAAAAAGAAGAAAAAGAAGAGCCACCAGTACCACCATGTCATTGAACAACCTCCACCACCATGTCACTGTCACTGCTCTTACCACCCAGCTCAGCCATCGGCTCCACCGTTGCCGCCCTGGCTCGATCAAGGGCAGACCCACCACGCCATTTGGGCAGCTGAGGCTCACCCACCTCTAGGATTTGGGACTACTTCAAGTCCACAAGAGATTGTTCCCGAGTTGAAACCACCAGGACTAGATCCAACATTGTCCATCAGCACAGCCAACTTCACTTCCTATCAGCAGTATATGGTTCCTAACCCAGTGTATGGCATGCCCATTGAGCCACCAGCTAGAAGAGAGAAAAATGCTGGGCCTTTTGGATGCGTTGTTGACATCGGGATTCATATCTTTCGCTGCTTTTGTCCTTGTTTCCGCATCAGAGAAGCTCATTGAAACTCTATTGCCATTGTATTTATAGATTGGTTCTGTAAGTTTCTCCTACGTGATATTATACCACAATAATTTGATTATTGCATAAGAAATTGTACTTATAGAGGGTGTTCATGTGAGCTTCTTACATAAGGAGGCAGTGTAACTCCATATTGTTTTATTTTTCTGCTTTCAAGTTTCAGCTGCATGGTCTCTGCTTGGTGTTTGGGATCCAATAATGATGTAAACTCATTTCAAGCTCAAACTTCATACCTCCAACTCAAAAACCCTATCCATTAATGAAAAAAAATGAAACTTCTACCTTCCACAAAGTGATGTATATATATATACACGCATATAGAGGAGATAGGAAAACTACTCGAACAAAATCTTAAGGTACCTTTGTTGTATAAGAACTCACGGGAGAATAATCTCCAATTCCTGTTAGAATTACACAAATAACAGATTCTGAGAAGTTAAATGCTGATAAATAGATTTGTCACCTTACACTGGTCGAGAAATATGCTACAAGTGAAGCGCGTCCATGGTGATGGAGAATCAGGGACTCCAAATTGAATGTTAATAATCACTTTTCCTATCCCTACTTGTGAAGTGGAGAATCCAGGTTAGTTAGGGCAAACACTTGGTCATAATTTTCGTAAAACGAAATAAATATTGGATTTCTAGGAGCAGACCATGTACTAGAAAACTTGACCAAGACCATCTCCCTCATCTCTTCCATCGGTCTTCTCCAAACTGGTTCTATCTCTTCCATCAGTCTCCTCACACTGCTTGTGGCTTGGCTCCAATTGCTTTGTAGACCTCTCTCTCTCTCTCTCTCTCTGCTCTTATGTGTGAGTTGCTAGTGTCAAAAAATAATTTAAATATTTCCGCATGGAACTACAAGTAGAGAGATGCTGCAAAGACGATATCCCTCTTGATCTTGGATACAGCATCTTCAAATTTTGCTTCAAGTTCCGTCTCTCCAATGGATTTTGCAGCTTGTATTAGCTGCTGGAGAACTTCCTCCAGTCTCCTGATTGCTCTGATCAAGCTACCCTCAAAAACAGCCGTAATGTCCATAATCTCGTAGAATTTGGACCCTTTTGCCCAAGCATAAACAGCTTCCATGATATCAGGCCGGAAAGAACTCACAAAATTCTCCACATCAATTTGGATCTGTGAAATGCATCAGAAAGGGGAAATTTTTATTCAGATAATGCATAATTAAAAGAAGAAAAATGTTTAATCAGCATGATTAATGTTATATTGTTTGGACCCCAACTCTTGTAATTAACTAAGAAGATCAATTTAATTATGAAAAGGAACTGTGACACAAATTCATTTCTTATAAGCTCCCAGTCACTTATCTCCACTTACATTTCTTGAGCAACATCTTTTCTTTACCTAATTGAACAAATTCCTTTGTCCATTGCAGAGGGTGCAAACACGCATAAATATTAACAAATTGTAACTAGTGTCATAGGTACCTTGCACTCGAGCTGAACTTTGGCAACCCTGCGAGCAGTATCTTGTAATTGTGTAAAGAGCAAATAAAGTTCCTCCCTGGGTTTTTGAGCATCCTGAAGCTTCTCTTGCCACACAAAACAAGAGAGAAGAGATAACATGTCTTCCACCTTTATGTCCTTCAGAACTCCATTAAACATGAGCTCGGTCAAAGTCAACTCATCTGCACTACTAATCTCACAAGCCACCTTCCCCTTAAACTCCACAACACCATCACTTGTAGCATACCTGCAGATAAGTCCATTATAAGCATTTCTCCAAAATTTTATTTCTTTGATAAGAAACAAAATTTATTAAAACAGAAGGAACAAAAGTTAAAAGTAGGTCTAAATCCAACATTTCCAATACAATTGCTCAATAGTAGAGGACGGAAGTACAGTTTCGAGAAAAAGTGGGAAAATTTGCAACTTTGGTAACTACAGGGAATGTAAGACTACAAACAAGGAGGTAGCATAGCAATACCAGACAGGAGATATTTTCGTAAAATTGCAGCATAATATAAAATAATCTTTGTTAGAAATAATATTTACAATCTGCAAACAAGTACAGAATTGGTTCTCCTCAATTCTTCATTAATTATGTGATCCATGAGAGTCTAGATAGAACAGCTCAGTCTATTTGGTATGACATGCAAAGCTTTTATTAATATAGCAAATCAATCTCAATCCAATAGTTACAATGCAAACTGACTTTTGCAATAATGTGTTATATAGCTTCTATCACTAATTCAAATTATTCAGATACCTTGGAAGTACATTTCGTTTATTCACATGTGAACAGAAAAACAGCTTTCTGTTGTGGGGTTGAATATTTAAGGTCTAGTGTTGGAAGAAAAAAAGAGATAGATTTGAAAGCATAATCAAAGAGAAAGGTAACACTAATTAGGATAACTCGAACATCATTTGCTCATGCCTAAATCAACCTTTGTAGTCATTTTCTTTTAATAAAATTGAGACTCAAAACTTTTCCTACTATGATTATCCTATTAAACAACTCAATGCCCCTCCCCTGGAAAGCCTTCTATACATTTCACACTGCCATGGGAGAGGGAGAGACACTTCATTCTGACTAACAATCTGAAGAAAGGTAAAGAATAAGATATTGAGCAAATAGGAATAGATAACAAGCCCGTTAGGAGGAGGATTCCAGATTCCAGAACTTATATACGTCAAAGCAGGGTGGCTCAACTTTCAAATCAAGTAGTGGCAGTATGGAAAAAATAATGCTACTTCCAAACCTTCCCTACTTATCATTGATAAAATTAAATTTGGGACATAATTTCATTTTTTCATACCCTAGCCTCCTGAGAACCCGTTTCCTCGCCTTAAGTTCGTCTTTAAATGCCAATGCTGTGGAAGAACGCATTGTTCTCTTAATTATTTTGATCTTGGCTGTAAGTTCCTTCTTCATGTGTAAGACTCCGAGCTTTTGCTTAATAAGCGGGGACTTCGCAATTTCATGTTTTTCAAACAGATTCTCTAAAGCCTCTATCCTGCGGACTGTTTTCCTGTAGGAGCCACTTTGAACCTGAAAAATTTACAGTAGAAAAGATGAAACCTAACAAATGAAAGATGCAGATATTTTATTGTTATTTATAAACTCCCATTACGTAGAATAAAAGTGTAATGCACCTTCATGTCTTCTTCAGGATCCAATAGTGGCATCCCTTCTCTAGCAAATCTTGAGAGAACTTCTGACACCTTCTTCAGAGTATTTTCTCGAGCCTCCAGTGGTATGAGATCCTTGGGTATCATCAAACGGACACTACTTAAACTATTGATCTGTTCATAAATAATTTCAATTAGCACGCTAGTATGGCTGACCAACTGTACTAAATAGAAGGTAGTCAAATATTATCACCAGGAAAAAGAAAAAAGAAGCTTTATCTGGGTAGATGTGTGTGTTATGACTCTATGACACCCATTCCAGTTACATTGCGTGATACAGAATATGAAAAGAGAGAAATTCAAGTCTCCGCCTTCTCTATTATCATTGAGATGATAAATATAATCACTCACTGCAATAGATGATTGACAAAAAATGATAATGACCAACAAAAAAAAAAAAAAAAAAAAAAGAGAATGAGGAACACCTTTCCAAATATGTATTTGATCAGGAGTTTTCAAAAGCCATGGGTTCTTTCCTTCCAATCACCCACCACAACCCCCTACCCCTCTCTCCCTTGCTTTCTTGGAGAAATATACCATTAAGAGTTACAGAGGGAGTACATTATATTTTTATGCTTCTTTAAATATATGAGCACAAGCTGTATACAGAAAAATATAGGTAACAATTCCTCCGCTCAAAGTTCAAATTCTGCTAGAGCCATTTATTTTCCCAAAGTATCAAGAAATTCTTTGGGGAAATGATTCGCCTTTACTATACCAAGCTAAAAGAAAACAATCACTGATAATGGGCCAGCCACTCCCCCTGACGAATGCCAGCCACTCCCCCCTACAAAATCACATCAGATGAAGCAGGGCTGCACTCTAGGCCCTCTTTTCTCTCCTCTTCACTCCACCTCTCAAGCTCTGCAATAAAGCCTTTACAAAATAGGGAACACCCGACATCCTTTAGAAAGCTAATGCTAAAACCATTACAACTCCAGTCACTGCAAAAAATTCCAAAATAGTTCACATACTCCTTACTTTCTTGGCCATACAGCACACTAGGCAAAATTTTCTCTCCTCACATGATCATCTATCGGTATCCTCCGAGATAGAGCCAATTATGTAAGAAAACCCGCCTTGGAGAGACCTTAGCACACCAAAAAACTTGTATAATGAAAGAGGTATCAGCTAACTGCCCATAGTATTTATTTTTTTGATAAGTATGTATAGAAAGAGCACTCAAACGGGGAGGACCTTGACAAAAGCCCAATTAAAATAGAGGACCTTGACCAGGTTATCATAATAATTTGAGAACGGGTCCTAACTTATTACAATTCTACTATTCGCTACACTAATTAAGCAAAATATGATAGGGCAAATCCCAAATTTCATTCACAAAACTTTCCAACAGAATGATTTAGATAAAACGAGTATTAGTGAGCAGCAGCATACTTCAGAGAAACTTATTTGGAAAAGATAATAAATATTAATAATTAAAACAACAATAGTTCAGAGACTATGCCTGAGAGATGGGAACAGAAACAACAACAGGTTCTCCATGCTCCTTCAATGGAACAATCTTAATTTTTTTTTTCGCAACTTCATCCCTGCGCACTGCACATCTTGTAAGCACGTCCACTGTGTAGTTTGCATCCTCTGTTTTTTTACCCGCATCATCTGAATCATGTATAGGAACATCAACAGTTTTAGACCTTGAATCAGAATGGAGAAGAGAATAGTAAAATCGAAACCATTTTTTACCTTCAGAAAGGCTTTTCACCCTTTCAAAGTTGATTATCACTCCCCATGTGTCCTGGTCCTCAACGGAGAAAGATGTGGAATTTTCATCATTCCCTGAACACTGAACAGATACAAGCCGGCCAGGCTGCAAGAAGGGCAAGCAGTACCTTGGAGAAATGACAATATCACGGACATCCTTCTTCAAACTTCTGTATTGCTGCAACAGAGAGTAATAATCTTCCAAACTATCTTCTTCTTCAATTACAATTGAATCTCTCTCCTCTGCAAGCTCCCTTGCTTGTTTCTGCAAAAAGAGCAAAATGTCATTAAATAATTAATACAATTTGAAGTAGGGATAGAGATGAAATCAACCAAATAATGCACTGACCTCAAGATCAGGAATGGCTCGATCAGCTTGAAACTGATAAAATGAATTACGAAGCAAATTTTCAGGATTACCATCTTCACTTCGCATTTGATTCAAAAGCATATTATAGCTTAAATGGAAGGCACTGGAATGCATGAAAATTAGCGTCAGCATAAAAAAAATTTAAAAAATAAGTAACAGAATCTAACATCCCTGCAATAACTGAAAACTGGATTCTTTCTTTTTCCTTCTAATGGAAACAGCAATAATCTTTGTAATCTTTTCTTAGAAGCTATAATAACTAACAAAATTGGGTCATATAGTTACTGAATGCAAAGCAGGTTGTTTCTTGATGGTAGATCATACGTCTCAACAATGCAGAGTCAATTAGTCCTTTTGGTGTTAATTCACAATAAAAACCTAGTAGCCATCAGATACATTCAGATAGTAGCCATCCACTACAAATGACATTCAAACTGGAAAAATAGATTAATATAAAAGAGTCAACTCGAGTATAAGGTGCCAGTTCTCTAGAAAAAATTATAGATACCCAGATTAATATCACTGTGCCATAACACTTTCTAATTTCTTTCAATACTATAATTCTTGAGGAAGGGTCAAATCATCCAACAAATATTCGCGGAAACTCAAATACTGGGTACCTCTTGCAGTAATGTTTTAAATAAAAACTATCAGAGGAACTCTCCCAAATTGAGGAGTGAAATGATTTCGTCTCAATATATTTTCACTCCTCAAACCTTCTCATAACTTCCATGATGCCATAAGTTCTTTTTTCTAATCCAATTCCTTACCTTTCATCACGCTTCACCACTTACAGAATCCATAAGCATATATTTTGAACAAAATTCAACTTCCCTTTGCAAGTATCTTATAGGCAATTAAGAAGTATACCAAGTGCGCGAGTTTCAAGCTAATGATCATATGTTCAAGGGGCTGACCAGAACTTAAAACACACCAGCCTCAGCTGCGATGACAAGCAGTATAAAATAATGGGAACCTAAATTAAGCCACAAGATCAGTTTCAACTAAGGCGTCACTAGAAGTTGTCTCAGAAAAAAATTAAGCCAACTTATTTTGTCTTAATAATACTTGATCAATATTTTTGTCAATGAGAAGCACCTATTTCTCCCTAAATGTACTTGCATGTTTTCCTAACAGCCACCAATAAAACCTTGACAGGGTTCAAGGACACAGAGCAAATAATCTAGGGAAATATAGTGGCCAAACTAACAAATAAAAGTTCTTTAAACATGAAACTAAAAATGCACCAAAAATAGAAACAAATTGAAAGCCGAAAATGACACAGAACTACTGGTGAAATATAACTTACTTAAACCATACATGAAAAGTAAAATAGGATTATTTTTCTTTATAATAAAATCATCACGTATATTAGGTTGCTTTATGGCCTATCATGCTGCAACCAACCTGTTGAGACAATCAGCACTTCCTTTAAGCATCATTTTAGTAGTAGAAGGTTCCAGCTTCTCGTCCACCATGAGAATGCATATCCCACGCTCGTCAATTCCCCGACGTCCAGCACGACCGCTCATCTGTATATACTCCCCACTAGATATCCATCTAAATTTATCTCCATCAAACTTACGAACATTTGTAAACACAACAGTTTTTGCAGGCATGTTCAGACCGATACTGAAAGTCTCTGTGGCAAACAAACACTAAAGAAAAAGTTTCAGTATGACAATAACAATATGTAAAGAAAGTAAAATTTGCAGGAAAACATTGTAATAAGAGATAAGAGCAACATATACAACAAGCTAGAAAGAAAATGATACAAGTTTAAAGCAAATATTTTTTTCATATTAGCTAAAATATCCTACTTCTCCAAACAAAAAATAAACCAATTAGTGTTACAAGAATTTTTTCAGCCTTCGTAAGAGAAACTAATCTAGGCAGGAAACTGCTCGGTAATCTTCGTTACGTTTAAGAAGAAAAGGTACACTAGATCAGGTTTTGGAAAGGTAAGTAAAGCTACATAATCCACGTGATGCTTGACATCATGTGTAAGAAATGATGCTAAAAATGGAAAAAGAATAAAGTATACTCTTGATTATATCACAAGCATAAAGAATTTTAAGGAATTTTGAGCTTCAGAAACACATAGAATAGCATAATTTGAATAGCCTAATTATGTAAATGATTTGGCAAAGATGACCATTTTTATGATGACTGAAAACAACCCAATCCCACAACCATGGGTTCAGATATATAACTTCTTCCTAACCTTGATGAGCCCTTCTTGAAAAAGTATCTCAATCACTTCCTTGAGTATGGGAAGCAAACCGGAATGATGCACACCTATTCCACGTTTTAGGAGGGGTAGCATATTTGAGACCTGAGAATAGTCAAACCTTCATCAATAGAATGTGTCAACCAGAAAAAAGGACAAGGAGTTGTATCATCTTAGTTACATAGAACAAAGGCAGAATAAAATCTTACCTGTGGTAGCTTCTTATCATCATCTGATAAGATGTCCATGGCACTCCAAAATATAGTTTCCGTGTTCACTTTCTCATCATCATCATTTAGATCCAACTTTGCCATCTAAAGCCAAAAAGAAAATAAAGCCATGTGTTTCACTCTTAAAGAACAAAAATTCAAACAATTAATATTAACAGAATTGTTACCAATGGAAAAAGAAAAATGAAACGAATACAACAAAAATAGTTAGAAGTGATTCTTATACTTATTTTCTCCAAAAGGAAGTAACTAACTGAAAATCTTATTGATGCTAATGCTAAATGTTACATGAGATTGATCCCTGATAGCTGTAAACCACCACATTTCGTAGTGTTGAGGAGACAATTTACCATTGGTAATATAGACAGGTAAATGACACAACAATCTTTTTAATACAAACAATAATGTACCTGCATTGCCAGAAATTCACACTCTCTTTTGCTAAAGCTGAAAAGTATTACAGGATCATATTGACGCTGAATGATCATTTTCACCATCTTGAAAATGTCGCTTTCTTCACCAGCTTTGCCGAGCACCAAACCCTTCTGCCATTTCCCATTCTCCTTTTTCCTGTCACCTTCGCTAGCAGGAACAAGAGCATTTAAAGCTTTCTGGAAGCTATCCTCACGGAATTTTCCCTTTTCATCGACCACCAAGTATAGACCGTCACCACCAGAAGGGAAAATATAATGTTGAAGTGGTGTTGGACGGTAATCGGTATAAACTATATGGCATGGTTGCCGATGGACCTGCATTCTATGATTTCATATAAGCAGTGATATTATCAACAAAACATGTTTTTTTTTTATGTCATATAGGATTAGCAGTGTAGACAGTTGTAAAAGTTGCAAAACCAGAAGCCTTTGAGCAAGATATAAACAAATTAACTTTAAACTCCTAAAATGATAATCATGATTCATCCCATGAGTTTGTGCCGTCACAATTCTCTCCATATACTAAGGATTTATATCCGGATCATGCATCTATACCTCAAAGGACCATACTAGAAATAAGATATTTACTAGCACAAATATAATATAAATCAATTAATAAACTTATTGCCTTCAAGTGACTATTAAAAGAACAAATTGGGAACTCCTCCATTCAACTTGAACTAGAAATTAATTTATTCAATTTTACTGCGTCCTCAAAGACATGTGTCACCTCTTTGTAATGATAATGCAATCTTCGTCCACTATTTAATCCTTGATATGGTACTATATAAGCATCCAAAAAATCTCACATGGTGTTAACAAATATGCAATTTAAAAAATCACCTTGGCAACCCAATCTGCAAACTCCTTCGCATTAGGCACTGTTGCTGAAAGGAATACAAATCGGGAATTTTTCGGAGCCATAACAATACTCTCTTCCCATACCACACCCCTTTCCCTATCACGCATGTAATGTACCTCATCAAAAATAATCCAAGCCACCTCCTGCATAAGTTCTGATCCTTTGTACTGCATACTTCGCCAGATTTCAGTAGTCATGACCTGAAACCAAATTGCAACTTAGAGCAACCCAAAAGAAAACACTCTTTGAGGCTAACATATATAAAAAAAAAAACAAGATGGCCAGTCACCACCAGACCTACCAAGCAAGAAGCATTAGGTTCAATGGTGACATCCCCAGTCATCAAACCCACATCCGAAAATTCTTCTTTGAACTCCCTGTATTTCTGATTGCTCAGTGCCTTGATAGGTGAAGTGTATATCACCCGTTGCTTATTCCGCAATGACATAGCAATAGCATATAATGCAACAACAGTTTTCCCAGCTGATGTATGAGCTGAAACCTACAATATTTCAAAAACTAATTATATACCGTATCATCAGTAACTATAGACACAGTAACCAATCTCTTTCTTTCTTTTTTCTTTTTCTTGAGCCCACACACGAATTGGGCAAGGCTACTCAATTTTTATGGTATATCTATCAAAATTTCTGCATAACTAATCATTGCAAAGTAGTACACATTAACATAACCAATTAAATCAACTAAATACAAAAAATTTGAAGAATTACTAAATCTGCATACACATAATACAGCATAATGATATAATATATATACTATATATATTTATATATATCTGTTTCTTGAAAATTTCATACCATAACCGATTCCCCAGTGTCAAGACATTTGATTGCTTCGGACTGAAAAGGGTCGAGAGTGAAAGGGAATTCCTTTGCTGGGTTTGGACCATTGGAGGCAACCGAAGAAGGAGGAATGTAACCCTCAGGATATGATATATCGTGCACACAAGCTACAGCCTCATCCATTCTCACAATTCCATTCTCTCTCTGCTGTTTTGGTGGAGGCGGCATAGATTCTTCAGACAGGTCTTCTACGGATTTCCTCTTCACTGAACCCATTAACTGCATAACATATTCAATGTTTCTTATACATAAATACATATACATACATACATATATATATATATATATGAATAATAAACCATTGAAGTGTAACAATAAGAAGCTAACACAGAACTGGAAACTTCACCTTAGGCAAGTACTGCGCTGAATTGCATATAAATTCTCCCTTTTCCGAAATTCGCAGCAACCAAACAGAGAAAATTATCGGCAAACAAACACAAAAGCAATAGGTGTGTTTACAGAGATACCTGAACACGAGGTAAGTTTGGAACCCTAGGTCAAGTTTAGGAGGATAGTGAAAAGGTTGTTCCACTAGGGTTTTTCTTGGCCTCTATGCTTAATCCGTAGGTTAGTGAAAAGGTTGTCACTGCAGACAATGCTTCCTTCTAATTGAGTTAAAATTAAGGGTTAAGTGTATTAAACCCCCTCTTCTTTCTTCTTTCTCTCAACTAACCCCCTGAACTATGCACTGTTCCCTAAACTATTTAAGGGTTGCATTTAACTCCCAGTCATAACACCGTTAATAACAATTAGGGTAATTTGCACTCAGATTCACTGAAATTTCGATCAATTACACTCGCCCCCTAATATTTTATTTTTTTTGCAATAACACCCTTTGAAGGGGTGAAGACCCCATGAAATGACTCTTGTGTCATTGTTTTAGTGTAAAGATATGTTGGCTAAATTAATGGATTACGCTCAATTTAAAAAAAAAATCAAGTATTTTGGATACAATAATTTTTGAAATACTATCATCTTCTTTAAATTAGTTTTTTTAAATTGTCATTTTTGTAATATAGGCCCCAAAAGTTATCGTTTTTTTTTTCCCTAAAATTGATATTATGACCTTTTACATTAAATAATAATAATACACTTTATTTATGATTATATTTTTTTTTTGTATTTTAGAAGGTGATACATGTATAAAATTAATTTAATATTTATAATTATTCTTTGTTTATAATTTATTATTCTTTGTGTAAAATTAATTTAAACCCTTACACTGTAAAATAATAACAAATTTTACTTATTGTAATTTTTTATATTTTTATAAAAATATGACAAATGGTTTATTATTTATTAATTTTTTTGTAAAGTTAATTGAAGCCCTTACACTTTAAATAATGACAAATTTTACTTATTATAATTTTTTATATTATAAAAGGTAATAATGAATCGAAATATTAGACAGTCCTTATGTTTTTATTAGAAGTATATAGATAGATAAATAAATATTTACAAATTTTTGTATTTTAAGTTATATTTTTTTTCTTGCCGAAATATATTTGTTTTATATCTTTACTCTATATCTTATAAAATATTCATTACAGTTACATTTCAATTAATGTATATTAATTAAATAATATATTTTAAAAATATATGAAAATATTTATAACCCCTTGTCTTATATCTTTACTCTGTATATTTTGAAATATTCATTAGAGTTACACTTTAAGTAATGCATATTAATTAATTATTATTATTTTTTAAAAGTATTGAAATATTTTCAACCCCTCTTTTCTTTTAGTCTATATCGTTTTGACATATTCCATAGAGTTGCACTTCAACTAATACATATTAATTCATTAATTTTTATTTTGAAGAAAATGTTTGGAAATATTCTCAACCCCTCGAATTTTAGGATAGTTGTTATAAATATATATACATTGTAGGATTTTCATCTTGGGGCATGAAGCTAATTTCACCACCTAGATATTTGTCTCATGAATTAAGAGAGACAACACAAGGGCATTCCGTTCATTTCTCCCATTCAAGGGGTGTCATTACAAGGAAAATAAAATCTTATGGGACAAGTGCAATTGATCGAAATATCAGGGGATTTGAGTGCAAATTACCCTAATTGTAACTAACGGTGTTATGACGAGAGGGAGTGAATTGTAAAAATCGTGATAGTTTGGGGGGTTTACACTAAAAAATATAGTTCAGGGTAGTTGAGAGAGAAGAAAGAAGAGGGGTTTAATGCATTTAATTCTAAAATTAATAACAATAGAGTAAATTACACTTTTATCCCCTAAAATTAATGTAAATTACATCTAAACCCCTCTAATATTTCTAATTACACTTTCACTTCTTATTTGTTTCACTTCGATCCCTCAGTTCAACCTCCATCCAAGTCAAATCCAATCAACCTAATTTTAAGATGCGAAATGACTAAATTACCCTTAAATGTGTGTAAAGACATATTTGTCTAGCCAAAGTAATGTGAAATAACTAATATACCCTCACCTTTATACATTATATATAAATTCAATACTAACAAACTCTAATATACAGTTCTATACTTTCTCCCAAATTCAATACTAATAAACTCTGATCTATAGTAAAATATCTTACAAAAAATTTGCTTCTTCATGAAGATAAATTGCTTTGGCTCAAATACACTTTAGAATCTGACTTAAGAAGCATATACTTTCACCCAAATACATCAATATAAATCATATATGTTTTTATATAAGGTTAATTTCATTTACACTTATGAACTATGTTTATAGTTCAGTTGCACTCCTAACTATGCAAAACGTCATTCACACCCCTTCATCATTTTTGGCAGTTGACTTTGAATGAAATTACTTTCACGTCCTTTGCCAAACACCCATATTTGCTGGTATAAAGTTGTCCGTAATAGGAATATCTGGAATATCTTAAACCCTAGTCAAACACCCCTTATCCCTATACCCAAACACCCCCTTCCTCAACCTCCTTCTCCACTCCAACCATAACATTAACCCTAAACCCAATTGTCGCCACTGCTTGTAACTTACCGCCGCCGACCAATCCTACACCAACAAATGGGTACAATCCAACGCAGCCACGACAAGAAATTAGAGCACCTCGCTGATATAAAAATATATATATGCGTATATATATAGTTTATGGGAAAGATTAAATTAGAAATTTGTAATTGTTTTAGAGAATAAAGACTTAATTGATTATCTAGGAATGGCTTGATCCAGTAAAGCTACCAAATATCATGCGTTTCTAATTAATGTTTCATTGAATTTTGGTAGTTAGAATTTAGCACAAAAATGACGCAGCCCCCAAAACCAAAATCGACACCATTGTTGTCGGCAACGAGGTCTTCGCCACGATCTCTTCTCGCCGCGACCTCCTCTCCCACGAGTCCACTCCACCCTCATGTACCCAATCTCCGCTACCTTTCCCGCCACCGCCGCTAACAACATCGTCCCCAACCTCTTCCTCCGATAACATTCTCTCACAAATAAATCCTCCATATACGACCCCAGTTTCACCCAAATTGTCTAATAATATGTAGTGGTGGTGGTGGTGGTGGTGGTGGTGGGAGGAGGCAAAGAGGAGATGGTGGTGGCGGTGATGGGAGGAGAGAGAAAATTGGATTTTTGTTTTTTTGTTTTGGCAAAAGAAAATTGAATTATTTTAGAATATATAAATTTATTATTAATTTTATATGAATAAAGTATTTTTATATTTTATTTTAATATTAAAAATATAAATTTTTGTAGATGAGAAAATCATATTTCTCTTGAAATGGTTATAAAATATGAACAAAATTTAGAGTTCAAAGTATGATAATGTTGGTTATATTTCTAACAGAGTGTAATTATTGCATTTTTTTTTCCCTATAAGTCAATATTTGAATATTAAGTTCATATATTTTCATTATTAAATATTTTTTTATATTATTATTATTTAAGATGTTCGTACAATAATATTTTAGTATTTTTTCGGCGAATTCAAATATTTTATATTTTTATTGTAATTTAAAATAAAATAATTTTTATTTATTTTTTGAAATGTGTCTAATATTATTGGAAATATGTATTAGTAAAGTCAAATATTTTTCAATATTAAAATAAAAAATAAAAACTTGTGTTAATTTACAAGTTTGATAAATGTAAATATAATATATGTTTGCTACTAAATATTTTTTATATTATTATTATTTAAGAATTTATGTGTGTGACTCGTATAATAATAATAAAAATAAAGTTACAATTGACAAGTTAAATCTTTTATATACATAAAAAAAATTGTATGATAAAAAATTGCTATTTATATGTGTAATTTAGTATTTTTTTGGCAAATTCAAATATTTTGTATTTTTATTTTATCTTGTGAAGTGTATCTAATATGTCTAATATTATTGGAAATAAGTATTTTGTGAAAACTTGTTAGTTTACCAGTTTGATTAATATATATCTAAATATGTTAAATGTAAATATGTTAAGTTTACAAGTTTTGTTAATTTCATTCACACCCCCTTCCTGAATTTTGAATAATATAATAATTTTTTAAATTGAGGGGGTCAAATTAATATATTAAAGCAGGGATAGGGCCAAGGGGAGTTTAGGTATTAAAAATTATTTCATTCAAAGTCAACAGCGAAAAGTGGTGAAGGGGTGTAAATGAGTACCTTTTTAAAAAATAAGGGGTGTAAATGACATTATGCAAAGTTGAGGGGGTCATATTAATATATAGATATAGTTCCGGGTGTAAATGAAATTAACCCTTATATATATATATGTAATTGTATACATATATCATCCATAGCTAGAGAGAAAAGGAATTGATTTTTGCTGAAGGTAATTGATTTTTGCTGAAGTCTTGGGAGTGTGAGACCCAGATGGTGTGACCAGAAGAGTTTTTTTTTCATGATTCATAATTAAAGGTAATTGAATTCTTCATAATTGTAAGCTTCTTTTTCATGATTCATACAAAATGTAAGGTGGGACCAGATGATTTATAATTGAAGATGTTGATGAGGCCATGAAGGATGGGTCTGTGTGTGTGTATATATATATATATATATAGGGTCGCCAGTATTTAATATTCCTGTATTATACATATGGTGTGTGTAATATCTTCTGATTTGATTTTACCCCAAACTTTTCATTTATGTACGAATTGATCACATTTTATGTAAAATAACATATATACCTTTAGTATATAAATTTCAAAAAAATGGAAAATATGTAAAAAATATATAAATTTCTAAAAAAAACATATAAAATTCAAAAAAATTATATATATTTTGAAAATAAACATATAAAATTCAAAAAAAAAAAATTCAAAAAATAATAATAATTTTTGAAAAAATATATATATAATTCGAAACAAATATATAAAATTCAAAATATATATATAATTCAAAAAATATATATAAAATTATAAAAAATATATATAAAATACGAAAGATATATAAAATTCGAAAAAATATATTTAATTCGAATTTTATATATTTTTTCAAATTTTATATATTGTTTTCAAAATTTATATATTTTTTCCAAATTATATATATTTGTTTCGAATATTATATATTTCTTTCGAATTTTATATATTTTTTTCGAATTTTATATATTTCTTTTGAATTTTATATATTATTTTCAAAATTTATATATTTTTAATTATAAGGGTATAATCCTAATTTAATTATAAGGGTATAATAGTCTTTGCAAAACGGTAAAATGAGTATTTAAGAGGTTGACAAGGGGTATTCGCACGTTTTTGAAACTTATGCATGTAAATACACACATTTTCATTATAAGGGAAATTTTTCGCACCTAGTATGAAATAGCACGGGTTTTTAACTTTTATGTACTTAACCCTATATATATATATATATACATGTAATGAGAGAGAAAGAGAGGGAAAGAGGAATCACATTTCCATTATACAAAATTTTTTGTTAATAAACTTGTAGCCTTGCTAACCTCTTACTAAAGTTTTAATTTAAAAATTGCAAATCCACACAAATTATGAATGAAAGAAACTCCTATATACCGATTCTTGATCTCTGGTTCAGATTTGTAGAGAGAGAGAGAGAGAGAGAGAAAGTTTAGGGTTAATTTAGTAGGGTTTGTTTTTAGGTTAAAGGGCAAATAGGTAATAACATGAAACATATATTTTTTTTTAAAAAAAATTGATTTAAAATATATGGGTATAAATCTCATTTCCTTTTTCCGGTGGCTGGAATCAGTTAATAAGGGGTGAAAGTGTAATTAGAGAAATTAGAGGAGTTTTGAGTGTAATTTACATTAATAATAGGGGATGAAAATGTAATTTACCCATAATAATATAAAGCCCAATATATATACACATATATATATATATATATATAGATATATACGAGTATAAAATAAAAATAAGAATGAAAATGAAAGGGGGCATGTGCTTCACGTTACTATTATTTCTTTTTTTAATTTTTTGGGACGCTTCTGTCTAATGCTATGATTTTTTGCACAGTAAATTTATTGATAAAATTTTATGTTATAAAAATTTCCTAATTCATTGTATAAAAGATAAATATAAAATCGACAGATTTCTTTGATGTGACTTTATAAATAATGATATGCCTTGCAACATTTCAAAAATATTTTCGTAGTTATAAATTTTTATTTTTATTTTTTAATTTTAAAAAGCAAGCACATATGCAATGAGTTGAGTGGATTTATCACACAAATTATAATTAGGGAGGTTACTTTCAAATTCATCAGATTCAGATTTTTTTTTCAATTTACCCTATAATACCTTATAATCATAGAAGAGAATTTCTGATTTTCCACAGTTAAAATAACTTTTTAACAACTTGGAATGAGTTTTTTAAAAAAAACATAAAAGGATAAACGCTCTTGTAATTAGCTAAAAACTTAGAATTTTCTCCTACTTTGAATAGACTGAACTATGAATTGGCTCGAATGTTGGAATATAGTTTGGGACGCGAAACTGGCTCAAATGATGATTTTTTTTCCAATTTTTTCATTCCAAGCTTCTAACACAATAAATTAAGTAATTGTACTTGACTTTCTATGGTACTCTTTTATGCGATTATCATATATATTTCCTAGTATAAATTTTATAGTCATAGAAAATAATTTTACGGTGTGATATTTAATCTTCAAGAGATAATTTTTTTAGGGTAATTTGCACTAACACCCCCTGAAATTTGCATTAATTCCATCTTTATGCTGATTTTTGAAAAGTTTGCATTAACACTTACTGAGGTTTGGTTTTGCTTGCAGTGACACCCCATGGGCCAATAAAATGACCAAAATACCCTTCATAAAATTCGAAAATATTAAGGGTAAAGTTAAATGACCTTTATGCCCCAACCCCAAATATATAAAATTTCGAAAAACATATATATAAATTCGAAAAAATATATAAAATTTGAAAATATATATAAAATTCGAAAACAAATATTTAAATTTTGAAAAAAATATATAAAATTAGAATAAAATATATAAATTTCGAAAAGTATATATAAATTTCAAAAACAATATATAAAATAAAAATATATATATAAAATTCGAAAATATATATAAATTTTGAAAAATATTTAAATTCGAATATATATATTTCAAAAAGTATATCTAAAATTCAAAATATATATATTTTCAAAAACAAAATTCAAAAAATTATATAATTTCGAAAAACATATATAAATTTCAAAAAATATATATAAAATACAAAAAAATATATAAAATTTGAAATATATATATCTAATTCGAAAATATTATATAAAATTTGAAAAGTATATAAATTCGAATATATATATATATATATATATTTCAAATAAAAAATAAGAAATTCAAAATATATATATTTTCAAAAATAAAATTCAAAAAATTATATAATTTCGAAAAACATATATAAATTTCAAAATATATATATAAAATTCAAAAATATATATAAAATTTGAAATATATATAAATTCGAATATATATATTTCAAAAAATATATATAAAATTAAAAAAATATATATATTCAAAAATAAAATTCAAAAAATTATATAATTTTAGAAAAATATATATATATTGGTAAAAAAATATATAAAATTCAAAATATATATATTTTATAAAATTCAATATATATATATAATTCAAATATATATATATAAATTTCCAATTGTTTTGATAAAATTCGGATATATTATATAAATTTTGAAACTATCATATAAATTTCGGAAAAAATATATATTTTTTGGAAAAATATATATAAAAGAAGGTCACTAATTAATGTTGGTGGTAAGTAGTTTGATTCACTTCATTAGAAAAGATATGACATTTTACCAATATATATATATTTTTAAAATTATATAATTTTTTGAATTTTATTTTTGAAAAAATATATATTTTTAATTATATATAGTTTTTGAAAAATATATATATTCAAATTTATATATTTTTAAAATTATATATATATTTTTGAATTTTATATATATTTTTTGAAATTTATATTTGTTTTTCGAAATTATATAATTTTTTGAATTTTGTTTTTGAAAATACATATATTTTGAATTTTTTATTTTTTTTTGAAATATATATATTCGAATTTATATATTTTTCAAATTATATATATATATTTTCGAATTATATATATATTTCAAATTTTATATATTGTTTTGAATTTTATATATATATTTTGAAATATATATGTTTTTCGAAATTATATAATTTTTTGAATTTTGTTTTTGAAAATATATATATTTTGAATTTTATATATATTTTTTGAAATATATATATTCGAATTGAAATATTTTTCAAAATTTATATATATTTTTTTGATTTTATATATATTTTTTGAAATTTATATATACTTTTCGAATTTTATATATTTTATTCTAATTTTATATTTTTTTTTTCAAAATTTAAATATTTGTTTTCGAATTTTATACATTTTTTCGAATTTTATATATTTTTTCGAATTTATATATGTTTTTCGAAATTTTATATATTTGGGGTTGTGGCATAAAGGTCATTTCACATTACTCTTAATATTTTCGAATTTTGTCAAGGGTATTTTGGTCATTTTATTGGCCCAAGGGGTGTCATTGTAAGCAAAACCAAACCTCAGGGGGTGTTAGTGCAAACTTTTCAAAAATTAGCATAAAGGTGAAATTGATGCAAACCTCCGGGGGTGTTAGTACAAATTACCCTTTTTTTTTATGTATGTTACTAACTTATATGGGTGGTTCTTAATCCATTCACCGTATGCTCACTTGCAAGCAAATAATATATTCATGTATATATATATATGGATAATTTACACAAAATTTCCTGTGATTTCAGGATTTAATCACCAATTTTTCTATCGTTTGTCAAATCCCTTGACATTTTAGATTTTAATCAAATACCCCCTCCAGCCAATTTTCATGTCCAAATGACTAAAATGCCTCTCACATAAATTACAGTTTCACCGCTCTTGTTTGAACAGATTACACTTTCTCCCCTCTTGTTTGGATAATTACATTTTTCCCCATCTATAAAAAAGTATTATATATAAAATTCGAAAAATATATTGAAATTTGAATATATATATATATATATATAATTCAAAACAAATATATAAATTTTGAAAAATATATATTTAAAATTCATAAACAATATATTAAATTTTGAAAAAATATATATAAAATTTGAAATATATATATATATTAAATTTCAAAAATATATATAAAATTCAAAAATATATATTAAAATTTGAAAAAATATATAAAATTCAGAAAATATATAAAATTCAAAAAATGAATTTTATTTTTTTATGTCACCACGTGAGTGGCACGTGACAGGGTGTATGATTTGGACCAGGTGCGAAAGTTGGGAACCCATGTCATATTGTGTACTTAAATCTTTATTTTTGATTGTATTGTTTTAAATGGACAAAAAATTAAAGGAAAAATAGGTAAAAGTTGGACAAGAAGAAGTTGGAAATGGTAAGATGGTGGGCTGATTGTTTGTCTATTCTTTGATACTAGCATTATCATTTTCTTTTTCTTTTCTTTCTATTTTTTTGGGGTTTAATTTATATATGTTTTTCAAAATTTATATATATATTTTGAATTTTATATATATATCAAATTTTATATATTTTTTCAAAATTTAATATATATTTTTTTGAATTTTATATATTTTTTTAAAATTTAATATATTATTTATGAATTTTATATATATTTAAAAATTTATATATTTTTTTCGAATTTTATATATATATATTTTTGAACTTTCCCCCCTCTATAAAAATATATATATATAATTTTGAAAAAATTATTTAAAATTTGAACAAATATATAAAATTTGAAATATATATATATCAAATTCGTAAACTATAAAATTTGAAAAATATATATATAATTCATAAACAAATATATAATTTTTCTAATTTTATATATATATTTCAAATTTTATATATTTTTTTGAATTTTATATTTTTTTTTCAAAATTTAATATATTGTTTATGAATTATATATATATATTTCAAAATTTATATATTTGTTTCGAATTATATATATATATATATATTTGAATTTAAATATATATTTCGAATTTTATATAAAATATTTTTTTATAGATGAGGAAAAGTGTAATTATCCAAACAAGAGAGGGAAAAGTGTAATTTATCCAAACAAGAGGGGTGAAACTATAATTTATGTGAGGGGCATTTAAGTCATTTTGACATAAAAATTGGCTAGAGGGGGGTATTTGATTAAAATCTGAAATGTGTGAGGGTTCGGCGAACGAATGTGTGAGGGTTCGGCGAACGACAGAGGATTTGGTGATTAAATCCTGAAACCTCAAGGGATTTTGTGTAAATTACCCTATATATATATATATATATACATATATATATATTGGACAAGTGCTTGCAAGCCAACAATAAAAGGAAGAAGCTTTAGATCATTGTCAAACTAGGCTCAGATTTGCACCAACAGCTCAAACAAAGAGGTAACATAAAAACAACAGATATCAAACATAATTTCTATACATCTACCTGTTCCAGGTGCCTTGCAGACTATTGCATTCATGCCCACTTCCAACTACTAGCATTCTTATATAGCATTGAGAACTAGAACCATAGTTATTCCACAAGGGACTTTCACCTAGTTTTCGTTCCAATATTAAACCAGTTCTACAATGCCAGACAGGTTTGATATAGTTTCCGGTCACCTGTAGTCTACTTACTGGATTGGTCCATGCATACGAGAGCTGGTCTTTCGATAAGTGTTTATCTCTGTGTAGTTTGTGGCCCTGAGTTGTATGTATGTCGACCCTGATGCTTTTCTACGTGACTCGCTTCCATATTCCTCGCACTATTGAGAAGAGTCCATATCTTCAATAGCTGGAACAGCCATGACTTCCTGATCTGGTTTCAAAGTAGTACTTATACTATTCATATTCGTGGCTGCTATATTTTCTTCCAGAATTTTGACGTATTTTTGTGGCTGGACTCCTTTTTTTGTTTCCTTTTCGGAAACTTTTCATCGCTAGAGTCAGGATCCCAACGGCCTCGTTCTTCAATCTCTTCGTCACTGTAGTGTCCATAACCATGTGATTTACTACTCTCACTATGTCGAGCTGGAATATCAGACTCAAATTTCTCATCCATTCTAACAGTGCTTTGAGATTTCAAATGCTTCTCAGGAAAGTCATTTCCAGATTCGTCATAAATCTTTTTGTTCATGTTTCCATCAACATTGTGTCCAGAACCAAGTCCGTGTGATGATTTACTTCGGTGACTATATAGACCTGAACTAGTGGTATCATGCTTCCCATC
Source organism: Cornus suecica (assembly GCA_963922005.1). NCBI lineage: Eukaryota > Viridiplantae > Streptophyta > Magnoliopsida > Cornales > Cornaceae > Cornus > Cornus suecica. Next base: position 17,786,634 of record OY998242.1, on the reverse strand, counting down.
TGACTTCAAATTCTCATTTACATAATCTCCATCACTTGCCTCTTCATCAGAACGACCCCTTCTCCTTGAGTGACCGCATTTGGGATCTCCTGGTTGCTCATCTTTCAACAGCTTTTCCGATTCGCCAAAATTGTCGGTGAATCCTAAAACCTCATTCACGTGCCTTGATCGTTTCCTTGTTTTGGTACGGTGTTTACTTCTATTTCTGTCTGAACAATCTCCTCCAACCCAATGATCATCTGGAGATTCAGACACTTCATTTTGGCGTTTCGAGCTTTTCTCTCTGTGATCGCTGTGCCTGTCTCCATCTCTGCGCTTATGCAACCGATCTTCACTGCCATCAGTACTGTGAGTTCGTTTCTCACCATGCCCCTGATCATTTAGGATTTCAGACCATTTATTCTGATGTCTTGTGCTCTTTCTTGTGTGATAATGGTGTCTGTCACCGTCTTCATTTGACCATTCTCCATCAGAAAGATTTCTGCTCTTCCCATCCCCATGTTTATCCTGGGATTTCAACTCTTTGACATGATGCCTAGACCTTCGTCTTGTGCTATGGTGGTGTTCATCTCCATCTCCATCTCTATCCCACCCATCTACATCAGAATCAATATTGAAATTTCTCTTCCTGCTGTGGTGACTGTTTGTAGAATGCGTTTCCTCATCATAATTTTTCTCATAAGGTATTTTCATTTGCTTTCTATCATCATTTCTGTGCCTTGGCTGGCGTGTTCTCCTTCGGGTATCCTTTTCTTCATAGTGGCCTCCACCATAATCATTTGCCCTCGGTCGAGATCTTCCAGAGTAATATCTGTTACAAGAAATAAATTTTCACGAAACACAATAAAAACACACACACAGGAGGAGGAAGAAAAGAACTGAAACACTCGAACAAGAAACAAACTGATCCTACCTGTCCAACATGGGAAAAGTGTAGTGCAGATGATTACCTTGTGGGCGGGTGCGAGACATGTACTAGCTACCACACTGGCAAGCTACAGGTTGTGAAACCCTAAATCGCCTAGGTAAGATGAAGGTGAAGTGCCTTATATGTGCTACTGTTGTCCCCAATTGGTAAAAGGACTCTTGGGTAACGTGCGGGCTTTGTCACAATATCATACAGTGCGGTGGAGCGAGCTATTACAAATGATATCAAATTCGAAGCCCAGCCAAGACTCTGGCCAATGAGGACGTTGGGCCCTTAAAAGGGGGTGATTATGATGACATTGTGGACAGATGTGCGAGACACTGGTCAAGCTACCACATTGGCAAGCTACAGGTTGTACAATCCCACATCGTATGGGTATGGTGAAGGTAGAATGTTTTTTATGTGCAAGCGTTGACTCCATTTGGTGCGAGGCCTTTTGGAGTAAAGCCCAGGAGTAAAACTGTGGAGGCCTCAAGTCCAAAGCGGAACGAACTGTGACAAGGAACTACTAAATTTACAATAAAAGAATATTTTTTACCAAGCAAATACACACTCGCCAAATTTGGATAACATCTAGGAATTGGACATGGGCCATCTTTTTTTGATACTCAGAGTTCTCAATAAACATAGAATAATAATTGCAGCAATGAGCAACTTAATTGCATATGCAATATATGGTAAGTTTTTGTTGTAACTTATGGATATTATTAGTATTTTTAAGAATAATGGAAGGATAACAAGGACCAGTGTTAAGGAATGTAGCCACCCAATTCTGGCCAAGAAACACCTGTTCAGATGTGTTGGGTTCATCAACAGTGATATGGAAATCCCAAAAGAAAGGAAACTTGTCCAAAGCGCGATTGTGTGCTCCATTTGATTCACACTTCAGAAAGGTTATTGTTGCAAATTCATAGTTCAGTCTTCAAAAGCATGTCATTTTTCCACCAACCGCACTACATGGAAGTATGTAACAATAACTTAAGTTGTTCCGTTACAAAACAGCGCCGTACGCTGGTTTGTTTAAGGCAAAGTCTAACTTGAACTCCTAAAAGCACTAAAAAATGGACAAAATCATACTCCCCCTCCCCACCCACTCGGGGATAAGCAAAAATATACTTCAATCGTTAACGAATAAACCCTATATTTAGGGACATTAACAAACCCTACCTCATAAATCCCCACAAAATCTAAAACAAACTAATTGTCTATCTTTTTTTTTTATATTTTTATTGTCCCAAAATACTTTTCCAATTTGTAAAGTCAAAGCAAATGAAATCAATCCTTCCATCATTACCCATTTAATTCTTCAAATCTCTCCCTTGATAATAGTTATTTCTAAACTCCGGAAGACAACTCGGGAACAATGCATTGATCGCATGTTCCCTCAAAAAGTCTAAGAATCTAAGCGGACATCTAATAGGGGACAAAGAGAATGTGTGAATCCATAACACAAATTCCTACTAAAAAACAAAAGCATATCTGCTACCACCCAAATACCACTTTTGATTGTTTCTTTACTAATGAAAAAAATTAAGTTTATTTGCTATCACCTAAAAAGAGTGATTTTCTCTTTCTTCGCAAAAATGAAAACATATTACTAGGAATGCTTTTTGTTTCAGTTTACCCTTACTGAGGGGAACTAAGTAACTGCTCACCTGTCGTACTCTGGTGACATCATCATGCTAGAGCCCCTCAGCTGACTTGTACTACCTTGTCCCGGTTGTTTGTCATACCCAGTTTCATCTGAATAACCAAACAGTGCAGCCATCTCTCTTACCCAGTATTTTGGGGGTGGTTTATCCCAATCAGCCCATTCATAGTCTCCACCAGGATTGCGAAAACAGTGGATAAAATTGCATGCAGTTCCACGGGAGCACGTCTGTTAAAATGGATGTATGCAAGTTGTAAGCTCATAAAATAGCCATATGGTGAACCTAAAAAATTAGTGTCACAATTGTACCTTAAGCCTCGATTTCATATACTCGCCACATATTGCAACTTTCCATCGGGTTACACCAACAAACTCACAGTTTACCTAGCAAGAGCCAATACACAAATCATGCAATCACCACCCAAAATTTAGTGTCAAAGAATCAAGCCATAACCAGTAACGACAGCATTCATAAATAGGCACGTGAGACCCCAAAATATATTTCATATAACCCGGAGATGGCTATCTTTCATAACTGAACACAAATGCGATTGTATAAAAACATTTACATGTTATCACAGGGACAACAATGAAACAAGAAAGCGTATAGAAATTTTAAATCCCATCCTTGAAAATCACATTTCTATTTATTTATATCAATAAATTTCATCATTCCTCAGAAAGAACACACATACTTCCAGATGATCATTTTCCTTCCCTGACCATCATGCTAGTGCAAGTAGTCATAGCAATTAAAGGGCAACAGCAAAAAAATTAGCTACAACAGCGACAACATCAACATATACAACCACTATCGAATGGTTGTCATTTAAACACAAAGAGAACGACAGAAAAGCACCTGTGGAAGCCATACGCAACACAAAACAGAAAAGCTCAGGAGGAAGCCATATGCTACACAAAAGGGTTATACTGACCAAACCTATTGCAGGTCTGCACCCACCCATCTGGTTAGCAGAATCTATTTCCTATGAGAAGATAGTTATACGAGTAGAGGCTTGTTGGGCCCTACTCCCTCCACTTGGTGATTTCAAAATACTGATTGTGGCAGTTACAAATATTATTTTGTCCTCTTAAATCTTCAAACAAGCGCCCATCGCCATACAAACAGATTGGCATTGCACATATGATTTTTCCTTCCTTACCAGAAGTGGGGGAAAAACTATACCTTTTGATCAACTGTTATACCACAAGTTTTCGTTACTATGATTCTAGAAAATATTTAGTATATTGGCTATGTAGTACGCTAATTCAACGTTTTGAGCCATGTATGACTAATTAAATAAGAAGAAAAACAATAAGAAGGCGACAACTTGGAAAGGCTGTTTTACTTATAACCAGCTTCTTGACGAAGTTGGTATCGTGCCTGGGAATTCAACAAAAAACTATCCGGTCGTCTCAAGAGCTTGTATCGTGCCTGGGAATTCAATAAAAACCTATCCGGTCATGAAAATTATGTTATATGCAAATGTAGCACATAAGCTGCTGGAAACACAAGTAGGAAGTAGGAGCCATGAAGAAGTTGAAATCTTTTTAAGTAAGGTGCAAAATGAATAGAAGAACAAAAGGCATTCAAAAGCTTACTCCACCACTTTCCAAGTCCAAGAAAATTTACTCCTCACTATCAAGTACCCCATAAGAATCAAATATTCAAGGTGAGATCATGGAAGTTTTAAGGTATGTGGAAAACATAAATAAACTGATCCTATATGCTGCACAATACCACATAGGGAACACAACTAATTAAATTGAACAACAACGACTGCCACCAATATGTAAGACTGAACCCATTAGAATCAATGGAACTACTATTACTGATTGTGACACAAGCAGGTATGTGTTCTTTTATTTACTTTGACATGTAACAATCAAAATCAAGTGAGGGGCAAAAGACGTAACTTACCAATTAGAAGTAAAACAAAACTTCCAAACTAATTACAAATGAAGACTTGGAATTATCACGAAAACATCTCAAACAAATAATACCTAATCTGTTTTGTGAAACCAACTGTTTTGGATATTAGCACAGCATGGATGATCATTATATTACAAAATGAGTCCGTCCTAAGAGATGTATCACTATCAGAAGGAACAATAACATCATAAAATAAATTTTGGATGTGGTATGTGAGCAAGAATGCAAAAGTTCCCATTAATTAACAACAGAGGAGAACTTTTTCTTTATCAATTGTAAGATAAACAACTAGTGTATCTGAAATAAATTATTATTGTATCTGACTGGAGGGATGAACAAATAATAGATGATCCATTTGATCATTCAAGTGGTAGACATCTGGTGTATAACAGCTTAAGTTATCACCATCTCCTAAATTCATTAAGTTCCTTTGAGTTTAAACTTTTAAAGGATGCAAACAAATATATCTACCAGTCGTTGAAATTTCAAACATAAATTGCTTGCTGGGACAGGATGAGCAGCACCCCATATTGCCACAAAACCAGATCCAAGATGGAGCAAGAATCCAAGATTCTAACCCAAAGCGAGATCAATAGGATGACCTCATTCATAAAGGTACCAGTAAGGTCACCATAAGGTGGCAAACAAGCCAAAGAGATTAGGTGATATGGTATCAAATTTCAGACTGTAAGTCAATTTTAATTCCACTTATATAGCTGCTCTCAGAGTTGGACCGTGATTAGCCGCACGAGGCCTTACAATTGGACCACTCAATGGCCCCTCCTTCAATGAAGACTCGATTTCCCCCCTTTTTCTTTCCCCAGAAGTCATGTAATGGGCCATTGCCAGGTGAAATGGTAACAGTCAAATAGCCATTTTGCACCAAATAACGCCAAAAATTAAAATCCACCCGTCCAGACACCCACATTACGAGGACCAACATTAGGTAATGGATTTTCCAAGTGGCCTTCAGGGACTAGAAATTTTAGACAATGAAATAACAAAGGAGGACACCAGTAATGCAATCAAATCTCATGCAAGAAACTTGTTAGCTACTCGCTAGTATAATTCATACTTTACAAGCACAAACTCATTCTCTCTTTTGGTAAAAGAACGAAAATGAATTAGGAACAAAATACCTATATACCAGCAAAATAGCGACCATTTATCTTTTTTAGCTAAATATCAGCTAGAGTCGTACACAAATACAAATTCATACTTTGCAAGCACAAAATCAATTATCTTTTTAGGAAAAAAACAAAAATGAATAAGGAACAAAGTACCTGTTTACCAGCAAAATAGCGGCCATTTATAGAATTATAAGCAAGCACAGCCGAATCCAGAGACTTGTAGTGTACATACACATTCCCCCGAAGGTGAAACGAACCATTTCTGCAAACCTGTCATGAAATTTGTTTTTTAATTCTTCAATACATGGAACAGATTTAAGCACGAATTACTGTTTAATTCCCCCTGCAACATACTTTCTTCCTACCCAAATCTCAATTTCTATTATGGTTATACAGCATGAAGGAATAGTATAGAGGTAAGAAATAATAGCAGACATAATACAAACAAAACTTGTCACAACTGTGATAGGCAGATCTCATATTACCTCATGAAATTTCGTTCTCTCATAAAAGAAACCACAAAACAGAGATTTTTACTGATTTTGTGAGCTATCAAGAAACAATAATATCTTCGATGTTACACAAAAAACTTAATTCATATTCAAAGACAACAAAATTTAACATAATAGAAAAAGCAAAATCATATAGTGATCCACAAATAGTGTATGAAATTATTTAGCCAGTCCGGAAAGAAAAGTTCAGAATTAAATGAGTGAACATGACAGGGATTAAAATAGCTAATATTAAGCATAGATAGCAGTGAACACCTTGAAATTCACAATTTCCCCGAATTTTAAGAATTCTGTATGCACATCCTCGTAAAACTCTTCATAACAGCGCTCAACCTCTTCATCAGTATACTGAAAAGGATAGAAAAGCATGATTGATATGTAAAAAATAAGTGCAAACTATAAGAGAACTTAAGAAAGAAGTGGATAAGCCCTACATGCTAACAGTACTACTTTGAACGCACTAAATGGAAAGATCAATCAAAACAAGTTACTCTCTATAATTATTATGCTATACAGATAAGTGCGCAAATAATTGTGAGCAACTCCACACTCGCACACAGAATGGCTAAACAACCATCCAGAATCAAATGAAGTTTTCAACTATAAGTTGAATCTCTAGCCAAGGTCCTAAATATAAAATAAGAAGAAAGTTTACATGGTGATCATCTAGAAACAACAGTCAAGTATAAGGATTTCTGACAGTGCTCCAGAACTATGGAAGAAGAAAATGGAAAGTTCTGTGTCACAAAACTTTAACAAGATTTATTGTCAATTTTTTACATCAGAAAACCAAACCCAACCACCATTGGCTGGATTGTACACGTGCCATCAGAGGATAATAGGCTTATAGCAACAATCACTGCAGCTACCCTACCTGGCACTCTCTCTTGCCTCACCAAATCACAAACTCTCAAAGTCCCCTAAGGTTACAGGTCCTGATGACACGACACATACAAATAAAAAATTCCAAAAACTAATAATAGCCTAATGTTTATCTATCCAAGTAGTGTGCCAATATGTAACCACAAACAAGTAGGTACAGTTGCCAGCAAGCTCAAACCTTCGGAAGCAGCAACATTTATCAGCAGGAGATCAGCAATTATCCAAGATTTATATGTCGCCTCTAGTAGTGGTCAAGGAGGTAGAATCTTATGGTTACCAAAAAAATAAAAATAAAAATAAAAAGTAAAACAAAATAATAATAATAACAACAAATAAATATATTAATTAAATAACAGTAAAAAACTGCACGCAGTAAATTGGTCTAATATATGCAGTCTTTCAAGTAATCGTTAAATATGGTATAATGATACTTCACAAGGACAAATTAGTATGTCAATGTAAGTATTATAAAATAAAACTTACCAATAAGTGGTAGTTACGCTTATTTATGACATTATAGTTATGATGTTCAGACAAAAAATCAATAGAGATCTCCATTCTACAGTTGTAGCAAGTAGGATACACATTTGCCTAATTCTTTTTTCTGCAACTGAACAAAGGCCAAAATCAAGACACTCATCCTGCTCCCAAGCAAGAGTATAAAATAGCCAAAATGATAAAATAGCCAAATGATCTTCAGGATACTAGAATCACACGAATACTTCTCTACAGACCTCAAGACCCTCATCCTGCTCCCAAGCAAGGCCGGGTCCACAGTACATGCTTTTGATAAGCAATGTACAAGATTTATCAGGGTAAAAATGAACTCTGCTGCAGCGCACCCCAAACCGACAAGCTCCAGTTTTGATGTGGAAAGGGCAATGAGCTTTATCCTGCCATACAAACAATTGATAAATCAGATACGTCCCTAGTTACAATGGAAGGCATTTGGTGAAGACAGGAAGCGAACAATCATCTCCACAAACTAATAAGGTTATGGAAAACAGGCAGGGTCTACCTGTTCAGTTCCAAAGTTTGGGACTTGTTGAGCAACATTATCCAACAACTGTTGTGCCGATACAGTGGATGAACTTTTGTAATCAGCAAAGGCTTCAGACTGCGGAGGAAGGGGATTTGATGTGGGTCTATCAGGATCCTGCAGGAGTATGTATTTTACAGTGAATGTTTTTGGCACAATTGGAAGCACAGGGCAGTGCATACATCTCATTTCAATCTAGAGAATAACTAGCAGTAGATTTTTACCTCTTTTTTGGTCTGTTGGTCTACATCTTTCTTTTTGACCTTCACTCTATTCTTCTTGACGATTATCTCGTTTCCTTTCCATATAATTTCAGGAGGCCCCTCTTCTACGTATTCCCATTCTTCATCTTCTTTTAACTCATTCTCGTGCTCGACCTGAAGTGTAAACAAAGCCATTTAGAGATTGTTTATATATCTAAGGTTATGAGATACAAAAAGCAATCTGGGCATTGTATTAAACTAAGGATTTAAACAAAACAGTTGTTTATACAAGTAGCCAGTAACTGATTTTCTAGTTGTTTTTACATGGAGTAACAAAAATGTAAAGAATAAAGGATGTAGGTGCAAATGCATCATGATTAAAGGCCAAAGTGGTACGAGTCAACAACTACTAATTCATCAACTAATATATTCCCAAAAAGTTGAAAACTAAGCGATAACGGCTTATAAGGTGTCCTTAACTTTATCAATCTATTTGAAATCTAAAAACTAATAAATAAAAAGTCCAGCAAACACTCAATGACTAAGTCTCACGAGTATTAGAAAATAAAACAATAATTCCTGATGCATTTTAATTGTTTTTCTTTAATTCAATCAAATTGAAAAATGAACTTTGCTATTTAGGGCTCCTAATTCAACACATGTATACACAACTCAATTAGTATTGAATTGTTGATTGTATCTGTATACATATGTATAGATAAGACATATATACATGTATCTATGGAGAAGGAGCTGAGTTTGAACTAAGTGAACCTGAAATTGATTCAATTCTTCCTCTAAAGCCCTCCTGCGCTCATCCTCCTCATCCTCTTCGGCTTTCTTTCTGGCTAATGCCTCGAGAAACTGCCTCTCGTGTTCCTCAAACTCCTTCCTCTCTCTCTCTAACCTCTCGTTTTCTCTCTCCTCCTCCAACTGAATCCTCCGCATCTCCTCCGGATCGTTCAGCCGAGCCTCCTCCGCTTCGCGCTCCATCGCCGCCAACTCCTTCCTCTTCTGCTTCCTCTTCTCCTTCTTCGCCGTCTTCCTCTTCTCCTTCCGACTCATCGCACCGTCCTGCGACGCCCCAACCGCCGAATGCAAATTCACTCCCGCACATTCCGACGCTCCTCCCTCTTCTTCTCCGGCGATCGGCTCCGCCATTCGCTCAGCTGCCGGAATTGACCGGCTATAGATACAGAGTTTCTATATCTATATGTTGAGTGTCTGTGTATGTGTATATGTGGGTTTTGAACTGGGGAAGAAGGAAGAGTTGAGGGTTCACGAGTGTGATCTGTGATTTCTCGACAGAGAAAGTTTGGCCAAGTACTTTTGTGTATTTTTCTGGGAAAAAAAACCCGGATTACTCGGTCGATCGAGCCCGGTAATACGGGTTCGGGCTGGAACGGTTTGGACCGGCCCAAATTGCACCTACCGAAGAGAGCTATATAAACTGTATTAGTGTGCATTATCACTTGCTTGAATTCAGGTCATGTTTGGTAGGCGGTCTTTCTGGTGGTTTGGTCTGGTCTGGTCTGGTCTAATCTGATCTGCAAAAGTCTGTTTGGTAAGCGGTTTGGTCTTACTATTTATTTATTATTTATTATTTCTTCACTTTATACTATATTTTATTATTTTATTATTTATATTATTATTTATTATTTTATAAATATATTCTATTTATTTATTATTATTTCATTATTTAATTCATTTTATTTATAAATTATTAATTCATTTTTAATTATTTAAAAATATATTTTATTAATTTAATATTAATTTATTATTATTATACTCATTTATTATTATTATGAAGTATTTATTCATTATTATATTTATTTATTATTATATCTATTTATTATTTATTATTATATTTATTATTATTATTATTTATTTCATTTTGTTTATTATTTATTATTTATTATTATATTTATTATTATTATTATTTATTTCATTTTGTTTATTATTTATTATTTTTATTATATTTTTAAATATGTTTTATGTAATTTATTATTTAATTTATTAATTTATTATTATTATTTATTATTTAGTCCATTTTTTATTATTATATTTATTTATTATTATTGTATTCATTTTTTATTATTATTATGTTTTATTTAATTTATTATTTATATTATTAATTATTCATTTTTAATTATTTATAAATATATTTTATTATTTATTCATTATTATATTTATTTATTATTATTATATTCATTTTTTATTATTATTAGGTATTATTTATTTTATTTTGTTTATTATTTATATTTTATTTTTAAAATATGTTTTATTTAATTTATTATTATTATTATTCATTTTTTATTCATTTTTAATTATTTATAAATATATTTTATTAATAAGACCAGACCGGACCACCAGGAACCACCCTTTTTTTTTATCTGAAATGAGGTCATTTTGGTCTGATTTGGTTTTACTTGGTCTAACCAAAAATTTGGGACCAATGCTACCAAACATGGTCTGGTCCCATAAAACGCAAGACCAAACCAGACCAACTGGAACCGAACCACTTACCAAACAGGGCCTCAATTTAGAACTTAGTTGGTTGTGATTTTCTAGCGATAAGTTGTTAGGATAACTCCTTTTTTAGAAAGAGGTCTGTACAAAGTACTCCACCTTTATAGGTAATGTTTGTTAGTCTGATGTATTATATATATATATATCCATGTAAATCAATGAAAAGAAGTATGCAATTTTCTCCTAAAATTACCATTGTCGTTATGGTATCAGAGCAGCACCTTTTTCTTCCCCATTAAATTTTTTTTTTCTTCTTCTCCCCAAACAATCACCATGACCACCTCTCCAATTGCTCCAGTACATTCCACAACACTCAACACCAATCACTCTCATCTCATCACCATCAATATTTCTGCACAAGTTCCACTCAAACTCACCTCCAGCAATTATGTCTCATGGGAAATTACAGTTTGAAACACTCTTTATTGGGTATGATCTCCTTGGGTACATTGATGGCTCCAATCATTGTCCACCGAATAGTCTTACTGCGAATAATATTACAACACTGAATCCATCTTACAACATGTGGGTTCGCCAAGATCAATTAATTCTCAATGCTCTCATCGGATCTCTCTCTCCTACGATCATTCCATTTGTTGCTAAAGTCAAAAATTCTCAGGAAGCATGGACTATTCTTGCCAATACATATGCAAAACCATCTCGTGGACGCATCTAACAAGTCAAAAATCTTCTCAAAAATTTCACTAAAGGTACTTTGAATATCACTGATTTCCTTCAATTTGTTAAAGCTTGTACAGATGAACTCGCTATACTTGGAGCACCAATGGACGAAGACGACCTTATAGAGAAGATTTTGGATGGATTAGGAGATGACTACAAATAACTTGTTCGTGATGTTCAAGCTCGTGACAACTCTATCACCTTTGATGAACTTCATGAGAAGCTTTTAACATTTGAAGCCTCTCTTCAAGCAAACACCAAATCTGAAGTGAATTTTCCAGCCACTGCCAATCCAACAAACAGAACAACACAACAACTGGCGTCCCCAAAATTCCCACAACAACTAGCGTTCATTTTCTTCATCCTCTACTAGCAACACGAGCTGGCCCCCATCGCCTAATAATAATGGACGACCTCCCAACTCTGGTGCACCACCCCGTGGCAACCGGTCTTTACCAAGTCCCTATCTAGGTTACTGTCAGATTTGTGGTATTCAAGGATACATGGCCAAAAGGTGTCCATCATTTCAGTTGGTACCAATTCAGCATTCCAACACAGGACCTGCATTACCACCCAATACTTCAATAACTCCTTGGCAGCCCCGGGCTCATTTTGCTGCTAATGTCGCCTCCAACAACCCAGCTTGGCTACTTGACAGTGGAGCTTCTCATCATGTCACAACTGACTTGAGCAACTTGTTTCTTCATGCTCCTTATACTGGCTCTGACGATGTCATGATTGGCGATGACACGGGTCTTTCCATCACTCACACTGGTTCTACCTCTCTTTTAACTCCCACTACTGCCTTTACATTGAATGACGTCCTTTGTGTACCAAATATGAAAAAAAACTTAATATCTATTTCTCAATTTTGCACCACTAATAATGCTTATGTTGAATTCTTACCCTCTTTTTTTCATGTGAAGGATCTTTGCACGGGGGCAATTCTTTTGAAGGGCGGCACTAAGGAATTAGTGTATGAATGGCCGACCACTAAACATGTGTCTTCCCCAATTCTTGTTTTCTCAATTGTCAAAACCACGTCATTAAACTGGCATTATCGTCTAAGTCATCCAACTGTGCTTATTTTAAACCATATTATTTCAAGTTATCATTTGGATTTATCATCTCTTATGTCTAGAGATTTTTCGTGCAATGCATGTCTATGTAATAAAAGTCATAACTTGTCTTTTTCGACTCCATCTCTTATTTCTATGCAACCTCTTGAAATAACTTTTTTCGATGTTTGGACCTCTCCTGTTTTATCTCACGATGAATTCAAATATTAGGTCATTTTTGTTGATCACTTCACTAAATACATATGGTTTTGCACTCTAAAAAGAAAATATGAAGTTAAATAAATTTTGATCCGTTTCAAAGCCATTGTAGAAAATTATTTCAAATACAAAATTCAAACGCTCTATTCCGATAATGGGGGAGAATATATGAGTCTTGCAAATTACTTATCTCTCAATGCATCTCTCATCTAACCACCCAACCTCACACACCTGAACATAATGGTTACTCAGAACGACGACACTGTCACATTGTTGAAACTGGGCTCACATTACTTTCTCATGCATCCCTTCCATTAATTTTTTGGTCACATGCCTTTGCCACTGCTGTTTATTTAATTAACAGAATGCCTACCTCTACACTTAACATGTCCTCTCCCTATGAATTAATTTTTAACACCACCCCTAATTACTCAAAATTGAAGGTTTTTGGGTGTTTGTGTTATCCTTGGCTTCGACTGTATTCATCACATAAACTTGATCCACGCTCTAAACCATGTGTCTTTCTTGGTTATTCATTATCTCAAAGTGCTTACTTGTGTCTTGAACCATCCACCTCAAGAATATTTGTTTCACGTCATGTTCGTTTTGTCGAGTCTGTCTTCCCTTACCCCTTTTTACATAATCATTTACCTCGTCCTACCTCCACCACCATAGACACTTGGGTCCATCATCCTCTCACTGTTTCATTACCTAACTTGTCATGGACGACTTCTACAATTTCAACCGTAGTGCACACTCAAGGACAACCACCATTTGCAGTCCCTTCACCACCAATTGCACCCGAACAACCAACATCATCTTCCATACCTGATCAATCACCACCATAATCCACATCCTCAACAGAGACTAACCAATCCTTACCTTCCCCCTCAACCCAACAACCCACAAAACCACAACCTGTTTCCCGTCATCCTACTTAACATTCCATGACCACTCGGGCCAAAACTAACATTCGCAAGCCAATACAGAAACTCAACCTCCACACTCACTCAACCTCATCAACTGATCTTGAACCCACATCCGTGACTCAGGCCCTCAAAAATCATAATTAACGTCAAGTTATGTCAGAAGAGTATGATGATCTTATCCATAATGAGACTTGGGAACTAGTTACTCCTGTTAATGTTTCTAATCTGGTTGGTTGTAAATGGATTTTTCGAATTAAAAGGTAATCTGATGGTTCCATTGACAAAGCTCGGTTAGTAACGAAAGGTTTTCATCAACGACCAGGGGTTGATTGTCATGAAACATTTAGTCCGGTTGTTAAACCCACCACTGTGATACTTGTTCTTAGTATTGCTGTAAGCCATGGTTGGTCTCTTTGACAATTAGATGTCAATAATGTCTTTCTTCAAGGGCAACTTTCAGAAGATGTTTATATGGCACAACCCCCCTGGCTTTATTGATTCCGATCATCCCACGTATATATGTAAACTTTGCAAAGCTATTTATGGCCTAAAACAAGCACCCCCGGCTTGGTACCATGAACTCCGCCAATTTCTAGTTGATTTCGGGTTCAAAAACTCTCACTCAGATACTTCTCTATTTGTTTACAACACTAGCCATCATATTTTGTATCTATTGGTATATGTAGACGATATCATTCTTACCGGAAACAATAATGATCTTCTCTCCCAGTTTGTTGATTGTCTTGCTCAACGGTTTTCTTTGAAGGATCTTGGTTCTCTCTCTTATTTTTTTGGGGTTGAAGTTGTTCCACATCGCCATGGCATATTACTCTCTCAACGTCGATATATCCTAGATTTACTTCAAATGACTCAAATGGTAGATGCAAAATCTGTCCTCACACCATTACCATCTGGTTCATCTCCAACATTGGCTTCGGGTTCACCACTCCCTGATACAACCGAGTACCGTGCAGTTTTAGGGAGCCTTCAGTACCTGTCACTCACTCGTCTGGATATATCGTTTGCAGTCAATAAGTTATCACAGTTTATGCATCAACCATCTACCGAGCATTGGATCCTTGTTAAGCGACTATTACGGTATTTATGTGGCACTTTGGATGGAAGTCTTCTTCTTCATCGTGAGTCTCCTTTTTCTCTTCATGCATTCTCAAATGCGGACTGGGCTTGTAATAAAGATGATTACTCCTCAACTGGTGCCTATCTTGTTTATCTTCATCGGAATCTTATTTCTTGGAGCTCTAAGAAACAAAATATCATTGCCCGTTCTTTCACCGAGGTCGAGTATCGCTCGGTCGCTGCTACTGGTGCTAAACTTACTTGGGTGTGTTCTCTTCTAATGGAACTTGGTTTTACTCTACCTCAATCTCCCATTGTATATTGCGATAATGTTGGTGCGACTCAGCTGTGTTCTAACCCGGTTTTCCACTCTCGAATGAAACATGTGGCTATTGATTATCACTTTATCAGAGATCAAGTTCAATCAGGTGTCCTTCGTGTGGCTCGTGTCTCTTCTGCTGATCAGCTTGCAAATGCGCTTACAAAGCCTTTGTCTCGGCCTCAATTTCAGTCATTAAAAGTCAATATTGGCCTCTCATCTCGTGGCCTATCTCGAGGGGGCATATAAATTGTATTAGTGTGCATTATGTCTTGCTTGAATTCAATTTAGAACTTAGTTGGTTATGATTCTCTTAGCGGTAAGTTGTTAGGAATAACTCATTTATTAGAAAGAGGTTTGTACAGAGTACTCCACCTTTATAGTTGATGTTTGTTAGTCTGATGTATTATATATATCCATGTAAATCAATGAAAAGAAGTGTGCAATTTTTTCCTAAAATTACCATTGTCGTTATGCTACCCTTCCTTGACCGCATTGGGTCTGGGTCTTAGGTAGATTATCAGAAATATTTTTTTCGTTTTCTCTCTTGACCACATTAGACCCAATCTGCATTTTTCACTATATATGTATGGGATAATTACACAAACCTCCCATAAAATATGGCATAATTGCATGCAGTTCTCCTAACATTCTAATACTATCAAAAACCTCCCTTATATATTGGTCTGACAAGAAATAATCATGAAATAACGTATATGTTCTCCTATCTTTATAGATATTTAGAGAACCTTCTAGAGGATGGTGAATTTACTACCTTACCCTCAAATATATATGTGTACGAATGAATATGTATATGTATATATATGTATGTACATGAAGATAAAGAGTTCCAAACCTTGAAAGAGAGTTTCAATAATTTTTACAACAGGCTTGTAGATAGAGAATGAGTGACTTTTAAAGAGAGATAATAGGTATAAACAACCACTCAAATGGATCTATATACAAGGGCGGAGGGAGGGGGGCAGGCGCCATGGCCCACCCAAGATTATATATTACCATAAATAAAAAATAAACGAGTTATATCAACCTTGTTGGAACCATTAATATATGAATTGATTTTATAATACCATAAATAGAAAATTATTGATGTCGTTCATTGATGATTACGATCCCGTTTGGCAGAGCTTTTGCTTCTGGCTTTACACGTAAGAAAAATAGAAGCATATGCCGTTTTGAGAAGTTGTTACCCCCTAACTTCTTCTAAATGTTGTCAAAAAACTCTTTTAAAATTTTTGCCAAACAACATTCAAAACAGTTGTTCTTTCAAAAAGCCAAAAGCAACTTCTGAAAAGTCGATCCAAACATATGTATACTACTATGAAAGAGCATATTGCTACAGATGGATCATGCTTTCTTCAATGTTGGTTTGATAGCTAGAACCATATGCCAAAAATGGGAATGGGATAGAACAACTACATGGATAAGAATGCGAGAAAATTTATTTGCTTTATTCTTAGTGATGTTTCACGCTAAATTGGATAAACGATGCATCAAAGTTAATTGTATCAATTATATATCAAAATGTTATTGCTTTATTTGATTATAGCCAAAATTATTATTATATACATATAATTATATATATGCCAATTATTTATGTTTCAAAAAATAATTCTGCAAGTAAAATAAACAATTAGTACCTTTAAGAATGAAAATTATTACAATGTTAAGAGACCACATTTGTAAACAAATATTTTAAGTTTCACATGGCATTATTCAAATATCTAAATAAAGTACTATATATAATTATTATTATCCTAAAAGAGCACTAAAAGGGGAGCGCATCCCTTACAACAAACGAAGCCAACCTAAAGCCAAAGCAAACCCAAAAAGATAATATAGATCTACAATATCTATCCTCCACCCAATAAAATAGAGATGAAATAAAAAAAAATCCTTTATCGAGCCAATTGAGGCTTCAATCCCCTCGAAGCAGCACTCTTATTCCATTCCAACCAAATGCTCCACCAAAGGCATAAATGAGCAACTATCCAGAACCGAATCATCCATGCTCCACCGGAAATCGGAAAAAGGCCCAAAAACATACTCTAACAATCATGACCAAGAGCAACTGAACAATGCAAAAGAAGGTGGTCAGTAGATTCACCATCACTTTTGAAGCGCAAACATGCCTGAGGTTATCCAAATAATATGAAGAGACCACCTTCCTTTCCTTTCTGTTTTGGATTTTGAGTACCTAGTCATATTTCAGTATTCGTAACTAAATCAGAATCTCTTAATTGATGAAGTATAGTCCTCGGGCAGAAAATACGACCAACATCCATTTCACACTGAAGACATGTATCATGTTTTACCGTATACAAAGGCTAACAAAAGACTGCATTCCAAAGAATGTTAAAAGACCATCTTCCCATCCTTCTTGTTTTGACTTTTTTTAGTACACACAATATTCGTAACTAAATCAATATTATTCTTTTTTTTACTCCCGTATTGGCGACCAATATTACCTGAGTCAACCAATTTCAAAGGCATCTCCTGCAAAATTTTAAACGACAGATTTCAATTCACCAATTTTTATCAATAAAATTCAGAATGTAATGTAAGAGGGACAAAAAAAAAAGGAAACATATAAGTTGACAAACAAGAAAAAAAAAAAGAGGAACAAATAAGTTTTAACAAGACATACAGAAAAAATTTGTTATTTAGAATCCCTTATCTATCTTTACGCAATCAAGGTAAAATCATAGAAGTTCAATTTTTCATCAGAGTAGCAGTGTTCCAAGGAGACCAAGAGATTAGATGGTAGCATAATTATTAAGTTCCGTTGAATTTTTAAATATTTAAACAAACTTTTGGATTATCACCTTGCAATCCTCCCATGTATATGTCTCAACCAATTAAATAAATACTGAAATCACCTAGAATGACTGAAATATGTAAGGGACATTTTGAAGTATGTGAGTGGAGGTGTGTGGCCTCTTGGGCCACATGTGTGTAGTAAGCCCAATAGGGTCTCTTCTCTTGTGTAACATAATTTACCATTATAAATTAAAAGTCTCTTTATCTTGAGAGGTTACAGCTTATTCTAAACAATATGGAATTAGAGCCAGATACCGAAGTTTAAGAAACTCTCTATTCACAAAACCCTAACCCTAATCACCATCCTTCATCCCTAACCTTAACCCTTGGTCTATTTTCATAATTCTGTTCATGAAATCCTAGTTTTTTCGTGATTTCTTTGATGAAACCCTAGTATTTTTTTTATAATTCTTCATACTATTGTGTGTTTAGGGTTTCAATTCCCAACAATTTAGTTCATGTCTTGATGGGTCATTGATTGAAACGTTATCTAGATATATATAGGGGTGTTTATCCCCCTATTTGTTGTGACTTTTGGGGAAGTTGTGTTTCCCTTTTTGTTATTGTTTTGTCGAATACTTCCTACCCTAGTTGATTGTGATTATGGGTGACTCTTCGATAACAAGTGGGCTTATTGAGCCCATACCACATACGATCTCAGAGATTATTTCATTGAGTTCTAAACTTACTGAGCGTCGTTTGGACACTATAAATTTTCAGAGTTGGCGTAAGCTGGTTTTATTCGCTATTCGAGGTATGGGTAAAGAGAAACATCTTAGCGATGATTCCCCTAATCCTCAAAGTGATCATACATGCACCAAGATCTGGTTACGTGATGATGCCCGCCTATTTAATCAATTGATAAACTCTATGGAGTCTCGGGTGGCTAATTTGGTGACCCATTGTGATACGGTCAAGGAATTATGGAAGTATCTCAATGTCTTATACTTGGGCAAGGATAATATGAATCGTATTTATAAGATGTCTCAGTCATTCTTTCGTCTAGAGCCGCAGACAACTCATATCAATGACTATTTCGCCTCCTTCAAAAAAATTTATGAAGAATTCAATGTCTTAGATATTCATGAAATGCGTCGGCAGCGGAAGCAATTAGCTATATTAACATTTCTCAGTGGCCTCCGACCGGAATATGAGTCTGATCGTTCTCAAATTTTAGCTAGTCGAGAGACTTTTCTTACGGAGGTATATTCCCGAGCACTTCGTTCTATTCGTTTGACTTCTGGATCAGGAGATATTGGTGAGAGTACTGCTTTGGCAAATAATACGCAGACTGGAGGTCATGGTGAAGGCCGTGGTAGAGGTTGTGTTGGTCGCAGTTCTGACAACAAGTTTACCTGCTTTCATTGTGGTGTTGTTGGTCATACCCGTGATAGGTGCTGGAAGCTACATGGGAAACCGCGGTCTGCCAATGTCTGTTATAGTGAAGAATCAACAGTGCAAAATTATGGATCTGCTCTATCAAATGATACGACTGTTCACCTTTCTACTGCAGAATATTCTCGCCTGCTAGCAAATCAGTCCCCTGCATCTACCACTCTAGTTCAATCAGACCCCTTTTACAACATATGTTTCAGCTTCTTCTCGGACATGGATTGTTGATTCTGATGCTACTGACCATATGACTGGAACAATAGGTATTTTGCGGGATTATTCTCCCACATCCTCTCGTCCAGATGTGCGTGTCACTAATGGCTCTTATATACCAGTTTGGGGGATTGGGACGACACCACCCACCTCCAATATCACTTTTATGATCTATGTTACATTTACCTGCACTTCCATTCAATTTATTATCTGTTAGTGCCATTACTCGATAATTGAATTATCGTGTTGTTTTCTCTGGTGTTTCTTGTGAATTTCAAGATCTGTTGACGAATAAGACTATTGGTAGGGGTCGTCGTACTTCAGGAAGGCTCTACGTACTGGATGAAGAACTAACATCCATGACATGTTCCAGTCTATCCTCTACACCTCTTGATCTTCACTGTCAACTTGGTCATCCTACTCTCTCAAGACTGGAGCATTTGTGTCCTGGAGTTCAGTCTTTGTCTGAATTATTTTGCGAGTCTTGTCAGTTTGCTAAACACCACAAGGTGTCGTATGTGTCTAGGGTTAATAAACGAACAAGTGCTCCTTTCGAGTTAGTCCATTCTGATGTCTGGGGACCTTATCCGGTCCAATCCAAGTCTGGTTTTCGGTATTTTGTTACGTTTGTGGATGATTTTTCACGGATGACATGGTTATATTTAATAAAATCTCATTCTGAAATATTTTTTATCTTTTGTGCTTTCTATGTTGAAATCAAGAATCAATTTTCTATTTCTGTTCATACCTTACGTAGTGATAATGATCGTGAGTACTTTTATTCCCCTCTTGTGTCATTTATGACTCAGCATGGTATTATTCACCAGTCCTCATGTCCGGATACCCCCTAACAGAATGGTGTTGCAGAACAAAATAATAGACATTTGATGAAAGTTGTTCGAGCTCTTATGTTTCATATGCAGGTTTCAAAGATGTTTTGGGGTGAGGCAGTATTGACAGCTACATATCTAATTAATCGGATGCCCTCATCGGTTCTTCAGGGGGAGATTCCTCACCGTGTCTTATTCCCTAAAGACCCTCCTCACTTTCTCCCTCTGTATATATTTGGCTGCACCTGTTATGTTCGTGATATAAGGCCTTATGTTATCAATCTGGATCCAAAATCTCTGCGGTGCATCTTTCTTGGTTATTCTCGTACACATAAATGGTATTGGTGCTTTTCACCAGAGTTGGGGCAGTTTCTTGTGTCTGCTGATGTAGTTTTCCATGAGTCCTCTCCCTTCTCCTCCTCTGTGTCATTCGTTGACCCATATTTGTCTCCATCTCTTGATCATTTTATGGTGTATGACTTGATTCGGGTCACTTCTGTCTCGTCTGTTCCTCCCTTCTAGACATATGTTCGTGGACCGCGTCGGGTGTTTGGTTCTTCTCCCGTAGATTTTCTTGAGCCAGCTCCTGCTACATCTGGTCTCCCATCTTCAAATCCTCCCATACCTGCTTCAGATTCAGACTTGGATGTTCCTATTGCTCTTCGGAAGGGTAAATTTGGTTGTGCCAATTATCCTGTTTCTGTTACTGTTTCTTATGCAGGTGTCTCACAGTCATTGCAGGCCTTTATCTCTACCCTGGATTCTATATATGTTCCTCGGAATCTATCAAAAGCTATTTTTTTCCAGCCTAGTTGACTGCTATGAAAAAGATGTATGTTCTTGAGTCTAATCAGACATGAGATTTGGTTCCTTTGCCTTTTGGTAAGAAACCTGGCACTAAGATGAATCCAGATGGGATTGTTGCTCGTCTTAAGGCTCGTTTAGTTACCAAAGGTTATGCTTAGACTTATGGTGTTGATTACACCGATACGTTCCCGCCTGTTGCTAAATTAGCTTATATTCATCTTCTTATTTCTTTTGATGCTACTTCTGATTGGCCATTACATCAGTTGGATGTCAGGAATGCCTTTCTCCATTGTGATCTTCAGGAGGAAGTCTATTTGGAGCAACCTCCTGGGTTTGTTGCTCAGGGGGAGTTTGGGCTTGTTTGTCGTCTAAAAAAACCTCTTTATGGCATGAAACAGTCTCCACTGGCTTGGTTTGGGTGCTTTAGCGAAGTTGTATTGGAATTTGGTCTTCAGAGAGCGGGCAAAGATCATTTTGTCTTTTATCGCCATTCCGTTGCAGGTAGCATATTTCTGGTTGTTTATGTGGATGATATTGTCATTACAAGGATCGATGATACAAGTATTTCTTCGCTAAAAATATTTCTCCAGAGTCAGTTCCAAACTAAAGATTTAGGCCATCTGCGCTATTTATTGGGTATTGAGGTGGCTAGATGCAAACGTGGGATATATCTTTGCCAGTGAAAATATGCTCTGGATCTTCTATGGGATACATGAATGATGAATGCTAAAGCAAGCGAGACTCCAATGACTCTAGGGGTCAAGATATCTATGGAGGATGATGATGAGTTCCTTGAACCAGATCGGTATCGGCGTCTAGTAGGGAAACTCAATTACCTTGCGGTGACTCGTCCATATATTGTTTTCTCTGTGAGTGTGGTGAGTCAATTCATGTTTAATCCTCGGACTACACCTTGGGATGCTGTGACACATATTTATGATATATTAAAGGAACCCCGAGTCATGGATTACGCTACAGTAATCGTGGTCATATGCGAGTTGAGGGGTTCTTCGATGGTGATTGGGCAGGATCTCCTTATGATAGGAAATCCACATCTGGATATTGTGTATTTGTAGGTGGTAATCTGGTGTCATGAAAAAGTAAGAAGCAAAATGTAATGGCCCGTTCAAGTGCTGAATCAGAGTATTGAGCACTGGCGCATGTGACTAGTGATGTGACTTATTTGCGTTAACTATTACACGAACTTGGTTATCCTTTTTCAGAGCCTTTTCAGTTGTGGTGTGATAATCAAACAACAATACATATTGAAAACAATCCCGAATTTCATGAGCGCACTAAACATATTGAGGTGGACTGCTACTTTATCAGAGAAAAGCTACAACATGGAGGTATCTTATTGAAGCATGCGAAAACTGGGGATCAACTTGCTGATATATTTACTAAATTTCTTCCAGGAATTAGAGTTGAAAATATTTGTAACAAGCTGGACATGATTAATATTTAAGCTCCAGCTTGAGGGAGAGTGTTAGTGGAGGTGTATGGCTTCTTGGGCCACATGTGTGTAGTAAGCTCAATAGGGTCTCTTCTCTTGTGTAACCTAATTTACCAATATAAATTAAGAGTCTCTCTACTTTGAGAGGTTACAGCTTATTCTAAACAACAAAGTATAAAAAGAGACTCAAATTTGGATAAATAAAGATACAAGATCGAAACAAATATAATACAAAAAAGAAGGAAAAGAGAAATGTGTAAAGGCTACAATCAGTAAATACTCATTCACAAGTTTAATAATATAAGAGAGTACATAAAATCAGATAATCTTAACTTAAATCGAATAGGTGGAGATTCTATGGCTAAAAAATGTGTCAGTAAAGTTAAAATTCATGACTATTTGTTTGTTCCTTAATCTATCGGATAGGCAATTATACTATCTCATGTTTATAGACGTGTCAGAACCTTAACGTGGCTGAACAGATTCAAAAGGGAATGATTTTTTTGTCTCTTTAGAATAAAAGATTAGGTGATTTGTGAGAGAGTACTCAACTATCGGGAAGGGATCTGTCTGCCTTAAGAGGACTTTTCGGGTACCTGTCGGAAGTAGACGTGAGAGGAAAAAAAATGGAGTTAAAAAAAAGGAATACAAATAGAGAGGATTAGAGGAAGTGAGATTGGAAGAGATAGACGCTATCAGGATAGCGTGAGATGAATATTTGTTTGTTTGGTTGGAAATTTTAAGAATCGAGACCCGTTTACTTTATTTACAGAGAGAAAACATGAGATTACAAGATAACAACTAAACAGAATAAGTAAGCTAAATAACCTAATTATCAAAACTGATAAATGCAACAAAATCACATTATCATAAGCCTACTAAGGACGTCAATTTTACTAATCTAATTATGGATCTCCCCATCCTTCCAAAGATATTAGCTACAGATGGGCCCTGCCCCTTGGATCAGCATTATGCTCCATTCTCTACAGGGCTGGGCCAGATTATCAGGCTTGTTACCTACAAACCAGCATCAGCCATCACACCAGCCCAACTACCCTTCACCCCAAACAAAAAACCAACTGATACATTTTGTTCTGACCCAATTTATCTCACCCCGGTTCTAACCCACTTGAGCTCTGCAACATCACCACATATTAGGATGCCACATGGCAGGACAATACAGGGTGTCAACAAAGCCCCCAATTTCAAATATCTTATCAGTTCTGCTAAGATAAAGGGGAAATGAGAACTGAGAATCAGCTATTCAATGAAGTGCTAACTATTGTTAAATTCAAGGCGCTATCTTTGAACAAAGTGAAGATCTCTAATCTAAAATTGCTGCTTGTTTTTGCATGGAGCCTTCCCAGTTCCATTTTCAAGATTGATCATACTCCCACTGTCCAACCATGTCCTGCTCCTTCTCTGATTATGGCGTGCTTGATGTTTTGCTCTTGGAAGTGGTTTTGTTATGCTCCTGATGGCTTCCTTAAATGTTTCTTTAAACATTCTTGATTCAGTCAGAGGAGGCTCCTCTATGAAGATCCACTCTCTGCTTGCTGCTGGGGTGTCTTATGGAGTTTTATTTTTTGTTTTGAGGGATAGTGTTTATCCTTTCTGGTTCCTTTTTGTTTGGTGGATTTGGGAATCTCCATTAGCTTCTTTCTCTATTCCCCCATTGCAACTGTTGGTCTTTGGCAGTTTTAGCCTCCCATGCAAGCTGATTTTTCAAAAAAAAAAAAATTTATTTTACTGAGTTTCGAGAAATAATCTTTGAAATGTAAACAAAAAACCCCCTTTATTGAGTACTTCTCCCCATTCGCTTATAGTACCACTATAGTGCCCACCACTTCTTCATTACCAAACTTCCTGTAAACATTTAATTTTATTTTTCTAACAAAATCTTACTCTACAATAACGTTGAACATGAATATAATTAATTTTTGCAAATATTTGTGCTTCTTAGCATTAGAATGTTAATATCGATTTGATTTGGTGGACAAAATAGCTAACCAGGAAGCAAATTTCTCATTGTACTTAAATATTCATAGACATTTCAAAGAAAAGCAAAAAGAACATGCTCAGAATTAAATGCTTGTTTTTGTTTTTGTCTCTTGAATGAATCTTTGTTTTTCTCAACCAAAAACAAAAAAATAAGATCTTGTTTGGTGCAAAATTAAAATCCATTCTTGTTTTTCCCCGATCCAAAACCCCCAAATCCACATTTTCATCAATTTGCGAACACAAAAATCAGAATGGAGCTCCAACACAACAGGAATTCGATCATCAAATCAATTCACAAACACACACATACACACAGAGAACAAAATTCATCAACTCAAGAATCTAATCAAAGTTCAGATTCACAATAACACACAAAATTGTGATTCGTGTGTGTGTGTGAACGAAAGATCTGTGATAATCTATATAGGCAAAGAGTGAGATTTGTAGACACGTAAAATTGGTGATCATTTAATCACCGTTGGATCAGTCGACTTAAGTCAATAAGTTTCAGTCAATTTCATTGACAATTACGAGTCCCACAAATGGACACGTGTCAAATTCTCAAATGGTTAAATTATATGCTTATAATTCAAATTAAATTTGAATTTATTCTCAAAAATAATAAAGAAATAAATATCTTTTATTTATTGGGTTTTTAAGCATGATTGGTGGACACTTTCCAAATTGAAGACCCCACATTTGGCCTATAAATACAAGGTCACCCAACACATTTAAAGGGACAAAAAAAAGGAGAGGATTTGAAGATAAGGAGAAGAAAACTGCAACAAAGTTTTGTCGACTCCAACTCAACAAAACCTCTGAAATTCTTGAAGAAAAAGAACAACAAGCACACCACACATGTGTCGTTCTTCTTCAAAGTTCTTCAACAAATCAAGACATCTTCAATCTTGAAGAATACAAACAACAATCAAGTGACGGTTCAAGATCAAGCTTTCGAAGCCCTTGCACCGGAGTTTTAGGAGATTTAATCAAATGAAGACTCTTATTTATTTAAGAATCGACCACAGAGAATTGTACCACTTATTTTATCATTTATTATCAATAAAATCATTTGTTTACTCCTATTTTGTTTCCTAGAATTTCGGAGACGAAATTTGTGATTACAAGATCAATAGAGATTCAAATGCAAAACACACGAACCTTGATTCCTCTCTCGATGTATTTTATGGCGACAAGCTCTTTGGTCTATTTGTTCCGCATCAGCCTCGCCACACTAAAATTCCCAAATCCTATGTCCTTCACAAGCTTGTACTTCTCCATTTTCGCGCGCCTCTATACAGAAACAAAACCTAGATTAACCTCGCGGTCTACAACAATTAGGGTTCAATTCATGCCTCGAAGCTCCGCTTGAGAAAAGAAAGTTGTAATTTTGACGAAAAAATTGAGAATCTTTTATGGATTTGAAGTTTAAAGCTTGGGATTAATGAAGAAATCGATGAGATTTAGAATAGTTTGAAGTGAAAAGGTGGAGAATTTGAAGAGATTTGAAGGCGGCGGTCGAAGGAGTGGTGGTGATGGTGGTGATTGAAAGGATTTGCAAAGTTGGGTTTTTGGTTTTTTTTTTTCTTTGAGAAGATTTTTTTGTTCTTCAATTTTGAGCCAAGGCTCAAAAAACATGTTTTTTTTGTCCTCAACACTATTCACAAAAAATAGAATAGTTTTTGGACTAGCAAATACGTTTTTGTTCTTATTAACAATGAAAAAAATCAAGAACAAAAACAAAAAACAAGTTGCCAAACGTGTCTAAAAGTTCATTAGTTGGTCTTCGATACTTCCACTAAGCCCTTGCCCAAACAATTTGGAAACAAAATAATTGAAAATTTGAATTGAATCCATAACAAATTTAACATCCACTCAACTATTTGTCATCTAACAGGTAAGTGTAGTCACCATTGCCAATAGTGTACTTAATCCTTGCTCATGACTACCTCACAACTGCAATACAAAAGTTCGATAAGTTATCTCGACATATTTTTTAAAAAACACATGTTACAATATCCAAAACTTTCTATTATGCCGCAACCATCCACACATAATGATACAGTACATTTGGTATCTTCATTACTTTTCATCTATTAAGCACACATTTGAATGGATGGCTCCTTTTCACATTTGATTTGGAATTTCCTATCTCCACCCTCATGCAAGCACACTATTTGGGTGGCGGTGTAACAAAGGCTACCAAGCTTTGATAAAAAAATCAATGTCTACTAATATATGCCAAAAATATCAGAAAAATCAACTCATTGGATGCTATATAAAATTATGTCCTATATATTTATTTCTTTTCTCTTGGGACATAATTCCAAAGCTCAATCTCTTAGGAAAAATGAAAAGGGAAAATTTTAAAAATCATAATTTTTGGAGCCTATATTAGAAAAATGACAACATTCAAAAAGTAATTGAAAGAAAAGATTAATTAACAAAAACAATTACAAAAAAAAAAACAAAACACAATTTCGAACTATAATGCACTTTAATCCACTTGTAGTCATTTCCCTAAATGTCATTATCTTAT
Source organism: Cornus suecica (assembly GCA_963922005.1). Taxonomy (NCBI): domain Eukaryota; kingdom Viridiplantae; phylum Streptophyta; class Magnoliopsida; order Cornales; family Cornaceae; genus Cornus; species Cornus suecica. The sequence goes on along the minus strand of OY998242.1, from coordinate 17,759,471 downwards.
ATTTTACTAAAACAATCCTAATAAATCAAAATTTCTGAATGGACATATCTACCATTCCATACAATATCATCTCAAACAATCCTCATTCTTACGATCGTCGTCTTCATCAAATATATTAGTGAAGCCTTACTCTTCTCATTTGGATCTGCCTCTAATCCGTTTAGTGCATGTTTGGTAGAGGGTGTGGAGTTGGTTTTTGGTTTTGGTTTGGTTGGAGTTGGGTTGGAGTTGGAGTGGTTGGAGTTGGTGTGGTTTTATTTTGGTTCCAAACCATGTTTGGTGCAGATGGTTTTGGTGTGAGAAAAAGTGATGCTGAAAAACCAAACCATGTTTGGTAGAGTTGGTATGGGTTGAAATTCTGAATATTAATATATTAATAAATATTAATATTAATATATTAAAATATATTAATATATGAGTTTCACATTTTATTTATTAATAAATATTAATAAATATTAATATTTATTAAATAAATAATAATATATATTAATATATGGGTTTCACATTTTATTTATTAATAAATATTAATATTAATATATTTATTTTTTCATAAATATTAATATTAATATATTAAAATATATTAATATATTAATATTAAAATATTAAAATATATTAATATTAATATTTTTTAATATATTAATATTATAATATATTAATATATTAAAATATTTAATTTTTTGAAATATTTAATTTTTCATAAATATTAATATTAATATATTAAAATATATTATAATATATTAATATTAATATTTATGAAAAATTAAATATTTCAAAAAATTAAATATATTAATATATTAAAAAATATTAATATTATAATATTAAAATATATTAATATTAAAATATATTAATAATATATTATAATATTAAAATATATTAATATATTAATAATATATTATAATATTAAAATATATTAATATTAATATTAATATTTTTTAATATATTAATATATTTAATTTTTCGAAATATTTAATTTTTCATAAATATTAATATTAATATATTAAAATATATTAATATTATAATATTAAAATATATTAATATTAATATTTTTTAATATATTAATATTATAATATATTAATATATTTAATTTTTCGAAATATTTATTTTTCATAAATATTTAATTTTTCAGAATATTTAATTTTTCGAAATTTATTAATATCAAAAATAAATTTGCTACAGTGTTGGTACCAAAACCAAAACCATGAACCTTCAAAAATTTGGTTCCAAATTTTGGCTCATTCCTTCACAAAAGTTGCACCATGGTTCAGCTACAGTGTCGGCTCCAAATTTTCACTCCATTTGCCAAACATGGGTTTGGTGCCAATTTTTTGAAACCAAACCCAAAACCATGGCTCCATTCCTTAGCCAAACAAGCACTTAGTATCTCAAACAATCCTCTCATGTGTTAAGGTTATTAATGACTTTTTGTTATTGATGATATAATGGTCATTATAAAAAGGACAATGCTTGGGTCATCACCGGTGATGATCAGCTTGGTCCTCATTCTTTACTTGGACCAATAGAATTAAGACACATATTCAATGTTAATTAAAAAATAATAATGGGTATTACCCACTATCATGGGTTAAACCCATTTTTTTTCCTTTTTCCTTTTTTCCTCTCTTCATCAACAACCCTACAAGCTGAAATCGGTGAATCTCTTTCCTCTCACTCTCCCTCTCACTGCGCGCGCATACACATATATATCTCATGAGTTTCGCAAAATATTGGACACAACTGAAAGAATATTTTACTTATTGGTAGGCTGTAGTTGATGATTTTTCATACAAAGAAAAATGAAAATGATGGAATAATTTCATACATGTAGTCATTGATTAGAAATTTCATACCCAAATTAAACTTGAAATTAGCTAAAAAAACAAATTCCCCTACCGGCTTCTTTATCATATTTCAATTCTAGGCCAAAAATGCAAATATGAAAGAAGCAACCAGTAACAAATTTATTTTTGAATTATATTTTTGAATTTGTCATTTTTTTAATATAATTTTCCCTGTATCTTATAGTGGAACAAAAACAATGTAAAATAATTGGGGAAAAACTGTAATTTACCCTATATATATATATATATATATATATATATATATAAATGATATGATATCTATGACTCACTAGCAAACGGGTCGCTTTGTTGTGTGCATCCAACGGCTGAACCCTAACTCGGTCGTCTATAAGCCTCAAGAAAGCCACTCTCGTAGCTCACTTTCTCGCTCGCTCTACAACCACTCCCTCTCTATATACTCGCGAAGCCGAACAAGAGAACCTCCTGCGATTCTTCATCAGGTCAGTTCTCTCTCCTAGGTTTCTAGAGTTGTTTTAATTTGCTTATATAAATACGTGTATATGTTAATCTGTCTATATATTTATAGATCTGTATAGCTATGTATAGATTTGTACAGCTATATATAAATCTGTTGTTTTGAGAGATTTTGAGTTTGTGTAGTGTCTTCAACTCTATAGATCTGCTATGTATATGTATAGTTTTGTATATCTATGTAATGATCGGTTGTTTTCAGAGGATTTTAGTATCTGTAGTGTCTTCGTCTCTATAGATCTGTTGTTTCATTTTCTTATGTGAATTAATTATGTGCATTTTTATGTTGATTGTTTTTTGTGTTCCTTATACATCTTTTTATATTTTGTGCCTTTAGTACTCCTTATGCTGTTGTGTTTATAAATTGTGTTCCTTTAACTTGATTTCTTTTGAAGGTTTTGTGGAGGTTTTATAAACAATATTCAAATTATATTTGTCTCTTTGTTATTTTTTTCCCACTCCCAATGCCTAGTATTTCTAACTGTTTTTACCTTTCCTTTATTGAACTTCTACTCTGCAATTAATAATATTTTCATGTCTATAATTCTACAATAATATTAGCAACAAACTATCATTCTACAATTAAGCAGGAATGTTAGTGTTACAAATATATTATAAAGAATTGTTTTAATTTTTCTAAATTGATATTTTTTTTATCATATGACAATTTTTTAAAAGATTCCCGTGTGACAGCTCTTTAATATTTTCAGTGAAATAATTTCTTAGAAATTTAGTAGTTTGATGGCTTTTATATTTTTTTTAAAAAAATCATTTGTTAGATTAGTTTCATGATAATAACTGCCTAACTATTGAATAATTTTATTAGTTTGGTGATTTTTTTTAATTTATTCATTTTATTCTTTTATTAGAGAGCCCTGCATGGTTTAAAAAAAAATCATTAACGTATTTTTTATTTTCAACATGAATGACAATTTACTTATTTTACATTTGTTTCGCCTAACAAGCATATATCTCTGTGTTTCATTAAAATTTTGCTATGAATTTATTTACTACTAAAAGTCTAATGGATTTCAGTGTTTGTAGTTTGCAAAATTTTTATTTGATCACTTTACGTTCATTAAAATTATTGCAACTATATATCTATACTGTATCAGATAATATATATCTATATATATTATACAAGTGTGAAGCTCGTAAAAGTTTTTGTATGTTATTTATTACATAAATTAGTGTTTTAAGCTTAGTCATGCTTATTGCTAATAACATTAAATTTGTTAAATAAGAATGTTAGTCTAAGGCTTTTGAGTAGAATTTGAAGAGGTTACCTTCCCAATTTTAGTTTTTGCTACTTTAAATGTGATACGTTATCATATAATCATTGTTAACATTAAGATTTTATAATATATATAAATATATATTATGCCACTGTTAGGAAAATAACGTTTTGTTATAACCATTTTGTTCTTCAATTAACAATTACAATTTTTCAGTAGGAGAAGTGAATTTATAATTTTAGTTTATACTTTTAACTTTTAACCTATATCATTATAACCACTTTAATTTGTTTTTTATTTATGAATTTTTGTATATAATATTTTAATTAATATTTTATTTTTTAATTATAGTTTTCTCAAATGTATTGAAATATTAGAATTCAAAAATATAATATGATAATTAGATTGCGGTCAGACAAAATGTACATCCACAATAGACATAAGAGAGTACCCAAGCTCACAAACGGCCAATCTCATCATCCAACGGCTCTGAAAAAACTTAAAGATCCATCATTTATAAAACTGAAGAGGCTGCTCACTTTCTCACTCGCTCTACAAACCCTCTCTCGACAGACCCCTACCATTTCTTACTTCTACATCTGCCATGCCATGTCTTCCGTGTGGTTGGGGCTACTACTTGGGTCGGTTTAGCCCGGCTCAACCCGAAACCAACCCATAAATCTATTCCTCTTATTAATGAGTAGGATGTTACTATTTGATCATTTTTTTCCTTTCTAACATTTATTTTCTAGATATTCCATTGTTGAAGTGTTAAAATTGTGCTATGTTCTTTATGTGGTCACTTTCCTTTTTCCAATCAATTTGTGTTTATGTAAATATTTGATTGAAATTTAAGGTATTTTGCTTGCATGTTTTTGGTCTTATATTGGATAGTTGGTGTTCGATCAACTAATTGAAGGCTTGTAGAAGGATATGTCTCCTCAGTCATCAGGTAGTGTTTTTTTTTGTACTATTCACCCCCTTGTGTATTTTTTAGAATGACATCTGTTTCTCCCATTTTTTTTTATTATTGGAAATCATATTATGTGAATTTCATTTTTTAATATCCATTTTTTATATCCATGTAGTTGCTAAAATAAAAATGCTTTTGCTACCAATGTTTATATCTCAAATATTATTACTCGTTCCTTAATTTCTAGGTTTGCTAATTGGGAAGAGGAAAAAATTCACAGGAATGAGTTGTGACGGAAAAAAATATAGGTACATTTTTGGGCAATTATATTTTGTTAGTCATTGATATATGTGACCTTTCTCATGTATTTAAAACAGTCTCGGGTTCATAGAGATTTCGATTCAAATTATTTAATAGATCTCAAGAATCAATATATACATTTTTTTTTTTTTTTTGCCATTTAGGATGGTGATTATTATATTAATGTTTCCATCTTTCATGAACTGATATGTGATGTGTGCGCTATCAGCTCAACAACAATTAGTATTAGGGATGAAACCTTTTTGCAACAAAATGAAATGCAACAATTTTTTTAATATATTGTTGTTTGCAACAAATTTTTTTGTTCTCTTCCATTCAGTGTAATTTTTGCAATGAAGTCGTTTTTTTTAGTTTTTAAGTGGAATGTTCATTATGATGATAAGTAGTTGATTAAGAGAACTGCTATATCACTACAAGGTATACTCTTGCGCATGTTTCATTATTCATAAAATAGATATTTTAGATACCCCATTATGAATCGCCAAATTCTTCCTACTTCTCCATTGTTCCAATCAGATCCGAAAAATGATAAATCAATCAAAAGTCAGTGGACCTGAATTGAATCATGACTATATAAGCTATTCTGCTGTTAAGATTCAATATCAGAATATTCTAAATAACAACTTTTTTTTAATTTTGCATTAACCAAAACAAAGGCAAATATGCATTGTGAATGCACCTAATCCAAATTCACGTTGCATTCGTCTCCGATTCGCATTGTTATTGTCACCGATATCCTTCTACATGGATCCAACCGGTCGTGTGTATATATAAAAATATTTCACTATATATATGTATATGTTCTTTCTATCTACTCTCCCGTTTTTCTTCCCTTGGGCATCTTGTGCAATTTCAATCGAACCTTGAATTTTGAGCAAAATAAAAAAAATCCAGTCTCAAAAGCTTATACCAACAGTTCAATTGCAAAACAAGGGTAGGAAGAGTGGGGCGAGATTTGGGGTTGGTTTCGGATGAGCATAAATTGGGTGTGTAATGAAGAATACACAAAACCCACCGTGCCATTGATTGTGTTTCTTCTTATTATTTTTTTTATAAGTATTTTATAAAAGAAAAAGCATCCAAACGAGGAGTGCGTCCCATGTACAAAAAGCCCTCAAGGGCAAGAGAACCCAAAAACTATAATTTTTCCTCTAGATTTACAATTCCGACCCTCCACCCAACAAAACAAACTAGAAATAAACCTGTCTTTGATCACTTCCAAAGGAGACTCCACACTCTCAAAACAACGCCTATTGCGTTCCAACCAAATACTCCACCAGAGACAAAGGGGAGCTGCTTCCAAAAATGCCGAGTGTGACAACCAATCGACACCCCTTTCCAAGACGCCAAAACATCTCGAACCGAGGCAGCCATCACCCACTGAAAGCCAGAAAGACAAAAAATAAGGCTCCAACAGTCATAGGCAATCGGACAATGCAAAAGGAGGTGATCGATAGATTCCCCATCCTTTTTGCATAGGAAACACCGATTAACCAAAAACATGCCCTGCCAACCCAAAATATCCCGTGTGAGTATGCGACCTCAAGCCGCCGACCATGTAAAAAATGCAAACCTTGAGAGGGGCCTTTATACGCCATACTGTCTTCCAAGGGAATGACTCCTCTGCCCCAGGCGGTGAATAGATTGATTGAGTTTCTTATTGCAAGTTTTCAATAGATTGATTTCCAACAAACCCAAAAATCCCCACACAGTGAAACCCTAACTTGAGCTCTCAAAGAATGAGATAGTTAGTAGAGAGAGATGATATAAGAAATCAAAATTGAAAGCAGAAATGGAGTCTTTGATCTCCAACAATCTTGGGACCTCCGTTGGCATTAAGGAAATAAAATTGTATAATTTTGATCAAATGTTGTTGGAATTTTCCACGATATTTGCAAGCAAGTGAACTGTATTAAGAATATATCAATAGCTGAATAATTTTGGACACTTGGGGATGTTTTAACTGTTTAAGAAGGTTTTCCCTCTTTTTTTTTTATAAGTAAGAAATTGTATAAAAAACACTCAAAAACGGGGAGTACGTCCCAAGGATACAAAAGAAAAGGCACTACGGGCCAAGAGAACCCAAAAATTGTATAATAAGAAGGATTTCCCTCATATTAGATTTGAGGAAGAAACAATGCTATTGGTGCTGAGAGGGGGAGAGGTAGTAAGGTGGCCTTGACAGGGTGTGATGATCCAAATGACGTTTCTGGAAGTTGAATATCTCATTTAGTTGCCATCATCTGGCTTCTCTTGTTGTTTTTTATGTTATCTTATCCATTTTAGTAAAAATGTTATATTTGGCTGTCGAGAGAACACAGGAAAGAAAACATATACTTTTTTGTATTATTTTACATGCATCCTGTTTGTGTATGTAGTATCCTTTAACTTTCTAAACAAAGGCCTCCACTTAGTTTAAACCCACCATTTTTGGTTTAAAGTGGTCTGTATTTTAACTAATATTTGCAAATACCTCCCTCCTATGCAGATTTTTATCCTTTTTACCAAAAAAATATTTGAACTGACCATTTTGCCTAGGAACATAGTAAAATTATATTGTTGCCCTTATGATAGCATGGAAGGACAAAGAACCATAAATCAAGTGACCAAACTACCCATGATGTGTCTTGTTAGTTCTTCTTAGGAGCTTGGTTTCAATTTGTAAACAAATATCTTGGCTGCCCAAATCAAAATCTTTTCAGGACACAAACTTTTCATTTATATCTTGTAAGAGAAATATTCTGCTTTAAATGTATTTAATTCACTTTTCCTATTTCTAGAAATTATGCAAATTAAAAATTCCACTATACATTGTATTGAACTACTTTTCAATCACATATTGAAAATAGAACTATTCATTTCAGGATCAATATATATATATCGATATATATAAAACTACCGAACTGGTAAATTATTTGAAAGCATCATTTACTTGTATATGCCTTAGGATATCAATTAAGATGGTACAAAGTTATCCAAACTTTTCTATCTAATTCAAGAAATGGTTGTTCAAGGCCCAGTACTTGCTTAAACTCAGGGTTGACTCGTTGATTCATCGAGCTGACTCGTTGATTCATCGAGCTTCCATCTCTCTTTTTCTTTGTTTCTAAAGTGCTCTTGTGTTTGTTACAATGGAGAGAGGGACATGGGTTTCAATGTGTTTTTAATGTTTTTTTAATCATGATATTTTATTTCATGATTTCATCTAACAGAGGATGAGAGGAATAACTTTCAAAATGAGAAACAACTATTGCAAAATCAGATCCGGGATGCTAACAAGAACAAACAACAATTGGATGTTGAGGTCCTGCCATTGTTGTCACGGGCGCGCCTAGGCACTAGGCGAGGCGAGGGTTTAGCGCCTCGCCTGCAACTAGGCGAGGCCACCTTTGAAAGGCGTCGCCTGGGGCGCCCCAACGCCTAGCGTCTAGGCGTTGGTGAATGTTTTTAAATGTCTTATATTTGATATTTTTGTACTTCTACATTTTAATTTATTGGTTTTTAACTTTCTTAGCAATGTTATATTAGTTTAAATGTCTTATATTTGTTATTTTTATTAAAAGTGATTTATTAATTTAATTGTGAAAATAATTTATTATTGAGCGCCTCACTTCACTCAGGCGAGCGCCTCGCCTGGCGCCTAGGCGATAAGAGGCCTCTAGCGCCTAGGCGATAAGGCCTCTAGCGCCTAGGGTCGCCTCACGCCTTTAACAACTATGGGTCCCGCCATCCACCGCTGCTAATCAGCAAAACGAGATATTGGAAGCCGAGGTCCCGAAATGGGAAGCTCAGATTGTGGCTCAGGAGGTGATTTTGAAAGATAAGATCTTGGAGGTTAATGGACATGAAGAAAGGCTAAAACAGCAAATCATTACCCTTCAGGTTTGTTTTTTCCTCTTTCTTGAAATAGTTTTGTGGGTTTTAGTGCTGTTAATACGGGTGTGAAGTATGGATGGCCTTTGTATATTGTGTTAAATTGTCATCAAGTGCTATAAATTGTTGTCATTTTTATTGTTATCATATATTGTGTTAGATATATACATATATAATTGCATATATAGGTATATGTATATATGTGTATAATCAGCTGTCATGTGCATTTTTTTTAAGGTATTCTTTTCGGATGTACATCCAACCCTCGATAATTGTAGACAAAAAAAGTATTAACATGAAAAATGTATTATGATTAAAATGTTTTTTTGAAAGAAATGGAGCCTTAATTCATGTGTATTGTTGCTTTCTTTGATTCTAATACCAATCCAACCCATTTCATTTCATCTAACAATTGGATATTGAGGTCACGCCATCCACCGCTGCTAATCAGCAAAAGGAGATATTGGAAGCCGAGGTCCCGAAATGGGAAGCGCAGATTGTGGCTCAGGAGGTGATATTGAAAGATAAGATCTTAGAGGTTAATGAACATGAAGAAAGGCTAAAACAGCAAATCATTAGCCTTCAGGTTTGTTTTTTCCTCTTTCTTGAAATTGTTGGAGTTTTGTGATTTTTTAGTGCTGTTAATACGGGTGCGAAGTTATTATTGTCATCATATATTGTGTTAAATTGTCGTCAAGTGCTATAAATTGTTGTCATTTTTATTGTCATCATATATTGTGTTAGATATATACATATATAATTGCATATATAGGTATATGTATATATGTGTATAATCAACTGTCATGTGCATTTTTTTTAAGGTACTCTTTTCGGATGTACATCCAACCCTCGATAATTGTAGACAAAAAAAGTATTAACATGAAAAATGTATTATGATTTAAATGTTTTTTGAAAGAAATGGAGCCCTTAATTCATGTGTATTGTTTGCTTTCTTTGATTCTTTTAGCTCATCAACTACATTTTTTTTTCATCTTCTCATCATTTTAGGGTTCTAATTTATAAATATATCAGTATGCGTTAATGTGATTACAATAGAGTATATGTATATATATGTGGGTCTGTGATAATTTGATTATAGAAATTAGGAGGCAATTGGATATGACTCGAGGTGAGAAAGTATTTGAAGGGAGAAAGAATGATGGATGAGGAAAATTGGGTTTTTATTCTTTTTAGAAGTAGTTCTATAGAGTTTATAAATGGTGGTCTGTCATCACAATTGTCAAATACAATTGTGTTCTGGTTACACATTACTGACTAGTTACATAGACTGAAAATTTTAAGAGTTATGCAAGTTTCTGAGTGCCCATAAATTTGAACGAGCTGCTGATGATGTCACTTGTGAGTAAAGACGACGAACTGAGCTTTTATGGCCTATAGTTACACATATACCTGATTGCTTGGAAGTTGAAATTGGTCCATACGAAATGTTCCAAGTGTTGGAACATATAGAGGGTTAAACTTTTCAAATGCAGATTTTTTTTTCTAATCCAATTTTATTTGTCCAATTATTATTAATTTTTTAATAAGTAAGATGTATATATAGAAGGCACTCAATCGGGGTTGCAAATTTGTCCAATTAATTGAATGATGAATTGCCTAGGTTGAGTAGTATTCTGACAAGCGATACAGATCCATAGAATGACAATTCTGCCATTGGCAAACTTTAGATTTACGACATGCATGTTGCATGTAAGGAATAAAGAAGGTATAAATGCACTTTAAAAGCACCAAAAATTGAGAGGCATCTACTCTTCTTTTCAATTTGGTGGTACTAAGTACAAAAAAGAAGAATTTGACTTATACTTTTCTGTATTATTTTTTATACATCCTGTTTGCTATCTTAACCAGGTCACTAAATGTTTTGGCAGGAACTAAAAGGGCAGATTCGAGAAGTGAAGAAGACCCTTAACCAGGTCACTAAATGTTTTGGCTAGTTATTTACTGACTTTTTCCACGAGTTTCTAATTGTGCTCTATGATTTCATTCATTTGTTGAAGGCAGAGTCGAATTCGGTTGTTTTGAAAAATCAATTGTTAGCCTGGAAAGCAATGCTGAAAAAATATTTCCCCGGTGTTACATGTCCGGATGATTCACGAAGGTTCTAATTTATTTATTTATTTTGGTTGTCTGCTTAAGAGTCCTGAAATAAAGGTCATATCTATTTTCTAAGTTTGCATTATTTATTTAATTTCAGGTTCTTAAGTAGGTTTTATTTAGGAAGTCTCCAAAACACTTTGCATTTATCTAAAAATTAGTTTTGTGAACTAAATCACTAGCCTTCGTAAACGAAAAACAGTTGTTAAACACTGTTGATTTTCATCTACAAAATAGGCCAACACAAGTCCTATTAACATAACACCCTTTCTTATTTTCCTGTCAATCTTTCCAGTGACGATTTTCCTATTCTTTTGTTGTGCAATTCAGGGAGATTTCCAAATTAAACTCAGAGTCCGTAAGTAGAAGGAATAGGTTGGATAATACTCCAAAGCTGCTTTCCTATAGTAGCTTTATTCCAAGTGACCAGGTTTTTAACTCCCAAGACCTCCTCGTTCCTTTGGAAAGCATATAAAATACCCTGACTTTTTCTCACACCCTTTCTTTCAGTCAAAACCTTTCCACAGAAACATCCTCATAGCATCATTAATCTGTTTCATCACTGCTGTAAGTCAGAACCCTTCCACAAAAACATCCTCATAGCATCATTAATCTGTTTCATCACATTCTTTATTTTTGGGTTCTTAAGTCTTATTTCCCTAGCATTTTATGTGCGGATGATTTGATTTACACATTATTTTTCTTATTTTCCTCATGATACTCTTTTTGTGCAATTCAGGGAGTTTTCCACATTGAGATCTGAATGGGAGGAGGAGGGCAAGGAGGTGTCCAAGGTATGTCATCTCTCTCTCTCTCACTCTTTAATATATGTGTGTGTGTATATGTATGTCTTGTGTTACATTCTTGTTTTCCAAGCATCTAGACCTAGTTATGTTGATTTAATTGACTGAAGATTTTTATGCCACTCTTTTTTCCCTGTTTAATCTGACAAATTGTTCAAAATCAATGTATATGTGTATATTTAGGGAATTGTAGGAACTCGGCGATGAACATATGGATGTTCAATTTAGATAATTGCCGAAAAATCTAATTACGCAGTGACATAGAGGAGGGGGACAGAGAAAGGGGTTATGATGAGTCCAAAGAATGTTTTGAGATTTTCTTTATTAAAAATTTGAATTTGATCTCAATCAACACATGTATATGTAGATAGAGAGGAGGGAAGGTGTGTCTGTGTGTGTGTGTGTTTTTTTTTTTGGGGGGGGGGGGGAGTCTTCTTTTGGTTTATATTTCATGTGCAGTAGTATATGTAATTGCATCGGTTTTATTGTCTGCAGTTTGGTTTATATTTCATATGCAGTTGATATTGTGTGCAGTTTGGTCCCATTTGTTTTGGAACTTATTAATTTAGTGCGTTTATGCAGTCATTGTTGAGTTGTTGTTTGTGCATATTCACAGGAGAAAGAGAGATTATGACCTATGTTTATAGGTATCGAAACCCTAGAAAATCATAGTTACCTCTTTATACAAATGGAAGCCAAAGTTGCCACTTGAGTCTTGAGGCTGTTCATCATGCAGCTATTGGAAGATCAGATCCGGGACAAGAACATATTGGAAAGTGCCGTAGCGGCTGCTAGTAAGCAGAAGCAGGTATTGGAAGATGCTAATGGAGAGCTAATACAGGAAATCAGCAGCCTTAAGAATTTTTTTTTTTTCCTCTTTTCTTTAAATTGTTGGAGTTTTGTGGGTTTTTAGTGCTGTTAATACGGGTATCGCGTGTGGATGGCCTTAGTATATTGTGTTAAATTGTTGTCATTTTTATTGTCATCCTGTATTGTGTTATATATATATATATATATATATATAGAGAGAGAGAGAGAGAGAGAGAGAGAGAGGTAAATATGTGTATACTCAGCTGTGTAGTGCATGTTTTTTAAGGTACTCTTACACTGGAAAATTGAAGACAAGAAAAGTATTATCATGAAAAATATATTTGATTGAAATGTTTTTCAAAAGAAACGGAGCCTGAATTTGATTCTTTTAGCTCATCAACTACATTTCTTTTTTCGTCTTTCCATCATTTAAATATATGGGTATGTGTTAATGTGATTATAATGGAGTATATGTATATATATGTGGGTCTGTGTTCATTGGATTATAGAAATTAGGAGGCAATAAAATGACTCCAGGTGAGAAATTATTTCGAAGGAGAAAGAATGATGGATAAGGCAAAATTGGGAATTCATTCTTTCTAGAAGTAGTCCTGTTGAGTTTATAAATGGTGGTCTGTCGTTACAATCCTCACTTGCAATTGTGTTATGGTTGCACATTGCTGACTAGTTGGATGGAATGAAAATTTAAAGGGTGATGCAAGTTTCCGAGTGCCCATAAATTTGAACGAGCTGCTGTTGATGCCGCTTGTGAGCGAAAACGACGAACTGAGATTATGGTCTATAGTTACATAAACTCTTTTTTCTATTTAATTTTATTTGCCCAATTAATTGCCTTGCTTGCGTGGTATTCTGACAACCATACAGATCTATAGAATGACAATTCTGCCATCAGCAAACTTCAGATTTATGACATGCATGTGCACATTGCATGCATGGTAAAGGAATAAAAAAAGGGTATTAATGTACTTTAAAATCACCATTGAGAGGCATGTACTCTTCTTTTTGATCAGGTGGTACTTGACAAAAAAAGAAGAATTCAACATACTTTTTGGTATTATTTTTCATACATCCTGTATGTTACTATCCCTTATAGCTTTCTAAATGGAAGCCTCCACTTGGTCAGGACTCAGAATCCACTTTTTTTGGTTTAAAGGGTCAGTAATAAAGACATCATTTCCATTCTTTTTGTCAAAAAAAGTTGATTGAAGTCTTTCTTTACTTATCAAAAAAAAAAATTTGTTGATTGAAGTGACCATTAAAGTGTTGAATAACATACCAAAACAGTGAGGCAGGGGAGCAAGTGCTGCCTCAGTGAAAATTCCAGATTCTAGCCTAAAGTCCTTTGTTTCCCTTTTCTACTTGGCTGCTCCTATTTTTTGTTCAATCTTCCATACACACTAACTCCTTGGTTGGCAGGACAAAAGCCAACATAGCTAGGCTCAAAATAGCATGAAAAAAAAAAAAAAAAAAAAAAAAACTATCTAAGTATTAATATATAAAAAAAATATAAAAAATCTCCTGTCCAAATCCCTTGCAAATGACTATGTTCATGCCCACTTCCAACCAGTATGAGTCATACACAAAGCATTCAGAAATTATTATATTTTGTATTTTCTTAAGAGGAAATCTAACTCAACATCAGTTTTCATAGGTCACATAGCACATACTCGAACTGCAAACCAGATGTCCAAATTAAGAAATTACTTTGATCACATCCTTTGCTAACCTCCTCTCAGCCGATGCCCATAGGCCATACTGCCACACGGTGATTCAGGAATCAGGCCCCCGCCCCGGCCCATCCCGAATGCCGCCACTGCCGTATATACACGTTTCCCACGTTCAGTAAAAGTATAGCATACTTCTGAGCTTCGAGTGTTCCTTCTAGTGCTTAACTAACCCTTGGAAGTTGAGATATGGTACAAAATGATCAATCTTTAAATTGGGGGTATACCATCAATTATAGACATATGCTCTGTATATGATATATATGAATGAGAAGTAATCAGAGGTGGGTTTAGCATTGTTTGACTCTGGTTGGTACAACTGGTAAATTGAGACACGACACGGTAATATGACATGAAAATTGAGACACGACATGAATTAAAAGGGTTAGGGTTGGCCATAAAATGATTGAAGCTGTATAAACACGACACGTTTGACACAATTATATTTATATTTATTTTTATTTTTCTCTCTTCTCTAATTGTTATGAGTTGAAATATATCAATAAACTATTACTGGATCGTGTCAAATTCAATTTAATTTTACGGATAATAGGTTAAATAGTTCGTTTCGTTTTAGATTGTGTCAAATTTAATTTAATATATTATAATAAATATGTTAAATAAATTACATGGGTCGACACGGAAAACCTGTAGGTTGGGTTAGAGTTGAACATATTTGACACGTATATTAACGACATAATACGATCTCAATCCGACACGAACACGATCCACCGACACGAATTGCCAGCCCTACTGGTTGGTCATGAATCGGGTGAACCTTTAATGTTTATCTATTTCAGAAGTGAATATTCGAGTTCTACTTTGGGGGGTTAAGCCAATAGAATTTCAATTGGGTGATCATATACATAAATTAGGTTAAATTCTGATGAGATGATTTGGATTTTAAAAAAAAAATAAAGAATGGTGCAATGGGAATAGTATTTGAAGCAGTAGTTATTGCTCCTTTCATTTATTTTGTGTCTCTATTTTCCTTAATATTGTTTCCTCTTAAATCGGCTAGGTCAACCGATTATGTCGATTTGTGCGGGCGTGCCAGGAACCTTGACCTAGGCTCCAAAGGTTGGTCAGAAAGCAAAGATAGTCTCCTTGGATTCGACTTCTCAGGCGATGCGTAGGAGGGAGAATATGAAACTCCTACTTTGAGTTCTTTTATGTGCCTCAATTAAGAGGACTTTCAACAATTGGGAATGTAACATTGGAAATCACGGATTTCACACAAACAATTGACATGTTTGAATGAAAAAAGGTGAATGTATATTGCGAAAAATATTAGCTTAAATTTAAAAGGGAACTTTGAGAGTTTGAAAGAAAATGAAATAACAGGGTAATTAATTAAACTGACAATTGAAATAAACGAAATTGAATGAAAGTAATAACTTGAAAGCAATGAAACGAAGGATTGAATTAACGTGATAAAGCTGAATTTAAAATAAAAGACTTTGCAAGGAAATTAAAAACAAGAAAATGACAAGTGTAGTACTTGATTTGTTTGATTGGTGTGAGACCTCTTTCACTGTTGCATAGAGGTCTCTATTTATAATACTATAAAATAACAAACTCCGAAGAAGTTTGTTTACACACTTATCTAATAATACCATTATCCTTATCTAAATTTTAAACTAAAACAATTAACATTTAAATATCACTAAATAGATAATCTCTCCAACTTTATTTGACCGGTTAATGTCAAATCCTTCTTCACTTTGAACTCCTTCCTTCCTTTATCTTGGTTTTTTGCATTTCAAACTCTTCACTCCTCTAACAACTTGATCACTTCTTATCTAATAGCATATATATCTATATACACATTTACGTATATATAGATAAATACTATTTCTATTCATCAGCATTTCTTTCCTTATTCAATTGATGCTGATAGGCCAGAATATAACCAACCTTTCGGCCCAACCCTCATATTTGTTCTTTTCCTCTTTAATTAATACACCAACTTGGACATCCATTCAAGCCTAGGCCATTATTTTCCTTTTCTTAATTATAGCCCTATGCATTAGACCTAAACTTTCTTCATTTCTTGGCCCAACTTCATCACACAGTTGATCATCTTGCCTTGTCAAAATGGGGTGTCAACAATGCCCCCTAATTTCAAATATAAAAGGTTTTGCCTCTTTTATTTTTGAAATTATCAAACACTCCATTTTGTTCCTTCCCAATTACATGATAAGGTTTCAAGAGTCCTATTGATCATCACTTAATAGCCTAACACTCCACTTCCCAAAACGCAACCAACTTTATCATTAAGTGCTCCCTTATCTCTGCACATATATATCGATACACACATTTATGTATATATATAGCGTCTCTATTCATCAACCTATTCTCATTCCCATTCCTTATCTTTCCTGCAAAACCCTAGCCGAATTTTCTTCAGCCTTTACTTTTCATTCAGCAATGGCCCCCAAATCTGATAAAGCTGAGCTTCTATTAGAATCGCCAGTTCGTGATCATCATTCAAATGCAGCAAAAACTCACCAAATTATTGATCTTCTTCCCCCAAATCGACTCTAACTTGATGATATCATCCCTCTACCCTCTGGTTCGCTTGGTTTAGGGCCAGCCTTTACTCAATATCCCCCTACCGAGTTAGATTCTCATTATCCCCTTGCCGAATCCCGGTTTTCTTTCGTTCTTGCCCAATCACAATTCCAAAACAATACCAAAGTTCCAGTCAGTGTACGAAACTGGCATTTTCCAACTCCCGATTAGGTTGCTTGGGTCGATCGAATGGCTCCTAATAAATCGGCAATATGGAAGCAACAAGGAATTTATGATGCCATTCTTCTCAGCCGATTTACAATGGCCGCTCCTCAAGATAGATCCCTTTTCTGCGTGGCTTCACATTTTCGGTCTCCAACTACCAATTTTTTTCACTTTGAATGTGGGATGATGAGTCCTACCATGAGAGACATCTGTTTCCTAACTGGCCTGAAAACTACTCGGATAGAGGTTAATTACCTTATCGATTCTCCTGAAATCTCTTTTGAATTCCCCGAAAAAACTGATGGTGCCAAATCAACAGAGGGTTCTCATTGCTCTTTCATCTCGGCAAAGAAAGGGAATGATGATATGCCGATTGATGATGATGAACATGTCGCCTTTCTTCTATGTTGGCTTAATAAGTGCTTGCTTTGTGTCCCATCCATCCAAGTCACAAAAGAGCTAGTACCCCTGGCCAAAGGGTTGGCCAATGGTCGGATTTATGCTCTGGCACCCTTAGTTTTAGCTCATTTGTACAGAGGTATGTATGACCTTCAAAACAACAATTTCACACGCACTGGTGGCCCATTGTGGCTCTTACAAATGTGGTTCCAATTATACTTTCCAGAGATTACTCCTCCAGTTCGACCTTCTATCCATGACCCACTAATTTCATTTTCTTATGCACAAACACCTACTCCCACCTATTCTATCTCTGAATATTTCACTTTCTTTTTTACCAAATGCAAAAATAGATCTCCCCTTCAATTCATGCCTTTTATGAACTGCAAAACTGCTCCTTCTTGGCTTTTCCAACCGTCTGAGAGCTTTTCCGAACAAGAAAAAGAAAAATTTTACTCTTGTTGGGCTTCTTGTTTTCTTGGTAGGGACTTGCATTATGGCTTTACCAAACCTGGCCCTCATTATAGCCGGTTTGGAGTAGAACACTACAACCCTTCTCAATTTGCTCAGCAATTCGGTTTAACCCAATTAATTCCTTTGCCCCCATATCTTTCTTTCAATCAGAATTTTCACTGGAGGGTAAGATTCGATGCTCAAGAACAGGTTCTGGAAGTGACTAATAAATTCAACCATTTGAAGTTGGGTTTTGTTTTCAAAGAATTTACTGTCACTACTGTTGCCGATCCTTACTTCAATCAATGGTGGTCACAGTATTGGGCCCACACCATTACTCCCTCTTAAGCTCCACAAGTATGTTTTCACAAACTCTTCTTGGCCTTTTATGTGATTTAATGGTTATTCACCCCTTTTATTGTGTTGCAGCAAAACCTTCAGCAACCTGGTCCCGGCTCATCAAGACAAACCACAGCCTCTTCTGCCTCCAAAGTCCCATCAGCACCAACCAATCGAACTAGATCACGGGCCAAGAAAGGTATCAAGTTCACCATCTGGCCTATCTAGTCTCAATTGCTTTAATTTACAAAGCTGACTTTTTGCTTTTTATTAAGTTGTTGATGCTAAGTCTACTGGTGCTAAGGCTGCTGATAAAGATCTACCACTCAGCAAGTTGACCCTCCAAAAACCATTCCAAAACCCAAGGTATTCTCTTTCTTAAAACTTTTCAATCATTTTCTTTCTGATAGGCCTAATCTTTCTCTTTTCTTAGCCAAAAAGATTTAAGAAAACTTCTTTGGGTCCAAAAGGTGCAATACAATACTATAAAGGCCATGAAGTGGATGTCCTTAGATCTTCAGAAGACGAATTTGATCATACTCAGCAAGCTCCTGTAAGAAACCTCCTCTATTTTAGAAAGAAACAATATTGTTATCTTTCCTTAAATTGCAATCTTACTGTTAATCTTTCATAAAATAGGGAGTTCCAAAACCAGAGCCAATGGAAACATCCCCGGTGAACAAAAATCAAAGCCCTTTCAAAGGCCCTAACTCTCCAATCCCAGCAACCACTGACATCCCAATGCCTCCATCTCGAGAAGCTACATATTCTTTAAGCAATCTACCAGAAGTGAAACAACCCTCAACAACTCCATCAACGTCTCAGCAGATTCCTCAAGTTCCATCTTCCTTTTCTCAACAAACTGCCGATCAACAACATGAATTTCCTCAGTCTTCAGCAGTAATTCCTCAAGCAAAATCAATTCCTTCTACCCAGCAACATTCTGATTCTTAATCTGCCCAAGCCTCTGAGGTCTTAGCAAGTTTTGAATTCTCTTCTGGCAGTTATGATGACCTGTTTAAATCACTTTTGGCCAAAGTTTCTGAAAAAAGACCCTCATTTGAATCCACTGCTGATTCTGATTCCACTATAAAGACGTCTCTCAAGATTCACCTTCTTCAACTTCTCAATTTTGACAGCAGATCTTGGCCCGACTTGGCCAATGATTTTAAATTAGCTTTGCAAAAGATCCTCTCTTGCAGGAGTATCTCTGCCGATCTTAGGGCCACTGCTAATGAGATTCTACCCAGGCTCCCATCTTTTACTACTTCGTTGACCCCTGCCTTTCAATTGTTGGATTCCATTAACTTGAAGGAACGAACAAAATCAGCCTTACAACAGAAAATCCTATCTTCAGCCCAAACCTATGATGAGAAGAGAAAAGAAGATGAATCCTTGGCCGGAGAAAAAAGACGTTTACTAGAAGCTTTAGTTGAAATCAATGCAAAACAACATGTGGTAAGCTGCCATCTTAGCCAATTGGCCAAAGAAGCTGAACAGAATGGAGAAAAACATTGATATCTCAGGAATGAACTCCAATATGTGGAAATTGAAAAGGGCATTGCCCTTGCCTCTATTTCCAGTGCCCAGGCCATTTGGGACAATTTGAAATCCCGTGTTATAGAGATGTAGGCCTTTTTCAGGCCCTTATGCTTTGTCATTTTGTTGTTCAATTTTGCTTTTATGTTACAACTAACATTTATATGGAAATCAGCTTTGTTTTTTAAAGAAGTAGAAAAATCATCATGCTTTTATTATTTTATTCTTATTCCATCATGCTAACCAAGTAACAAGATTAGAATTCAAAATAAAGGAAAAGAACGAAAAATAATAAAAATTCAAAAATAACAAGAGTAAAAAAATACACTTGAATGGCTGCTATTTTCTTGAAGTTACTCCCTCCATTCGTGAAGACTAGGCCGATAGTGCTTCAAATATTTTCCATTGATCGGCCTTGGGTGTTTTACTCCATCCAAATCTTTCAGTTTATAAGCTCCTCCTTGCAATACTTCTGAAATTTGAAAAGGCCCTTCCCAATTAGGAGTCCATTTCCCCATTTTCCTATTAATCTTCCCCAAAGGTAATGCTACCTTCCAAACTAAGTCCTCCTCGGCAAATCCTTTGGGCTTAACCCTTTTATTGTAAGCCCTCATCACCTTCTTCTTATGAGCAACCTGTAATGACCGGGTAAAATTAAATAATTTATTTTTCTTCGGTTAATATATATATATTTTTATCTTGTGCATTACGTGGCATTGCATGTGTTTACGTGCATTAAGGATTTCATGATTTGAGTTTTTGGGTTCATTCCTATGTTTTGTAAAATTTTCATTTTTGTCGTTGACCGGGTAGTTTCGATATTTTAATTAAATGTGGGGGTTTCTTTTGAGTTTGATAAAGATGAGGGTAACTTTTGCAATATATTCATTTTATGTAAATGTGTGACCGAATTCCACATGTTTATTTTTATTTTTATCTTCAACTTTCCAAAAACATATTCCTCCATCATTTAAAGGTTCAATCATACATCTATTATATTGACACCACTTTATGACATTATTGATGAAAATTTTCAGCCATTATATTGATGTGTTGAGGTTAGCTTTTGCATATTCTCAACAATCAAGCAAAACCATTTTTTCCATCATTCTCTATTTTTCTCCTATCTTCTTCTCTCTACATTTTGGGCATCTTAGAGTGGGGATTCAACTTTGTGCTCAACTAGGAAGTTGTTCTACGTGTTCCGATCTTCAGTTTAATACCAATTACGGTATGTGATCTATATTATTTAATTTGATTTGATTTTTCAAAAATTCCAGATTGCTAGTTTACATGTTTAGTGAAAATCAAGGCTTTAGATCTCTAATTTATAATATATGTACGAATCAAAATTAGTTTATGAAAATTTTACAGATCATATATAGGTATGTGATTATATGTTCGTGAAAATTTCAGAATTTATAG
This sequence comes from Cornus suecica, assembly GCA_963922005.1. NCBI lineage: Eukaryota > Viridiplantae > Streptophyta > Magnoliopsida > Cornales > Cornaceae > Cornus > Cornus suecica. Next base: position 17,738,432 of record OY998242.1, on the reverse strand, counting down.
ATAAGTAGAGAGTTAATTAAAAATCTAGGAAGAACATGTTATTTGGATATTGTTGTTGCTGCAGACCTTTTTTGTTTTTTTTTACTCGGTTTGAGAAATTTATAGACCATGTTAAATTATTTATAAATTTTTGAAACTTTTACAGTATGCTTTTGTATATGTCTATTATCATCTCTCAAAATGTCAGATCATTTAGATAAATATTTAATGTTCTAAAAATCACGGAAGTAGGCTGTCCAGTGATATTTTACTGCTTGCTGATCCGATTTCGGTTTTGGTTTAGCCAATTGTTTCATATGGTTTCGTATTCTTATAAATCTTGAAACTTTTATGATAACATTTTGTATATGTCTAGGACATATGTATTAAAGATCAAGAATTTTAAGTTAATTTATACTGGTAAGAAAAATTGTTGAGTAGTAAATGTTCAGTTTCAATCGTAGTTTAAAACCGGAACTTGTGTTACCAATTTGAGCTATCTATAATTCTAATTTTGTACTTATAATTTTATCACCTGATCTTGAGTGTATATGATGTAAATCTGGAGATTTTGGTAGTCATATAATTCATGGATAGGTTTGTAAAAATCTTGGAGTAAAGGGTGTTCAGTTTTCGGAACTGTTAGGAAAGCTGTCTTTTATAATTATTTTGGACCACTGTCCTTTGATTAAAGCTTATGAAAATTTTACAATAGATCTACGTAGAAGTTTGGAGTGTATCCTGTAAATTTCATATTTTTATCAAACCTGTAGATTTTTCTAAAAATCATAGATTACCTGCTGTCCGTTTTACGGTAGTATTCGAAACCGAACTTTTCGATTCTTAATTAAGTAGCTAAATTTTGTCTATTAATCCCGATTATTTTTGAGTAGATATTTATATATATCAGAATGTTTATTGGAAAATATTATTATAAAAATAAATATGGTTATGTATATAAAAATTATTCAATATGTGTTAATTGGTTTCGACCATAACAGGGTACAAATGAAGGCGTGAAGGGAGAACCGTTCGTTTCTTCATTCTCTACACAACCATATTGTTTTGATTGTTGGTATTTTACTGGATATTTTATCAAGTTTGAGGTATGGATTTATTGGGGTATCGTGTGAGTTTAAGAATCTTCATTTATGCATTTTAATGTTTATATATAGATTCATCATCATATTGTGCTATTTTTGACATGAGTTGTGAAATTGCATTAATATGTTTAAATGCATTGATTCATGCCACGCTAGAATTTTTATTAGGTGGATCATGGAGTGTGGATATATTTATTACTTATGTGCGCATGTGAATGACATTTATGAATTGTGAATTGTGAATGGTGGATTGGTTGTTGATTTTGGGAAATGGTCGTGTGGTGTGAGCAATGGGGGGACGAAGGAGCTCCCGGGGTGCAAGTCCTCGAATTATCGCGCGATTGGTTGACGTCACCGTAGGGTTAGTAGCCCCAAGACGGCTAGGCAGATGAACAGGTAGTTCATGTCCTAGGGTTTGTTTCACGACATAATTTTCCCATTTGATGATTTTGAATTTGATGTTATCTCTGTTGTGATAGTTGGATTTGAATTCGTATTGAGAGTATTGGTTTTAATTTCGTGACTATAGAACTTTTAAATTATCTTGATGATATTATTTAAATTGTTCTACATGAGTTTATATTGTGATTCCTTATGCATTTATATCATGACATTGGACTAGGGTAGAGACTTGACCCTATACGTATTCATTAATTTACATACTTGCGGAATCTTACGCTTCATGATTTTTCTCTACTGGGCCGTTTGTGCTCACCCCTTAACATTTTTCAGGAAAAGAACCGTTGGTGGATGATGCATGAGCTATTGGAAATTTGTGGAATTTGAACTTATAATAATTACATCTTTATGTAATAATAAAGATTGCGTGCTTATTATGATTTGTACATGTTTGGCTTTGGACTAGTGTGTTCGTGTTGTAATTTGATTTGATTTCGGGATTTGTGTGTGATTTTATTATTTCTATTTCGCTTCCGCGCTAGTGAATTATAAACAATGTTGGTTGGCCAGTTTGACCATTTGATATTTTTATGAATTTTAATTAAATTTAAGTCATTATCCGGGTTTTCGGATTCGGGGCGTGACACAACCAAACGATCTAGGGCTTCCGATCTTGTATCTTCTAGATTTTCCAACTTAGCTAGCATTGCTTCATTATAATCAGTCGGAATCAACTTGTGTTGCAAGGCTACCCTTTCCGATTTGATATTCATTTCCATCGGCAGCACAACATCCTGTCCAAAAGTTAATCGATATGGAGTTGTCCCAGTGCTTGTCCTTTTGGAAATTCTGTAAGCCCATAACGCCTCTTGTAAGGTATCATGCCATCTCTTCGGCTTCTCATCAATCATTTTCTCAATAATCTCTATTACGACTTTATTGGAAGCTTCTGCTTGTCCATTCCCTTGGGCATAATAAGGGGTGGATGCTAGCATTTTTACTCATTGACTCTCAACATATTGCAACACCGCATCTCCCCTAAACACTGATCCATTATCAGCAGTGATTGTTTCTGGTAAGCCATATCTAGTAAAGATATATTTTTCCAAAAAATTAACCAATGTAACCTGAGAAATGAATTTGTACGAAACAACTTCTACCCATTTTGTGAAATAATCGGTAGCTACCAAAATCCAATGATGCCCTTTTGACGAAGGAGGATTGATTTTACCAATTATATCCATAGCCCATCCTCTAAAGGGCCATGGTTTAATAATCAGTTGCATTTCAATTGCCGGAGTCCACTGAATCGGGCCATGCTTTTGACAAGCTGTACAACCTCTGGCATATTCTATGCAATCTCTTTTGATATTCGGCCAATGGTAGCCATACCTTCTGATTAACCACCTCATCTTGATTCCTGCTTGATGAGCTTCGCAGATTCCTTCATGAACTTCAGCCATGATTTTAAGAGCTTATGCTTTACTGATGCACAAGAGTAACAACTCATCTTCCACACTTCTTTTGTATAATTCTTTATCCATCAGCACATACTGCACAACAAGCCTCCTGATTTTTCTGTCAGTTCTAGCATTTGGATTTTTTAAATACCTTGCAATGGGAGTTCTCCAATCCTCATCATCCTCCAATCCTTCTAATTCAATGGCAAATGTTTCTGCCATATCATTATTTATTTCCTCAACTGAAGGTAAACTTCTCTTAGAAACTTTGACTAATCTTTCATTTAAACCATCTGGGGCTCTAATGCCCGATGCTAATTGAACTAAATCATTAGCCTCTTTATTCATGGCTCTTGGCCGATACTCCAGTTTTACTGATGTAAACTCTTGAATCAGCTGAGTTGCCATTGAATGAAAAGGTCTCAAATGCCAACTTAGGCATTTAAAATCTTCGGTGATCTGATTTAGAACCAAGCTTGAATCTCCCATTATATGCACATCTCTCACTACTATTTCTAACATAATTTCCAAACCAATTATTAAGGCCTCATATTCAGCTTGATTATTTGAGCATTTGAAATCAAGGAAGAAAGAGAAGACTGTTTTCATTCCGTTTGGTGAAATTATGACGATTCCAGCTCCAGCCCCATTGGCGGTACTAGAACCATCAAACTTCAAGATCCACGGTACCATAAACAATGCATCCATTTCTAACTCATTGGGGACAAATGGATCAATATCAATAGAAGGATGAGCGACCAAGAAATCGGCCAAAGCTCTTCCCTTTACTGACTTTTGCGGTAGATAAGTAAGATTAAACTCCATTAAAGCAAGAGTCCACTTACCTATTCTACCTGTGATCAAAGGCCTGGACAACATATATTTAATTAAATTAGTTTGGCTCACGATACGTCAACATGCATCATGTATACCCTTAATTTCGTTGCTGAAAAGTACAAAGTCAAACATAATTTTTCAATGGCCGTATATCGACCTTCAACATGTGAAAGAGCTCGGCTAAGATAATAGATCGCCTGCTATTTGCCAAACTCATTATTCTGTGCTAACATACTGCCGATTGACTTGTCTGCTGCCGATAAGTATAATTTCATCGGCAACTTCTTCCTTGGGGGCATGATAACTGGTGGATTTGACAAGTACTTTTTGATTTCATCAAAAGCTCTCTGGTGTTCTTCTTCCCACTTGAATTCTTCTTCTGATTTTAGCTTCAATAGAGGTGAAAATGGCCGAGTCTTTCCGGCGCAATTCGTGATAAAGAGCCTAAGGAAGTTGATTTGGCCAAGGAACCTCTGCAGCTTTTTTTTGGTTTTCGGTTGTGCCGCTACCTTTATCGCTTTCACTTTATTCTTGTCAATTTCAATGCCTCGCTGATGCACTAAAAATCCCAAAAAAATTCCTGCCGATACTCCAAACGCACATTTTGTTGGATTCATTTTCAATTTATGCGACCTCATTCTCACAAAAGCGGCTTTAAGATGCTCTAGATGTTGTTTTTCTGCCGAAGATTTGATAACCACGTCATCAATATATACCTCCATGAATCGGCCCAACATATCGTGAAAAATGGCATTCATAGCCCGCTGATAGGTCGCCCCTGCATTCTTCAATCCAAACGGCATAACTACCCATTCAAAGGTGCCTACTGGACCTGGGTAGCGGAACGCCGTTTTGGATATGTCCTCCTCCGCAATATAAATCTGGTTGTACCCCGAATGACCATCTATAAAAGTCATGATCTGATGTTTGGCAGCCGCATCTATTAATTGATCGGCCACATGCATGGGATACTCATATTTAGGTGTTGTTGTATTCAAATTACGAAAATCAACACACACCCTCAGCTTTCCATTTTTCATGATAACTGGAACAACATTTGATATCCACTCTACATATCTTGATGTTCGAATGAATCCAACCCCAAGTAGTCTTTCAATTTCCTCTTTAACTTTCAACACCACCTCTGTTGACATTCTTCTAGGTGGCTGTTTGTAAGGTCTAAAACCCTCATTGATAGGCAACCGATGTTCGACTAACTCTCTTGATAAACCCGACATTTCTTCATAGCTCCAAGCAAAACAATCTTTATACTGCCTGAGTAACTTGATGAGCTGGTTCTGGAAATCGGCTTCTAATAATGCGCTAATGTATATAGGCCGTGGATCTTCTTTGGTACCTAAGTTAACCACCAACAAAGGATCTTCTACCTCGGCCTTCGCATCCTCCCATTTAGCAGGAGCAACTTCCAAATCTGCCAACCGATCTGTATCGTTCTTTTCAACATCGGCCATATTGGCCGAATATAACCCTTCTATACGTTCTGCTCTGGCCACTCTTTTTTCGGCCAAATATGCCTTCAATCAAATACAAGCGGCCCTGAAAGCCTGCTCATATTCTTCTGTCTTTTCTTTATTTGGCTTCATCATTAACCACCATTTTAGCAGCAAAGGCCTGAGGCAAAAACGTCCTCGGCCTATTTCCATCTTCCATTAATTCTGAAACTTCTGAATTTACCAAACTCCGCCTAGCTACGGCCATTTTTGGCCTTCCTTCTTTGTCAGTACCTTCAAATTTGATGGGCACACACCTTTCATCATAAAGTATTGTTTCACCTGAATATACTCTGGCTACAAAGGGTTTGTTGTCTGCCTCAACGATCTTGACTTCATTCCCATCCCAGAATATAAGCATCTGATGTAGCGAAGATGGAATGCACATGTTTGGATGTATTCAGTCTCGGCCTAACAGTATATTATAAGCAGCTGTCGAATCGACAATAAAAAAGGCCGAGATGGATGCACGTCCCCCAACTGATACCTCTAAGGGTAGCATTCCTCTGGTTCCACTAAAACCACTTACAGCAACCTCAGTCGGTATTACGTCTTCTAAAGTTTTCCCAAGGACTGGTAAAGTTGAAGATGGGATAACATTTAACACCGAACCATTGTCAACAAGAACTCTGTCTATTGGTTGTCCCTCTACCCATACCTTCACATACAATGGTCTGAGCTGCTGAGTCATAGCCAAATGAGGCTTTTCAAATACAATTTTCTCTGCCGACTTGGATTTTGCTGGTTTTTTTGCTTCTTGCTGTTGATCGGCATTCTTAACAATAACTACCTCTTTCCCTTTCTCCAAACTTTTGCTTGATGCTTGAAATGTGGCTGGTAAAAGGAAAGCCATATTGCAACTCACATCTTGCAGAACAGTACCAAAATTTAACCTGCGTTTCACAGAGTGTTTGGGTTCTTTGTCCGAAAACTCGTCACTATCATCATCACCCTTTAAAATTCTAACCACCTCAGCTGAGCAATTTGAATCGGTAGATTTTCCTGATTCTATGACCATGGGATCTTCCTTTTCGGGTGACACTGGTTGAGTGCGTTCCATCATCCTCCTTTTATACTCTGTTCTCCGTCTTTGCATCCTCTTTTTCTGACTTCTGGAAGGCCATTCTACTTCTCCTTCCCTTGGCGTAGGGAATTTAGGATGTCTAACTCTGGTCCATTTATCAGTTGGCACAATGGGTGGTCGTACTGCCCTTGGCCTTTGATAATATGCATCACTCTGTATCCAAACTTCTGACCGCATCATGGGTTTTCGCGCCGGCAAATGATAACGATCCTGCTTTCTGGGCTCAATACTTGCCCCCAATCGAGGCCCATAAATGACTTCTTGGCTCCTTGATTGGTTATAATTGAGCCGATCATGAACACTCCTCCTGGAATCGACAGGACTTCTAGCCTGGACTGGAGCTTTGCCACGATTCTTACAATCTGGACACCTTTTTTGTGCCAAAGCTTCTCGTGCTTCTTTCAGCTCCCTTTCCAATTCCTGCACCGTTTTTACCAATTGACTTGATTCCTCATTTTCTTGTTTCTTTTCTGGCCGATCAGCTAAGGTGATGGTATTGGTTGGTGCAATCTTTGGGAAAGGATCTTTATCCACCCCCATAGCTTCTTTCTTCTTTTCAGGAAACTGCAATGTGTCATCCTCAATAGCTTTCTGTAAAGTATTCCTGAAAACAGTGCAATTATTAGTAGTATGTGTCCAAGAATTGTGAAACTTACAAAATTCTTTTCCTTTTAGTTCATTAACTGCAGGAATTTTATGTCCCTTAGGCAAAAGAATTTGTTTGTCGGCAAGCAAATGATCAAAAATCTGTTCGGTTTTAGAAAGATCAAAAGAATAATTTTTCCCTGAATCAGCAAATCCCTTCTTGAATGTTGATCCTGCCAATTGACCATTTCCAGTAGTTGGCTTTGGCTTACTTAACGCTTCACAAGTATAAGGCTTTTTAATGCACATTTCTGCCAAATTTGCCTCCAGATCTTCTTCAACCTCAACCTGAAAGGTTTCATAGTTGGGATCTCGGTAATACGTCCCTTTTGAAGATGTCTTGCGCTCATTTTCTTCTTTCAACAATGCTTCATATCTTGAAGCTTTATCGGCAAGATCAAACAGATCATGGAACTCCATTCCCTCGAACCGCTTTCTTATCTCAAACTTCAGACCATTTAAAACAAGTCTTACAAATTCAGACTCGGGTAGATTGACTCTGCATCTCATCTTTGCCCGCTTAAATCGGGAAACGAAAGTTTCAACAGTTTCGCTTGGCAACTGGCTTAGACGAGAAATGTCAGCCAGTGTCGCTTCCGTCTCTGTTCGATAAAACTGAGCGTGAAACTGTTCTTCCATTTGCCGCCAATTGAAAATTGAATTGGCTGGTAACCTGATATACCATGTGAATGCCGGTCCCGTCAATGAATTTGGGAACAGCCTCATTTTCAGGAACTGATTGTTGCTTGCTTCTCCACATTGAACAGTGAAACGACCGATGTGTTCAATTGTTGACTGGTTTCCTTCTCCACTGAAAGTTGCAAAATCAGGAACTTTATATCCTCTCGGATACTCATGCAAATCTACCTGCTCTGGGTACGGTTTCCTATACAATGGTCGGCCATTACGTCTCATCCCTTGGCTAAGTTCTTGCTGGATCAAATCCAATACTTGCCCCCTGTCAAGCAAACCATTCCGTGGAACTGGCTCTGCTAAAGGTAAAACTGGTGGTGGAATCGGCACGTGTTGCCCCCCAGGCAAAGGCATGTTGGCGTTGTTATTTCTCCATCTGTTTTGGTTGCCCCCAGCGTTTACATGTTCTTGCACATGCTGTCTCTGCTGATTTTGTCTCAGAGCTGGCGGCTGATAAGGTGGAATCATCGGCTGGAGCGGAATTTCCTCCACTGGATTTGCAACTGCGGTGGTGGCTGCCGGGTTTATCGGTGCGTTTGCTGTTTGCTGATGATTTGTGGTATTTGTCGGCAAAATCATAAGATCAGCAGGCGGCACAATTGAACCTTGAGTACTAGATCCCTCACCTTGTCCTGATCTCCGATTTGTTGTAGTCTCTTCACGCATTTCTCTGACTTCTTGACTGAGAAAACTGATCATATCCACTATCGGGACCAAACTATCCTGAAACAATGATAGTGGTCCCTGAATGATAGTTTCATTCACTGGTTCCGGCTGCGTTTCCTCAGTTGGCTGTTCTGATGAGAATGGTGTTTCTTCTTCAGTGTCATCGTCTTGAGAAAGCCTAGGACTCCTCCTAGGCGGCATACTTCCAATTGTTATTCCCAACCGATGGTCCGGCCGAGCGTGCCATAAATTGTTTCCTCTTAAATCGGCTAGGTCAGCTGATTATGTCGATTTGTGCGGGCGTGCTAGGAACCTTGACCTAGGCTCCAAAGGTTGGTCAGAAAACAAAGATAGTCTCCTTGGATTCGACTTCTCAGGTGATGCGTAGGAGGGAGAACATGAAACTCCTACTTTGAGTTCTTTTATGTGCCTCAATTAAGAGGACTTTCAACAATTGGGAATGTAACATTGGAAATCACGGATTTCACACAAACAATTGACATGTTTGAATGAAAAAAGGTGAATGTATATTGCGAAAAATATTAGCTTAAATTTAAAAGGGAACTTTGAGAGTTTGAAAGAAAATGAAATAACAGGGCAATTAATTAAACTGACAATTGAAATAAACGAAATTGAATGAAAGTAATAACTTAAAAGCAATGAAACGAAGGATTGAATTAACGTGATAAAGCTGAATTTAAAATAAAAGACTTTGCAAGGAAATTAAAAACAAGAAAATGACAAGTGTAGTACTTGATTTGTTTGATTGGTGTGAGACCTCTTTCACTGTTGCATAAAGGTCTCTATTTATAATACTATAAAATAACAAACTCCGAAGAAGTTTGTTTTACACACTTATGTAATAATACCATTATCCTTATCTAAATTTTAAACTAAAACAATTAACATTTAAATATCACTAAATAGATAATCTCTCAAACTTTATTTGACCGGTTAATGTCAAATCCTTCTTCACTTTAAACTCCTTCCTTCCTTTATCTTGGTTTTTTGCATTTCAAACTCTTCACTCCTCTAACAACTTGATCACTTTTTATCTAATTGCATATATATCTATATACACATTTATGTATATATAGATAAATACTATTTCTATTCATCAGCATTTCTTTCCTTATTCAATTGATGCTGATGGGCCAGAATATAACCAACCTTTCGGCCCAACCCTCATATTTTTTCTTTTCCTCTTTAATTAATACACCAACTTGGACATCCATTCAAGCCTAGGCCATTATTTTCCTTTTCTTAATTTCAGCCCAATGCATTAGACCTAAACTTTCTTCATTTCTTGGCCCAACTTCATCACACAGTTGATCATCTTGCCTTGTCAAAATGGGGTGTCAACAAATACAAAATAATACTTTCAATTGAAAGAAACTAAACAAAGGAATACATATTTGAAATGGCAATATTAGAAGAGGGCAAAATAGACATTTTATGTTAGGTATGATGGAATGGAATGGAATGCCCATTCTATCCATTCATTTATTTGGTATGATTTGTTAAGTGGGAATGACCATTCATTGGGAATGAAGATTATTCCTTGGAAAGAAAATTTATTCCATTAGTAAACTTATGGAATGGTCATTCCATTCCTTAAGGAATACTTTTAAAGCATTAAATTATAAAAATAATCATTTCACATTTCAAATAAACAAACCACCCTCACCACCGTGCCACCAACTTCTATCACCGCCACTGCCACCGCCATCACCTTTCGCCGCCTCCATCACCACCACCACCTTCATTGTTCGCCACTACTATTTTCATTACATTTCACCATTTTTTTTATAAAAAATATGAAATAATACTATTTGATTAAAATTATATATTTTTCATTTTATTCCTACATGCATTCCATTCCATTTCATTCTTGCGCACCTAACATAGCCTTAATACATTGAGGGGTAGTATGGGGATTTAGATATTTTTACCTTATGACGTTAGCAAGTTCCGTCATTGACCAACTTTGACCATTAATTTGAGAGGTCTTTGACATAACGTTTGTTTTTCAAGGGAGGTCCAAGTCAATTCTCAAACCCGAGGGAAGGTCCGTGTAATTTAGGCAAATCTCACGAGAGATCCGTGTAAAATACCCACATATATATATATATATACATATATATGTATGTATATATGTATATACACATATATACATATATATGTATGTATATATATACATACATTCATTTATTTGGTATGATTTGTTAAGTGGGAATGACCATTCATTGGGAATGAAGATTATTCCTTGGAAAGAAAATTTATTCCATTAGTAAACTTATGGAATGGTCATTCCATTCCTTAAGGAATACTTTTAAAGCATTAAATTATAAAAATAATCATTTCACATTTCAAATAAACAAACCACCCTCACCACCGTGCCACCAACTTCTATCACCGCCACTGCCACCGCCATCACCTTTCGCCGCCTCCATCACCACCACCACCTTCATTGTTCGCCACTACTATTTTCATTACATTTCACCATTTTTTTTATAAAAAATATGAAATAATACTATTTGATTAAAATTATATATTTTTCATTTTATTCCTACATGCATTCCATTCCATTTCATTCTTGCGCACCTAACATAGCCTTAATACATTGAGGGGTAGTATGGGGATTTAGATATTTTTACCTTATGACGTTAGCAAGTTCCATCATTGACCAACTTTGACCATTAATTTGAGAGGTCTTTGACATAACGTTTGTTCTTCAAGGGAGGTCCAAGTCAATTCTCAAACCCGAGGGAAGGTCCGTGTAATTTAGGCAAATCTCACGAGAGATCCGTGTAAAATACCCACATATATATATATATATACATACATATATATGTATATATGTGTATACACATATATACATATATATGTATGTATATATGTATATACACATATATACATATATATGTATGTATATATATACATGTATATATATCGTACTTGCACTTCTTATATGCGATTTTTTAATTTATAAATTCAATTCTATTTGGATTATGACTTCAAAAAAGGATTATTATCACAAAATGGTTTTACAAAATCATTAAATTGTCTCTTGGCCTATCAACTAATCCCATGAGGATTCCAATTTGATCAATCTGCTCCTAAATGTGAATTGAATGAATTTTTTGGCACCGAAAAACAAAATTAATATTGGAATATCCTAATTGAAACGACTGTGTATTAAGTTTAAATGAATCATACCCATAAGGATATTCCAATATTAATTTTGTTTTTTCGGTGCCAAAAAATTCACCCAATTCACATTCAGGGGGCGAATTAATGAAATTGGAAATCCCGGAGAATTAGTTGATATGCTAGGTGACAATTTGATAATTTTGTGAAACCACGGGATTTTTTTTTGATAATAGGCCTTAAAAAAATCAATCCTATTTTGAATGGGAAAACCTTATTCATTAACTTAGAACTCCTATCGGAGTCATACAAAATTTTATGTACTACACTACTATGAGCAAATCTAAAATTCAATTAAAATTTGAATATATAGAATTAAAACTGTAATATCAGTTGTTAATACTTCAATATACTAAAATTTAATTGTGAATTAGGAATCCTAATTCTAGTACTATAAGATTAAAAGATTTTTTTTATAAAAAAGTTATATATTATAAAATAAATTATACGTAAGTTTTTCAATTACAATGCAATTGTAATTTAATTAAAATTAAAAATCATAATTATAATTGTAATCTAATTTCAATTTAAATTTAATTATGACATGATTATTAAATTTTTAATTTATATATTATATCAATTTTATATTATTGTAATTCAAAATATACTACCCGCAAAGCACGTGCTTTTTAGTAGTTTGTGTTGCCTGTATTCTAAAATCAAAGTAAAATTTTAGTCTCTCGACTTTGGTCTACTAAGGCCCCGTTTGGAAGAACTTTTGCTTTTGATTTTTTTAGAAAAAACAAGGAGAGGTAGAAGCCGTTTTGAGAAGTTGGTACCCCCTAACTTCTTCTAAAGCTCTTCCAAGGCCTAGATCCTCTTCTAAAAAAAATTTCAAACACCGTTCAAAATGACTTTTTCCTTCAGGAAGCCAAAAACAACGATTGAAAAGCCAATTTAAATGGGGACTAAGAATCCAATGGATTCAATTACATCTGATAGTAAGCGGGCTCACGTCAGAAGATCATATGGTATTTGGTTCGTCGGATCTCACTGATAAACTAAATGGATTGAAATAAAGTTTAAAATCAATGTTGCTGTAAAATTTATTTTTTATAGTAATTTTAATAATAATTGTAAATTTATTTAAATTATATTATAAAATAAAAAACTTTAGATCATCTAAACTTAAAACCAATAAAAGAATCATGCTTTTAAAAATATACAAAACTGCAATCAATATCAGATATAAGTTGTAACAAGAATTTAAATTAAGAAATTTCCATTTGTTCAAATGCGACACATAAAAGTATTTTTTTTACCTAAGTCATGTTATATTTTCACTCATCATAATTATCTTTTTCATTATTTGCTTTAATTAGTGAATTTATCTTTTATTAAGTCTCTTATTAATATCAGATCTTGTCACAATTAAGTATCAACATCCAAATTTATCTTTATAAATAACTTAATAAATTATTTATTTTTCTTAATATTGTCCAAATAAAAGGGAATATTTGTTTTAAACTTTATTATGATAGTTATATGTTTTTTTGAAGCTAAATTTTATGATTTTTAACTCCTCTAGAACATTGCCAAAAAAAACGACTCTAGAATTTTTGTTTTTACCGTGTTTGCTAGGATAAATTATTTCATGGTCTTTGGAGAATTACACCTTCACATATTTAAAAAGAAATTGACACAATTAGTTATGTGTTTAGGTATAAATAAAATTATTTCTTCCTCTAGGAGATGTTATTGGTGCTTGACTCCTCTAGAAATTAAAATTTCAAAAGATAAAAAAATCTCAAATCAGAAAATTAAGAACTTTCTCGGATTAAGATTACCAAATACTAGTGGGAAGCTTGCTATATTTATTTCAAATTTTGGTCCATTTTATGCTTGTTTAGGCGAAAGGTATCATCTAAAAGAATAAGAACAATACTTTGGTCATGTCCCATGAGGACCAAATTCATCCTTCTCGCTGATCTCTTTGTAGTCAGAGTCCCCGGACATAGCCTCTGATGATATCACTGTCACACAAAAAGTAATTTTTTTTACCACAAAAATTTAATATCAGCAGTTGGCGCCTATGAGTTTTACATATTCATCAACCTGATGCTACAAGAAAAATCCCAAGAGAAGGTACCTGTAGGGCTTTTCTCCAAAAAAGGAAAGATACCAAAATAACAAGAAAAAGGTCTAGATTTGTTCGATTAAGGTTTAATTTTTTTCGATTTACTATTTTTCAAGAACTCATCAAACAGAAAATTGTGTACACAGAAACAATTAAAAACAGTTCTTATAACTAAAGTTCCATTAAAACAATTCTGATAAAATTGAAACTGAGTGGATTATTTGTATAGTTTTGTAACATTCTATTTTCAGAAAATCAGAAACTATTTCCAGACCTGAAAACCTAGCGGGAGAACTTTATAGTTAAAGAATTCAACCAAGCAGAACCCAGCCCCCATGAATTTGGTGAAACAGGTAGATATCGGCCTCTGACTTCGCATTTCTACTATTTTTTTTTTTTGTAATTTTGTTTTTTTGAAAGTTAAACATTACTTACACACCCTGCCTCCACTGAGGATTGAACGAACTTCCCATTTGAGAGTTAGGATTCGGTACCGCTTGACCATTAACCCTGTGGTCATTTCTACCATTTTTGGATCTTCATAAAATGACCATATTCTGCCATGCCCTATGCAACGAACCATTTCTCATCCAATTGAAAGGACAGAGCAATTGCTCACAACTTCTCTGCTAATGGCAATAGCTTTATAATAAAGGGTTGACAATGTTTTGCTGGATGTTGAGAAGGAAGTCTAATGTCACGGATTATATTTTTCTTACATCTCTAAAAAATAATAATAATAATAATAATAATAAATAAATAAAAACAGTTTTGTATTCTTCACAGAGTAATTCCACTATATTTTACTGTATTGCTTATATAGTAAGATCATACAGTTTTCCAATTCATGTCAATCAGAATTATCAAGAATTTCCCAAAATTATTTATATTGTAATAACAATACAACCAAGAGAGCTTTAGATGCATTTTGAAGAGACGAATGTAATAATACACTCTTCCAGAAAATATTAGTAACAACTATCCCTATAACTCTCTATGCTAATACAATCTTCGTAGTCATAGTTACATGCTTTTTGACGCACGCAATGGCACACACAACATAAAACAATCCCTGAGACAAGCATTGACTGCATAATGATCATGCCCAGCTGCGACAATTGTTCTCTTGGTCCTTCTAAAGTACCACTAAGCCCTAGCCACCAAACAATAAATTCAGCTTCCAGTGTCACCAACAAAGAACCGAATAGAATGATCCCACAGTTTCCCCCATCTTTGTCATGGTTTTGGCGCGAATCTTCATCTCCGTTTTGCAATCCATGGTTGCAATGTATGGTGGAAACAAAACCTAATTCCCATATCAATATTAAAACTGCTATTAAGGAAACTTAATTCCATTAAATTAAAACTCAAATAGGATTCCTACAATTTTATGGAATGCAATAGAATAAGAATAAAACTCTTTGTTTTTTATTCTTAAAAATTAATTGTAACAAGAGTTTTAATTAAGAATTTTTCATTTCTTCGAATGCTACAAATAAAAGTAGGGTAAATCCACCAAGACCCCTTGAGGTTTGCGCATATCCCACCTAGACCTCCTCTCTTTTTCATATTCCCACCCATACCCCTGAGGTTGGCCCGTGGTATCATTTAAACCCCCTCCGTTAGTTGAGTTGACCGTCAAATTTTACTGAAAAATATATATTTTGGATAATTTTGCCCTTTATATATATGTACGTATATATAATTGTATACTTATATGTCCGTATATATAATTGGGTATAAATAGATTTTTTTATTTTAGTTTTGTAGAGATGGGTATAGATAAATATTAATTTTCTTTTTGTTATATATAATTGTGTGTATATATATACGTATAATTATATATATATATATATATATATATGTACGTATATATATATATGTACGTATTAATTTATTTATTTTAAAGAGAGGGGTATCGTTACTATTTTATTTTTTCTGTTATTTTTGGGTTGTCGCAGGAGGATATAGATATTGGTAGAGAAAGAAACACAATCATTTTTTTATAACCTTAGACGAAATTTTTCTTAAAAATAAAGTGTTAACCTTAGACTCTATAAGGGGTAATTGTGCCACTTTACCTCAACAAAAGAAAATTAGTTTTTATTAATAAATTACTAGGGGCAAAAATGTCATTTCAATATAAATCTGAACAATTAATGGAATTCTTACCTTGCCCAATTCTTGATTTAAACGTTCCCAATAGAGAGTAAAGCTCCCCCAAACAGACGAGATACCAAAAAGACGGGCCAAAAATTTATTTTCTCATTTTATAACTAAGTACAAATATTTTTAGGGCTATTATAAAAAAACTCCTTATGATTTCCAAATTGTTCAAAAAATTGATTTCAAAACCCCCCTATGGTTTTTAATTTAATCAAATACCCCATGCCCTCTATAAGATTACGAAAATACCCTCCAAACTCTAATTTCTTCCATTTATCTCAATTAAACTCTAATTCATTTCATTTATTACTAATCCACTTTCTCTCACCCATTTACTCCAAAACTCTAATTTCTTCCATTTATCACAAACTCACTTTCAATTTAATTAAATCCCAAATTTAACCTAATTCAGCTTTAATTCCTTTTATTTATCACAAGCTCACTTTCAATTTAAATTTAAATTTAAATTTCAACTCAATTTCAATTTATAATTATATATATATTTTTATATCACTATATATATAATCATAAATACGCACTTATTTATACGTACATATATATATACACAATGATATATATATATATATATATCTATATATTTACGTATATATAATTGTGTATGTATATATATATACGTATATATAATTATATATGTATAAATAAGTATGTATATATTATTATATATATAGTGATATATATATATATATATATATATATATAATTATAAATTAAATTGGGTTGAAATTTAAATTTAAATTGAAATTGGGTTTGTGATAAATGGAAGGAATTAAAGTTTAATTGGGATTTAAATTGAATGAATTAGAGTTTTGGAGGGTATTTTCATAATCTTATAGAGGGCAAGGGGTATTTGATTAAATTAGAAATCATAGGGGGGTTTTGAAATCATAGGTGATTTTTTGAACAATTTAAAAATTATAGGGGGATTTTCTGATAATAGCCCATATTTTTATAAAGGTATTTCATCCTTTATTTTTCTTAGAAAAAATAATAATAAAATTCATGTCGATGAAATGTACACGAGTAAATCAATTTTTTTTTCCCCTTTACTTTACTTCCTTTCCCTTTCACTATTCTTTATAATTGTAATTATTTTACTTTAGTTCCTTTCCCTTTCACGAGTAACCCTAGCTGTTATAGGTGCCCACTTGTCTTGATAAAGAAGAAAAAGTGAATAGGATTTAAATGGGTTGATGTTAGCCTAACCCATTAGCTTAAGTTTTTGGATCGAACCGCGAAACATCCACCCATTATAATTGGTATCAGAGTCAAACCCAGTCTTTCTGCACCCCGGATCGGAGTCTGGATCTAAGGTCGGGTAGACAAAGTGATCCAATCGTAATGAACTGGGTAGTTCCCATTAGCTGGGTTTAAGAATGCCCCCTACTCCTATAAAGGCCCTTTGAGTATCTCTTAGTTCTAGTTCTATAGCAGACGCAGATGTGAGGATATGTTATCTTCAAAAGAAGCCTTTCAAGGGCTAGCTCTCTCTTTGGCAAGATTGTTCATTTCTTCCTAAAGTTAGGACTTTCTCCCGATGTGGGTATCTTGGGTCACTATTCAAAGATTCGGGTTCGGATGAGGAGAATGAACCATGCCCGAAGTATGCATACAAATTCATTATTATTTTTAAATCACTTAAAAAAAATGTGAAAAAGACAAAAAAATAAAAATAGTACAAGACTTTCATTTTCCCTCCAATCATCTCTCACTCTTCAGGATCGGAAAGCATCAGCAGTGGAAGGGTCGATCGTCTTTTTCTGAGGAAGAGGCGAAATATAATCAACTTGAATTCGGGACCGCTATTCGAAATCTTAGTGAAACACCGGATTTGTTATCTCATGTCTGCTTTTCGTGAAAAAATACCAATTGAAGTGGAGGGTTTCTTCAAACAACAAGGGGCTGGGTCAACTATTCAATCAAATGATATATGTCTGATTCCGTTGACAAGGGTTGACAGTGCAATTTGCCTGGTTTTAGATACACATGCACAAATTAGAGTACAGTGCCCTCACCATCAACATCTACGTGGAAACCACGTTGCATCGTCAACATCTACGTGGAAACCACGTTGCATCGAGGGTGGCTCCTGGGGTTTGAGGTTAAGGAGTAGTCTGCTCGTTTTTGATTTTATATCATCTATTTTATTTATTCAAATTGTTACATTAATTTGAAAAATGTTAGATTTATATTTAGATATTTGTATGTTTTTATCACTTCTTTCCTTGCATATTTATAGATAAAGAGAATAGGTATAGTTGTGAATACACTAATATGATTTAGTTTCCAAAACTGACTGAAGTCATCCACATTTTGTGAATATTTAGTTTCCAAAACTGACTGAAGTCATCCACATTTTGTGAATATTTAGTTTCCAAAACTGACTGAAGTCATCCACATTTTGTGAATATTTAGTTTCCAAAACTGACTGAAATCGTCTACATTTTTGTAGAGATTGTGAAATGACTCGGGAGAGATTTTAAAATCTTGTACACCTTGTAAAGATGGTGAATGAAACTTTTAAAGATGGTTCGGTTAATTGGTATAACATTCTAGAAGAGCAGAAGGTTAAGATTGTAAACAGAATCCTGTAAAGATGGTTGCGTAGAAAAATACCTAGAGTACAGAAAGACAATTTACATGCACACCATAGTCTGGATAACATGGTAATAAACCATATTTACAAAAAAATAATAATAATAAAATTACATGATTGCATAAACCATACTCACAGACAAGATTAAATTGAAATTATCTCTATACCATTATAGTTTCATTAATGCCCTGTCAGCTATAAGATTATTTTCATCCTAAATTTGCCATATGCACAAGTTAAAGTACAGTGCCCAAACAGTTGGTGGAAACCACGTTGCATCGAGGGTGGGTCCGGGGGTTTGAGGTTAAGGAGTATTCTTGTATAGTTCTGAATACACTAATATGATTTAGTTTCCAAAACTGACTGAAGTCATCCACATTTTGTGAATATTTAATTTCCAAAACTGACTGAAATCGTCCACATTTTTGTAGAGATTGTGAAATGACTCGGGAGAGATTTTAAAATCTTGTACACCTTGTAAAGATGGTGAATGGAACTTTTAAAGATGGTTGGGTTAATTGGTATAACATTCTAGAAGAGCAGAAGGTTAAGATTGTAAACAGAATCCTGTAAAGATGGTTGCGTAGAAGAATACCTAGAGTACAGAAAGACAATATACATGCACACCATAGTCTGGATAACATGGTAATAAACCATATTTACAAAAAAATAAAATTACATCATTGCATAAACCATACTCACAGACAAGATTAAATTGAAATTATCTCTATACCATTATAGTTTCATTAATGCCCTGCTATAAGATTATTTTCATCCTAAATTTGTCACATGGATGATGAGTTAGAGTACAGTGCCCAAACAGTTGGTGGAAACCACGTTGCATCGAGGGTGGCTACGGGGGTTTGAGGTTAAGGAGTATGCTTGTATTGTCTGCCCAATCTTGGGTAAGTATGTGCTTTTACATTTATATTTTATTTGCCTACATATGTGCTTTTAGAGTTGTTTTAAATTTCTTTGATATAATATGACATGACATGCTGCTCTCTGAAATTTCTTTTAAAAGTTCTTGGATCATTTTGAATTTATTATTTTAAGCTTTAGGTATGCTGATTCATTTTATTTATGGTAGTTCTTTTGATGCTCGTGTGCAATTGGATTTTACTTGTAATCTTCATTGACTTGAGCTCTCAGTTTGAGTTCATTTTAGTGATTTTTTTAACAAAATTAAAACCATATGGAATAACAACAAATGACACCTTTTGGGGTAATGGGAATTGACTATCGAGTTCAATTTCTCCCCCACACATCTCACCCTGGGATGGTCTTCCTGGACCACCATGGGTTCCAAAGAGAGGAGAAACAAGGTTTTGGCCATTTCCTAACCTCTCAAGGAATTTTATGTCGAGTACCTTCAAAATCCAAAAAGGGACCGAATTTGCTCGATTAATTACATCTTTCAAAACCGTTTTCAAGAACTCATCTAACGAAAAAGTGTTCGTGGAGAACATTAAAAAACACTCTTTACAACCAAGGTTTCTGTAAACAATTTTCATAAAACTCAACCAAGAAGATTCTTGATACAATTTTCTAAATTTCAATTTTAGATAGAAAAAAAAAAACACTTACTATTTCCAGAATTGAAAACCAAGCAGGAAAGTTTTTGTTTAGATAGTTAAAAAATTTCAATTGAAGGAGGAGCCCAACACAAATGAATTTGTCGAAACAGGTAAATATTTTTTGTGATATAAGCCTCAGAGTTTGCAACTCATAGGTTCGTTGCATTTCTGGATCTTCATAAATTCGAAGTCCAATCAATAAAATGACCATTCTGTCATGCCCTAAGCAACCATTTCTCATCCAGTTGAAAGGACTGAACAATGCCCTAAACCAACAACATTACTACTATAAACCTTAATATTTTCACTTGCAGCCATCATATCCACGACCTATTCTGCTAGTATCAAGCCCACACTACCTCTTTGCTCACAACTTCTCAGCCATTAGCAATACCCTATGGCAGAGAAGGAAGCCTAGGCTACTAAAACACTATTTAGCGGGAAAACCGCACAAGCAGCAATAGTGGATATCAGTTGTCGAGTTCATCAGAAAAGATTCATACATATCATAATAACTCTGAAGATGTCGCAAGAACATTAATGTTCATCAGAATAGCTTCATACACAATTCTACATTACATTACTAAAAACTATCCCATATACCTCACTATACTATGCTCAAATTCTTCGCAGTTAGGGTCACAGGTCTCTTGGTGCTCTCTTGCAAAGAAGAACCATCTTGGTGACGACCATTAACGGCAAAAGGAATATGATTAGATTCTTCATTTTTGTTTGTTGCTCTACCGTAAATCCAAGCCCTAGCCACCAAACAATAAATGCCGCTACCAGTGTCATCAGCACTCCATCGGATGTGATGATTTGCGGCCCATTATCATGCATCATCAGCCTGTCTGAAAATTGGAAGTTAGTAGCTGGAAATAAAATCTGATTCCAATGAATCACAAAAAGGAATCTCAACCTACTACACTAACATTCGGACAATATTATCTTTCCATTTTAAATGAATTCGTACTTATTTTATGTGATTATGCAAGTGAGACAATGATCTTCACCTGAAACAAATGAAATAGGTCATGCACACTCGCCGGCAAAAACAAGATGAAGACTAACTCATTGCTAGGTAGACTCAAATTTGCACGAAAAGCTCGAACAAACTAGTAGCATAAATACCCGATTTCAAATCCAAATTCTCTTTCATCCACCTGTTCCAAACCCGCTTCCAACTAGGGCTGCAACTTGGGCGGGCTAGCCCAGCCCAACCCGAACCCAATCCATAAAATCAACAATTCGGGCTCATCGGGCTGAGGGTTTTAAAAGTTGGGTTGGGTTCGGGCCCAACCCAAGTTTATTACAGGCGGGTCGGGCCGAGCTCGAATCTAACCTCTATTATATGATTAAGTGTGTAGCCTCTCTCTCTCTCTTCAAGCGTGTAGTCTCTCTCTCTCTTCAGTTGGAAACCCTCATGCCTGTAGCCTCTTTCTGTATATCTCTCCACTTGCAAACCGTCGCCTCTCTCTACATCCTCTCTCTATATATATCTTCTATGTTATTGTTTCATATATATAGATATATACGTATATGTGTGTGTAGAAGAGGAAATGAATTTTGATATTATTCAGACATAGAGAAAAACAAATCTTTGTTCAGATCTGTGTTTGCTATTGTATGGGAAAACAGATCTGAAATTTATATGTATATATACATATATATGAAACAGATCAAGAGTATAATATGAAGGATATTTTTTTTTCTTCTTTTATAATTACTTTTATCAACTTCAATTGCAAAATAGAAAATTTAATTTTTAGGTTTTCTTCCATTCTTTAAATTAGAATGATATACCATATAGTTTTCTCTTAATTTTTTTATTTTTTATTTAAAAAAAGAAAAACTAACTAACCCGGGTAACCCGCCCGACCCAGCTAGGTCGGGTTTGATTCAACCCGATTTAGAGTCGATCGGGTTGCAGCCAACCCCGAGTTGACCTCGGGTTCGGGTTGGGCAGACCCAAGTTGCACCCCTAATTCGAACTAGTAGTATTAGTATATAAAACATTGAGAACTAGATTCCTAGTCATGGACATGGCTTTTGACAACATATCTTTCCAATATTCAACCACTTCTACATGCTCACAGCACTAATGTGAACGCGTTAAGGAATGAAAAGGTCAACCAAAAGAAATAACTTTAAATTATACTTCTAATATAAACATAAATGCAACAATAGCATAAGCAATTCCACAATCAAAGACACAAAATTTCTAATCAATCATCTAAAATCATATGAAATTTTCAACTATAATTCAAATCACTAGCCAAGGTTCCAAAGTTTTCTAAGCAGAACAAAGAATCTACCATGATAAACTAGAACTATATATCAGTCAAGTACATCAATTTATGATATGGCTCCAACACCATCGAGGAAGAGAACATATTTTTCCAGTCATAAATTTTAATGATGTATATTTATATCCTTCAATATGCCCCCTCACGCGTGGCCTTCTTTTGGTCCAACACATGAAACAACAATTTTTCAACAAAGGGTGGCGGCAAAGTTCGAAGACGTGACCTTTGGCTCTAATACCATGTTAACAACCAACTACTCTAAAAGTTTAAGCTGTTAGAGAGAGTGTAACTTAAATATTTATATCCTTCAACAATTTAGGTAACAAGCAATAAGGGGAAGTGTTGTCAATGGAGATAATATGGATAATCCTAAGGAACCTAATAACTAAGTTTCAAGCAACCAACACCTAAGCCAATCTTAGGACAGGGCAGTTTACATTGAGTTACAAATACATTCAGAAATTATATTTTGTATTTTCTTAAGAGGAAATCTAACTCAACATCCGGTTTCATCGGTCACATAGCACATACTCGAAGTCCTAACAAAATGTCCACATTAAGAAATTATTTTGATCTAACGGACATATCCTTGATAAGTCAGACACATCTCCAAGAGTGGTGGAATTTTCGATGTTCACCACAGGCACAACTCCCTTTTGCAAGTGTCAATGCTCCTTAGCATGACATTGATGGCATTTCTTAAAATGTGGTCTCTTCTATTAGCTTGGTGATCAGAGTAGCTAACTAGGGGACAAATTTCTCATTGTACCACAGTCCATAGTCCCTATTCGTAATGATAGTTTAGTGGGGGCTTTTAATCCCCTTATAGGAAATCCATTCTTTAGTCATCATTTTCATTTTTTTTTCCTTTGATGATCTCATTACAAAAGGCGGTTTGTTTCCCTAATTTAGGAAAACAAAAAACTCAGTGTACTTTAAGGTTAACCTTCCAATAGTGCGACATATAAAATTTCTATCTTCTTCGACAGCCAAGGTGTTCCGTGATAATTTCACCTGTTGTTATGTTATTTAACCAACTACCCCTTTGCTAACCTCCTCTCGGCGGATACCCATAGGCCATACCGCCACCCGGTGATTCAGGCCCATCTCCAATCCTCAATCAGTGGCGTTACTGCTACTGCCGCCACTGTCTGCGACTTTGTTGTCAACTCAACAGAACTCCATATATACATAATTCCCACTATGAGTAAAAATAGAGCATGCTTTTCAGCTTTGAGTATTCCTTCTTGTGCCTAACTAACCCTTGGTCACCAAGTCTTTAATCTCATCCTAGCATTTCATTCCAAGTTAATTTCCAACCCAACCCCATACATTAAATAGCTAAATAGAACAGCAAAAGTATATCATCATCTTATCGGCATGTTCATTTATCTTTTGCATAATGCATGAGACTCTGATGTTCTTGAGAAAAGGACTATTCAAGGGTTTTGATTCCAACCCTTCTATCCCTTGTTTCTAATATCTTCTTAAGTAGTCATCTGGAGTGAATATACCCAATATCCCAAAAAAGCACCCTAACTTGTTACGGTGTTCATAAACCAAAATAAAATACTCCCTCCGTCCCAAATTATAGGTTCACTTTTCCTCTTTACCTTGTCCCAAAATAAGTATCTACTTTTAAAAAGTCAAAGCACTTTATTTGGTCAATTTACCAATTTAATCTTCAACCATTAAAGTTATAAAACATATACACTATAAACCATCACATCACTATGGTGGAACCATGAATAAAGTAGGTATTTCATTCACTACCGCTACAATAAAAGTCATCCTCTTAAAAAGTTGGATTCCCCAAAGTGAACCTATAATTTGGGACGGAGGGAGTATATTTTAGCTACAATGTTCAAGCAACCGGTGCAAAAACACCAAAAACGTCAAATTGGTATTTTTATTTTTTCACGAAACATTTCAACTAGTCAGCTGCAAAACAAAACAATTCAGCCCAAAAATTGCACTGGTTTCCGGCCTAAAACAAAGTGCATGCCAAACGGGGCTAACTCGAACACAAACACAAATAAAATACAACAAAAAAGTACATATATAAACAAACAAACCAGGAAATTTTTTTTTAACAAGACAATAATAATTAACAAGAAAACTGAAATTCAAGTGACAAAAAAAAAAAAGAAAAGGAATAAATGATAAAAATACAAAAATGATGATGTACCTCTCTGTACTCCGCCAAGGTCGGCACCGCGCATAAACATGTTGATGTGGTCTGAGAAATTCAAGGAGGTGATGAAGAACATTGAGAACCATAAAAAGAGGCAAACAGATATTAAAGACCAACCACAAATGACTCTGCCTAGCCCTTCTTCAATTCCTTCAGCAAATGCCGGAACCCATAAAACGGGTGTGGATGGTACTAGCATCAACACTAACACCGCACCGTATATCGCTACACCCACCCCTAACTCCACCAAATTCCAATCCATCACCGTCCTCTGTTGCTAACAAAACCTAATTCTCCCTTCTTTATATGTATATATGTGTATATATTAGTTGTTGTTGCACTGGTTGAGCATGAGAGTAATTCAATAAGTAACAAACAAAAAAGAAATCAATGTAAAGCAGTCAATGCTGAATTTCTGATACTGATTCTGAGAATAGTACTCTGCTACTCTGGTACTGGTAGTACACAGATTATAGCCAAAGCTATTAAAGAAATTACTTTTAACTTCCCTTGAAATTTTACTTAATTACTATTCATAAAGTTTAGGAGATTCAACTCCAGAAAATGTATTACAATTAGGGGTGGCAATTTGTGTAGTTAGATCGTGTTTGTATCGGGTAGAAATGAGTCG
This sequence comes from Cornus suecica, assembly GCA_963922005.1. Taxonomy (NCBI): domain Eukaryota; kingdom Viridiplantae; phylum Streptophyta; class Magnoliopsida; order Cornales; family Cornaceae; genus Cornus; species Cornus suecica. Next base: position 17,713,280 of record OY998242.1, on the reverse strand, counting down.
TGGAAAAAAACTTACTTAATATACATGTCACCCAACCCATTAATTGTAACACGACCCAACTCATGTAACATGTTTAATCTATTTAACATAGATATTAAATTAAATTTGACATGATTCACACGAAATGAACTATTTAACCTATTTATTAAAAATATATATATTTGAATTTGACACAATCCAATTACAATTTATTGATATATTGAAACTCATGACCAATTAGAGAACAAAAAAATAAATATAATCGTGTCAAAAGGGTTATTCTGGTTACTCGACTTTAACCCTAATCTGACACTAATATTTTCGTGTCGTCTTCGGGTCGACCCTTATACAGTTTGAACCATTTTATGATCAATCATAACCCTTTTACTACATGTTGTGTCCGTGTCGTATCTCATTTTGATAATTCTAATTACAATAGCACCAAAAGTATCCTCTATCTAGCATAATTTTTCAAATAAAAATAAAATAAAATGCTTCTCTTTCTTCTCCCTCTTACCAACATTAGCGTTCTCTCTTCATTCTTTGTCTCTCACACACCTACATACACATCACTTAACCCTACATTACATTTATGTATGTAATTCCTATTGAAAAATAAAGTTGATAATAATCATCCATTGAAAGCTCCACATACATGTATCAACCTCAAAGGTTAAGTTTTGTTGCACAACACCATGCTTGAGTTGTTCATGCTCCTATCTTTCAAAGTCAAGAATAGCTGCCACGAAGATTTTCTTTGTCAGTTTATGTATTTTAATTCTATATATAGGTGAATGGTATTGTATTGAAAAATATCGAGAAGCTAGAAAGAAATAAAGTGTGAGAGTCGAGAGAAACTTTGTATTCTGTTTTGTGTTTGAAATAAAATATTGTGGTTTTTTCATATATTTGAGTGTATCCTGTGTTATTACAATCACCTTAAGTGATTTACAACATGGTATCAGAGCTTGGTGAAGCTTGAGCAAGCCCAGAAGTGAAGAACAAAAACAGAGCCGGACCTTTCAAAGTCTATCCGTGAGCCACAGTTGTTCAAACCATAATTTTGAGCATAGAAATAGCTTATCCGTTCCAGCAGGAACGTAACCGCAAAAAGATCACAGCCATACTCCTCTGCACGCGCCCTCACACGCCGCCACAAGATTGGTGAGTGACCCCCACGCGCCTAATCGTCTTCAACCTCTGGACGCGCGTGAAGCCCACGTACACCACGCGTTGCCACGTCACATGTTGCCACATCAGCTGTCACGTCAGCAAATTTTGGAAAATTACCAATTTGCCCCTCGTTGGTATTTTGTTCGTTTCGGGCTCATTTTAACTCCGATTTGAGCAAACAAAGAGTCATTTTTTACTAACAAAACGCTCTAGACGTAACCATGCAGTCGGTTTGACCAGATTCAACACCAATTTTCAGAAGTAAGCACCTCAAATGCTTAAGTAAATCTGATGGCGTCCTTCAGCAATTTTTTCCAGCCCCAACTTTCGCGCTTGGATAAAACCAATTACGAGAATTGGTCTATCCAAATGAAAGTCCTTCTTGCCTCACAAGATTTGTGGGACTTTATCGAGACCGGTTATGACTAGCCAGTTTCAAAAGAAAATGAAGTTCGATTGAGAGAGACCCAAAATGCTGTGCTCAAAGAAGCCCGAAAGATGGCAAGAAGGCGTTGTACCTGCTTTATCAAAGTGTCGATGAAGCAAGTTTTGAAAAGATCTCAGCCGTCAACACTGCCAAGCAAGCATGGGAAATTCTTCGTAAAACACATTGAGGAATTGAAAAAATAGTTAAAGTTCGACTCCAAGTTCTAAGGGGTGAATTTGAACTATTGCAAATGAAAGACACGAAGTCAATTTCTGAGTACTTTACCAGAACATTGACTATTGTGAATCAAATCAGAAGATATGGCGACAAGATTGAAGATGTTCGTGTGCTTGAAAAGATTATGCGCTCCCTCAACTCAAAGTTCGAGCATGTAGTTGTTGCTATTGAATAATCAAAGGACCTCGATGCAATGATAGTAGATGAGCTGATGGCCATGCTAGAAATTCATGAACAAAGAATCAATAAGAAGAACACCTCAGGTACTCTAGAGCGAGCTCTTTAGTCAAATCTAACATTTAAAGAAAATAAAGAAGAGCGATGGGGAAATTCACAAAGAGGCCGAGGTTAGAGGTCATGGCTATCAAGGATGAGGTGTTGGATCTAGAGGCAGCGGTGGAAGAACCAATTTCAATATCGAAATAAATAATCAAGGTGGAAGAAATCAATCTTTCAGAGGACGAGGCCGTGGAAGCAACTTCAATAATCGCCAGAATTATGACAAAAGCAATGTGCAATGCTATAATTGCAACAAGTATGGACACTACAACAAAAAATGCAAAGGAAAGGCAGTTACTGAAGGAGGCGAACAAGTAAATTTTGTCGAGAAAGAAGACAATGAGCATAGATCAATGTTGCTGATGGCTCAAAATGAAAATACCGATGATGAAGGTATATGGTATCTAGATTTAGGAGCCAGCAATCACATGTGTGGAAACAAACACATGTTTGTTGAGCTTGACGAGACGAGGCAAGGGCAAGTATCATTTGGTGATTTCACAAAAATCCCAATAAAAGGAAAGGGCAATATTCTGATCAAGCTTAAGAATGGAGACCATGACTTCATATGCAATGTTTATTATGTTCCAGATATGAAGAACAATATTTTGAGTCTCGGACAACTCCTAGAGAAAGGCTACGACATCAGCATGAAGGATTTGTGTCTAACAATTAAATATACAAATGAAAATCTCATTGCCCGGATAAAGATGTCAAAGAATATGATGTTTCCTATTCACATCCAGCACGATGCAGCGAAGTGTTTAAATGCAGTTGTTGAAGACAAGGACTGGCTATGACATTTGAGATACGGACATCTCAACTTTGAGGGCCTGAAACTGTTCGCAAACAAGCAAAAGGTGAAGGGACTACCCTATATCAACTGTCCTAATGAAGTATGTGAATGTTGTGTACTTCGGAAATATCACAGACTGAGCTTTGCTAAAGAAGTCAAATGGCGATCAACAAATCTGCTGGAGCTCGTTCACACAGATGTGTGTGGTCCATTGAAGCCAGTATCATATGGAAAGAACAGGTATTTTTTTACATTCATTGATGATTATAGTAGAAAAACATGGGTGTACTTTTTACAGAAGAAATTAGAAGTATTGACAAGTTCCAAGAGTTTAAAGTACTTGTTAAGAAGTAGAGCGACCACAATATCAAGATGTTGCTGTCAGATTAAGGAGGAGAATATATGTCGAATGCATTCCAGAATTACTGCAAAGAGCACGACATCCAACAACAAACAACACCATCCTATACACCTCAGCTAAATGGTGTTTCTGAAAGGAAGAATCGTCTTGGACATGGTCAGAAGTATGCTGAAAGGAAAGTCAATGCCCAAGGAATTTTAGGCTGAAGCGGTATCTTGTGTTGTCTATCTGCTGAATAGGTGTCCAACCAAAAGACTCCAGTTCAAAACACCTGAAAAAACCTGGAGTTTATACAAGCCGAGCATCAATCACCTCATAATTTTTGGATGTATTGCTTACACAAAAATTCCAGAAGCCAGAAGAACCAAGCTCGACGACAAAGGACAGAAATGTATCTTTATCAACTATGGTGATAGAACAATGGGATATAAGTTGTTTAATCCCATCACCAAGGAAGTAATTATGAGTAGGGACGTGATCTTTGAAGAAAATGAAACTTGGAGTTGGGATCAGAATGAAGATGGAAAAACCAAGGAGTTTGTACTTGAAAAAGATGAAGAAGTAGAAAAAGAAGTTGCAATGAAACCACAAATTCTACCACATCAATCTCCTATACCTGCAATAAATGATCCTTCATCATCATCACCAGATGAAAGATCAAGTGAAAGACCCCGAAAAGTGAGAAGCCTGGGGGAACTATATGAAGCCACTAAAGAAGATCAATACCAGAATTTGCTATGCTTATTTTTGGATAGTGATCCTGTCAACTTCACAGAAGTTATCCAAGAGAAGAAGTGGAAGTCAGCAATGGATGAATAAATCAGGGCCATAGACAAGAATGACACATGGGAGCTGTGTAGTCTACCAAAAGGTCAAAAGCCTATTGGAGTCAAATGGGTCTACAAGACAAAGAAGAATGAAAAAGGCAAAGTTCAGAGATACAAAGCTCGCCTGGTTGCAAAAGGCTACAAACAGAGACATGGACTAGACTATGGTGAAGTATTTGCTCATGTTGCCCGATTAGAGACAATCAGACTGATGATATCTACTGCTGCTCAGAATAGATGTTGTTGTACCAACTTGATGTGAAGTCAGCACTTCTGAACGGATTTCTAGAAGAAGAAATCTATGTCAAACAACCGCTGGGATATTCAACTGATGGACATGAAGACAAGGTGTACAGGTTGAAGAAATCTCTCTATGGACTAAAGCAAGCTCCACGTGCATGGAATACAAGAATTGACAAGTATTTCCATCATAATGGGTTCGAGAAATGTCCATATGAACATGCATTGTACCTGAAGAAAGGTCCAGAATAAAGTGTACTATTTGTAGGTCTGTATGTTGATGATTTGATCTTCACAGGAAATAACTCAGCCATGCTTGAAGAGTTCAAGAAAACAGTGATTCAAGAATTCGAGATGACAGACATAGGTCTGATGTCACACTTTCTTGGAATTGAAGTGAAGCAGAATGCTGAAGGAATCTCGATCTGCCAAAGTAGATATGCAAAGGAGATTCTCAAGAAGTTCAGAATGGAATCATGCAATCCAGTATCAACTTTAGTGGAAAGCAGCGTGGAACTCAGAAAGAATGAAGACGGAGGAAATGTTGATCCAACATACTTCAAAAGTTTAGTTGGAAGTCTTCGGTACCTAACTTGTACCAGACCAGATATACTCTACGGAGTTGGATTGATCAGCAGATATATGGAGGAACCATATCAATCACACTTGAATGATGTAAAGAGAATACTCCGCTACATCAAAGGTACGATCAATGATGGTTTGCTATATACCTTAACTGATGAATTAAGATTCACTGGTTATTCAGATAGTAATTGGGGTAGAGATTTAGATGAAAGAAAAAGTACAACTGGATTTGTGTTTTTCATTGGAGATACATCATTCACATGGTCATCCAAGAAACAACCGATAGTAACGCTATCATCATGCGAAGCTGAATACGTAGCAGCCAGCTTAACTGTGTGTCATGCTATTTGGTTGAGAAATATGTTGGAGCATTTGTGTTTTCCACAAGAAAAGTCTACAGAGATTTTCATTGATAATCGTTCAGCAATTGCACTTGCAAAGAATCTAGTCTTCCATGAATGAAGCAAGCATATTAATACACGGTATCATTCCATCAGGGAGCTTGTGCAGAACAGAGAAGTGAAATTAATATCTTGCAAAATAAATGATCAAATTGCAGATATTTTTACAAAGTCATTGAAGCAAGACATGTTCAACAGACTGAAGATGATGTTAGGAATGCAGAAGTGTGGAGAATCAAGTTTAAAGGGGAATGTTGAAAAGTAAACTTGATAATGATCATCCATTGAAAGCTCCACATGCATGTATCAACCTCAAAGGTCAAGTTTTGCTGCATAACACCATGCGTGAGTTGTTCACACTCATATATTTTAAAGTCAAGAATGGTTGCCATGAAGATTTTCTTTGTCAGTTTATGTATTTCAATTTTATATATAGGTGTATGGTATTGTATTGAAAAATATCAAGAAGCTAGAAAGAAATAGTGTGAGAGTAGAGAGAAACTTTGTATTATGTTTTGTGTTTGAAATAAAATATTGTATTTTTTTCATATATTTGAGTGTATTCTGCGTTATTACAATCACCTTGAGTGATTTACAAACTGATAAAACTGAAATATTTTACGAGTTAGTGATTTTTAAGTGTATTTCGAAACTCATCTCGTACATAGTTGTTTATAAGTCAAGTCAGAGTATTAATAACTGAATAGGTTTCAAAATTCAAATGAACCAACACCAACGCACATTTGTGTGAATCAAATCAAACTCATACCATTTATAGTAATTAAATGAAACTTTGAGGGAGTTCGAAATAATTTACCCAGAAAATATTAAAGAAAGTAAACAAAGGAATCAAATATTACTCCTAGATAAGAAAGCAACCGACCGACTGTGATTGGTGGGTTCGTTGATTCCCTGTAGGACCTCAAAGGACTGCAGGTCTCTACACATCCTTGTAAAAATATACGTATATATGGTTACTTGCAGTCCTTAATAATCAATTTTTTTCTTTCAATGTTATTGACCCATATGACAAATGAAGCCCATGGGGACTTGGAATAAGTTAACCATTTTCAGCGATCCAAACGGAATGTAGTTAGTGAAAATTGAAATCCAAGACCTAATATTTCTTGAGGCATTAGATCTAAATCCCTGCATTTTCTCAACTGTACCACCCATTCGGGTTGAAAGTAGTTGTTATTTATGCACTAATACACAGGTAGGGTGAGCAAACTCAGTTTTGGAATTTCAATAAACTTTTGCTGAATAATAGTGTTTTTAATTACATTTATTTTGAAATGTGAAATTTAAGTTAGTTGTGTTGCGAGTTAGTCTTAGTGTGAAGGTTTATATTACTCGAATTCACAATTTCTTCATTATCGATACTTGAAAGAATGACTTGAATTACAGTTGCAATTTATTGTGCTTAGGTAGGCCAAATTTGTAATCACTTCATGTTCTCTATCCTCATAGCCAGAGCATTTGTGAAGCTGAATTTAGGGCTTTAACTCCTCTACAACTCATGCTTTTCACTTATTATTGCATGTTCCCCAAAGAATTAGAGGCTTTGTAATTTTTTTATAAAACCGACACAATTATTTATGTGTCGAATGATAGGAGGGCTTAGAGTTTATTTTTTAAAAAAATAAAATAAAATCAAATCAAAATCAAAAATCAAAACATGAAATAGTTTTATGAGATCAAGAATTCAAGATAACCAGAGGGTATAAGTAGCTTTCGTTGGGTGTAACAATGGTGTGTTCTTTTTCTTGTTAAGTTAATTTAAATGAAAAAAGGAAAGCAAAATGGTACCAATAACTTCATAAAAAAAAGTCAAAACTGTCTTAAATATAAAATATTTTAAAAAAATTATTTTAAATTCACATCTCATACGAACAAGCGCCTCAATTTTAAACTTAAATATGAATCTTGGAAAAATGTTTTGAAAAAGTAAGCGTATAGCAACTTCTGCTAAATGCTAATGCTTTTTTTCCTTTCCCCTTTTGTGTATAAGTTGAAGTTTTAGGAGCTCCGGCAAACAAGGCGTTATTTATCCATCAATACATCATCTTTAGTTGCATAAATAAACTTTCTTATGCCATGTTTGGAAAGAGGTGTTTCTGTATTTGTTATTGTTTTTTTTCTACTGTTCATGGAACAAATTCATGTTTGACACTCATTTTTTCCAAAACGTTTTTGTAAATCGTTGGAAGAACAAAAACAAATTTGGGTCAAAATCAAATAACACAAATTTGGTATTTTTTTGGGTCTTCTCTCACACACACACATACAAAACCCACTACCACGGCCACCGCCACCACCACTGCAAATACACACACACATATATATAGACACACACCACCACCACCACTGCAAATACATACATATATATATATATACACACACCACCACCACCACCTTCGCAACCCACCACCACCGGAATCCTAACCCCGAATTCGAAACTCCAACCATCAATTCAACCCACCACCGCCGCCGCCGCCTTCAGAACTGACCACCACCGACTCTCTCTATCGAAACCCCCAATTCGTGTGTGTGTATGTGTGTGATTGAAACAAAAACAATTCTTGTCCCAAATAATATTTTTGTTTTTTGTTTTTAGAGTGAGAAACAAGAACAAATACAAAGTCTGTTTTTGTATTTTAGGGTGTGAAATAAATACAAAAACAGTGAATTTCCAAACGAATCCTTAATAAAATATACTCCACAACCCACAAACATTGGCTTTGTGCCCATTTTGAGTTATACCAAGTTAGAAAAAAAAACCTAGTCAAAACTACTACACTCAAATCTTGAGTTGTACCGAGTTAAACAAACAAAAACAACTGATTTCTAGCATTTTCACACTGAGCAACTCAAGAATAACAATGTCAAGTAAGAAATTAGTGATATGATACAAAAACATTGAAAGCAAGAGATATAGAAAAATATAATAAAACACAAAATCAAATGCCACTATGAATCTTGAGCCACAATCTGCCTGAAATGTGTGAGAGAGAAAAAGTGGTGAGCTTGGGAAAGCGCAATTAATAACATTCTAATTGATCGACAATATTGATCACCATATATCTAACAATTAATTAACAAAGATAAATAATAATGAATTAAAACCACGTGACTATACTAAATTAATTATCAATCTCCGCGGTACCTCTTAATAATCTCTGGCACTGCAACAAAAACATGATGAACAACCAGGGCAAACGGATATAACACAAACAGCCCCATCACAAGTATAAAAATGGGTTCGAAAACACCGAAACTTATCCTCGGGTCTAGTATGAAGCTTCCCACTGGTATTGCAATCACCATGACACCATCACAAGGCAAAACACTGTACCAGCCACTAAGAACGCCTTACTCGAGCTCCTCTCGTCATATATGAACGTCTCCACAGCCTCGCCAGCCATCTTATCTGCAAAATTCACAGAAATTGTAGATTTTGATCACTATGAATCTCAATGTGTGTGTATATATAAATATATATATATATATGTGTGTACATAAAGAGAGACACCCTCTAACCAGGATATCACTCCCCATACAACTAGGACAATTGCAAAGTTGCGTCTTTTGTCGTTTGCTTTCAATATTAATACATTTTTCAGAGACACACCCCCCAAATTATTGTTCAATGACGAAAAATGCTGACATCCTATGATATATTTGAAATATCCTTAAAATGTTCCTCAGTATGTTAAATGACCTACATGTCCTTGAATTCTCCTTGTGAAATGTTCAAGCTACCCTTCATATATAAATTTTGAGAAAAATAAATAAAAAACAATATATATTTTTGAAAAAAATATATAAAATACATAAAATTTGAAAATATATATATATAATTTGAAATAATATATAAAATTCGAAATATATATATAATTCAAAAAAATATATAAAATTCAAAAAATAATATATAAAATTAGAAATATATAATAAATTCAAAAATATATATAAAATTCGAAAATAATATTTAGAATTTGAAATATATATATAATTCAAAAATAATATATAAAATTCAAAAAATATATATATAATTCAAAAATATATATATTTTATAAAATTTGAAAAAAATATTGTATAAAATTTGAAAATAATATATATATTTTTATATCCTATGCTTGATACTTTATTGCACCAAATCTTGACATGTAAAAGTGAAAGTTTTATAGACTGATATACATGTGTATACTTTAATATCAACAAACCAATATTTGTATAAAATTTGAAAATAATATATATATATATATTTTTTATTTTTGAATTTTATATATTATTTTAGAATTTTATATATATATATTTCAAATTTTATATATTATTTTCGAATTATATATATTTCAAAATTTATATATATATTTTAATTTTATATATATTTTTCAAATTATATATATATTTTTCGAATTTTATATTTTATTTTCGAATTTTATATATATTTTACGAATTGTATATATTATTTTCGAATTATATATATATTTCAAATTTTATATATTTTTTCGAATTTTATATATTTATTTTCGAATTTTATATATTTCGAAAATCTGAGGGGAGGTCCATGATATATGGATAAACCTTAGGGGAAGTAACTGTAAAATGCCCTATATATTTGAGGGTAGATTTGTCATTTCGCTTAGTCTGTTACCTTATTTGATGGCAGAGGGTGTGTGTGATGAAACATTTCAATTTTAAGGAAGGTCTGTGATAAATTCCAAATCTCAGGGGAGGTCCCTGATATAAGAGCAAACCTTATGAGAGGTAACTGTAAAAAGTCATTTATATAAAAGAAGACCACTAATTGATGTTGGTGGTAAGTAGTTTGATTCACTTCATTATAAAATATATGACATTCTACCAATATATATATTTTTTCAAATTTTATTTTTCGAAATATATATATATATTTTTCTAATTTTATATATATTTTTCGAAATTTATACTACTTCTGTCCCATATTAATTGTCCACTATTGCAACTTTACTTGTTCCAAAATACTTGTCCAGTTCAAATTCCAATGCAATTTAACCTTCCACTTTCTCCAACTACCCTTCTTCCACTAACTTTAAACAAATATCGGACCCCACCATAATACTATATCATTAAGGGCAAAATTGGAAATTGCACACTAGTCAACCCAAATCAATAAAATGTTAAAAAGTCCAAATTGGACAACTATTGTGGGATGGAGGGAGTATATATTTTTCAAAATTTATATATTTTTTTTAAATTTCATATATATTTTCGGAATTAATATTTTTTTTTTGAATTTTATATACTTTTTCAAATTTTAATTTAGGGGTAAATGTATCATTTACCAATTGAGGGGGCACATTGCACCCAATTGATAGTTGAGGGGGGCTTTTTGCTCCTAGGCGATAGTTGAGGGGGGTTTGTGCACTTTACCCTATATATATACATATATCTGAGCCGATATATATATAACAAAACCTACCCTAAAACAATGCACTGAATTGCATAAAACCAGAAAATAAAGCGTACGGACCTATAGGAAACTGGGAGGAGACTCCTTTGGGAATCATTATTTTTGTTTTTGTTTTGGGAACCAAAAAACAAGAATAATTCTTGTTTTTGTTCTTATTTTATCACTCAAAAGAACAAGAACATAAAATATATTTGTGGGCAAAAAACACACATATTCTCTCTCCCTCTCTTCACTTCTCTCTACCAACACATCCCCCACTGAATCATCAACCCCAATTCCCCCAAATTCACTGTAGATCTAACCCATACTCGTCTAGATCCAAACCTTAATCCACCAATGGAGGAGGCATTGGAGATGGTTCGTGCCAAAGACACCAAGGAACGAATGGCCGAAGTCGAACACCTCCACCAACTACTAGAGGCCACCAGGAAAAGCCTCTCGTCATCGGAGGTCACTTCGCAGATGGTGGAGAGGGGTTTGATTTAGGGTTTGCATAGTCAATTTAGGGTTTGGAGAGTCGATTGGTAGTGGCGGCTAGGATTCTCGGTGTATATATATATATGTATGTGTGTGTGTATGGATGTTCAATTTGGGGGTTTGATGGTGGTCGAAGGTTGGTGTTGGGGGTGGTGGCGATGGCGTTGGTGGTGGTTGAGGGTGGAGGTGAAGGAGTTGCAGAACTGTTCATTCCTCTCTACCACAAATTTTTTTTTTTTGAAAAATTCCAAAGAGAACAAAAAATATCATATTTTGGAACATAATATATATTTTTCGGAAAAAATTCATATTTTGGAACATAATATATACTTATTCGCAAAAAAATTATTTTTCGGAAAAAAAAACATATTTTGGAGCATAATATATACTTTTTCGCAAAAACAATATTTTTCGGAAAACAAATCATATTTTGAAACATAATATATATTTTTCGCAAAAAAATTAATTTTCGGAAAAAATTCATATTTTGGAACATAATATATATTTTTTCGCAAAAAAAATCATATTTTGGAACATAATATATATTTTTCGCAAAAAAAATTATTTTTAGGGTTGATTTCACTGAACTCCCTTATATTATTAAGGGAGGGTAGTTTAGATATTTTGACTCAAAATGTGAGGAGGAGGGGGCATAGTGATGAAATTAGATAGTATATGAGACAAAGTGGACATAGTGAGAATTAATTGATTAAATTAAATAGTATAGGGGTTTCACGAAGTAAACCCTATTTATAATTATTATATATATATATATATGATATGATGATATCTATGTCTCACTAGCAAACGGATCGCTATGTTGTGTGCATCCAACGGCTGAACCCTAACTCGCTCGTCTATAAGCCTCAAGAAAGCCACTCTCGTCGCTCACTTTCTCGCTCGCTCTACAACCACTCCCTCTCTATATACTCGCGAAGCCGAATAAGAGAACCTCCTGCGATTCTTCATCAGGTCAGTTCTCTCTCCTAGGTTTCTAGAGTTGTTTTAATTTGCTTATATAAATATGTGTATATGTTAATCTGTCTATATATTTATAGATCTGTATAGCTATGTATAGATTTGTACAGCTATATATAAATCTGTTATTTTGAGAGATTTTGAGTTTGTGTAGTGTCTTCAACTCTATAGATCTGCTATGTATATGTATAGTTTTGTATATCTATGTAATGATCGGTTGTTTTCAGAGGATTTTCGTATCTGTAGTGTCTTCGTCTCTATAGATCTGTTGTTTCATTTTCTTATGTGAATTAATTATGTGCATTTTTCTGTTGATTGTTTTTTGTGTTCCTAATACATCTTTTTATATTTTGTGCCTTTAGTACTCCTTATGCTGTTGTGTTTCTAAATTGTGTTCCTTTAACTTGATTTCTTTTGAAGGTTTTGTGGAGGTTTTATAAACAATTTTCAAATTATATTTGTCTCTTTGTTATTTTTTTTCCACTCCCAATGTCTAGTATTTCTAACTGTTTTTACCTTTCCTTTATTGAACTTCTACTTAATAATTTTTTCATGTCTATAATTCTACAATAATATTAGCAACAAACTATCATTCTATAATTAAGCAGTAATGTTTAAGTGTTACAAATATATTATAAAGAATTGTTTTTAATTTTTCTAAATTGATTTTTTTTTTATCATATGACAATTTTTTAAAAGATTCCCGTGTGACAGCTCTTTAATATTTTCAGTGAAATAATTTCTTAGAATTTTAGTAGTTTGATGGCCTTTATATTTTTTTAAAAAAAATCATTTGTTACATTAGTTTAATGATAATAACTCCCTAACTATTGAATAATTTTATTAGTTTGGTGATTTTTTTTAATTTATTCATTTTATTCTTTTATTAGAGAGCCCTGCATGGTTTTAAAAAAATCATTAACGTATTTTTTACTTTCAACATGAATGACAATTTACTTATTTTACATTTGTTTCGCCTAACAAGCATATATCTATGTGTTTCATTAAAATTTTGCTATGAATTTATTTACTACTAAAAGTCTAATGGATTTCAGTGTTTGTAGTTTGCAAAAATTTTATTTGATCACTTTACGTTCATTAAAATGATTGCAAGTATATATCTATATTGTATCAGATAATATATATCTATATATATTATAAAAGTGTGAAGCTCATAAAAGTTTTTGTATGTTATTTATTACATAAATTAGTGTTTTAAGCTTAGTCATGCTTATTGCTAATGACATTAAATTTGTTAAATAAGAATGTTAGTCTAAGGCTTTTGAGTAGAATTTGAAGAGGTTACCTTCCCAATTTTAGTTTTTGCTACTTTAAATGTGACATGTTATCATATAATCATTGTTAACATTAAGATTTTATAATATATTATGCCACTGTTAGGAAAATAACGTTTTGTTATAACCATTTTGTTCTTCAATTAACAATTACAATTTTTTCAGTAGGAGAAGTGAATTTATAATATAAGTTTATACTTTTAACTTTTAACCTATATCATTATAACCACTTTATTTTTTATTTTTTATTTTTTATGAATTTTTGTATATAATATTTTAATTAACATTTTATTTTTTAATTATAGTTTTCTCAAATGTATTGAAATATTAGAATTCAAAAATATAATATGATAATTAGATTGCGGTCAGACAAAATGTACATCCACAATAGACATAAGAGAGTACCCAAGCTCACAAACGGCCAATCTCATCATCCAACGGCTCTAAAAAAACTTAAAGATCCATCATTTATAAAACTGAAGAGGCTGCTCACTTTCTCACTCACTCTACAAACCCTCTCTCGACAGACCCCTGCCATTTCTTACTTCTACATCTGCCATGCCATGTCTTCCGTGTGGTTGGGGATACTACTTGGGTCGGTTTAGCCCGGCACAACCCGAAACGAAATTAATGAGTAGGATGTTACTATTTGATCATTTTTTTCCTTTCTAACATTTATTTTCTAGATATTCCGTTGTTGAAGTGTTAAAATTGTGCTATGCTATTTATGTGGTCACTTTCCTTTTTCCAATCAATTTGGGTTTATGTAAATATTTGATTGAAATTTAAGTTATTTTACTTGCATGTTTTTGGTCTTATCTTGGATAGTTGGTGTTCGATCGACTAATTGAAGGCTTGTAGAAGGATATGTCTCCTCAGTCCTCAAGTAGTTTTTTTTTTTTTTGTACTATTCACCCCTTGTGTATTTTTTAGAATGACATGTCTGTTTCTCCCATTTTTTTTATTATTGGAAATCATATTATGTGAATTTCATTTTTTAATATCCATTTTTTATATCCATGTACTTGCTAAAATAAAAATGCTTTTGCTACCAATGTTTATATCTCAAATATTATTACTCTTTCCTTAATTTCTAGGTTTGCTAATTGGGAAGAGGAAAAAACTCACAGGAATGAGTTGTGACGGAAAAAAAATATAGGTACATTTTTGGGCAATTATATTTTGTTAGTCATTGATATATGTGACCTTTCTCATGTATTTAAAACTGTCTTAGGTTCGTAAAGATTTCGATTCAAATTATTTAATAGATCTCAAGAATCAATATATACATATTTTTTTGCCATTTAGGATGGTGATTATTATATTAATGTTTCCATCTTTCATGAACTGAAATTCTTGTCCTTATACCTGTCCAAATCCCTTGCAAATGACTATGTTCATGCCCACTTCCAACCAGTATGAGTCATACACAAAGCATTCAGAAATTATTATATTTTGTATTTTCTTAAGAGGAAATCTAACTCAACATCAGTTTTCATAGGTCACATAGCACATACTCGAACTGCAAACCAGATGTCCAAATTAAGAAATTACTTTGATCACATCCTTTGCTAACCTCCTCTCAGCCGATGCCCATAGGCCATACTGCCACACGGTGATTCAGGAATCAGGCCCCCGCCCCGGCCCATCCCGAATGCCGCCACTGCCGTATATACACGTTTCCCACGTTCAGTAAAAGTATAGCATACTTCTGAGCTTCGAGTGTTCCTTCTAGTGCTTAACTAACCCTTGGAAGTTGAGATATGGTACAAAATGATCAATCTTTAAATTGGGGGTATACCATCAATTATAGACATATGCTCTGTATATGATATATATGAATGAGAAGTAATCAGAGGTGGGTTTAGCATTGTTTGACTCTGGTTTGTACAACTCGAGACACGACATGGTAACACGACATAAAAATTGAGACACGACATGTATTAAAAGGTTTAGGGTTGACCATAAAAGGGTTGAAGCTGTATAAGGGTCGACCCGAACACGACACGACTATATTTATATTTGTATTTATTTTGTTTTCTTCTCTAATTGATCATGTGTTGAAATATATCAATAAACTATTACTGGATCGTGTCAAATTCAATTTAATTTTACTGATAATATGTTAAATAGTTCGTTTAGTGTTAGATTGTGTCAAATTTAATTTAATATATTATAATAAATATGCTAAATAAATTACATGGATCGACACGGAAAACTTGTGGGTTGGGTTAGGGTTGAGCATATTTGACACGTATATTAACGACACAACACGATCCACCCCGACACGAACACGACCCACCTACACGAATTCCAGCCCTACTGGTTGGTCATGAATCGGGTGAACCTTTAATGTTTATCTATTTCAGAAGTGAATATTCGAGTTCTACTTTGGGGGGTTAAGCCAATAGAATTTCAATTGGGTGATTTCTGATCATATACATAAATTAGGTTAAATTCTGATGAGATGATGTGGATTTAAAAATAAAAAATAAAAAAATGGTGCAATGGGAATAGTATTTGAAGTAGTAGTCATTTCTTCTTTCATTTATTTTGTGTCTCTATTTTCCTTAATACAAAATAATACTTTCAATTGAAAGAAACTGAACAAAGGAATACAGATTTGAAATGGCAATATTAGAAGAGGGCAAAATAGACATTTTATGTTAGGTATGATGGAATGGAATGGAATGTCTATTCTATCCATTCATTTATTTGATATGATTTGTTAAGTGGGAATGACCATTCATTCCATTAGTAAACTTTATGGAATTGTCATTTCATTCCTTAAGGAATACTTTTAAAGCATTAAATTACAAAAATAACCATTTCACATATCAAATAAACAAACCACCCTCACCACCGTGCCACCAACTTCTATCACCGCCACCTCCATCACCACCATCACCTTTCGCCGCCTCCATCACCTTCATTGTTCGTTACTACTATTTTCGTTATATTTCACCATTTTTTAAAAAAAAATTACGAAATAATATTATTTGATTAAAATTATATATTTCACACTGAGTGGTATTTTTGAGAAATGTTATTTTAAATTCATTACATTCCTAAATTGCTATAAATTTACAACCAAACAATATAATGAGAATAGTTATTCCATTACATTCTTATTCTCATTTCATTCCTACATGCATTCCATTCCATTTCATTCTTGCGCACCTAACATAGCCTTAATACACTGAGGGGTAGTATGGGGATTTAGATATTTTTACCTTGTGACGCTAGCAAGTTCCGTCATTGACCAGCTTTGACCGTTAATTTAAGAGGTCTTTGACATAATGTTTGTTTTTCAAGAGAGGTCCAAGTCAATTCTCAAACCCGAGGGGAGGTCCGTGTAATTAAGGCAAATTTCAGGAGAGATTCGTGTAAAATACCCATATATATATATATATATATAAATATATATATATATATATATCGTACTTGCACTTCTTATATGCAATTTTTTAATTTATAAATTCAATTCTATTTGGATTATGACTTCAAAAAAGGATTATTATCACAAAATGGTTTTACAAAATTATTAAATTGTCTCTTGACCTATCAACTAATCCCATCAGGGTTCCAATTTGATCAATCCACCCCTAAATGTGAATTGAATGAATTTTTTGGCACCGAAAAATAAAATTATTGGAATATCCTAATTGAAACGACTGTGTATTAAGTTTAAATGAATCATACCCATAAGGATATTCTAATAATTTTGCTTTTTCGGTCCCGAAAAATTCACCCAATTCACATTCAGGGGGTGAATTGATGAAATTGGAAATCCCGGAGAATTAGTTGATATGCTAGGTGGCAATTTGATAATTTTGTGAAACCACACGTTTTTATTTTTATAATAGACCTTAAAAAAATAAATCCTATTTTGAACGGGAAAACCCAATTCATTAACTTAGAACTCCTATCGGAGTCATACAAAAATTTATGTACTACACTACTATGAGCAAACCAAAAATTCAATTAAATTTTGAATATATAGAATTAAAACTGTAATATCAGTTGTTAATACTTCAATATACTAAAATTTAATTGTGAATTAGGAATCCTAATTCTAGTACTATAAGATTAAGATTATTTTTTTAAAAAAAGTTATATATTATAAAACAAATTATACGTAAGTTTTTCAATTACAATGCAATTGTAATTTAATTAAAATTAAAAATCATAATTATAATTGTAATATAATTTCAATTTAAATTTAATTATGACATGATTATTAAATTTTTAATTTATATATTATATCAATTTTATATTATTGTAATTCAAAATATACTACGTGCAAACCACGTGCATTTTAGTAATTTGTGTTGCCTGTATTATAAAATCAAAGTAAAATTTTAGTGTATCGACTTTGGTCTACTAAGGCCCCATTTGAAAGAGCTTTTGTTTCTGATTTTTTTAGAAAAAACAAGGAGAGGTAGAAGCCGTTTTGAGAAATTGGTACCCCTTAACTTCTTCTAAAGCTCTTCCAAGGCCCAGAACCTCTTTTAAAAAATTTCTCAAACACCGTTCAAAATGTCTTTTTTCTTCAGGAAGCCAAAAATAACGTTTGAAAAACCAATTTAAATAGGGACTAAGAATCCAATGGATTCAATTACATCTGATAGTAAGCGGACTCACGTCAGAAGATCATATGGTATTTGGTTCATCGGATCTCCCTGATAAACTAAATGGATTGAAATAAAGTTTAAAATCAATGTTGCTGTAAAATTTGTTTTTTTATAGTAATTTTAATAATAATTATAAATTTATTTAAATTATATTATAAAATAAAAAACTTTAGATCATTAAAACTTAAAACCAATAAAAGAATCATACTTTTAAAAATATACAAAACTGCAATCAATATCAGATCTAAGTTGTAACAAGAATTTAAATTAAGAAATTTCCATTTGTTCAAATGCGACACATAAAAGTATTTTTTTACCTAAGTCATGTTATATTTTCACTCATCATAATTATCTGTTTCATTATTTGCTTTAATTAGTGAATTTATCTTTTATTAAGTCTCTTATTAATATCAGATCTTGTCACAATTAAGTATCAACATCCAAATTTATCTTTATCAATAACTTAATAAATTATTTATTTTTCTGAATCTTCATCTCCGTTTTGGCGCAAATCTTCATCTCCGTTTTGCAATCCATGGTTGCAATGTATGGTGGAAACAAAACCTAATTCCCATATCAATATTAATACTGCTATTAAGGAAACTTAATTCCATTAAATTAAAACTCAAATAGGATTCCTACAATTTTATGGAATGCAATAGAATAAGAATAAAACTCTTTGTTTTTTATTCTTAAAAATTAATTGTAACAGGAGTTTTAATTAAGAATTTTTCATTACTTCAAATGCTACAAATAAAAGTAGGGTAAATCCACCCCCTTGAGGTTTGCGCATATCCCACCTAGACCTCCTCTCCTTTTCATATTCCCACCCATACCCCTGAGGTTGGCCTGTGGTATCATTTAAACCCCCTCTGTTAGTTGACCGCCAAATTTTGTTGAAAAATATATATTTTGGATAATTTTGCCCTTTAGATATATGTACGTATATATAATTGTGTATGTATATATCATTGTATATCTATATATATATGTACGTATATTTCATTATATATATATAGGTACATATATACAATTATATATATACTTGTATGTCCGTATATATAATTATATATATAATTGGGTATAAATAGATTTTTTTTTTATTTTTTTGTGGAGATGGGTATAGATAAATATTAATTTCCTTTTTGTTATATATAATTGTGTGTGTATATATATATACGTAAAATTATATATATATGTACATATTAATTTTTTTTTTTAAAGAGAGGGGTATCGTTACTATTTTATTTTTTCTGTTATTTTTGGGTTGTCGCAGGAGGATATAGATGTAGATATAGATATTGGTAGAGAAAGAAACACAATCATTTTTTTTATAACCTTAGAGGAAATTTTTCTTAAAAATAAAGTGTTAACCCTTAGACTCTATAAGGGGTAATTGTGTCATTCTACCTCAACAAAAGAAAATTAGTTTTTATTAATAAATTACTAGGGGCAAAAATGTCATTTCAATATAAATCTGAACAATTAATGGAATTCTTACTTTGCCCAATTCTTGATTTAAACGTTCCCAATAGAGAGTAAAGCTCCCCCAAACAGACGAGATACCAAAAAGACGGGTCCATAAATTTATTTTCTCATTTTATAACTAAGTACAAATATTTTTAGGGCTCTTATCAAAAAACTCCTTATGATTTTTAAATTGTTCAAAAAATTCTATGTGGTTTCAAAAAAAACCCCTATGATTTTTAATTTAATCAAATACCCCATGCTTTTTATAAAATTACGAAAATATCCTCTAAACTTTAATTCATTCAATTTATCCCAATTAAACTTTAATTCATTTCATTTATCACTAATCCACTTTCTCTCACCCATTTACTCCAAAACTCTAATTCCTTCCATTTATCACAAACTCACTTTCAATTTCAACTCAATTTAAATTTATAATTATATATATCTCTTTATATCACTATATATATAATCATAAATACGCACTTATTTATACATATATAATTATTTATACGTACATATATATATACACAATGATATATATATATATATATATATATTTACGTATATATAATTGTGTGTATATATATATATATACGTATATATAATTATATATGTATAAATAAGTATGTATATATTATTATATATATAGTGATATAGATATATACATTTATATATATATATAATTATAAATTAAATTGGGTTTGTGATATATGGAAGAAATTAGAGTTTTTTAGTAAATGGGTGAGAGAAAGTGGATTTGTGATAAATGGAAGGAATTAGAGTTGAATTGGGTTGAAATTGAAAGTGGGTTTGTATAAATGTAAGGAATTATAGTTGAATTGGGTTGAAATTGGAATTTATATTAAAAGTGGGTTTGTAATAAATGGAAGGAATTAGAGTTTAATTGATATTTAAATGGAATGAATTAGAGTTTTGGAGGGTATTTTCTTAATCTTATAGAGGGCAATGAGTATTTGATTAAATTAGAAACCATTGGGTTTTTTTTGAAATCATAGGTGGTTTTTTGAACAATTTGAAAATTATAGGGGGTTTTCTGATAATAGCCCATATTTTTATAAAAGTATTTCATCCTTTTTTTTTTCTTAGAAAAATTAATAATAAAATTCATGTCAATGAAAAGTACACGAGTAAATCAAAAAAAAAAATTCCCTTTACTTTACTTTTTTTTTTTTTTTTCCCTTTCCCTTTCACTATTCCTTATAATTGTTATTATTTTACTTTAGTTTATTTCCCTTTCACGAGTAACCCTAACTGTTACAGGTGTCTACTTGTCTCACATCGGATAAAGAGGGAAAAATAAATGAGGTTTAAATGGGATGATGTTAGCCTAATCCATTGGCTTAAGTTTTTGGGTCGAACCACGAAACATCCACCCATTATAATTGGTATCAGAGTCAAACTCAGTCTTTCTGCACCCCGAACCGGAGTCCGGGTCTAAAATCGGGTAGGCAGAGTGGTCCAACCGCAACGCCCTTCCCAAACCTTATTAGTATGCATACAAATTCAATATTATTTTTAGATCACCGGAAAAAAAAGAAGTGAAAAAGACAAAAAAATAAAAAAATAAAAATAGTACAGGACTATTTCATTTTCCCTCCAATCATCTCTCCGGAAAGCATCAGCAGTGGAAGGGTATGTCTGAGTTGATTCCGTTGACAAGGGTTGACAGTGCAATTTGCCTGGTTTTAGATACACATGCACAAGTTAGAGTACAGTGCCCTCACCATCAACATCTACGTGGAAACCACGTTGCATCGAGGGTGACTCCTGAGGTTTGAGGTTAAGGAGTAGTCTGCTCGTTTTTGATTTTATATCATCTATTTTATTTATTCAAATTGTTACATTAATTTGAAAACTGTTAGATTTATATTTAGATATTTGTATGTTTTTATCACTTCTTTCCTTGCATATTTATAGATAAAGAGAATAGGTATAGTTCTGAATACACTAATATGATTTAGTTTCCAAAACTGACTGAAGTCATCCACATTTTGTGAATATTTAATTTCCAAAACTGACTGAAATCGTCCACATTTTTGTAGAGATTGTGAAATGACTCGGGAGAGATTTTAAAATCTTGTACACCTTGTAAAGATGGTGAATGGAACTTTTAAAGATGGTTGGGTTAATTGGTATAACATTCTAGAAGAGCAGAAGGTTAAGATTGTAAACAGAATCCTGTAAAGATGGTTGCGTAGAAGAATACCTAGAGTACAGAAAGACAATATACATGCACACCATAGTCTGGATAACATGGTAATAAACCATATTTACAAAAAAATAAAATTACATCATTGCATAAACCATACTCACAGACAAGATTAAATTGAAATTATCTCTATACCATTATAGTTTCATTAATGCCCTGCTATAAGATTATTTTCATCCTAAATTTGTCACATGGATGATGAGTTAGAGTACAGTGCCCAAACAGTTGGTGGAAACCACGTTGCATCGAGGGTGGCTACGGGGGTTTGAGGTTAAGGAGTATGCTTGTATTGTCTGCCCAATCTTGGGTAAGTATGTGCTTTTACATTTATATTTTATTTGCCTACATATGTGCTTTTAGAGTTGTTTTAAATTTCTTTGATATAATATGACATGACATGCTGCTCTCTGAAATTTCTTTTAAAAGTTCTTGGATCATTTTGAATTTATTATTTTAAGCTTTAGGTATGCTGATTCATTTTATTTATGGTAGTTCTTTTGATGCTCGTGTGCAATTGGATTTTACTTGTAATCTTCATTGACTTCAGCTCTCAGTTTGAGTTCATTTTGGTGATTTTTTTAACAAAATTAAAACCATATGGAATAACAACAAATGACACCTTTTGGGGTAATGGGAATTATGGGATTGGCTAGAGTCTAAGTGACTATCGAGTTCAATTTCTCCCCCACACATCTCACCCTGGGATGGTCTTCCTGGAACACCATGGGTTCCAAAGAGAGGAGAAACAAGGTTTTGGCCATTTCCTAACCTCTCAAGGAATTTTATGTCGAGTACCTTCAAAATCCAAAGGGAATATACCAAAATAAAGGAAAAAGGGACCGAATTTGCTCGATTATTACATCTTTCAAAACCGTTTTCAAGAACAAATCTAACGAAAAAGTGTTCATGGAGAATATTAAAAAACACTCTTTACAACCAAGGTTTCTGTAAACAGTTTTCATAAAACTCAACCATGAAGATTCTTGATACAATTTTCTAAATATTTTTTGTGATATAAGCCTCAGAGTTTGCAACTCATAGGTTCGTTGCATTTTTAGCATTTCTGGATCTTCATAAATTCGAAGTCCAATCAGTAAAATGACCATTCTGCCATGCCCTAAGCAACCATTTCTCATCCAGTTGAAAGAACTGAACAATGCCCTAAACCAACAACATTACTACTATAAACCTTAATATTTTCACTTGCATCCATCATATCCACGACCTATTCTGCTAGTATCAAGCCCGCACTACCTCTTTGCTCACAACTTCTCAGCCATTAGCAATACCCTATGGCAGAGAAGGAAGCCTAGGCTACTAAAACACTATTTAGCGGGAAAACCGCACAAGCAGCAATAGTGGATATCAGTTGTCGAGTTCATCAGAAAAGCTTCATACATATCATAATAACTCTGAAGATGTCGCAAGAACATTAATGTTCATCAGAAAAGCTTCATACATAATTCTACATTACATTACTAAAAACTATCCCATATACCTCCCTATACTATGCTCAAGTTCTTCGCAGTTAGGGAAACAGGCCTCTTGGTGCTCTCTTGCAAAGAAGAACCATCTTGGTGACAACCATTAACGGCAAAAGGAATATGATTAGATTCTTCATTTTTGTTTGTTGCTCGACAACCCCTTTTGTTGACAATATGTATAACCGGTCCGTGTTCCTTAGTGATAGGGTTGTGCATTAGTGTCACATTTCATCCTATCACTTGCATTGATATTTATTGTTGTTTATTTCCGGATATCTCATCCATCTCTTCATCCACTTAATTAAATGTCCATCAACATGGATGGTTAGAAATGTTTAAACCATAGAAAAAATATCTTTGCATGAGTCAATACATAAAATCTCTAGAGCAAAGAATGAATCACGAAAGATACAACACATTTATATTACTTTATCAAAATTACAAGGGCGATGAAAATAAACAAATTAAATCCATATGCTGGATTTCTTGAGCAGTAACACAAAGTTGACAGATCATTCAACAATTCAAAATTGAATTCCTAGTCCCCCAGCCTGGCAAGTGTTTTTTTTTTTTTTTTTTTTTTTTTTTTTACTTCAATCTACTCGATCTGATCGTTCATTCCTTTAGGCCCTGTTTGGTAGGTGGTCTGGTCCCAGGTGGTCTGGTCTGGTCTTGCGTTTTATGGGACCAGACCGTGTTTGGTAGCATTGGTCCCAAATTTTTGGTTAGACCAAATCAGACCAAAATGGCCTCATTTCAGACAAAAAAGAAAGGTGGTTCCTGGTGGTCCGGTCTGGTCTTATTAATAAAATATATTTATAAATAATTAAAAATGAATAAATAATAATAATAAATTAATAATAATAATAATAAATTAAATAAAACATATTTTAAAAATAAAATATAAATAATAAATAATAAACAAAATGAAATAAATAATACCTAATAATAATAAAAAATGAATATAATAATAATAAAATATATTTATAAATAATTAAAAATGAATAATTAATAATATAAATAATACATTAAATAAAACATAATAATAATAAAAAATGAATACAATAATAATAAATAAATATAATAATAATAAAAAATGGACTAAATAATAAATAATAATAATAAATTACATAAAACATATTTAAAAATATAATTAAAATAATAAATAATAAACAAAATGAAATAAATAATAATAATAAATAAATATAATAAAAATAATAAATAGATATAATAATAAATAATAAGTAAATATAATAATGAATAAATACTTCATAATAATAATAAAAAATGAGTATAATAATAATAAATTAATAAAATATATTTTTAAATAATTAAAAATGAATAAATAATTTATAAATTAAATGAATTAAATAATGAAATAATAATAAATAAATAGAATATATTTATAAATTAATATATAAATTAATAAATAATAATTTAATAATATAAATAATAAAATATATTATAAAGTGAAGAAATAATAAATAAATAATACATAAATAAATATTATAATAAATAATAAATAAATAGTAAGACCAGACCGCTTACCAAACAGACTTTTCCAGATCAGATTAGACCAGACCAGATCGGACCAGACCGGACCGGACCGGACCAGACCAGACCAGACCAGAAAGACCGCCTACCAAACATGGCCTTAGTGTAGTTCTTCGCCTTCAATATTTGAACGAAAGATAATTAACATATTAATCTATTGGTTGAGAACGCAGTTTCTTAAACCGGTTTCCCCCAAAAGTGTAACAGACCCCAAAAGGATTTGTTCGTGACACCCCCTGAGGTATTGGTCAATTACATCTCATTTGAAAATGTTTTGTGAAGTCAGTGAGTATAGGGCATTGGTTGTTCCTGATTTTGAGATCCTAAAGCATTTTTTTTTTTATAGGGAGACAAAAAAATAAGTGGAAAATTTCCGCGTGCATTTGGGGAGGAAGCCTTGGGTCTAAGGCGCCTACCAAAAGTTTCGAAGAAGGAGAACGCATATATGATAGTTGTAATTAGTTCATTAAACCAAAATTAAAAATCATAATGAATTTATACACATTATAAAATAATTAAAATTTTTGTAGACATAGTATTAAATCATTGAGGTATTACAATGCCCTCACCATCAACATCTACGTGGGGTTTGAGGTTAAGGATTAGTCTGCTCGTTTTTGATTTTATATAATCTATTTTATTTATTCAAATTGTTACATTAATTTGAAAACTGTTAGATTTATATTTAGATATTTGTATGTTTTTATCACTTCTTTCCTTGCATATTTATAGATAAAGAGAATAGGTATAGTTGTGAATACACTATCATCCACATTTTGTGAATATTTAGTTTCCAAAACAGACTGAAATCGTCCACATTTTTGTAGAGATTGTGAAATGACTCGGGAGAGATTTTAAAATCTTGTACACCTTGTAAAGATGGTGAATGGAACTTTTAAAGATGGTTGGGTTAATTGGTATAACATTCTAGAAGAGCAGAAGGTTAAGATTGTAAACAGAATCCTGTAAAGATGGTTGCGTAGAAGAATACCTAGAGTACAGAAAGACAATATACATGCACACCATAGTCTGGATAACATGGTAATAAACCATATTTACAAAAAAAAGAAAAAAAAAAAATTACATGATTGCATAAACCATACTCACAGCCAAGATTAAATTGAAATTATCTCTATACCATTATAGTTTCATTAATGCCCTGCTATAAGATTATTTTCATCCTAAATTTGTCACATGGATGAGTTAGAGTACAGTGCCCAAACAGTTGGTGGAAACCACGTTGCATCGAGGGTGGCTACGGGGGTTTGAGGTTAAGGAGTATGCTTGTATTGTCTGCCCAATCTTGGGTAGCTTTTACATTTATATTTTATTTGCCTACATATGTGCTTTTAGATTTATATTAAATTTCTTTGATATAATATGACATGACATGCTGCTCTCTGAAATTTCTTTTAAAAGTTCTTGGATCATTTTGAATTTATTATTTTAAGCTTTAGGTATGCTGATTCATTTTATTTATGGTAGTTCTTTTGATGCTCGTGTGCAATTGGATTTTACTTGTAATCTTCATTGACTTCAGCTCTCAGTTTGAGTTCATTTTGGTGATTTTTTTAACAAAATTAAAACCATATGGAATAACAACAAATGACACCTTTTGGGGTAATGGGAATTATGGGAATTGACTATCAAGTTCAATTTCTCCCCCACACATCTCACCCTGGGATGGTCTTCCTGGAACACCATGGGTTCCAAAGAGAGGAGAAACAAGGTTTTGGCCATTTCCTAACCTCTCAAGGAATTTTATGTCGAGTACCTTCAAAATCCAAAAAGGGACCGAATTTGCTCGATTAATTACATCTTTCAAAACCGTTTTCAAGAACTCATCTAACGAAAAAGTGTTCGTGGAGAACATTAAAAAACACTCTTTACAACCAAGGTTTCTAAAAACAATTTTCATAAAACTTAACCAAGAAGATTCTTGATACAATTTTCTAAATTTCAATTTTAGATAGAAAAAAAAAAAAAAAACACTTACTATTTCCAGAATTGAAAACCAAGCAGGAAAGTTTTTGTTTAGATAGTTAAAAAAAATCAATTGAAGGAGGAGCCCAGCACAAATGAATTTGTCGAAACAGGTAAATATTTTTTGTGCTATAAGCCTCAGAGTTTGCAACTCATAGGTTCGTTGCATCTCTAGCATTTCTGGATCTTCATAAATTCGAAGTCCAATCAGTAAAATGACCATTCTGCCATGCCCTAAGCAACCATTTCTCATCCAGTTGAAAGGACTGAACAATGCACTAAACCAACAACATTACTACTATGAACCTTAATATTTTCACTTGCAGCCATCATATCCACGACCTATTCTGCGAGTATCAAGCCCACACTACCTCTTTGCTCACAACTTCTCAGCCATTAGCAATACCCTATGGCAGAGAAGGAAGCCTAGGCTACTAAAACACTATTTAGCGGGAAAACCGCACAAGCAGCAATAGTGGATATCAGTTGTCAAGTTCATCAGAAAAGCCTCATACATATCATAATAACTCTGAAGATGTCGCAAGAACATTAATGTTCATCAGAAAAGCTTCATACACAATTCTACATTACATTACTAAAAACTATCCCATATAGTTCCCTATACTATGCTCAAATTCTTCGCAGGTCACAGGCCTCTTGGTGCTCTCTTGCAAAGAAGAACCATCTTGGTGACAACCATTAACGGCAAAAGGAATATGATTAGATTCTTCATTTTTGTTTGTTGCTCTACCGTAAATCCAAGCCCTAGCCACCAAACAATAAATGCCGCTACCAGTGTCATCAGCACTCCACCGGATGTGACGATTTGCGGCCCATTATCATGCATCATCAGCCTGTCTGAAAATTGGAAGTTAGTAGCTGGAAATAAAATCTGATTCCAATGAATCACAAAAAGGAATCTCAACCTACTACACTAACATTCAGACAATATTATCTTTCCATTTTAAATGAATTCGTACTTATTTTATGTGATTATGCAAGTGAGACAATGATCTTCACCTGAAACAAATGAAATAGGTCATGCACACTCGCCCGCAAAAAAAGATGAAGACTAACTCATTGCTAGGTAGACTCAAATTTGCACGAAAAGCTCAAACAAACTAGTAGCAAAAAATACCCGATTTCAAATCCAAATTCTCTTCATCCACCTTTTCCAAACCCGCTTCCCACTAGGGCTGCAACTTGGGCGGGCTAGCCCGACCCAACCCATAAAATCAACAATTCGGGTTCATCGGGCTGAGGGTTTTAAAAGTTGGGTTGGGTTCAGGCCCAACCCAAGTTTATTGCGGGCGGGTCGAGCTGAGCCCGAATCTAACCTCTATTATATGATTAAGTGTGTAGCCTCTCTCTCTTCAAGCGTGTACTCTCTCTCTCTTCAGTTGGAAACCCTCATGCCTAGCCTCTCTCTCTATCTCTCCAGTTGCAAACCGTCGCCTTTCTCTACATCCTCTATCTCTCTATATATCTTCTGTGTTATTGTTTCATATATATAGATATATAAGTATATGCATGTGTAGAAGAGGAAATGAATTTTGATATTATTAAGACATAGAGAAAAACAGATCTTTGTTCAGATCTGTGTTTGCTATTGTATATGAAAATAGATCTGAAATTTATATGTATATATACATATATATGAAACATATCACTCTTCAGATCAAGAGTATAATATGAAGGAGATTTTTTTTCTTCTTTTATAATTACTTTTATTATCTTCAATTGCAAAAAAGAAAATTTAATTTTTGGGTTTTCCTTCCATTCTTTAAATTAGAATGATATACCATATAGTTCTATCTTAATTTTTTTATTTTTTATTTTTTTTAAAAAAACTAACTAACTCGGGTAACCCGCCTGACCCGGACGGGTCGGGTTTGATTCAACCCGATTTAGAGTCGGCCGGGTTGCAGCCAACCCCGGGTTGACCTCGGGTTCGGGTTGGACCGGCCCAAGTTGTACCCCTACTTTAAACTAGTAGTATTAGTATATAAAGCATTGAGAACTAGATTCCTAGTCATGGACATTGCTTTTGACTAGAGATGGCAATGGGGCGGGTCTTGGCGGGTATAACCTGCCCCGTCCCCGAACCCAATTATTTTTCCCCACCCCGCCCCGTACCCGGCAATTCCCCGCCCCGACCCGATTAAGTATTATTTTTCCCCAAATAACAATAAAATCCCAAAATCAAACTTAACTATTAGAGATCAAAATCAAACAATAAATCTATATGAAATTAAAATCAAAGATTTCAAAAGCATAATAAACAACCCGTCAATACATATTTATTCATATATATAGATATATATATATATATATAAATATATATAGTTAATCGCGGTGGGTTCGGAGCGGGGCGAGTGTGCCCCATACCCGCCCCGATTATAATCGGGGAATTGTTTTTTGCCCCATACCCGCCCTGGTTAGCTAAACGGGACGAGGCGGGGCGGGTTTTTCTGCCACCCCTACTTTTGACAACATATCTTTCCAATAATCAACCACTTCTACATGCTCACAGCACTAATGTGAACGCGTCAAGGAATGAAAAGGTCAACCAAAAGAAATAACTTTAAATAGTACTTCTAATATAAACATAAATGCAACAATAGCATAAGCAATTCCACAATCAAAGACACAAAATTTCTAATCAATCATCTAAAGTCATATGAAATTTTCAACTATAATTCAAATCACTAGCCAAGGTTCCAAAGTTCTCTAAGCAGAACAAAGAATCTACCATGATAAACTAGAACTATATATCAGTCAAGTACATCAATTTATGATATGGCTCCAACACTATCGAGGAAGAGAACATATTTTTCCAGTCATAAATTTTAACGATGTATATTTATATCCTTCAATACGCCCCTCACTTGTGACCTTTTGGTTGAAATAAAGGTTTTTCAACAAAGGGTGACGGTGAGGTTCGAAGACGAGACATTTGGCTCTAATACTATGTTAACAACCAACTACTCTAAAAGCTTAAGCTGTTAGAGAGGGTGTAAGTTAAATATTTATATCCTTCAACAATTTAGGTAACAAGCAATAAGGGGAAGGGCTGTCAATGGAAATAAAATGGATAATCCTAAGGAACCTAATAACTAAGTTTCAATCAACCAACACCTAAGCCAATCTTAGGACAGGGCAGTTTACACTGAGTTACAAATACATTCAGAAATTATATTTTGTATTTTCTTAAGAGGAAATCTAACTCAACATCGGGTTTCATCAAATGCCCTTGTTCTAATATCTTCTTAAGTATCATCTGGAGTGAATATACCCAATATCCCAAAAAAGCACCCTAGCTTGCTACGGTGTTCATAAACCAAAATTAAATATATTTTAGCTACGGTGTTCAAGCAACCGGTGCAAAAACACCAAAAACGTCAAATTGGTATTTTTATTTTTTCATGAAACGATTCAACTATTCAGCTGCAAAACAAACAATTCAGCCCAAAAATTACACTGGTTTCCAGCCAAAAACAAAGTGCATGCCAAACGGGGCCTAACTCGAACACAAACACAAATCAAATACAACAAAAAAGTACATATATAAACAAACAAACCAGGAAATTTTTTTTTAACAAGACAATAATAATTAACAAGAAAACTGAAATTCAAGTGACAAAAAAAAAAGGGAATAAATGATAAAAATGCAAAAATGATGATGTACCTCTCTGTACTCCGCCAAGGTCGGCACCGCGCATAAACATGTTGATGTGGTCTGAGAAATTCAAAGAGGTGACGAAGAACATTGAGAACCATAAAAAGAGGCAAACAGTTATTAAAGACCAACCACAAATGACTCTGCCTAGCCCTTCTTCAATTCCTTCAGCAAATGCCGGAACCCATAAAACGGGTGAGGATGGTACTAGCATCAACACTAACACCGCACCGTATATCGCTACACCCACCCCTAACTCCACCAAATTCCAATCCATCACCGTCCTCTGTTGCTAACAAAATCTAATTCTCCCTTCTTTATATGTATATATATATGTGTATATGAGTAAGGTATATATGTGTGTATATATATATATATATTAGTTGTTGTTGCAATGGTTGAGCATGAGAGTAATTCAATAAGTAACAAACAAAAAAGAAATCAATGTAAAGCAGTCAATGCTGAATTTCTGATACTGATTCTGAGAATAGTACTCTGCTACTCTGGTACTGGTAGCATGGTTCGCCGTAACAGCCCGTAACGGGCTGTTACGTAACGGTTTTACGGCTTGCCGTTACCGTTACGGCACCGTTTCCCATTTCCCGCATCCGTAACGGCCGTTACGGTGATCGGGACCCCGATTTTTACCGGTTCCGAAAATATCGTAACGGTTAACACAATTTAAGTTTTTCAAAAATTTGGATTAAAAATCTTTCTATTATGTATATGATATGATAAATGTTACTCCATCAGTTACAAAGAGAAGATGATCTACTAATGATGAATCAAATGTCCACTGAAGATACAGCTCAAAATTGACAATTTTTTCATGAACCCTAACTAGAGCAACAAAATCCACCACGAAATTCATTTTGGTGGTGAACCATGTATCTTTTTAAAAATTATTTTACATTGTTGAAAATAAATTATATCTTTTGTGATTTCAAATTTTTATTTATTTAAATTTAAATTTAATTTAATAATATCATAACAAGTATATCATAAACATTCAAATAACGACGACACCATTAGATTTATTAATAATTCATTTTTTGATATTAAAATTCTTTAAAAAATTAAATAAAATTTACTTAAATCTACCAAAAAATCATCTTTATTCATTCATGTTGCCAAAAGTATTCAATTAGAACATTTTGGGTAAGATGTGCAAGATTTTAAAAAATTCACGCTTGCGATAACCGCGTCCCGTTACGTAACCCCGTTACGGCGAACCATGACTGGTAGTACACTGATTATAGCCAAAGCTATTAAAGAAATTACTTTTAACTTCCCTTGGAATTTTACTTTATTACTCTTCTTATAGTTTGGGAGATTCAACTCCAGAAAATGTATTACAATTAGGGGTGGCAATTTGTGTCGTTGTGTCGTGTTTGTTTTGGGTAGAAATGGGTTATGGCAAAAAAATCTTACTTAATATACATGTCACCCAACCCATTATTTGTAACCCGACCAAACTCATGTAATATGTTTAATCTATTTAATATAGATATTAAATTAAATTTGACACGATTCACACGAAATGAACTATTTAACCTGCTTGTCAAAAAATAATAATTTGAATTTGACACAATCCAATTACAATTTATTGATATATTTAAACTCATGACCAATTAGAGAACAAAAAAATAAATATAATCGTATCAAACGAGTTATTCTGGTTACTCGACTTTAACCCTAATCCGACACTAATATTTTCGTGTCGTCTTCGAGTCGACCCTTATACAGTTTGAACTCTTTTATGATCAATCATAACCCTTTTATTATATGTTGTGTCCGTGTCGTATCTCATTTGATAGTTCTAATTACAATAGCACCAAAAGTATCCTCTATCTAGCATAATTTTTCAAATAAAAATAAAATAAAATGCTTCTCTTTCTTCTCCCTCTCACCAACATTAGCGTTCTCTCTTCATTCTTTGTCTCTCACACACCTACATACACATCACTTAACTCTACATTACATTTATGTATGTAATTACTGATGAAACTGAAATATTTTACGAGTTAGTGATTTTTAAGTGTATTTCGAAACTCATCTCGTACACTTCAATATTCAAGTCAGTGTATTTTACGACTTAGTTGTTTATAAGTCAAGTCAGACACCCATGAGTTTTAATAACTGAATAGGTTTCAAAATTCAAATGAACCAACACCAACGCACATTTGTGTGAATCAAATCAAACTCATACCGACCGACTGTGATTGGTGTTCCAAGTAATTTACCCAGAAAATATTTCGGACCAAAGAGAAAAGAAAGTAAACAAAGGAATCAAATATTACTCTAGATAAGAAAGCAACCGACCGACTGTGATTGGTGTCTCTACACATCCTTGTAAAAATATACGTATATACAGTTACTTGCAGTCCTTAATAATCAAATTTTTTCTTTCAATGTTATTGACCCAAATGACCAAATGAAGCCCATGGGGACTTGGAACAAGTTAATGATTAATTCTCAGCACCTGAAATTAATGATCGGGTAAATTTTCAGTGGTCCAAACGGAATGTAGTCAGTGGAAATTGAAATCCAAGACCTAATACTTCTTGAGACATTAGATCTAAATTCCTGCATTTTCCCAACTGTACCACCCGTTCGTGTTGAAAGTAGTTGTTATTTATGCACTAATACACAAGTAGGGTAAGCAATCTCAGTTTTGGAATTTCAATAAACTTTTGCTGAATAATAGTGTTTTTAATTACATTTATTTTGAAATGTGAAATTTAAGTTAGTTGTGTTGCGAGTTAGTCTTAGTGTGAAGGTTTATATTACTGGAATTCACAATTTCTTCATTATCGATACTTGAAAGAATGACTTGAATTACAGTTGCAATTTATTGTGCTTAGGTAGGCCAAATTTGTAATCACTTCATGTTCTCTATCCACATAGCCAGAGCCTTTGTGAAGCTGAATTTAGGGCTTTAACTCCTCTACAACTCATGCTTTTCACTTATTATTGCATGTTCCCTAAAGAATTAGAGGCTTTGCAATTTTTTTATAAAACCGAATTATAGGAGGGCTTAGAGTTTATTTTTTTAAAATAAAAATCAAATCAAATCAAAATCAAAAATCAAAACATGAAATAGTTTTCTGAGATCAAGAATTCAAGATAACCAGAGGGTATAAGTAGCTTTCGTTGGGTGTAACAATGGTGTGTTCTTTTTCTTGTTAAGTTAATTTAAATGAAAAAAGGAAAACAAAATGGTACCAATAACTTCTTAAAAAAAAGTCAAAACTGTCTTAAATATAAAATATTTTTAAAAAATTATTTTAAATTCACATCTCATACGAACAAGCGCCTCAATTTTAAACTTAAATATGAATCTTGGAAAAATGTTTTGAAAAAGTAAGTGTATAGCAACTTCTGCTAAATGCTTATGCTTTTTTTCCTTTCCCCTTTTGTGTATAAGTTGAAGTTTTAGGAGCTCCGACAAACAAGGCGTTATTTATCCATCAATACATCATCTTTAGTTGCATAAAAAAACTTTCTTAGGCCCTGTTTGGAAAGGGGTGTTTCTGTATTTGTTTTTGTTTTTTTCTAATGTTCATGAAAAAATTCATGCTTGGCACCCATTTTTCCTAAAACATTTTTGTGAACAGTTGGAAGAACAAAAATAAATTTGGATCAAAATCAAATAACACAAATTTGGTCTTTTTATTTTATTTTATTTTTGGGTCTTCTCTCTCACACACACATACAAAACCCACCGCCACCGCCGTCATCACCACTGCAAATACACACACGTATATATATAAACACATAACCACCACCACCACTGCAAATACACACATGTATAGATATATACACACACCACAACCACCTTCGCAACCCACCATCACCACCATTGGAATTGTAACCCCCAATTCGAAACCTCAACCACCAATTCAACCCACCACCACCACCACCGCCTCTCTTTGTCGAAACCCCCAATTCGTGTGTGTGTGTGTATATGTGTGTGATAGAAACAAAAATAATTTTTGCCCCAAATAATATTTTTGTTTTTTGCTTTTAGAGTGAGAAATAAGAACAAATACAAAGTCTATTTTTATATTTTAGGGTGTGAAACAAATACAAAAACAATAAATTTCCAAAACGGACCCTTAATAAAATATACTCCACAACCCACAAACCACAAACATCGGCTTTGTGCCCATTTTAAGTTATACCAAGTTAGAAAAAAAAAACCTAGTCAAAACTACTACACTCAAATCTTGAGTTGTACCGAGTTAAACAAACAAAAACAACTGATTTCTAGCATCTTCACACTGAGCAACTCAAGAATAACAATGTCAAGTAAGAATAAGTAAGAAATTAGTGATATGATACAAAAACATTGAAAGCAAGAGATATAGAAAAATATAATAAAACACAAAATCAAATGCCACTATGAATCTTGAGCCACAATCTGTACCTGAAATGTGAGAGAGAGAGAAAGTGGTGAGCTTGGGAAAGCGCAATTAATAACACTCTAATTAATCGACAATATTGATCACCATATATCTAACAATTAATTAACAAAGATAAATAATAATGAAATAAAACCACGTGACTATACTAAATTAATTATCAATCTCCGCGGTACCTCTTAATAATCTCTGGCACTGCAACAAAAACATGATGAACAACCAGGGCAAACGGATATAACACAAACAGCCCCATCACAAGTATAAAAATGGGTTCGAAAACACCGAAACTTATCCTCGGGTCTAGTATGAAGCTTCCCACTGGTATTGCAATCACCATGACACCATCACAAGGCAAAACACTGTACCAGCCACTAAGAACGCCTTACTCGAGCTCCTCTCGTCATATATGAACGTCTCCACAGCCTCGCCAGCCATCTTATCTGCAAAATTCACAGAAATTGTAGATTTTGATCACTATGAATCTCAATGTGTGTGTATATATAAATATATATATGTGTGTGTACATAAAGAGAGAGACCCTCTAACCAGGATATCACTCCCCATACAACTAGGACAATTGCAAAGTTGCCTCTTTTGTCTTTTGCTTTCAATATTAATACACCGGTAAAGTGCGTTAAGCCCTTCACTATTTTTTTTCTCTCAACTAACCTCCAAACTATATTTTTTATACAAAATTTTCTAAACTATCATAACTTTTATAATTCATTACATTTCATTATAACACCGTTAGTTAAATTATGATAATTTGTACTCAGATCTCCTGAGGTTTTGGTCAATTGCACTCGCCCCCTGATATTTAATTTTCCTTGCAATGACACCCCCTAAAGTGGAGAAATGACTGGAATGCCCTTGCGTTGTCTCCATTATTTCATGAGACAAATATTTAGGTGGTGAAATTACATCCATGCCCCAAGATGAAAACCCTATAATGTATATATATCTATAACAACTATTCTAAAATGTGAGTGGTTGGGAATATTTCCAAACATTTTCTTCAAAGTAAAAATTAATGAATTAATATGTATTAGTTGAAGTGCAACACTATGGAGTATGTCACAACGATATAGAGTAAAATAAAAGGGTTGAAAATATTTCAATACTTTTAAAAATTAATAATAATTAATTAATATGCATTACTTGAAGTGTAATTCTAATGAATATTTCAAAAGATATAGAGTACTAAAGATATAAGACAAGGGATTATAAATATTTTCATATTTTTTTTAAAAAAATATTATTTAATTAATATACATTAATTGAAATGTAATTCTAATGGATATTTCATAAGATATAGAATAAAGATATAAGACAAATATATTTCGGCAAGGAAAACTAATATAACTTAAAATACAAAAATCTGTATATATTTATCTATCTATCTATATACTACTAATAAAAACACAAAGACTCTTTAATATTTCGATTCATTATCACATTTTATGATATAAAAAATTATAATAAGTAAAAATTGTCATTATTTAAAGTGTAAGGGCTTGAATTAACTTTACAAAAAATAATAATAATAAACTATTTGTCATATTTTTATTTGTTATTATTTTATAGTGTAAGTGCTTAAATTAATTTTACACAAAGAATAATAAATTATAAACAAAGAATAATAATAAATATTAAATTAATTTTATCATGTATCACCTTCTAAAATACAAACAAAAAATATTATCATAAATAAAATGTATTATTATTATTTAATGTAAAAGGTCACATTATTAGTTTTAGGGAAAAATTAAAAAATGGTAACTTTTGGGGCCTATATTACAAAAATGACAATTTAAGAAAAATAATTTACAGAAATGTGATAATATTTCAAAAATTATTGTATCCAAAGTACTTGAAAAGTTTTTCAAATTGAGCTTGAGACACAAGGGTTGTTTGGTCTATTAATTTAACCAACATATCGTTTACACTAAAGTAAGGGTACAAAAATCATTTCATGGGGTCTTCACTCCTTCAGGGGGTGTTATTGCAAGGAAAATGAAATCTCAGGAGGCGAATTGACTGAAACTTCAGGGGATCTGAGTGCAAATTATCCTAATTTTAATTAAAGGTGTTATGACGGAATGAGATTAAATGCAACACTTAAATAGTTTAGGGGGACAATGCTTAGTTGAGGGGGGTTAGTTGAGAAAGAGAAGAAAGAATAGGGGAGTTTAATGCACTTAACCCTTAATACACGTTACAGAGACAGACACACATAAACTAATTTGGTTTTAATTAGCAAAATCATACAAACTTAGATCCGAACCAATATAAAATACAACTGAGTAATTATAACATATATAAAAGACGTACCTGGAGCTATTTATGTTTGGAAAGGGGTTTGTCTGGTCTTGCCTTGTCTGATTTTGTCTGGTCTTGTCTTGAATCTAAAACTCTGTTTGGTAAGCAGTCTGGTCTTTCTGGTCTGGTTTGAGAAAACAAAAACTTTATATATATATATATTAGTTTATATATTATTTTATGTATATAACTTTATATATTATTAAATATATATAATATATTAAAAAATATTATATATATTTAATATATATATTTAATAAAATTATTCTATATATTATTAATATATATTATTTTTTAATTTTATATATATTTATATATATATTATTTTTGAATTTATATATTATTTTTTATATATTAAATATTATTTTATATATATTATTATAAATATTCTATATATTATTAATATATATTATTTTTTAATTTTATATATATTTATATATATACATTATTTTTGAATTTATATATTATTATATATATATTTAATATTATTATAAAATAATAATATATAATATTCGATATATTATTTATATATACATTATTTTTTAATTTATATATCTTTAATAATATTATTTTATATATATATATTTAATAATATTATTTTATATATATTATTATAAAATAATAATATATATTATTAATATATATTTGCCCTATATATATTTGAGGGTAGATTTGTCATTTCGCTTACTCTGTTACCCTATTTGACGGCAGGGGGTGTGTGTGATAAAAGGTTTCAATTTCAAGGGAGGTCTGTGATAAATTCCAAACCTCAGGGGAAGTCCCTGATATAAGGGCAAACCTTAGGGGAGGTAACTGTAAAAAACTCTATATATAAAAGAAGACCACTAATTAATGTTGGTGGTAAGTAGTTTGATTCACTTCATTAGAAAAGATATGACATTCTACCAATATATATATTTTTTCAAATTTTATTTTTTGAAATATATATATATTTCGAATATTATACTACCTTTGTCCCATATTAATTGTCCACTATTGCAACTTTGTTTGTACAGTTTGAATTTCAATGCAATTTAACATTTCATTTTCCCCAACTACCATTCTTCCACTAATTTTAAACAAATACCGAACCCCATAATACTATATCATTAAGGGCAAAATTGAAAATTGCACACTAGTCAACCCAAATCAATAAAATGTTAAAAAAATCCAAATTAGACAACTATTATGGGATGGAAGGAGTATATGTTTTTCAAAATTTTTATATATTTTTTCGAATTTTATATATTTTCGGAATTAATATTATTTTTTTGAATTTTATATGCTTTTCAATTTTTAATTTAGGGGTAAATGTGTCATTTATGAATTGAGAGGGTACATTGCACCCAATTGATAGTTGGGTTTTTTGTAGTTGAGGGTGATTTTTTGCTCTTAAGCAATAGTTGAGGGGGGGTTTGTGCACTTTACCCTATATATATATATATATATGCATATATCTCAGCCGATATATATATAACAAAACCTACCCTAGAGTAATGCACCGAATTACATAAAACCAGAAAATAAAGCGCACGGACCTGTAGAAAACTGGGAGGAGACCCCTTTGGGAATCATTGTTTTTGTTTCTGTTTTGGGAAGCAAAAAACAAGAACAATTTTTGTTCTTGTTCTTATTTTATCACCCAAAAGAACAAGAACAAAAAACATGTTTGAGGCCAAAAAACACACACATATTCTCACACACATGAACACACACATATTCTCTCTCTTCACTCTTCTCTACCAACACATCCCCCACTGAATCATCAACCTCAATTCCCCCAAATTCACCGTAGATCTGACCCACACTCCTCTAAATCTAAACCCTAATCCACCAATGGAGGAGGCATTGGAGATGGTTTGCGCCAAAGACACCAAGGAGCGAATGGCCGAAGTTGAACACCTCCACCAACTACTAGAGGCCACCAGGAAAAGCCTCTCGTCATCGGAGGTCATTTCGCAGATGGTGGAGAGGGGTTTGATTTAGGGTTTGTAGAGTCAATTTTGGGGTTTCGATTTAGGGTTCGGAGAATCAATTGATAGTGGCGGCTATGGTTCTCTATGTATATATATATATATATATGTATGTGTGTGTGTGTGTGTATGGATGTTCAATTTGGGGGTTTGATGGTGATCGAATGTTGTTGTTGGGAGTGGTGAAGGGTGGGGGTGGTAGCAATGGCGTTGGTGGTGGGTGAGGGTGGAGGTGAAGGAGTTGCAGAACTGTTCGTTCCTCTCTACCACAAATTTATTTTTTTGGAAAATCACAAAGAGAACAAAAAACAAGTTTTTGTTATTCCTTGTTTTTCTAATATTCACGAAAACACTTTCCAAATTGAGAACATAATAAACATTTAAAAGGGTTGTCAAACATGTTTTGTTTTCCTGAACGGTGCCAAAAAATAAAAACAAGATTTCTAAACGGAACCATGTTCAAAGTTCAAACCCTAATCTATATGATCTGGGACAAAATCCAAGTTTGTACGTAAATACTAAAAAGTAAAATATGAAGCGCATCAAACTTTACTTAATAGGACCAGACCAAATTATATGGATTGGCCCAATGAAGCCCATTTAGATGAAACAAGCCCAATGAACCTTGCAGATCAAGCACAAAGTGAAGGAGGCTAACTAGGGTTGTAAAAAAACGGAAATAAATAAAACTGGACCAAAATAGTTTGGCATGTTTTTAATGGTTGGATTCAGGCATGAAAGAATGGTAGATTGCCTAAGAAGATTCATACTCATCATAATGATTGTTGACGTAATTAATATAAATGAAGAAGTTATTATTTAAAATTTATATCTAATAATCATTGTGATAGGCGAGTATGCCTTCTCAACAGGGAGCAAGAGATGAAAAAGAGATCATATCATTACACTTCCTCTCAATATTTATAGTATTTATAGTATATTGCATTACACAATAATGTACAAATTTCATTACCTTAATCCTCACGAGTTTCATTAGATACAATGAAAAATCACTGCAAACTTGTTTAAACATGTTTTCCTTTTAATTATTTTATATTGGAAAAAAATGAATGAGTTGATTCCAACACAAACCCTGAAACTTAACATAACTAAAACAAAGTTTCACTATGAATCTCATTATCTCAGTGTGTGAGTATATATATGTGTATGTACACACACATATATATATATATAGCTGCGTAGAATTAGGGCTTTTTTTGGGTTCGAAATTAGTTAATTACCCCTCAATGCTTACTCTATCCTTTTAACAGCAACTTTTCTGCTGTCTAATACTATTTATTAAAGCTTCTAAATATATGCTAGCAATTCTTAATTTTGTTGTAGTGCGACCGGCTCACAATCTTTTTTAAATTGGACAAAAAAAAGTTATAGCTCTATGTTTATTAAGAATAAAAATTCTGAAATTCCAAGTAAATAGGCACTCAAAAAGTAAAAACAAATTCACTATATGCGTGCTAAACAATATGTAATATACAAAATCATCAAAATTTGAAATTCTTTATTAAGATTTCTGAAATTCCAAGTAAATAGGGTGACTGATTTGTTTAGACTCAAAAAGTTATTTTTTTCACTATATGCGTCCTAAACAATATGCAACATACAAAATCATCAAAATTTGAAATTCTGAATCCAAACATAAAGTTAGTGTTCACTCCGAAAAATAATATTCATCACCGGCCGAATAACAGGGCTGATAATAATAATTATTTTCGTAGGATTCCGAAAAATAATAATCATCGGCCGAATAGTAGGGCCGATAATTTTCTTCGTATCCGTAGGGTGCGGGCGTGCCAGAACCGGTGACGGAGTTCAACCGGTTCAAAAGGAACGGATCTTCGTCTCTTTTGAACATGTGGAATAGAATTAGGCGATTTACGAGAGAGAACTCAACTCTCGTGAAGGGTTCTGATTGCCTCAGCAAAGAGGACTTTTGGGTAACCAAAAGAAATTGCGAAAGGAATTGAAAAAGTGCAATTGTAGCATGAAATTGAAATAAACTGATATTGAAGGAAAGCATATAAATGACTGGGAATGTAAATTTGCAGGAAAGTAAATTTGGTATTGAAAGAAAGCAAACAAATGACTAAACTGAAATATAATGAAAAACTGTCATTGTAGCAGGGACAATTTGTATTTGATCGTGAACCTCTGTAAGAGAGGTATACGTACATTATTTATAATGAAACTAACCTAAAGATAAACTAGAAATAAACAAACAAATAAATAAAAGATAAAAACACCTAAATTCTAATCTTATTTAAACACTTTAACCAACTCAACTACATCTCTTTTTCAAAAGTGTCCAATGATCCATAAACTTTGTAACCTTCTAGTTTTAATCAACTTCATGATATGACCCATTTTCAACCCATCTTCTAACCCATTTTCGCAGCCCATTTCAGCCCAACTTCTGGCCCATTTCGCAGCCCATATCTGGCCCGATTTTGGCCCATTTTCGCAGCCCAAAACAGCCCAGTTTTGGCCCATTTTCGTAGCCCAATTTCTGCCCAGTTTAAGCCCAAATTCCAGCCTGAAAAACAGCCCAGTTTAGGTCCGAAACAGTCCAGTTTTGGCCCATTTTCAGCCCGCTTTGCAGCCCAGTTTTCAGCACATTTTCCAGCCCAAATTAGGCCTGAAAACAGCCCAGTTTCTGGTCCGAAAATCAGCCCAATTTTGCCCAATTTTCGGCCTAGTTTCGGTCTGCTTCCGTTGCCATGTGTTGACTCATTTAGGGTGTCAACAGTTAGTTAATATAGATTGATTGTGACATTACTAAAATTAAAATTAGTTAAAGTGAAAAATTAATTGAATTAGCTACTCTAAAAAATAAATGAGAATTACCTACTCTAAAAAATCACTAAGAACATACCTTTGAGCTGCTTCTAGGTGTTATCATAGACGATGGAATGGAGTACCTTGATAGTAGGGTTTTGTAGTTAGAGAGATGAGGGATTGCATAATTTGCATTGGACTTGATATATTACAATTAGGTTTTTTTTTTTTTTTCACTATTACAATTAGGTTTACCTATGCAAAGTTGTAACTCTAATACAATTAGGATTAGAATTATTATGGTAGATAGGATTAGGTTTACATGTGCAAAGTTGTTCCCTGTACAATTAGGATTAGAATTGTTATGGTAGATATGATTAGGAATAGGATTGTCCTAGATTTGCTGTTAAACAGAATTGAGATTGGAGTATACTAATCTATTTAGATGTCCGTTTAATTATATTTGTTGATGAAAGTATATACATAAATTAGAGTTATAGAATTTAATTAAAATTAATAATTATAGTAAATTGTAGTTATATAATTTAATTAAAATTTATAAATATAGTTCTAGTACAAATTAAATTGAAGTTATAGAATTCAATTAAATTTTGTAATTATAATTCAAGTATCTGGATTGAAAAATCTAATTCAAGTAGAATTTTGAAAAATCACATAGAAAATTTACACCAAACTTTATTCACACTTATAATAGTGTATATATATAGATATGGATAGATAGATGTAGATACTGTGTATTTAGAACAAAACTACCGTAGAGCAATGCAATTGCCGAATTACATAAAACCAGAAAATAAAGTGTACGGAACTGTAGGAAACTGGGAGGTGACAAATAGATGTTCAAACCCTAATATATCTGCAATATGATCTGGGACAAAATTCAAGTTTGTACGTAAAAACTAAAAAATGAAGCGCATCAAAGGTAAATACTGAATAAGACCAGACCAAATTATATGGATTGGCCCAATGAAGCCCATTTAGATGACACAGGCCCAATGAGCCTTGCACAAAGTGAAGGAGGCTAACTAGGGGTGCAAAAAAACGGAAATAAATAAAACCGGACCAAAACAGTTTGGTATGGATTTTAATGGTTGGATTCAGGCATGAACAAACAGTAGATCCGACCATTGGATGTACCGGAACGGATTTTTTCAGTTTCTTAGAAAAGGAACCGAACACCGGAGTCCAGTTCGGTTCCGGTTTCATCTATTTAAAAAAAAATAATAATAATAAATATTAAATATAAAAAATAATATAATTATAAATTAAATTAAGAAAATATTTTCAAAATTTTATATAATACTAATAAAAATATATATATAAAATAAAAGAGTAAAAACTAGAATTAAACCTAAAATTTTAATTCTTTAATTTTTGAAACCGAATACCTTAGTTCCCACCTATTTTAATTTGATTCGGTTCTTGAATACACTTAATTTGACGTTATTGACATAAACGAAGAGGTTACATTTAAAACTTAAAAAATTATATCCAGTAGTATTGTGATAGGTGAATATGGTCCCTCCTAATATTTATAACATTATTGCATTACACAATAATGTATCAATATATATACATATATGTAC
Organism: Cornus suecica; assembly: GCA_963922005.1. Classification (NCBI taxonomy): domain Eukaryota; kingdom Viridiplantae; phylum Streptophyta; class Magnoliopsida; order Cornales; family Cornaceae; genus Cornus; species Cornus suecica. The sequence continues at coordinate 17,669,620 of OY998242.1, read as the reverse complement.
ACACATTTTGGAGGTGGTCTCAATCGGCAAGTGAAGGGGGGAGAGCGAGAGAGAGAGAGGAGAAGATGTCGACGATGCTGAAAGGAGGAGCGCAGAGGACAGTACTGATAACAGGAGTGAGCAGAGGGATGGGAAAAGCCCTAGCCCTAGAATTGGCAAAGAGAGGACACACCATCATTGGTTGCGCTCGCTCTCAGGATCAACTCATTTCTCTCCAATCCCAACTCTCCTCTCTCCCCTCTTCCAATAACCACCTCTTCATGAATGTCGATGTGGTCAGTCACACACTCTCTCTAAATCTCCACACACACACATATATATACACACACATACACATTCTTTGATTGTTTGTGTAATTGTATATATATATCGATTTGTATGTTGTTTGAATTTGTTGGTTTATTCAATTATTCTGTTTTTTTTTTGTACATTGTCTGTGTGGATGATGTGGTTGGGGAATTTCTGTGAATTAGTTTCCGTCTCATTGTATAATTTTTTTATGCTCTCTCTTTCTCTCCCATTCACTGTCTCTGAAACTGTATTGCCTTGTGGTTTTGTTCTTTTGCTTCTGGGTTTTGATGCTTTGTGTTTGTTTTGCCTAATTTACTCTTTGTTCTGTGTTCTAAGGCAATATTGCTCAGTCTAGTAGCTGTCTTTTATTTTCTTAATATTCTTTTTGATGATTTAGTTATTTTATTTGTTGACAATTGATAATTGCATTCCTGACCCCTGTTCCAGTCTAATTGTTTTTTTGGGTATCAGTTCTTTTTCCCTCTTTAATGTGCTAATTTGATTTTTCATTTTTTTTTTGTGCTTGCCATTTTTGGGTATGGGATAAATATTAAAAATTAGTGCTGCCCAAAACTCGAGAACATAAAATTGTGTGTGCCTGTTATATATGGTAACTAAATAACTTCGGTAACTAAATGAATTCGTGTTTGTAGAGGTCAAATAGCAGTGTTGAAGAGTTGGCGCGTGCTGTGATGGAGAAGAAAGGCGTTCCAGATATCATAGGTACACCGATTCCTTTTACTCATGGTTGTTCTTTTGTTGCTCGTGTGCAATTTGGATTTTACTTGTAATATTCTTCGACTTCAGCCTCTCAGTTGGAGTTCGTTTGGTGATTTCTTCTAACAAGATTAAAACCACATAGAATAACAACAAATGACACCTTTTGGGGTAATGGGATTGGTTAGAGTCTAACTGACAATCATGAGCTCTCGAGTTCAATTTCTCCCTCGTATACATCTCAATATGGGATGGTCTTGTTGGTACACCATGGATTCCGAGGAGAAGAGAAACAAAGGTTTGATGATTTCCTAACCTCTCAAGGAATTGTATAATGATCATATTATAGAGCCAATTCAAGCACAACTTTCTATGACAAAGAATCAACCTCTGCGTTACCCCATGTACATATGTATCCGTCTGATACCTGTGTCCAGATAAGTGGACAAGTGAATGATCTCCCTTAATCAGTGACCACTACATTGGAAAATAAAAGAATATTTTGCACACAACTCAAAGTCGAAACCCTCGTATAAATTGCAAATGATCCCCAGCTAACACAATTTTCGGGGACCTCTCCTGCAGCAGGTGGTGGTTGGGGGAATAGGTACCTGCTCATAGGAAACACTGCTTATCTACCTTTAAGAGCAGCATTAGATGGTATCGATCAGATGATTGGAATAACACGTAATATGTTATTGGATCATTGTCAGATTGAATGGCCCCTAACCAGCTTTGGGTCTGTGAGTTATTGATATGTGGAATTTAGGTTGTAATTAGGTTGGCAACTCAATCCTACCCAGAAGATTAGCTAAAAGATCAGATTTGGATCAGAATAGCTCTATTGATAGGCCTACCTTCCTCAAAGGCTAAATTTACCTTTGGTCCGGCCCATGTTTCTCCTCAGAATTCAAGTGCTTTACCACTATTAGGGTGGGGGTGTACTTTCTAGAGTAGGCGACTGCTGATACAATTGGACTGCTAAAACTTATCAGCATGTCTAATTTTAGTACACTTATCATTTAGCGGATTCAACAAAATGGCCTTCTATTAATTTTGATGATTGGATATCTCTATCAATGAAAAAGGGGTGCTTCAGATTGGGAGTAACCACTTGTGGCAAGGCAAAACTTGGGGGGAAGGACAGTAACTTCCAAGCACTTTTATTTACTCTTTAGCTAACTTTACAGAAGAAATTCATCGTTTAGATTTACATGTGCGTCTGTCTGTAACTTGTTGTTTTCTTCGTTGGTATATATTATAAGTAGCTAGGATAGGTCATATTTTTTTCCTTCGATAATCAGTCTTTATAATAACCATAAATGGTCCTACATCATAGCTAATTTAGGGTGTTTACGTGTTCTAAGTCCCATTTTGTTTTTATCCAGTGTCAATTTTTCCCCATGAAAATAATTTTGGTTTCCATCGGCATCTCCTTATATAATCATTTAGCCAGACCATGTACGTGACATGCGTATTTTCCCTTAAGCTTCCTCTTGTGCCTGTAATAAAACCTTCGGTTAGATTATGTATTTAACTTATTAAATGCATTGTTCCTAAAAGTAGAGATGATAAATCTTTCCACACTCTACAAGATCTTTCTTGCATGGGCAGATTCAGGAAGTGCCAAAGCAGGTTTCTATGTATCGGTAAGCCATAAAATGTTCCTCCTTGTTTCCTTTATTTCCAGAGAATTGAACTGTCTTTTTGTGTGATTGAAAACTATTTCATGAATTTGGAGATTACATCACCTCGTACATACATCCCTATATCGATATTTAAAGAAAACAAGGATAGATACTATACAAGCCAGATATATGGTTCACAGTCATGGACATGTTCCTAGTTCTAGCTTTACCACATGTTAAATGAATTTAGGTCGGGTTATGATTGGTGTACATATGAGTCTTATAATCTAAGTAAGCTACAGGAGTGAAAAAAACATAATTTTCTGGTGTTTAGTATTATCATCTTTTCACTTCCTGTTAGTTACATCGCTGGTCCCGATGGATGGCAAATTTTAGTATTCTTACAGTGGTCTTCCCCATGTTATTAACATGTCTCACTAATGGATGCATGCAGTTGTATTTTTATGACATTCCATTGACATTGCCTCTCATTGTAAGAGAATATCTGAGTCTATATAAAACTTAACATAAGGGTATGTTCCAGTAAACAATGCAGGGACCATTAATAAAAACAACAGGATATGGGAAGTTCCAGCCGAAGAGTTTGATGCCGTCATCGATACTAATGTAAAGGGGATAGCAAATATGTTGCGTCATTTCACCCCTCTTATGATTGAGAGCAAGCAAGGGATCATTGTCAATATGTCATCTGGATGGGGAAGGTCTGCTGCTGCACAGGTAAAATTTAAAAAGTGGTTGGTGTACTAGCATCTGAAAATTTGTCTTTCATCCATATTATTCTAAGGATCTACAGTGTTACAAGCCTAAATCTTGGTACTGTTTGCAATCAAGCTGAGCTTTTTACTGGGCAGGCCCTATGATCTACAACATGTACGGATATTCAATGTTTTGTGCGAAATCTTGATATGTGTGTGTGTGTGTGTGTGTGTTTGTGTACGTGTCCTTAAGCTTTGTATAATCTCTATACAAAAAAATAAGGCATCACAGATTTAATTTTGAACTCTAGTCTGTTCTGTAAAAGTATTTACTCAGGATGATATTGATAGTCCAGGGTTCAGATTATATTTCTGAGAGCACTGATTTGGTTCTAAACCTAAGTTATTATCAACAGGTTGCTCCTTATTGTGCTTCAAAATGGGCGGTAGAGGGTCTTACCAAGTCAGTGGCAAAAGAGTTGCCCAATGGAATTGCAATTGTGGCACTGAATCCAGGTGTGATAAACACTGACATGCTTGCATCATGCTTTGGCAGTTCGGCAGCTCTATACGAGACACCCGAGTCATGGTATGTTTCTTATTTCTTTCCTCGTATATGTTTTGAATCTATCTATGGTTATTAGTCCGTCACAATCTCATTCTAACTTATACTGAATATATTGCATAATATTGCATATTCATATGTTGTTGTGGGTCGAATCAACTGAAAGAACAGATGCAACCTATAAAAAATATTGCATAATATTGCATATTCTAGTATTGAACTAGAGCCGTTTGGACTCCATAGATTGAAAAGCATCGACCTATAAAAAAACGCATACCTTGATACCTTAAAAAGACAAAAAACAATTCCCAATTTGGTATTTATTTCAATTGTGTGCCATAACTAGGGATGGCGATGGGGCAGGGATTGCACTCCGCATCCCCATGTAACTTTGTTATCCCCAAACCCGCCCCAAAAATGTTTATTAAACGAGGCAGGGCGGGCGGGCGGGGTAAGACTAGGTGGAGCTGCACGGGACGGTTCTTCACTATAAAAGGGTTCCTCTTCTACAAATGAAATAATGTTCAACTCTTCAATTGAAACTTTTAACTTACTATTATTATATAAGCATCAAAGGAGTACATGCATTTTTTATGTAGTTGAGATGAGGTTAATGTGAGAAGAGTGAAAAGGTTAGGAGACTAGGATTCGGTATTTGGTGAAATATGAAAAAATGAAAGAGTTATTTTATATAGAGGGTATAAATATTTTATAATAATATTAAATAGTTTATTAGTAAATAGATAGTATAATCGGGGGCGAGTGACCCCTCCCCATACCTGACCCCATAACCGAGCGGGTTTCAAACACATCCCCATAACTGGGATTTACTTAATCGCTTCTCTAAACTCATTCAAAACGGGTCGGGACGGGGTGCTTTCTGGGCGGGGTTTTTTGTCATTCCTAGCCATAACTTTTATATTAGATATAAGTGATGTCTGCTGAGGTGCAAAGGAAGGGTGTCATGGGCATTGGCAGACCCAGAATTGTTTTCGACGGGGAGCATGGTTGAGAAAAAAATAGGATAATTTTTTTTTTTTATAAGTAAGAATTTTATAAAGAAAAGGCACCCAATCGGGGAGTGCGTCCCATCAACAAAAGACCCCTAGGACCCAAGAGATCCCAAAAACGGGTTTGATTTACAGTGCACTTAAGGTCTATATAAAATTTCATTGACTAATAAAGTTGAAGCCAACAGATTGAACAGAGCCCTCACAATTTCCGATGCTTATCTAGATCCTTCTTTTCCAACAAATCAGGGCTCTTCTTTGCAATAAATTTCAGAAATGTTCCACATGCCAGCTGGGAACTCCAGCGGTAAGTGACACACATACAATCTTTCACGTACAACCAATTGGGAGTAATCCAAAATGATTTTTGACATGCGTTGTCTAAGGTGTTTGATCTTCAAATTGTCTACGGCTACAGTTAAAACAAGTAAACATTTTTTCTTTAACGGTGGACTTCAAATAATATTATAATGCAATTTTAACGCCTTTTTTTAAAGAATAATAATAAATGAGAATTATGATTGGACATGCGCCCATAACTACATTAGTATGGAACGAGCTTCAGCATTTTATTCCTTATCATCAAAGTTGATTCTCACAATTAAAAGTACGGATGTAAATTCTCTGTGATATGGAAGAACTTGGAGATTAGCGACAAGAAAAAAAGCAACATTGTAGAGTTCATTTCAAGGTGTTAGCAGAATTTCCATCGGTTAGTATAACTATATTAGGGCATTGATGATGTTTTCTCTTCCTCCCCAGTTAGGGTTGTTGCATCCTGTTTGTAGGGTTGCTCTGTTTATGTTTCCTTAGTCTGATAGCTGCTGTTCTGCTATTCCACTATTTGTTGGTTTCCCTGCTATTTGGTGGTGTTGCTGGGTGTATAGCTTGTTTTGTTCATAAAATATGCTTATGGAAAACAAAAAAAGGGTAAAGATTCAGAATGGTTTCAAGAATTCAGTACTGCCTTTTCTAATTGAGTTTACATAATTTCTTATGGAATCGTATGGGAAATGTTCGCTCTGTTCTTCGAATTCCAATACCTGCCAATTTTTGTACCTAAAAAGAGAGGTACTAAAAGAGGACCAACTTCATACCTTGCGCTCTTTTCACCTTTCTCAGTTATTTTTTTAAGAGTGGAATTTTAAAAGAGCATATCACGTTTCCCTCTGGTTGTGATAAAGTAATCGAACAGGAGACTAAATTTAACATCATATGACTGTCCTCTGTGTATATCATTGACGAGGTTAGACTGCATTTGGTTGTTTACCAAAATAACGAATGCATCAAGAGTGTTGCAATTGCGATTGAGTGAATGGACAGATCAAAACGGCATCACAATGTCACATATCCCTCGATGTGGAACTAAGGGATGGGCTTGTATTTCTTGAACCAATTTTATTAGACAATTCCCAATCGCTAAAGTTTTTATTTTGTTTACTCTTCCTAAACTCGTTCCTTTTCTCAACAGGGCTCCAAAGGCAGCTACAATGATACTTAATCTTACCATGGCAGACAATGGTGCATCGCTCAGCGTGTGAAGGGAAGTATATGAACAACATACTGGCATTCAAGTCATACTAGTAATTCTGCAATTTGGCTAAAGTGTAAGATTTGACCTCACTCTTCAATTGGGGAGGTGAGGGGTTCGAGCCTCCTAGGAGGCATTGTGGGTGTAGTGTATGAGTTTCTTATCATTTAAAAAAAAAAAAAAAGGAAAAAAATAAAGAAAAAAATAAAAAAGAAGAAGATTTGATTAGCATGACCGGTCAGAGCCGTTATTATCATGGAATTGATGGAATACATCAGATATCAAAGGTGCTCATACTTGAGAGAGAGAGAGGGGATAAGAAACAGCTATTGGTTTCAGGAGGAGGATGGTGAAGGCCACTTAGGCCAATGAGGTAATTTAGATTAGCAACCTGTAACTGTAATATGGGGACATTTTTTTTTTTTTATTTTTTTTATTTTTATTTTTTGTAATATGGGGACATTGACAGTATAGTTTGTTGGAATTATTATTAGGAGGGTTGCAGTATTAATTCGGTCTTCCCATTATTCTTCTTCTTCCCTTCAAATTTGATGACTTGAGCTACATTTAGATTTGCATTAATTTTCATCTAATTAATTGAATAAAATATTGGTGAAAATTTTAAGATAATTTAAGTAAATATTTAATACAGGTGGATATATTATATGAGAAAAAGTGGTGGTCACCATTTAAGTAATTTTTAAGTTCTTTGTGAACGTATTTTATGAAAAATATTATTATTATCTTCTACATAGTTTTTTGTTTAAATTTTAGATCATAAGTTTTATTATTGTAATAAAAATATTTGTATCAAGTTAATTAATTAAAACATAATTATTACATATAAGTCATTGTTTTTTCATTTGAGAATATATTTATCTAGGAGGATGATGACGACGACGGGGTGGGTGCGTTCCGCTCTGCGCGGTTAGACATTTGTTTGGATTTTATGAGCTTAAAGTGCGCGGTTAGACATTTGTTTGGATTTTTGGATTTTATGAGCTTAAAGTGCGCGGTTAGACATTTGTTTGGATTTTATGAGCTTAAAGTCCAATGACTGTTTCAAATAGAAAAGATAAAGAGAGAACTTATATATCATAAACATAACTACTTATTATATTATCTAAATAATTGAGCATAAAGGAGTTGCTGAATTATGAAATAAATATCAAGCCCAGAAAAAACGAGTTTGAGTGTCTTATATAATATCTTATATACAAATGTTACAAAAATAAAAAAATAAAAAATAAAATCATGTAGACAAGGCTGACGGGTATTTACCGGGTCCCCATTTTGCCTCCCATTCTCAAAACCCATACTTTTTCCCAACTGACCAGTACTTTGTGCCATCTTCACTTAATTGTGCATTTACTTATTTATCATTTTAATATTTTTCTCATTTATGTATTTATTCATTTATCTTTAGTAATAATTAAATATAAAATTAGAAAAACTAAACTAAATTTTTTTGAGAAGTAAAATTAAATTATTTTTTTAATTACTTAATTATAATTCTTATATATTTTTTTAATTTTAATTTTATATTTTAACTCCAAACTTGTTTTATTTATTTTATTTTTAAATTTTTTATATTTTATATGTCATGTTTTAGATTTTATTCCACACTTAAAATTCAATTGTAATAAGCCTAATTGTATTCAAACTCCATAACTAAAATCTAATATAATTTGGATTATATTAAATACAAATAAATTAAAAATTTAATAATAGTAGAAGACTAGAAATTTCACCATTTTTTTAATTTTTTTAATTTTTAGGTTATTGTAAGTGTCAAATTTTACTCACATCCAAAAAGATCCTTTATTCAGGCTCCAATGGCCATATTTATATTCTGATTCCCATACAAACTTTCCTATTTTAGAGAATCATGCTCCTCAAAATAGGGAGTCATGACCCACTTTAATGTTAACTTCCCACTACAGAGGTAGTGGGTTGTTAATTCCCATTTTTTAAGGGATGATGGGCCCGTCCTAATCACTATTGGGCTAATTACTCATACATGGGCCAGATCAGTATTGGGCTTTGAAAATACATTTTGGGCATGTTGAATTTCACTATTTACACTAGCCCCATTCGGGTCGGGTATACGGATCCGTGGGCTTGACCCGAATTATTTTGAATTGATTGTTTTACAGCTGTGCCTGATGACGTCATCTTCATCATTGCGAAAAGGCGTATGGATTTCAAATTTCAGAAAAGCGGCTGCCTGTTCCGCTTTCACCGTATTTGTGGCATTGGGAAACGGCGCGCCCCCTCTGTCATTTAATGTCGGCTGTTGGTATGTCCGATTCTATATAAACCCCTTTGTGGGCTTCACTTTTGATTCTTCTTGCTTCAATTTTTAGGTGATTTAAAAGTGTGCTCTGATCTTCACCGTTGTTCTTATCTTGGCTGCCAGTAGTTCCTTTTTCATCCCGCCGGTGTTTTCTGTGTAAGTTGCCATTTTCTTCTCACCATCTCTGATACTAGTGCCTCAAGATCCACCGAAGAGAATATTCCTCAGGAATATAGGGGGTCTGACATTCCCAGCCCCCCTTCTGCAAATCCATCTTCTTCATCCTCTCCTTCTTCTTCTTTGCCCATACCTAGTCGTCGGGACCTATCTGGCTTGAGAGTAAATGTTTCGGGGGTGGATTATCAGGCGGATGTCCCTGATGCCGTTCCTGTTGGGACTTCTGTTATATCCAATCCGGTAGGAACCGATGCGCCTGAAGGCATTCCCGTTGGACCCTCTACTGAGTCAGCCCCATTCGTAGCCGAACCACTTGAGGCTCAAAAAAGAAAATCTGTGAACCCTAAAAGTCTGAGGAGGGACTGTAAGATCCTAAAAGAGGTGATCCTGATGGAGTATGATCCTTCTCATGACTTCAGGATGGGCGACGGAGTGGGTCTGGATGAAGTGTTATTGTCGGCGCTTCAGATAAAGATGCTTCGATTTCCTCTTCATCCTTTTTTTCACTTCATTTTCTTCACCCTAGGAATAACCCCTCTGCAAGTCAATCCAAACTTCCTCGGGATAATTTCGATGTTGATCTTGATTAACGGGGAGAAAAGGCTATCATTGGGTTTGGCAGATCTTCTGCTTAGTTATAAAATTACAGACTTGAAGGGTTGTGAGGGGAGGTACAACTTTTACCCCTTCAGGGGTCGGGCGATCTGCCATGGAACTGAGAAAACATAGAAGTACTGGAAGGAGAAGATGGTTTTAGTAAAGGGGGCTTGGTTTTATCCATATTCTAGGAGATGGCCGATCCCGAGCGTTTTTAAGCGTTTGGCCCTTCTTCCCTTTTCTTTTATCCATAAGGAATCTTGCCTCTGTTCTGGGTGTGACCAGCTCAGAGCGGATTTTGTTTATAAGTCTTTAGGTTATAGGGATGCAGACATAGTGGCTCAGGATGTAGAGGCCCGTATTTCTTTTTTAAAGTCCAAGATCTGGTCGGACCGTATGTCATGCACTGACCTGCTTACTCCTGCCAATTTGCATGGTATATCCAGGTTAGGAGCCGAGTATAAGATCATGATGGATCCGATCAGACCAGTGATTGAGGATGATGATGATGATATGGAGGGAATAGTTGCGCCTCTAGCTGGTCAAGGACAAGTGCCTCTGGATTCTGACCCTCAGGTTATGACCGCCGCCCTGGCGGGCGATGCTTCAGGGTCTGCACTTGTGCAGACCACTATCCCTGAGTTGTTTCATCCTTCTTCTGCCCGAACCAGACCAGCGGGGGAAGATAGACCCAGTAAGAAAAGGAAACACAAGGGTAAGGAAAAGAGTTTTGCTTCATCTGACCAGTCCGCCTCCAGCCTTACATCCATGTCTGCCATGATAACTCGGGTACAAGGGCTCTGGGCGCCAAAGGAGCTTGAGGCGCAGAGAGAGGCCGACCCTGACCGCCTTGTGCGTAAAACTCCGGGGTTGTTACCGGGGGTATGTCTTTGTTTGATCCCATGTTTTATTCCTGCTTTTGTATACAATACTGATCTATTTTGCCTTGCAATTTCCTTTCTAGGCTCTCTTTAGTGTCAATGCATTATGCCTCGCTCACGAGGCGGGTGTGAATGGGCTGGAAAGTCTGAAGGCAGACTTAGATGAGAAGGATGATCAGGAGAAGGAGCTGAAGGCTCAGCTAGGGAACCTCCCTTCCAGGGTTGCTCAACTGGAGGATGAACTGGCTCAGGCAAAAGATCTTAATGCTAAGCTATCCAATGAAAAGGAGAAACTAGCATCGGATCATGAGACTCTTCAACACCAGTTCGGTATATCCCAATCTTCCCTGGAGATGTGCAAGAAAGGAGGGCTTGACATGCACCAACACTATTCAAGGATGAATAATATAGTGGCTGGTGAATTCTGGAGGAAGGGCTTCATTGTTGGAGAGAAGGACCCAGCGAGGAGAAAGATCAAAGATCCTGATGCCATGGATAGGAAGTTAGGGGTGCAACCTCCATATGCAAGCCCCGAACCTAGCTATGCTCATAATCTTTCTACTGAGTTCCTCAAAGGGTATCTTCCTGCTGACCCTCTCAACCCCTCTATAGAGTTTTTCCCTCCGACCACACATGTAGACTCCTTAGGGAAGGACTTTAGTGGTCCAAGCTAGTTTAGGCTCTTCTATATTTATTTTGTAATGTTGTACTTTGTAATATGTCATTCGGGCAATTTTGTAATACAAGACAACAGTTTTTGCTTTATCAATGGATATTTTTCTTTGCTTCTGTTGATTTGAATCAGGCTAACTAGCCTCTATTTTAATACTTTCTCATGTGTAAGCGTGAGTCGGGCTTATAAGCCTCTGCCATTACACCACTTGGAAAATATTTTTAACTTCATTCATTTGGGAGAGTGAGTTAGGCTTATAAGCCTCTGTCATTTCATGACTTAGGAATTATTTTTAACTTCATTCCTCTGGGAGAGTGAGTCAGGCTTATAAGCCTCTGTCATTTCACCACTTAGGAATTATTTTTAACTTCATTCCTCTGGGAGAGTGAGTCAGGCTTATAAGCCTCTGTCATTTCACTACTTAGGAATTATTTTTAACTTCAGACTATTTGATTGCAAGAAGGATGACCATCTTTTATTATAACCGAGAAATTACAAAGATAACAACATCTAACTGAGTCAGGATAACGAACATGGAAAAAATTATTAAAGATATCAATAAAGCTAGGCTCAGACGCCTCTGCTTAATTATTGTGAGAACGAAATAAATATCAAGGATAGTACTTCTTCAGTCGTGAGGCATTCTGTGAATTGGGTTCTATATTGTCGTCATTATTCCTGAGGCGGTAAGCCCCACGTCCTATGACCTCTGTGACTGTGTATGGTCCTTCCCAATTCTCCCTGAGCTTTCCGATTAACCCGATCTTCTTTCTTAATACCATATCGCCCACCTGGAATTCTCATCTTTTGACTTTTTTGTTAAAGGTGTTCCTGACCCTCTGGTGGTAGGCTGCTAACCTTATGGCAGCTTGATCTCGTTTTTCTTCGAGCAGATTCAGTCCATTAACCAGCTGTTGGTCGTTTATTTCCTCCTGATATAGCTCTGCTCTGGCTGTTGGCACTATTTGCTCTGTTGGAATGACTGCTTCTGTCCCATACGCCATTGAGAATGGTGTCTCTCCTGTAGGGACTCTTGATGTTGTTCTGTAAGACCATAATACCTCTGGAAGTTTGTCTGGCCAAATTCCCTTATGCTCTTCTAGCTTCTTCTTCAGGGTATTCAGTATGGTTCTGTTGGATCTTTCGGCCTGGCCATTTCCTTGAGGGTATGCGACCGATGAGGTTCTTAACTGAATCCCATGTTCATTACAGAATTGTCTGGTCCACTGATTATCCAGATTTGTTCCGTTGTCGATCACTATTACCCTCGGCACTCCGAATCTGCAGATGATATTGGTCCATATGAACTTGATTACATGCCTGTGAGTGATGGTGGAATAAGATTCTGCCTCGACCCATTTTTTGAAATAATCAGTTGCGATCAGTGCTTGATTTACTGATCTGAGAGCCATGGGGAGTGGCCCAACTGCATCGATCCCCCATTGCGCAAATGAGTGCGGGCTGAATATGGGGTTAAGCAATTCTGGTGGCAGATGGATGAAGTCTCCATGGAACTGACACTTTTTGCATCTTCTAACATAGGCTTCAGTGTCATGGGAAAGATAAGGCCAAAAATATCCTTGGCTTAGGACTTTATGGGCCAAAGCTCGTCCCCCCGAGTGATTTCCGCATGACCCTTCATGGATTTCCTTCATTATGGTTGATGCCTCCGAAGGTGTGAGGCATCGAAGGTAGGGACCCCCAAAGGATCTTCTATATAGCTCGCTGTGTAGCAAGGCATATCTGGACGACTTCATACAAATTTTCCGAGCCTCTGCTTTATCATCAGGAAATATGTCGTTCCTGAGGTATTCTGTTATGGGGTCCATCCAGCTCGACTCCCAGGGTATTACGCACACCACATCTGGTTGTTGGATGCTCGGGACATCGAGATAGTCGATCGGGGCGACTCTGGTCAGATCTTGATCATTGACTGAAGCCATGTTGGCCAACCGATCCGCATTTTCATTTTCCTCCCTGGGGATCTAACTGAGGGAATACTGCTCCAATCTGTCCAGCTCCATCCGAGCCAGCTTTTTGTAGGGCTGTAGCTTTTCCCCTGCGTCGTATTCGTCTTGGACTTGTTTCACCATCAGTTGCGAGTCACTGAAAATACGGAGCTTCTTAATACAGAGGCTCTGAGCTAGTCGCAGCCCAGCTAGGAGTGCCTCGTATTCAGCTTCGTTATTGGTGGCAGGAAACTCCAGACGCACTGATTGCTGGATTCGGGTTCCATCTGGTGTTATAATTTCAAGCCCAATTCCTGAACCTGCTGAACCAACTGATCCGTCTACATAGAGTGCCCATTCGGGTTCGTCTGGATCCTGTAGGATTGACTCTGGCTCTGCCTTTAGGAGAAAATCAGCTAAGGCTTGACCTTTGATAACTGTTCGTGGCACATATGTAATGTCAAATGTCTCGAGTTCCAGCGCTCATCTGGTTATTCTTCCCGTTAGATCAGGTTTGGACATGATGGCTATTATTGGCATGGTAGTTGGCACCACGATTGGATGGGTTTCAAAATAGTGCCTCAGTCGTCTCTTCGCGTTGATTAGAGAAAGAACGGCTCGCTCCGCCGTAGTGTATCTGGTTTCCGCATCGGATAGGGACTTGCTGCTGAAGAAGACGGGTTTCTGGCACTTTTTGTTATCCCTTACAAGTGCTGCGCTGGTTGAGGCTGCTGATATGGCAAGGTACAGATGCAATGGTTCTCCTGGATTGGGTGAGGCGAGGATTGGTGGATCCTGGAGGTACTGCTTCAATTTTTGAAGAGCCTCGGCCTGTTCCGGTCCCCATATGCTCCATTTTCCGCCTCTGATTGCCTGAAAAAATGGTCTGCAGCGGTCTGTCAGTCGGGATACGAACCTGCTTAGTGCGGCTACCCTTCCTGTTAGAATCTGGACCTCCTTTTGCGTTTTTGGCTCTTCGCAGCTTATCAGAGCCTTGACTTGTGATGGGATGGTCTCGATTCCTGTTCGGTTGACGATATGACCGAGGAACTGCCCGGATGAGACTTCGAATGAACACTTAGCTGGATTGAGCTTCATCCCGTATTTTCGAAGTGCATCGAACACTTCTTCCAGATGCTTGAGATGGTCGTCTTTCCTTCTGATTTTTACCACCGTGTCATCTATGTAGGCTTCGACTGTTTTCCCCATCTGACTTTTGAATATTCTTCTGACAAGCCTCTGATAAGTGGCACCTGCATTTTTAAGTCCGAAAGGCATTACTCTGTAGCAGTACGTACCTTCTTCTGTAATAAAGGTTGTTTTCTCTTCATCGGCTTGATTTATCGGGATCTGGTTGTAGCCGGAGTATGCATCAAGAAAAGAGAGTCTTTAATATCCTGAAGTGGCATCTACCATCTGATCAATTTTTGGTAGGGGAAAACAAACCTTCGGGCAGGCCTTGTTTAGATTGGTGAAGTCCACACAGACCCTCCATTTCCCGTTCTTCTTTCTGACTACCACAACGTTTGACAACCATGATGGGTACTTCACTTCCCTTATGAATCCAGCTTCTAGCAGCTTTCCCACTTCCTCGGATATGATCTGGTTCCTTTCTATCCCGAACCTCCTCTGCTTCTGCCTTACCGGTCTGACGTCTGGATCAACATTTAGGTTATACTGAGCGACCGAAGGATCCATGCCTGGCATATCGAGATGAGACCAGGCGAACACGTCTGAATTTAGTCGGAGGAAGTGAATTAACCTGTCCTTTTCTTCTTGCTGGAGGTATGAGCCGATAAATGTGACTCTGGTGTGGTTCGTCTGACTAACTTCCACCTCTTTCAGGGGTTCTGTTGTTGCCTGAGTCTCCAAACCCTCTGAGGAAGGGTCTGACTGTAATTGTTATTTCTCGTTGTACAGGGGCTCTTCTGGCGCTTCCAACGCTTGTTTATTTTTTGGGTTTAGATCCTTCATGGATACTGAGTAGCATTATTTCGCTGCTACTTGGTCTCCTGGGATATCTGTCACATCCACTCCATTTGGGTCGAGACACCGCATGACCTGATGGAGTGTCGAAGGAACACCTTGCATCTGATGGATCCACCCTCGTCCCATCAGTAGATTGTATGATGGCTTGACATCTACCACGACGAAAGCTTCCTTCAGGGTTCGGCGTGCCGCTGATACTGACAAATGGACTACACCTATCGGCTCAACGCGTCGTCTGTCAAAACCGGCCAGAGGAATCCGAGCCGGGTGAAGCTGCGATACATCAACTCCGATTTTGTCGAAGGCCCATTTTGTCATGATGTTGGTGCTGCTTCCTGGATCAATCATTACACGTTTGATCAGACAATTAGCTACCAGAAGAGTGATTACCAGAGGATCTTCGTGGGGCGTCTGGATATTCTGCATATCGGCTTTTGAAAACATGATCCTTGATTCTCCTTGGGTGAGGGTTGTTTGGCAGACTTCGCCGATTCGCCTGAGTTTGTGTGTTTTTCTCAGCTTGGACCTTTTGCTTCCTTCGGCCTCCAACACCTCTTCACCTCCTTGGACCATGTGGATTACCCTCACCGGTTGTCCTGATGTAGTGCTATTTGGCTGTGTCCTGTATGGTTTGTCTGGTCCCGGATGATCCTTCATTATGTAATCTGCAAGCTCCCCTTTGGCAATCATTGCCTCCACCTGCCTTCGGAGATTTCTGCAGTCATTGTATGATGACCATACTCGCTATGAAAGGCGCAGTGCTTGGTCATGTCCCTCAGCTCCATCGGTTGTCTGATCGGTGGAGGTGGTCTGAAAATCCCTTTGTTTTTGTTTTCTTGGAAGAGCTTTCCAAGGCTGGTTTTCAGCGGAGTGGTTCTCTCTTCTGTCCATTGACGCTTGTCCAAATTTCTCGATGATGAAGTTTGCTGAGGTGGATCGGGTCGTTGAGGCCTCTGATCCTTCATCCGTTCTTTGGATTTTGCCTCCACCGTTACCAGTGAGGCTCTTCTTTGTTTGACTGCTTCTTCCTCTTCTATTCTGAGGTACCCTTGTGCTCTGGAATTGAGCTCACCAATGTTGACAGGAGGTCGTTTTACCAGTGAATAGTGGAATTTTGTGCCAGGGATGACTGCCATCTGGAATGCTTCTACCGCTGACAATTGGTCGCAGTCATCGATAGAAGACATTTCCACGTTGAACCTAGATAAGAAATTCTTGAGGCTCTTTCCTTTTTCCTGGGTCATGGTGAAAAGGCTTGATATCGTTTTCCTCTGCCTCCAGTTGCTGAAGTAGTGACCGATAAAGCGTCTGCATAGGTCATTCCAGCTGCTGATGGATCCAGGAGTTTGCTTCCTGAACCACAGAAGTGGTGCCTCCGTCAAGCTGGTTGAAAAGACTTTGCATAGGAGTGCCTGGTTTCTCCCATAAACAGTCATTTTGGCCTGCACTCGGTAGATATGATCGAGCGGATCCTTCGTACCATCATATAGTGTAAAAGTTGGTAGTACAAACTTCTTCGGGAATTCTGCTGCCTCAATTTCTTCTGCGAATGGAGATTGAGTCATGTCCGTTGTCGCATGGATGGCCAGATCATCAGGGGTCTGCAATTTCAAATCTTTCATCACGTCTCTCTGGATTTTGGCAGCCATTTCGTGCAGGTCGTTCAGGGTTGGGACATGCATTGCTGGCATTCCCCTTGTTGTGGGGTGAGAGGATTCTTCTTCTTCCCTCGGCATTTTATCTTTTCTGGCGGCTGATGCGTCTTGCTCGTGATGGGAGTTGAAGGGCTCTGGCTCATCTGTGCACTCTGCTGGATTGGAATTTCGGAGAGGGAAAGGGCCCTAAGTCACTCGATGGAGTAGTTCTGCATTCTGCTGCTCGAGGGCCGCATTTCTCTGCTCCACCGCCTCCAACCTCCTCATGACTTCTTCGAACCTGACTTCATTGTTTGTTGAGCGTGTGGACACCATTTTAATATAAATAAAATTGTTGCAAGTGGAAAAATATTTTATCGTTTCCCACAGACGGCGCCAAATGTAAGTGTCAAATTTTACTCACATCCAAAAAGATCATTTATTCAGGCTCCAATGGCCATATTTATATTCTGATTCCCATACAAACTTTCCTATTTTAGAGGATCATGCTCCTCAAAATAGGGAATCATGACTCACTTTAATGTTAACTTCCCACTACCTCTAGGTAGTGGGTTGTTAATTCCCATTTTCTAAGGGATGATGGGCCCGTCCTAATTACTCATACATGGGCCAGATCAGTATTGGGCTTTGAAAATACATTTTGGGCCTGTTGAATTTCACTATTTACAGTTATAAATACAATTAGTCTTATATATAATTACACAAATATAGGGGTTATCTCTCTGCTAATTCGGATCTAACTTTGTTCCTTGCTGCAGGGCTATAGTTTTGCTTTTTAAAACCGTAAGCGTAAATGGATCCAGGTAGATACCACATCTTTATACATGTTATAGTTACTATATTTAGTGGTAAATTTCTGCTAATTCGGATCTAAGTTTGTTAATAGGTTGGTGGTATAAGTTTGTTAATCATAACCGGCCATAGAAATGAGTTTACGGTCGCG
Source organism: Cornus suecica (assembly GCA_963922005.1). NCBI lineage: Eukaryota > Viridiplantae > Streptophyta > Magnoliopsida > Cornales > Cornaceae > Cornus > Cornus suecica. The sequence continues at coordinate 17,652,002 of OY998242.1, read as the reverse complement.
TGCGTTAAACCACATATAGTATGAATATAGTGCGTATAACACCCTTCTGATTTGATTTTATCATAATTTTTTTATTTGTGTGTGATTTGACCTTATTTCGTGTTAAATGACATATATGCCCTTAATATAATTCGAAAAACATATATAAATTTGAAATATTATATAAAATTCTTAAATATATATATATATAATTTGAAAAATATCTAAAATTCAAAAAATATATATTAAATTTTGAAAAAATATAAAATTCAAAAAAATATAAATTTTGAAAAGAAAAATATAAATTTCAAAAAATTATATAAAATTGGGAAAAACATATATAAATTCAAAATATATATATATATATATATATATATATATTTCGAAAACATATATAAATTTCGAAAAAAATATATCAAATTTTGAAAATAAAATATAAAATTCGAAAACATATATAAATTTCGGGAAAAAAAATATATAATTCGGGGAAAATATACTTCTATTTTCTACTTTATTTGACTTTAAATGTTGTTTTGGTGTATTGTACTTTGGTCACTTGTGTTTTTTATACTTCTATTTGCTCAACTATTTGAATTTTATATATTTTTTACGAGTTTTATATATCTGTTTTGAATTTTATATGTTTTTTTTGAATTATATATATATATTTTCAAATTTTATATATTTGTTTCGAATTTTATATATATTTTTTGAAATTTAATATTTATTTTTCAAATTTTATATATATATGTTTACGAATTTTATATATTGGTTTCGAATTTTATATATATAAATTTCAAAAAAATTATTATATATATATTGGTTTTGAATTTTATATATATAAATTTCGAATTTGAATTTTATATATTGGCTTCGAAATTTATTTTTCAAAATTTATATATATATTTTAAAGAAAAAGGGTAAAATGGGTAATCAAGAGAGTATAAAAATCATGCGAGCTGCACATGACCGGAAAAAGGGGAGTATTCGCATGTCGAGTTTGCACATGTCACATTTTGTAGATTAAGTGTAATATTAGAATGGAGGAGTAATGTTATTTTTGGTATGTGTTTCAAGCTTCCTTGGTGTTCTATTATGGAGTTTCAACCTCTACAAACCAACCTATCTATGTTATAAGCAATTATGGAGAAGAAGAATGAGATCAAGGGTATTTTGGTCCACAAATTAGAGAAATAACATGTCAAGGGCATTTTGGGAAAGAAAAATCAACTTTAAGAGGAATCTTCACTGGATTTGACGGGAGGAAGACGGAGAGGGGGTAATTTGAGAAAACTTCGTAGTGTAAGGGGAAATATGATAAAGAAGAGATTATTTGATACAAAGCTGAAATTAAATTATTGGGGTTATTTTTTCCTTTTTTTGTGTGTGTGTGTGTGTGTGACTGAGTGCATCAAAAGGCATGTGACTGACATAGTAATTCATTTTAAAAGGCCAAGACAAACTTGTGAGTATGCTTTTGATTACAAAATCAGGATCGCAATGAGAACGTATATTAAGTCATGACGTATAACCATAGTTTGTTGATCCAGCCGGTTTCTTATGGTTCTTGGGTCGCCCGATACTGGTATTGACTAATTTATTGGGTTGAGCCGTTATACACAATAGAATCGGTTGGTTCGTGATGAACCGATACTGAACTGAACTGCCCGCAACATAAGTGAACTGGATTCATAGAACCGACGGTTTAGCTAATTAATAATAACTTTAAAATTTTGAACTGCTATAAACTTTTAAAGAATATGGCCGAAAACCGTGGACCGGTTTAGCAATCTAATAATCTAATAACATTTTAAATTTTTGTACTGCACCCACAACCAATATTCTTCAAAGAAACGAAAGGAAGACCCAAGTCAACCTGTGTTTTTACCCAACTGACATGTGATACTTCTATTCTTTTAAAAATCCCTTTTTACCAGCGCAGAAATGTGCAATGGTATAACCTAACCTACCCAATTAGGAGGTGAGGGGTTCAAGCCTCCTAGAAGGCATTGTGTTGTGTGTGAGTTTTTTACAGTTTAAAAAAATAATAATTCCTTTTTCACTTGTCTAAACCATGGTTCGCAATCATGATTTCGGTTGCCATAACGGTGTAACAGTATCATACTTATATCGGGGTTACATAACGGTTTCGGTTACCGTGAATCTTTTTTATCTTGCACACAAGGACTAAAATGTGTGGACCAACTAAAAATAAAAATATTAGTATTTTTTAATTCCTCCTTTAGATGTTTTAGGATAATTTAATTCAAATAAGGACCAAACAACTTTATTTGGGAAGACTGAATCCACATGAATTATATACCATTTTGATTCATTATGGAGTGATTTTATCATTTTATTATTATATTTTAAATCATCCATCAAGAAACATATACACATGTTTTTACTATATAAATTTGTGTGCATCTTTTTTTAGTTCAAGTAAAAAGTATGAAGAATTGCAAGCGCGCGCTGAAGAATTGGTAATGTGAAGAGTTTAGAATTGGTAATGTGAAGAGTTTAGCTTTGTCCCACACCGAAAGTTCAACAAAAGGTAGATGAAGTATGACGCTATATATAGAGCATTGCTTGGTTTTTAATTATTAATGTTCAAAATGCTATCGGATCCGAACCGAGCAATGTTTTTAATTATTAATGTTCAAAATGCTATCGTATCCGAACCGCAGGAACATGTACATACGGAATACGAGAATTTCCTAGAAAAATTCATAGAATTAGAAGACCTCCTCCTCTTGGAGGAAATGCAAATTGCAGGGGCGACAAAAACGACATCTTTAGAGATAAAGAAGGACATGAGCTTTTTGGATATTGGTTGTAGGTGCAATACAAAATTTTAAAATGTTATTAGATTATTAGATTGGTAAACCGGTCCACGGTTTTCGGCTCTATTCTTTAAAAGTTTATAGCAGTTCAAAATTTTAAAGTTATTATTAATTAGCTGAACCTGCGGTACTATAAATCTGGGTGGTTCAGCTCAATATCGGCCGGTCAATACGGTATCAGGTAACCCAAGAACGGTTACGAACCAGCCGGGGACTATGTCTAAACCCTTATATATATAAAATATAGTTACTGTATATATTTTACTGCCAGTTGAACTAATATTTTAAATCAATTTGTTAGAAGTCAAATTTATCTAATCACCAAGACATTAAGCATGACTATTTACCATTAAATCATACCAACAAAATGAAATTGGCAAACACAAGACAACCACAAATGAAGTATTTGCAATTTACAACAGGTAATATGATTGCTGAACTATTAAACCCATCTCTATCTATGATAGTGCCTTCCACTTCATTCACCAGTTTCACTGGTCATGGCATATCTAGGGTTTTTTCTTTTAACTACAAAAGAAAAGCTTGTTCAACTCCTATGTCTACCCAAAATCTATAACATTGCCTTGGGCAACCAAGAAATAGTAAGAAAAAAATTGCAATGGTTTTCAAAGAAAAAACTAGGTGGAGATATAAACCCAACAACAAAATGAGACCCTTCTGCACATATGAGCAGCCACACTATGGTGAGCATTTCCTTTCTATTGCTTCCTTCAGTTTCCTCCCCAGTGCAAATGCCAGAGGAGGAGGGACAGCATTGCCTACTTGCCGGTGCTTGGTATGAATGTTACCAGCAAATTTGTAGCTGTCCGCAAAACCCTACATGTATGAGATGAGAAACAAAAGTAAAAAGATCAGAAAGTGGCCGTTCTCACTCTTGATAATCCAATATTGTTTTGTTCAGTTATATAAACAACACATTATTGAACACCATCACTAATATTGCTAATGATTCCTCTATATGACACAACTCTTGGTTCCTAATATTTCCATAGCTTCTTGCATTTACTTTCTGTTTGCAAACGCTAAATGAGCGATTGGAGACAAACTTGAAGAATGAGAATGAACTTACTTGAGATCGAGCACATTCACGGACTGTGAGTATTCTATCCTGCTCAGGGTGAAAGCACATCCCAACTTTGCCCATTGGTTGAGGATCAGTAATAGAAGTTGGAAAGTTCCCGTCCCAGTTCAACCTTCCAAACAGGCCCTTCCATTGATTGTGCCTTTTGGATGTGTTGGGCAAGCACCAGGGTATAAGATCAACCACTTGTCCTGTAGACAACCGAACCTGCAGAGTAGAAAATTTGTACTGAAACTGGTACAATACACCATCCGATAACGCAAGATAATGGAAGAAGAAAAAGCACAATTTGACAACATAAAAGAGTGCCTTACCCCTGAAATTGTCAAAAAAACCCGATTTTTTCCATCTTATTTAATTCAAATCAATTTGATATATCCTTGGCTAATGATAACAATATATTTGACGCTATTATGTAACATACTTGTTTGAAACTAATTTCGGCCAAGATAAAACAAAAATAAAATAAATATATATATATATTTGTGTATAATTCTAATCCTCTCTCGAAGAGAATACACTACATTTGAATGTGCAGGAATAGTCTAGGAACACCATACTCAATTTCAAATACACTTCTAATCGAGTTCCCAGCTCCAGAGATCTGAGATTCATGGACTTCCAACATGTGGACATAAAATCACACCCTATACAAGTAACTAAGTCCAAGTAATATAAAATATAAGCAGTGTGGTACTGGTAGCACTAACAAAGCATATTGAGCATGAGAGCACAGTCCATGGAGTGAAAGAAAAATGATATAAATTACACAGTCAAGTTGCCTTAGAATTGAGCTAAACGATGCGAGAGCAGTGAACAGCCATCTTAAACCCAAACCTAGTTTCCTTCAATTCTATAGATCCGAAAAGAAAGAAGGAAACTAACAAAGAAAATACCTTTTCATCAGGGAGATCACGCCAATCAGCACCTGACCGTTTAGGAATTCTCTGGCACCGAATGAGATTGAGCTCATTCATTTCCTTTGATATATGATCAGTTAAGACCACCGTATCTCCTCGGATTTTCTTTTGAAACCAAGAAATGGGTTCATGTTTGTACTGAGCATCAAAAATAAGAAAATAGTTAGAGCCAACAGATGGATAAAATGATATTAACACAATAAACTTCCTCAGACCTGGAGAAGAAACCCACCTCCATATTCGTTGCTGAAGCCCCATTTCTAACAGATGGAAGATCTGCAATTGTATCTCTCACAGTCATTGCACGGAAAGGGGCACCAGTTGAAGTACTTCGAACAGCAGCATAGTGGGCATTTCCATTTAACGTAACCTTCAGCTCTGGAGTGGCAAAAACATGCATTGGTTCTGGCCATTCAGGGAGAGTCTCTTCAGGCGAGGCTGCCCATATAAATGCACGTTTTCGAGATTGAGAAACACCATATGCTCCAGCTTCCAAAATACCAAATCTCACCTGCCACAGAAATGTAAAATATGATCGCATGGTGGAAATTAACCTTATCATATTGGGGAAAACCAAATTACGTAATCTCCAGGCACAGGAAACTCAATAAAACAACACCAAAATGTGAAAGTGCAACAGGTTTGTAGTTCTGATAATCGTTATTTAACAACAGCCTCCTCCCAGCAAGAAACCAGTTTGAGTAGTTTCCAACTTATGCTTTAGCACAGCAACTAGGAAGAAAATAAAATAAGAAACTGCCATGCCCTTCCAACAGAAGTGTTGGAAAAATTTGTCTACTTACTAACGATTATGTTGACTGGTGAAAAGGCTAGTTATGTGATGAGTAAGAAACTCATTTAAATAAAGTGACAAAAATCTGCATGTACCTGATAACCCATCTCAAGGAGCGAAGCTAGAGTTAACCGGAAGGCCTGTCCTTTGTTGAAGGATACAAAGTTCCTCACATTTTCTAAGAGGAAAAACTTCGGCCGAAAGTAATCAGCAAAAGATAAGAATGCTAAGATCATCTCACATTGGACCTTACTCCAAGTACTCTGATTAAACCTATTCATTCCAGAAAATCCCTGTAGAGAAAGACAGCTTCAGAGTGAAGATTCAGGAGACTCATTACAAGCTTAATAGAACTGCTACTAGAACTATATTCTATGTAGGAAAAGAGCAAAATGTCACGTCTTCACTTTTTTGGAACTAGGAAGTTTATGCAACAGACAACCCACAAGGGCTTTACTAGGAGAACAGGAGGTAGCATGGCTTGAATGAGTGTCTATTGTGTCTAAAGTCTTGTTGAAAAGAGGAAAATATTCCGAAGGGTCCAAAATATTTAGGATATTTTGAACATTGTTCCGGAAGGTTCCATTCATATGTTTTGATCCTAGCCACTTGGTTAAGCATGGCTGACTAAGCAGGTTATGGGAAAGGTTGACCAAGGTCTGAGGACGATATTGATTGTGTACATACGTAACGTACCTGGCATGGAGGACCTCCATTGATAAAATCAACTTGCCCAGGCCGAGGCAAATTAAAGATCTCCTTCTCATCAAGCTTTGCAGCTAATTCAGCAGCCTCAGAAGTGGAAATACATTCATCTGCATCCCCACATGCTGTCATGATAGCCCTGCGTGATTAATTAAATCATAACATATAGCATTACCTTAATTTTTCAACTTAAACAAGTAATCACACTTCATAGGCATAAAATAGAATCCTATCATAAAGGACAACTGAAAACAGATTATGAAAATAAAGAAGAAAGGCCTGGTCAGTATCCAATTTCTCCAAAGCACAAAACTTATGAAAATGGGATTCTTTGTTTAGTGAAACGGGACATGATTCGACTATATCTAATATGAAAATAAGAAAATAAAAGGAGGAGAACTGCCTATAGACAACAATAACAAATATCAATGAGTACAAACTTGGGCAAACATCCACCTTAAAATCACATTGCAATTATTTATGAATGTCAATGCCTCTGGATGATTGAGGCCAAACGCTTCTCCTGCAGCATCTTCATATTCAATTGCCCACTTGGTTAGTGACACACCTGTATGTATAATACAAAGAAATATATAATTTTTCCCAAGATTTAACACAAGTAACTAATTAAATAAATCTTACCTGATTGCTGTAAGCCTTCAGATAAGCCGCCACAACCAGCAAAAATGTCTAGTGTGGCCAGGCGACTTGTGTGAGATGCATCCTCTTGTCTGTCAATAGATTCAAAAACATTTTCTCCGTCTTTGAGCTTGCCCTTTATTCTTCTACGTGCATCATCATCTACCACCCATTCTTTTGACGCACTTAATTTAATGTGAGCTGACAACTGTCAATGAGAATGGCAGACTTCAAAAGAGGAAAATAAAATCCAATTGGAAAAAGAACAAAATGCTTATTTCATTCGATAACCCAATAAACAAAGTAAAGAAACACAACGGGATTGCACACTTGTTGGACAGGGTCAAAGGAAAAGCTACCTGCTTGATGGCTCCACTATTGGGGTAAAAAATGTATTCACAAAAGAAAATATGCTCAAAAGTTGCAGGGCCATGCAAAGGTGGAAGATCCTGCTTTCTTCTAACCTCACATTTCCCTTTTATACCGATTATCGGCACCGAAAGTAACTGTTCACTGTAATAAACCTGCAAATTCAGAACGGAATGTTTTAGTAATTGAAAGATGCTACAAGTAAAAAGAAAATCACTGATACCAATCGCACAAGGACTGCAAAACCCTCAAACACATTGTACAACCTTCGTGGTACAAACATGGCCTGTGTAACAGGTCAGGCTATCTAGGCATTCAGAATCCATAAAACACATTTTGTCAAAGGTCATAAACTCCTAAACATAAAGTTACATGTCCACCTAGCATGCTTGAAGTCATGCACATGCCAATAAAGGAAAACAAGAATGGTGATTTTAATTATGTTACCTCTCGTATATCAGCAAAGTATGCTTTCTCTGTAGAAATGTCATCTGGCCTGAAAAACCTCCTAACTTTAACCTTCATTGTATCCGAATCAGCTGTTTTAGCATCTTTATCCACTTCAATCTCAAGCAACTGACAAATAACATAAGCTTTCAGCCCCACATTCCTCCCACTCTTAAAAGTTTCATGATCCTTCTCATCGGATGCAAAATGATGTGGACCTAGATATACAAAGTCGTGAAAACAATACTCAGTTCCATTGTGTGTAAAACCAGTCATGGAACAATTCACCTTCAAGACTTTCTTCTCTGTATCCATTTCCTTTATTTTGCAAGAGTGGCAAATCCCAGTACCAAGGCCCATCGAGTTAGTTTGGAGACAAAAGAAAGCACCTTTCTCAGGCCAGTACAAACTTTTACAAAAGTATTCCGGGGGCAATCCTCTAGTTTTCCTATCCCCTGCTCTTGCCCTCTCAATCTTATCATTATTGGCATTTGCCTTGCGATGTTGATGACCCCAAGCCATCAATCGGGCTTCCACAACCACAGTTTGTATTACATCACCCAGTTCAAAATTCATGCAATCATTTGTTAGAAATACTTCCCTCTCATTAGCAGTGTTGCCAAGGACAGTCTGAACTCCTCTCAACAATACTCTGCCATGAACTATTTTTCTTGCTGCCGAGTCTTCAAACATATATTCTACAAAATAGATGGCAGGAAGTTCATCTGAGTGGGCAGTTTCCACCAGCACAGCACAACCTACAGAAATCACTTCTCCCCGAACAATAGCCTGTTTATACAGAGCCTCACCCTGACATGTTCTTCCGACTGCCACCCCATCCCATTTAATCTGGTTGTTCAAACCACATGGTTTTGTTTGTTTTAATGCTGACTGAGATTTGGCAGTTTCCTCGACAATTAGAGCCATCTCTTTTTCACCCTCTTCCAAATTTTCCTCTTCATCTTCGTCCTGTTCCTCCTGCACTTCTTCATCTTCCTTCACTTCATAGTTATCTTTCTCACTTGAATCTTCAGGCAAGTGATTTGAATAAAACTCACCCCAAATTTTATTTATCAGTCTTGTCGTCGTAGCCGGCATAGCATTCCTCTTTGAGACCACAGGTGCTATGGATGCTCTTGGATTCAAATTCGCTTCCTTCTTCAGTACCAGTTTTTTCTTCACTTGCCACTTTGTGTGATGCCTTTCCTCCATTTTATCATTAAGCCCACTCACGAAAGCACACTTCCTAATGACAGCATCAGGATACTCCGCAAATTGCTGCAGTATAATCTGTCCATGAACTACCACATACCTTTCCACTACCAAAGGATCTGAAGAAATATAGCCAGGGTGATCCTTGTCAAACTCACATAATCTCTTAATGATATGTGAGAAGGAAAGTCGTGATACTCGACTTTGCTCCTTTAACAAGGTAATGATGCTAATTGCAAGTCTTGCCGTCTTCAAAACTGGTTCATACCATGGAGCATACTGCTTTGATGGTCTCCCAAGCCTATACCTAAAGTGACAGAAAGAAGACCAAAAAGTCATACATCATGGTTTTATGCATTTCCACTGAAAAAATTGCTAGGAATTTAGATTAAGCAAATGGCCATCAACATGTAAGAGGCACATTGGCCATTGAAATCAAACCCCACCACCTCATTTCCAGGGAGAGTAAGATAACTACATTATCGATATGTAACTTAAATGTGTGGAAGTACGTGAGGTCATTGTAGAATTTGAACAAGGAGCAAGGTCCTTGTGTATGGCGGAACCCAATTATGTAGGTTGTGTATGGCGGAACCCAATTATGTAAAGAAACTAAACAGGTAATAGGAAATACAAAATGTTGAAACTTTAATTTATTAAACAGTTGAAGGTTAAAAAGAAAGGTCTAAATAAAATTACTATATAAAAGAGGCTTCTTAAAATAGATCTATATTAATGAGATTGACTCTACTATATATTTTCCATTATCATAATCAATGCACAATACCAGGCCATATCAGTTCGGATTGAAATAAAGACCATCGATGCTCCAAATTCGATCATCCATTCCTTTATTGCGCTCAAGTAAATTGGAATACCGTCCACATTCTGCGCTCCAGCAGAACTAGAAGAAGGTAGATTAGAGTCGGTGTCAAGATAAAATCCACTTCCATCATCAGCTGTCATAATCCCTGACCCATAAATTGTCACGTCAATATCTGCACAGGGTTTCATTGGGAGAAGCTCCAAAGAAACCAGCCGAGAATCCGAATTGTAAAGCGACCAGTTATGGAGCATGCTCCGAGGAAGTTCATTAGAACTGCTTGTATTTTCATCGCTGTCAAAGATAATGTACTCATCAGTTTCTTGAAGTTCAGTTTTGTAATAGGCTGGAAGTGGATAATCATTTGCAATCTCATCTTCATTGATCTTAATGTAGCATTGGTTTGCTGAAGTCACTGGTCGCTGCCTCTTCTTCTGTCTCAGTAATCGCCAGTTTTCATTTTCCTGAAACAGCCGGGCCAATTTCATATCTTCATCATCCTGGTCTGCATGATTGGACTCACTAGACTGATTTTCTTTCTCGCCATCCCCAATTTTCAAATTCGTAGTCTCCGCTCCTCCAGAAGGATTAGTCTTTCCAGTTGCAAAACTCACATACCTCTTACTCTCATCCCTAAGAGCAGCAAGCACATGTAATTCACCCAAGGTCTGATCATTTTCTTTGGAGGTCTCTTCCAAGCCAATCAGTTGATTAAAAATAAACTCACCTTGTGAAACAATAAATTCCTTGATTGACACGCCACGAGGAAAATTCTTACTACCACTCACTGACCGAACAACTCCGGCAAGTAATTCATCAAGAGTTAGATCAGAGTCTACTCCAGAAAATTTTGATAGCCCTTTGTAGATTTCAACACATGCATGAGCCTTTCCAAAGAAAAGACTGTACAAGTTTTTGTAACTACTGGCAGGCTTGATGCAGTCATAGTCAGCAATATCTGTGGAGACCCATATGACTGGTGAACCCTCTTCATATCCAGATATAGCCCAGGATTCTATTCGTCCAAAGCTTTCACATCTGACCCCCTTTTCCTTTGCTTTGTTAGAATTTTCCTCCAAGGGTAAGATGAGACCAGAAATAAATATATCACTCACTTCCAACACTTCTACAGGTTGTGGCGTTCCATTTGCATCATGGAAGATAAAATCTGTCAATCTTCTATTTGGCCGCGAATCATCCCCGCTGGTTGTCAATCTTATAGCTTCTACTTCCTCCTCCACTACTTGTTCTTTTTTAGTTTCAACCACCATAGATTTTTTTGACAACCGTACTGACTTATATTTGTAATCATGGGATGAAGTAGCTCGCTTTCGCATTTTTCGACACCCAATATTGTCAATGCTCTGAGAGCTTCTTTTCTTTTTATTCTGCTCTGTGTCCACTTCAATATTATCATCTCCTCTATTAGCATCAGCACTTGAATATTTTGAGCTGGCTTGTGTTCTCTTTTTCCCCATTCCTACAAAACAAATCTGGTCAAACAAATGAGGAAAAGGAAAAATGGGTCATGCAGTTTGCACACACAAAACAAAATCCCCCACCCCGCCCGCCCAAAAAATAATAATGATAATAATAAAAGAAAAGAAAGATAGAAAATGCGAAGAGACATATAGATTTTAGTGAAGCCATATAAGACTGAATGGCTTTTTTTCCAAATCTAAATTTCTCAAATGAGGAAGGGGAAGCAGGTACAGAAATGAGATGACCAACAGCCATACAAGGTACACAGATGCAAATGATAAAAAGATATCCAGACGACAGAAAATTAAACCACAGACCAGCACAAATGTAAACAACACAGTCATGTAACCCTTTAGAGGCGTATTGAAAAAGTTCTAGTCTGTAATGTAAGAATACGATGAACAGAAATTAAACGAGATACAAAAAAGGTATCATGAGGAAAATCAGATCCAACAAGGAACAGCAAACGAGATAAAACAGCAGAATGAATTGCATGCTACATTTCCGATACTTAAACTTGGCAGGAAAATAAGGAAAGGTGTTAGGTTAATAGGAACTTTGTTAACAAATTTCATAGATCAAAACCAAGAGTGTTTTACATTTGTTTTTTGATTTACAGTTCAGTTATAAATTTCAATAGTTAGTGTAACTTGTTACCTTTTGCTCATGGTGGAAGAAGGAAAACAAGTTGAAAGGTAAATATATGTATAATCTTCTAGACCGAGGGAATAAAGATAAATTGACACATTTAATGCACTCACTAACCATACTAGGATTCAAGCATAGATGCATTAAGTTTACAAAGACTCGTGTTTTAATTCAAAAAGTTCCTTTTAGATGCATGCAAGTGTTTCAGAATCTTCCTATATTGAAAACTTTCCCACTATAGATCTGATAAGAACACTCTGAATCTTACTCTATCGACCAACCAATTTCACAATCAACTGATCTAGTGGAAACTGCAGTTTCCTTTTCCAATTAGAACACTGACAACCCTTTTATCCCTACTTCTGAATTGCCCATATACACTACTCTAGGGCAGATTACAAACACAACTTACATAAACATAGAGCTGAATAAAGAGAAGATATTTAGAGGGCATATTTTTCCTTTCACACTCATCATCTGCATCAGTTGGTTAATATAATTTAGGCATGTTAACCACAGTTATTGTGGAGCTATAACAAGCTAATACAACACCTACATCAACCGCTTCTTTAGAAACTGATTGCATGACTAGTGGTTGACATTAAATCACTGCTTTGAGAAGCAGATTAACGAGTGAAGTTTGTTGGCATGCATGATATATGACCTGGAGACTCAAGTGGCAACTTTGGCTTCAATTTTCATCGAGAGGTAACTATAGTTTCCTAGGGTTCGGGAACCTATAAACGTAGGTCGTAATCTCTCTTTCTCACACTGAACTGCCTGGAATATGTCTCGTGGTTTTTCCACAATAGGTTTTCCTCATAAAAAAAGTCTCTATCGCATCTTTCTATTCTTTACTGCTTTAGTCGTACAATCACATGATTGACTGAGACAAAGATAGTTATTGAGTTTAAATCTGAAGCTAGAGTTCAGTAACATTCAGATAGTCAATTAAATTTGTTAATTTAACATCAAGACTTATTCACACCCCTCTATGTCTAGACTATGCACCTTGCGCAATGTATCATAGCCTTGGGTAAAGCGCTCCTATGTTTCCAAAAGGAATAACGGGTAATTATCACAACAGAGGGAGAGGCAAAAAGAAAGTGAAATGAAAGAAAAACAAAATGACTCCTTTAGTTCAACATGGGCCATGGCCACAGGGTAGGTAAATAACATGAAAGACACATAATAGAGTGGACTAGTGTCACTGGTTCTTGTCCCATATCACGTATAGATGGGGAGGGTATTGGGCATACAAGGAAAGTTGTTAGCACCATCTAATAGCTTAAGCTTCTGGATTGGGTCACAAAGCATCCGACTGATGATAAATGGTAAAAGAGGCCCCAAGGATCACGCCAAATGCCCCACACAAAGGTGTTTGGTCGTTACTGGATCCTGCCACTAGGATGGATGGGTGGGTAAGGTGTACCAACTGCAACATGTTGTTACGGGTTTAGCTGGGGGAGGATGTCATGTTGTCAAATCTGGAAGGGGAGGGTCTTGGTAATATAAAGATGTGTGTTAGCACCATCTAATGGCTTAATCCTTTCGATTGGAGCTCGAAGTACCCCGCCCATGGCAACTGGACACTCTTTTTGACTACCATACAGATACATATAGGTAAAAGTTAGTGTTTGTTTTAAAATGTACTAATTAATTCATTTGCACATGTAAATGTGTATATATGTAGCCCAATTTCGACATGTCATTCCCCAGCCACATTGAAGTTAAATAATCAATTTCCATCCACAAATGGGGCTGCAAGAAGCAAATATGCACAAACAACAACTCAACAATGACTGCAAAACACACACTAAAAATAGGTTCCAAGACAAGGAATCAAACTGCAGACAATATCCGTGTCGGCTATGAACATAATTTGGGAGGAAACAATCTGGCATGGTAATTAATAATCATTAAGTTTTCTTGGCTTACTATTTCAGTTACCATCTTTAAGGATACTAATTACTCAAACCCCTAACAGAAGCACTAGAAGGAAAATTGAAGGCAAAAGCTGGAAGGAGAAAAGAACACACAGATAAGACAACTAGAACTTGAGATTCAAAGACAAAAACCAATTGAACAAATTCAACTATGAGATTAAAACATCATCATCATCATCCTTGTCTTACTTCTATGTGATTGGGGAGATTGCATTATACGTCGAGAAAGGTTTAACCAGGACAAAGTGCGTAAAATCTTAGGAGAAACTAAGATTCTTTTTCTTCCCCATGCATGGCATGGCATTTGTAAAAAGGAAACATACTAGATCAATCCAGAAAAATTTTCTAGTGTATATCATCTGACATTAGCTATGAACTCTATATGCATCACTAAGACTGTAAAACTAGTAGGGAATCTTGCAACTAGCAACCGAACTAACCATACTTAACTTGCTCAGCAAGCAAGGGTAAAGAAATTTATACCTTTGCACAACAAGGAGAAGTGACAGAGGGGAAAGTAAAGTTCATAAATTAAAGCTAATAATGACATGATGATAGAATAATGAATGTAACCCTCATAAACATGTGTAGAACAGGAAAGTATTACATTCAATTAAGTTCCTTTGCTGAGAATATGTAGGTTTCCAATCCTTTCTAAAAGAAATGATAAGAACTGAAAATAAAAGAAATAAATCAAACCTACTTAGGGCTTGTTTAGTAACAGGAAAATTTTTTCTACTTTCTGTTGTCAAATGTAAGAAAGTAAAAATATGAGCAAATTAAAATTAATTATGTCTTTTAGAAAGTATTTTCACACTTACTGTGGAGAATCAGAAATACAGTGACAACCCACTGGAAGAGATATCAGGCAATAAGGAACACTTAAGATGAAACCCCGTATTTGAGGTAGTTCATCATTTGATACCTCTATATAAAGAATGCTTGAACCTAGTGCGCAATATTTATCCTGGCGAGTCTCGTATATCTTTCTCCAAATCTTAATCTTGGATCAGCCAAATCAAATATAAAGGGATTAATGCAAAAATTCATTTATTGTTTTACATATAAAAAGATATCATGGGAACCCAAGGATGAGTGCAAATAAGATCTCGGAACAGAATCCTAATTTCCATAATTGTTCATAAAACTACTGTACATATACATAATTACACCTGTACTGAGAAGCAGCATTAACCACATACCTAGAAGGGTAGAACACATAAATAGGTGCAAATGCGCAACGGGAAAAGTTGAACATAATATATCCAACAAATAAGATATATATCCTGATGGCAAGTCATCAGACCCCATAACAGAAACCACAATAATTTGGGTGAAGAAATAACATTCATCGTCAAAAGTTGTAACAAACTAATCCGTATTACAGATTCATGGCAGGGTTAAACCATCAGATTTTTTTCTCTTTCTCTTTTTGGAAGTTAAAGCAGACAAACAGCCATCTTCCACGTCCTTACTGGAACTTAAACCCTCAACCTCCCCATTACAGAAGATATACTATCTGGCTATAAGCCCTATGGTTAAACCGTAGAATGTTGCAAGATAGATTATTCCAGGAAAGTTTGGCAGAAAACAAGAAAATTGTGCTACATGAATATCAGAAAAAAATAACTAATGGCGTAATACGTGTTACAGTTACCAAAAGCAAAATATAAAAAGCAAATAAAGGAAGCAAAGAATCCACCTTTTGCTAAATCCTTAACAGAGACCAGCATATGCATGCAAGTTCTTATGAATGAAAAGTAAATTACATGCGGCATACTTATAATATGAGTGATGCAGGGTTAAACAGTAAAGATGTATGAAGAGGTTGATTCAAATCAGGCATCGTAAAAGAAACAAATGTAGATCCGACTAGGAATGCTTAAGAATCAGCTTACACTACATTATATTTGGAATTAACATCCAACTAGGAATTGTTGCAAAACAGCTTACAAAAAAAAATTATTTTTGAAGAAAACAATATGCCTTGCATGGTTTAAACGAACATGATAACAAAATATATATAAAGGCATTGCCCAGTGGCAAAACTTGACCAACAGAGGGTTCCATTTCTTCTAATGGTCCGTAAAATACCATAATGGACGTCAAGTCCCATGACTATTGTCTCCGTCAGTGATATATAACTACCATATTTCTCTCACCTAATCTCTCCAAAAGTATCAGACAAGTCCTATAGGGCTCGTGCGTGTGTGGTGGGGGGGTGAGTTCCTTAACATTCAAAAAAAAAACAAAGGATATGTAAGTATACTCTCTAAGACTTTAAATGCAAACAATCTAAGCTTAGATTCAATCTTTATTCATATTTCACTTCATTTAGGTTGAATATTTCGTAGACTTGCTGATGATGTTAGATCTGGAGAGAGATCCTTTTCTAAATCTTCCGGAGATGTTTTTTGAACATGCTTGTTTAATAACATTTAAACATTTCCATGTAAGTGCAACTGTGAAGAAAAATAAGAGCAAAGAATAGAAATTAGAAAGAAATTATAGCAGACAGTGGATTAAAATTTGATGTATTTAAAGATTCGGAATCTTCGGATTTTGGTACTTATATTACATTTTAGTCAGAGTGGGATTATGGCTACAGCCGCTACCTTATGACTAGGTCCTTATTCAGAAACCGTTTACAGCGACTGCTAATTTAGTTTAAATTTTGACACACCAAGAAAGAATCAGCAATCCTCAAATACTGTCAAGTGAGCAAGGAGAACAGCAACATAAGTCATCCTTCACATCTAACGAGATACTAATCGAGATTTCAAATAGGAAAGTAAGTAAAAACTTCATAAGCCTATTCAGTAACCATAACTTTTTAACATCATCTATTTCTTATAAATAGCAGATTTCCAATCCCTGTGTACATGAAGATATTTACCTACAATGATATTAATATACGTATATATCTACCTTCTGCATGCATGCACGTAATCATAGACTGCACGACTTTACGTACATATCATACATATGTGTATGAGTTTACATGTTATACCTTGTATGAAAAACCAAATCAAGAAGAGAATTCCATTAAAAACATAATTAACAAATCTGATTGTACTAATTACATCAATATGAATATCTCAGTTCCACATGTGTCAAAACATAGAAGAAAGATACCGTCTCTCTTTTTGCCAGATACGAACTCTCTCTATTACTCCCTCTCTCTCTCTCTCACACACACACACACAGGAGTCCTATGAATAGATAGTTTATTTTTGTTAAATTGACATATACGCTAGTCCTGCATGTATGATGCTAGAAGTAAAAGAAGAGTCTCGCAACTTCCTACTTGCCCCACAGTCTCTCTTATATCCTTCCATCTCTCTACTCACTTGCAATTCAATCCTTTAAACACTTCTTGAACTGATGATCCACTCTTCAGTCTTCAACTCTCTCTTTCTCTGTATATATATTGCGTGACTGTGCAGGTGTGTGTAAGTGAGTCATCTGATGTTTCAACCATCTTTTTAATTTTTATTCTTACTTTTTGATAAGTGAAACATTTTTTAAAACTGAAAATTCATATTGCCACAGAGCTTCTCTCTCTCTCTACCACATACACAAAGATGGGTGGGTGGGGGGGTGGGGAAAGCACACAACGAGTACATCTGTATGAAACACTTGATCCAGCCAAGCAAATATCATGTCCTTCAGAAAAAGGATAAAAACAAAGTATCATTTTAAAAACCAACATGCTAGCAAGTGATATGTGGAAAAATCAATGTGCTTGGAATAAGGGACTTCTACAGAAAGGTGTCGAAGAAAAGGTTTTCTCCATTCTTGTTTACAAGTCAGAAGGAATGGGAAAGAAGAAGAAAGAAAGATGACTATGTTAATTACTGTCTTACAATCATTCCACCTATGGGATGCAAAGAAACCATCCATGGTCATAGTCTACTAATTATTACAAGAGGCTATTCCGCTCTAGGGTTACGCTAATAAAATCGATGCAAGTACATATACTACTGCATGTGAAATAAATAAACCAAAAGAAGACTCCCCCACCTTCCCTCCTCTCTCTATCTACATATACATGTATTGATTGAGATCAAATTTTGAATCCAGACAATCTCGAGAATTCTTTGAACTCATCATCCCTCTTTATCTATCTCCTTCCTCTATAACCGTAAGTAATTAGATCTTTCGGCCATTATCTAAATTGATCATCCATATATTCATAGTTCCTACAATTCCCAAAATATACACAAATACATAGATTTTGAACAATTTCACAGATTAAACAGCAAAAAAGAGTGGCATAAAAATTCTCAATCAGTTACATCAACATAACTAGGTCTAGATACTAGGAAACCAAAAAGAATGTACCATAAGACATACATTTACATATATATATATACACACACACATATATTAGAGAGAGATCGCATACCTTCTCACTCACTCATTCTCCATAGTCCATTGCCTACAACTCTATATATATACATTATAATACATATATATACTAAAACACACATATATGGAACAATTTCTCTGATCAAACATTGAAAATGTGTGGCATAAAATTATCCAACTAGATCAACATAACTAGGTCTAGATACTTGGAAATTAGAAACATTATACATAAATATAAAGAAGCAAGAAAGTAAAAGAACAGAACAACATATACCTTCTCTGCTCTCTCTCTCTCTCTCTCTCTCTCTCTCTCTCTGTGATTAGACAGCACCTTTACTCTCTCTTTTCTTACACACTCTCAAATCAGCCTCTCTGACCCACTCTATCTCACACCCCCAAACTGAGCCTCCATCTGTTGCTTATATACAAGTAAAACCCACTCTATGTATATATTTATATATATACACATATATGTGTGTGTGGATGTGTGTGTGAACACAAAATTGTCTTACACACGCATTATTACATATATCTAGAGAGAGAAAACTATGTGCATTCAGTAAATGACCTTAAAAACAACATAATCTTACCTGGATTCACTTCCCTTCCTAAATCGGCCGAATCCACCGCACTTTGGCTCGATATCAACACACTCATCTTCAAGTCTATATATGGACAAATATTTACATGGATTCATAAATACATATATACATACATATATATATATATATCGAAGTAATAAAGTGCTTCCGGAAAACAGCCGTTAAGGAAAGAATGGGAGGGGGTTTGTTTGAGGGATGTGGTTTTGTATGTACAAGTGGCGGGAAAGCATTTTTGGAAGGACTTGTTCCTCCATTAATTAGCACTAGTGGGTTAAAATTAAAAACCCTAATTATATATACACAGTGCTTATATATAGGAATATATATACATATATATCTGGATTTAATGTCCTCTGTTTTTCTCCTCTTTCACTCAACTGTGACAAGAGAGTAGTAAAAACACAAAAAAGGGATAAAAAGGGGGCATGAGTATGGTAAATTTACCTTTTTGCCCTTGAAAAGCCGATATGATCGAGGTGTTGTCCCGGAGTATTCTTCAACCTGCGGTGGATCTAATTGACTTGCTTGGACTGTTGTAAACTCACAGGTTATGGCGTTAAGTGACTAAAATGTAGATGTCTATGATGTGGTGTGTTTCTTTAAAGATTAGTTAAAAGGTCATGTATGTAATTTTGGATATTTTCAAGGGTTTTAGTTTTCGAATCCGGTGGCCGGACTTTGGTCCGATGATTACGTATTCAAGCCATATTTCGACCCGAACATTTTCAGAATATCCCTAATAACCAAACTTTGAAAATTTTTATTTATTTAATTCATGATTAGTATTAACAGAGTTTATTTTTTAAAGTACTAGTCGATTAAAATTGGAACTCGCCTTTTCCTAATATTGAAGTCTAAAGCCACATTCCACGGTTTCAGCCTCACAACTTATCTTATTCTTTTTGAATTGGTTTTTCAAAAGATATTCAATTTTTGGAATGAAAGGTATTGTGAACGGTGTTCCGTAAATGTTTTTTTATAAATTTTTTATTTTTATAGCATTTTAAAGAAGTCAAGTTACTAGTTTTTCAAAATATTTTATGTTTCTCTTTTGCTTACTGTACAAATATAATTTTTACCATTAATCTTGCATTCACTCCAAAAAAAAAAAATATAAAAAAATAATATGCAACACTCTAATGATCAAGGCTTTTATTTATGGTGAGACTATTTTGAATGTTCTGTTTTGGTTATGCAATCTATCATGCAGTGAAGAGATTGTGTCTTCTATGTTGTAATGGCTTATAAATTCAACCTAAAATTACCATAATGACAAACAATTAATTGCTATTTTATGGAGTCAACCACACGTACCAATCTTTAATTACTTGCTTTCATTGATCGTACAAGTTTATTGGTCCACAATAAGCCCACTAACTATCAAGTAATGTTTTGATAAGAATTGAGACTTTTCATAAATCGTATTTTCATAAAGGATCATACTTGATACTTCCAGTAGGATGAAGTTGAAGTTGGTTATCCCACTTATTTGATTCAATTAATTTAAAACACGTGACTAATATTAATTATATTATATAAATGGGTATAACCCACTATTTTATGGATTCTAGCCAAATCTGGAAGAAAAAAAATTCTTTTTTTTCACTCTAATCTCTTCATCTTCCTTATTCTGTTTAAACTATAATCATAAATTTCAGATTTCTCACTTCTCCCTTTTTGTTCATCATTAGGACTTTATTTCAATCCTCTCTCTTTGGATTAAAAAAAAAGTTTATAACATCTTTCATGCCCTGACTTCATCCAAGCTTCTCAACCTCATCCACCGAACAACACCTTTTTCATTTTCTTATATCTTCTCTTTTTTACATACATATACATATATATATATATATGTAAAAAAGAGAAGATATACATATTTGTGAATAAAATCTCATTTCTTGTTTATATTAGTTTAGAAAACTCATTCCCTTCCGTTTGAGTTTTGGGCTTCAATTTACTCTTAATGATGTATGACAAAATGAACATATATATACTTGGGGCTTTGGAATTGATGCGCTATTCCCGGGAGCAAAAAATATGAAGTTAATGATGATAACGGTGAAAATATTAGAGTTGGGGGGAAAGAAGAAAAAAAGAAAATTTCACATCAGGTTAGAATCCATAAAATTATGGTTAATACACATCTATATTTTTCAATTAACATTAATCACGTATTTTAAATTGATTGTGTCAAATAAGAGGGGATGACCAACTTCATCCTCCCCGGGAGAACAAGTATTGTCCTTTCATAAATTTATCATGTTCATAAATTGCATTTTCATGTGAGTTGAGCACAACCACTCTATATATCTATGTATATTGTCAAAATTATTATATAAAAAAAATCGTGTCTATAATATATACCATCAGAATTATTATCAAAATTGTGAAAAAAAAGAATTATTATCAAAATATCATATACATCATCACCTTAAATTCATTCTTATCTTGTTGCATTTATAACCAATTGAGGAACTGGGTGGGCTGCTTTTCATATTCTTAGACGAAAAGATTAGGCCATAAATATTGTTTATTAACTCTTTTAAAAAATAATAAACTTGTTTCTTGGCTCATTTATTTTCTAAAAATAAGTTAGAGGTGGAAGAAGTAATTAAAAAATACATAAATATATATAGGCCATGTTTAATTATTAATTGTTAAACATTGTAAATAAATAATTTAGGTCACGTTTAATTACCAAATGTGGATGTCATAAATTGGCATCGGTGGCGGCTCAATACGTGATGATGATGATGCGGCCACGGTCGTGTTACCATATCAAATTTCAACAAAAAATTATGTTATTTGGCTAAGTTTAACATGTCAACGAGCATGATTCATATTGTAGTCAAAAAAATTTATGGGTAACTATATTATGATAGTTTTTTTAAAAGAATTTTCACATTCTCTTTTTTAATTTACATACATAGAAAAATGAATAATAAGATTATATCATCTCGTTTATGATATTATAATAATGCCATTATATAAAAATAATTGAAATTATGCGAGATGGTTAATTTTAGTAAAGTAATTTGGTCTTGTAAAACTTGATTATAGGTGCAATTTAATGTAGTTGATTTTTGTACAAAATATTGACTTATTTTTTTTCGTATGAATCATCTTTTAAAACTTTAATATTAATGCATTATCATGACGAAAAATCCTTCATGGAAACAATTCATGTGAACTTATGGAAACAACACTCAAAATAATATATTCCTCTATTACCCTCTCGAATTGGATTAAATGGTCCCAACTAAAACATTAATGGGTGCATTTATGAGGATAAAAGATACTTTTGGGCTTGGGTATTATGCATCTTTGGTGATATGGTCATGTGCTTGTCGGATCTTTGTATGGATTTGGGCCTATGATTGTTTTATTGAGTAAAACTTTAAAGGCTGAAGCCTCCTTTCTGCGAGATAGAGGAGTTGGTCGAAAAAAGGGTTAATTTCAGTAAAACCCCTTATACTATCTAGATTAATCAACTAACTTCTACTCTGTCCATTTTGCCCCTTATACTATCTAATTTTATCACTATATCCCCTCACCTCTCAAAATGCCTAAACTACCCTCAATAGTATAAGGGGGTTTACTGAAATAAATATATTTCTGAATTTATAATTTCCAGATTTTTCGAAAATTCCGAAAATATTAAAAATATATTATAATTTCCGAAAATTCATAAATATAAAAATATGAATTATTTCCGAAAATATAATATATATTCAAATTTTTTTTTTTGAGAAATTTGAATTATTTTCGAAAATAATTCATATTTTGATATTTATGAATTTTCGGAAATTATAATATATTTTTCATATTTTTGGAATTTTTGGAAAATATGGAAATTATATTATGAAAATATTTTTCGAATATAATATAAATTCAAATATATATATATATATATATATATATTGCCAAAAAAATATTTTTCGGAGGGAGCATATTATTTTCCAAAATATGAATTATTTCGGAAAAAATAATATATACTTTTTGCAAAAAAATTATTTTTCAGAAAAAGATCATATTTTGGAACATAATAGTATATATTTTTTGCAAAATTTTTTTTTTTCGGAAAAGAACATATATTGAAACATAATAGTATATATTTTTTGCAAAAAAAAATAATTTTGGAATAAAATTCATATTTTGGAACATAATATATACTTTTTACCAAAAAAATTATATATTACACAAAATAATTTTTTTGCGAAAATATATATATTATGTTCCAAAATATTAATATTTTCCAAAAAATAATTATTTTGCGAAAAGTATATATTATGTTCCAAAATATGAATTTTTTTGCGAAAAATATATATATGTTCCAAAATATGATCCTTTTTGAAAAATAATTTTTTTGCCAAAAAAATACACTATTATGTTCCAAAATATGATCTTTTCCGAAAAATAATTTTTTTTGCGAAAAATATATACTATTATGTTCCAAAATATGATTGTTTTTTCGAAAAATATTTTTTTTGCAAAAAGTATATATTATAAAAAAAAAAATTCGTAAAAAAAAATCATATTTTGAAACATAAAATATATTTTTCGAAAAAAATCATATTTTGGAACATAATATATATTTTTCGCAAAATAATTATTTTTTGGATAAAATTCATATTTTGGAACATAATATATACATTTTCGCAAAAAAAATATTTTGTGTAATATATAATTTTTTTGGTAAAAAGTATATATTATGTTCCAAAATATGAATTTTTTCTGAAAAAGTATATATTATGTTCCAAAATATAAATTTTATTCCGAAATGCTTCAAAATATGTTCTTTTCCGAAAAATATTTTTTTTGCAAAAAATATATAATATTATGTTCCAAAATATGATCTTCTTCCGAAAAATATTTTTTTTGCAAAAAGTATATATTATTTTTTCCGAAATAATTCATATTTTGGAAAATAATATGCTCCCTCCGAAAAATATGTTTTTGGCAAAATATATATATATATATATTTCTAAATTTATATTATATTTGAAAAATATTTTCATATTATAATTTCCATATTTTCCTAAAATTCCGAAAATATGAAAAATATATTATAATTTTCGAAAATTCATAAATAATTCATATTTCTCAAAAAAAAAATTAATATATATTATATTTTCGGAAATAATTCATATTTTGATATTTATGAATTTTCGGAAATTATAATATATTTTTAATATTTTCGAAATTTTTAGAAAATTTGGAAATTATAAATTCAGAAATATATCTATTTCAGTAAACCCCCTTATACTATTGAGGGTAGTTTAGGCATTTTGAGAGGTAAGGGGGCATAGTGATGAAATTAGATAGTATAAGGGACAAAGTGGACAGAGTATGGGTTAGTTGATTAATCTGGATAGTATAGGGGGGTTTACTGAAATTAACCCTTGAAAAAATGAATCTTCGGTGCTTGAAGAAATCGTATTCAATGTATGAGGATGAGTTTGAACTCCTGTCAATTCGCAGGTGCATAAGTCACAGTAAAATAATCAAAAGACGATCTTCTTGGAGAGGTTGGATATTTTAAATTGAAGCATCTTGTACAAATATTTGTAATTGTCTTCTATTTTTTTATTTATTTTTTTAAATTCAGAACTTTCCAAGCATGAGGTAAATCCTTGTGTCTAGTCTATTACCAATTTTTTTGACAACTAATGATATATATCCTATATATTTATAAGAAATACTTATTTTCATTTTAATTTTTTTTCATTTTTATACTTTTAATATAAAATGATTTAAATATAAAATAATTATAACTTATTCATTGATGAGAATAAAACCAATTAACACCAATTATCTTGGCCATGGGATATAATTAACATACATAATATAAGGGTTAATAGCAAAACACCCCCTGAACTATACCTTCTCTCTTATTAAATCCCCTTGAATTATTTTTTGTGCTGAAAACCCCCCAAACTATAGTTTTTCCTGCATAGTTATAACACCGTTAAGTGAAATTACATTGGGATCCCCTGAAGTTCCTGTTAATTTCGTTCGCGCCCTGAAATTTTATTTTCCTTGCAATGACACCCTCTTGAAGGAGTGAAATAACCGGAATGCCCTTGTTTTGTCTCCCCTATTTCATGAGATAAATATCTATGTGGTGAAATTACCTCCATGCCCCAAGATTAGAGCCCTATAATATTTGGGGATATTTCCAAAAAAAAATTCAAAATAAAAGTTAAAGAAAAGATGTTGAAAATATTTCAAAACTTTTAAATAACAATAATAACTAATTAATATGCATTATTTGAAGTGTAACTCTAATGAATATTTCAAAAGATATAGAGTAAGGGGTTATAAATATTTTCATATTTTTAAAAAATTATTAATTAATTAATATACATTAATTAAAATGTAACTCTAATGGATATTTCATAAAATATGGAGTAAAGATATAAGACAAATATATTTCGGTAAGTAACAAGTGTTAATCGTTAAGAACAAATTTTGTGACTTCCTATTCCAAATCTTCAATCTAATAATTACTCACTTTCTAAGAATTAATTTTTTACGACCGCATATATACATTGAAACTTTAAGGTAACAATTTTGCCACTCACTTGAATTTCTATGTCACACGCTGCTTCTAGTAAGGCTCCAACTTCATTTAAGGAAAATATTTTGAACAAAATTTGGCGGTATGAGATTCTCTATAATGATTGTGGCTTATTGCTTGATGAAAGACAACTATGTAACTAATAATAATAATACTTACAAGAAAAAACCCATTCAAAAATAAAAATTTGAATGAAAACTAATAAATAAATGATCAACCTGCAATTTCCATCTTGATAAATATTCAAAAAACTAGACCATTCAATTTTAAATGAATCCAGGGGTTACAAGTTATTGACAATCTTATTTTAAAGGGTTAACATTTGTTGCTTACCGAAATATATTTGTCTTATATCTTTACTCCATATTTTATGAAATATCCATTAGAGTTACATTTTAATTAGTATATATTAATTATTATTATTTTTTAAAAATATGAAAATATTTATAACTCCTTACTCTATATCTTTTGAAATATTCATTAGAGTTACACTTCAAGTAATGCATATTAATTAGTTATTATTATTATTTAAAAGTTTTGAAATATTTCCAACCTCTTTTCTTTAACTTTTATTTTGAAAAAAATATTTGGAAATATCACCAAATATTATAAAGTTCTAATCTTGGGGCATGGAGGTAATTTCACCACCTAGATATTTATTTCATGAAATAGGGGAGACAAAATAAGGGCATTTCGGTCATTTCACCCTTCAAAGAGGGTGTCATTACAAGGAAAATGAAATATCAGGAGGCGAGCGAAATTAACAAGAACTTCAGGGGATCCCAGTGCAATTTCACTTAACGATATTATAACTGTGCAGGTAAAACTATAGTTTGGGGGGATTTTCAGCACGAAAAGTATAGTTCAGAGGGGCTTAATGCACAACAGGGGGTTTAGTTAGAGAGATGGTATAGTTGAGGGTTTTTTTTGCTATTAACCCCATAATATAATTATCATTTTTATAATAATCACGTTCAATAGTTATTTTATTTATATTATTAATTTTAAGAATATTATATATATGTATAATATATATATTTTTTCTTTGTTTACTTTTTGAAGGGGAAAATAAAAATGTTGAACCTGGCAGTGGGACAGCCACGTGGCCGAAATTCACACCCAAATGAGCACACACACTGTGTGTTCAGTTGAAACCTGATCATAATAACACACACGCGCGAGACTTCGATTAATCTCTTCTGTCTGAACAAACAACGATCGGATTATCGTCGTCAATGGCGGTGGTAGTTCTCTGCCATTGTCCCGCTAACCCTAGCCCTTCGTCGTTTCTCGGACACATCCCTCTTCGTCATTATCGTCTCGTAAGCATCTCTTTCTCTCTCTAAAACACACACACTATAACTCTTTGAAGAGCTCAGGTGGTTTTAATTATTCATGTATTCATCAAATTATACACACACATATATACATACACACACACACATTATATGTGTTTTGTGTGTGTCTAACTGTCTATGCACCCTTACACACTCATGTAAGGAGATAATTGTCGTTTGTAATTTTGTGTTTTACTCAGTTTTCATGATTCAACTTAATATATATATATATATATGTGTGTGTGTGTGTGTGTGTGTGTTTGTTTGGTTAAATTTATTTAATTTGAAGCTACTAATTTTTAATTGGAAACGAAGGAAATAAACTGTATCTTATACATGGTTCTAAAGAATAGTATGCTTATTATATAGGTGTGATTGAAGTATTGATACAGTTGATATAGGGTTACTAAACAGTGTCTGGGAGAAATATTAGGGTTAGCACCCATTGGTGAGAAAATTAGGGAGAGAGTTTGGGCCTCAGTCGCACAACATTGGTCTAAATAGGTGCCGTTCTCATGATCCGCATCCTCTCACTCAGTGACTTGAATTCAGACACGTGTGGGACGCAAGTCCAACTAATTGTCATGGAAGTACGAGAAGGAGAGGTTGCCCTCTGGTATAAGGACCCCCCCTTAATCTTATCCGCTCGAACTTAATTCACTATGCGGGGAGCCCTTTTTTTTTTGCTTAGTAGGTCCTCTATTTGTTTATGTGGTATAATTCACCGAGACAACCAATCTTCGGACCAGAAATAACATGGGTTAAAAATGAGTTTAAAAATGTTAAAAACAGTAAGCATGGGGCCTTTTTATAACATGGGTGTTTGTGTGTATATTAATTATCACTAGGTCTTAAGATAGTAGCTCAGGACATATTACTATCACATGTCGATTATTGTATCATAGGTTTTATGTGTTCAACTTTTGACCAAAGGTATTGCACTATTATAGGGCTGAAAGGGAAACTATGTTTTTGGGTTAACATGATTACACGAACTTTAGGACTCAATTAAGCATTTAAGTGAGTGCTTGCACATGCTACATAACATACCATATTCGAGTGAAGATATATTTTAATGTATTTTTGCTGTACGTGTTTGCAAAGTCGACACTTTTTGAACTTATTTTTGTGCTTATGCACTTTTTGTTAGTGGAATTGGGAACATCGTAAGTGTCGATATAGTCCATCAGTTCAGAGCACTACAGAGGTAATACTTGTACCATAAATTGTTGTGGGTTCAAAAACCAACTTCTTCTAAGGAACGAATCTTGTCTCATCCCTTTAATGTGCCCCATTTACCTTATTTTTGCTAAAAATGAGAACCCTTTAACTTCCATTAAAGGTAGGTTGGTTCAGTTGCTTAAGTCAACAAATTGTTTTTAGGTTAGTTCATTAAGTCTAACTACCACATCTGCTTTTCATTTTCCGGTTGCTTTAATAAAGGCATGTATGTTTGTTGGACCTCGAGGAGCTGTTAATATGACAGTCATTGAATGTGTGTTTACGATTGACATAGTGTTGCTGTTCATGGGTCCTATTGTTATAGTAGTTATTGTTGGATGGCTAGCTGTTTCAATTTGATTAGAAAATGACACGTCGCTCAGGATGTAGCTGTTCTTAGTTGTGTATGTGATTATAACATTACAGTTATTCTGACTGTTTGCGAGGAGCCTGATATTTGTATTGGAATTGTATGTTTTGACATTATGTGGTCTCAAACTTGGGGTTCAGTTCCAATCCATTTTATAAAAGGAGTTTTTGAATTTGAGTTGCATGATAGAAGGACTAATGGAGATATTTAAAACAATACAAAAGGAAATTGTTGATCACTCTAGTGCCTATCCATTATGTTTTTTCCTTTATTTTTCCTCTGTTTTGCATTAGAGTGTATGTGCCTGGGAAAGAAGTAAAAAGAAGACGAAATTGTCTGTTCTGGATTCCCTCAAGGCCCATTTAGTTGTATCCTCCGTTGTTTCATTAGTTACAAATCTCTTTGATTCTTTTGCCATAAGCACTTCTATCATCATGTTCAATTCAAACTTATTATTTTTCAGCCATCTCATGGACCTGGAATTTGCCAATTTTATGTTCAAATGCAACTGGTAGTAATGCAGATAGAAGAAGCCCATTTTTTATTTTCATAATGGCATAATTTAGTCAATGGCCCTTCAAAAGAGTTTTGTTGTTATGGAGGGAGATCAAAGCAAATAAGCCCCAACTAATTTGGAATTCCAGTCTTCCGTTTGGAAAGTACGTTGCTAGATCAAGCTTGTGAACAGATATGTATTGTTGCTTTATTGTGGTTTTCTATGCAACCTCAGTTTAAAATAATGAGACACTGCAACATTAATATCGCAGGAACATTAGTATCGCAAGAATGCTGCCATAATTGTCATTTAACGGAAATTCTTTAATTTAAGTCTTGTATTTGCTTTGACAAAGCAATTTGTTCTGTCTTGTGTCATTCATGACTTTCTGTAGGCAACTGTTAGATGAGAAAATGAGACGAGTCTTGCTAATCAATTTCTTAATTTGCTAAAGGTTTTTTTCCCCCCTCTGCCTTTTTGATCCTTGCAGGGAAAAAAATCATATGGATGGAGTATCCAGGATTCTGTCAGCAAATTCAGTATTAACGCACTCTTTTGGGGACCTCGGAAGACCACGGAGCCACCTGAAGTGGATATTACGCTTGGGGATTACTCTTTGACAGGGTCAGGCTTAGAGGTGTTTTTACTAGTTGGTGCTTTAGAAGTGATGAATATTGTGATGCCCTGTTTATGTTTTTCAGATTGTTAATGCCTTTGCCTTTGAATTTTTGTTATTATTATTTTTTTGCCAGGGAGCTTCAGCCAACTTCAAGACACCTAAAAAGATATCAGTCTCTGTAGCTTCTTCAATCGCGCAGGTTTCGTCAAATGACTGGGATGCATGCAACCTTGCTGCTGCGGGTCCTGAAAAATTTAATCCATTCCTCACTCATAGTTTCCTTTTGAGCTTAGAGGAGTCAGGTTGCTCAGTGAAGGTTAGCTATTGTCACTTTATTATTATTTCAGCGTTGGATTCTACTATTGATTTTGTAATTTAGGTTCCAAAGAAAAGAACTATTAATTGACCATTTTAATACCACATGGTTTGAAAATTATTCCAATTTGATTCGCAAAGCTCTTATATGTGTCTATTTGATTTTGAGTTTGTTCTCAGTATTACGATCAGCTAAGCCTTATTTGGCTACCCCGGGAATGTTTGCATGTAGAAAACTTTTAACTTGTCAGAGAAGTTATTTTCTGTTTTTGGTGATGATTTGTAGCTGTATATCTATCCTCCACTGTAGTGAAGATGTTTCTGCTTTTAAACATTGGAACATGAATAAAATAATTTAGTTTTCAAGTGGTGTCTAGTGACTCCTCGACAGATGCATTATTCATGAATGCAGATCCTAAGAGGTGAACTTGTAACTCGACCCAAAAATATGGGTTGACTGGTTCAATCCTTGATGCTTGATTTATCATTTTCTGCTTCCTATTATTGGGCCATATTACCATCAATAAGATAATGTTCTACTATACCTCTACTTAATAACCAAAAGGGATAATATACACATATGATGATAGAGTGAGCAATTAGAGTAATTATGGACATGCTAGTGAATCTTTTACATGGTTATAACATGCTTTAAAATTAGATTCTCTTACTGAATTCTAGGCCAGAATAATTTTCTTGAAATATTATTAAACAAAAGTCAGTCAAATTATAAAGTGACATAATCACTAAGTGTTGCCATGAATATCTTATTTAATTCTGTTTTTGGTGTGATTATATGTGTCTTCATGCTAGTATATGGTGGTATAGAATCTTGTTAACATGCGTTGAGTTAGTAAAAAGGATAAGCTAAAATGTGGTTTGACTGAAGTTGTGGACTCAGATAGAGCAAAATGAAATAATGAAATTCAGTTAGCCAACTGAAGTAGTTGGGAAAAGGATTTGCTTGCTTGTGTTTTTGTTGTTGTTGTTGGTACTGATTCTTTGTAGACGAGATGCTAAATGTGCATATTCAGTCTTCTCTACGAATATTTCGGTGACCAGAGAACTAACCCCAATTTTACACAGCTTTGAACTTCCTCCAACATGGCAATTTGTTCTCAATCTTCCCCTTTACCTGTTGGATCATTTACTTTACACTGTTTGTTAGTTATTGTTACGACGAGACACTGCAAACCAAGAACACAATAAAAAATCATGTCTGAAAAAGTTACATGCCACGCACAAAGAGCACTAATATTTTACGTGGTTAGCCAAACCCTATATCCACATTGAAGATCTGTTCAAAGGTTTCACTATGCAAAAATCAAGAGATTATAAGTTCCAACCCTCAAACCCTAGCACTCTCTCTCAGTGTCTTTCTTGCAGTTTTGATTGTGCTCTGTTGACTGACTGAAAGTCATAAACTCCCTTATGTACTGGCCTGCGGGAGAGTCCTAAAAAAGGACCGTGAGAGGAAAAGAGTTCAAAACCCATTTTCGGTTATAAAGTGGGTCGAAAGGTGGATGGGCCAAAACAAAATTCTAGCCACAACATCACAATTATGAAGTTCTAGGTGTAGATTTTCTCTTACCTATTAATTACATTCATATTTCTGATCCATTTATCTGGTCCCTTTGTCACCACTTATTGTTATCTTTTGGTTTGCATGGTGCTGGATTTCTTAACCCTCAAAGTTTTGTGGGAACCTAAAATGCTTGTCTTTAGCTCTAGGGAAATAGAATCGTAATTAGTTTACAGCTGGACAGTTGTCCAAAAGATAACTTCTGTTTTCTGGAAAACTGTATTTTACTTGCCAACTGGAGATATATATATATATATATATATATATATGTTTTATCATATGACTGAAATAAGTATCGTAAAAATTTAATTATTATCTTGTCAAAGTGTTTGATTCTATTTTCAGGAAACAGGATGGATTCCACAGCATATCATTGCTCAGGATGAAAGTAAAAATATTTTAGGTGTTGTTCCACTCTATCTCAAAAGGTTTAGCTTCGATTAGCTACTTCTTTGTTGTTCATCTAATGTAATATTTTTTAATTTGTTCTATAAGTCTTCAGAGTTCTTGCTATCTGCTTTAAATTTATGGTAATGACACTCTTTAAACATTCATGTGCAGCCACTCCTATGGTGAATATGTATTTGATCATTCTTGGGCGGATGCCTACTACAGTTATGGTTCAAGATATTACCCCAAGTTACAATGTTGTGTGCCTTTCACTCCAGTAACTGGTCAGAGGATCTTACTCTGTGACACCCCATACAAAGATCAAGTTTTTGACATTTTAGTATCTGCAATGCAGGATTTGACCGCCAAGGTATATGATGGACCAAAGTGTTTTGCCATTTCACTTACTTCCATTTGCCAAGATGTCAAGCACATGCAAATATCCCACTTATCCGTGTATCATTCTCACCCTCTTCATAACAATTAACACTACTGTTTCTCCCTTCAATGGAAAAAAAAAAAACAGCAACAGGTTGCTTCATATGGTACTCTTTTTGCTTGTATTAACTTATTCTTGCTATACAGATACACATCTATATCTTTTCAAATTACTTGGAATACAAAACGTGCATGTGTCTTGGTTATAGTATGTCATTCAGCATTTTGAAAACCTTGGTGCTTTTATTTACTTGCCTTGAATTTTGGAATCCCGTGACTACTTGGGATCGGATTGTTGTCACATCCCAATAATGCCTCTTGTTTACTTTGGCTACCACAATAGGAGTTAAGTGTCCTATTATTCATAGCTAGACCTGATCTGTAATCCCTAAATAATGGTCGTCTTGGTTGACTCATGCCATGGATTGCATGGCAGTAGGCCATGATTGATGACCAGTTGCTTGGTTCTTCATGCTTCTCCTAATAAATATTCTCATCTCCATGTCCCTCCCCCAAATAAATAAATAGAATAATTAAGAAATGGGAACACTTACATTTTCTGGCCCTCCTCATGCGGAGAAAAGAATGCACACCCTCACCAATGTACCAATTTTTAGGAGGTTCACCCGTTTTGAGCGAACATATTTATGCAATTGTTGATAAAGGTAATTTTATATCTTTTTTTTTCAAGAAAAATCCTATTTTGAAAAATTGCTGTTAATTTATATGGAATATTCCGAATGACAAAGTTCATTACTGGTGACTCATTTATTTCGTTTCCATCAAGACCTAAGAACGTGTCTCTTGTTCAGACTGCAGTGTTATGAGCTCCTGACCAATAAGTGTCCCTTTGTAATATCACAGTTCCAGCTTTCATCTCTTCACATTACGTTTGCATCTGAAAGTGAGTGGCACAGAACAAAGGAGAAAGGCTTTCTGCAAAGGATTGGGATGCAGTACCACTGGCAAAACCGTAACTACCGAAAGTGAGTTATATGTAATTACCTTATTCACCATAGTTCCAGGCTTTGTGCCAGCATGCTGTTTTTAATAGTTTGGAACATTCTTCAAATGTGTGTGGACCACTTGCCATTGTGCTGCAAATATGCAAGTGTGCATCTGTATGGTGAATACGTGTGAGTAGTGTTAGCTTCAAGACAGTTTGGACAAGAGAACTTTAGTGGATCATTGGTTTGTGGTGTTCTTGTTTGATGCCAACTTTTAACTGGTGACTTCTATTTCTCACTTTTCAAATATACTCGGGTTATTCCGAAGAATACTATCCCATATGAGAAAAATATACTTAGTGATCTTTATTCAGTCTCTATGCTGTCACACATCCCTGACATAGGCTGTCGGCATAATTCAATTCTTATGTTGTTACTCAATATCTAGGTGAGTATAACACGCCCCCTCACGTGTGACCTTCTTTTTGGTCCAACACGTGAAACAACAATGTTTCAAATATGGGTGACGGTGAGGTTCGAACACAGGACTTCCTGCTCTGATATCATGTTAACTACCAACTACTCTAAAAGCTTAAGTTGTTAGAGAGGATGTAACTTAAATATTTAATCCTCCAACATCATTATATATGCATGAATTTTTGTTCTATTTTTTTCCTTCCACAACATTCACCATAGATGGAGAAGTACATTGATATTGCTGTCTTGACTCCTCCTCTGACCATGAATAAAAAATCTGACAGCTGTCCTCAGCATGAGCAATTGACCTCAAAAGGTGCAAGAAGGACAGACAATAATTCTCTTGCTGCAGAGCAATGCTGACCTGCTTTATTTTGTTTATTTATTTGGTTGTTTCTCTTATTGAATTGTTGCTACATCCATGCCACAGTTTTGATGAATTCTTGATGGACATGAAGCAAAGTAAACGGAAAAATATTCGTCAGGAACGTAAGAAGGTCAGTGTTTCTTGCTTGCAAAGTGAAGGAAAAACTTAATCTGACTTGCTTAGAGTGTCTTTGAATACAGCAGACTGTGGTGACAGTTTTTTAGTTGCTTCTGTTACATGTATATCTGTCCCCCCGCCTTTTCCTTGTTATTGTAACAATTCTCACTGCCACAGAACTTATCTACTAACTGAGTACTAAGTTCATGGCCTACGAAATCCAAGAACCAGGTGAGATGAGGTTTATCCCAGCAGTCACTTTGTTTTAGAATTGATTCAACTTTGCAAACAAATTAAGGCAGGACAATTTCCTACACCAAGTAACAATCTTAATGAACCACTTGTGGAATGAGGTCAAGCTGTGGAACATTGCTTGAATCATTTCTTTAGATTCCCAAGCTACTCATTAAATCGTAGTTACAGATCTGCGTATAGTTATACCTGGCTCTCTTATGAAACACTCAGAAGATTTTAGAGGAATTGCACCAATCTTTTTGAAAGGCATCTTGGACTTAAATACTGTCTAGTGGATTTGGTGCAGTCAGTCCATCTTTTCTATCTCATTGTGAAAGACAAAGGGCTCAGAAGACGCTTTATTTCATTTTCTTTTTTAATGCAGACGGCACTGCAGATAGCATGTAATTTGTCAATCATTTGTGATGTAAAATAAAATCTGTTCTTCCCATAAAGAATTAGGGTAAAAGAACGAAGGAAGAAAGAGGTTCATGGACATAATTGAGGAAAATTCACATTTTGGGTAAATGCACAATACTTTATATTTCCTACAGTCATATTTGCTTTGGTACGATAAGTTCAAATTATTAAATAAATTAATAAAAACATTAGCAGATAAATACCTCTGTAAATTTAACACCATCCACTAGTTCTTACTGAATTTTACAGTGTCAAATTGCAATGTGTCTGCTCATTCTCATAACTCACTGGTGCTTGTCATTTTGCACATGTATAATAATGGAGCATGTCTGATTCATTTTAAGTGGAATATTATTTGCTTAGTTTCCCTTAGACCTGAAGGTGATAAAATCAGCTGTTTTTTCATATTCTCATAATTTTTTGTAGTTGATCAAATGAGCTTTCATTGTGCAGATTTCTACTCAAAATTTGACTATGAAACGCCTACGGGGATCTGAAATTAAGGTACTTTCATTTTTATTGCAATTAAAGATTACTGTTCACTCATTTCGGGTGATCATATGTTCATAAGTTCTTTTTTCAGTCTGTGATAATGTTATACACATGCTATGTATGCCTCTCCAACAAAATATTATAGAACAAACTTCTGCATGCGAATCTTCTGAAGGAACTGTTCATATGGACTATCTGAAAGTGATTGCATGGATTCTACTCTGATACCGTATTATCTCTCTCTCTTTTTGTAAGCTTGTGATTTGTTCTTGGCCACTAGTTAGCTCTGCAAGTCAACTATGTGACTCTGGCAAGAGGTCATGGGGTTTCCTAAGAATAGTCCCCTGTAAAACATTAGGGCTTGAGTCAAGATGATTGAATTCTCAATTGAGGCTATGACCAGAAATAAAGCATTCTGGGGAAACTCAGTTGTCTAGTCAGCCACAATTTGTTGGGAAAAACCTCTGAGATTTTCCTGTAATTTGGCTGTAGGAGCCAACCACACCATTCTTATAGTTTTGAGACCCCCGTATCTTGTTGTCTCTGCCAGACA
The DNA here is from genome assembly GCA_963922005.1 of Cornus suecica. Lineage (NCBI taxonomy): Eukaryota > Viridiplantae > Streptophyta > Magnoliopsida > Cornales > Cornaceae > Cornus > Cornus suecica. The sequence continues at coordinate 17,616,166 of OY998242.1, read as the reverse complement.
GCCAAGTGTTAGACAACAAAGATTAGCACTCCTTTGACTCTGAAGAATGATGGGAATATTGTTGCTTTAAAGACCGAGTGCAAGGCTTAATTTGGTGCCTGAAACAGCGTACCTTAACATATATAAAAACCTGTTGCCATGATTGATGGCTAGGATTTATACACAGCCTTAGTGAACAATTAAATTAAGTAAATAAAGTCACTCTCTGAAGCATAAAAATTTACTGTTACCGACTAAATTTCACATTTAATAGTCCACATGCATAACTAATCAAGTTATAAACAAATTTACTAGGATCTGTACAGATTTCTCTCGTCTTAATTTTATTTTTTGTAGATTAAGTAATAAAGTCAGTAATCCATCTATATACTTATATAGAGTTGAATAGTACATTGATGCACCAATGAGATATATATATATATATATATATATATATATATATTGAGAGAGGTGTTTGTTACATATATATATATATATATATATATTGCTGAAAACTCTACATAAGCAGGATCTACTCATAATCCAAATAAGAATTAGATATCTGATATATTGCTGAAAACTCTATACAAACAGGATCTAATCTCATAATCCAAATAAGAATTAGATATCCGCCAACTTCAAATAATCACTTAAATTCATGCTCAGAGATAGAGAGTTTTCACACCCCGATATTCCTCGGGTTCCGAACCAAGCTCGATAAAACAAAGGGAGTGACGCAATGCGGAAGAAAAAAAAACTAAAACCGAGCGAAAACAAGCAAAACATGAGTTCAGGCGCCAAAGCCGAGCATCCGGTCCGAAACCCGAAACTGACCTCAAAAATGCTAAAAGAGAGAGAGAGGTGTTTATGTATAATATGTATATATATATATATTGCTGAAAACTCTACACAAGCAGGATCTAGTCTCATGTTCCAATAAGAATTAGATATCCGCCAACTTCAAGTTGCAGAATCAATTTCATAGTTCAATATAATCCAGTGAGGATTGATTGATAGCTCCTGTCCGCCTCCCTGGTGGTTTACAAAATCAGTTTCTTAATTCAAAATCACTAAGGAATTTCATAGTTTAAGATTTGCATCCTAAGCATGTTAAATAATTTGATGCATATAATAAAACCCTAATTGTGGAGTATCGATTGTCTACAGCTGTATAGTAGAGTCCTCCAGATGTATATTCCAATTTACTAGAATCAAGAGTTCATAAATTGGTGCTGACAACATAATCCATCAAATTGTGTAGTAATAAGATAAGGATTGAAGTTCTTACTAAGTTCTTTTTATTATTATGCTGGCAGGCTAAGCACTGGGATACATTTTATGACTTCTACAGGAACACCACTGATAACAAGTCTGTATCCATATCATTGAACCCTTGTTCTTCTTTCTTTTTTTTTCTAGCAAGATGGAAAAAAAGAAGAAAATATTTGCTTCTAGTTATTTACAGTTTTTTTGGAACTATGCTTGAATCCTTTGGAGATGATTGGAGTTTTCACATCTGTTTTTCGCTCTAAATCTCTCTCTAGGTGGGGGACTGCTTATCTAACGAGGGATTTCTTCCACAACATGGCTTCAAAAATGGGAGATCATGTACTACTTGTTGTTGCTGAAGAAGGAGATGAGGTTGTTGCTGGAGCTCTTAATCTTATTGGAGGGGATACTTTGTTTGGGCGCTTATGGGGATGTCATCCACGAGCATATTATCCAAGTTTGCATTTTGAAGCATGTTATTATCAGGTAATAAATAAGTAGAGATTGACAATGTGGCTCACTAACACTATTTTGAAGTAGATCTGTTTGCTTGTTCGTTGTCTGTGGAGATCAAACAAACAGATAATTTATTTTTTATATTTTTTTATTTTATTTTTAAATGGATCTTCCCATGCATTCCCATCGCAAACAGGGATCAGTCATGGAAAGGTGCCTTCATACTGGAGTCCCTGCAATTGAGCATATATAGTTACTGTAGGCTCATTTTTGGCCACTTTTGAGTTTTGACCTCATTAATGGTCATGCAATCATAGTGTACTATTGTTGAATCTTATGCATCTCCTATTATCAGTTTGAGTGTCTGAATAACATACACGAAAACGTCCTTTTGATACTCCTTTCAGTAAGAGTTAGGTTACTCCCTCACTTCCTCTTGACAAGAGGATAACCATTAACACAATTTTAGTCTTAAGAAGCGTCTATTTTGGAAGGTTGTTTGCAATCTAAGACTGCTGCTTGACAACGAATACATCTTTACTTATCTCACCTCTTATTTATTCTTATTTTTTATATATTTTTTAACTATTGCAGGCAATAGAAGCAGCTATTGAACTTAATCTTGATAAGGTAGAGGCAGGAGCTCAGGGTGAGCATAAAATTCAGCGGGGTTATTTACCGGTGACAACCTACAGCTGTCATTATATAACTGATGAGGGATTCAGGAAAGTATTAGAGGACTTCTTAGTGCGAGAAACTGCGCAGGTAACAACTTTTAGTTTACCAAACTTCAATAGCAATCCATTCTAGAGAGTATACATCTGGGTCACATGAAATCGGCATAAAATTAGGCAATGATGCTCAGTAAAGCTTGCATATGAAATTGTAAGTAGATTGTTTAATCCGTCATGTACAGCGTCAAATTGTCTATCACATGTGAAATTATAGAAAGATGACTTTGACTGCTGTTGCTTTGCTCGCGTCAACTGAGCTTCCTCCCGTTTCATAGCCATATTTAAATGACTCGGCCTCAACCTTTCATGCTGACATTTGTCTGTCATCTCAGTAATCAAGAGTCAGTAATTATCAAACATTATCCAACTCAATGTATCAAGACCTTTGCCCAGAACAGTTACTAGTTTACCAACTGATCAAACTAGTATAGATTCTTGATTATGGGGCAAAAACAAGTCTCAAATTTAGGCGATTTTCTACGTCATCTGAACAAACATCCTAGAGTTTGCTTCATAAGCTTTATTTGCTGCATCAAGTTGATTTTAGACTGTACTATCCATCTTGAATCAGTTGATATCAGACTTTTTCTTCTCCTATATCACCATACATGGCGAAAGAATTTATGTTTTGTGTTCTTCTGAAGCCACACAGGAATGGAAGAGGAATCCCTTCTGTACCTAAGAAATAGTCAATTCTAGTTTTAAATTACTGCAGACTTATCTCCCAGTTCATCCACGTGTATCCAGAAATGGTAGCTAACGAGCAAGAAAAGGCCCCTTACTACTGTCCAACTAGCCTTGTCTGAACCCTAAGGCACTTCTCCTATCGGTTGTCCCCCTTTCTTGGCCCTTCCTCCAATGGGTAATTGTGTGATGTTTAAAACACAAAAGAATAATCTTTAACATGCCACAACTATACCGAAATAAAAATAAAAAATAAAAATAAATAAATAAGAGTCATGTTGATCATTTAACATGACAACTTAAACTAAAGCTTGGCACTTTGTAAGCCTTCCAACACAATGTTCTTGTCGATAGGAGATTCATATACGGATTTATTTTTTTATCATCTTTGTTTCTTCAATAGTGTTTAAATTGTCTAAGCTTTGGTAGCCAGTGCGGGAAATAGTGTACGAAGTGTAGTAGAAAGTCATCAAGTCCAGATTGTGTACTTTTTTATGTTTTCTTTTTTTAATTTTAAATGAAAGCAAAATCAACTTAGGAAAAGTTGTAAATAAAGCGGAAAAAAGAAAAGAAAAGAAAAGCACAACCTTTTCTCCTTTTCCACCTCTCGAGCCCTAATGTCAACACTAATTCTGGACATTGTTTTCTCTATTTGTATACTTGATTCAAAATCGTTCAAATCTTCTCTCTTTTCAGGTCAAACGTGTTATAGACTTGATACATGATTCTAGTCCCTTCAAGGATGGCATCCAACAGTCCAAATTATGATGCCCCCAGTATAGAACAAGGAATTGCGATGGCTTGTTGCCAAGGATAACTCATGTTCCTCATGTTCATGAAGAACCCGAGTTTTCTGCAACTAGCTTTACTGTCGGCATTAAAATAAAAGGGACACGGCATGCAATCCACTGGGGAGAAGTATAGGAACAAAGGCCAGGTGAGCTCGTTTGAGGTGACTGACATCTACCGCTTCAGTGTTCGATTGGAAAGCTCATAATATTCTTCATATCGGATGACAACAATTCATATAATTATTAGGTTGTAAATAATTAAACAGACCAGTGATACAAATTACTAGATATCATGTTTGTAAAAGTGATACTGATAATTGTATCTTAAGGTTGTTTCTGAGGGTACTTGGACCACATCTGCTGTTTGAGATTAGTAAACTCTTTTTGGATTTAGTTTTTAATTTGCAATTCCATAATTTTTTTTACTAATTTTGAGTGATAAGTGATTAATATAATGAATCTACTAACATTGAAGAAAGAAGATTGATGCAACTTTGCACATTTTTCTCATGCGAATCAAATTATATATTAATTTTCAACAATCCATATTCTTTGGCCCCATTTAGGAACAAACATTCCAGATTTTGTCTGTTTGGCGACCAAGTGGGAACGTCATCATTTCACACTCCATTGTTGCAATTTCAATTACTCCATCAAGCTGCGTCGTGCAATAGCTCCATAAGGAACACCAAGGTTACACTCGACTTTCAAGATGAAACCAAATAGATATACGCAGATAACCATTATGTAGTTCAAGACAATGGGCAACTTAGATTCAGACATGAAATGTTGATTGACTATATGGAAATCTATATATACAATCTATATTTTAACCACAGTATAATATTACAGTGCCTTTAAAAAACCCAAGCTAAGGTTTATTATGTAAATTGTAATGTCGGTGTAGGAGGCAAAAATAAAAAAGAAAACATAATCTTTAACAAAATTCAAGTGTAATATATCTGTAGAGCATACAATAGGAAATGAGAAAAAGAAGGCACCCCCTAGGAAGGGGAAACAAATTTTAATAAACACATTGCAAGAACATCTCAAAGTCCAGCAATAGTAAAAATATTGGGACAAAATAATTGTTACCTGAAATATTTTTATCTACAAAGACAGTACTCCAAATCTACATACTCTATAACACGATTCGAGCTGGAGAAGAGCTCAAAACCTGGAGAACAGCCAAGCACCAACCCAAGAATGAAGCACGAATCAAATTAATCCTCAAATCTAATCTCTAATACTTGTAACCAGAAGAAGTCTGTGGTGGTGCTGGTGGCAGTCGGTTAGGGGTGGTACGGCGGACACTGGATCCGCTGGAGCTTACATCACCGTTCTGTGCAGGGTCACTGTATCGTCGACTGTGACCACCCGACCCAGACCTGCCTGAGTCACCGTAATATTCATTAGGACCGTTGGCAGCAGAATCAAATGCCGATCTCCAGTCTTCACCTGATGAGGGTCCATTGGTCCTTGGACTGCTTTCTGCACAAATGAATATGAGACTACTAATATGAGAGACTAGTATAATAATGGTAAGTCGACATTTACTGTACTGAATATGATGAAAATTAATACATATCCAGTTGTTTTTCCAAACACTTGGTACAAAAGTTGTCAGGCCAACAAAGTGGCTAACCCTCTTAGAAACAACGAAATAGAAAAAAAAAAAAAAAAAAAAAACCCGGTGGACAATTCCTACCAACCATCATGCCTCTTTAGAGATGATTACAGTGAACAAGATTTATAGTAATAATGCCTCTTCTAACACTTGTATTACGAAATCCAGCTCACACCAAAAGCCTCTCTACCCTCGCATTATGCAGTGCAAAAGAAAAATAAAAGTAGCAGTGCATTTCTATAGGGTGACATCACCTGCTCCACTGCCATTTGATAAGCTGGAGGCAGCAGCTGCGCGATTATCATGAATGCTGAGTTGCCTAGTAAGGTTTACAAGAAGGGAGGATTGTTTCTGAATACGGTCCCTCCTTCGCTTCACATTCTGATCCTCCTGAAGTAATTCTTCAATCCTTGCTGTACTTTGGGAACTACAATATATGTGAGATAGATCAAGCCACAGCATCAAGAAAAAGAGGAAAAGAAAACACAGCAGATTGTGTTTTGATGGACATGCACGGTTACAGTTCATTTTTTCACATTAACTGTGATCTTAGGCGTATAGATGATGATAGGTGTCACTGATGCAGCACACACGTTCTTTTCTCAGATTCACATTTATTAATCTAATTCAATCCAGTATAAACAGACATTCCACCTAAAATGGACTGCGAAATTTCGGTCCACAATAACCTACTTCTTTGCCACTTTTAAGAAGCTTTCCTTTATGATTTACCAGTTCTTTTAAATTATATAGCAACTCTTTCCTCTGCCTGCAGACTAAGGGATAATTACGTAATGAGCAGAAAAGATTAAATGATCCCCACGCCCCAAGGGAATAAGATGAAGCTAACCTGACAGAACTGTACAACTTATTCAGCATGTCTTCCTTGGCCTTCTCGACTTGGCAAAGTACAACTGCCTGCACAACAAGATTTCATATAACCGATTTTTTTTAGGAAAAAAAACAGAGAGAGAGAGAGAGAAGTTCAGGAAATAACAATGCATTGTTAAGATAAAACTGACTTTTGGGACATTAGCAGCAAGGCTGTTCAGCACAGCTTCAACGTAACCGCGTACTTCCTGAGCCATCCATCGAAGTTCTTCCTCTGGATCTGCAGGTCTTCTGGCCATTGTATCCTAAATTATTTAAGTAAGCCAAAAGTTCATAGACTGGATAAATAAGTAGTTGAAGGAATATGTTAATATCAGAAAAGACGGTGCATAACTAAAATCCTGAAAATAACTGTGTGAACTTAAGGATTCAAGAACTTCACAATAATAACAAGAGTTCTATCACAAATATATCTCACAGCTTGCAATAAAATATTAAGAGCAAATATGTAAAAAAACACATGAATCAAAGCGATCAAGACAACTATAGAGAAACTCTGAAAGTACAGGTACATGAGTTTTACAGTACAAACAAGAAGGATTTTAAAATAACTCACAAGAGAACCATCAGAAAGACTCTGCCTCATTGAACTAGATTCACCCTTCACCTGACCTCCTCTAGATTGGACTACAGTTCTTAATTTGTTTAACCACTCAACTTTATCTGCCACACTCTCAGCCTTTAGCACAACACTGCTGTGAGCTGCGAGAACAATGGAAACCAGAGTGTCCATCAAATAGAGCTTGACGGGATAATAATAAAGTGAAAAAAATTACAAAAGTTAAAGCATTAGTGCAACTTAAAGACAGATAATATACCTTTAAGAACAGTCTTATATGCAACCTTGCTCGTTATCTTGAATACAAGGTTCGGTGATTTTCCTGAATCTGGTCCATTTGCTTTTTTGTCCTTCGAACTTTTTGACGGGGGCTCTTCTTCATCAGCAGTTTCTTCGATATTACATTCCTGAATCAACGATCCACAAATAGGAAGATAAATGCCATGACATGCAGGTCTTATGCGTTAATTTGAAACTCATAGCAAATTGTTGGGTCTCAAAATGCAGGTGCAATTTCACTTTTCTCTGTTCAAGAATTAAATACTATGTCTAAAAAACATAGAGAATCATGAATCACAACCACGTCTATAACAATTTAAAAGAGCAGCTAATTGGTAGAAGCAAGCACTGACCTGCATGAGAAACCTAAAGCTACTTTTGTTCTTATATAACTTAAACCTTGCTACATGTTCTCTAGTTCTAACAGCCTATTATTGTCACTTATCTACCTGAACATCTTGATCTGCATAAATTAATATTCTCTAGTTCTAACAGCCTATTATTGTCACTTATCTACCTGAACATCTTGATCTGCATAAATTAATAACATTTTTCATCACTAGTGAATACTCCTGTAGCACAAAGCAAACGAGAGGTTACACCTTATAAATAATGCATGTATAATATATGTGAACATTATTTCAAGTTTTTTTCTTCTTTCTAAACCATCAAAACTACTTTAAATCCATCACAATACATAATTAAACGTGTATACGTTTTAAAACTTGACTTGTATAATTTAGGAAATGAGTATATTAAACATGCAGAACATTTGTGTTCGTCATGCTGAAGCTCGGCAGAATGTAAAAATAAACCTATATATAAGATTACGGAAAAAGAATTACCAACACCTTGAGATCTTGACATTTGTACATTGGACAAATAAACCTTTAAAGCACGGGGTTTCAAAAAAAAAAAGAGTGCCGCTAGAAGAAACTCAGTCTCTGTGACAAAGTAAACAACCCATTCTTGATAGTTCTAGCATCAACATAGTAATTTAAAAGCAGCATATTGTTCCTCCCACGCCACATGGCATAGACAAAAGCATACAAGCAAGCTTGAGAACAACATTAGCAAAAATAAGACACTTGATATTATGCGCACCCCAGCATTGTGAGTAAGTCTGCTACAAAAGTGTCCTCCAGAATACTGAAAGGAAGGATGGAACGAAGCAAAATGAATGAGGGGCCACATGGAGTAAAAGTTTTAGGCTACTCTATAAACCAATGTAGTAAAGGAGGGGGCACTATTTAATTCAACAGTAGAGCTCAAGAAGATAAGCGTGCGGATGGAAGTTTGAGCATGAAAGCTGTGTACGCAATGTAGGAGTCACAGTTTTTATCAATGGATTAGCGAAAAAAGTTTATAAAGTCAAAGTGGAAAAAAGAATCATGTTGCGATGTTTTTTTATTTTTAACCTTCATTACTTCATTAATTGATTTCCAAAGTCGACGCTTGTCACTTCGTTTGGAAGCTCAGGAAGCATGCATTGATCTTTGATTTTCAGGCTTCATTACTTCATTTAAAGTATTCCAAAGTCGACGACTGTTTTGTCACTTCGTTTGGAAGCTCGGGAAGCATGTATTAATCTTTTGATTTTCAAGCTTCATTACTTCATTTAAAGATTTCCGAAGTCTACGACAAATTGTAACTTCGTTTGGAAGCTCGGTCAAAGATATACTACTCAGATTATATCACACCAACATCCATTACAAATCTGTCTACAAGAGATATATAAAGTTGAAAGCTTGTCTGCATCTAATCTATTAACTGCCACTGCATACCTCCAATGTGATGACTCCACGGAAATGCCGCTCCTCCTGTTTTTTGGTGTATCCAAGCTGCAAAATGAAGTTGCAATCAACTTATTAGATCCATCTACAAACAAAAATAAACACATACAAAAAATGACGATAATGCTAGCAACAACATATTAAGAGAGGTTATTCTCTAGACAGAAAAGAGTAAATTACAAATTGATGAAAATGAGCAACTAATCTTAATATTTGAAAATATGCTTCATTCTGCAAGTTTTATAAGCAACCAAATTGAGATAATGCACGCAATGGTGTTCAAGGTGGATGGAAAGTGTGTAGAACATTCAGAAATTTAGTGATCGTCAGGAGGAGAGAGTTTTCAAGTCTACAAATTAAGAGGTAATAAAAATAGAGGAGGATATTCATACAGCATTGGACATGCTACCAATTTAAATCAGCATGGGTCAAACAACAAGACTGAAGCATCAGCAGTCGCACTTTGCTGTGTCAGCAAACTACTAACCTTTCCCGTTTTCTCATTTAAAACAAACCATCGCCTACTCCACCCATTAGTTTTTGCACTTTTCTTCAACAAAAATCCTGCATATGCAGAGGAAAAGTACGCTTAGATAGACAAATTAGCAGCCCAAACAAACTGTGTATAGTTGATGCCCCAATTTTTTTACAGTGCCCATTTTCTTTAAAGGCTCCTCACATCCATTTTACAAATATTAATATTACTAAGTTCGGGAAGAAACATGGCAAGAAACTTAAATCATAATTGTAAGTCCATCAGATAGTGCATCTAAAAGTGGCTATACTTCATTACATAGAACAAGTCCCAACCGTTAAAGTGGGTTTTACAAAATTATTTGAAACCCCACCCCGTGACTCTTTCTTAAGCCTGCTTTTATGACTTGCGCTGTAAATGCAAGCCAAATAAACTTCAAGCATAGGATCAGACCATAATACAATCAAGTTGTAAGGCCTGTGTCAACTTTCAGCCACTAAGAAACCACTATTATTAGAGCATTAATCTAACAGCATACAACTCAAGCTTATGCCAATAAGTGATGAGGACAAAGATTAGAAACACCCAACTGTCAAATTATTGAACCCCAACTACCTCTGCAATCACAAGTGTGGTTACTTAATGATCAATCAGTTCACTTACTGAATTCAGTACGGAAATATAAAAAATAAGGAAATAATGGCAAAATCTTTTTGTTATAATCTAGAGGTAGAAGGAAGCAAATATCTATCTTTCCACCAGGATATTTGTTCAAAATGGTGAAAAAAAGGCACCCATTACAAGAAACAGAACCTATAATTTGGGTATTGCAGTTGTGACATGATTAATACATTTCTTTTTCCTTTTTCTTTTTTCTCTTGGTAGGATTGTTCAACAAACTCAAAATGCTTTACACCAAATAATCAAAAAAAAGAAGTAATGATCTGAACTTCATCTATCCAAAAACTCATGGATTTCATATGCTAGATACAATTGTTAAAAAGCGTAAAAAAGACCACCATTATAGAGACTGAAAATACTAATGAGGAAACTATTTTCCCACAAACCTGCTGTTATCTCCCCTTCAGGCCCCGCGGTCTTCAAGGCTGATGATCCCTCTTGTACATCCTTATCTTGCTGACCCGATTTATCCTTAATGGATTTTAAGCTGCCTCCAGTTTGTGGACCTCCTGTTTGAGGACTAGTGGCCTAATATGGAGGAGAAAAGATAACTAGAAAAGTATAGAAATCCAAGGAAATCTACTGAAATAAAATCTCTGAGCATATTCATAGAAACCACTCTATATATATATTTTACATCTGATATATGAACTCAAGCATCCGAACCATTCCAACACAGAGATAGTGGGCACATACCCTATTTAATATTGATTGCTCAGCATCAAGTGGCTTTTTAGAAGATCGATTTTTCAACTCTTCTTCGCGTCTCTGCCTATCCATCCTATCAAAATTAAACAACAATCGATTGGAACGACATCAAATGAGACCATATTATGAGTATGATATCAGACACAGAAGATACACTCTATCTGAGAATTGGATATGGAAGCATCAAACAGACAACATAGCAAGCCAGTTGAACGACTAAACATCAAACAAGGGGTGGACTTGTGTTTGTTCGTAAGTAACATCAAACAATAAGCGGGCTGGTGTGTGTTGGTAAGTAACATCAAACAAGGGTTGTTTAGATAAATGAACAGTTCATAAAATACTAGAACAGATATGCAAAGAGAAGAAACTTAGGAGGCTAGGAGGATGGAGCTCAACACCTACACAGTGGCAAAAAATGAACATTCGCGTCTAAGGACAATTAGATGGTAACATAGGCAACACCGCAAGCAACCTAACCATCTGGTGGACCACATTGCTGTTGCTAAACAAACCCCAGGGCATTAACATTCCTCCACGTACCATTTTACCAAAAATAAAACATTTATTAGCCATTTGGTGTACTTCCATACCATTTCAAATTTCAACCTTCTTCAAAATTGAGTTCAAAGTAAAAGAGGTCATCGTTTTCAAAACTTTGACAGCTGAATAATGTACGTAGATTTCGCAACCACAAACTTGATGAGGTGTCATCGAGAACAGCGGATCGACGTTAGATGGCTCTAACTTGTCAAATTTTGAAATTTTACACAATAAGTTAGAACAAACAGGCATGACCTAGAGTAATGTAAATACGATCAGAGCACAAAAATGAAGACAAGACAGTGATTTTTTCAATAAAATTTAAGAAACTCCATTTGATGCATAAAGCAAGCTGAATAATATGCTCTTGCAAGTCAGGGCTTAATTGCCAAGAAAACATATTTTGAATAAAAACAAAGAAAAGTGGCGCCTTTGTGTCTTTGGTGGGTAATGTGGCTCGAGCGGAACAAAAGGTGTTTTGAGGGGTGGAGTCCCTGATTGGTTTACTTAAGGATTCTTTCATTTCCTTGTTGTTTTATTTGGTGAAGGGTAGATTTTGTTCATCTATAGAAGAAAAGATTGTTTTTTTGGGCTCGCTTAGTTCTTGAGCGGTGTCTTGTTATGCACTCCCCTTTTAAGTGCTTTTTATAATATACTTACTTATCAAAAAAAAACAAAGAAAAAAAACATAGGTCTTTCTTCAAGGCAACAATGTCGAAAAGAGTATCTTGGTATGCATGCCTCTGAGTCAGAGACCATATATTTTCTTCAAAAACCACTTCATCTTCTACTTCTAAAGAAGCTTTTCTTGAACAGCCAAAAAGGCTACCAGCAAGGAAAAAACCATCCAGAAACTGGCAAAAACGAACAGGAACAAGAAAAAACCCCACATCCAGAATGTCAGCAACATTCCAAAATTAGTTTGATGAGCAGTCTAAATGGAATTGATAGTAATATTATAATGGAGCTTTTGATTTCTGTCCCACCCTCTATTTTTTTTTTCAAAGGTAAGAAACTCATACACACTGCCTTCACTGAGGCTCGACCCCTTGACTTCCCATTTGGGAGTAAAGACGGGTATTGCTTGACCATTAGGCCTTTGGTGCCATAGACTATCTGTAAACATTGACTTCAGCAACTTATGCAATTAGACTTGGTCGAAGATTGAGACACAAACCAACCTATTAATTGATCAAAGGTGCTCAGAGAACTCCAATCCAATTGAATAACTCACCAAGTTCCAACCATCTCCAAATAGAGAGTAAAAGTTGTATTGGAAAGAGATTTTCTCTGGATTCAAGGGCGAATATTACAGTTACAACATAGAGGGACCACATGCAGGCCTCTATACTGCAGGTAGACAAACATATACTGCGCCAAACATCATACTTCATTTTCTAACTGAAATGGAATAATACTACCGAGATTGCATCTTAGATCCAAAATACCCCCAACTAGACATGATCGCGAGCCGATACTTGACATGTTGCTATCTCTGTAAGGCCAAACAAGAAGACACTTGCACCTGCTCTACTTCTATTTCTTTCTACTCCTCTCCTCAAATTTCTTGTCTTAGTAGTTAGTACTTCTTCCGTACGAGAAAAAGAGATTTTATAAAGTAGTTTTTCTCAACAACATCAGTCACAGGAAGAGTTTATATAGATTAAAAATCCTTGCAGCAACTCTCTGAATACGATAGTGCCATCCTAACAGTTCAGGACCATATTTTGATTTATCAAAATTCCTAAGCAACAAAACAAATTTCAATAACAAGAAACAATTGTCACTTGATATTCAATGACTGGTAAAAACACATTCCAAACACGAACCACCATATCAAACAAATAAGACAAACACATGTGGTGAATATCAACTAAACCATTTAATGGGCGTTAAAATATTGAGCATACCGCCTCTGCACCAAACGGATGAAATGTTGTGGAGGGACAAATGCACGCTCCATATCAACAAGGGCAACAACCATGTTCCTTGCTTCACCTTTAAACACATCCAGTGCAGCAGTTGCAATTGCCACAACCTAAGTAAATTACACAACCATTGAGTACTTTGAAGGTAGAAACAGGCAAATATCTCTACAACAGGTATGTAGACCTGCAAGGAAAACTTACCTCTCTTTTAAAAGGAGGATATCTTCCAAGCCCAGGTGTAGCACTTGCAGCGGCTGAAACTATATCGACAAGTACGCGGTGCACCTATTTTGATAGTTGCAAATTAATTTGGTCAGTAGAATAAGAAAACCAGAGACATGACATACCTGAATTCATGCACTCTGTATGCATAGACAATATGGGGTCTGATATTAACATTAGTAGCAAAAAAGAGTCGGTGGGTGTCAGTAGTGCATTTCTGATATCTAATATTTTCCCGTTTGTCAGCAGGACATTTGAGAAATAAAGCACCAAATAGATAATGGTTAAAAAACCGTTGCCATCAAGTTGCTAGACCAAAAAACGCCCGACTGTTAGATGCAGCAGAAATAATCTTGACAAGATTGAGTGATAAAATTTAGACCACAGGAAAACCAGATATCATATACAAGTCTACTAACACAATGAAGGAGGTCGGAAAAAGTGGGCAACCCAAAAATCGCAATAGTTTCAACTTAGCCGCCCCTTCCAAATGCAGGGTGTAAAAAAGATACCCAATTGGATCATCAATAAAATTTTAACCTATTAAATATTAATATAATCCAACCACCCACCATAAGGAAACAATAACAACATCATACAAGGAATAAATTTATTTCTTTCTTGTTTCTTTTGAGACCCAAAATATGCACAGATACATATACTTATTGGAGATACAATACTTAAAGCAGAACCATGGAAACTTTCCAAAATTCAAACCACATAACCAACTCTTAGAAATGGAAACATAGACAAAACTCCAAAAACATCAAAAGAGATATATCAGTCAACGACCAGGTATTTTAAATTATCTAATTGACTTGTTCAAACTTAAAGTCAGCGAGATCAGGTATTTTCACTGATAAAATAAACCATTGATCCAAAAGGGGACTATTACAGGATGCTCTTTGCATACAGACTAGTTGCATCCCTTAGATGGCCATTTTACTTCTCGAAGTCAAATGGAACAATTGAAATTGCAGCAATTCAGTCCCTATGCATCACAGAATCAATGAACTGCACTTCAATTCAATAAAGAACGAATCCCACACCACCTTTTAAATTGTATCACAAAGTATTTATCCTATGTACAAAACAATGTAAATTTATCACATCATTCTCATCCCAAATATTAACAGTTCGAAATTACATATGAATTTTGTGATACTGAAGACGAATTAGGGTAATGAATCTCAGATTTTATCTTCTTAAACAGACTAACTAGGGATGCAACTCAAGAGGATTCAGGTATTAACACAAACATAAACAAGTTATTACCGCTTCAAACAAAGCCTAGTCTCCCCCGACCTCCGCCTCACTCTCCCCAACCTGACCATAACCCACATTCACATTATCCGAACTCAGGTTTAAAAGGGTTGAAATTTGGGTTGATCTCGGTTATTTTCAGATTATAGATAATTCATATGCATAAAAATATTTTACACTAGAATGTAAATCTCTAAGAAATTGGGCATCACCTTGTTTCCTAGTGGTTGAGAGCCCAACTCCTTGAGCTGCTGTGCCCATGTTCGATTCCCCCCTCCCCCAAAAACAAAAACAAAAAAATGCTTACTTCTAAAAAAAAAAACCTTAAGAATTTTTTTTTGAAAAAAGACTAGTTCTCTAACGAGTTATAAATAATAAATTAAGATATGAAATAAAATAATAAAGTTGATCATGATTTTTAAATATGGGTATATTAAGACTACGAATATCTAAAGCATTTATTATAACTTAGATTCAGGTTGGCCACGGAGTAGTGACACCTCACACCTCAACCCAAGACTAACCTTCCGGGTATTTTTAACCACATGGAATTGTGAACTTGTAATTGTCATATCATCAAATATCTAATTAAAAAGATGGAAAAGAAATAGACTCTCATGCAGAATTCTGTAGCGGTAAATACATATAAAAAAATGAGTCAAATTTCCCTTCACAATCAAAGAAGAAAAGAAAAAGGCTTGCATAATAAGTTAAAATCACAACAAAAGTATAGAGAAAACGATGAATAAAGACATAATGTCTAGGTTTACCTCATCGACACAAAGACGTGAAGGTTCTTTAGCCAACTCTAAAACACCTTTTATTAAAGACCGAAGCCCCTTCTCTGGAGATATAAGATAAGGTTGATAACCATCTGCTTCGAGCACAATCTGTCAACATTTTGAAAATGTCATCACAAGAGCAAAGAGCAATACATTCAAAAAGAAAAGGAAGATAAAAGCATACCCTTTTGACGTTGTTAATGTCAAAATGTCTGTCCAAAGGCAGCTGTTTTATTCTATTAGGGAAGTTGCCCTCAAAACTAGCAACAACTTTCCATCCACCACCCTACAAAAAAAAAAATACAATAATGACAGCTGAAAATAAGCGGTAGAGCAAAATTCTACTTTAAGAAATATAAAGAAGCGCGAGGAAAATCAACCACATAGCAAAGCATTTTCTTAAATTTCAGAATAGCAAGCTTTTCATCTATCATACATTCATTAGCACCAAATGGAAAAGTGATGCCTCATCAGCAACAGCTTCATCAACCACATCTCTCCACAAAGGTCCAACAACTTAAAAAGGGTTGACCATTGTGGAAGGGAGCATTTCATGCCCCACAAAAGCAATAATAATTCCGTAACTCAACTTAAACCATACAACATATTAATTATCAGCAAGTGGTTAAACTAGAAACTTGAATAAAATATTATATCAAAGCCAATCTACATCGAATTACATGAATGATCCACTATAATCTTTCCTTAGTGCTGCCCAAGCTAAAAACCCAATTGTAAGGGGTAGATATGTACCTATAACAATCTTAAACAAAAACAACAGCAAACCACCTTTCTTAATGTTTCAAAGAATCCATAAGCATTGCCCTATCTATCGAGTAATCATTGTGAAAAAGTTCAACTCAGTCAAGATTACACATCATATAACCGTATAGCCTATTCAAACAGAACCGGAAAACCACAAATTTCAATAAGCTTAAACATTTCAAACCACATGAAGAACTGTAACAAACCATACCATTTTTCTAGAAAGGCCAGGACTTAACAATACAAAAGCAGTATGTACTTAAGCGAGAACCCAAATTATTCCTCGCATAAGCAGACTGACCTAAGAAGCATAAAACAATAAACTCCCCATGCTCATACGTACACACTAAATACTATTAAGACCCAATATGTTATTTTGCGTTAGTTCACGCAAAGAAAGTTTAATTTTTCACTCTTGGATACAAGCACTAGATACATTACCTTATCCTTTGGGATTTTACTGAGAGCTCACTGCTCACACCACTGATATATGTTTACACGTGTTGCACTAGATGTAACATATATATCTATAACTTGAAGAGGGGTATAATGTATGGTTAAACCCTGTAAGTCATTAAATTGCAAATAAATGATCAAAGTGAAGTGCCATCATATGTCATTATCCGGGAGGTTAGCAGCCAACAATATTAAACATTGGAATAGCATTCTAACTAATTCTGTTGGGGAACCTCTTGAAAAATTTATATCAAATAGCATGTATCGGATATATTCCTGAAATCTCACCTCACCAGTCATAATATGTTGGAGAAATTTATCCTCAAATTCACGGCAAAGCTCCAAAGCCAATGCTCTTGTCCCTTCGGAGCTATTAACCATTTGTTCACCAAGCCTTACCAATTCATCCTGCACCACTTGAGACTTGCCCTGAAGACTGCAGTGGGAAACAAAATTAATACCAAGTAGGATCTTAAGGGAGGACATAGAATAGAAGTACAAATGAAAATCAAAACTTCCCACAAATAATGCATTCATCAAAATAATAAAAGATATTGTGACACTGCATATGAGTGGAGGAGAAAATTTGCCATGAATGTACAACACAAAGTCAGTTCTGTATGATGATGTGACCTCTTTCACTATACCACTAGCTAATTGAAAATTCCTCGAATTTTTCATTTGATGAGAATGGAGGAAGAGACGCGAAGTGAAAGATAGAATGTCCTTATTCATAAGGGAATTGTCCTCCCACTGCCAGGCTCCACAGACACATAGACAGGTCCTTCATCCTCAAGCTAAATACAAAGGAGAAATTATGTCCTTTACCACAAGTACCCTTCTCCATCTTTTATACTCCTTTCGTTCTCATTAGTTTTCTATCCCACCTACCAACTATAGAGTAAATAATTGAAGCAAGAGCATTTGACCGTCCCACATTCTAAGTCAAGACCAGCATGGGAGGCCAGAAGGGATTCATCATCCCCACTCACAATCTTCCCTTCCTCCTCCCTCCCTCCCTCCCCCTTCCTTACTACCAAACACATCACAAATAAGAAACGGAAAATGTTAAGATTGCCATTTACGCGCCTATGTAAGACTAACGATATCAATGTGAATCTTTTCCACTATATCAATAACTATGAAGGAAGTATCCATCATCACTCACAAAAGTATACAATTTGACAATCAGTGAAAATCAGTAATCTTAAGCAGTAGATAGGAAAAGTGAGTACCTAGACAGAATATTCGGAAGCTGGATCTTCATACGGTTACGGATCTGGTGAGCAATGGTCTCCACCAAAGCTAATCTACCAAGCTTGCTTTGAGGGGCCCCGGTCAATATTGATTTGAGACTTTCACTCTCAGCTCGCCAAGCAGTTTCTAAAGAACTTTCAGACCCAACATTTCCTGCCTGTGCAGAGGCTATAGAAACAGTTTGACCAATCAAAGCAACCCACGGTATGTCAGATGTGCTTCTTGGCCCTTGATTCAATAGCAAAGCCTGAACAGCGGCAAGGATTTTTGGATCTGTAGCTGCTTGATCTATTTTACTGATAACTCCAATTGTTCTGGTAACTACAGTGTACAATTAAATACTAATTTAGTAAAGTAATGTAAAAATAAATTAGTGCTAAGAAGTCTTGCAAGTATAAAGTAAGAACCAATGTCAACAGTAAAGTAAACCCACATTCTCCATCGTATTCCTTTGCAAGTCTGAGGGCTTTAGATGAGGAAACTTCTGGTGCCTGGGCAGCAGGTATTATAACCAGCAATATAGCATCACTTCTCTCAACATAATGACTCTGTAAGAAAGATTATGCAATTAATCTCCACCCAATAAGATCATTTAAACTGATCCCGCATCAGAGGAATTCCCTTACAAAAACATTTCTAAGCTTCATTAATCGAAATTAAAATATGAAAACAGAAGAGAATAAGGTAACTGCCACTCACCACCATATCATCAAGATTTCCTTTATCCACTCCAGGCAAATCAATCAATTTAAGTTGTGGAGCTGGGAAAAAATATAATAAAAAAGTTAGAGAGAAAATAAAGTATTGTAGTACATTGAAAAGTGAATAAGATGTGAGAAATCACCAGAAAATATAACCTTTAAGAAAAGTAATTCAATCACCCCAACTCATATAAAGCAAGTAAAAAGAAAAGCAAATGCTAACAGGTTCTGGTAATGGCAAAGCGCTGTCAATAACATAAGTTGAAAAGATTCATATGGACTACATAGTAATTTAGAATTTGATTTCTTTTAATAGCTCGAATTTCAAAACTGAAGCTATTTTCAAAATCACAGCATCAGAAAATATTCAACTCCTCTTAAATCTTGAACATTATATTTTCCACTAAAAAATATTTTGCAATGCTGAGTGCTCACTAGTGGATCCGGTGGTCATTTAACAGTATAGTGGGGACTACAATACACTCACTGTCCACAACACAATCATGTCATCAACAACATAGGTTGAAAAGATTCATAGGCAGTAGATAGTTGATAGAATTTGAATTTTTAATAACTCTAATTTCAAATCTGAAGCTAGTTCCAAAATCCAGCATCAGCTAATATTCTTTTTTTTTTATAATGCTAAATACTCTTGAATATTTAGCATTATGTTTTCCATGAAAAAAGAATTTGCAATACTGAGTGCTCAGTAGCGGTCCGGTGGTCGGTGGGGACTACTGTGATGAAAGTGGTCAGCAGAGCAATTTAAAGACAAGAAGGGATCCTCCTCGGAAATACAGGTTGGCGGTGGTAAATGCAGTAACATGATTACGACAATACCAGAAATAAGAAGAGACAATCAAGGGGGAAAGATATGAGCATTGAGCAGTAAAATCCCATTACGAATGATCACAAACATTCAAAATGATCTGATTCAAGGACGACAGACAACAGAGAGGAGTAAGGAAGAAGGCCTGTAATGCATTACTAGGATAGCTACAGGTTCTTGTTAGTGGATTTGCTAGGGGATTAGTTTCCACCCACATCTTTTGCTTGAGTTCTTGTTAGTGGCTTTGAAAGGGGAATAGTCCTACTAGATTTCCTTCATTTTAACCTTTTCCTACTGCTAACAAATCCATGTTGAATTCTTACGCCTGAATTAACATCAAGAAGATAGGAAATGGTGAAGGCAGAATCCTAGACAAATTTCACACAATCTCTCATCTGCAAAGTACATAGAACAGACAGATCCAGTCTAACCTGTACTTGTGCGAAGCTTCAATTCTATTTGATCACGACTCTTGCCTGAACTTTTGCTTAGCCTATCCTGTAACGAATGCCGAAGTGCACCTATGATGGGTGGAAAAAAAACGATAGCAAGCATAGTCATCAGAAGACCGAGTCATGAGGTACACCGGAAAATCAATAAACAAAAAACTGCAATATTGATTCAAATACACAGGTGACAGTTTGGTCGGAAGCCTCACTCGCAGAAACCTGTGTAGATTTACTGTCAAGCTGCAACATAATTGATTTGCTGCTTAACGAAGCATCCCTGGCTAAATCAATGAATATGGGAGCACGAGTAGCACCACCCTCACCAGTTGGCTGTCCAAAAAAACGTAAAAATATATATAATGGATACTATTTATGAAATTCAAAGAAGGAATGTACTTAGCATAAGTAACTTGAGATACATGAAAATTTTCAAAAGAACACAAAGGCTCAGACTGTAAGAACTTACCAAAGCAGGGTGACCAATGAGACTATTCAATACAGCTGATTTACCCGCACCCTGAACAAATTTTCCACGATCAGAAAATGCTTGCAATGAAAATATAGTTACAGTAAGGATGTAAAGTAAAAAGAAAAAGAATCAAAAATCCCAAACTTTCTTTCCCTCGTTATATGGGTATGGTACAAACCAAACTCCTAAAAACTGTAAGCACAAGCTGCAGAACATATAAATAACTCATGCACACAATTAATATCCCTCTCCCATCAGGTAGCAAGCCAGTTCAAGCAAATCGTGCATGTCAATATCATCCTAATGGATAAGACAATGATATCTTGTATAACATTGTCTTCAAATATACACAACTGAACATAAAAAATGGAAGGTGGAGCACGAAGGACACACTAATACAGTGGCGATATAACCAAAACATAGTGTAGCACTAACATCCTGCATCAACTGCCACTCAAGATCTTGAATGCGATGGGACAAGCTGCCCATTCATACTAGAAATCAATCATTAACTCTCTTGTGAATTAGGACGATCACCTTAGATTGCAGTCAACCATAACTCCAAATTAAGAAATATAAACGAACAGTATAAAATCGTTTTTGCAGACAGCCCACTCCAAAAGGCCGCTTGGCAAAAATAGAAACCTAAATATCCAATATGCACAACATACAAGTACACCATCATGGGCCAGAAGAAGGCCCAGGAATGTCAGTGTTGTTGAAGGTTCACTTGAGCGCCAGTATTATTACAGGTTCAGCGTGCACTAAGGCGTCCTATGGAGCCTAGGAGCAAGGTGAGGCGTGCGCCTAAGTAAAGTGAGGCACGGAATGGAAAATGCAACAGAAAAATAAAAATAAGACTGAAGCACTCGTACTCCTTAATAAAGGAGCAAATGTTGTCAAAGGCACGCGTAGAGCCTAGGCCTAGGCGTGCCTTTAACAGCATTTAGGGCTGCCTCCTCTCCCATAAATTCATTTAAAGCATCCAAGATGCACTCCTACAAGTGAAGGTAACTCACATTTTTACTCTGCCATTCATTCTTTCAACCACAATACAACTCATTCATCAGGGGGATAGACCCAATCCAAAGTTGACTATCCAAGGCTCAACAAAGAGAAAGTATAATCCCTTGAGGTATTTGAGATCCAAAAAAGCACAAGGATTCCAAATGTGCTGGTTTCGCGCGCCTACCCTAATGCCACACAAGGATCCAAGCACCAGCTGCACTTTTTTGTTTTGAGGTGCAGCATTCTCAGGGCTTTAAAAAGGCATCCTTGATTGAACTTCCTTTTTTACTCGTATTTTAATGCTTAGATTGTTTATTGATCTTTAAATAGACCGCTTGATAAAACTTTAGGGAAGGCAGCAAGATAACAGAACGTTGCAATCATAAATGGGCAGAAGCTATATTTCTAGGCAAAACAAACAATGGGCTTCTTTTACGAGGAATATTTTTTTGGTCAATCAGCAGTGAAGAACCCTAGCACCCAGAACTATGAAGCACAAATTCTTCTACAAGAGTGATGTCCTCGTATTATGTCTGTATCGCATACCAATACTGCTCGGTCCCATACCTTTTAAACGTATCCATAAATTAAAATACATTTGTTATTCCAAACATGTATGTAATAATTGTCAGATATTTTGACCATATTTCAAAACACACTTTCAACAAGTTTCCATCCCTTCATGAAAGTTTAGGATGCTTAATTTATGTCTTTTGAAAAGAACTACTATGGCATATTTAATTGCTCTTTATTTAGAATCTATTAATAACTGAATTTAATTCATAATACCGTATGAATAGACCGAGGAATAATTTTTGATATATATGATATATAACTTATTAATATATTGTCGAGGATCGCTTTCCACTATTTGTTATATTGCCATATCCGCATCCCGTATCTGAAATATAACTTGTTAACCCTATCCTGCTTTCCTCAAGTTCTTTCTCAGTTATCGGATCAGATTAGATATCCAGTTGCTAACAAACTGCTTATTTAATCTATGTTGTACCATCAAATCTGCTCAGATAACATCCTAGTCTTATTTAGTTATATCAGTGATGCAACCAAGCATCATTTTCAGACATAGATATTGTTCAAACCAAAGCCAAACTGAATAAATTTAAATCACCGGAAAAGGGCAACATATGCATATGGTGGAATCACTCAATTTACTGAAGGTAGTGCTTGCTTGTATTAAAATGAGTACTTGCTTTTAAGTTGTTTAATTGTGTGTCTTAAATGTTTGAGCCAACTAAGATACTGAATCAATTAAATTCAACACTATGCAGCTCCAAGGCACACTAAGGTAATAAAGGTCCTTTGGAAGAGAACCAAGGCAAGAGGCGCGCCCGAGGGGAAGTAACACCTGGAAAGAAAAAAAAGAAAAACAAAACAAAACAAAAGAGGGACAATATTGGGTAACAAAAAAGTGAAAGAGGGGCAGCATCCAGACAACAGAACTCTCCAACGAAACCACAATTACCAAAAACTTCGTTGATCAGATAATAAATATTTCCTGGAAAATTCATATATATATGTAATGTAGACGCTATAGCTGGAAAACACACTGAAGTAGAGCTTTAAACTAATCAAGTACTGATAGTAAAGATGCCCTATGTAACCATTCCAACTGTCAAGAGACCCTTTGAAATATACTAAACAGATAATCAAAAAACCGTACCCGAATGAGACCACATATTGTACTTAATCCAGCATGATACATCCAATCCGTAACAAGACTAAAACCTACTCAGGCGATCTATCATGCTTCAAATATATACTAAGAGTGAAATATAATCACAGTTCAGGAACCAACCATAAACCGATCAACAAACCATACAAATATATATATATATACACACACATGTATATATAAACGAAATTTATCGCTATTTCCTTCTATACAATAGAAATTCAAGATCCGAAAGCAATCAGATCCAGAGATCTACACATCAATTCAACTAGAAAAATAGGCAAACCGTCAAATTCAATCAATTCAGCATTCAAACAAAAAGCACCGACTCAGAGATCAACTCACAGTATTCCCAAGTGCAACGACGTTGAGGTAGGTCGGCGGTCTCGCCGACGGCGACTTTTCGTCAACATCGTCATCAGCGAGCAAAGATTTCGCTTGCCGCATCGAATCGGAAAGCTGCGCCAATTCTTCGATCGCTTCCATTTCTTCGCTCACCAACGATTCGAGCAAAAATAGTAGATCCGAACAAAATCAGATCGAATAAGCCAAAGAAACACTCGTAATCGATCTTGTAAACCCTAGAATTTGGATCTACTGGAATATAATATTATACAGATATATAAACATATATGTGTGTTTATATATATGAATGTATTTATTAGGGTTTCCGGCGGAAGGCCGGAGATTCAAATTTTCAACTTTTGAATTAGAGAGAGAAAGAGATGTCGAGAGAGAGAGGTGGGATGTGAACAGAAGTTTGTGGGACGAAGGAACTGAGAAAATAAAGCGCAATGCTCTCACTTTCTCTCTCTAAAAACTTTCTGAGCTTGTAATAAAAAAGGAGTAAATTTCTTTGCAGCGTAGGGTCACGAATTTTGAATTATTTTTCTTTCGGCCTATTAATTTCGGATTAATTTATTCCAATGTTTGGTATATTGATGAGTTTCAAATTTCGATGTATATATATATATATATATATATATATATTGTTTTTTTTTTTTTTACCGTTATTTTGTTTGTTCTTCAAAGTGATCATTTGAAACAGCGTCGGTGACTCCAGATAAGTGGCATGCGTGAATAAAATTTGGTATAATTATAATTTACCTTTTTCTAGGAAAGGCAAGTCCTTATGTTTCAATGACAAAAAAACTTAATTATAAAATATTTTCAACTTTTGTTGTTCTTCAATGTGAAATGTTTACTGGGATAAAAGAAATTAACAAAATTCAAATACAATGTTTTATACACTTGTGCAAAAATTTTACAATTTCTCTGAGTTTTGAATTATGAGAAAAAAAATTATTTATACTACTTGTAAAAATCTAACCAATTTTAATCTTTTTTTTATAATTCACTCTCATTATTCATTTATACAACTTACATGTTTACAAATGTAAACTTTTAAACCTTTATTTATTTATTAAATTATTACAAACTCCCAGTAAATTAAGTGACTATTGTAAAATCTCAATATAAATGTAATAATCGTCATCAAAGTGCTTTAATTGTGTTAGTTGTTCTCGATTGAGTTTTATGCATAAACTAATTTTACTAGTTGTTGTCATTAAAAATATTTGCTAGTGGAAGAATATTGTCAGATTCCCGAAAGAATCAGAGATGGTACAAGGATAACAAGTATCCTTTTTGGAATATGGTCAAACGATTATGTAGGAAAATGAATCTGAAACTCCTAACAAAGTTCATTTTTTGCCTTAATGAAATGGACTTAAAGTGTCAATATTGCAAAAGAGAAAGGAATTGAAAATGCTGGCAGAAAGTAAAGTGTTGGAATTTAAAGTGCTAGAATTGAAAATTAAGGAAATGTAAATGACAAGATAAAGTAAATACATTAATAAGGATTTTTATTTTTGTGTGTTTGTGCGATGGGGGAATTAAAATTACATCAAGTGTCTTATTTATAGACAACATGTGCATGTGTGTGGTATTTTAACTTTGCTCCAAAGAGTGTCATGTATCTAACGGTTACAACTATTAGCGATCACTTTTTCCATAACTGTCATGCATTGACAGTTCATTCTTTATGCTGATTTTTTCTACCATGTGACATGGCAGAAAAGCCATATACTGTCAAGAGGTGGTAGATTCGTTTCTTCCAATTCTGACACATGTCGCTCTATGATAGGTTGTTAAGTGACCGGAATTTTAGGATGTCAACACCAGTGTTATATATCTTGTTTGCATGTCCTTTAAAATACATACAAAGTTTGTATCTTATTTTCTTCACTTGATTGCTCACATTGTTTGTTTTTTCCATTAAACTCTCTCTCATTGTTATTTCAAATAAATGTCCAGCAGAAAAGAAAAAAAAAATCTTAAGAATTAGTTTGAATTCACCCCTACTTTTTTTTCACGAAAAAAAAATGAAAGGGACTTATGTTATTGTTAAGCCCGAGAATGTTCAAAGTCGATACAAATCTATTAGCTTTGTATTTTATCTATTTATCATAAATTTTTAATCACATGCATAGCGGGTTTATTCTAGTTTAAATTACATTTTGTTGGTGTGCCTGTGTGTAATGAATGGTTAAGTGTAATAGTTGAGTACCATTTTATCCCTTCTGTTTTTAATCAAAACATGTGCAATGACCAAGTATTTTTTTGCATTAATCAACATTAGATTGTGATATTGTATGAAAGCACAGCTAAGCAGAATCAAATATGCAAATCCTATTTCTAATTTTTTATACTTAAATAATCAAATGATATGCAATTATACGGTTGCTAAAACATTAGTAGTATTTATTCACCAACTATCAGAGGCTCAATTCTGTAGAAAATTATATACTTTGCTAGCTTTTTCTTAAGATAATTTGTAAAACTACACGTATTTGATGAGTTTTGTTTTAGCACCTGTTTAGTATAACAAATGTTCAATGATATATACCTAAATTTCTAGAATTGCGATGTGAATCATACATTTTTCATTTTATATAGGACTTAATCATGTGATCATGGCTTAAGAAATAAGAATTATGATAAAGTTTTAAGTTTGATACATAACTTGGGTAATTTTTTTTGGAATAATAATCAGGATTATAAAAATAGTTTCACCTTTTCACATTATTATAGTCATGTTTGACATAACTTCTGCTTCCGGCTTTACGCTGAAGAAAAAAATAGCAGAAGTTGTTTTGAGAAACCCAACTTCATAAAAAAGTTTTTCCAAGACCCGGAAACTCTTCTAAAATTTTTGTCACATTCCATTCAAAACAGTTTTTTTTCTCCATGAAGTCAAAAACAACATTTGAAAAGTCAATCCAAACATGGCCTTGTTACATAATCACATTGCTAATAATAATGTATGTGGTGCTGAATCTATTATTTCTTAATACATATTTACAGATCTAATTAATAATAAATTATGTGGTGCAGTGTGGTGATGAATGCTGAAAGTTCCTCTCCAACTACTGACTCGTGTGCAGAATCAATCAAACCAAGATAAACTGTCAAGTGACCAAAAATAAGTGATTACTTTCTCCTCCAAATTTATGGAGGTCCGAATGGTAATATTGTGATACCTGAATCGCGGTATTGGTTACGGCACCGGTGTAACGAATTCGAATAATATTAATTTTTTTAAATAAATATCGGTACTAAATAACAGTATCTACAAGATTTTAAAACGTTACTAATCAGGTGATACGTAATGTATATTGGATGATACTTAGCCTGAATTCACTATTTTTGGCAATTTCATATATAGTGGCTAATGAAGAACTCTAACTAGGAAAACACTATTATTATCATTTTATTATTAACAGTGCCTAATTGATGTTTAGAGAGAGTCATCATGGATAAGAAAAATAATCAATATTTCAACATTACTCATTGTGAATAAGGAAGTTAGTGCGGGCCATTGCATAAGAAAATGGAGTAACAGATTTTTTATTTTCTTTCTGTAATAAATTCTACCCATATATATATATATATATAGGTACTAATATGAGATCGCATGGCTTAATTTTAGTTTGGTCCATCCTTTAACATGTCACATTCTCACTCCGAATTCAATGCCTAAGATGAAACTGTTGTTTATTCCATTATATTCATCAGCACCAAACTTTGTGTCACAATTTTGGAAGCAGTTGGTAAAACTTTAGTAAAATTTGGAGATGACATCACATTCACACACCATTTGCAAATTACTTGTTATTTTTTTTGGTCTGTTTAATTTTGTGAAATGACGTATTGCTAGTGCCTGAAAAAAAAATCAGGGTTGGAGAATAGGCAAGTGCAGTCACAATTCCAAAGACACTGTTCTATTTACCAAAAACAGAGTTTCCATTCTGAAAACCTTCAACCAAATAAAATTTTGAACTTTGTTGGCCATTAAAAAATAATTTTATTTTTATTTATCTATTTTTATACCATCACTTTATCTAAGAACTGAACCAAACTCCAACCATTTTGACTCACAGAAACACAGTTTTGATGAGAATAGTTGATACTAAGACAGGATTAAGCATTTAAAAGGCCCTAGCATACTACAAAGTAACTATAAGAGGAAAAATACAATTAGGAACACCTGTATTGCCGGCTTTAACGGCAAGAGTAAGCACTAAACAACAAGAACTACCATACTTATAGTACTAACATACTGTTAGAGGTGTCCCACATCAGATAAAGAGGAGAAAGTGAATGGGGTTTAAATGAGTGGATGTTAGCCTAACCCATTGACTTAAAATTTTGGGTTGAACCACAAATCATCCCCCGTTACACCTAACCATAAACACCTCATTACTTCTTCTACTACTCTCTTCACAGGTAACTATTCAAGGTCTCATTCACAAAGATAGTCAAAAGGGAAACTCTGCTACTTTATTTAAGCAAATAATCAGTGTAGAGAAACTTTGTAGATTCTTTGATGCATCATTTGAAATAAACTAAAACATATATGCATTCATGAAGAAATGGGATTTCAAATCTTATATAGAACTCGACTATCTGACATTGCTTCAAAGGATTGAGACTATATAGAGATTCATACATGGACTTGACTCGAAATTCTGAACAAAAATTTAGGCACAACCCGCCTTTTAACTGGAAGGGGTTGCAAGTATAAGATTACTAATTTTACCTCTACGGTGACAGACAAATTTGGGATAAAATCATCCAATACTTGCAACTTGACCTAATTTTACACTTCAAATGTTTCGTCAAAGCACTCGCTCAAATATAAGTTTGTAATTGCAGAAGGATGAAGGATGTCATGATAGCTAGATAATACTGATATAAGTATATACAATGTCAATAAATGAGATGTCTTTGTTGTTTGCGCTACTTGTGATGGTTGATATCTGGGTAGAGTCCCAAAATGTGTTCCGGCACAAAGTCATGACGCGTCAAAATTCCTACAATTGGAGGCCTCTGCAATGTAAGAGAAATCAAGACATAGATTACATTCAGTAAGTTTACTATTAATTATCCCTTGGTTAACAGAACTAAAAAGGTTAAAAGCTGTCCACGGTGTATATTAAAAATTCATCACAAAAACAAGCATCAAATTGGGTGGGGTGGTGGGGGGGAAGGTTTAAACGGATTAAAAAACAGGAAAAGAAAAGAAAAAAAGAAAAGTCCATAGACTATAATGTTTTGAATGGATAACCCTTGCAAATAACCCTAGGAACTATGAAAAGTGTTCAATTAAGCGATTCAAGCCAGAATGTCAAGTTTCCATTACAATGTCACTAATCTATTTTATTATAGTAAGAACTACTTTGTTTCTGCTACTGTTTCTTTTTCAATTTGTTTTACAGTCTATATATCCTTCATCATCTTAAAATTCGAACATACATATATGCCCATTCTGCTATAGTCGAACACATTTGTTAATGTATCATTTCTTCAACGCCTTCACCTTTCTAATTCATTCCAGACAACCATTGCTACAGCCACAAGCGAAAATGTCAAAACTTCTCTCTTGGTTTCAGCTGAAACACCATTCTCCATTTTTCTTTATTCTATGACAATTACCTTCAAAACTACCACCATCATCTATCAACTAGTTTTCATCTCCAAAACATCTAAACCAAATATAGACATGGTGGCAATCACTGTTTGAATCCCTTCACTCAAAACCCCACATATGCTTGGTAAAAAGTTTTAGCTCCCACAATCTTAAAACCCATTAGCATTTTCACCTTAGGAAGTTAGGGGACCATAAGAGCTGTGATAATCATGGACAGAATTAGCAGAGGATGTAGATAAGACCCAGACGAGAGAGGACAAGTATGTTAGAGAGATCCCAATTCTCACATCCTTTTAAATATGAATCGTACATTTGACTTGTTGTACAACAAGCCATGCCTCTGAATTTAGCTCTGGCCAGAGAATGGGTCTTTGTTAAAATTGGGTTGTAAATCAGTTCAAATCAATGCTGATTCATAAGTGGCACACTTGACTATTTTCTGTTGATATTTTAACAACCTTGTGATGGAGGGTATATTCCAAGTTTGTCAATAAGATTAAAAAGATTGTTTACAAGGGATTTAGTTCAGGAGTTTTGTTGCAAATATTTTATATAGCTCCGGGTAATTTATTGGAAGTTGTCCTGAAAAAGTATATTCCTTCATTTGAAAAAATCCTATGACTGGCCAGAAAAGAGAGAAAATGCAAGGAGAATGACAAGAATTCCTTGTACTTTCTAATAGCAAAAAAATTGAGAGAGAGGCGTACCCCAGGTGTCTTTGGCACCACACACAAATGCCGAAGGCCAAGCTCCCGAAATAGAACTGCTGCTTTAGCTAGAGACATAGTCTCCACAACTGTATACGGGGAAGTGTTAGTGATTGGATGAAGATCAATATACATATCCATCTCCTCCTCCTTGATATCCAAATCTTCCAACTTGAGACCCTTTCCTAACCCAGCCTTTGCAAAATCAAATGCGTGAAACGTCCTTAAAATTTCCTCTCCAGTAAACACCCTCTGCTTTGTAAACTTCTTTCCTTTAAGCAAAACAAGTAAGTGAGATCTCAAAACAAGCCCACAAAGTTCTGGTGCATCTGTTAATGGTGGCTCGTCTATCACTGGAAACCCATTATGCCCCGTTAGCCTCAGAGCATGTACTACATTACCCACTTTCTCAATGCCAGAAAATGTTATTAAGGGCCCCGAAACGACATCACTTGCAACCAAGTGTCTCATGTATGGTTCAGCATGGGCTTCCATATACGGCAGACCCTTCAAGATCACTATTTGGTCATACACGCCTTTGTTAAAGCAATCAGCCACAGTTTTTGAGATGAGGAGAACTAGCATCACCAATGGGAGCATTAATAAATCATTAGTAAGTTCAAGAAGAATTACACAAAGGGATACTGTCATTCTCATGGTGCCCCCAAGGAAGGAGGCAGCACCAAGGAGGGCAAAGAAACTAATATCAAGATTAGACATAGGCCCAATGAGAGCCCCCAGAAGGCGGCCATAGGAGGCTCCAGCTAGTATGACAGGAATGAAGAGCCCAGAAGGAACAGCTATGCCATAAGTTATAATACCGAGGCAGAATATAGCAGCAAAGAAAATAGAAAGTGTGTAGAAGTGAAATTCATCTTCATTTCCAGAACTAAATAAGTTGCGGATGGCATCATCATTCGTGTTGAGAAAGAGGGAAGCAAGGTCATTGTAATGACCTGGTTGACATTGGAAATTTTTATAGTTTCCGGAACGACCTTCAGTTGGGCATTCATGCTCCAAGCCAACAGGGCAGGGTGTACACTTGGCGAGCCATGGGAGTCCAAAAGTGCAGCAAGATGTCAGAAAGGAGATGATCATGACAAGCAGGACCTTGAATACAGGACCTTTTCTGCAATTTATTCGCAACAATCAGAAAGACCAAAATTACTGAAATTTCATATTAGCAATAACTTAAAACCTAATTCTATGCAGTGTTAAATTTCCAGAATTGACAATCTTATCAATCCATCTATACAACAAAATAGTAGAGACTAAAAAGGTGAATTTTAAAACAAAATGCATAAGTGAACAGAAAAAGAGAATAAAAAATACATATGAAATTTTTAAAGAAGTGTATCTATGGTAGTACTGAAATTTCCTGAAAGGTCAATAGTCATTCACTTGATTACTATGCAAACATTTTACTAATTATTGTTACATATATTGAATATATGTCATGTAAGCTATATAAAAGATCTTGGACAGCCACTGGCCTGCAGCCCAGATCGTATGATCTCTCCTCTCCAAATGGGGAGGTTCAGAGTTCAATTCCTATAAAGCACATGTGGTTAATGGCTTTGTGAGTTAGCTTTTAACTTTCAGAAAATAAAATGTCGGACAGACTTTCTGTTTGTTTTCCAACAATATTGGATATTGTTTCTTTCATTGTATCTGCTTGCTGATGTATATAACCAACGATGTTCTCATCTTTGTAAGAAGGTTTCGAGGACATACTCATTGATGATGCTATAAGTCCGAAGAACCTTATCCACAAAATAATTGTAAAGGCTACCAAACAGGCCTCCAATAATTCCAAGTAATATGACTGCAAGTAAATCTGTGATGCTGTAAGTGGGCACTGCCGAATTGACATCAAACATGATCAGTCCTCCTTGTCCAAACAGCCCACATTTTCCACTTCGACAAAACTCTATCAGAGATCTCAATACCACAGCAACTACAGCTGTTGTGAAGAATGTCCTCCAAAGAAGAGCACTCCGCCACCTACAAACATATCAAGAAAGAAGAGGTGAATAGATCTAGTAGAGTAAACTAAAATGCCACTCATAACTATTTTACAAGGAAGTCAAAAGGAAACTAGAACATTAAAACTGACAAATCAATAGTTATCTTTTCAGCAAACAGTCTTGCTATGTAAACAGCTTTATAAATGCTGATGGAAAACTGTACTTAATTTATGATTCAAGTACTTTTTTAATGTTTGTTGTGTATTTATACGTCAAACAATTAAGACGCTGACAAGAATCATTTTTCAGATTCTGAGATTTTAAACAGTGAATTGGATTAATTCTAAGTAACCAGTGAAGGGGATTTTACATATTTTCCCCTGCATCTCTATATTTCAATTACAACTTCTCATTACTAGAGAGTGCTTAAAAAGGACCTAGTACATAGATGTAGTCTTACTGCAACTCTTATCAACCATGAAAAGTAAAGAATATTGCCACCCCCTATAATATGTATGTAAGTTGAGAAAGAGACCATGAAGCTGCTTCTTCAAGTGCAAAGAGGACTCCACCAACCGGGGCGCGGAAGGCAGCAGCCACACCAGCAGCTGCTCCGCAAGTGATCAAATCCCGTCGATCCCTATCATTTTTGAAGTATTTGAGCCATTTCCAACTGATATGGTACTTGCGGGATCCTCCTTGTCCAAGTATGTTGGCTATGCAGGAGCCAGTGTGTACCATTGGTCCTTCCTTACCCACAACAAATCCAGCAGCAACTCCAAAAATGGAACCAAATATCTATCAAATTTAGATTATAATTAACGAATAGAACATCAGAAATAAATTCTAGATAGCAGGCAACTAATAATCTAAGAATTTTTTTTGTATAATTTCCCTATCTTCTAGAAACACAACAGCACTTATTCTCACCACAAAACGTACCTTATGTTAATAATAATTAAGTGATGATTGACTGAAATTAATTAAAATCTAAAAGGTGCTATAATAAAAGTAAACAAATAAAAAGTTGTATCGCAACGACCCAACCTTTTTCTTCAAGGACCCATGTCTAGAGATTATTATCCTTAATTTCCATAATCTGCTCACAATAACTAAAGGGTTGAGGAAGAAAAGACTAAAGATAAATTATTGCTTCTATTATTTTGATTTTGGCATATTAATTTGGTTGGTGTCATTCTTGGACAATTATTCCGCAAAAAATTTAAAAGCATAATTAAAAATAAATTAATGCCCTGTAGATGTCTTCGTTTTATTAGGCTACAAAAGAGTTGCAGAGACTTAGAAGCCTAATATTACACAAAAATCATCCCACTATTTTTTCGCCATCTAATAAATGATTGGGAATTACAAATATATAGGAACACGCAGCATTTTATGTATACGGCGGAGAGAATATGAGCTTTTGCACACCTTAACAAAGAGGGTACTTGGGGCCAGCATAGAATAAGCATCCACACCATTGAGGTAGGCCTTCACCTCTGGTATGCCAGAGCCAGCGGCTGCAGGAGCAATATAAGCACAAAGGGCTCCAGCAATAATTGCCAAAACCATGTTGCAACCAGCAAATGTTGCAAATGCCTGATAATACCTGCACTGGAATCAGAATTACTTTATTCCTGCCAATTGGCGAAATCCCCTGACATGAAGCTGTTTCAAGGAGAGTCCTTTGACTTGCTACCAAGTAACAGTAGCAGTTGACCCAAATAGTGTTGCATAAGAAAGATACTACCAAAAAATGAAAAGAAAACTTCTCCAGGAGATCAATGAGCATAGTTATTAGGAAAACAGGAAAGCAATATATTTCTCAAATTCCATAGAAGCCCAAAGAGGTATATAGGGTCCCAAATAAAGGTCCGATTACTATTCCTATTCCTAATCCTAAATCCTATTGTGAGAAGTAGCATATAATTTGAAAGTTGCATCAACTTCTTATCTTAGACAGTACATTAGTGAAAGAATCTTCTCTAGACTTGAAAAGAAAATATCAGAGCTCTATAAAAAATCGAAAAAAGAGACTTGAAAAGGAAAATAAACAGTGTTTCTTTCTCAAGGCCTACCCATGGTCCATATTAAAATGAATGGACAACCAATCATCGACAGATGGTGTCACTGTCTAACTGAGCAGAAAGAACTTCACTTCCATAAACACGTGCAGGTGGGTAGTGGGTAACACGAAGAAAGTAAAATTGTTCAGGCATGAGATCAACCAAGACTTGTGGCATCGCCCAGGATTAAGAAAGGCCAATGCATTTTATTTCTAATATAAATGCTTAGCTGGTTTTCTTGGTTAGTAAATCTGAGTCCAACAATTAGGGACATGTTATTATAGCACCACAGAAGGTCTATATCATGTGAATGTCAGTATAACCCTGAGCTGAAAAAACTACACACTCTTGCAGCAAAGACAACTACGGTCCAAGTAAATTCCAGAGAACTGATTAACAAATATAAGATTTGCAATGGTGCATGTTTTAGCTTGTGGAAGTAAGGCTTACTTATCCTGAAGCATAAGTCTGCTAGTAAGTAGAAGCTTGAAGCCAGCAATATTCTCTACTGCGAGGTTATTGAAAAAGCCAACAAGCCCTGTAGCTAATCCTATAAGAAGTGCAAGTGTCCACTTGAGAACAACATACTGAAAAATCTCAACCTTCCTTCTTGATCTCCAATCCTGCCTAAAAAGTTCATTTTCGACAATCCTGCAAATATCCATACGACAAATGAGATCCCAAACATTAAATGTATGCCAAATAAGTCTCACAGAGTAATAATGTGCATGATGAACTATCATTCTGTCTACTAAGTCCCACATAGTGATAAACCATAATAGCTTACAACCTTATGGATTAGAGGTAAAAGCTGATATTACAGTGACATTGACATGTTTATTCTCACAGTCCAATCATTTTCGGACCTTATCACTGCCGCAGAATAGATAAATTAGACATTTAAGTTAAAAGCCAAGGGTGATGCAGTTGGGTGTTTCAGTTTCGTAATTAAATTATTGAAGCACACCCAGAAGCAAGACTATTCCCCAAAATTCTTCTGCATTTAACTACACAGTGAAGATCAACCAATAAAAGAAGGGCAAGTGATTAATGTTGCAAGACATAACAGGAAATATTTAGTAGAAACCAATCATCTAGGCAACATAAAAATTCCTACTTACCAAAGGCCTTGTAGTGATGGTATTTCCTTTCCTCCCACAAAGAGGAGTTCTGGGGTTTGAGCCCTACGGGGTTCGGGTGTGTGAGTTTCTTAACATTCAAAAAAAAAAAAAATCCTACTTGATGCTTCCAGTCCACAAGAAGAAAACAACCAAAAAAACAAGAACTTGTGAGGAAAAAAGATTATATATACATACATAGATATATATCTATATATATATGTGTTCAATACCCATGTGGGACTGATTAAACTAAAACAATAAGGCATTCAAAATCGCTTTTCGAACTCTAGACATAAAACAATCAAGGCAATTAGAATGAACTGCAACTCTAACCAAAAACTAGATTAGCACTTACATTTGGTCAAAATATCAACCCCCTAATGTTTGATCTATAAACACTATTGTTACCAAATAAAATTGGAAAAATTGGAAAAATGAAAACGAAAACGTCACCCTCTTTATGAATAGTAAATACGATACAGCATTAAAGAATATACTAATCCAAAAATAAAACCACATTCTTTATCCTATATAACCCGTTTTTAAGCTCTAGGTGCTTAAATCTCTAAAATCAGCCTATTTAAATACTTAAATAAACAAACACATAAATGCTCTGGATAAGCTTAATAACCTTACACGTATGTATATATGTACAGATATGTATATGTGCGCGCGCAATATAAAAACACAAGATACCAAATCGAACAGAGATACCAAATCGAACAGGCCTTTCATAAACCTAACATGATTGGTTGCGGAGAAAATGCGAGGAAAATGAAATACACATTTTCTCGGAAACCAAACACGGTCAAGAAAAACAGTAAAAAGCAAAAAGCAGGACTAAAGCTTACTCGTAATCGAGGCTTTCAATAGGGCAAACATTAGCGCCAACAATGGCGATTTGAGAGGTATTGTTCCTCCTCGGCCTCAGAAGCGGCTCTTTGATCGACACAGCATTTTCTCTATCCATGAACGACGATCCACCCATCTCCATCCCCTTCCTCTCCCACATCAATTCCTCTGCTTCTATATCATTCGCATCCATATCGATATATATATATGTGTGTGTGTATATATATTTATATACTCTCTGCCAATTCTCTGCTAAAACAATCCCAAAATTAACTCAATCTCCAAGTTTCTCAGATTTTCCTCTCCTCTTTCTATCTCAATCTAACGTTTCTCTCTCTCTGTATACTTCACACATGCATATGTGTGTATATGTTTACATATACATCTATATATATATATTTACTCTCTCATTTCTCAATCTTTCTCTGAGTTCTTCTCTCTCTATCTCTCATTAGTTGGGTCTTCCACAACCTTCTCTCTCTATATAAAGTGTATATGAGGAGAGAGAATCAATTAGCATACACCGTGGAATAGTGAACAGAGTCCATGAAAAATAAAAATTTGGTTATTTCAATAACTAAATGAATATTAAAATGTAGTTTTATTTTAAAGTGTGTGACGTGTCGTATTTGAAGAAGGAAAAGGTTTGAGTGGACCATTAGTTAGTCAATAATTTACAAGATGACGAATTTATGAATTCCCGAAATGTGCGGATAAAACAATTGGAGGATAGAGGTGTTACCGTGTTACCTATATATCTTATATATAATGATATATATATCAGTAATATGTGGGTTATAAGAGAATAATTTATTACTAAAAACTCCTTTTGAATTTGTTTTGATTGTGTTATTAGTTTTTGGATAAGATTAGAATTAATAATGTTTAGAGGAGATTAATTTATTGATTTTTTTTTGTATTAAAGATTAGGATTTGAATTTAAATGAAAATAGTTTATTAAACTTTTCAAATACGAGTTTTAATTTTGTGCGTTGTTTTAATTGTGTTATCAGGTTTTGGATAAGATTAGGGATGAAGTTTAGAGAAGAATGATTTATTGACTTTTTTGGTATTAAAGATTAGGAATAGAATTTAAATGAAAATAGTTTTTAAACTATTCAAATATGAGTTTAATTTTGTGCGTTAAACCTATATGAATTAAATAAGATTTAAACTAGTCGTAGTTTGAAGTACAGTCAAATTCTATCAATAACCAAACTTATCACAATTTTGTTCATAGATATGACTTAGCGATTTCTAATAAATAAATGGTAACACTTAAATATGTCATTTGTTTTTGCATTTTGGTTTAGAAGTCAAATTGTGGAATGAATTTAACATGCTTTTATTTATTTATGTTCAAATAATATATAGTTATGAAAAGAAAAATAACATATGAAATCTGAACATATTATTTTTTGTCTTCTTAACTTTTATAATTTATTCTGTTAAAAGGAAGAAAGAGGAGTGAATAAACAAATACATAAAAAAAGAAAGACAAATTTTTTATAGTTCGATTAGCAAAGTAGAGTCAGTGTAATCCTACAAAGGCACTACTCCCACTCATGATTCCCCGTAATGGTTTGTTACAGTATTTATTATTTGGTTCGTGACGTATTTGAAATATGTTGATACTGTCATTTAGTACTGATATTCATTTGATACTTATTTTTTAGATCGATATTGTCCGAATCTGTTACACTAATACCGCGACGGCCAACTATGGTCCAACCTGAATTATTTTAGCCCAATTTAATATATATTCTTTTATTTTAATGATATGTAAAAAAAATATATAATATATTCTTTAAAGCTATCTCCCAACTTTCTACTTCCTTAAGATTCCTTCAATCTCTTTTTGAAAATTTTCAGATTTCTCTTTTTAAATCAAGCCTTGTCCTTTTAAAATTGTTTGATTCTTCTCTCCTTTTTATTCTTCTGTTTATTTTTATTTTATTTTATTTTATATATGCTTCTTCTTGTTTATATATATATATATATTAAAAAAAGAAAGAAAGGAAAACTCATAATAATTAGAGCATAACTGATTTATATTGTGGACAGCAATAAAAGGTTGCAATTTACGTACTTTTCCATCTTTCTAAGAAAGGAACTTTGATACATTAATAGGCACGTGACTCACCGTCCAATCACGTGACCCATATGCCGCATGTAAGCGACCAAAATTGATGAGTTAAAGGCCTTGTTTGGAAACTTTTTTTTTGTTCTGTTTTTATTTTTTGGCACTATTCAGAAGAACAAAACATGTTTGACAACTCTTTTTACTGTTTATTATGTTCTCAATTTGAAAATTATTTTCGTGAATAGTAGAAAAAACAAGGAAACAATAAAAAAATATTTTTTTGTTCTTTTTGAGATTTTTCAAAAAAAAAATTGTGGTAGAAAGGAAAAATTGTGTGAGAATATGTGTGTTGTTTTGCTCCAAACATGTTTTTTGTTCTTGTTCTTTTGGGTGAGAAAATAATAACAAGAACAATTCTTGTTCTTGTTTTTTGGTTCTCAAAATAAAAATAAAAACAAAAACAATGGTTCTCAAACGGACCCTAAGTTAGGAGGGTGAGATCATAGCAAGTGAATGCTACATTGTATTCCACGTGTCAATCCCTTACTTGCCCACATTGCATGCAACGTGTCAATAACTTACTTGCCCACGTTGTACTCCTTTAATCCTATAATCTATGCTTTAGAAAGAGGGCATTCAAATAAAATATACTCCATCCGTTCCAAAATAAGTGTTCACTTTTACTCTTTTAAACATTAAAGTTATAAAACATATATATTATAAATTATCATATTACTATGGTGAAATCATGGATAAAGTTGTTATTTCATTCAATAACACTATCATTCTCTTAAAAAGTTAGATTCCTCAAAAGAACTTGTAATTTAGGACGGAGGAGTATCTTTTAACAAATAATATTATTTTGCCGCACCAAAATATAATTAACATATTATCCCCTCCTTGTTTATAAATACATGGGGAGTTACATAAAACAATTATTTAAGAATAAATAAGAAAAATGTCTCAAATAGAGTGGAAACTTTTGTCCAAACTAAAATCCTAAATTAATTTATAAGTTTTTTACTTGAATTATTTTGGTAACTATCTTATTCACAAAAAGCTAAGCTTCATCTTATCTGGCACACAAAAATCACATATAATTTAGTGCCTATATAATATGTGTGAATGCAAATGAATCAAGCCAAGTCGAATTTTGGAATGTTTGAACTCGATTCATTTATTAAACGAGCCTAAAAATTATGTTCATGCTCAAATAATTTGTTAAATAGACGCGTCTGATTAGAGCACTAATTTTAGCTAGTCGAACCTGAGTATGCTAAAAAACGATTCGATTTAGTTGTAACATATATTACTCTTATCAATTGTTGCGTATCTTTCATTTTTAAAATACCATGTTCCTTAATTCTTGTTTTTGTTAAACTAATGAAACCAAATCGAACCCGAACTTACCATGTTCCTTAATTCTTGTTTATTTATTTTTGTTAGACTAACGAAGTCACTTTCAAACTTGACTTATTTACTAAACGAGTTTAAAAAATATATTCAATTTCAACTTATTTGTTAAACTAATGAAATCAAATCGAACCCAAACTTACAACATATCGGTTACATTTACAACTCTTCTAATATAATAATTGTAACTTGTAAGTGTATCAATAGATCCATATGCTCATCAATTGAATTGAGACTTGAATGTCAATAGTAATGTCCAATTTTGTTGTTGGACCTTTTAGTTGTACTTTATACAACATATGAGGAAAATATTTTGATGAATAAAAAATCAACATGTGAATCACAACATATCAAATTGTCAATGTTAGGCTTGAGCCTCTCAACATGTGATCCATTTATATGTTTGTCCCGACTCCCATCGATATAAACCCTCTTTTAAAATGATTTGTGCCCCCACACAATAAAAGCTGTGGGTGATGGCCACATATATATGATGGTGGTGGTCCCATAAAAATTTACAGAACCTCTTGAAGACAAAACTTACTTTTCTCATCACTATATTCACACTATTTACATGTTATTCTGATTTAACAGGTCTTGGAGAGAAGGGGTCCTCCCAAAACTGTTTTTTTTTCCATCACCTCTCTTTCACATTAACTTCTTTCTCTACAATTATTTTTATTATTTGTTTATTAGTTAGGTTTTTTAAATTTTAAGACTGTATTTCTGAATCGATACATAATATGGATTGAGTTAGAATTTCAATTTCCATTCTAAAGTCCGAAATCCTGATTGACATTTGAGCGTTGAAATTTGGATTAAGTAGTATTATGACATATCTTTATAATATTTTTTTTTATATGATTTCAAAATGATTTCTATTAGAATATTTCAAAGCACAAAATAACTGGAAAAAGAGAAGAATAAAAGAGGAGGAGGAGGAGGAGGAGGAGGAGGGAACAACAAATTTCCAATAAAATTACAAATAAATTACTAATAATATCGAAATATATATATTGAAATTATTGAAATTGAGATTTAAGCAAAGAAATTTGAAAAAATATTCATTGTAGTATGAAAATTACATACTCCCTCCGTCCCAAATTATAATTACAAATTTTTTTGGGGGAATTCAATTTTAATGACTTTTATTGTAGTATTAGTGAATGAAATACCAACTTTATTCATGGTCTCATTATAGTGATGTTAATGGTTTATAGTGTATATGTTTTATAACTTTAATGTTTGAAAGATAAATTAGTAAATTGATCAAATAAAGTGTTTTAACTTTTCAAAAAAGAATATTTATTTTAGGACGGAGAAAATTAAACACTTATTCTGGAACTAAGGGAGTAATTTGTTTTCTGCTATCTACATGTGAGACTTGCCCATTCACCCATAATCATCCATTGTATCCATGACATCGCACCAGTGCAATTCGAATTCAATACGTGTCCGGTGGGGGTGGATTTATTTGCATTTTTCACCAATTTTTCCCTAAAATCATAAAGTTGCCCCTCCTATATATATATATATATATATTGATAACCTTGGTGTATAGACAAGCTTACTGTCACGTCCTGCATTATGAGGTTACGCCACGTAGGCGCCACACAGGCGCCACGCAGACGTTTCGTAGGATCCTACTTGGCATCCTACATGGCATCCGGAATATTCTAGACTTCTCCATACTTCTCCAGAATTCTCTAGAGTATTGTAGAGTTGTCTAGACTTGTATAGAATTGTATATACTAGAATTGTATAAAACATTCTAGACATGGAGGATTCTAGAAATCTCTCCATTTTTCCTTGTAAGGCCCTTGACCTATAAATAGAGGAGGGAGTTCATTTGCTCACCATCCAATCCAATCCAAACAAATACAATCCAATCAAATACACAAGTTCTATTGCCTTCAAGGCTCTCTTGCCTAGCTTTCTCTTCTTACACACCAAGCTTCCGCATTCACCTAGCTTTAGTTGCTCATTAAGCTAGAGACCCACAAAGGCTTACTTAGCACTTCTCAAGCATC
Source organism: Cornus suecica (assembly GCA_963922005.1). NCBI lineage: Eukaryota > Viridiplantae > Streptophyta > Magnoliopsida > Cornales > Cornaceae > Cornus > Cornus suecica. Next base: position 17,574,641 of record OY998242.1, on the reverse strand, counting down.
TTAGAGGTGTCTAAGGCCGCACGGTTCCTTGGAAACACTAAGTCCGTGACATTACGCATACCTTGATTAATTCACGGGACAGTGTAAGGCGACCCCTCATATGGATCAGGTAAGGCTCAGACCATATCCGTCATTGTAACTTTAACGAATTATTTGCACCTAATAAAAATTGAACATAAGACCTATATTTCTTCCTCTATTGTTCAGTTAATATTTTTACCACCACTAATTTATATTTTATTTTATTTTTCATATCAAAATAGAGATCCGATGCATAGTTTTAATCCTTTCATACGACGCCTATATTTTTGCTTATTTCTTCACAATTTTACCTTATAAATCATCTTTAAGGCCTTGGTGTCAAAGATGTTATTGAATGGGCTCAGTTTCAGTTGCATTACTTCACTTATCACTTGGAAACATGATCAACCGTGATCAACTAATAAGAATTGGACTGGCTATAGAGGAAACTGAACTTCTCACTCCAACACTTATTTCTTCATATTTCACACCGACATATATTATACACAACCGACATTTGTAAACTAATATTTTGTAATTAATACTTTATACTAAAAAAATTCTCTGATCATCTTTAATTACGCTCAAAAAAATTCCTGATCATTTGAGACACACTGTCATGCACAATCACCTTCTCCAAACTAGGTCACCATTTTGAGTAAGCACAAAATCATCAGTAATATAAATCAATCCCACACCATTTGTATATTTATATTCTCTCTCAACCCAAAAAGTCTCACACAAAAATCACATATAACTTTGTACTGTGTATGACTATAAGTATATCAATGAATTTAGCCTATTTAGGTCCTCATTAACTGTCTTGAGTCTTAAAAGTTGAAACTTATCTATAGTATTAGTGATAACTCTCAATCTCCATACCACAGCTAGGGAAGACAAAGAGAAAAACGCGCGTAGACCTAGCCATATAATATGCACAATTCTATTGTTAGACATGTGTGTTTGATACAACATATCAGGAAAATATTTTCATGACTGAAATCAACATGTTCTTAATTTTGTGGTAATTGTCTTGTCATTTTGTTGGTATTATTAAATGTAAAACACAGTCGTGCTCAATGTCTCTGGGTGAATAAGTTTGACTTCTAATAACATATGGTTTAATATAGGGCTATTATCAGGATAACCCATTCAGTTTTAATAAAAGCATTCCTGAATTTTGACCTAATTATAGATACTACCCCTAATATTTTATTATTATCAGTTACCCCCTGAACTGCATCGGAACAGTGATCCAGCTGTTAGTAGTAAGGAAATGACTGATATACCCTCATATATGTTGAAATATTTCAAGAGTTTTCTAGAGCCACGTGAATTTACATAATTACCCTAAATTTTTTATCTTTTGAATAATACAAAATATAAATATTATCAAATTTGTTCCCACTACTAATAGCTTTCAAATTTATAATAACAGAAATGCAATTAACATATATAATAAATAGTGAATAAATATATAATTTCTGAAAAAATATATAAATTTGGAAAAAATATAAAATTATAAAAAGTATTTAAAATTCGGAAAATATATAATTTTGGAAAAAATATATAAATTCAAAATATATATATAAAATTATAAAAAGTATATAAAATTCGGAAAAATATATAAATTCAAAAAATACTTTTATATTTTTATATTTTTTTCCGAATTTATATATTTTTTATAATTTTATATTTTTTTCCGGAATTTATATATTTTTTCCGAAATTATATATTTTTATATATTCGGAAAAAAATATTCAGAAATTTCCGGAATTTATATATTCGAAAAAAAATATTCGGAAATATTCCGAATATTTTTTCCGAATATATAAAAATACTTTTATATTTTTATATTTTTTTCCGAAATTATATATTTTTATAAAAAGTATATGAAAAGTATTTTTTCTGAATTATAAATATATGATTTTATATATTTTTATACATTATTTTTGTTTTATCAAATTAAGAAATTAAGTAAAGGTATTCTAGTAATTATCATTACAAAAGTAATGGTTAAAATGTAAATGTATGGGTAGTAAGGGTAAAATAGGGTTTTCAGTTCCAAAAAATAGTACTTTGACCAATATTCTCATTTTCCGGCGTTGACTTCTACCCGAGAGGGAAAATGTTATAAATGAGCAAAAGTTAAGGGTGTAATTGATATTAATGAAACATTAGAGATAATGCTTATAATTAGGGCAAAATTGAGGGATAATTTATGTAATTTACCCTTTTGTTGGTATTATTAAATGTAAAACACAGTCGTGCTCAATGTCTCTTGGTGAATAAGTTTGACTTCTAATAACATATGGTTTAATATAGGGCTATTATCAGGATACCCATTCAGTTTAATAAAAGATCAATTTGCTCCCTCATATATAGAAAATTTCCCTAACATTAATAAATTTAATTAATTTGTCCCATTTTTTATAATTTTAGACAAAACTACTCCTGAAACTAGAGGGGTGTTTACTGATTAACGATTATTTATTTATTTATATATGCCGAAAAAAAACATTAATGCCAAAATAATTTTTTTGCAACTACTAATTAGGGTAAAATAAAAAACAAATAAGTCCGAAATATAAAATATATATTGAACTATAAATAATTTATTTTTTTCATTTTTAACTTTGTTTTATATTTTTTACTATAAACGAAAAAAAATTGATTTATCTTGAAAAAAACATTAATGCCAAAATATATATTTTTTAAACTACCAATTAAGGTAAAATATAAAAAATATTTTGAACTACAAATGAGATTTTTTTTTCATTTGTAACTTTTTTATATATATATATTTTACAATAAATGAAAAAAATTTATTTATACTAAAAAAAATATCTAATTGGAAAGTTAAAAATATTGATGCATTAATTTTTTATTTCGGCATAAATCAATTTTTTTTTGTTTATAGTAAAATATAAAAATCAAAGTTAAATACGAAAAAAAACATTCATTTGTAGTTCGAAATATTTTTTTATATTTCAGACTTAATTTGTTTTATATTTTACCCTAATTGGTAATTCCCCCCAAATATTTTTCCGGCATAAATCAAAATTCTTTTTTCGTTTATAGTAAAATATAAAAAACAAATTTAAAAATGAAAAAAAAAATCTTATTTGTAGTTCAAAATATTTTTTATATTTCAGACTTAATTTTTTGTATATTTTACCCTAATTGGTAGTTCCAAAAAAATTTTATTTTGGTATTAATATTTCTTTTCGGCATAAACAAAAAAAAAAATCGTTTATCAATAAACCCCCCTTTTGTTTCAGGGGCAGTTTTGTCCGAAATTGTAGGGAATGGGGCAAGTTGATCAAATTTGTTAATATCAAGGGAATTTTTTGTATAGGAGGGGGGCAAATTAATCTTTTTTGAAATCACATGGGGGTTTCCTGATAATAGCCCTTTAATATATTATTGCAACTCATAGTAAAATATAACTATGTTTTATACTCCCTTTGTACCAATTTATAAGGTCATTTTGTGGAATCCAACTTTTTAATATGTTGTATTGGTAATGAATAAAATAACAACTTTATCTTTAGTCCCACCATAATGATGTGATGGTTTATTGTATATATGATTTATAATTTCAATACATGAATGATAAATTAGTAAAGTGATATGATAAAATGTTTTGATTTTTCAAATGGAATACTTATTATGGGACAGAGAAAAGAGTAAAAGTGGACACTTATTTTGGGACGGAGGGAGTATCATTATAAAAGTGTGTACACAAGCCAATAAGGATTCTCAAAAGAATAGAAGTATTACATGACAGCTAGGGCTACAAACGAACTGAGCCGAGCCCAACTTTGGAATGTTCAAACTTAGTTCATTTACTAAACGAGCCTAAAAAATGTGTTCAAGCTCGGCTCATTTGCTTAACAAACGAGACCGAGCCGAACGCCAGATTTAACGAGTCGAGCCCGAGCTTGCTCACGAACGACTCGTTTCAGTATATATTACTCTTGCAAATAGTTGCCTAAATTGAGTTGTTGCATGCATGTTTTCAACATATTTTCGCTAGTATAATTTTTTATAAATAATTTTTATGTTATGACCGCATAATTCCAATAATATTTTCACAACAATCGTTATAATTTGTTCAATTTGAACACTTTCTTGTATCAAATACGAGATAATTTTAGTTTTAACTTAGATAAGTCTGTTCACGAGTTTGGCGAACCGAGCTTAGTAATGTTCAAGCTCGGCTCGTTTACTAAACGAGCTTAAAAATTGTGTTCAGACTCGGTTCGTTTATTAAACGAACGAACACGAGTCGAGCTCTTAACAAGTCAACCTCAAGCCTGCTCATGAACAACTCGGTTCATTTGCAGCCCTAATGACAGCAGTAAAAACACAGGCTGACTCGGGTCTTCCTTTGAATAAAATTGAATAAACTAAAGATCAAAACGACTATTCTATATCGGTTAATACCAATGACTGAATCTATATGATTCTCTTTGGGATCCTAATTTTGTAATCAAAAGCATAGTCGGATTTGTCCTGATCTGAATTCGAATCCGATAAGCATAATCCGATCTGATTCGATTCGATAATCTGACATATTTTGCTTCCTTAATCCGAATCCGATTTCTTTGATATTCGGATCTCTGATCCGATTATGATTTTTTTTAAAAAATGAAATTAATAAAGAATATTTATTTATTTTTTATTATTTTATGAACACTAAAAATAAAATTATGTATTTATACTTATAATGTATGTCCATGACAAATATGAAAGTCAAATAACAAACAAAAAATTAAAAAATAATTAGAGATACTAACTACCATATACAACTAATAACATAATTATATATATTAAATATAGACATTTATTACTCAACATTTATTTATTAATAAATAATAATATAGTGGATCAATCATTATTAATAAGTAACAAAATAATTAACAATTAATATTTATATATAGATATAATACTAAATATATATACACATAAAAATATTAAATCTATATTGATATATATATATATATATGTATTATATGATTTAGATCAGATTATTATCGGATCGGATTAACATAAATCCAAATTCAATTTATTAAGAAATCAAATTATCGGATTCAGATTATAATTGGGTTATCGGATTTTATTTTAAATCCATATCCGACTAATCAAATCGAATTTAGATCGAATTTAGATCAAAATCCAATTCGTCTCACAAATTTATCTTCATCACTTTTTAAAATGAATATGGTGAATAAATCAACAACTAGAATGGTTATTTGCACTTTTATTATTCAGCAACAACATAAAAAATCTTCCTAAGTATCTTGATTCAAGGGCATTTTTGTTGAAGAATATTCTAATTTTTATCGCAAAAATTTGCTAACGAAGAAGAGGGTCGTTAAGATTATCTTTCAAGCCTCGATAATATACTACAAGGCAACAAATGAATAAAGATTATCAATAAGTGAATCAAAATTTCAGGTGAATCAAAATTTCAGGACAAATCGATGTTTTTTTTTTTACCTAATACCATATTTAGGTTCATTAGTGAATAGTAGTACCCAATAAAAGCAAGTGACGTGCCTAAATATTGTTGCCAATCCATGGGCATTTTGGTACTTGTATCTATCCTGTTAACCAAAACTGGAAATTAGCTTCTGTTATACCATCTCACAGGTGCAGTAAAAAAATAAAATTTCACCAAGCAAAAACTCAATTACATTATGCTAATTTGCATTCCCAAATTCTGTAATGGCAAATCAAGTCAGACCCGTTAGAGAATTTTTTTTAAAACACCTCTTTGGCAATTAAATTCCTTGACCGTTTCAGTATTAAAAATATAATAAACTTTCATAAATTATGTAACGGTTATAATTATAATAAAAGATAATAATCATTACTAATAATCATTATTTATTAGACCTAAGGGTCTATATACAGAGAGACTCTATAATATAATTATATATATCTAAACATCAAATATATTGAGATATTCTCCTCTTCCTCTATATCCTTATCATATCATATATATTATTTCATATATACTTGTGTTTTATAGTTGGATAACTTGATGTAAGAACTTGATAATCAATTTTTTATGATCATCTGCATAGAGGACTTTAAAGTTGTATCTTGGGACCTTTCACAGTCCGGTAAAACCTGCAGAAGATTGTAAAGGCTTTAGGACAACGCAATACGTGCCTCTTCTAAAACATGCTATAAGTTTCTAACTCATTTTTTACTAATATATGGTTACTGAGATTTATATTGGCCTATTTCTCTATTTTACTTTATGCTTGAATTATGTCATGATTATATATTGATTTGTTTATATCATTATTTAAGTAGATCTAAGTGTGTATAAATAATATCTCCAACAATCTAAAGCATTTAATCTAAATTTCCATAACAAAGGTCAAGACCAACCAAACAAGAAATTCAGGAGGAAATTGTTTATACTATAACTAATTGATCATCTCATTTAATTTTAGTTAGCTATAATATTATATAAGATATTAGGTTCAATGCTATTTGACTTGTATTATTTAATACTTTTTCAGTATATTACCTCACCCATTTCTCTGCAACTTATTGTATGTAATAACTGAGATTTTTTACCTTTATTTATCTATATAACTATTGCAATATTTTACCTTTATTTATCTATATAACTATTGCAATATGTACCTATTTAGATAATTTTATCATCACATCTAAGTGTAATTGTTTTAGTATTTTGAAATGTTTATTGCTATATATATAAGAAATCCAACCTCACTCAATTGCTTTTTAAGGTTGATGTGGTCCACTATTTTACTACTCCAATGATTTAATCGGATATCAATTCTTCTAAAAACAACTATCTGATTCTGAAAGAGAAATTATAAACCAATCTGGGCACCTTAGTTCTAAGTTTTATTATGAAAACTTATCAGAATATTCCAGTAATATAGAAATTATTTTAGTAAAATCTAATACTAGAACGATCCCAAAAAATTTGAGTTCCTTTTGAATTTTCTTCTTATCAACGATAATTGCAGCATTATCATCATATCATATTATCATACCATTGTTTTTAACTAGAAGTAAAAATAGAAGATCGGCGAAACATGACAATGGGTATATCAAAGAATTCAGATCCTCATTAATTGAATTGAGACTGGGCTGTGAGAAGTCTCAATACCACAACTAAGAAAGAAAGAAGACATATATGATGTCCAATTTTGTTGTTGGAACTATTGTTGTTTTATACACATGGAAAATATTTCCATGACTTTAAAATCAACATGTGAATCACGACGTGTCAATGTTTTGCTAGAGCCATTCAACGTGTGAGCAATTTATTAGTTTGTCCCATATATATAAAGCTTATTCTTCAAATTATTTCCCCCCACACGATAAAAGCTGTTGGTGGTGTCCTCATTTATGGACTTTTCTCATCACAAGATTCATATTACAAGTTACAAGTCTTGGAAAAAAAACGTGATCCTCCCAAAACTGGCCTTTTTCCCATAGGTCTCTTTCACATCTAGATGATAATAATTATTATTATTATTTATTTATTTGTCTTTCTAAGATGTAGGAGTGTAACTCCCACAGTTGGAGAAACACCTCGAGTCCAAATCAATATATAATTTCTATTAAGTTATAATTCGGCTTTCAATTCTAAAGTCCAACTTGTCATTGAATTCTAAAGTTATTCTGAATGGAGGAAATTCAGAGAGACTTTCCCTTATAATTTCAAGTGACCCTCGTGTTAGAAGAAAGCATCATGAAGAATGACGCTTTGATAATATAATAATAGAGAAAATATAAATAATACTATAAAAAGAAGGGTAAATGACAAGAAACTTCTCAATTTATCACCTATATTGCAGAATTCAAAAAAGTAATTTTATTAATTACACTTCCACCCCTTATTATAAAATATATATGTATTACGAAATTTATAATTTGATTTTTTTATATATAATTCTAAATAAACATATAAAATTCGAAACAAACATATAAAATTCGAAAATATATATATAATTCGTAAAAAATATATAAAATTTGAAAGAAACATATAAAATTCGAAAAAAATATATAAAATTTGTAAACAATATATAAAATTTGAAAAAACATATAAAATTCTAAAATATATATATATAAAGTGTGACTGAAGTTTAAGTGGACAAACCTTATAGTCATTAGTCATGGTAACAGATCATTTTCAGCTCTCTTTCTCTCTCTACCACTTTCCTCTCTCCATCACTATCACTTTTCCTCTCTACAAATAAATATAAAATAAAAATAAAAATTATAAAAATAATATTTTAATCAAAATTATATAAAATCAAAATAATAAAAAAAAATTAATCTATTAACTATACCGATTAAAGGGTCCATTGGTACCCAAATCTAGGGGTGTACACGCTCCGGTTTGCTTCCGATTCAGACCGAAACCGGAATCGAAAAGATACTTTCGGTTCCTTAAAAATGAGAACCGGAACCGAACCGTTAATTTTGATTCAAATATTAATATATTCACGGTGCGGTTCGCTTTCGATTCCGACCAAAACCGGAATCTAACCGATACTTTCAGTTCTTTAAAAATGAGAACCGAAACCGAACCGTTAATTTTGATTCAAATATTAATATATTTAATTCCGATTAAAATATTTTAATAAAGTATTGGTTCGATTCCGATTTCGGTCACTATCGTGGAACATGTGTCGCCATCGTGACCCTTGAAATAGCTGTGTAGAGAGCTGAAGATGATCTGTTACCTTGACTAATAACTCTGAGGTTTGTCCACTTAAACTTCAGTCACACTTTATATATATATATATTTGAATTTTATATATATTTTTCGAATTTTATATATTGTTTACGAATTTTATATATTTGTTTCGAATTTTATATATATATTTTTAATTTATATATTGTTTCAAATTTTATATATAATTTTTAATTTTATATGTTTTTTCAAATTTTATGTGTTTATTTAGAATTTTATAAAGAAAAAAAATCAAATTGTAATTTTCATAATATATATATATATATATATATATATTGTAATAAGGGGTGGAAGTGTAATTAGTAATTTCAGAGGGATGAAGTGTTTGGGCATATGGGTAATTTTATACTTTATATATTATCCTAATGTAATAAGTAAAACAATTAAAGGGGCATTCTAGTCATTTCACCGGCCCAGGGGGTGTCATTGCAACAAAATTGAAACCTCAGGGGGTTATGGGACCGAAAAAGCATTAACCAACCTCTGGCTGCAATTGACCCAAACCTCAGGGGGTCTGACTGCAAATTACCCTATTAATTTAATACTTTAAGTATATTTTCATTTGAAATGTACTAAAAACATTTAGGCCCTGTTTGGACCCTGTTTTTGTTTTATTTTTTGTTTTTTGACACTATTCAGGAGAACATAATATGTTTGGCAACCTTTTTTACTGTTTGTTATGTTCTCAATTTGGAAATTGTTTTCGTGAATAGTAGAAAAAACAAGGGAACAACAAAAACTTTTTTTTTTTTTTTCTTTTTGGGATTTTCCAAAAAAAAAAATTATGGTAGAGAGGAAAAATTGTGTGAGAATATGTGTGTTTTTTTGCCCCAAACATATTTTTTGTTTTTGTCTTTTTGGGTGAGAAAATAAGAACAAAAATAAAAATTATTCTTATTTTTTAATTCTCAAAATAAAAACAAAAACGATGGTTACCAAAGATACCCTTAATTTACATTACTAGTTAGTTATAATATTATATAAGATATAAGATTCAATGCTACTTTGACTTCTACTATTTAATACTTTTTCAGTATATTTTCATTTGAAATTCAATGTTACTTTGACTTCTATTATTTAATTATATAAGATATGAGATTCAATGCTACTTTGACTTCTACCATTTAATACTTTTTCAGTATATTTTCATTTGGGGAACAATGTAGTTGGGTTGTTTCTTATTGTTATTATTTGTTGTATTTTATTAATAATAAAATACAACTCTAATAATATATATTATGTGTGTTTTCAACAAAATGATACCTCTATATTTTTAAAACCTTCTCATTCAAAATAAAATTTTAATCATGTGCAAAGCATGTATTTTTTCCTAGTTTAACTTAAAAAAATATTATAAATTTAGATTAAAAAGATATATTAAAATTATAAAATTTGAAAATATATTTAAACGGATCGGGGTCTAGTTGGGTTTGGAGCGGGTTTTGCACAAACCCGTTTCAGGTTTTGATTTTTAATACCAAACTTGCCCCATATCCATTTATAAACATACCAAATCCATTCCATTAGGGACATAGCGGGATGGGTTAAATTGTCATCCTTATATACATGTATGTCTTGATTTTTAGGAAAGGAGACAATCTTGTATGGCCAAATACACAACTTTGTGAAGTGTGCAATCAATTATTTGGCCCATTAGGCAACGTTGTTAGTGATAAGTGAGGAGAGATTATTAAGATTTAAACTTGAATTATAAGGTGAGGTTGTTTACTATGAGAGATCTTTGTTCGAAGCCTGAACATGCAAGACTTTGACAAAGTTGTTTGGGGTCATATAACTCATAAATTCATAATCCATTCTGTTCGGGAGCAACTCGGACCTAAAGACCATAAGGTGGACTCGCTGCATGTGATATGGTTTCCAGAGACTGTGCTTAGACACTCTTTCATATTGTGGCTAGTAGTGCAAGACAAGGTTAATGTCTTTAATTTTATTTTAACACCATTAGTAACAAGCATGATTAAATTTAAAATATATTAATTTATATATAGTAAGCAATATACAATATGAAATACTTATATCTAACCTTAAAAAAACAATATAAATGTATAGAAAGAATCAAAGGCCGGTTTGAAAATCATGGTTTTTGTTTTTTGGCACTGTTCACAGAACAAAACATGTTTGACAACTATTTTTACTGTTTGTTTTATTCTCAATTTGGAAAATGTTTTCGTGAATAGTAGAGAAAACATGGGAATAAAAAAAAGCTGTTTTTTTGTTCTCTTTGTGATTTTCCAAAACAAAAAAAAAAGGTTGAAAATCCACACGAAATAGTCTCTGTAACACCTTTTAGCCACACCACCCCTTCACCTCCACCCTCCACCCTCAACCACCACCAACGACCCCCCCCCCCCCCAACAACAACAATTTTGACCACATTCAACCACCAAATTGAACTCATACACACACACACACACATCACTTCAACCCCAATCGACACCACCCACCTTCACCTCCATCTCATCGTCGTCGTTGTGATCGACTCTCTGAACCCTAAATCGAAACCCTAATTCGACACACAATACCCCAAATCGAAACCCCTAAATCGGTTGGACAAACCCTAAATTGAATCCCTCTCCAACATCTGCAACTGCAACCACCAATCGACCACCTTCGACACCACAAAACCCCAATCGACTGTGAGAGAGAGAGATGACTGTGTATTTGTGTGTGTGTTTGTTTGTGTGTGAGAACAAAAATAAGGTAAGAATTTTGGTTCCAACACTAATTTGTTTTTGTTTTTTAGGGTAAGAAAATATAAACAAGAATAAGAATGATTATTTTATTCTTGTTTTTTTGTTCCCAAAACAAAAACAAAAATAAGAGGCTCCCAATGAGGCCAAAATGCCTTCTATAGTATACATATAGATATGGATGGAAATTTATATTCTTACATAGTAAGAGATAAAGATTGGGATGTAGATAAATAAGGGTGTTTAATATAATTTTAGGAAAAATATTTGGTAAGTTAATTTGGTGAATGGTGGGATAGCTATTTTATTGTGTTAAAAAAAAAAAATGACAAAACAAACGGAAACCTAAATGGTAAACATAAACATGATTTATAGAGTATTATGATGAACGGAATTAATGCACTTCACTCGGCATTGTACTTAATTTTTTATTTTTTTTGGTCAATTCTTTCTTCTGAGCTTAATGAGTATTAGATACCATGCTTGCTTTAAATTTCCCAACATCTAGCAAATGTTTGAAAAACAAAAAGAAAAATTGCAAATTTTTTCTGAATAACGTAGGAACAATAAAAATAAAAATAAATTTAAGGGGCTTCATTTAGGTAGATAAAAATAAAAATTATAAAGAACAATGAAAATAAATTTAAGTAAAGTGAAAGGGAAAGATTGATTTTCTCATATATATTTGGTTAACCAATAATAAATAAACTATTATTATTTGTATAAAAACTATCATCTTAACTTGAAAGTTACTAGAAAATAGTACTTACTAATGAAAAGAGTACTTACAATAGGGAAGATGAGAGTTCGAGTTTTCTTGGAGACAATATATGATTGTGTGTGGAAAAAAAACCCAAAGAAATCCTTCCCTCTAAAGAAAAAGAAAAAAAAAAGGGGTTAGTTTCACTTTTACCCCTTGAGGGTTGTCATATTTTCACATACATTCCTTCGAATTCGAATATTCTCACTTTCACCTGACACAAACAGCTGTTAACCTTTCTAACGGTTTTATATGAAGTTACGAATTTACCCTTAAATATATATACGCTCTGAAGGGAACATGGACCATTTACGTGATGGTTAATGGCTGACATCAGCAAATTAACAGTATGTCCTAATGACAGTCAACATTGAGGGGGTGAAAGTGGGACAAAATTTAAATTCAAGAGGATAAAAATAGGAATATTAAACTTTGATGGGGTGAAAGTAATATTATGGAAAACGTCAGAGTTGAAAGTGGGAATACCCAAGGAAAAATAAATTTATGGGCCCGTAATTTTGATATATCGGCCCAAACCCATTTGCCTAAGGTCAGTTTGTTAATAAGGAAACATTCTAGCAATAAACCCCCTCAACTATACTCTCTCTCCCAACTAACCCCCTTCAACTAACAAATGGTCCCTGAAAATCAGAAATTGTTGCAAACAAGTCCATTCCGTCAAAGTTCTGTTAACGGAAATAGTGAATTACCTTATTGTCCTGAATTGAATTAAACCCTCCTTTGATGATATGGCATGAATTAATTATTTTAAATGAAACATAATATTTTGTAATACTAAAAAAAGACATGAGAAAAACCAAATGAAATAAAAAAGTGATAAGGCAAAACTAAACTCCATGTGAGATCATATATATATATATATATATCATTTGAATCTAGCTGGGTAATCATCTTTTTGGTTATCCATATGTATTTTATGACTTTTTTTTTATATAGTATTAATTTCCCAATTGCATAACAATGTCCATATATATATATATTGTAGATGAATGAGAAATAAAAGAACACATTAAAAAATAAAAAAATAGATAGAGTAGACAAAAATTGATGATGAATTTTGTTTTTGTTTTGTTTTTTCGTTAACTGGAAAAAAAAAAGAAGAAGAATTATGAAAGAGGACATGTTAACATGGAGAGTGGCGTTTTTGTTTGAATTACAGATAGGGCAAGTGTGGACCGACGACCCACACGCACTACATAGGCACAGATGTCTACACGACAACACCAACACGCATGTTTCCTCCTTCTCGCACCTCCTACTCCACCACCACCACCACCCATTGCCGCCAAAAATATCTCCCTTATCCTTCACCCCTTCCCTCTCTCCCCCTCGCCCTGCTAACGTGCAAATTCTCCTCACCACTACCATGATGATTTTCGTCACATCACGATTGAGCATCGTTTGCTAGAGCCTCGTCGGAAACTCCGCCACCGCCGACATCGACCTAAGCCAGCAATTGCTCGAGGTTGCTCCAAAGGACATTGGCGGTGGCTTCGTTGGACTGCAAACCCTAATTTGGGAGAGAGAAGTGAATTGCGGTTTTTATAAACAATTCATGCTCCAATGGTTACAAGGGCAAAAAGGTTAGATTTTTGGTCACGTGATTTCCAGCCTTCATCTTAACGGTAGGCAACTAACGGCAGGGACTAAATTGTAAAAAATGGGATAGTTCAGGGAGTTAAATGTCAAAATAATAGTTTAGGGGGGTTTCTTGAGAGAGAGAGGATAGTTCAGGGGGGTTTAATACTATTTACCCTATATATATATATATATATATGAATGACGCTAAATACCATTGTAATTTCAAAAATATGTAGGATCCATTTGGATACGAGAAAATAATTTTTATTTTTTTACTGTTCACCTAGTTAAAATAAACACACGTTTGGCAAACGTGTTTACTGTTTACTTTTTTTTCCCAAGAAAACTGTTTTCTGTGAATAGTGTGTAAAAGTGGTGAAAACACCAAATACAACTTTTAGTTATTTTTTGAGTTTTTTCACTGTTTAGGGTACCACCTCTGCCGCCGCCACCAACCACCACCACCCCTCGCCGCCGGCCGCCACCAGTCACCCACCACCACCGCCGGTCACCGCCGGCCACAACCGCCGCCCGCCTATACCATTTTATTTTTCAATACAAATTTTCATCCAAACACTTTTTTGTTTTTAGTTTTTTGCTGAAAAAAACAAAGACAAATACAAAAACAGTTTTTATATTTGAAGACAGAAAATAAATACAAAAAACAGGCTTTCCAAACGCACCAGTAACAAATACCCTTGTAGTTTCTAAAACATCCCTAACCTTTGCAAAATGTGCGAATTGACCCCTCTAATATAATTTCAGGTGTAATTTTACCTAATTGCCCTTCATATTATATTATAATTTTATGATTAATTTCAATAAATTCCCCTAAACTATTGAATTTTCACATTGCCCCCACCATAATGGGTAAATTACAGTTTCACCTCCTAAAATTCAAAAAAAATATTTAGAATTTAAAAACTAAATATATATTTTAAATTTTAAATATTTTTTTGAATTTTAGGAGGTGAAACTGTAATTTATCCATTATTATGGTGGGTCAATGTGAAAATTTAATAGTTTAGGGGATTTATTGAAATTAATCATAAAATTATAATATAATATGAATGTCAATTAGGTAAAATTAGACCTGAAATCAGACCAGAGGGGTCAATTCGCACATTTTGCAAAGGTTAGGTGTGTTTTAGAAACTGTAGGGGTGTTTTCTGCATATTTTTAAAACTACATGGGTGTTTAGTGTCATTCACCCATATATATATATATGTATGTATGTATGTATATATAGCTATATATAAAGAAGGGAATTAGGGTTTGTCAGCGAGATACGAGATGGATTGCAAAAGAGTGGAGTTAGGGTTGGATGTAGCGATATACGCATCGATAATGTTGATAACACTAGTACCCATGTCACCAATATACTGGCTCCCAGAATTTGAAGAAGGAAACGAAGAGCTAGACTTTTGGTATTGGTTTTGTATGTTTGCTTTCCTCTTTGTTTGGCTAGGAATGCTCCTAGTGGGCTCCGCATGTTTAGCAGACAAGATCCGTATGTTTAAGTACCCTGAGGCCACCGGAGAAGAGAGAGGTATGGGCAACCTTGAATTACAGTTTTTTATTCCAATTTTAGTGAATTTGTTGAAAAATTGTCCTACCCTGAACCCTAAAGTTGTGTTATGTAATGCTCAATTCCTTGTTTGTTTGTCTTTTTTTCTTTTTTTGTGTTAAAAGTTTGTGTGCTATTTAGGATGTGAAAGTCATGTTAACTTTTGGTTACATGACCAACTCTGTTTCGATTAGATTGTCTCAATATACTTCAGAACAAACTATCATCCTCCCCGGTGATGATCGAAGCTGAGATATCAAGGCTCGTAATATAAGACTACCTTCCAAACTAGGTTTTTGTTCTGGGAGTTGGGAACTAGGTTTTTGTTTTGGAAGTTGTTTCCCATCAAGAGGGTATGAACTGGCTCCCATGAGGGTAAAAACTGGTTCCTATACCGGGAGGATGAACCTCATTCTCCCGGGGTAGCTCTCACGGACAACCAATAAAACAATGATATATATATATATTTGCTGTTTTATTTAGCCGTCCGTACAATAGATTGGGCTGGGTTGGAAACTTAGAATGGAATGCTACGATGTGTTTAAAGACTTGGCGTCTAAAGGTTAGTTAAGCACTAGAAGGAATACTCAAAGCTCAAAAGCATGCTCTATTTTTACTGAAAGTGGGAAATATGAATATATGGGGTGTTCAGTTGACAACAAAGTCACAGGCAGTGGTGGCTGCAGCAGTAATAATTCTGATTGAGGATTTGAGAAGGGACTGGGCCTGGGTTTGAATCACCGGGTATTGGCTGAGAAGAGGTTAGCAAAGGGGTAGTTGGTTAAATAACATGACAACAGGTGAAAAATATCAAGGAATAGATTCCAAAGATATCAGTGGGGCTATTGGCACCTAATACTATGTTTCTTTTTCTTGTGAAGATAGAAATTTTGTATGTCACAGTATTGGAAGTTTAACTTTAAAATACTTGAGCTATTGTTTTTGGCACTCGCATCTGTATGGTATCTTCGGGATATATTTCTCAAATTAGGGAATCGAACCGCCTTTTGTGTGGAGATCTTCAAAAAAGAAAAAAAAAAGAAATGAAAACGATGACTAAAGAATGGATTTAGCTTAAGGGGATTAAAAGTGCCCCCCTAAACTAGCATAATGAATAGGGACAATGGGCTGTGGTACAATGAGAAATTTGCATCCTATTTAGCTACTCTGACCACCAAGTTGACGAAAGAGACCACATATTAAGAAATGCCATCAATCTCATTCTAAGAAGCATTGGCACTTCTAAAAGGGAGTGGTACCTGTGTTGAACATCGCGATTCCACCACTCTTGGAGATGTGTCTGACTCATCAAGGATGTGTCCTTTAGATCAAAATAATTTATTAATTTTGGTCGTTTCTATCATTCGAGTATGTGCTATGTGACCGGTGAAACTCGACATGAGTTCAGGAAAACACAATTAGAAGTTCATATCAAGATTGATAATAGTTTGAAAATAATAGAAACAATGTTCTACTGAAGTAGTGGCCACGCGGGTAGAATGGCACACCATTTGAACATCCATGGCAAGGATCTTGAAATAGCCCATGACATTTTTTTTTGAGACACGGAGTATTGGTACTGCCCAACTTGTAACAAGGACTCACGTTTTATTTATCTACCTATAATTAAACTCTGAACTTTATGTTGTGATGCATTGCCATATCTCATTGGCTTCTCTTGGCCCTTAGTGGCTTCTTGTAATTGGGATGCGCTCCCCAGTTGAGTGCTTTTTAATTCATTTCTTACTTATCAAAAAAAATAAAAATAAAATATGGAGTAATATGTCAAATTATTGAAAAGATCTTAACTACCTTTGATGGTAAGCCATGTTGGTGGCAGACATTCTTTGGGTTTTATCTCCTTGTCCTTGCTTGCCAATGGTAAAAGAAAAGTAATATTGAAGTTACTTGGAGCTCCCAACATGATGAAGACCATGCCGCAGATTTAGACTAAGATTTAACCGCTACTGGAAGGCTTGATTGACTGGATTCATAGCATGTGGGGACACATTGGGGACTATGAGTGTTGATTTGGTTATGTGATGTAAAACTCACAATAAATATCCTTGTCCATTTAAAACCTATGTTATCATTGACTTCTGCTTAGAAGAATTTCATTTCATTGAATTCTTCTAAGTTAGGTCTCGTTTGTCTGGTTGCAACTGTTTACAAATGCTTCTCCAACGTGCAATTGTAACTCAATATGAACTGTCCCACCCCAAAATTGACTTTAGGTGTTAGTTGATTGGAAGATAGTTATTAAGTTCATTAGCATTACTCATATCTCCATTTACAGCCCGTATTGCTTGTTATATATGTGTGTGTGTGTGTATTTATGTATAAGCAATGTTGTTAAAGTTTCATGACCCGAGACAATCTCTTTTTTTTTTTTTTTTTAATTTTTTAATTCCATAGCGTTCTTTATCTACCCTTAACCGAACTCTGAACCTCGTTTGATACCATGTTTGGAATATAGGAAAGGCAATGTGGAGTAATATTTTAAATTGATGAAAAGATTTTAGATACCTTAGATGGTAAGGCATATTGGTGGCAGACATGCTTTGGTCCTGATCCCCTATTCCCCGCTTGCCTATCCTAAAAGACAGCAATATTGATGTGACTGGAAGTTACCAATATAATGAAGAGCATGCTGCTTATTTCTAATAGGATTTAACCCCTATCAGAAGGCTAGATTGGATCGATTCGTTGCATGTGTTGACACATTGGTCAATATAACTAAAGCCAGAATTTTTGTTTTGGTTCTTCGATGTGAAAACTGACAATAAATCTCCTTGTGCATTTAAACCTCTGTTGTCATTCATGTCTGCTTAGAAGATTCTCCTATATTCTTCTAATTTAGTTCTCATTTGTCTGGTTGCAATTGTTTACATATAAACTATGCCATCCTCAAAATTGGCTTAGGTGTTAGTGGATTGAAACTAAGTTATTAGGTTCCATAGGATGGATTGATCATGTCTCCATGAGTGTTATGAACATCTAGATGTGGTTGAATATTGGAAAGATAAGTTGTCAAAAGCCATGTACATAACTAGGAATCTAGTTCTCAATGGATTTGAAACAGGTAGATGAAACAAAATTGGGTTTTGATATTGGGTATTTATGTTTCTGGCAATGAGTTGGGGTGTCTTCATTTATTTTTTGCTAACAAGTGTGCATGATCTATTTCATTTGTTTCATTTGCATAATCACATGAAAATAGTACGACTTCATTTAAAATGACGAGATAATATTTAGTCTGAATGTTAGTTTAGTAGGGTTGAGATTGATTGGAATCAGATTTTGTTTCCAGCTACTGAATTCCAATTTTCTGAATCTTCAGCAAGGCAGATGAGGGATATGTTGTTGGGAATCATTTTCTCCGGTTGTTTGTTGGTGACTTTGTTGGCTGCATTTACTGTTTGGTGGATAGGGCTTATTAGTGGATTGAATGCGGACCAACAATTTAACATGTTTTATCTGATATGCTTTCTCGTGCTTGTTACCGCTGTCACCAGGATTGTGTTTTTTTTTTGTCTCTGCAATGGCGCACCATCAGGCACGCGATTCTGACCTTTGCTTTTAATTATGAGGATGAGAAGAAAATCATTTGAGGTGATATCACTAAAGTGAAACATCCTACAGTTGTGACTTATTTTCGGTCTATTTCGGTGTGTATAACTTTGTACAAGTGTGTAGCTAAAATCATAGCTTTGTCTTCCTAATTGCAATAGATAAAACCAAGGTGCTTTTTGTGAAGGGTAGAGACATTTCGGACAATATACTGTTAGCTCAAGAACTAATAAGAAATTATCATAGGAATAAAGGGCCTGCCAAAGTTGTTTTTAAAAGTGGATATTAGGAAGGCCCATGATACTATTGATTGGAATTTTATGAGGGCTACTTTCTGTTTTTTCAAGAAACACCACACATTTTCAACAATGAAGCAACAGAAAAAGAACAAACCTCAAGGCTGTCCACTTTAGCTTGCAAGCTCCGATTCAGCTGGTTAGCTGCCACCGCTTCAGCTTCCAAGGTCCGAATCCGCTGGTTAGCTTCAGCTTGATTGCGCCGGTTAGCTGCCCCAGCTTGAGCACGCAGCCCCATCTTGATCATGCAATGCCCAATACCGCTGGTTAGCCGCCCCAACTTGCTGGTTAGCTGCCTCAAGTGCAATTTGCAAGTTGCGATTCAGCTCGTTGGCTGCCTCAAGTGCAATTTGCAAGTTGCGATTCAGCTCGTTGGCTGCCTCAAGTTCAATTTGCAAGCTCCGATTCGGGACGTTAGCAGCCCCAACTCGAGCCCTTTCCTCTTTTGTGGTCAAATTTCAGTATTTATAAGAAATTTCAATGACATTTTAAATGACAACATGCTGAAAAAAGTCTTAAATAATACCAGTCAGTCAAATGGTACCATTTCAGTATCTTATACACTAAAATAAATTAAGCTGACTATTAAATGTAAACCAAATGTTTATATATATGTATTTACCTATTGCAGGCATATCAGGCAAACGTAGACCTCAAGCCTGAAAAATCGAAACTAGAATGAATTTGCCAGTGCTTCCACCAATTCAGCATCACCGTGGGTGAGGCAACGTAATCGCCTCTCGATCATGGTATTCAAAAGGCCACTAATTGCCCCGCCAACCCCATTAAAGGTATCAAATACCCTTCAAAAGACCAATGTCGTGCGTCTCCAACCCTTGTAACCAGCACAAAGGTTGCCGTTAACCAAATAACAAGATCATTGATGATTAATCCTCTCTTGAAAAGAGCAATGACCTTGCGGAAACATGTATAAGCAAATAACCCACTAGCCAAAAGCCAAATACATATACCACCATTTTCCGCTTTCAATAAGGGTGGGGTTTTTGCTATGCGCCGCTAGAAAAACACCAAATGCGGACTCCCCAATACATGCGAAGGAAAACACCACTACATCGAGATTTTTTAACAGCCAGTCTGTGAATCTCGACAGCCTCGACGCTTCTCGTTGTGGGAGCCGAGGCTTGTCGTCGATTTCCATCGGAACGGCGACCTCAAGTGCTTCATTCTCATTCTTAGCTTGTGGGAGCAGAGCGGCGTGAGCATCCTCCATGAGAAAGAAGGGAAACTAAACCCTAACCCTAGGGAGAGAGAGAGGCTAGGGTTTTTGGTTAAGGTTCGGTGGGCTACAGTAAAATCCGATCACCACCATTTGCTTTTTGTTTTTTTCACCAAAAGAAGCCACGTCACATGATTAATTAGCATGTAGTTGTTGTCACTGAGACCAAACAAAAAATTCAGGAAATAAACACAGATTGCAGAGATTAGTAGAAACAACTACATGCTAATTAATCATGTGACATGGCTTCTTTTGGTGAAAAAAACAAAAAGCAAAGGGTGGTGATCGGATTTTACTGTAGCCCACTGGACCCTTAACCAAAAACCCCAGCCTCTCTCTCTCTTTCCCTAGGGTTAGGGTTTGGTCTCTCTTCTTTCTCATGGAGGATGCTCACGCCGCTCTGCTCCCACAAGCTGAGAATGAGAATGAAGCACTTGAGGTCGCCGTTCCGATGGAAATCGACGACGAGCCTCGGCTCCCACAACGAGAAGCGTCGAGGCTGTCGAGATTCACAGACTGGCTGTTAAAAAATCTCGATGTAGTGGTGTTTTCCTTCGCATGTTTTGGGGAGTCCGCATTTGGTGTTTTTCTAGCGGCGCATAGCAAAAACCCCACCCTTATTGAAAGCGGAAAATGGTTGTATATGTATTTGGCTTTTGGCTAATGGGTTATTTGCTTATACATGTTTCCGCAAGGTCATTGCTCTTTTCAAGCGAGGATTAATCATTAATGATCTTGTTATTTGGTTAACGGCAACCTTTGTGCTGGTTACAAGGGTTGGAGACCCACGACATTGGTCTTTTGAAGGGTATTTGATACCTTTAATGGGGGTTGGCGGGGCAATTAGTGGCCTTTTGAATGCCATGATCGAGAGGCGATTACGTTGCCTCACCCACGGTGATGCTGAATTGGTCACCAAGTTGGGGCGGCTAACCAGCGGTATTGGGCATGATCAAGATGGGAAGATGGGGCAGCTAATCAGAATTGGATATTGCGTGCTCAAGCTGGGGCAGCTAACTGGCGCAATCAAGTTGAAGCTAACCAGCGGATTCGGACCTTGGAAGCTGAAGCGGTGGCAGCTAACCAGCTGAATCGGAGCATGCAAGCTAAAGTGGACAGCCTTGAGGTTTGTTCTTTTTCTGTTGCTTCATTGTTGAAAATGTGTGGTGTTTTTAGTGCTGTTAATACTATAAATTGTTTTCCTTCGGTCATTACATAGTGTTAGATCCATATATATGATTGCATATATTGTGTTGACAGACAATCTTGGAGTACTCAAATAAGCCATAATCCAACTTATAATAACTTGAGGAAGCTTGAAAAAACAGAAAGTAGCCCTCATAAAATTCCAATCAATAGTATCATGGGCCTTCCTAATATCCACTTTTAAAAACAACTCTGGCAGGCCCTTTATTCCTATGATAATTTCTTATTAGTTCTTGAGCTAACAGTATATTGTCCGAAATGTCTCTACCCTTCACAAAAAGCACCTTGGTTTTATCTATTGCAATTAGGAAGACAAAGCTAAATTCTATTAGCTATGATTTTAGCTACACACTTGTACAAAGTTATACACACCGAAATAGGCCGAAAATAAGTCACAAGTGTAGGATGCTTCACTTTAGTGATATCACCTCAAATGATTTTCTTCTCTTCCTCATCCTCATAATTAAAAGCAAAGGTCAGATTGGATTTTTTTTTGGTAAGGTAAAGTTCTGATTGGATTGTTCAATACTGAATTTTTTTTTCCACGATAGTTTTTTTTTTTTTTTTTCCAGTGACGAGTTCTTTATTACTGATTATAGAATGATGAGTTCAATAATCTTGGTAAGATAGCTTTTTGAAAGATTTGCTACTTATTTTGACTCTTTTCTTTTCCTTTTATGTTTTGGCCCATTATGAGCTATGAAGCTTATAACTATATATTTTCTTGGAGTAATGTGAAAATGTTAGTCACATATTTTTCAGGGTAATGTATGGTTGTTATGGCATATAGTGTTCAGAATAGGTTTTAATATTAAAATAACAAAGTATTATAATTAAATGACTATAAATGCTTTTAATTTGGTGCCTAAGCATAAGTGTTAGACACATATTCCATACCAATAACGGAAACTAAACTATTTTTGAAAAGTCCATGTATCTGATATTACAAGTTATGGACACGGCGTGTTATATGGCAGGTGACATGACATGGATGCATCATAATGAAGAATCTTTTATACTTACTATTGGTTTTTTCTAAGTTTATCATTTTTTTTTAACAAAGCATTTGGAAATCCAAAACTTTGTACTAAATGAGTCATTCGTTTGTTTAATCTATTTAAGGATCGCAACGAGAATTTGGAAGCCGCCTTGTTTACCACAGACCAATTGCTGGCGGATACACGCAATCATCTCATTCATTTATTTTGGTCTCGTGTTATTATCAACTTGAGATAGTGTTTTGATAATTGAAAGCGTGAATGAGACTGAAAATTTGCATGTGCAAAGTGAGGAGAGTCGGTGTACCCATGTTACTGATCCTGTTAAGTGAAAGAAGATGAAGCATCTGTCTTATGTTGTTACTGATATATGCTTTTTAATTTTCGTTGATTTTGTTATTTTCTGTATGCAATTGATAGAGTTAAGTGAAATCCTAAATAATGCAATTGATAGAGTTATCTGAAATTTTTATATTATTTCTTTAACTTTCGGTTCTCAAGTAAGTTTTATTTATAGGAAGTTTCCAAAACACTTGCATATATCTGAAAATTAATTTTGTGAAACAAATTACTAGTCTTCTTAAACCAATGCATATATGCATGAATACTAGTATGGTTAGTTCATTAAATGTGTCAATTTATGTTTCCTTTGGTGTAGAAGATTACACAGATTACACATTCACCTTTGAGTGCAGTTTTTTTTTTTTTCCTTCTTCATGAGCAAGAGGCCACAAGTTTACACTGACTATCCAAATGCATAACTCAACTGGAAATTGAAAAACCGAAGTTAAACTCTCTTGGTTTTCACGAGAGTGTTGAATTTTTTATTACTTTTAAGGGCACAGTTTACGTCTGACGGAAATAGTTTCTATGACCAGCAATACATTTATGTTTAAACTAATTTTTTTTTTGATAAGTAAGTAATTTATAAAAAAGAAACGCATTCAAGAGGGGAATGCATCCCATATACAACGACCCCTATGGGCCAAGAGAACTCTTAAACTCAATTTTCTCGTCTATAGAACTACAGTTGCGCCCTTCCACCCAACTAAATAGACAGAAAATAAAAACATGTTTTAACACCCTCGAAGGGGACTCAACACCCTCAAAGCAACGCCTATTGCGTTCCATCCATAAAATCCACCAAAGGCAAAGAGGAGTCACTTTCCAAAAAATACGTGCATGCGAGCCGATCGACACTCTCCTCCAAGAAAGCAAAACCTCCCGAACTGAGGCAGACATCACCCAATGAACACCAAACAACCATAACATAAAACACCAACAGTCATAGGCAAACGGACAATGCAAAAGAAGATGATCAACGGATTCCCCATCCTGTTTGCACAAAAAACACCGATTGACCAAAAACATGCCCCGTCGTCGCAACCTATCCAAGGTGAGAATCCGACCCCTCACCGCCAACCATGTGAAGAAAACAACCTTAGGAGGGGCCTTCGAACGCCAAACCGCCTTCCAAGGAAAAGGATCATCATTCGTCCTCGGCAGGAGACATTGAAAAAATGAAGAGACTGAAAAAAGTGGCGAAGTAGTCGCCTTCCAAATCAATGAATCCGCTCCACCACCTATAGACAGTGAGTATAAAAGCTCCAGAAACCCAGAGACCTCCTCCAACTCCCAGTCCTGAAGGCACCGCACAAACTGACATCCCACACTAACGTCCCGGTATCAAGATGATAACAGTCAGCTACTGAAGCATGACGGTCCCGAGCGATCCTATAAAGCTGAGGGAACGAGGACTCCAAAGAGCTTGCACCGCACCCAAAGAGCTCGCACCGCACCACCAATCCGACCAAAAACGAATACAACGACCATCCCCAACTCTAACCCTGGTACAAGAAACAAAAGAGTCCCATCCCTGTCGGATATCCTTCCACACCCCCACACCGCGCCGACCCCTAACCTCCTCAGAACACCAACCGCCTCTAGTCTCGCCATGACGACACGCAATCAACCTCCTCCACAAACGGTTCCTTTCCGTCCCGAAGCGCCACAACCACTTTCCCAACAGAACCTTGTTAAAAGGCAACACTCGACAGATACCTAAACCTCTGTCCTGAAAGGGCTGACAGACTGCTTCCCACCGAACCAAAGGAATAGATTAACCCTCCCTACAACCACCCATAGAAACTGTCGTTGAATCCTCTCAATCCGCTGAGTCACTCCGCTAGGAATCCGATAAAGTGACAATGCATACGTAGGTAGGTTGGATAACGTACTCTTCACCAATGGTGTAGAAGATACACTCTACCTTATAATGCAACTTGTTTTCCTTCTTCAACCATGAACAAGAGGTGACAAGTTTACACTAAGTATGGAACTTTATGACTGAACTGAAAATCTAAAAAAGAAATTAAACACTCTTAGTTTTCATCTATGAAATATCCCAATAGAAGTCCTATTATTTAACGCCTTTTCTTTCTTTCCTGTCAATCTTTCCAGTGATGATTTTCTTTTTAATACTTTTGTGCAATTCAGGCTGGTTTCACGACTGAGATCTGAAGCGAATGCCGCTGAGGATGAATTAGGGAAAAAAAAACTGGAGGCAGAGTATGTAACCCTTATATTATCAGAATCCATCCGAGCTTTACATTGGTAAGTGTCTAATAGCTAGTAGATTAAGGCCATGGTTGGTTTCTTTGCATCCCATAGTAAAACAGAAAATAGCAGAGTCATCTTTCTTTCTTCTTCTTTTCCATTTCTTCGAATTTGTAAACTAGAATGGGGAAAACCTTTTCTTTGATTGCTTTTTGTAAAAGTCCCTTATTCAAAGCACATTCATTTTTCCACATCTCACTTGCTAGCATGTTGGTTTTTCGGATGAGAATTTATTATTTTTGTTTATTTTGAAGGACATGATATTTACTTGACTGGATCGAGTGTTAGGTTAGGAAATAGACCAACACTAGTCCTATTAACCTAACACCATTTTTATTTTATTTTCCTGTCATCTTTCTGGTGCCGATTTTCGTATACTTTTATTCTGTAATTCAGGGAGATTTCCGAATTGAGCTCGGAGTTGGAGGAGGCGAAAGAGGCGAAGGAGGAGGCTGAAAGTGAAGCATTGAGTCAGAGACTTGAGGCAGATGTTATGTCCATTCTACTGTCCCACTATATCCAAGCTTTGCACTAGTAAGTGTCTATAACTTTGTTACTAATGTCGATGCTTTGCGAGTAGTCCTCAAATATAATATCTTGTTTGACTTTTGGAAAAAAATTCGATCGCCTTTAGATATAAACAAATATTGCTACGGTCCTTAATTGTGTTGCACGATGAATTGTAGATATAAACAAATATTTTCATTTTTTGGGTTTTTTATTTTAAAGTTTGATGAGTGGAGTTTTGCTAGAGTAAAAGAAAGGATACAGTGTCAAAAGCATAGAAAGCACATTTTCCTTACTCTATCTTCTCTTCGGTAAATGTGAAAGTACTTTCTAAAAGACAAAGTAGTTTTTCATTTGCTAAACATACTTTTACTTTCTTACATTTGACAACGGATGAAGTGAAAAAAATTTCTTGTTACTAAACAGACCCTAAATAGGTTTGAATTATTTATGTTGAAAAGTGTGCCCTGAATTCCTATTCCAATTAGGATTCTATTTTAGAGTTGTATTCTATATGAAAATTTCTTGTTAGAGAGAAGTCTTGTTCTCCGTGTAGTTGTAATCCTCGTCCAATAAGGAATTGAATTTACATGTAATCCTTGTCCAACAAGGAATTTGGTTTTAACTCTATAGATAGATACCTAGATTTTGGGTTGAGACTTGTGAGATTGATAGAGTTGTAGCTTCATGAGGGAGATGTTGTATAGGGATAGATTTATTGGCGGGAAGGAATTGAAATCAAGGTGGAAATTGTTGGAAATGATGCCTTGAAATCCCATTGCAATTAGGATTTTATTTTAGAGTTATATTTTATAAATAAATTTCTTGTTAGAGAGAAATCTTGTTCTTCTTGTAATCATTGTCCAACAATGAATTGGGTTTACATGTAATCATTCTCCAATAAGGAATTTAGTTTTAACTCTATAAATAGATAACTAGGTTTTGGGTTGATATTTATTAAATGATAGAGATGTAGTCTCATGAGGGGGATGATGTATAGAGATAAATTTATTGGTTGATAGAGTAGGAAAATACCGACGATCACTGATAATGACAACAAGGAGTTAGGCTTATTGTGATGGTATTGATACTCTAGTGTTATAATTTTTGTACGAATCATAGTTGAACCTCTTTCTCATCCATGGACGTAGTCCGATTTCGGGTGAACCATGTAAAACTTGTGTTTTTGTGTGATTATTTTGTTGGCTTTCATTTGATTCGGTGGTTCCACGCTTTCGCTAGCCCAGAAAATATTTATGATGTTATGACCTGAATTTGGATTTGGGTGGCAACGCGACCTGATTGACTTGTGTTTAGTCTCTTTTGTAGCCCGGTATATATAAGGGCAATTAGGGTTTTGGAGGTGTCGAGAGAAAAATAAGACTCTAATTCGCAGAGAGCGAGAGATAGGGTTTTTTGTGGTTGTACTTGTAATTTTCTATTTCTTGCATAGTGAAAACTTTTGCCATATTTCCCTCAAGGACATAGGCACGACTTGTGCCGAACCTTGTAAATTTTTGTGTTCTTCGTGTGGCGTGCTTGATTTTTTGTCTTGATTTCGTATGAGTTGGTGCGCTTGTTACAACAAATTCGTATCAGAGCTTTCGGTTCGAAGTTGGGATGGCAACCAAATTTCTGGAAATCAAAAAGTTTAATGGCAGAAATGATTTCAACGGCGAGTTGGGATGCAGGCTCTGTTGGTACAACATGAGTTATCCAAGGCGCTGAAGGGGAAGGATGCACTGCCGGAAAAGATCAAAGACAAAGATAAAGTTATGGAGAAAGCTCATAGTATGATTATGTTGTGCTTGAATAACGAAGTTTTGTGAGAAGTTGCTGGGGAGACTACGTCAGATGCTATATGGAACAAGTTGGAGGCCCGGTGCATGACGAAATCCTTTACGAACTGGTTCCTTGGTTGTATACTCTGCAAATGCACGAATGGTTGTCTCTGAAAGACCATATTAACGAGTTAAATGGATCTGAGTAATATTGATGTTAAAATAAAGGATAAAAATCATGCTATAATTGTGTTATCTTCTCTAACACCCTTGTATGATAAATTTGTCGATACGATGATGCACGATGGAACTAACTTGTCCATGGAAGACGTGAATGTAGCTTTGAATTCCAAAAATTTACAGAGAAGGACGTCTAAGGGCAATATAGATGGTTATGGTAAATGGTTGGTTGTTAGAGAAAGATCGAATCAGAAGGGATGGTCTGGCAGCAAAGGTCGTTCCAAGTCGAGAAAGAGAATGAAAGTGAGATGCTTCTAATGTCACAAGAAAGGGCACTATAGAAGGGACTGTCCGGAGCATAAAAAGGAAAGGGAAAACCATATGAAATAAATGATGTGGCAGTTGCAGATGGTAGTGATTCTGATGGTGGTAATGTTCTCACTGTTTCCCCTGGTGGCTCTAATGAAGAGTGAATTCTTGATTCGGGATGCTCATATCGCATTTGTCCAAATAAGGACTGATTTTTTCTCTTATGGCTCTATTGATGGTGGGGAAGTTTTGATGGGGAACAACGTGCCTTGCAAAGTTGTGGGTATTGGTGCAATCAGAATCAAGATGCATGATGACATACACTGACTGATGTCAGGTGTGTACCAAAATTGAAGAAGAATCTGATTTCCTTGGGTATGCTAGCTTCCGCCGGATGCACTTATAAAGCTGAAGGTGGATTTATTCGGTTGCAAAGGGTACTCTTATGGTGATGGAGAGATTGGAGAAGCATGGTTTGTATGCTTTATAGGGTAGCACAATCACGGGGCATATGCGGCTTAGGCATATAACTGAGAGGGGGTTGGATGTTTTAAGTAAACAAGGTTTGCTTAGTAGTCAGAAAATCGAAAAGCTGGATTTCTGTGAGCATCGTGTCTTCGGGAAGCGGTGCAGAGTGAGGTTCAGTACAGGAATTCACTGAACTAAAGGTACACTAGATTATATATATTCTGATATTTGGGGTCCTTCTTATGTTGCTTCACATGGTGATAAGAGATATATGATGACACTGATTCATTAGTTCTTTTAGAGAAGTATGGGTTTATATTCTGAAGCACAAAAATGAAGCTTTTGTCACGTTTTGGCAGTGGAAGACCTAAATTAAAAAGCAGACTGGAAAATAGGTTGAGCGCTTTGAGGACAAATAATGGCTTGGAATTTTTTGACACATAATTTAACGAGTTCTGCAAGACTCGCGAGATTATGAGACTCTACACAGTGAGGGAGACTCCGTAACAGAATAGAGTTGTAGAACGGATGAACATAACACTGTTGGAGAGAGCATGGTGTATGTTGTCCAATGTTGGGTTATGCAAAGTGTTCTGGGCTGAAGCTTTTAACACAACTTGTTATTTGGTGAACCGGTCTCCATCGATTGTTATCAACCTTAAGACTCCGGAAGAGGTATGATCTACTTCTACTAGTTATAGTAATCTGAGAATATTTGGGTGTCTTGGCTTCATGAGTTTCTATTAAATGTAATGGTTTTTCTACGTTGAAACCACATACATCATTAGCATATATCTTTGCTTCTCTTATGTTAGTTTCAGAATAAGTAATTATTACTTCTTCAGTTTCTAACATTCTTATAATCTCTTTATAATTAAAGATATTATCTCTATTATCCATGAAGTGGTCTGAGCAGAGCGAGACTTAGCGGTCTGTCATGCACCGTAACACTCTTCATTACTAATAGGTTTTTATTCAAAATAGTTTTAGCTACTTTCGTAATTAAACTAAGTTGAATTAAATTATTGTAAATACTGTAAAAGTACTTACTTGCTTGAACTTTAACAGTTCGTTGCCCTTTGGCTCTGACCACCAAGTTGATGAAAGAGACCACATATTAAGAAATGCCATCAATCTCATTCTAATAAGCATTGGCACTTCTAAAAGGGAGTGGTACCTGTGTTGAACATGGAGATTCCACCACTCTTGGAGATGTGTCCTTTAGATCAAAATAATTTATTAATTTTGGTCGTTAGCATCATTCGAGTATGTGCTATGTGACCGGTGAAACTCGACATGAGTTCAGGAAAACACAATTAGAAGTTCATATCAAGATTGATAATAGTTTGAAAATAATAGAAACAATGTTCTACTGAAGTAGTGGCCACGCGGGTAGAATGTCACACCATTTGAACATCCATGGCAAGGATCTTGAAATAACCCATGACTTTTTTTTGAGACACGGAGTATTGGTACTGCCCAACTTGTAACAAGGACTCACGTTTTATTTATCTACCTATAATTAAACTCCAATCTTCATGTTGTGATGCATTGCCATATCTCAGTTGATGACCATTTTTGGAATGTAGTAAAGGCAATATGGAGTAATATGTCAAATTATTGAAATGATGTTGACTACCTTTGATGGTAAGCCATGTTGGTGGCAGACATTCTTTGGATTTTATCTCCTTGTTCTTGCTTGCCAATGGTAAAAGAAAAGTAATATTGAAGTTACTTGGAGCTCCCAACATGATGAAGACCATGCTGCAGATTTATACTAAGATTTAACCGCTACTGGAAGGCTTGATTGACTGGATTCATAGCATGTGGGGACTATAACTAGATCCAGAGTGTTGATTTGGTTATGTGATGTAAAACTCACAATAAATATCCTTGTCCATTTAAAACCTATGTTATCATTGACTTCTGCTTAGAAGAATTTCATTGAATTCTTCTAATTTAGGTCTCGTTTGTCTAGTTGCAACTGTTTACAAATGCTTCTCCCACGTGCATTTGTAACTCAATATGAACTGTCCCACCCCAAAATTGACTTTAGGTGTTAGTTGATTGGAAGATAGTTGTTAAGTTCATTAGTATTACTCATATCTCCATTTACAGCCCGTATTGCTTGTTATATATATGTGTGTGTGTGTGTATTTATGTATAAGCAATGATGTTAAAGTTTCATGACCCGAAACAATCTCTCTTTTTTTTTTTTTTTTTTAATTTTTTAATTCCATAGCGTTCTTTATCTACCCTTAACCGAACTCTGAACCTCGTTTGATACCATGTTTGGAATATAGGAAAGGCAATGTGGAGTAATATTTTAAATTGATGAAAAGATTTTAGATACCTTAGATGGTAAGGCATATTGGTGGCAGACATGCTTTGGTCCTGATCCCCTATTCCCCGCTTGCCTATCCTAAAAGACAGCAATATTGATGTGACTGGAAGTTACCAATATAATGAAGAGCATGCTGCTTATTTCTAATAGGATTTAACCCCTATCAGAAGGCTAGATTGGATCGATTCGTTGCATGTGTTGACACATTGGTCAATATAACTAAAGCCAGAATTTTTGTTTTGGTTCTTCGATGTGAAAACTGACAATAAATCTCCTTGTGCATTTAAACCTCTGTTGTCATTCATGTCTGCTTAGAAGATTCTCCTATATTCTTCTAATTTAGTTCTAATTTGTCTGGTTGCAATTGTTTACATATAAACTGCACCATCCTCAAAATTGGCTTAGGTGTTAGTGGATTGAAACTAAGTTATTAGGTTCCATAGGATGGATTGATCATATCTCCATGAGTGTTATGAACATCTAGATGTGGTTGAATATTGGAAAGATAAGTTGTTAAAAGCCATGTACATAACTAGGAATCTAGTTCTCAATGGATTTGAAACAGGTAGATGAAACAAAATTGGGTTTTGATATTGGGTATTTATGTTTCTAGCAATGAGTTGGGGTGTCTTCATTTATTTTTTGCTAACAAGTGTGCATGATCTATTTCATTTGTTTCATTTGCATAATCACATGAAAATAGTACAACTTCATTTAAAATGAAGAGATAATATTTAGTCTGAATGTTAGTTTAGTAGGGTTGAGATTGATTGGAATCAGATTTTGTTTCCAGCTACTGAATTCCAATTTTCTGAATCTTCAGCAAGGCAGATGAGGGCTATGTTGTTGGGAATCATTTTCTCCGGTTGTTTGTTGGTGACTCTGTTGGCTGCATTTACTGTTTGGTGGCTAGGTCTTATTAGTGAATTGAATGCAGACCAACAATTTAACATGTTTTGTCTGATATCCTTTCTCGTGCTTGTAACCGCTGTCACCAGGATTGTGTTTTTTTTGTCTCTGCAATGGCGCACCATCAGGCACGCGATTCTGACCAAGAAGTTAGCATAGTTCCATAGTATAGGGAGGTATATGGGATGGTTGTTAGTAATATTATCTTGAATATTTGTGGGTGTTCTGTTCAAACTGAATCTAAAGCCGTGTGTTATTAACTTCGTCTGTTCAAACTGAATCTAAAGCCTTGTATTATTAACTTCGTCTGTTCAAACTGGATCTAAAGCTCTCTTGGTGAACAATTTCATGTATTTCTTCCTTATTATGGCCCACTTGAATTGCAAAATTGTATGATCTTACTGTATGACGAATACAGTAGAATATAGTGGAATTACATATGAACAAAACAAACTGTTATTCATGAAATATAATATTCTCCGGGCATAAATTTATGTAAGTGTGAAGAAAACCAATTCAGAGTACAGAAACTATTTCAAATTTCTCCAGTAGCAAAACTATGTGTGTCATTTGTTATAGATGGTTGAACATTTGTGTTCTTGACAAATCTGGAATTTAAGGAATTTCTAAACTATACTCTGATACATTTAAAATCACATTTGCTATTTTTTGAAATTGTATATTCTTGAATATATTTATTTGACCCTTTTCAAATATTCATTTTTGACGAGTTAATTCAGCTACAAAAGCCAACATTGACTTGGGCAGAAGATGTTGCTAAAATTGCACTACTGCTCATAGCTCAAAACAGTAACCCACTTAAAGGTTAAAAAATATTTACTCCGTATTTCAGTAGTCCACACACTAGGGATGGCAAAAAAACCCATCCCGACGGGGACCCGTTCTGTTTATTTCGTTTTGTTAAATTAATCGGGGCGGGTATGGGGCAAAAAAAATACCCGATTATAAACGGGGCGGGTATGGGTCACCCCCACCCCGCCCCGATTAACTAACCCGCCCCGCCCCGTTTAATTAATTAATTACTAAACTAACCTTATATATTTAATATATTACAAATATAACCTATATATATATATATATATATCTTATCTATTGTTTTTGTTATGAATGAAGTTCATAAACTGTTTTTTATATTTTTTTTACATTTCATCTATTATTTTTGCAATGAACGAATTTCAGAAATTATTTTTTATAAAAAAAAATTATATAAAAAAGGGGGGAAAAATTATATATAACCGGGTCGCGGGGCAAGGATAACCGGGTACGGGGGGGGGGGGCAGGGCGGAAAAAAAAAAAAAAAGGGGAAAGGGGCGGGTACGGAGCGGGGAAATTAAACCGGGTTCGGGGACGGGGCGGAGAATACCTTCCCCGACCCGCCCCATTGCCACCCCTAGTCCACACAACACTTGGTTGGTTTAAATAATACGGTAAAAGGTACAAAATATTTTGGGTAAATTACTCTGACCTTCCCTTAGATTTTGCATAATTACTCTCAGATTAAAGTTTGTGTAAATTTACTCTGATCACCCCTGTAAGATTAATATTACACTAATATTTTTGTGCATTTACTAAAGTACGCATAACTTTAGTGTTTTAAACTGAATAATTTATGTTAAAATAATCAAACCAACTTGCATGGGAAAAGATAATGATGTTTTAAGTGGTGTCAAATGAGGGGTATTTTAGTAGTTTAAATGATAGATGGTCATTAGACATGCAAATCATAAAGTACTTCCGTTTGAAACACTTAAGTTAAGGATACTTTACAATATGCACAAAAATGTTAATGTAATATTAATCTTACAGGGGAGGTCAGAGTAATTTTACACAAATTTTAATCTGAGAGTAATTATGTGAAACCTCAGGGGAGGTCAGAGTAATTTACCCAAATATTTTAATAAAATAAAATGATATACAACAATGATTTAAATTTAATTCCAATATAAAATATGCTGTGGATGGTACAAAACTCCAAGACTTGAATAAGGACCCAGAAATGAAATTTGGTCCAACGTCTTGCAAAAGAAAGTAACCATTGCTGAGCCTGAGTAGACGATTAGCATAATTACATAATGCAATATAACATACACAAAAACCATAATTAATCCCTACAAGTAGCTCAATTGGAAACAACTTAGTGTGACATGAAAGATCGGCTCTCAAGTTCGATTCATGTTAAGTGCAAATAATTCAGGACAAAAAGCCAAAAATGCAAAAAGTGATAAATATATTAAAAATAATAATAATAAAGAAAAGAGTTCAAAAACATTGATAATTTATTTAAATAAAATTATAATTGTCCTCGATAATTTTTCATATTTTGAAAGCGTCATATGATAATTTTATTGTCTAGGGCAATAGAGATAAAAGAGAGAGCTGCGATTCGATGTGTTAATGAATCATAAAATTTTGTTTGTGTCTAAAAGGAAGGTAGGGTTCAATTAGATAAGTGATGAAGTGGATTAAATTAGAAATTTTAAGTTTAATTTAGATTGTGGGTTGGGTTAAATGAACTTTGGATTCTTAGTTGTAGGTTAGATGGACCATAAAAAAGGAGTTAGGGCTCATTAACTAGTTTATTAAATTAATTTATATATTACATATAATTTTAAGGTATTTTTATTTTGTAGAATAATAATTTTTATCTTGAAAAAGAAAATTATTCTAATATTTGAAATCGAGGGGCAATAAGCAGAAATTTCAAATTTTTAATGGGGGGCAAATCTTAGTTTTTTTCAATAAATCCCTTAAAATAATTAATATTAGTATTATAAATATAAAAAAATAAAATATTCAAAGGGCCCCCCCTAATGCTTACACATGTCTCAGTGCCTTTTCATATGCATGTGATTCTTTAATCAAATTGAATAGGTACTTTGAAGAACAAAATTAACATAGGTGCAATATCTCTTTAGATTTTTATATTATTTTTATTTAAAATGTGAAAATAAATTCTTTGGAAATATTAGAGGGGGCTTGTACTTTTATAAGTAATATAGATTTTAATTTTCATTTTATATTTTAACTACAAATTTGTTTTATTTATTTAATTTTTTGAAATTTATATATTATATGTTATGTATTAGATTTTAGTTAAAACTCTATTAATACAATTCAATTGTATTAAGCCTAATTGTATTTATAACCTAAATATTAAAAAAATAGAGAAATTTCTAGTCTTCTACTACTATTACATTTTTAACTTATTTGTATTTAATATAATCCAAATTAGTGTTAGGTTTTAATGATGGAGTGAGAAATTTCTAGTCTTCTACTATTATTACATTTTTAATTTATTTGTATTTAATATAATCCAAATTAGTATTAGGTTTTAATGATGGAGTGAGAAAACAATTAGGCTTATTACAATTGAATTGTATTAATAGTTTTAAGCAAAATCTAATACATGACAGGAACACAAGATTAGAGTTTTGCATTGGATTATTCCATCTTTTGGTCTCGTACTATTGGGTGTGGCCCTTCATCTCTTCGGTAAGTTTGTGTCCGTTATGTCCCTTCTATCATTTTATAGATCTCTATCCAGTGGTGGTGGAAGGACTAATAGTGTGTGTCATCACAGCGATGCATATAAACAAGGTTCTGTATTCCTTCAGTTACATGTGTGTTACTGCGGGTGTTGGTGGCATCGTTTTTGTTGGACTCATTTTTCTTACAGGTTGATATGTACGGATGTCGCTGCCCAACTATTGTATTAGAATGGATGGGAAAGCACGCCTTGGTGATCTATACGCTCATTGCCTGCAATATCCTGCCAGTTTTTATACAGGAATTCTACTGGGAGCGGCCTGAAAATGATATTGTAATGTCTTCTTTACGATCTTTTACATATGATCTCCTTCTATATATATACATTTTGGTATTTTGTCTCACAATCATTTTTTTTCTTTTGCAGCTTAGATTAATGGGAATCGGGCATAAGGCGTTTTGGTTATTTCATTATGTTGATAGATGTTGCACTTGAAGATAGTTTAGTCTTCATACTTCAGAGATTTATTTTGTACAGTTTAAGGTTATGCAGATTTTCTGTCTCTCTCTAGAACTGATGTAGAAAAGAGTGTCCAGATAATTTTGTCTCACAATCAATGAAAATATTCATGCTTTTGAGTTTGGTCTTTTTTTGTCTCACAATTTGGTCTTTTTTTCCCCCTTATTTCATATAAAATTAACAAATTGTTTTATGTTGTTAGGCACAAAATATTGGGAAATAAGCGAGGCATAGCACACGATCTGAATCACAGAAAAATTGCTCATATAGGTAGAATCGATGTAAAATCGTATGGTTTTACGATTCAAGTACAATTCTACGATTCTACTATTTACGTGTGTTTAAAGGCTTTTTAGGTGATTTGGATTGGAGCCTCCATCCAAAAATACTCAAAAGACAAAAGACTCTTTAATAGCCCAACAAAACTAAAGACCCAACCTAATCTATATCTATCTATTTCAAGGTTGTCAAAATCGGGAGTTTAGGTAGGATCGTTTTGAATCCGTAGAATTATAAATCGTAGAATCGTAAAACCTTTCACAAAAATAATTTAATTTAACTCATTAAACAATACTATCTCTAAAATACAACAAAAACATACTCAAAACAAGTCTTATCAAGGCGCAAATGGTCACATTATTTCATTTTCAATAAAATGTG
Organism: Cornus suecica; assembly: GCA_963922005.1. NCBI lineage: Eukaryota > Viridiplantae > Streptophyta > Magnoliopsida > Cornales > Cornaceae > Cornus > Cornus suecica. Next base: position 17,538,111 of record OY998242.1, on the reverse strand, counting down.
GGTGTTTGGTAAATTTAATAAAATGAACTTTTAATAGAAGTCAACCATTTAAAAGTCCGTTCACTAGAAACAAGTAAAACTTGCTTTTGGGAAACCATATATACATTTATCTACAATTATTTTTGATTTACAAGTTTAACCTATATATTACATATTTCCAATATTAACCTCAAATGTCTTTTTATTTATCTTTTATTTACCCTTGTTTTTCTAGCCATTGTCAACCTATTAGATAGAATCACATTACTATAAGACTCATTTTCTCTCCAATTATATTTAATCACTTTTTAACATTTTGAATTCAAAAACATTTAAATTCGGACACTTGGACACTTGATGTAGGTGCCAATGATATTAAAATACAGTATAAGTTTCAATTAAAATCTTAATTCACCATATCTTTTCTTATACAAATTTTTACCACTATTGACATCTTTATTATTCTTTGGCAAAACTTAGTGCTGTGACTGGTGCTTAATCGAAAAATTGAAGAAAAGTAGAATTTTTGAAGAAATTCAAACTTAATAGTCCAAGGGGAAACTTGATAATGAAATTCTTGAACATTAATTTTAAATGGAGGTAAAAAAATTTATATTGGGTAAATAATTTGTATTGGTGATATTTACTTAGAGTACAACCTATATATATATATATATATAAAAGGTGAGTATTTTAGGAATTTAGCGAAAAACTTAATACTCATCATCATCCACACTACATTAGCACCAAACAATTCGTCTGAAACCCTAGAAATCCCAATTCAATCCGACTCTCCCAATCTCAAGCAAGAAAATCTAAGGACGACGATAATAGGAATTTAGAATCGGAAGCCACTGAAATGCATTGGTACCTTCTTCGTTGTTTTCACAGAGTTCCATCATTAATATTATGCTTCTCTCTTCTCTTTGGTTTCATCGAGATTTGTTTCTTTACTGTCATCAATATCCTCCTTTCGCACAACATCATTATCGGAAGGGCCTCCTCTCTCTCCTTCTCTTTGTTTCCTGAATCAAACAAAAGTGGGTCTTTACTATATCAGCAGCATTTGCTAGTAATTAATGCATAATAGTTGACCAATAATACACGGCAAAGATTAATTACTACTAAAATTTCATTCTTACCTTTACTATTTCCTGCACTTCCTTGTTTAGGTCGTCGGTCACATCTTCTTCCAACTTATCATAAGTTCGATGCACATCATGTATCTGCAAGCTTGTTATAACGGGTGTGCTTATGCGTCCGAAAGTGAAAGTCTCCAATTTGGGACATCCCGGTAGTTGAACATCATTCAAGTATGGGAAATTAAAAGCATTAGTTCTCCGACTAAAACATGTGAGATTTCGTAGGTAAAGAAGCCTCAGTTGCTGTAGCTGCGGAAACACAATTTGGTCCATGTCATCTTCTTCTCCTTGTCCTTCACTTCTAACTATTTCTTCCATCTCACTACATTTCCAAATCCTTAATTCTCTGAGTTGTGTGAGACATCTTGCTATTGAGAGTGAGAATACATACCTCAGCTTGTTGCATCCTCCAACTTTCAAAGATGTCAGGTTGTGAAACACCAGAAGCCCCTTGGGTTCCTTCATCCAAATACGCTCCAATTTTGGTAAATAATTCAGCTTCAACTTTTTTATCTGAGAAAACACAGTTGCCTGCCTTTCTTTGTCAAGTCCATCAAGGTTGAAGATAACCTCCACTGAACTACAATCTTCCATAGTGAATTCTTCAGCAACCTTTAACTGTTGGAGTAGGGAACTAGCATTCACCAAGCTGCTGTCGTTTTTCACCTCTAGAATTCTTATTTTACCAAAAAACCCAATAAGGAGATGGTCAAGCCATACACCTTCAAAGATGTTTTCTTCATAGCTTAGTTTCGTCAAGATAGGAAAATGAACCTGCACGTGCATAAATATATAGTAATTAAAATTAAAGCAACAATAGTAAGCACCTTTCAGTTAGTTTTCAGTTGTAATTTCATTCCATGTACCTTGTGGTTGAAGAGTTGTTGTGGTTGGGGAATATTACCCCCCTCCTCCTCCACTACCACTATTTCTTCTCCTTCTCTTCTGGAGCAGCAGAAACTCCTGAGCTTTGGCAAATATCCAAGTGCCAGATCATTTAATTGAGGGAAAACGAAGGTTTTACCACTGCCTTCTTCTTCCATGGATCCGCCACTACTATTGTAGCAAAAAGTTTTGAGATTTTGCAATTTCTCAAGTTTCAAAGTATTCAATTGGGGAAACATGAGAATCTCATCACTGCCTTCTTCAAGAGTAGCCACTTCAACTACAGATTTCACTGAATCACATGATATTACTCTGAGCTCTCTTAGGTTGTTCTGAAACCATGGGACAACATTGGGTGGAATTACATTCACTATTATATTACAAAACGTGACTTCGACCGACTTTATCTGACGAGAGAAATCATGTGCTTCCGAATCTAGAAATGATTGGTTGTCCCATATTGCTGTAAGGCTTTCCAAATTTTCAATTTTCAATATCTCCAACGCTGGAAACCTTACCTGCAAAATTCATCACATTTCATTAATAATTGTGGGAGAGATCATGCAAGCTCAAAGATTAGGTTCTACCAAATTAGGCTTCTTAGAATGCAATGGTCACCCCCTATGGTACCCATGCCTTATAGAACCATCAAGGAAAAGAAATATCCTTTATTCCTACATATACTAATAAATGTTTACTCATTAAAAAGTATTCATAATTGCTATATTTTCGTAATATTTTATTGTGACATAATTGGTTTTTTTTTTTTTTTTTTTTTTTTTTTTTTTTTTTTTTTTTTTTTTTGTAATTTGATCAACTAGTTTTTAAAACTGAAGTTTTTTTTTTCTATAACTGAGTCTAATATTCTTGATTTATAATTTACTCAAAATAATGTAATAAAAACAATTTTGGAGTAGTTTTTCTAGTAACTATAGGAAAAAACTATAGCATTCGTCACAGTTAATAAAAATAAGCATCATATATTGTTATTTTCAACATTCTTCCTTCTTGCCCCAGAACTCATAAATTCTTCTACAATGGAGTGAACCTTGGTATAGATACTAGTTAAATCACTTGCAATGTAACAAGATTAGAATTTAATTATACCTTGAGATAGAAAAATGCTTCAGGTTAGAAATCATATTAAATTGGGAATCAGAGAAATAATTATAATATAATTCCACTAAACTTGCGAAAAGTCGTACTAAATTATTTTGGTTTAGATATGTATAGTCCTAGCGTCCAACAAATTTAAAAGTTTATGATACTTTTATGGGCACAATAATGTATTTTATTAAAACTCAATAACAAATCATTACATTCTAGTAAAAGATTATCTCAGTTTTTAACTCATTAATTCTTATTCCATGCATTATTTTATGTTTCCCTTTTAAAAAGAACTATCACACGTGAATTGAAATAATTTAAAAAAAAAAAAAAGTATGCAAGTAATTATTTTTCTTATATCATGATTCTTTCAGCATAGTCAGAGTACTTGGATTATATAAAGTGATGAAAGAAAAACAATAAGACTGTAACAAGGAAAAAAATAATTGTTCATTTTAATTATTGATGAATGTGTTCAATATGTTCAGGTTTTAGGATTGACATAAATCATTTTTACCTTTGAAGGGTTATGACCAACGCTACATGTAATATGATACATCCTAAAATATATTTGGAGTTAAACCCTTAGGTGAGAGTTCCTAATATTATAAATATGTCTTTTATGGCTACGACCTAATTTATTTAGCGAAAATGCGTCTATCAATGAATTTCTCAAAGGTTTACAGAGACTGAAATACCCAAAAAGAAGTGATGTATCAGTGGGAATAGGTATCGGGTACCCCGGGGATAAATCCACCTGGTACTCCAAACCAATAATAAGATGAGTGTAGTACACGCATGGATGAATATAAAATATGATGAGATTCTATCACTTGCGTGTGGTATGCATGAAATATGTTAATTGGTTTGGGATACCACGTTATAGTTATCCCTAGGGTAACCAATAATTATGGGGGATAATAATCCAGATGGTGATTGCGACATTTTCCCCAAATATTGGTGGCGAGCTAGGGTTTCCGACATTTTAGTTTGAGGACAGTTTTTGTCATTTCAGAATTTAATTTTTGATAAATAAAAAAAAAAGTATAAATATATGTAAATGAGGTCATTTCGGACTAATTCCTGGGCAATGCAAACTTGAGGGTAGGGGTCAGATTCATCCAAAATGCAGAGTTTCTCTGCAGTTTGCCCCTCCCATTGAATTTGTTTACAACAATTTATAAAAATGGTGACACCAATTGCATTATTAGGTTAATTGATTTCCATATAACGATAAATCAAACTGTTATACGGCAAATATTTAAAGCCAATAGAAGGAAACTATGAACATACCTCATTATTAAACAAAGCTTGGTTGCTGCATCTCATAGTTGACATCTTCGTATTAGCAGAGAAGCCTATGAGGTTTGGTAATCGCCGCAAACTCAACTTCTTCAATCGATGAAAAGAAATATCTACAGCTTCCTGGTCATCACTCATTATTTCTTCCAACATTTTGCAATTCCGTATACGTAATTCTTGGAGTTGGGCAAGACCTCTTGCAATTGTTGTGGAGAAGAGATATCTCATTTCACAGTTTTCAACAAATATAGAACTCAGTTTACTGAAAGAATAAGATGCAGGGAGCCTGTTAATTTGTGAAATCAATTTTGGATTTCCAAACAGATGATCCACCCCATCACAATCAACAACCACGAGATGCATCAAGTCCAGAAACTCCTTGTTGTGAAACACATCTTTTAAACCTTTCAGTTTCCCTAAGATAAGTACTTCAGCTTTCTCCATCAAAATGATAATCTCCGTCTTCAGAGGAGTATCCTCTAATTTCAATATCTTTGTTGCTGAGGATACGCGGTCATGATAAGAAAATGTACACCCAATGGAAATTTTGAATCGAACTAGGGACTTACACCTGAGCTCATCCAGAGGCAGTGACAGGCCATTTGGCACATGAATTTGCAAACTGGTCAAGCACTTCAATGATTTAAGTTCATCGAGACTCGCATTGCCATTCATCTCCCATTGGTTGAACTCATATGGAAGGCACAACTCCTCAAGCTGGGATAGACTTGATATGACACCCGAAGGAACCATTTTGACCTTGTTGCAGTTCCTCATATCCAATAAACGCAGAGAAGTCAACAAGCTTATTTCCGGAGCCAACTCTTTTACATGATAATCCTCAATGCTTAGTACCTCAAGTTTTTTTAACTCCTTGAGAAAAGCTAGGTCCACTAATCCACAACGATATAGACTTAACATCCGAAGATGTTTAAGAGACGATGGCAGTGTCGAGATGCTTATGCGACGCAAACATAGAACTTCAAGCTTCAATATTCCATTAAAAAAACTGCTTGGAGCAGAAGAATGGAATCCATTGTCTTCCAACCTTAAGTTGCGTAGCTCCGGACACTGCAACTCATCCGGAAATACAAAATCCTCGTTCAATTGCAAGGAGATTGTGCGACAATGTATATATTCCTCTTCCTCGGGCCATTTTCTGACACTGGATTTTACCAGAAACGTGTCATCTTTATTTTTTGATGCAATAAATATGGCCACGTCTCGAATAACGTCATGCATTTTAACGAAAGCATCACTTTTGCCTTCCAGCAACAAACAATGTGTCTTGAGGGTATTGATCACAGTATGTGCTCTATTCCTTTCTTCTTCCATTGTATTAATGTTCCGCAAAAGCCTCCTTGCAAATGCATACATTACCAATTCATCAATAGAAATATCAGCATCTTCTGGAAAAACACAACAAATTAGAAAAATTGACTTGGCTTCAGAAGGCTTCAGGCAATCGTAACTCAATTTTATGCTCGAATAGGCATCTTCCATTTGTTCTCCAATGTTATCTCCACTGGAATGTGTCAGTTGGTGAAGTGCATCTTTCCATTCTTGCTGACTCTTCTTATTCATTAGCGCTCCTCCAACAGCAAGTATCGCCAACGGTAGACCTGCGCATTGTCCACACACCTCTTCTGCAACGGATCGCATTTCAGGATGGTTGATAAAATCTCCGACCTTTTTCTCGAATAGTGACCATGCTTCATCTTTCGACAGGACTCCGATCTGAAAGGGGTCTTTAACCCCCATATGTTCGCACACATCTTTTCTCCGAGAGGTGAGCAAAACTTTGCAGCCCGGGGTATGATCATCTGCTGCCGGGATTCCAATGTCCTCCAACTTAATTCGATCATTCCAAATGTCATCCACCATTACAACGATCCTTTTACCATTCTTCAGCCTATTGCGTAGCAGCTCCTTTCTCCGAGGTTCAGTCTCTTCGTCTAATTTCAGATTCAGATTCAAAGAATCTGCAAGTTTTTGTTGGATTTTCAACTTTTCTGGATTCTGGGTCACAACCGTCTCGCCAAGATCATCGAAAAGACCTTGCTCTTTGGCTTGTTGCGCAACTTCTTCCATCACCCTTGTCTTTCCGACCCCTGGCATTCCATATATCCCGATCTTGTAAATTTTGTCATCTTTTAATGCCTCCATAATCTGTTGAAAAAGCAATTCTCTGGATTTGACACTCTCATACTTGATGCTGTATGTGGTGCCCCAAGTAGCAGTGAGAGGAGGTCGGTGCGCAACAGCGTCGAAAGTGCATTCCTCCCCTACAAGCTTAGTAACATCAGGCCGCTTCTTTTTCCCTTCCTTACCCATCCGGTAGCGCGACAACACATCAAGACATTGCACATTTTCTTTTGCTTGGACTAATCTCTTCTTGTCTTCTTCCATCGTCGGCAACAAAAGCTCCACTTTCTTCACCCACTCCGAAACATCCTCCTCAACCACCACTTCACCTTTGTTCGAGGCTTCTTCAATCTTTCTGTACACCGTTCTCTTGGCACGTTCGAGATTTTCAACTTCAATTGCAAAATCGTCAATGTTTTGATTGCAGTGAAGGACATAACCAAATTGACGGACTGTGCATGAAAGCAAGGCGTCCACTATTGGATCTACCATCTTCTCCACAATATGATCAACCAGAAACATTTTCAACTCTTTTTGTGGAATTTTGTTTGGATGGAAAAAGGAAAGTATCTGAAATAGAGGAATACAAGGAACCTAAATTTGAATGACAAAGAAGATGAAGCAAAGTAGTGAAGATGAGTGTGAAACATAGTAAGAATAAAAAAATTGAGACAACAAGTAAACACAAAAGGCTGATCCAACAATGAGTAGTACTAGTAGTAGCAGGGTTGAAGAAATTAAAGGGGGAGAGAGCTGGAATTGAAGTGAACAGGTACCTCTTAGTAGATTAACTAGCTAGTGGATTTGATTTGATCAAAATAGGAATATATAGAAATACAAGGAATCTAAATCAGAATCAGAAAAGTCGTGAACATGAGAGTTAAAGAGAGAGATAAAGATTCAGATCCAAATTGAAACAACAAAAGGGTGATACAGAGTGCAGAGATATAACAATTAGTATTAAGGGCGATACCTCTTAATAGCTTGCTTCTGGACTTGTCTGGACCAAGAGGAAGAAGCTACTAGTAACTGAAATTTCTCCAAGCAAAGAGTATGATGCAGATTCAGAGATGCAAATGTGAGTCTGAAAGCTTTGACTTTTTCCTAATTTTTTTTTCTCTCTCTTCTTTTTGTTCAGTGAAAGAAAGATCAATAGATGACTCCCAAGTATACCAGTTATGAGAATGTTTCCTTATTAACAAACTGACCTTATTAGGCGAATGGGTTTGGGCCGATATATCAAAAAGTACGGCCCATAAATTTATTTTTCATTGGGTTATTCCCACTTGCAACTATGAGGTTTGCCATATTCTCATTTTCACCCCTCGAAGTTTAATATTCCCATTTTCATCCTCTAAAATTTAAATTTTGTCCCACTTTCTCCCCTCCTACCATTAGGAGATGTTGTTAGTTTGCTAATGTCTGTCATTAACCATCATGTGAATTGTCCATGTTACCTTCAGAGTGTCTAGATATTCAAGGGTAAATTTGTAACTTTACATCAAACCATTAGTAAGATTAACGGTGTATGTGAAAATATGACAAATCTCATGAGGTGAAAATAAAAATAACCCATTTTTACTTTCACTACTGTTTCTAGTAACTTTCAAGCTAAGATGGTGGTATTTCATGAGATTTTTTTATATAATAATAATAATAATAAAATTCATGTTAATCATATATATATATATATGGGAAAATCAATTTTTTTTCTTTCACTTTACTTAAATTTATTTTCGTTGTTCCTTATAATTTTTATTTTTATTTACCCAAATGAAGCCCCTTGAATTTCAATCCTACGTTATTGAGAAAGTTTTTGCAAGTTTTCCTTTTGTTTTTCAAACATTTGCTAGATGTTGGGAAATTTAAAGCAAGCATGGTGTCTAATACTTGTTCAGAAGGGAGAATTGAGAGAAAAAAAAGTACAATTTACCGAGTGAAGTTTGTTTATTTCCTTCATCGTAACACTCTATCAATCATGTACATCTTTAAAAATTACACTGCGCTTGTTTTATTATTAAATATTTTTTAACACACTAAAATAGTTATTCCACAATCCACCAATTTACTTAAAACATCCTTATTTAATTACATACCAATTTTTATTTCTTAGGGCCTGTTTGGAGACCCGGTTTTGGGCTTGGTTTTGGTCTTGGTTTGGGATTTTAAGACCAAAACCATGTTTGGCAAGCCGGTTTTGGAGTTGGTTTTGAGCTTTTTAAAACCAACCACTAAAACCTGATTTTGGCCCACCAATTTTGACTTATCTCTCTCTCTATATATATATGGCCAAAAATATGAATTATTTTCGGAAAAAAATATTTTTTGGAATTTATATTCTTTCGGAAAAATTAATTTTTCAGAAAATATTTATTTTTTCGGAAAATAATTATTTTTTTGGAAAAAAATCATATTTTCGGAAAAAATATTTTTTGGAATTTATATTTTTCGGAAAAATTAATTTTTCAGAAAATATTTATTTTTTCGGAAAAAATTTAATTTTCGGAAAATAATTATTTTTTCGGAAAAAATTTAATTTTCGGAAAATAATTATTTTTTCGGAAAAAAATATTTTTCGGAAAAAATAATTTTTGGAATTTATATTTTTCGGAAAAATTAATTTTGGGAAAACATTTTTTTTGCAAAAAAATCATAATTTAATGTAATTTTTCAAAAACTAAATTTTCGGAAAATATTTAATTTTTCGTTAATTATTTAATTTTTCGGAAAAATTTATTTTTTCGTGAAAAAATTAATTTTCGGAAAATAATATTTTTTCGGAAAAAAATCATATTTTGGGAAAAAAATAATTATTTTTCCCAAAAAAATTATTTTTCAGAAAATATTTATTTTTTGGAAAATAATTATTTTTTCGGGAAAAAATTAAATTTTGTGAAAAAAATATTTTTTCGACAAAAATTTATTTTTCGGAAAATATTAAATTTTTTTTTTCCGAAAAATTATTTTTTATATTTTTCGGAAAAATAATTTTTACCCGAAAATTACTTTTTTTCCAATTTTATATATATATATATTTTTCATATTTATATATTTTTAATACATATTAGTATATATATATATATATAATTATACCAAGACCAAGACCAACTCCTTACCAAACATTATATATTGGTTTTAGATTTACCTAAAACCACCCAAGACCAAAACCAAGACCAAGACCAAAACCAAGTTCCCAAACGGGCCCTTAGTTTCCAGTTTCCACATTTCTTTTCCAAACCAACAGGGAAGAATATAAATTTGCATCCATATTTATATGTATACTACTTATAAAAGTACAAGGCATTTTGATTCTTCCTATATATTTTTATCATTTTTTAAAGAGAGAAATAATTATTTCATCTTGTATATAATAAAATATATAAATTAATATATTTCAAACTTAATCATGCTTGTTACTAATGGTGTTAAAACAAAATTAAATACATATAAAGAGTAATGATCTCTACTCATCTATTACTATGATATGCCAATCACATACAACGGTCAATGTTATATGCGAGTATAGTATGAATTTCTTATTTCACACACGTCTATGGCGGTATAGTATGAATTTCTTATTTCACACTTGTCTATGATGGTGTCTCTCCCCATAGGAGATTGTCTAATGAGCTAAATGATTGGTTGCATACTTCATAGACTTGTGTATATCGCCAATCACCAAACAAGATTGTTCATTTTCCTAAAAATCAGGACAAATATATATATATATATATATATATATATATATATATGCAAACGGGTCGAGTTGGGTTGAATTTCTCATAAAATCCGAAGTCGCCTTAAACCCGCTTCGAGTTTTGTTTTTTAATACCAAACCCACCACAAACTCATTTAAATTATAGGAGCTAGTTGGGTTAAATTATCATCCTTACCCATCACCATCCATTGTATACATGACATTAAGCTGATGTGGTATCACAATCCAACAAGAATCCTCATTTTTTAGTGATGTAATACGTATTATTACGTCTACACAAGAAAGATATTAAAATAAAAAATTGTTACCTTTGTCCCAAATTATTTGTCAAAATCTAACTTTTCAATATTTTTTTGGTTATTTTGTATTTACCATTTTGTCATTTGATAATATAGTATAGTTTAGTTTTTGGTGGGGCCCATTACTTTTTGAAGGTAATGAATGTGGATAATTTGGGGAAGTATAATTATATTATATTGCAATTCGAAAATAGACAACTATTTTGGCACAAGTGGGAAAGTGGACAATTAATATGGCACGGATGGAGTATTGTTTTCATTTGCATCATTTTTAAGGTCAATTTCACCTAGACGCCTTCAAGTTTGCCCTAATCTCAGGTAAACCCCCTCGATCTTCAATATTCTCACACGACCTTCTGAGATTTTGGGTTGTTATATCAGTAAGACCCCTTCGTTAGTTGACCATATATTAGTTAACCAATGTAATTTGCTGATGTCAACCCAAAAAAGTTATCAAATGGTCAATTTTGCCCCTAAATTGTATGATATTTGCCCTTATTCCATAATGAAGGACAAAAAAAGTAAATTCATGCCACTCCATTAGATAAATAGACAAATGTAAGGTTGAGAGGGTCTAGGTGAAGATATTGAAAACCAAAGGAATCTACCTAGAATTAGCACAACTTGAGAGAGTTTAGGTGGAATTAACCCTATTTTTTATTATTCTGTATCCATTTTTGCTTGAATACTAATATGGTCATATATATTACACCTCTACAAAAAAGAGAATTTTCTTTATGAATTGTGATACCACATCAGGTATCACCGTTGCAACGCATAATTTCTCGTGTTAAAGATAGTTACAGATGAACAAAAAGGGAGAAACAATTTCAATCTATAATAGCTTTGATAACATTGGTATAAATTTCAATATTATTATTTTTGGTTAAATTATACATTGACCCCTTGGAGATATGATATATTATGTTCACACCCTTATTGTTTGAATAATTATAATTTCACCCCTCTAGTTCCTCGACGTTCAATTTAGGTGGTCGAAACTGTTAAACAACTCATCTAACTATGGCTATTTTTCAGATCTTTGTATGTAATTGAGGGTATTCTAGATATTTTACCACTGAAAAAGTGATGACATGTGATGACTGAGTTGGCCATGCTGAAAGTTCAACTGAGGGGGATATTTGCTACAACTTACAAACTTGAGGGGATCTAATTGTAACTATCCAAACTTGTACAAATATTCAACAAATTCACTAAAATTGTAACCAAAAAAAAAAAAGTGTAACCGAAGGGTTGGCCATATTACCTATCTCTTCTCGGGTGGCCTCAGGGCACTTAAATATATGGATTCTTTCTGCTAAACGCATGGAGCACTCGAGGAGCATTATGAGCCAAACAAATTGGAAACCAGCATACAAAACCAAAACCAAAAGTCTAGCCCTTCGTTTCCATCTTCAAATACTGGGAGACAGTATATTGGTGAGATGGGTACTAGTGCCATCAACATTATCAATGCCCAAACCGCTACATCCAACCCTAACTCCACCCTTTTCCAATCCATCTCGTATCTTCCTAACAAACCCCAATTCCCTTCTTTATAAATGTGTGGTATATGGGTTAATTTCAATAAACCCTCCTATATTATTGAATTTAATCAACTAATATCTTCTATGTCTGGGATTTCGGATTACCCTCTATACTTTCTAATTTTATTACTTTGCTTTCTCACTCTCATATTTTAGTCAAAATACATAAACTACTCTCAATGTATTTATTTTGAAAAATATATTTATTTTTTGAATATATATTTTTTGAAAAATATATATATTTTTGAAATATATATATTTTTTCCAAAATATATATATTTTGAAATTAATATATATAGTTTCCGAAATATATATTCTTTCGAAATATATATATTTTTCTGAAATATATACATTGATGGTAATTTAGGTATTTTGACTGAAATGTGAGTGTGAGGGGGCAAGATGATGAAATTGGAAAGTATAGTGGGCAATCCAGACATAGAAAGAATTAGTTGATTAAATTCAATAATATAAAGGGATTTACTGAAATTAACCCTATATATGTTGAGTGGTTATAATGTTTGGTCTTTAACAAACTCACCTTAGTATCACAGGCCTTGAGTTTTCACGCGCAGCGGCACGGCCCATGCGGCACCATGCCCCAAATATGAGCTTGCGAGGGCATGGTAAGCCTCGCACAACGTGCCTCGCTCGACTTGCACACTGACTGGTTTCGACCTGCCTTGGTCTCGTCAGGGGAATGGCTCCAGCTCCCGACCAGTTTGTGCAAGGGTGACCCAAATGAGGTTACCACCTTGTCTCCTGCACGCCCCTTCCCTGGAACCATTCCAGTCATTTGACATTGAAGTACATCCACCAGCCAGCATGCTTGTCTCTCGAGAGGTCGAGGTGTGTTGTCACGGAGGCTCAAGAATGAGTCTGTGACATTATCCCCTACTCAATCAGCGAACGTCCTCGTCGCAGTCACAAGTGGATCTCATTGCCATATCCTCAAGCAAGGGTCGAGGTCTATGGTAGGTGTGGCCAAGAGATGAGAACAGCTCCGCCGCAACTTCTACCCCGTCGGCCTCCAACGCTACATTGTCACGGAGAGTCGGGTGAATTCTGCAATGGCCGTGGTTACTTTCTACGGACGATCACGATGTGAACATGGCCCGGGACACCTGACTTCAATGAGATCACTCGATCAGCTTCAGGGTGAAGCGCTTTCTTCGTGGGAGGTGGCAATGGAGGATTATCTTCCGGCATACACGTGTTGTTCCGTCTTGGCCCAAGAATCGACCTGGGGACACAATCGCATATGCTTACTCCCAAGTCCTGCTCTGATACCATCTGTCACGGGCCTAGAGTTTTCATGCGCAGCGGCACGACCCATATGGCACCATGCCCCAAATATGAGCTTGCGAGGGCATGGTAAGCCTCGCACGACGTGCCTCGCTCGGCTTGCACACTGACTGGTTTCGACCTGCCTTGGTCTCGTCAGGGGAACGGCTCCAGCTCTCAACTAGTTTGTGCAGGGGTGGCCCAAAGGAGGTTACCATTTTGTCTCCTGCACGCCCCTTCCCTGGAACCATTCCAATCATAATTGTCTTATTCTCATATGGACTCCCACGAATTTGAATATTCTCACACGAACTCCCTTGCATTTGAATTTTATCCCATTTTCACCCCTTTTGTGTTCACGCTGTTTAGATATGCCATTAGTTTGGTGTTTTCAGTCACTAATCACTTTGTAAAAAGTCTATATTGCCCTCATATGATATAAAATGACTTATATAACCAATTAATTGTACAAACAAATTTGGCAATTCATCCCCACAATTATAATTTATTTTGATTCAATTATTATTTAAAATCCTAAAATAAAGAACAAATTGCTTTAAATTATTCAAGAGAATGTCATGTCCTTACCGGCTTGATTTATTTCTTTACTCAAATAATAAATTAATTTCTATAAACTATTCAAGAGATTGTCATGTCCAACAAATGCAAGACTAAAAAAATTAAGGAATTACCTAATAGCACAATGAATTGCTCACTCCACTACTGTGTCTCTTTGCTCTTGGTCTGAATTTCAGCTTTGCCTGTGATAATATTTTGAGTACAATTATCTCTTTGATTGAGAGGAGTGTTGGGTGGGAAGGGGTTCTTTATTTTTGCTGGGAGTTCTTAGTGATTTAAAGTGGTGGTGCTCTCTATCTCCTCACCCGTTGTGCCTTCTGCCCAGGGTTGGCTCTGATATTGCTAAAAAAATTGAGGCCCAAGGCGAGAGTAAATATGAGGCCCCTCATATAAGCTGGAGTTTATTTTTTGTTGGGCCAAAACTAATTAGTAAATTTTGGGCCTATATTACTAAAAGGGAAAAATAAATAAATTGGGACCCCCTCTTGGCCCGAGGCGGCTGCCTTGGGCCAAGGCCGGCCCTACTTCTGCCCCTCAGTGGCGGCGCCTCTGTAAATATATATATAAATAAAGTGAAAACGTTATCTAAGGCTAGGTTTTGTTAGCAGCTGTTGACACCCTAAATGAGCCAACACATGGCAACGGAATTGGACCGAAACTATGCCGAAAATTGGGCAAAACTGGGCTGGTTTTCGGACCAGAAACTGGGCTGTTTTCAGGCCTAATTTGAGCTGGAAAATGGGCTGCAAAATGGGCTGAAAATGGGCCAAAACTGGACTGTTTCGGACCAAAACTGGGATGTTTTTCAGGCTGGAATTTGGGCTTAAACTGGGCATAAATTGGGCTGCGAATTGGACCCAAAATGGGCCAGAAATTGACTAAAACTGGGCAGAAATTGGGCTACAAAAATGGGCCAAAACTGGGCTGTTTTGGGCTGCGAAAATGGGCCGAAATCGGGCTGCGAAATGGGCCAAAATTTGGGCTGAAATGGGCTGCGAAAATGGGTTAGAAGATGGGTTGGAAATGAGTCATATCATGAAGTTGATTAAAACTAGAATATTACAAAGTTTGTGAATCATTGGACACATTTGAAAAAGAGATGTAGTTGAGTTGGTTAAAGTGTTTAAAATACAAATTGTCCCTGCTACAATGACAGTTTTTCATTATATTTCATTTTAGTCATTTATTTGCTTTCTTTCAATACCAAATTTACTTTCCTGCAAATTTACATTCCCAGTCATTTATATGCTTTCCTTCAATATCAGTTTATTTCAATTCCATGTCATTGCACCTTTTTAATTCCTTTCGCAATTTCTTTTGGTTACCCAAAAGTCCTCTTTGCTGAGGCAATCAGAACCCTTCACGAGAGTTGAGTTCTCTCTCTTGTAAATCGCTTGATTCTATTCCACATGTTCAAAAGAGACGAAGATCCATTCCTTTTGAACCGGTTGAACTCCGTCACCGGTTCTGGAACGCCTGCACCCTACGGATACGAAGAAAATTATCGGCCCTACTATTCGGCCGATGATTATTATTTTTCGGAATCCTACGAAAATAATTATTATTATCGGCCCTGCTATTCGACCGGTGATGAATATTATTTTTCGGAGCGAACAATTGGCACTCCCGGTGGGACCCTGCTAGGTAGCCAAGAGAATTGCAGCATGCCACCACAGGTAGTCTATGGTGAAACCCTACAACAATTGAGGGTATTGATTCAAGAAAGGAAAATGTATTATGCTGAGAAGAAAGTGTATTATGCTGAGGCAAAAAAGTATTATGTTGAGGCAGCATATTATGCTGATACGGAAGCGTATTATGTTGGTAAAAATGGGTATCATGTTGAGGCAGAAGTGTATCATGCTAAGGCAAAAGCGTATTATGCTGAGGCTACTGAGGCAGAAGCATATCATGCACAGATGACACAAGATTATTCTGAAGCAAAACAGAGGCTTCAGGAGATTTACGATTCGATGAAGAAAACATATGCAAATCTATCAAGTCGGTCAATCCATCATTCTAGACACGGGGGGCAGCCGCCGGGCAGTTCACAAAAACCACCGTCGATTGAGAAAAAAATCACTGTTGCGAAAATTAAAGTTTTGGCAGAAACAAAGGTTTTGCCCAAAACCTCTTTTGTTGATGCCAAAATGTCTGTGACTGATGAGGGTAAAAACGAGGAAGTCGATACCAATCTAGCCAAAAAAGGAATAGCCGAAACTCAGTCAATTGGAAGGGTTTCGGCCAGCGAAGATAATCAGGCCAAAAATGCAAAAATAAATCTGGTCAAAATTGCAGTGGCAGAAATCGGTTTTTCAGTAGCAGAAATGGCAGTAGCTGATGTCGAAATGGCAACGGCTAATATCAGATCTCCAACGACCAAAATTGGCTTTAAAGCGGCCGAAAATAGTTGGTTTTCGGCCGATGAGAAAAATCTAATCGAAGGTGAAACTTCGTATTTTATAATTTCAGCAAATACAACTGAAATTATAAAAAGATTTAAACTTTCAAGAGTAATTGCCGTGAAAAAATTTCATGGGTATTGTGCTGTTCTTCGAATGGAACCGGCAATAAGATCGGTTAACATAATTTTGCACAATTGTTTAATTCCGACCGATCGTATTTTCTCCCCACTTCAAGAGTTTAAAGTTTTGGGGGTTGAGGTCTTGTATGGGTTCATTGATCCATTGTCGATGAACGTTAATTTTTTTTTACCTAGTTAGAATTAGGATTAGGGGAATAAAGATCACTTTATTGTTGGTCATAAATAATAAAGTATTGATCCAACTCAATTTTATTTTTCTTTCCAAGTGACGGACTCGGGGGGCAAGGAAAGTTGATACAAGCATGTGTTGGCATCATTTTGGGCTAAAGAAAATTCCAACAACCATATTTTCGAGCAAAAATGGTGTTGGAATTGGGGGGCATTGTTGACACCCTAAATGAGCCAACACATGGCAATGGAAGCGGACCTAAACTAGGCCGAAAATTGGGCAAAACTGGGCTCATTTTTGGACCAGAAACTGGGCTATTTTCAGGCCTAATTTGGGCTGTAAAATGGGCTGAAAACTGGGCTGCAAAGCGGGCTGAAAATGGGCCAAAACTGGACTGTTTCGGACCTAAACTGGGCTGTTTTTCAGGCTGGAATTTGGGCTTAAACTGGGCAGAAATTGGACCCGAAATGGGCCAGAAATTGGCTAAAACTGGGCAGAAATTGGGCTACAAAAATGGGCCAAAACTGGGCTATTTTGGGCTGCGAAAATGGGCCAAAATCGGGCCAGATATGGGCTGCGAAATGGGCTGAAATGGGCTGCGAAAATGGGTTAGAAGATGGGTTGAAAATGGGTCATATCATGAAGTTGATTAAAACTAGAAGATTACAAAGTTTGTGGATCATTTGACACTTTTGAAAAAGAGATGTAGTTGAGTTGGTTAAAGTGTTTAGATATGATTAGAATTTAGGTGTTTTTATCTTTTATTTATTTGTTTGTTTATTTCTAGTTTATCTTTAGGTTAGTTTCATTATAAATAATGTACGTATACCTCTGTTACAGATGTCCACGACCAAATACACTTTTATCATTATGCAATCATTTATTTTATTTGCATTATCTCTTTCAATTCATTTACATTCCCAGTCATTTATTTGTTTTCCTTCAATATCAGTTTATTTCAATTCCTGTCTTTGCACTTTTCAATTCATTTCGCAATTTCTTTTGGTTACCCAAAAGTCCTCTTTGCTGAGGCAATCAGAACCCTTCACGATAGTTGAGTTCTCTCTCTCGTAAATCACCTGATTCTCTATTCCACATGTTCAAAAGAGACGAAAATCCGTTCCTTTTAAACCAGTTGAACTCCGTCACCGGTTCTGGCACGACCATACCCTACGGATACGAAGAATATTATCGGCCCTACTATTCGGCTGATGATTATTATTTTTCGGAATCCCACGAAAATCATGATTATTATCGGCCCTGCTATTCGGCCGGTGATGATTATTATTATTTTTCGGAGCGAACAACAGCTTAGGGATTCCTCGACGTCAAACAACCTCTATATCATTGCTGGCGTCTCCATTGTCTTCTACCAGTTGGTGAATATGTACATAAAAATGTATATATATACACAGAAATACATATATAGATAAATAAATAAATACATATATATATATATATATATATATGGAGGTATATATCTCTAAGGACAAACCAGAGAAATTTTTTTTTTCTCTCTATTGTATAACTTAGATCAAGGGTTTGAGAGATGATAAGCGTAAAAATGTCTGGGGGCTAAAAAAGTCTCTACACAAAAAGGAATTTTATTTATTTTTTCAAATATTATACTAAGGGGCAAAGTCATAATTTCCCCTAAAAACGTTAGTCAGTCTAAAGTCGTCTGCCTTAGGGGTTCGTGCATAAATATTCAAATTTGATGGGGTTTATGTGGGAATAAAGTAATTGTGAGGGGTGTTTGTGGGAATAATCCTTTATTTTTTATTGAGCTATTCATACTTTCACCCCTGAGGTTTTTCATATTCCCACTTTCACCCCTCAAAGTTTAATATTCCCATTTTTATCCCCTTTAAATTGAATTTTATCCCACTTTTACCCCTCCGTGTTGACACCATTAGTTTGTTGATGTCAGACATTGACCACTATGTAAATTGCCCATGTTACCCTCATAGTATATAGATATTCAGGGGCAAAATTATAATTCCATATAAAACCGTTAGTAAGGTTAACTTCCCCTCAAAACTATATCAA
This sequence comes from Cornus suecica, assembly GCA_963922005.1. Lineage (NCBI taxonomy): Eukaryota > Viridiplantae > Streptophyta > Magnoliopsida > Cornales > Cornaceae > Cornus > Cornus suecica. The sequence continues at coordinate 17,519,361 of OY998242.1, read as the reverse complement.
ACACCGTTACTTACATACATCGCAACCTCTCTCTTACTTTCCCATTTCTTCTCAAAAACAAGGATATAAATCTATATCTATACATATACTAATAAAAGTACAATGCCTTATTATTATTTTTCTACTATTGAAATAACTATTTCAGCTTGTATATTATTGATTATATATAAATTAATATATTTCAAATTTAATTATGGTTGTTACTAATGGTGTTAAAAACTTATATATATCATATATATATGGATATTTATATGCATAGCAGAACTAGCTCTCTCTATCTGGAAATCAATCTCTACCTTTGAAAACAAACATACATAAAAATAGATATTTGTATACAGATTTCAGTTTTCCTAGCCATCTTTGAAATGGCGGTCATTAATAGCACCATATATATGGGATCACTCTCAATTTTGCTACAATTTCAGCTTTAAATCTCTATGTTTGTGAGGGATGTGTTGTTTTACTTCACTGCAGATTTGTTTTTGTTCTATGTGCATCTTAGTCATGAGAATTTTCTATGGCAGGCAATTGGGTTTTATGGTGTTTTTTGTTGGGATTATGATTTCCATGGTTTTGGCGGGAAAGAAAGGGAGTAGGAGTGAGGTGGGATCGGGGAGGATGTTGAGGTTCAGAAGGTTTTTGTGGCTTCGGTTTGCAGAAATGGGGAAATAGTTAGGAAATTGGATGCAAAATAGGAGTTCTTTAGATTATAGAAATAAGAACAGTTGATTCATACATCTTTTTCTTTTCACATCGAAATATATTGTACACTTCCAATTTTGAATGATGAGATTCCACTATTTCAAATTTACAGTTGTGAATGAGAGATTGATACAATTCAACAAAACGATATGGTAATTGCTTTATTTATGCCAATCAAGTCCTATGCACATTGCTAATGCCCTATCTAGAGTAAGGGGCTTTCGCGCTAGCTTTTTCTATAGTAATGGTGCTTGTTCTAACGCCGCTTTAGTTTTCATTGTGATAGATGAGTCACTTTATGCTGTCAAAAAATCGCCATATACAGGATTAGGTTCAACCTCTGAATACAGTGAACATCAATTCATATACAGAGTTGTTATTCAATCTGCTGAAATGAACAGTTTCAGTATATGCCTTAGACCTCAGGTCTCATAGCAAAGATGGTAAAAGTTTATAGCAGAGGAGAGGGGGGAAAAACCAAATTGTGCATGAAGTAGTCAACTTTATAGCGATTCATTATCGACATGAAGAGCGAAATGAACTGACATAACTACACAGCATGAGAACTGCCCCACAAAATTCCTCTTAACAGTCGACGGATAAATGAGAATATGGCAATAATAGTACAAGCTTTAGCGCATGTCCACGAATAGGAGGAAAATTCAAGCCTCTGTTACAAGTGAATAAGAAGACTGAAATTGAAGAACGAAACTAGTAAATGAATAGAAGCTACTGACTCTCTTTGTAATCAGCAGGCTTGTGGTTTCCTGCACCCAAGTCATGAATTCGAGGCGATCAAAAACACACACACAGATGTGACAAATCAATCCTTTTTGTACTCTGATATCATTTGTTAAGAATTAATCCGTCCAAGGATCACGGAAAATATATATATATATATATATATAGAAATTCTATTATCATACACAATCTTTTATTAGAGAAGAAGATTACAACTCTCACAAATTTAGAAAGAGGTATTTAATACTCACTCACTGGAAGAAGGCACACTCTATTCTAAAGGAATACTCCCTCCAGACCTTCAATAACTTCACGAGCAAGTTCACTACTGTTTGTATTCTATATTTTTATAGGCACACTCTTGCCGACTTACACTTCTTCACTAACCTAATTTCTAGACAAAGGCTGTCATACGCAAATTACTTTCACTTCTTCACTAATCTCTTTACTTGCCTTCTTCACGAAGGCATTACAGATTTGCATAGGCATACCCCATGGGGAAACAAATTATGAAAATCCCAAAGCGTGTTAAAATCCACCCTAGAGCCCAATGAACATATCTCAAAGCGATTAAACACAAATACAAGAAAACCAACTGGTTATCAAACCAGCAGTAGAAAAATACATCAGTTCCTGCTTCATGAATCAATGAACACTATCCGATAAAGCATGTTAAATTGTTGGTCCACAGTCAATCCACTAATAAGCCCTAGCCACCAAATGATAAATGCAGCCACCAGCGTCACCCACAAACAACCGGAGAAAATGATTTCCAACAACATATAATCCCTCTCCGCCTCTCTGAAAATTCAGAAAATTGGAATTCAGTAGCTAGCTGGAAACAAAATCTGATTCCAATCAATATAAACTACTACACTAACATTCAGACTATATTATCTCTTCATTTTAAATGAAGTCCTGCTTATTTTCATGTGATTATGCAAGTGAAACAAATGAGATAGATCATGCCCACTTGCTAGCAAAAAATAAATGAAGACACCCCAACTCATTGCTAGAAACATAAATACCCAAAATCGAACCCAAAATGTTTTCATCTACCTGGTTCCAAAATCCAAATCCATTGAGAACTAGATTCCTAGTTATGGACGTGGCTTTTGACAACTTATTTTTCCAATATTCAACCACTTCTACATGCTCACAACGCTTGTGGAGATATGAACAATCCTATGGAACCTAATAACTTAGTTTCAATCCACTAACACCTAAACCAATTTTGAGGATGGGGCAGTTTATAATGAGTTACAAATGCAAGTTGCAACCAGACAAATGAGAACAAAAGAGAAGAATTTAGGAGAATCTTCTAGGCAGACATGAATGACAACAGAGGCTTTAAATGGACAAGGAGATTTATTGTCAGTTTTCAAATCGAAGAACCAAAACAAAAATTCTGGCTGTAGTCATATTGACCAATGTCTCACCACATTCAATGAATCGAGCCAGCTCATTAGAAATAAGCAGCATGCTCTTCATTATATGCCGGTAACTTCAATAATGCTTTCTTTTAGGAAAGGAAAGCAGGGACGAGGAGATCCGAACCAAAGCATGTCTGCCACCAATATGCCTTGCCATCTAAGGTACCTAAAATCTTTTCATCAATCTAAAATATTACTCCACATTGCCTTTCCTATATTTCAAAAATGGTATCAAATGACGTACTACGCTAAAGCACATCATTAGGAGGTTCAGAGTTTGGTTAAGGGTAGATATTGAATACGTATAATTCTTGTAACGAGTTGGGCAAAAACAAATACTCCGTCTCAAAAAATTCATGACCTGTGTTCGGAATCCGATTTTTAATGGCACTAAGTTTTAATATATTTTATAACAATGGTAATTAATAAATAAACAAATATGAAGTTAAAAAATAGTGGGTTGGATAAGTTATATATGTGGGAAAATGACTCAAGAGTCAAAGGGCCATGCATGCAATGATGCATGCACCAAGAAGCTTCCTGGCCAGCCAACTCATCCTCATGCATGCGTGAACAATTTGTTCACTCCCTCCTCTGCTAGCACATGATTGTTGTCAAATTGGTTTCCTCTTTCAAAGCTCTATATATAAGAGCATATACATGTTGTATATTCAGTGGTACATGGTCACAAGTTGTAAGAGATGAGTGAGGGTTGAAAGAAACCGAGAGTATATATTGAGCTACTCCATGGACGTACCCGATTTTTTGAGAACCACGTAAATATCTGTGTGTATAAATCATTGTGTGTGTGTGATTTGAGTAGATCCTAGATATAGGGCACAACAATTGGTATCAGAGCAATTTTGGTTCAAAACAGAGTCGTTCCTTTCGACACTATTTCGAACCCATACACTCATAAAAACACAACACCAAGCATACACGAAGGCGACCCATCTCCCAAGGAATATTTTTCTGTTGAAAACAGGGGAAACCACCACAGCACGCACCTCCACGCGCGGCCTGAAGGTCGGCGCGTGAAGAGGCCTCGGCGTGACGCGCCCACGCGTCGTCTACCTCTAGATGCGTGTGAGGCCCACGCTCAGTACGCGCGTCACGCGCCACCACGTCAGCAGATGACGTGGCCCAGTATGCAGGTGACACGTGTCACCAAGAGGGGATTGACACGTGTCTCCAATATAAGCCTGCCACGTGGTGCAATCAGTGGCTGCCACGTGGCACCAATAGGGCGACTACCACGTGGCCCAACCAGGGGCAGCCGCGTGGCACCAGTGAGATGTAGCCACGTGTCATGGCCTGGGGCTGACACGTGGGCCAATCTATTATTGACATGTGGCACAGCAGGGCTGCCACGTGGACTAATAGGATGCTACCACGTCATCAGTGAAGGGTAAAATTACAGATTTGCCCTCCGTCACTGTTTTGGCCGTTTCGAGCCCGTTTTAAGTCCGATTTGAGCAAACGAAAAGTCGTTTCTAGCTAATTTGATCGTTCCGGATCCAACCGTGAGCTCCTTTTTTCCATATGAGAAAAGGAAAATTGGAAAAACCGAGTTTTAATTTCTATTGCTCCAGTTTGATGAGTGCATTCATCAATTTATGGTTCTTGTGTTTCATACGACTGAAGCATCGGAGACCGAGTAATCTGAAGTACGAAAAACAAAGTTTGAAAACTGGTTATGTTTAGTATTGCTCCTGTTTGGTGAAGTACCGTCATCAATTTATTGTTCCTGTGTTCCATACGGTTGAAACAAGGAGACCGAACAATCTATTCAGAGAATTAGTGTTGTCAAATTTCAGGACAAGTGATTTTAAGAAGAGAATCATGATGTCAAATGCAAAGTTGAGGTGAAGAAAAAATTGTACGATACAATTAACTTTGGCATGTGACAATGCGAATGTTCCAGATCTACAGCTCCGAGAACATGGAGGATAAGCCTTGGATACCAAGCGTCAGGACTTCTCATGATCTGAGACAGTGGAGGATCAACCTTGGAGGCGTTCGAACTTCTCGTGATCAGAGACAGTGGAGGATAAGCCTTGGAGACCAAGCGCCAGGACTTCTCGAATAAAGATTGGAAATTCGTAAATCGTCAAGTTTGCGGTAAAATCAGACAATACTCAAATTCGGCATAAAGAGCTCAAGGGGAGGTGGAGGATCAAGGGTCCTATCACCAGGGCAGGGCATCAGTTTGCGGCTAAGGTATTATCAGTAAAGACTAATACGACCTAGTGCTTTACTGAGGTGGAGATTTATTCCGACAGTTGGAGATTTGCTCAGACATACCAGCTCCATGAAGCCTAGTACGATCTAGCCTTCAATCAGCTCTACAATACGAATTGTATAAGAGAGCGGTATCTAGAAGAGCAAATTCAACAAGCAGTTCAAGAAGGGACTGTTCACAAAGGTCTCCAGTAAGAGATCTCTAGTACCGGTAACAAGTCAGAAGCTGTGGGGAGGTGGAGGATGTTCCATCTCCAGTACCGGGAAAATGAGTACCGGGAAAGCAATCAGCAGCAAAGGGAGGTGAAGAGAAATACCATCTCCAGTACCGGTAGCAAATATTATCTCCAGTACCAATAGCGGTAGCCAGTCAGCAGCTGAAGTGGAGGTGAAAAATGTTTCATCTCCAGTACTGGGAAATAGAGTACCAGTACCAGGCGGTAGCCAGTCAGCAGCTAAAATGGAGGTGAAGAATGTTTCATCTCCAGTACTGGGAAATACAATACCAGTACCAGTAACCATTTTAGCAGTTAATCATCCTGAAGGTGGAAATGATAATCAGGAAGAGTCAGCAACTAGATAGAGGTCTCCAGTAAAGAGATCTCCAACAGAAGTGATCCAGTCAACAACACAACAGTTGAGGGAGAGGTCTCCAGTTAGACATCTCCATTACCGGTAGCCCAGCCAGCAGCTGAGAAGAGATGAAGAGAAGTGCCATCTCTAGAACCAGTATTCTAGTAAGAAGCTGAGGTTGAGATGAAGAGTGTTCCATCTCAAGTACCGGGAATACAATACCGGGAAACAGCAACTCAGGGAAGATGAAGAGTGTTCCATCTCAAGTACCGGGAAATAAGTGAGTCAACAGCTGAAGGGAGGTGAAGATTGTTCCATCTCCAGTACCGGGAAATCAGTCAACAACTAAGGGAGATCAAGAGGAGTTCCATCTCAAGCATCGGTAGTCCAGTCACCAGCTGAGGGGATGTGAGGAAGTGTTCCATATCCAGTACCGGGAAGCGAGTACCGGGAAATCTGTCAGCAGCTCAGGTTGAGGTGGATAGGATCCATCTCTAGTATCGGTAGTCAGTCAGTAAAAATCTGACCAGAAGAGATCTCCAGTAAGAGAACTCAGTTAAGGTGGAGGATCTATGGTCCCATCTCTAGTACCGTGTGACCAGTGAGTAATCAGACTGAGCAGAAGAGGTCTCCGGGAAGAGATCTCCAGCATCGGTGACTCAGCAGCAAGATGACTCAGTTGAGGTGGAGGATCCATCTCCAGAACCGGTGATCGGTCAATAGCTAGAAGCTATTGACATCAACAGATCCAGAAAAGATGCAAGATAGCTTATGCACTTCCAGTGACATACGATGATGTCACGTACACGGACAAAGACGCAGTACAGAGTACTGATGATACGAAGTGGAAGGATGCAGTGAATGACGAGAGAAGTCATTTCACCATAATCAGACTTGGAAGCTAGTCCAGTTTTCCAAAGGATATGAAGACTATCAAATGCAAATGAGTTTATGCCAAGGTGCTTCCGGCATAAACAACATCTCTCAGGGAACAGAGCACAGAGCGCATAAAGGCGCATTGAGGTAGCGTCAATCAGTTGACTCAGTCGGTGGACTAAGTCATTGGACTCTTTCGTCATTGTGGAGATTTGTGGGAAAATGACTCAAGAGTCAAAGGGCCATGCATGCAAGTGATGCATGCAATGATGCATGCACCAAGAAGCTTCCTGGCCAGCCAACTCATCCTCATGCATGCGTGAACAATTTGTTCACTCCCTCCTCTGCCAGCACATGATTGTTGTCAATTTGGTTTCCTCTTTCAAAGCTCTATATATAAGAGCATATACATGTTGTATATTCAGTGGTACATGGTCACAAGTTGTAAGAGATGAGTGAGGGTTGAAAGAAACCGAGAGTATATATTGAGCTACTCCGTGGACGTACCCGGTTTTTGGGGAACCACGTAAATATCTCTCTGTGTGTGATTTGAGTAGATCCTAGAAATATGGCACAACAATATAAAGAAAACCATTCGTTTCTGCATGGGGACGTATTTAAAACATCCAATAATGAAAAGAGGGACAAGAATTATGGGTCAAAGGGAGTACAAAGCAACTCGATGCTTCAAGATACAAAACATGAGTTTGCAATATCACGGATAATTTTATGGACAAAAAACAGATCAATACCATAGATGTTCAAAGATATCAAATGAACAAACCTTAGCTTTTGGCTACGTAGGCTCAAAGTTGCATGAAAAGCTCAATCAAACTAATAATATAAAAACCCTATATCAGAGACGAACTCTCATCCTCTACCTGTTTGCAAGTGACTATGTTCACACCCCCTTACAACTAGTATAATTAGTATGTAAAGCATTGAGAACTAGATTCCTAGTTATGTCGTCGCTTTCGACCAATTATTTTTCCAATATTCAACCAGTTCTACATGCTCACAACATTAATGTAACGCATTAATAAATGAAAAGGGCAAGCAAAACAAATACCTCTGTATAATTTCATTCAAAATCAAATGAAGTTTTCAACAATAAGGCAAATCACTAACCAAGGTCGCAAAGTTCTGTAAGAATAACAAAGTTTCGACCATTACAGACTGGAACCATCAGTCAAGTATCTATATTTCTGACAGGCTCTAACACAATGGAAGGAAAAAAGAGATTGTTTCGGGTCATGAAACTTTAACAACAACATTTATACATAAATACACATATAATATGAATTACAAATGCACGTTGGAGAAGCATTTGTAAATAGTTGCAACCAGACAAACGAGGCCTAAATTAGAAGAATCTAGGAAAATCTTCGAAGGCGATGGAGCACAACATGAGGTTTGGAGTTTGGTTATAGGTAGATAAATAAAACGCGAGTCCTTGTTACAAGTTGGGCAGTAACAAATACTCCTTGTCTCGAAAAAAAAGTCATGGGTTATTTCAAGATCCTTGCCATGGATGTTCAAAGGGTGTGCCATTCTACTTGTGTGACCACTACTTCAGTAGAACATTGTTTCTATTATTTTCTAACTAGTATCAAACTTGATATGAACTTCTAATTGTGTTTCCAAACAAACAAGCAATTGAGCATTACATAACACATTTTAGGACAATTTTTCAACAAATTCACCAAAATTGTAACCAACAAAAAAAAACTGTAATTCAAGGGTTGCTCATATACCTCTCTCTTCTCGGCTGGCCTCAGGGCACTTAAATATATGGATTCTGTCTGATAAATATATGGAGCCCACAAGGAGCATTAGGAGCCAACAAACGAGGAAAGCAAAAGCTTAGCCCTTCAATTCTTTCTTCAAATAATGGGAGAACATAATGATAGACTGAAAGAAACCTAATGATACAAGAAGTACCATCTCAGAAATCCAATGAATATTCTATAAATAAGCATAACTCTTGAATAACTTTGTATATTTAGCTACTAATTGAAGGATCAGAGAGCATACCAGAATACTCGGAAGATGGTCCCTAATTATCATTACTTTGCAAAATATAAAAAGAATATCAGAATTTTTTGATAAGTTAGCCATTACGTGTCAGTTTGTCATCATTCCTACAATCTTGAACCCCTTGGATGGCAACTTGTACACAGATAAACTAGCCAATGTGACAACCCAAGGTTTTAAGTGATGATAATGCTGCCATGGCGGTAACAGCAAAGGGGCATGGCTACTGGAAATGTATACTTTTCTTTGACCCCACTTACTAAGAATGAACTGAGAACACAGTTTTAATCTTAAACTCCCACAATTGGGTATTTAATGATTTTTTTAAGTTTCACTCAACTTAGTTGTCATAGATAGAGTCAGATAAGGCAGTCCTAAACAGTCCAAGTTTACAATCGGAGTACCTCAGTACCACTCACCTTATCAATTGTGAAGGAACCGACCCAATGATAGGCACATAAAATCACTTCAAATACTTTCATACATACTACACACAAAACAAAAACAGACTTGATGTGGAAGAGCTACATGACAGTACATTGATTAGCTCGCAATAATGCCTTAAGATACATATTGATAACACATGGCTGTGTTATGCTATTTCTAACTGAGAAACAAGTCTTGTGTGTGCCACCTCACACATTCTATACATATATCACAAGAAATTATTAACATACATTAATCGTAATTATTTACAAAAGAAAACATCTTCAAGAAACTAATTATAAGAAGTTTACAAACTAATTATTTTACATCCCCGAAGTTTACAAACCAAAAGGGAATATATACAAGAAAATATACGCAAAAAAATCCTTCTATTTCTAAACATGTCAATCAGCAAGCATTTAAGGGATCCTTTAACCCTAGGACAGTGCCCGTAGAGATCCCTTGATCCCTATGACACAGAGCCCCCAACGTACTACACAATAATCCCGCACCCGTAATAGTGAATCAAACCATTTCCAATACAAAACTCAACTCAATGATATGACAGCCCACGATGCAGGATAGTCCTGCCTTTCTTTTAAATCATAGCAAGCACCACGTAAGCCACTGTGAATAACCACACACAAAGTAAAAGCTTAACAGATGACAATTCCTATTCAAACACCTATTCAAATTCCCTATATCCACAATTCTATATATTTATCTTGGTTTCACTTCAATTTTACAGGTAATCAAATAATAACCCCACTATCAATTTAAATTCATGAAACACAAATCACAACTTACTTTGAACAAGGAAATACGAAAGAGTTGTAGAAGAACAGATGATCACAATAATGATATGAAAGTTGGCAAATATTTCTGTATAGGAAACTTAGAACAATCATGGTTCCTACAATCAGTCCATTCTCCACCCTTAATTTATATCCATATACTACTATATGTCAAGAAGGCATGTAATACAAGCCAACTAAACACACATAAAAATATCCAACTCTTCTCACCATCAAAGTAAATGAAACTGTACCCAAATCCCTTCAAGAAACACCTTAATTAACCGAGGACAATTACATCGATGATTCTTATCCACAAATCACTAGACAAATCAAGAAATTAACAACTCAATTGTAAGAACTGGTACAGAAATCAACTTTACAGAATTTCCCTACAACCCCATATGTTCACCAATTTGTAAATCAAACAACAGGTTCATTTCACCTTTTAAATAGAAAACCATTTCACCACTATAATTCAATTTAATTTACCTCAAGAACTCAATTAAAGTAATCCAGCAACTGAAAGGACAATTAAGCTACAAAGTAAGATAACAAACAAGCTTGAATAATATTGATTCTTTACCAATAAAATAGCACAACACCTACAATCACATAACTTACCAACTCTAACAAATACCAACCCAAACTAAAAGGTCAACCATTCAATTTCGTACCAAGCAAACAAGATATAACCTTTGTGAATGAACAATCATAAGAAGAGTTAATTCCCCGTGAATTTTATAAAGATTTAATTCAAACAACAAACTTCCCTACCTCATTTAGTCGACTTGGGATACCTATCTCTCTTCCTATTCAAAGAAAATTCAACTCACAATCACAACAGTAAGAACTTCCATGAATCACTTACAATACCACTTTCAAAAAAATAAAAAGGAATTCAATGAATTCCAGCATAAAATATTAACCATCTCAACCCAGTATCAATTTACCACTTCAATTACAATCAAATAATAAACCTTCTATTTTATTTAACTGACTCAACCAAAACACCTCTACTTCAGTTGGTCATTCAGCAACTAACCCTAAAATTACCCATAAAATATAAAGCTAACAATTTATTTCTTTATAAAATTTAAAATAGGAATAGAACCCTACAACCCATCCATCCAGTGTCACCACCACACACCAATAAACCAACAAGTAATTCAGTTTAATTTCAATATCCATGTAATTTGAGAACTAAACTTCTGTAAAAGGCAATATTTATGCCAAGCCAAACAATAACAATCCGAATCCACAATAAACCATGAATACACATATAAAAATTAGTAGAGAAAAACTCGATGCAATTTGATATACTAACAACTAGATCAAGTAACACCCCGATTTGACAAAACTAATCTTGGTGCGTACATTGTACAAGTGCTGTATGTGTGTGCATTGGTGCCTGCAAGTCCTATTTGATAACCCCCACATATACTAGCAACCATGTATCAAAGGCACTTGTCACTTACTTTAAATTTTCGCTCACCACCAACTAAATTTGTTTTATTCATTCTATCATTTTATTTTTTCCTAACTGAATATTCATACTAAAACTTGACTAGATCAATAAACTGGAAATAAATATCTTGAAGCATTAAACAAGCAACCATTACATGAAATTGAAATAAAATCTCAGGGTCTTACATGAAGAGACCCTTGAGCCTTCAATTGATTTCTATTAAAAAAAAAATTATCACATAATTAGTAATGCAAAGTGAATATACCATTCTGTAAGAGTCTTCTAGCCAAATCAAAAATTGGAGATGAGAAAACAAGTACTTCAAACCTTGATTTCGCATCTAAAAATCAATTTCTGAACTGTCCTGCCATTTGAGGGGTCCATGGTGGTTGATGTCCTGCCATTTCAGGGGTCCCTGATGATTGATGTCCTGCCATTTCAGGGTATCCTGATGGCTGATGACCTCCCATTTGAGGGTGTCCTGATGGTTGAGGTCCTCCCATTTGAGGGTATCCTGATGGTTGATTTCCTCCCATTTGAGGGTATCCTGATGGCTGATTTCCTCCCATTTGAGGGGTCCCTGATGGCTGATGTCCTGCCCTTTGAGGGTATCCTGATGGCTGATGTCCTCCCATTTGAGGGTTTCCTGATGGTTGATGTTCTCCCATTCGAGGGTATCCTGAGGGTTGATGTCCTCCCATTTGAGGAGGTCCTGAGGGTTGATGTCCTCCCATTTGAGGGTTTCCTGATGGTTGATGTCCTCCCATTTGAGGAGGTCCTGAGGGTTGATGTCCTCCCATTTGAGGGTTTCCTGATGGTTGATGTCCTCCCATTTGAGGAGGTCCTGAGGGTTGATGTCCTCCCATTTGAGGAGGTCCTGAGGGTTGATGTCCTCCCATTCGAGGGTATCCTGAGGGTTGATGTCCTCCCATTTGAGGAGGTCCTGAGGGTTGATGTCCTCCCATTTGAGGGTTTCCTGATGGTTGATGTCCTCCCATTTGAGGAGGTCCTGAGGGTTGATGTCCTCCCATTTGAGGGTTTCCTGATGGTTGATGTCCTCCCATTCGAGGGTATCCTGAGGGTTGATGTCCTCCCATTTGAGGAGGTCCTGAGGGTTGATGTCCTCCCATTTGAGGAGGTCCGGGTTGATGTCCTCCCATTCGAGGTACATATCCCCGCCCTCTTTTGCTGAGAAGCATCTCAATCTGCTCACCTCGTCCTTCTTTCCCAAAAGCCTCGGTTACGACTTCCTGCAGTGGAGGAGTGATGCCACAATTATACCTGACCATTTGGTCAAGTAAATCCAGACTGACATCCAAATTACCTTCACTGCAAAGCCCCCTAATCACAACATCATAGCTCATGACATCTGGTTTCGGATCTCTTTCTCCCATTTTTGTCAGAATCGGGGCACACTCCACAACCTTACCTTTCCCAACCAATTCACTGAACCATCTATTGGCGTAAACCGGAATCACTCTCAGACCAGCTTCCACCATCTTGGCATACATTTGCAGAGCATCATCAATCCTCTCTTCCTTAAAATAAGCATCAATCAACGTCCTGTAAGTAGTGACATCTGGGTTCAAAGACTTGCTCATCAATTCCCCAAACACCTTCTCTGCTTCCGGCATCATCCCGTTCTCACACAACCTTATGATCATATTGTTGAACCCGGCAACATCCATCGAAAAAGGCCTCGACTTCATCTTCTTACCCACTTTCTTGAACACTTCCAGCGCCTCTGAAAACTTCCCCAAACTGAAACACTCATTCACCATTATATTAAAAGTCTCCGAATTCACAGCATGGAAAGTAGGGGGTATATGATTGTCCAACATGGTATCAAACAAAACCCAAGCCTCATCTTTCTTCCCATGCTTAAGCAACACCCCCAATAGCACATTGCAAGTCGCCGGAATCATCTGAAAATTCCGATCAAGTAATGACCTATATGACTCCATTGCTTCTCTTTCCCTTCCTCTGCTAAAGAACCATTCCATAAACGTAGCAGTGACAACACCATCATACACGAGACAACGCTCTTTGAGCTCGTCGAAGAGCTCATTTGCCTTCTCTAAATTACCCAAATTGAGGAACCCACTGATCAAATTGTTGAATACCAAAGAATCTGCACCGTGACCCTTGTTCAGCATTTCACGGAGGAGATCAACAGCTTCCCCAATTCGGCCTGCGTCGATCAAACCCTTGGTGAGATGGCGATACGTGATGGCCGAGGGACTGAAAGGGGCATTGGCGATGATGTGCTTGTAGACATCGAGGCCGACGTCAACCCGGCAGGCCTCACAGTGCGTGACGATGAGGAAGTTATATGAGACTATGTTGGGGACGATATTCGACTGGTTGAAGAAGAATTGGAAAAGGGCCACCGCGTCGTCGTAGCGCTGTGCGCGGTACATGGCCGCGGTGATGGCGTTGCAGGTGAAGACGGTGGGGCGGGTGTTGGAGAAGACGGCTTGGCGCGCAAGGACGGAGGCGGAGTCAAGGTCGCCGGCGCGGATGAGGGACTGTACTCTGTTGTGGAGGTTGAGGCGGGGCCCGACGAGGGCCGAGGTGGTGTCGGGTTGGCGCGGAGCATTGGGGTCCGGCCGGGGGCGCGGGGCGGAGGGGTCACGGCGGAGGGCGTGCAGCGGTGGCTCGATGCGGAGGCGACGCTTGCGGCGGCGGCGCTCGGCGGCGGCCTCCTCGGCGGAGGAGAAGGCGAAGGAGCGGGAGGGGAGGGTGAAATTAGGGTTTTGGGATTGGAAATGGTGGTGGAGAGCTAGGGTTTGGGCGGTGGTGGTGGTGGTGGTAGAGAGAGATGAGGATTGTCGGAGAGATCGGAGGAGAATGCGATACAACGCCATGGATGGGTTTGGTTTTTAGAGAGAGAGAGTTGGAGAAACCCTAGTTTAGAGAGGAAATGGAGATAGATAGATATATATCTGTGTGTAAGTGTGTGTGACAGTGAAATGGAGATGCACGATAGTGTGGGCTTAAACTAGGGGTTATGCCTTATATGCGACTGTCGTATGAGGGTTTTAGGAGAGACTGATAGCCTGTGGTGCCAACCTTTGAATTAGCACTTAATTTTCCAATTATAGGCTTATTTATTAAATTAAAAACTCATGGATACAATAGTAAAGTTCTCAAAAATTTAGGAAATTTACTGTTTTCAAAGTTACAAATCTAGGTATTCTAATAAAATTGTAGTAATTTAAAACTATTCTTTTTTATAATTGAAATTTTTAAAAATTCAAAATTTTAAACCATAAAAATTTGATTTCGGAATTTCAAACAAAAGCAACTCAAATATTTGGGTGTCTTGTTAATAATAGTAGTACTTTGAAATATGTACCTCAATAACGACAATTGAATTACTAATCATTTGAGCCTAAGAAAAAGCCATTAGGAGCTTATTCTGAAAGATGTTATATATATCAATATATATATCTATAATTTCCTTATAATTATTAGGAGCTTATTCTAAAAGTTGTTATATATATCAAAATATATAAATATATATATAACTTCCTTATAATTCTTTGGCCATTTCTTATTAAAATGAGGTACATTAATGTCATTTATTAACCTATTTGGTTAGCATTTCAAAAAATTGTTCTCGCAAATCCTGAAAAACTCAAATCTAAATCTCAAATAATTTAATTCCAAACAATGTTTACTTATTTTATATATAGAGACAAGTGCACAAACCCTAATCAAAATCTCAAATCAGATACTACGACAGTCATGGCAGTCGACTCTCCACCTCGCAGAAGACAAAAACCTAACGAAACTTCGTCACCCTTATTTTCTTATTTTTGAGAACAATTAAAGTTATTCTCCAAAAATTGATATTATTAAACTTGAATTTTCAAAAACTGTTTACAAACATAAAACAATTTTCTTCTCGGAAAACAATAAAATTCCGTTTTCTTAAAACAGACATTTATCTAATCAAATAGTTTCAAAATAATGCATATCACTACTTCAGAATTCAAATATTGAAAATAAATAATATTTACAATTAATATTTTCAAGGATCAAAATGTCACTACAACCACTTTTCCACCCAACAAAATTACTGGGTTGCCTGTAATTATTTTCACCATTTCTATAATTTTAATGAATAACTGATGTGATTACAAGAAAAATAAAATGTGTAAATCATTCAAGCCCGGGAAAACCGCCTCTTCGGGATCATATCTTCACAGCACCAGTCAGTTATATACTCTGGCATCCGGAACTATTCAAGACGTGAAATCTCTCACATTCCCTGGAAAACTGTATGTATGTATGTATGTTAAGTTGTATGATGTTTCTATGGTTTTAGTGCGACGGTATCTAAGATCATCCCTGTGTATTATGTACATCAATGCATCGTCTGCGTTGCAAGTTGTCTTGCAAGTTGTCGATACGGATCAACCCAGCATTTATCCCTCCTTACCGCATTATTCCATCTTTTACTGAATATTTGCATTTCGACATAAGACTGTCTCCTCACCTGTGCATGAGTCATTAGTCCCTAAGTTGTTTACAGAAAGAACAGAAGCAAATAGAAACATAATAGTTCGAAACCACAACATAATGAACAATTATCTAAAAAAAAGACTGTTGATGGGGCAAACATGAAGAAACTGCTAGGGAAGAGAAGACAAACTTGCCATGAATTAGTGGGAATAAAGTACGGTTTAATGTGATTCTTATCTAAAGTTATGGTTGTAAATAGAGCAAGCGACATACGAGGAATTTGTATTGGACTTGGGACAGCTAGGAGTTAGGACAATGTTCTATTAAAGTTGAAGTTGAATTGAAGAGCCAAAATCAACACTTTTAAGTAGTAGGGTGTTGTAGGAACCAAAACATGATTGGTGTATGTCAAACTCTATTAGGAAGAGGTACCCCTAAAACCTTCTTGATGATTACCCATCTGATCTCTTTATATGCTGTAAATTATTTGAATACATACAATTTGTATTTTATCCAAGTGGGTGTCTCGTGCGGAGACTGAAAGTTCAGATGAAAATGTTCTAACCAAGAAAAACAAACGGAAAGAACAAAAAGAGCTCAAAGACCACGGGGGCAGGTCCTATAAAAAGATTGATGCGCCTATATTCACCCTGCTTTACTCTTTAAGGATAGTTCATCTCAAGTGTTCTTTCAGAACTCAAAGTTGGGTGTAACAGCAAATTATTCTAAATAGATTGAAAGAGTTAAATAACTCACTGCAGGTCTATTATTGACTCTAGGCAAAGTAGAAGGTTCCTGCAAATCCGAAAATGACAATTTCTTAGCTTTGGCTGTAAAATAGAAGGGGGAAAATGCAAATTATATTCTCAAGACGTACCAATGCATCCAAATCTGGTGTGTCTTTTGTTTGAGAAGAGTGATCTGGTGCTTCATCACTCAACTACATGAACAAGCACCGTATAAGTGAGCCAAACTCAAGGTTAATACAGCATATTAAAAACATCATAATTATGTGAAAACAGCTCTCAGTTTTACATAAAAAAATTCCTCATTCTATCCTTAAAAAAAAACTGGTAGGGCAATCTTCTGTAGACATCCAAAATAACTTAATTCATTCAGCTCTTAGTTTCCAATAAAATAATTTATTTAGAAAGTTATTTTAACTACAGAAGAGGAACCGAATTGGTAAGGTAAGCCATTTAACCATTCAGTCCGGAGGCAGGTGGTGGGTAGATGCTAAAACGACATAAATTCACTGCTTTCTTGATCATAATTTCTTGGGAAGGAGTGAATTGTGATTAACAATGAGTTTTGTTATCAAGTAAATGTTCCCATGAAACAACATGGTCAACTCAAAAACAATAAAATGAAAACCTTATGGCACTTGTCACAATTCTACAATTATTTGGGATCTTGTTATGGGATCTTGTTATTTAATCTGAGGCAGCACAAAAACTTCTAAATTACCAATGTCTGTGTAGCTCAGACATGCCATTGCACAAGTCAAATGCATCCCCTTAATGTCCCAAATACAATTTAGATATCTTTATTTCTGGATGCGTAGTTGTCACCAAACAAAAAAAGAAGAAAAAGGGGCACACACCAAGACATAGTTCATTATTTTAGTCATGTGCAACCCTTGGAAAGCCCAGATTGCAAGACAGAGTTGTATAGAACATTTGTGCACAACTATATCACTTCGGGAGAAATGGAAACTGCAATATTTAGAAATTGATGGGAAAATTCATAAAATTCAAAGGATGAATTTAGCATCAAAACCAGTGAATAATTTTATTTGAGAGGGATGTTACATAGTTGTACAATTCAAACCATTATCACCATTAGTCCATCCCAGCCTAGGAATCAAATGCCAACATAAACATAAGAATTACTTGCCTTGTTTTCATCTGAAGTACCAAGAGTAGGAAGAGCAAAGTGAACAATATATTCAGCGTCAACCACGCCAACCTTTTTTGTCCGATCACCCTGTCAAGAAATGGTCCGCATAACATCAGTTCTCCTAAGAAGGGAGTTGCATGAAAACATTATGGATTAGGAAATTGCCTGTGCACAGTAACCAAGTTGCTTATCAAGGCCCCATGCATGGATCAAATCGTTCTGTTGGAATCAAACAGTCATTAGGATACTGTTACCGAAGATGCGAAAGATATCTAGAGCTTATATATTCCATGGTTCAGCCAGACCACAAACACATACACAAAAGAAAAAGAAGCCCTAAGGAAATTCACAATATGATGAATTAACTGATACCAATTGAATTCGACAGAAAACATATTTTCTTCTCTAATACTTTACAAACCCCATCACTAAAGCCGCTCCTGCCATTATGGGGTCTGGGGAGGATCAGATGCATGTAGCCTATAACCTCCGCAGTTTTATATACCTTAAATCAAAATTCCTAGAGAAGTTATTGAGAACAGATACACACCAATATTTTATATATTACATTTTTTTTCCCAGTTGGAACGCGGATCATATAATATTTATTTTCTCAATGCAACAAAAGGTCCTCTACCTGGATCATGTACCAGACACATCGCCAGGCTGCTCTTGAGAAAACAGGTGCCATCATCTCTACCCAACTGCAATACATTTTATTCACAGCATAAGAATATTCGTCTTTCTCTACATATGGCTTCTATTCAACTGAGAATTTTGATTTTCCCCGGAAAATCAGAAGGACCAAACAAACTAAGCAACTGATGACTAAACAACAGAAGTAGTTACAGGTTTGGTAACTTTACCCTGTACAAGGAGGAGCTGTGCTGTTACCATCACACCTTGTGCCGCCTTTTGTCTTGTAAATCCTTCTGTTGAAGACAGATGAACAACAATGAGATTGATTCTAGGGCATTAGTTTTATGTTAGTAATAGAACCAATTTAAAGTAAATTCAAGTAGAAATAACAATGGCCCGAAATTTGGCCCTTCCTAACGGGCATCACCCTGCCTGATAAGCTGACAGGTGAGACCTGGGCATTAGTGTTATGTTAGTAATATAGCTAATTTAAGAAAACCATCATCTGAAGTTCAAGTAGAAATATCAATGGCCTGAAATAGGTTACATTTTTCTTGTTTATTCAGTTCAAGAAAAAGGAATTCTCATCAGACAAAAAAAGTAATGGGTCAGGCCTGGGATATTGACAATTTTCTGAGACCAACCCATTGACTGGTCAAAGCACCCTCTGAAGAAGCCCATTAACCACGCTTCTACCCCTACGAGATCCCTTTCAACAGTCGACTTCAAATGGGTGGTAATAGCCCATTAACCTCTGAAGAAGTTTATGTACCAGGATTCGACTATATGGACTATTGTTGGTACAGTGATAATCCTTCGACCAAGATTTTTTAACTATGAAACCAAACACACAAAATAAATGGTGCACTTAATCAGCAACGTTTCCATCCATACACAACTAATTCTAGTTATATGTTATGGTACAACGATACACATTCAATAACAATCTTCTATTTGCAATTATCAATGAACCTGTGCACTCTTGATCTCCTCAAGCGTGCAGTAATTAAATGATGCACTTCTGATTTCACAGGATCAAGTGCAGGCTGCGATATTTCAAGTCCTTCTTCTTTAACAATAGATAAATACCTGCAAAAATACACTATATTCAGGATATGTCTGTCGAGTGTTTTCACAATAAATTGTTTTTACTATATATGAACTGCTTTTTCTAGAGAAATGATCATAAATTTGAGAACAATTCGAAAATTTCGGACTTTAAACGAAGAAACAGTTAAGATATCACAAATATAATAGGCCATAGTCTTGCTACCTGGTTCTGAGTAAACTATTCCGCAATTACAGTATTACTTAACATAACCAAGGTTTGTTTGTGAGCACTACAAAGAGTCACGGGTGATAGTTCGACCCTTAAAATAATATTCAAACAATAGTGGTAACCAGACACGAATTATACGTCTTATGCAAATTGAAGAACAACAAATGCAAACTCAATAATGGAGGCACGGGTGATCAGGCGTGATTTAAAAGTGCAAGAGAGATGTCTCTCTCAATGAAGATCAAAACATAAAACAATACACGTAGCAATAACTCGATATAGACGTATCTAAGGTACGGGTAAGATGTAAATCCGGGGAGGTTTGTACTCTTTCATTGTATATATGTGAAGAGAAATAGGAAATTTAATCTCGGACAACCTGAAGAATTCCAGTTTCAGCCATGATACAGAAGACCCTACGAAAATATCAGTTCATGCATTGGCCATCACATCATTCAATAGAACAATCTCTCATATAAAGGATTCTACTGATTCTAATTAAGGCCTGTAGGGGAAGTGGAAACGTGTGAATCATCGAGATCCAATAAAAGCGAACAAAACAATCACACACAAACACAAGATTTGAAAGGTTCACTCAAAATTGGGCTTCATGGATGAGAAGACATTTTAATATGATTTGTAGAGGAATTATAAAACTAAAGCATCAATACCATTTACATGTCTTTTCCCTATATACTACTCCACAAACCTATCTCCTAGCTACCCGTGTTTTTCTACTCTACCGATCATTAACTTACTCAACCCACCAACTCCCTCATGAGATTACATCACTCTCGATCTCATAAATCTCAACCCCAAACCTAGGTATCTATTTATATGGTGCGTTTGGAAAGCCAGTTTTTTGTATTTGTTTTCTGTCTTCAAATATAAAAACTGTATTTGTATTTGTCTTTGTTTTTTTCAACAAAAAACTAAAAACAAAAAAACGTTTGGATCAAAATTTGTATTGAAAAATAAAATGGTATTGGTTGGCGGCGGCGGCGGGGGGCGGTGGTGGTGGGTGACTGGCGGCGACCGGAGGTGGTGGGGGCCGGCGGCGGCGACCGGTGGCGGGGGGTGGTGGTGGTTGGTGGCGGCGGCGATGGGGGTGGTGGCGGAGGTGGTACCCTAAACAGTGAAAAAACTCAAAAAATAACTAAAAGTTGTAATTGGTGTTTTCACCACTATTCACATAAAACAGTTTTCTTGGGGAAAAAAAAGTGAACAGTAAACGCGTTTGCCAAACGTGTTTTTATTTTTGAAATGGGTGAACAGTAAAAAAAGAAAACTGTTTTCTAGTGAGCCAAACGGACCCATAGTTTTTCAAACCGAATTCATATTTGGACAAAGATTACCATTTCTTGGAGACTTGCTTGCCAAAAACTTTCCTAACATATAAAAGGCTCTAAAATAGAAGCCTAATTAGAATAGAAATTTGAGATCCAATTTCCAACACGGTCATCACAAGGAATGAAAAGCCTTAGCATAACCTTATCTTCCAGGCTTTAAAGTGGAAAACATAATCACCTGCTAGTGCGCCCAAAGTAACTTCATCTAATTCCTAACAATTCGAGCCATTTAGTTTTTTACTTAAAAGAAAATGCTCGCTGATGCTTCTAGATTATCCACTATTGTAAGAAGTATGCAAGGCGTGACTAATAGATGCCCTTCTAAGCCATATTGTTGGTTATGATGTATGATATTTTCCTAACGTGTAACTTAGGTTCTGCCACTTCAATCAGAAAAGATTGTATGAGGCATTTTACCTCACTTTTATGTTCCATGACTTTCCGCATGATGTAGTAAGAACCACTATAGAAAACATTTGTACTTCTTCCTTGGCCATACTTTTTAAAAAAATAAATAAATCAAAGTTAGAACAGAAAACCTAACTTGGGAAGGCCTGTTTTTGTTTTTATTCTTGTTTTTTGGAACTATTCATGAGAATAGAACATGTTTGGGAGGGTTTTTACTGTTCACTTTGTTCTTGTTTTGGAAACAATTCTGCTTAATAGTGCAGAAAACAAGAGAACAAGAAAAATATGTTTTCTTGTTCTAACTTTGGGATTTCCCTAAAAAAAGAAAAAAAAAATACAATTGCAAAATAAAAAACGCTTTCGTTCTCCTCCTCCACCACCACCCGCTCCACCCCGCCGCCACCCGCCGCCACCACCAACACCCATCTCGAACACCACCACCACATTCAATACACACACACATATATATATACACACATAAAAAAATCCCTTCATTCTCCTCCTCCCCCACCACCACGCCACCAATCGGCACCACCCACCACCCGCCGCCACCACCCACAACCATCAACCACCATCACGAACACCACCACCAACACCAACACCCCTTAGAAACCCTAACCCCCAATTAAACCCTTAACCCCCAATCAAACCCTAACACCCTTCGAAAACCACCACCATCCCACTAATCGCCACCACCACCGTGAGAGAGAGAGAGAGAGAGAGGGAGCATCGTGTTTGTGTGTGTGTGAGAGAGAGAGAGAAAACAAATATATATTTTTTGGTCTCAAACATGTTTTTTGTTCTTGTTCTTTTGGGTGAGAAAATAAGAACAAGAACAAGAATTGTTCTTGTTTTTTGGTTCCCAAAACAAAAACAAAAACAATGATTCCCAAACGGGGCCAAAGCGAAGAAACTTGTCTCTATGCTCCCACTGCTGAATAATAACTAGTCCCAATCCTCATCATTCCTAGACACAGAAATCTGGCTCTAAAACTAGTAGCAATTTCTTATAACTTTTCTCCTTTTTGCTTTGGCTTTCTTTAGTAGGAAGTGTGGAGTCTGATAGTACTGTACACTAAGCAGCAAGTTTTATAGGAGTATACTAGCGGGCACTTGTTAATTATTCTGAAAACCGTATGATTCATTTCCCGATCATACTAATAATGAAATCTTGAGGACTTGATGGACATAAACCTAAATTGGGGTGAACCACCTAAATTGTGTTCTCGACCTATCTACTTTATGTATGGCCCTCGTAAAGGTATAAACTAATAAAAAGCTTCCAAAACAGAGTGTGGATAACGACTTCTGAAGATTTCCCGCATAGCATTGGCTATTTAAACTAAGCTCATTCAATTGTAAAAATAACAGATACTCTGCTACTTGGTAGGAGGGAAGGAAGAGAAGGTTGGAGTATTTTTTTCATATTTTGGGGCACCATTTTTCATTCCTCTAGAACTGGACCGGAAAGAGGAAGTAAGAAAATGATAAGCATTCTGCAGTACGTAAAGTACATTATTACGTCATGATTATTTGCCAAATCAAACAATGAGTGTATTATGGTTAAAGAAGATAAATGTCTCCTTCCCCATGGATGTCTCCTTCCACCCACTTTTCCATCCTTCATGACAAACAAAACATAAAATCTTAAACAAATAATGACCAAGAGGGGATACATGAAACAACATCTTGATACAATCCTAACATGAGCAAAAGATGTTCTTTCAATACTAATAAGAAAAAGGTCAAATTAGAGAAGGAAATAAAAAGATGAGAAAAGTGAGAAGAAAAATTAATAACCACAACTAACCAAATCCCAAAAAAAGTCACTTTTTAATTCCACCCCCCCCCCCCCCCCCCCCCCCGGTAGTGATTTATCAGATAACCATTATCAAGACAAAACCATACTCACCGTCCTGGGTGAAAATTTTCAACTCCAAGATCCTCATCCCAGAGAAAAACATAATCATATTCTGCAACAACATCTGGATGCAAGAAACGCTTGGCAAACCACCTATTGTCATGAAAGGGTAGTTCAAAATCGCAAGAATTTAAGACCAAAAAAACAAAAAATGCACGCGAGTAACTTGGTTGCATAGGAACTGCAGTAACGGATCAGATATTACCATTTTGTTTGATTCTTGGCAGAGACATGTATGACACGCCCGCTCCACTCCAAGTCACTCCATTCATCGACAACACCGTCGTAATGAAACAACATCACAACAAAATTGTTTGCATGGAACTGCGACATAATGGCAAACAGTAACAAATATGAACTTGTACAAGCAGGAAGGTGTAAAAGATGTGTCTATCACCTTTTTAACCATTTGATTAACAATTTCTTTTTGCTTTGTTCCAACTGCAATGGCCAACAGACTCGCCGAACCTTTGGACTTGTTCTGATTCAAAAGTAGTGCTAAGTGAGTGTGCAAGAGACTACATTATTTAACTTGAAGTATATAAGCATCTGAATCACAGATGCTCATTATATAAACTGAAGAAGTATATGCAATATTACAAGCAGTGAAGTGAATAGTTCTACCTTGAGAAGTTGAAGATGCCACTAAGGGCAACAAAAAATGTTTGCAACACAGTAAAAGTATTCAAACACCTTTTAGACATATAGACCATGTAAAGATATTCTGCAGATTAGTTTGAATGTTTCATCGGATCATCAGTCACTTATTCTCTCAAAATTTGAAGAAATGATTTTCATTTTCTTAAGATAGCCAGTTCAAAGATGCTCTGAGGATATTTAATAGTATCCAACATACTTTCCAGTTTCTTTTTCGTTTCCTCTTTCTTTGCCTAAGAATTCAAGCCTAAGACCTATACCCTAATCCACATTGTTTTACCTCATGAGCCAATGTTAAATACTATCCAAAGATGCAACAGAAACATCCTTAATCAAGTCAGCAATTTACAAATCACGCCTTGCAAAAGCTCAAAAAAAGACTGTTTGAAAACTTTTAAAGTCATGTACCATGAAATTGAAACGACCGTAAGCATCACTAATTCATTGCTACAAGTTCTACTAACTTCTGGTAACATTTAAAACTTGTATTCTAGCACCTAACTAAAGAATATGATCTCGTTTTGACATACATTATCTGCAATGGGGCCCCATAAAGGGCGCAGTTCCAAATCAGAAGTTTTGACAACAATTCCTTCGGGCAATGCCTCACTCCCGGAAGGCCTGCATTGATTCTAAAACAACAACAACAAAAAATCAGAAAAGGTACAAACTAACTTAAGTTCCACTATAGCAAGGATATTTTCAGAAAGAGACAAACCATGCATTTATTAGATTGTGTTTTATGCCTTGTATCAGGATTCACACCCACTCTCAGTGATATCTGCAAATCAGATTCCAAATTAGTTATATGTTACCATGTCAGTGGAACTATACAGGCAACTTTTGAAAAATAAGATACCACAATCAGACAATTCAGAAAGAATTGCACCCGAATACAAATTTTCAGAACATAAAGAAGGTCATTGGAACTGAAAGCGAAATTTTGTTTTCCCACAGAAATGAAGTTACCCTCGCTCATTAGTAAAATTATTGCCCGAGTCCGTGACAACCCGGACAAGTAGGCCAGGTATAGTAGAATATGGAGGCAGATACATAAAAGGTACAAAAATCTAAGGGGATGACATCTCAATCCTATATCATAAGATACTCTTGCATCAAATGGCATCTCATACTAGCATACGCATACAAACAGTCAAGATAGGTAATCAGAGTTTTAAGTCACTTCATCAAGTTCTTTGCCATTGAAATTGTGATTGAAAATGAAGTCACGTCACATTTACATTAGAAGAATCTTCATGCTACAGGATGACGTCCTTTTAGGTTACTAAGTTACATAGAGGCCTTGTGATTTGGGAGGAAAGTACTCTATTAGATGTTCTAAACGAGTAGAGTGAGAACAAGATTGAATGAAACTTGTAGAAAATTGAAAAATAAAGCTTGCTGAGAGAAGGTAGATAGATGATTGACCATCCGGCTGGATCATTTAACCTGGGTACTTGGACAGATCAAGGTGGACAAGCTCACGCAGTATAAGCTGTATTGGTCGAGTATTTAGCTGGATCTGAGTTGATTTTCAATCATATAAAATAGAGGACATCTAGATATAACAAAAGAATAGTTGAGCCTTATGAAATACTAGTCTAATCTATTATCTCCACCTATGAAGTTTACAGATTCCTGCTCATAAAAACAAGTATATACATTAAAGCTTCAGTTCTTCAATCTTGATTTGGGCGATGAGACATGCTGTAAAGAATCAAGTGCTGGGAGTTCTTTCAGGGAGTTCTCGTAAGCATGGTCTACAAGGATTAAGTAAGCATAATTCAGCAGCTGAGGTTTGTCTACCAAATGTGGTCAAAGGGTAGTGATGTGCGTTGCTTAGTTATTTTCCTGAATTTCAAATGATCTTCTAATTTCTTCACAAAATTTTCCTACCTCTTGCCCGTTTACAAGGCTCTGCTCTTTCCCCTCCTCTCTCAAACTCACTCAGATTTTCTTCCTCTCGACCCCCTCGAGTAAGTTCATGACTCCATCACTGTTTAGTTGTCACTGTTTATTTTTACCAGTGCATTATTAGAATTTATGAGCCTTATATCTGATGCATTATTATGAGGTTTCCAGATACTGATCTGCTAAACCACCAACAAGTCCTCTTGGGGGCACCTGAGACAGCCAATCTATTCGTTTGAAAATTTTAAAGCAAATAAAAGTTGCAGCACAGTGATACAATCACCTGTGGGCAAGTTTCTAAATATTCCATAGTTCAAAGTTTCCAGGCTAACTCGTGAAGACAGGGAGATTTGCGTAACATGAGAATTTCTCTTTCACGAAACAGTATCCTCCAGGGAAAGGTTTGTTACGAATTGCTAAATTAGGTAAAACCTAGAGAGGGAAGGAAAGAATCGCGAAGAGGACCCCAACACGCCTCAAGTTGCTTATATTAACCAGTTCTCTTGGCAAGTAGTGTATGTTCACAAGGCATGAAGCTTTCAACAAATTATATAACTATACCAAGCAAATATTATTATTATTTTCCCATAAAAGGTATCTTATGAAATATCAGTACGGTGATTATCCCCAGTTTTTTCTTGACCAACCCCTTGTCTTATCTTTCTCTTAGATGTCATGACATCATTATGCCACTTTGCTAAAATTGTTTAGGCATATATGTCCACAAAACTACAAGAACAAAAGATGATGCCCGTGACAGCCGTCAAAGAAAATTCTGGAAAAATGAATCAAGGAACATCAACTGGCATGCCTCCATGACAAACTACTATTATAGTAAGTTAATCTTGCCAATTTAATTTTTAAATAGTTGTGAGAATAATAAGAATCAAATACAACTTATTATGTCCTGGTGTACCTTATAACTATCACATCGTGTCTTCTGCTAAAATCTCAAGTTTCACGCCCAATTCCCAAGGTTATTGACCCGGTACAAGAACCCAAACCTGAACTACAACCCAAGACATCCATTTAATGACAATGAGCTAAATAAATGACCTTTAAGTTATATCAACAGCATAAACCAAGGCCATGTTGATCACCGTAGAAACTCTAATTGCCAAAATAGGCCTACTTTTTAACTCCAACTCATCCAATAGAACTAGTTGATAAAAAAGATTATTAAAGGGAAAATTTTTTAACACAATGCATTCTAAATTAAATGAATTAAGAGGGGATTTCATTGCAAACATATAATCACCAACTAAACACTTCAGGCCAGGAATGCCTTCAGATTAAATGAGAAATAGTCAGTACCCCACATGAACCACTCATGTATCATAAGATATCTTCCGTAAAGAAAAAGAATTATAACTCAAACAAATAGGGGGGGAAAAGCACCTTATAATCATTTGAAAGGAATGCACTCCCTATAATATAAGCACCACAAATCACAGAAAATATAATGCAGAGACTGCATAAATAAGATCTCCACTTCGGGTCCAACGGTACAGGAACCTGAAAGGTAACAGTGACAATAATATGTTACTGGTGATCACGTAGTCAGTTGCATAAGAAGCCTCGATATGTCAAACCTATCAAAATGCATATTGATCAAGTCATGGATCACCCACAGTGAACATACAATAAGATCAGTGGGAATTTCATACAAGGAAAATCATTTTTTTTAAATCAAAAAGCAAATAAAATACTCTTCGGGATGTTGTGGTGATGTGTCGTGAAATTTGACACCATCCACCCACACAACTCTAACACGGCATGTAGTTAGCGAGTTAGAACTCACCTTAATTGTTTGGTGTCATAATTGTGTCAACCTATTTTATAAATCATACTGTATACATATCTTTGGAGCTCAATGCGTTCAACATAATAAACATGTAACTTTTTTAATCCTATTACTATGGAACATTTCCATTATTTCAATACATAACTCCAATATGGATATTGTTCTTGGCCTACTTTCTACAAATAATATTGTCCAAATTACTTTCATTTTCATGATCAGTACCTCAGAATTTTCATTAAACTATTATCATAAATGGGTTGGATGACCCATTTCAATTGGAGACGTGTCATTACATCATCATTTATTACAAGGGTTACACAAGTTTTATCATGTTATCCAATTAATCAATAGGTCATATTCAAGTTAACCTATTTAGCGGGTCAACTAACACAATTATAACCCACCAACACGGACACTCTCAAACATTTATCCGACACATATAAGAGTGTCATAGAATTTGAGCTTTCTTGAACATGGTGGGGGTAATTTGCAATTAATTTTTACAAAACCCGAATACCCAATGGACTCTGAAAGATATTGTTGACTAGTATAAGAATAATACAAAGTTTAGTAATTACACTCACATAACTTTAAGAGCAAAATTGGTGATTACTTCACGATATATATTTTATTGGATTATTATTATTTTTATTGTCAAATCCTACGAGGCCATATTGATTTTCTCCAATCGTGTTGTACCCATGTTCCGTATATTAATTTATGTTTAAATTTGAAACTAATACTGCATAATGGTTTACAATATGAGTTCTTAAGATTTTACAAAGCGTAAACGAGTCTTGAAAAAAAAAGGACAAAAAAGAAAAGCATACATCATGCTCTCGACATATGAAAACAAATTCCATAGATCAAGTCAAGCCAACAAATCAGTACTCCACGAACAAGAAAGAGCAAATGCTCCAAAAATTTGAACTCAAGGGACGTGTATGATTAAAGGGAATTGTACAGTATGTAGCTATAATATTCCCCTAGAAGGATATAATTTTGTGGCTGAACCCAAAGCCGGGAATGCATCGACCATCTTATGTTTGCCCCTGACTTGAAACCTCTTTCAATCTCAAAAGACAAGTGTTCTTCTAACAGGATACTGCTGTTATACATTATTTTATTGTGGAAGCATGTAAAATAGCAAGAAGGACATGACATATGATGCAAAGAAAATAGTCAGAAAGCTAATTCTTCTATTTCTACCTCATGAAAGATCCTATTAATTTGAGAATAAAGAGGAGGAAGCATACATTTTAGTGTGCCACACTGAACAAATTGCGTATTGTCCAGTGGTACTTTCTCCTTTATTCTAAGCTTAGTTAGGAATATTGATGCCAACATAAAAAGGTGAGAGGAGTCTCCCTCCAGTTAACAATAAAATGTAGGCACAATTCATATCATATCTCGATTTCAAATAATAATTTCTCTATCTTATTTGAAGTGTGATATACATTGAAAGAGGTCTTCGGGTGTTTATGGTAGAAATGGATTGATAATTTAGATCAAGAGATCATTTCTTCTAAATCTTATATTTTGTCAACATTGAAACTGATCATATCATGAAGCTGATAATTTGGCAACAAAAAACACTGTAAAACAGTACAACATGGTGAAAGACATGAAAATTTGAGTTTTGATCCATTCTCCGATAATCCCGTGAAATGGGGCCTGGTCATTTAGTTGACAGTAAAAAAAAGGAAATTAAGCGAATAACATTTTAACTCGAGTCTTAGAATTAGACTAACTAATAAAACAAAAATTATTAGTCAATTGCAACATGGTAGAACAAAAAGCTCCACCCAAAATTCTACTATTTTCTTTCCATTTTTGGAGCAATTATATAAGACTAAACAAAATAAAACAAAAATGGGCGTCGGTTGGAATAAAAGCACTACCTCTGTAAGCAAAGAACCAGTGGAAATGTACAAGTTATTGACTTGAAATTGCCATGCTTTAGCTTGAACAAAGTCTAATTCTTTACAAGAATGTTGAGAATTCAACTTCGCCAAAGTGGGATTGAGTTCAGCTTACGAATTTGATCTTATTTTTAAACAAAAAAGAAACTTTTGCTTAATTCAATTTCTTTCACTATTTTATGTAATCTAAACACCAAAAGACATATCCCCCTCCCCTTTCTGTTATCAACTGTTTTCAAATTCGTGTACTTGACTTTCTTTGAAAAAGTTAGTTTTAAAAGGACCTGGGACTAACAATACCGATTCAAAAATTGTCTGCTTTCATAAAATGCTCTCATATCAGGATATAAATATATACATGTGTATATATATATATATATATCAAAAAATGTTTGTTTAGCTCCAAATAAAGGTCTAAATTTGATCTTATTTTTAAACCAAAAAGAAAATTTTGCTTAATTCAATTTCTTTCACTATTTTATGTAATCTAAACACCAAAAGACATATCCCCCTCCTTTCTGTTATCAACTGTTTTCAAATTCGTGTACTTGACTTTCTTTGAAAAAGTTAGTTTTAAAAGGACCTGAGACTAACAATACCGATTCAAAAATTGTCTGCTTTCATAAAATGCTCTCATATCAGGATACAAATATATACATGTGTATATATATATATATCAAAAAATGTTTGTTTAGCTCCAAATAAAGGTCTAAACTTCTCTGCTTTTCTCTTTTCCCATCACCCAAACAGAGTTTGAATTAATTAAAAGTGGAAGCATACATCAATATATACACACACACACTTGTACATGTGAAAATAAAGAAATGAATCAGACAAATGTCCAACAATTGCTACTTTTGCTAACAGAAGCAAAAGTAACAAACTTCAACAACAATTATTCAACTTTTACCAATCAAATAATTCCAACAAAATAAGACATGTAAGAGAGACAAAAGCCAAAACCCCTCCAAAACAATTACATCCAATTAACCAGAAAAAGACAAATATATATATATACACATATGTAACATCTATAAGAGATGTATGTGTGTATAGACAGATACTTACACAATTGGGTGCCTTCATCTCACATGGACCTCCAAAACATCCACAACTTCACTTTTCCCGAGAACCAAACACCAAAATTGGCAGAAAAAGGACTTTGAATCGCGAGAAAGTATGCACATAAAGCAACGAATACGAAAAGTTTATTATACAAAGAAAGCGAAAAAGGAGACTTGTGTAACGGTCGAACGGCGTCACTTTAAGTACCCTCGAAGAAACAGAGAGACCTCCGAGTCTCTCAATCGCACCATGAATGGAGCATATATGAATACATATATAGGAATAAATATAGATATAGATATAGATATAAATAGAGATATAGAGAGAGAAAGAAGATAAGTACTGAGACTCTGAAATGGACTAGTGTGCTCTCTCTCTCCTTTACAAATTCTATTCCGTTCGGAAGGGTGAAAGTTGGAAACATTTTTAGAGAGAGAAATTTATCTAGAGAGAGAAATTTTTGGGAGAGAGAGAGACAAAGAGAGTGCCCGAATTGCACGGTGAATGTAGTATCGTGCGTGGCAATGTGAAATATTTAATTTTCAGTGTGAAATAGAAAGTCTGTGGCATAATCATGAAAATAAAGACGAATTTTTTTTTTATATTTTGAAAAAAAAAAAAATTGTTGTTGGATGGCAACATCATGGTTTTAAGTGGGGGCATTTACTCTTCATTACTAGTAATTAATATATTATATTGAAGTTGAATGAATGCGATTGAAGGATCAGTTCAAAATTTTAAATACAATTTGATTGCATTGATTACATTTTGGATTTTTTTATTTTTTAGAGAATATATTTGCCAATTATGACTCTTTGACATTGGTATATTTTAGATTCCATCTCAAGTGTTGATATACAAATCACTTCTAAACTTTATATTATAATTTTAGCTTACAAGTAACACATTCATTTTTCACATTCGAGTAGTAAATTATCAGAGTGATCAATTCATTTCTATGATAGATGTAAAAGATAAAATTTTGAGTATTTTCTTTTTTTTCTTTTATTTTTTGATAGCCAAAGTGTTAGAATCGTCTAAATTCTAAAACTTCACATGTATTAAATAAATTTTGAACTATATCGGATGTTGTGTCCTTGAAGCCGGATACTTCTTAAATTTTAAATTATTTCCTTTGCTTCTGTATGGTTCAATATTAGAATGTAAACTATTAAAATTATAATCAATATCAATCTTGTACTTGTCAATTCATAAGTAATTTTTCTATCTTCAAACACCATTCTTAATATGATTCAATGTTAATATATTTTTTTCAATTCACTTTTTTTTTTTTCTTCAAATTTTCCATTATATTCCCATGTTGAGTTCATCTTACACCTACATCATTTAAATTTTAATTAAATGATACACGCAAAAGAATGTTTCAAGTCAATTTATTTAATATATGATACAACTGAATGATTGTGAGAAAAAAAAATTAAATTGAAAAACTCAGTTCACATAATTGAGTCAAGAGGCCAAGACCAAGCCCCATTCATTTTCTCTCTCTTTTTTCTTTCCATCCAAACACAAAACAAGAATTTAAAACCAAGAACTTTAACATTGATGGCTTCAAATTTTGGGTGAAAGACTTTGACCATCCATTTACCTGGAATGGTTTTTTTTCATATTTAAAAGCTTTGATTACATAGACCCCACGTCTTTAGTTGGTGTAGGGATGGGAGATTATTTATAACGGTCATAATTTTGAGTTGGGGTTTTAAAATTCTTTATGACCATATTAATTAGACATTAATTTATTTAAATTACTCAATAGTAAATACTTGGATTTCCTATCAAGAGGCAAATTTTCATCAGATTTTTACATTTAGGAAGATAAAATTGAAATTACACATTCTGCGAATCCTTAATAGATTAAAAGAAATGTTAAAAAACTAGACTTTATTTCACTTCATTCAAATGAGAAAAAAATATGCTGCTTCAAAATCAATCTTAATTTGGTGATATTTGTTTTGTTATGATAGATTTCATTCAAATGAGAAAAAAATATGCTGCTTCAAAATCAATCTTAATTTGGTGATATTTGTTTTGTTATGATAGATTTCAACACTTAATTTAAGTAAGTATGTTTGGATGTGCAAGTGATCTTTCTTAAACATATTTAGTTATTTATTTGTTTGTCTTCACTTCTTTTAGTAAAAACAATGTACTCGAGCAATGCCATGACCCTCTTTCTCTTTTTTTTTAGTGACAAATATGCAAGTAAAAACAAGCAATGTTACTATAATATTTAGTTCTCCTAGTTGAAAAAGACTTCGGTTATGGTATCTAAATCGTATAAGGTCCCAAGTTCCTTTTCTAGAAATTGCAAATAATATTTTGGGCGACGTCTATGGACCATGGTTTCCTATACCGGTCTAATATGTTATGTATTGCCCGATTTGTAATATTTTTGGAAAGTATTAATACCATTATTTAACATCGATACTCATTTGATATTTAATTTTAAAATCAATATTATCCGAGTCTGTTACACTAATACCGCGACCATTACCAAAATCGATATCGCGACAGTAAACCATGCTATGGACATTATCCACATATGTCCGTGAATATAATCCAAACTTTAGCCGATTCAGGTGAGAGATGAATCTCGTAAAAATTTCAGAGATTAGTCAAATCGAAATTCCGAATACCCTGATTATAGTAAAACAAAAAAGAAAAAAAAAAGTATTATCGGGTCATCAACAGATGGGCCTAGGGTTTATAGGACTAGTAGGCATGTAGTGGGTTCTTGAAACCTTGTCCAATCACCAGCTGGCCCACATAACCACATATAAAAGCCCAGCCCAACTCCATGGGCTTAGGTTGAGATGGCCCTTGGACCAAGTTTTATTGTTTCACAGCCCCAAATTGGTAAATTGGCGTCTTGTTAATCACCCACAAATCAACAATTATTCAGTGTATTGACAAAATACAGAGGACTTATATGATCATCCATGAAGTTCATGAAAAAAGAAATATTGTGTAGTTATTGATTTGAGTCGTGGTTCGTCCTATCGAATTAAATTATCCCGTTTGTAATATTTTAGAAGTTACGAATATTACTACACATCATCGATATTCATTTTTAAAATTAATATTATTATCATTTTTATAAACGATACTAATACCGTAACAACAAACTATGATTTTAGTATGTTCTAGAAAAAAAATAGTTAAATCAATGTATCCTAATTTTTACAACTGATACTATAAAATTATGAAATAGATTAATAATCACCACCACTGAAAAGCAAGTGTCACCCATATAAAAACATACAAACTAACTAGCATTACATGTTAACATGTATTACTCATTGATGGGAGTGATATTGTCATTGATCAAATATATATATATATATATATATTGTCCAAACCATATAATCTATATATCACATAATTGAAAGATACCAAAACTCTGATCAAGACTTGTACCCACGTAACAATAATTGAATGAAGAAGGTGATCATCACACAAGAGAGAGAGAGAGAAGGGCCCGCAGAGTCAGAGTGGAGGATGAGTTTGATAACATTTCCAAAGTAATAGTGAGAATTAAGATTTAAAGATGGTACGAAACAGAGAAAAAGATTTTGTAAAATTTCAAAAATATTAATATATAACAAAAGAAAAAAAAAAAAATACATTTGTGGCCCAATGAATATATTGTGTTATGAAAGAAGATACTGATTATTTCGGGATAAATCAAGCCTGGTCCGATCTTGAAATCCTAAAAATAAATGAAAGACCTAGGTGAGAGCAATTGTAAGGTCCTTTAGATGTAAGATTTCACGTGTTTAAAAAACTGTAAGTGTAAAAAAGTTATTAAAAAATACATTAAATATATTAATATTTAAAAAATAAAAAATAACTTGATTTAAATTAGACTTTAGTTTCACTAATTTGGAAAATTGAGGTTGTTTTTTTTTCTTTAGTTTATAGCAACTGAAATATAAAAATTTGGGACCCAAAATTATGAAAATGAATTTGAATTTAGTACAAATTGGGTTGTTAAACAAAATAAAATTCTTGAATTGGGCCGACAAACTAACTAAATTCTTTTAAAATTTTTTAAAGTATTAATATTTTTTTAAAAATAATAAAAAATTTGGGGGCCCCGGATCCAAAGGTCGTTGGCGACGACCTAGGTTGCCTAGCCTCAGGGCCAGGCATGAATCAAGGTGTCCCAAGCCAATAATAATTTTTTTTATCTGGGTATCTAATATCTTTTCGTTATTAATACAGTGACATACTTTATTTTTTCAGTTTCGTAATGGGTGTACACACCTGAATAAATATGCGCGAAATTTATTTAAAAGTATACATTTATTTGTTAGTTTTCCTAAATGATTTACCACACTTGTTTGGTAACGTTTTTATTTTGAGTTTTCTATTTTAGTTTTCAAAAAAAAAAATCAAAACTTAAAAGTTGTTTGGTAAAGTATGTTTTTTTTTTCTTCTAGATTTTAAAAAGTCAAAATTAATTTTTAAAATTTGCCAAGTTTTGAATTTTTGTGAACAAATTTGAAAGCTTCAATTGAAGCTTCCATTTTGAGTTTTTATTTCCAAAATCCCAAAACGCGGATACAGTAGAATAAGTAATAAATAAATAAGTAAAATAAAAATGATTAAATAAATAATTAGTAATAAATAAATAACAAACAAAAATGAACAAATAAATATTAAATAAAAAGACATAAATAAAAATAATAAAAATTTAAAATAATAAATAAAAATGAATAATAATTAATATTTATTTATAAATAAATAAAAATGAGTGATAAATAATAAAAAATATAAAATGAATAAATAAATAAACATAATTAAATAAAAATTGAGCAATAAATTATTAAAAATAAATAATAAAATATCTGAATAATGAAAAAAATTAATAAATGATTAATAATTAAATAAATTTGTACAAAAATGACTAAATAAATATTGAAATTAGGTCATTTAATTTTTATTAATAATTAGTTTATAATTTATTAATTTTTGATTTTTTTCATTACCAAACACATTTTCAGTTTTCTACTTTCAAAAATTTCACAAGACATGAATTTTATTAAACATGTTTTATTTTCTATCAAAAAATGACAGTAAAACAAATCACACCTTTCATTATGTAAAAAATAAAACAGAAAAAAAAAAAAAAAAAGCAAGACCATTGTGTTTTGTTTTTTCCTTTTTGTCATAAAACGATCCCATTTAACACCAATTTTTGTGTCGTTTTGTACACGCAACTTTCGGACAAAACGGTTTGATACAATAATCAATATATTCTCCTTCGGTTGACCCGTATCGATTGGGTCAAATACGGGTTAACTCATGTGATTACCCCAACGCCCAAACCTATGAAAATGGCCTACATTTAGGCCTCGGTCTTTTTTTTTAGCAGAAAAAAGTTCATATACTACTATGTGAATTACACACACATATATGTATATACATTTATATATATATAATATTTCAGATTTTAAAGGATAAAACTAGTGTTCTTCAGTATTACATGGAAATCGTACGAAGAAGCTCAAAAGTTAGGGTTTCGGAGAACCTTCATTCTCCTCATAATCGAGGGTTTATCATTTTCTGCAGCAAGAACGAGCCTGTCTAAGAAGAGATTCAATGATTTCTGTGCCTTCTCTCATTCTGTAGTTGCGATCTAACAAGGTCTCTCTCTATCTATGTATATATGTATGTATATGGTAAACTGTATGTGTAGTTTGCGTTCTTTTAAATGTTATTTGAATTTTTGGTATAATGTATGATTGAGTTATGAATCGTTATGTGTTTGAATTTAGTTCAATAATTTTATCTACTCTCAATAGCTCAAGGTATGCATTACAAGGTTGTAAATGTGATATTAATTGACTGATCAAGAGCTTAGTTAGAAATGCTTGCAGGAAATTTATATAAATTCCAGATCTAATTATGCGATAGGGTACATATTTTTTGCTAAACAATAAGGAAGAAAACAAAAATTAAGCAGAAAAATCCAAATGTACTATGGCTCCGTTGTGATTATTATTTATTGTTGTTTTTTTTACCTTTTCGATCTAGATGTTTTCATGTTCCTTTACATTTGCAATAAACTTCAATAATGGCATTTGTTTAGAAAATGTCTGGTATTGAGAAAGAAAAAACATGTAGTGAACTGCTAGTTTGAGTAATTTCTTGCCAGAAAGGAAAAAACGATATCTAGAGACGAAATTGGGTCATGCCGTTAACTTGCTACGTGATATGGCTCTGCCTCTTTATCACTACATCGCGGAGTTTATGGTCTTGTATATCCCTGATAATTATAGATAGATATTGAAGTTATGATTCTTAAAATCATTCCATTCTTCCCCAAAACTAGAAAGGAAAATTTAACCCTTATAAAGAGACAACAAGTTACTTATGATTTCAAGCATGTGGTTGAACTCGTACATATTTAAATGTTGATGGACCAAGAGGATTGGAGGAACCAATGATTTGTAACTTTTCCTTCTGGAGTTTACGTGATTCCAGGGAAGAAGAATTATTTTTAACCGTATGACCATCACTTTTATTATTTCTCACTTGTACTATCTGGACTATGTGTCCCTTTTTTCATGTTTATTTGACCTCTATTCGATTCTCTATGACGCTAGCACATGCTGTTGTGTTCAATATTTGACCACTACAGTGAGATAAATCATATAGATATTATTGTCTAGTATCAGCAAGGGTGCGTACTATTTGTCCATCCTTTGATGGTCTCTATGCTTACATGCTCTGTTCAACTTTGTAAACAGGAAAAAGGAACATATATATTGACATATAACTATGCATGTATTTATGTATATAAATCAGTGATTGTGGATTTGCATATACAAACATATGCTTATTACTTTGGGTGTTTGATTCTCTTTTCAATTGAGCCCATTAACAGGATTTTACTTTATCTATTTATTTGTTAAAAAAAAATTTGTTTGAAGGGAAACAATTATTTTGGACTTTCTTGATAAGGAAGAAATTACTTGTAGGTTGTCCTTAAGTGGGTAACTGAGAAGAATTTAATGTCTGAGGAGGCTGGGGAGATGATGGTGGTTTATGATGATCCTTCAGACCAAAGATCATTGTCTTTGGATGATACAAGCAGCGCAGAGGAATCACCGGATGAGACCAGTCTCTCTCTAGAAACCACAAATGATGCTATCCTGTATATTGGGCAGAGATTTGTTACTCATGATGCTGCTTATGAATTCTATAGTGAGTTTGCGAAGCGATGTGGCTTTTCAATCAGGCGTCATCGCACAGAAGGAAAAGATGGAGTTGGCAAAGGACTTACAAGACGATACTTTGTCTGCCACCGTGCTGGAAATACTCCAATCAAATCATCAAATGACAATAAACCTCAAAGGAATAGAAAATCCTCAAGGTGCGGATGCCAAGCATACTTACGGATAAGCAAGACAACTGAACTAGGAGCACCAGAATGGCGTGTGACGGGTTTTGCTAACCACCATAATCATGAACTCTTGGAACCAAACCAAGTTCGTTTTCTTCCTGCATACCGCACGATATCAGATACAGACAAGAGTCGAATCCTCATGTTTGCCAAAACAGGAATTTCTGTGCAACAGATGATGAGGCTCATGGAGCTTGAGAAGTGCGTGGAGCCTGGATACTTGCCATTCACAGAGAAGGATGTTAGGAATTTGCTTCAATCATTTAGAAAAGTGGATCCAGAGGATGAGAGCATAGACTTACTAAGAATGTGTAGGAACATCAAGGACAAAGACCCCAACTTCAGATTCGAGTTTACTTTTGATTCAAACAACAGGCTGGAGAACATTGCCTGGTCGTATGCCTCATCAATCCAATCATATGAAATTTTTGGTGATGCAGTGGTGTTTGATACAACACATCGCTTGAATGCTTTTGACATGCCACTAGGGATATGGGTCGGAATAAATAATTATGGCATGCCTTGTTTCTTCAGTTGTGTGCTTCTCCGGGAGGAAAACTTGAGGTCGTTTTCTTGGGCTCTGAAGGTAAAAAAGTGAAAGTAACAATTTTGTAAACCAACCTGTCAACTTATTCTGCACTTTGACTGACTTCAATTTTACATTTATTGATCATTAACTCACCTCTTATGAGATGGAACGTAACCTTAAGCTGTAAAAAGAGGAGCATGGAATAGCAAATATCAGATTGTATAGCCAGAAATAGACAGGCATTTAGGGTAGTGCTCATGTAGTATATGGATTCAACTAGCCAATTAAGTTTTAAATTCATGGACAAATTCAATGGGGTCTGATCAATTACTTTTTCAGATGGTGAACTTCGTAAGCTGTCCTCAGTAAAGTAAATACTTTGGGAAGTAATATCCACTGCATTACAGCTCTCATTGTTTGAAGTTTGGTTCATGTCAAATGAAAATATAGAAGGTCCACTATTTGATAGGTCTCATTCAATTTCTGAAAGGGACTAAAATTCTGAAAGTTTTAACCATAGTTTTCATATATTGGAAAGACGTGATTGAGGATTGTTTTAGATTTTATAGTGAAGGTAATAAAGGGACTGCTACACTTGGTTAGTGGTCAACTTTTTTTTTCCCCCCCTTTTCTCTTATATATTTTTGTTTTATGGATGCTGATCTGGTGAGATCAAAGGCCGTGACTGAAGTTCATGGATATTAAATTCTGAAGTGAGACCCAGACGACCTTTCAGCATTATTGTTGTTCTCAGTTCAAAATGGAAATGGTTTTTTTTTAATTTTTTTTTTCCCCCTCTGTTCCATATCTGCAATTTAATACTTTGTTATATATTATGTTCAGTTCTCGACTTCTCATGGTTTGTCCTATCCAGTTATATTGTACTTACAGGGGAGTAACACATGCGTAGTCCTTTCCAAATAATTTTTATGCTGACTCTGATACTCCATTTTTGTTTGAATATGAAAGGCATTCTTAGGGTTCATGAACGGGAGGGCTCCACAAACAATATTAACTGACCAAAACATGTGTCTCAAGGAGGCGATATCAATGGAGATGCCAACTACTAAACATGCACTTTGTATTTGGCTGATTGTGGCAAAGTTCCCGTCCTGGTTCAATGCTGTTTTGGGTGAACGCTACAATGAGTGGAAGGCTGAGTTCTATCGACTTTACAATCTAGAGGCAATTGAGGATTTTGAATTGGGGTGGAGAGACATGGTCAATTCCTTTGCGTTACACACTAACAGGCATATAGCCAATTTGTATGCCTTGAGGTCGTTTTGGGCATTGCCGTTCTTGAAAACCCATTTCTTCGCAGGAATGACTTCGACTGGCCAATCAAAGTCAATTAATGCTTTCATTCAGCGGTTTCTGAGTGCACGAACCCGGCTTGCACACTTTGTAGAACAAGTATGTTCTCCATTGCTCCTGTTAAAACTTAAAGTACAGTTTGTTTGTTATCTTATATCATAATCTGTGTATATGTTTGTCTGTGCATGATAACTCCAGCGCATATGAGAAAATGAGACTTAACTTCTCTACTTCGGTTTGTCTTAGGATCATAAGGTTCTGTATTGCGCTTGTTCAGAATTTAAGTTATATGGTCGTTCTAATAGTAATCGATGGTGATCTTTAATAGAAAAGAATATGATGCAGTCTTTCTTATAAATACCACCTCAAGTATAATTTTAAGTGAGCACTTCATCGTTGGAGTTCTTATTTGACTGTTATTTAGTAGATATGCAGCTAGAAATTTATTTGTAGCAAGATAATGAATTTTTCACAGCACAGTAAGACACTGTTCAACTTCAATCTACACATATGAGTTGTTCAGAATTGTTCGCTACAGGGAGCCAATTGGCTATTGGAAATAGAATACTATCTGTATAATTCAGAATGAATTCAACTTTAGATATATAAATATCTGTGTTTTACGAATGCATGTGGTCATCAGTAGCTTTTATCGTTCATTATTGTAATTTTTTTCTCGAGCGGTGAAATGTTTTGTGGTACCAATTAGGTGGTTTCCTTTGTATGAAGCAAGAGAACAAACAAGGTTATGTATATGCTATTGAAACAAGCACTTCTCATGTCCTCATTTGTAAGGCAAGCAAGATCTTTAGGTTGAATCAGTATACTTTTCCCTCCATGTCGCATTGAATATTAGCTGAATGACCTCGTTATTCTCTTTGTGACAGTTCCAATGTGGAAACTTCGTTCGTCTATATTGCATAAGCAATCTGCAGATGCTGCGATTCATAGGTTCAAAAATTCACAAATAGCAGCCTTTTTCTTGAACTGCTTCAATTAACGATTCTCGAATCGCCCAAACACTTGGACTGTTTCCTTTCAATCACGATTGATTTGCTTTCCTTAGTTCCATTTGATATAGAATTACCAAGTCTATCCAAATAACATAGATGAAATTTTGACTGTTTTTTGGAGGCCTGACCTGACGATGGGCTATTAATGTGAGTCGCCTCTTGTTGGCATCGAGACAGATAGTTGACAAAACTAATGTGTTAATCTACCCTCTCTATTAATAATGACTTTGGCTTGCGCAAACAGGTAGCCGTTGCAGTGGATTTCAAAGATCAGGCAGGTGAACAACAAACGATGCAACAGAATCTCCAAAACATTTGCCTCAAAACGGGCGCTCCCATGGAATCCCATGCTGCTGCAGTCCTTACACCTTTTGCGTTTTCTAAGCTTCAGGAACAGCTTGTTCTGGCTGCTCACTATGCATCGTTTCAGCTGGAAGATGGCTTCCTCGTGAGGCACCACACTAAACTTGAGGGCGGACGGAAAGTGTATTGGGTTCCTAGGGAAGGCATCATAAGTTGCAGCTGCCGTCAGTTTGATTTTTCTGGAATCCTTTGTCGGCATGCTCTTCGAGTCCTCTCAACAGGAAATTGCTTCCAAATCCCAGAAAGGTATCTCCCCCTCCGTTGGCGCCGCATAAGCACTTCATCTGGAAAGTTTTTTCATGGCACTCCAACTGATCATGCAGAGAGAGTTCAGTTGTTGCAGAGTATGGTATCGACTCTTCTAACAGAGTCTGCCAAGTCAAAAGAGCGGCTGGATATTGCAACCGACCATGTTTCCATGCTTTTATCGCGGATAAGAGAGCAACCGGTTTCATCACAAGGTATGAGGGATGTCTCCCCCAATCATAGGAACCTTCGATTAGAGGTGATGCCTTAAAACATTCATTCTTTTTAGAATCTAGGTGAATTGGAGAGAAACATGTCAAGTGAAATGTGGTGATGAGAGGTAAGTTGAGGGATTGTGTAAAGCTAGATTTAGGGGATGGGTTTATTTTTGTAAAGATGGGCGTGTGGGGGCGGAAATTCCATTCCATGCATGACATTTTTGTAGTTTTGTTGCATGCAATGACGATCATACAAGGTGTTCTACGGCTGAAGATTTTTAAAACGGAGTGTAAGTAATACTCAATTTGTATGCCTAACAGTTCAAACGTTTATGCTTGAAAATCTCAGTTAATTAATCATGAATATTAAAGAATGTATTTACAGTGCTTTTGGTTGTGTTTTGCAGGATGAACTCTTTTTAGTATTTTATTATTAGTAAATTCTTGTTTTGCCGGTCAAAACAATCATATTATTTTCTGTTTTAAGTGGCTAAAATGTTATCCAACTGTAAACCATTATAAATGGAAGGCCCTAGCTACAAAATTTGGTTTTTAGAACAAGTAGAACTAATTTAATAACCATTTAATTATCATAAAATTTTAATTATATAAGAATTGTCATTCTATTTTAAAAAATAAGAGCCATGACATTATATCTTACTAGAACATTTTTATTAATGCAGCTTAATAAGTTCATATAAAAGAAAGTAAAAAATTTACCCACCATTTTCTAACATAATAAATTACTTAAATTCATTGAAGTTATACCCCTTTAAATAACCAAATTTAAGTATTAGTATTCACATTAAATAATAAACTACAATTTGTCATTCCTATTTTGCATGTACAATCTCAAGATCCAATACCCCTCACTCACAAAAGGCAAAGCAAACTCATTTGAAGAGCGAGGTTTTTAGGATCCCCTTCTAGCACGAATGAGAAAGCAGCCAACTGAGCTGGTAGAACAAGAAAAGCAGCACAAGTGTAGAAGAAAGGGGAGTGCTTGAGGACATAAAGATAGGAAGTCTCTCCTTCGTGGGTTTGAGTGAACAAATTAAACAACATATCTAATCAAATGGTTAAGCAGATAAAGTATTTCAAAAAATTTCTTTGCTCATCTAAAAATTATTTGCAATTATCTGGAAAGACACATAAATAAGGTATAAAAAAAAATCGATTACTCGAAGAAGTTGAGGGAATGGGAACATAAGACCCCGAGAAAACAAAGTGCGAAGAAAAGGAGCAGAAATCATGTTTTAATCAAACTCTATTTATTGCCAACTGTATCGCTACGTGTAAGCATCACTACTCATGAAAATTAAAGCTGCTATCAAAATTAAACACCAAAATAAGCTAATACGATCTCAATCATCCAAGGAAAAACTGCAAATTATGTCAAGCACAAAAGGAAATAACAGGAGATGTGCATATATACCAAAACATGATGTCCTTTAGGCATAGTAGTGGATAACATAATGCCTCTCTTCACTCTCCTGATTTCTAAAATTAAGAGAACATCCACTTTCCAATATATTAGGTTCTTCTCTGAGGCATATTCTGAGTCAAAGGTGGTCTGTCAAAAGAGATCACAGCTGCACTTAAATACATATGAACAAGAAAGTTTTACCCATTACTTGTATAGTTTTTAGGCCTTATGGCAGACAGTACCCCAAAAGGAGAGTCATTTCTTCTTGTCTTTGATCCCATTTTCCCCGGAGGAACCATGTGAATGGCATAACTCCATGAGACTGCAATAAGTTGTTTTGACTCGTATCCCGAACTTTATACACTGATGCAAAAAGAGCAATCCTGTTTGGAAAAAGACGACATTAAGCGTGTTTTCTGACCCTACGTTTCTGCTTCCCACTTGCAACCACTGAACGATCACCGTCTTCATCTTCACTAGTCTCTAATTCGATCAACGGAACCTTGGATGTTTTGAGATCCCCCTTCGTTTCCTGTTTTGAACTCAGTGGTTGATTATGCTTTTCATGGGCAATACAAGAACTAGACTAATATGGCTCATTTTGAAGAATTACCTCGGATTTATCTTCAGGAGCAAGAATATTAGACTGAAGTGGTCCTTGAACAAGAGATGCTTTGGAGCTGTTCTGCTTCTCTTCCTTTTGCAGGAGGACGTCATGTTGAACCTCTTGAACGAAACTTTGAGATTGTTCACAAAGTTTCTCTGGAGCAGATGTATGATGCTTGTTTGCTGTTAAATATGGAAAATGGTTAATATCTCTTTCTGTTCAGGAAGATATAAACCATAGGTGCAAGTAGCAAAATAGAAACTAACTGGTTTGTGCCTAGACGTTAAGGACGAGCTATGGCAGCGCTCTACACTTTGTGTATAGCTTAGTTGTGACATGCGTATAGATGAGCTGTGCTCTGGTCATCTATTCCTGTATGGGTGAACTGTGTTTCAGTTCTATGCCTGTGAGGCTCTGATTGAGATGGAGCCCGGAACACATTTTAAAATAAGTGGTAGCCTAATTAAAGTAATATTTAAAAAAAAAAAAAAAAAAAAAAACTAGCTCCATGCTTGCCCCACCTACTGTACTGGATCGGATATCTGAGCTACAAATCCATTCATATTGGAGAATTTTATCGCATAATAGAAGAAGATCATTTACCCTTACTGAACTTCAAGAATACATTTATTTATCATTCTTCCTTTCTGTGTGTTACTTATAGGATTATCTACTGAGTCTGAAAGTTTGTATATGTTTTTTTTTTTCCTTCGCAAGAAAGTCAAACACGCATTTGTCCCTATATATTGGCTTGCATTATGTTTAGCACAATATTTATATTTCTTTTACCACTCCTTACCTATATATTTGTCTTCTAAATGTGATAAGAGTATTGCGGTAATTTCATTAAAATCATTTCCATTCTTTCTTAGTTATCAAACTATCATTTTCTTTCTTTTTCCTCATCAATCAACCAAACCAAACACGATGGAAGGTAAACATTATCCTTTCCATTATTTTTCCTCTTTAGTCCACCCAATTAGACTGTACACCTTAATCTATCTGACAATGGAATTAAGACTAAACTAAGTTTAGTCCTTTCATCTATATCACACAACTTCACATGTCGATGAACAATGAAAAATTATAG
Source organism: Cornus suecica (assembly GCA_963922005.1). Lineage (NCBI taxonomy): Eukaryota > Viridiplantae > Streptophyta > Magnoliopsida > Cornales > Cornaceae > Cornus > Cornus suecica. The sequence goes on along the minus strand of OY998242.1, from coordinate 17,474,511 downwards.
GGCAGAAGGTGATCACAGAAAAACACGAGCACAAGAACACCTATGAGAATAACAATGCAATAATCCAGATAAGTAACCACCTCAAATCCCCATGGAAAAAAAGTCATAATAATATTCTAAATGTAACATTTTCATTAACAATCAGGTCCTCGTGACGGAGTTCCATGAGAAAGACACTGGCCAAAAGGTGCTTTCAAGGTAGAAATCCAACACTGACGTAATAAAATTAGTGTGTCAAAAATCAGTATTATCCACCATATGATCTCATCTTATTACTTGTCCAAAAAAAAAGATCTCATCTTATTCCTTGGAAGAAAAAGAAAAGGCATTCTATTATATTGCCTTCAATCAGAAATTTTGTAGAAAATCAATCCATTGCAAACTACAGGGAAAAAGCCAATCCAGTCACTACCACTATATATAAATATGTTCACGTGCCTTGAGATTGAAGCTCTGCGTTTCACCTACTTATTTAATTTCTGTGAGCCTGCCAATTATTGCTGGTCCATTTCCACCTCAACATTAACTGGGCCAGATCCAATAACAGCTCCATCCCCAGAAAACATGTTTTTTTCATCAAAATCACCATGACATATAAATTTGGAACAGACTAAGCTACTTATATCACGGATATTAGTAACAAACTAATTAGTAGTTGCTAAAGAACACTGGACCATATCTGACAATATTTCTGAACAACAGAAGACATTACTTTCAAATACATGAGAATTGAGAAACATTTTATCTGAATCCATAATAGTTATTTCCATATTTTACCAAGCTCCTGAGCAGGAGGATATTGTAACAACATAGAAGAGGCAAAATAATATCTTTTTTTTTTTGATAAGTAAGTAATTTATAAATAAGAAACGCATTCAAAAGGGGAATGCATCCCATATACAACGACCCCTATGGGCCAAGAGAACCCATAAACTCAATTTTCTTGTCTATAGAACTACAATTGTGCCATTCCACCCAACTAAATAGACAAAATAAAAACATGTTTTAACACCCTCGCAGGGGACTCAACACCCTCAAAGCAACGCCTACTGCGTTCCATCCATATAATCCACCAAAGGCAAAGAGGAGCCACCCTCCAAAAAGGACGTGCATGCGAGCCAATCGACACACTCCTCCAAGAAAGCAAAACATCCCAAACCGAGGCAGACATCACCCAATAAACTCCAAACAAGCATAACAAAAAACACTAACAGTCATAGGCAAACGGACAGTGCAAAAGGAGATGATCTATGGATTCCCCATCCTGTTTGCACAAAAAACATCGATTGACCAAAAACATGTCCCGCCGTCGCAACCTATCCAGGGTGAGAATCCGATCCCATGCCGCCAACCATGTGAAGAAAGCAACCTTAGGAGGGGCCTTCGAACGCCAAACCGCCTTCCAAGGAAAAGGGTCATCATTCGTCCTCGGCAAGAGACAATGAAAAAAGGAAGAGATTGAAAAAAGTCGTGAAATAGTCGTCTTCCAAATCAATGAGTCCGGTCCACCACCTATAGTCAATGAGTATAAAAGCTCCAGAAACACAGAGACCTCCTCCAACTCCTAGTCCTGAAGGCGCCGCACAAAACTGACATCCCACACTAACGTCCCGGTATCAAGATGATAACAGTCGGCTACTGAAGCATGACGGTCCCGAGCGATCCTATAGAGTTGAGGGAACGAGGACTCCAAAAAGCCCGCACCACACCACCAATCCGACCAAAAACGAATACAATGGCCATCCCCAACTCTAACGCTGGTAAAAGAAACAAAAGAGTCCCATCCCTGTCGGATATCCTTCCACACCCCCACACTGCGCCGACCCCTAACCTCCTCAGAACACTAATCGCCTCTAGTCTCACCATGATGACAAGCAATCACCCTCCTCCACAAACGGTCCCTTTCCGTCCCGAAGCGCCACAGTCACTTTCCCAACAGAGCCTTGTTGAAAGGCAACACACGACGGATACCCAAACCTCCGTCCTGAAAGGGCCGACAAATTGTATCCCACCAAACCAAAGGGATAGAGTAACCCTCCCTACAACCACCCCATAAAAACTGTCGTTGAATCCTCTCAATCCATTGAGCCACACCGTTGGGAATCTGATAAATTGACAATGCATACGTAGGTAAATTGGATAGCATGCTCTTCACCAAAGTAAGTCTCCCCCCCTTAGAAATATATTGTCGTTTCCAACCTGCAAAGATGTCTTTCCACCCGGTCCACCACCGAGACCCAACATGCATGTCGCTGCCCTGAGGATCCCAATGGCAAACCCAAATACACCGTAGGAAGCTGATCCGCTCTGCACCCCAACGCTGAAGCCAAAGCTGACACATTGTCCACCTCACCCACCGGGAACAAAGAACATTTGCAAGTATTAATCTTCAGACCAGAGACCGCCTGAAAACATATCAATATACATCGAAGATACCACAATTGCATCACATCCCCGTCACAAAATACTAAAGCATCATCGGCAAATAATAAATGTGAGACATCCTCAACCTGAGGTGCGACATCACCCACCCTGAATCCGCGTAATAGTCCCAGTGGCTCTAGTCGTCATCTGGCTAAAAGCCTCCATCACTACAAGAAAAAGGAGTGGAGATAAAGGATCACCCTGCCTCAAACCACGAGAACTCCTAAAAAACCCGGATGGTGACCCATTCACAATCACAGAAAAGCGAACCGAAGAGATATAAAAACGAATCCATCTATGCCATCTCACCCCAAAACCCAATCTCTCCAACATATATAAAAGAAAACCCCAATGCACATGGTCATACGCCTTTTCCACATCCAGCTTCACCAAAATCCCCGGGATACCACTTTGCAACCTAGCATCCACCATCTCAATAGCAATAATGGTAGAATCCAGAATCTAGCGACCCCCAATAAAAGCATTCCGAGAATCAGATATGACACCATCCAGAACACCGCGCATCCTAGATGCAAGAACTTTCCCAATCAACTTGTACACACACCCAACAAGGCTAATCGGTCGGATATCCTTAATGTCCTTCATCTCCCCTTTTTTTGGGAGAAGAGAGATAAAAGTGGCATTAAGAGATTTCACAAAACAACCATCCTCGTGGAAAGTACAAAAAGTGGCCATCACCTCCTCCCGCACAACAGGCCAACACTGAAAAAGGAAACGCATTAAGAAACCATCAGGACCAGGGGCTCTGTCACCATTGTATTGCTTCAATGCCTTCAGAACCTCTTCTTCTGAGAAAGGAATCTCCAACTTGTCACGATCCCCCTCATCAATAGCATCAAAAACAAGTCCATCCAGATTCGGCCTCCAACTCTTGCTTTCGGTAAACAACCTCTGATAATACGGAGGAATCCCCGCACGAATCTCCTCCTCAATTGCGCACAAAGAACCCTCCACAGTTAAACTCCCAATAAATTTCTTCCTCCTCCGTGCATTTGTCGAGCGGTGGAAGAACTTGGTATTCCGATCCCCTTCCTGTAACCAAAATAGCCCGAGATTTCTGTCTCCACAAGATCTCCTCTTGAATTGCAATATCAGACAAACACTGTGCCCTCTTCAATCGCATGCTCTCATCCACCCTCCACTCAAGTCAGCTCTATCAATATCATCAATCTCTGCCAGAAGCACATTCCTACGCCACACAATGTTACCAAAAACCTCTTTATTCCATGTAATGAGAGATGAGTTCAAACATCGCAATTTTGAAGCTAACACATAACTCGGAGAACCTGAGCCAACCGGGCAAGCCCACCATTCCGCCATCCGCTGCTGAAAATCCCCTGCCCTGAGCCACATATTCTCGAACCTGAAAGGAGATTTTCATGGAGAAATACCCCCACAATCCAGAAAGATAGGAACATGATCAGAAGTAAATCTGGTAGCAATAGTCTGAATAACACCCGGAAAATGCTCCTCTCAATCACCGGATACCAAAAACCTATCAATACGTGAATAAGTCGGTGTCGCCCTGCCACTGGACCACGTAAAAGACGCCCCACTGAGAGGTAAATCATGCAACGACTGTCTGTCAATGAACTCTGAAAAATCAGCCATCGCCTTGGTCCATCGTCCCCCTGTAGATCTCTCATTAGGCGTCCGGACCACCACACACTAAGGTAACTCCCACACATGTCTGGCCTCACTGAGCTCCTCCCACAACACCGACCTCCCCCCCATCATCCCCAGGCCCATAAACACCTGAGAACACCCAGCCAAAACCATCCTCCACCATTGAAAAAGAGCATGAGATCGAGAAGCGGCCTATACGCGTATCCCGTAAAGAGACCCATCTCCTGTCCCATAACACAATCACACCTCCCGAAGCTCCACTAGAAGCTATGAACGCCTATTCCACAAACCGATTACCCCACAAGCTTCGAATCACGCTATCATTCACCGCTTCCAACTTTGTCTCCTATAAACAAACAACATGTGCATTCCACTTCCCAAGAGCCAATCTAACTATTTTCCTCTTTTCCGGGCAATTTATATCCCGTACATTCCATGACACTAATCGTAGCAACATGAGAAACAATCTAAACCTCCTCGCCCCTTCGTCTTCCCCCACCCCTTTCCCTTTCGGTACCCTTGGATCCACTCCCATACCCATCATAATTCACCGTACACACCAAATTACGCAACTCTCTCTCACCCTTCCAATATGAAGGAGATCTATGAACCACCATTGCCTTATCCTTGTTATTCTTCTCTTCCACCGAATCCTTTACCAAATCCAAAATAAGCTCCTCTCCTTTCTTTTTGTGGATTCCAAACTTGACCCATATCAATGAAGCAATGTTCACAACGTTCTCTTTAACCCAATTTTCCGAATTCAATTCCGAACAATCAATTGCAACGGGTAACACATTTTCCAGCACTTCCATATTTTCCAACTCCTTGCAATGTTTCGACCCGCAACCCTCCGAAACTACCGATAATACACCAGAAGCATCATCACCACTAACCTCCCTATCCTTCATCACCACAGACCTCTCATTACTGCCAGAAACAACACCTTCATTACCTGTTGAATAACCCATTTCACTGCCAGACTCAAACTCCCCAAATGAAGACATATCAGACGTGAGATTGGACCCATTACCCATTGACCCTGACACAACATCATTGGTCAGACATTCCACTCCTCCTTTATCAACCCCAGGATTACTATAAAACCCAGAGCACACATTGATACCACACCCCTGCTTTGCCGACAAAAGCAAAGGGCCAACGGACCTTCTCTTCCCTTTCTCTTACCCACTTCTCAGCATGGAACCAGGCCTCAGACCATCGAAAACAAAACGTCGCGCCATAGGAACCCTTCACGACACGCCCCTGACAACGACCTCCTTTCCTCGTTGCCACGAAACAACATCCAAACCTTCGTCAACCCCATTCGCCCTTACAACTGCAACATCCTTCGACGACCCACCATCCATAGCAATTGGAATCAAATTCTCTTACAACTGCAACATCCTTCGACGACCCACCATCCATAGCAACTGGAATCAAATTCCGATCCAAACCCTCGCCATCGCGAGTCGATTCTGACATAAAACGGTTCGGATCCAGGTCAGGCTCCATACCCGGATCCACATCACTTGGATCCCATCCGGGTTGACCCATCACCATACCCTCCACACCCGAATCACCCAACCCATAACCTGACCCAGTAGGATGGACTTTGACCTTAAATTTCTCAGCCCTATTGCATACAGGCCTGTTATTATAATAGACAAGGCCTGCACCACCAGGCCCATCAAACTCACCAAGCCCACCATTACCGTGGCCCGTCATTTTTCCCACAGGCCCAATACCTTTCTTAGCAAAACGTGGCCCACCCCTCATAGCCCAATGCCCAACCCTACTTGCGCCGCATATAGCATTCCTTTCAATGTTTTCGAAATTTGAAAAAGGTTGTACCCGTCGTGGGTCCCCCCACCATCCAGCATCACCACGTGCCACTCCACCACCTCCCATCACACGCTCCTTCATCATACCCCTACTCCTGTGAGAAACACGCGCATCCTCCTCCACCATACGTCTCCTATCTCTATTACCAGTCATCCCCTTCCTCTCCCAAAACCTAGAAACCTGTTTCGCCACCGGAGAAGATGATCGCATAGAAGGTTGAGCATACCTTTGATCGGACGCTACCCACTGGTGAATATCCAACCCTTCTCTCCATCCAATCGACTGTAATGCCAACCACTCCTTCCTCCGAAATACCAGAGTTCTGAAACCCCCTTCAAGACATTGAGTCGTCGCCACCACCACCGACGGATTATCATCCACCACTGAAACACGAAAACATACGGCGTCATCATGAACAAAGATAAAGGGAGGACTGGATCTACCGACAACGATGATGATGGCCACTTTATCAGGTCGGCATGGATCCAACTTCTCCAAACCTCTATAACCACCACACAAGTCCCCCACTCTTTTGAATAATTGTAAACAACAGAGATGCAAGGGAACCCCTTAAGAAAGATCCGACGAACATCACTCCTTTGCCATGGCGCCACCGCCCCTACTCCGGAGGACCATGCATCCAACACCATTCGCCTATTTCCCCAGTCGCGTCGACCAGAGACCAACACCTTCATAGCCACCTCCTTAGATGGGAAACGAAAAAGGTAGTAACCATTGTTGAGCAGAGCAACCGAAAAACCCGACGCCACTTTCCACACCCTCATGGCCTATTCCTCCACCTTGTCTATATCTTCCACCTCTAAGTCCTCAAATCGCCCCACCAAACACGAGCGAAGAAACCCTTTTCGCCGGCAAATGGACTCCTCGTCAATGTAAAGCGACGGGCCCCTCGGCAAGCTCGCCTCCTTTACCTCGCCACCCCAAAAGAACGAAGGGAGAGCAAAGGCCTCCATGTAGGATCTCATTACACAGACCAATAACAAGAAAGAAAGCAAAAAGTGTATACAGAGGTCACCGGTAAGGCACTGGCGACCTCAAAAGAACCCTAAATTTCTCACCAAGCTCATAATTGGGAACCCTAAATTTTAGCAATAATAAAAACTTCTTCTCCTAGAGGATTAGCAGGAGGACTTGTTTTATTCTACTTGCAAGATTGCTCTCTTAGTATTATGACTAATGATTTTCAAATTTCTTGTGAGCTTTCTGGTATAGGAGCTAAGAGGCAAAATAATATCTGACTTGAGTTCATAGGGCTAAGAACCAAATCATATAGAGAAAGCAATATATTTTACTCCATATTTTGTACAGGTCCAGTTTAACTTACCTAGGAATTGATATCATGCCATCATACCACTTGAAGGGCTTTATTTTGTTCTCTTATGATGAAATATCATATCATTGCACCCAGAAACATTTGCTGTTAGGAAGTCCAAAATGCTGACATATTAAATTTTGGCAATCATTTGTGTGCAACTAAATTTACTCTAAATATCTCAAAGAGGGATTCAAAATGTGGAATAGAAAAAGGAGCCATTCTGTTTCCACCAGAAGTTTAAACTTGCTCTGAGTGAAAGTAATTTGATTTATTTATTTTTTGTGTCTACAGCATGTAGTATCTTACTTTCCATGGAAAGACGAGTAAAAGATGCATACGTGTCACAATTACAGAATTTAAAGCACATTCTGTAAAGAAGGAAAGTTTTGCAAAAAGAAAGATAAAATCATAAAACAAAAACAAAACAAACAAAACATAAAAAAATCTAACAAACAAACAGAAGTAAGTCTAAAATTGTAGCTGCAGTTCATGGAAATAAAGGGAGAGTAGTAGAGGTTATAAAATATAAAGCATCAGTTGTACCTGAAGAAGTTTTGCCTTCCCTATTGTTACTTTGTATTTCCAAACTCCCCATGAGGATTGATTTTGGCGAGTCCTCATGTCCTTGCTTATCACCTTCAGCAATAGGTTCGAACCATTCTACATCTGGAGTCACTGTGGGAATTTTGTTTAGCAACCGTGACTGTTCTGATGGTGTCTGAAGCAGACGTCTTCTCTCCATGTATTCAAAACGCGTAAAAGGCCAAGTAGGTTAAGGACTAAATGACTCTTTTATTGGAGATATATTACTACATACATGCTGAATAAAAACATGCACACACACGAAGAGGTGCAAGTGTGCAGGAGTGTAAATGCAGAGAGACAATGGTAAATGGACACTGATGAGTGTGACAACAAAGAAAAAGACCATGACCCATAAATCTTATAAAAGGGTAGACCACTAGCCCATACAAGGCACAGGTAACTGGCATTTGAACTGGTCAACTTAGTCTATATATTCAAAAGGTTTTATTGTGTATACGTTTCTGCACACTACTTTTTAAAAACCTAAATAAAATACTGCACTGGATTCAATGAACAGTTTGAGCTGGTTCAACAATGATTTCCTTTGATTAAGTAACATGTGTTGAAGCAGTTGATGTCCCTGTATAAATCATAGCCTCTTAGCACATGCCGATCCTCTGACTCTGAATTACATGAAGTATATCATAAAAGGATATTGATTTCTCCATCCTTTCTCATTTGCTTGATCAATGCGGTTTTGTAATAATGCAATTTCCCTGTCAATCCACTGACATTTTTTTCCACATAAAGAAAAGAGGAAAGCAGAATCAAACATCAGATACCCATCAGTTGACAATCTTTCATTGAATTGCATTATAATCAAGTAAATTATTAGCATATGGATTAGATGGCAATAAGTACAAAAGAGTTCATTTGTTAAAATCATAAAATGATCCAATTATAAGCATGTATGAAGACAACAGCCACACAAATAATTTGAAAGGAAAGGCTGCACTTCGATTCTGGTGTATAATGTTGAATAATTTCAAATTTGACACAATTAACCAATTGAAAATATGTAATTTAAGATCCCATGGGTCTAGCTTGATTATCTCTGAATCTGCATAAAAAGTATTTACAATGCATCACTATGTTCATCTTTGAGGGAAATAAGGGGGCTTCATCCATCATTTAAGAAGCTACAAAATACCCCTCTGATTGGAAGAATTTTTTTTGAAAAAGCTGATGTGTCAAATTAACCGGACATATACCAAGAATGCATACACGCACTGATACTTGTATTACAATTCTAATTTTTTTAACCAAAAAAAGAGGACAAAATATATATACTTGTTGTTACTTGTATGTAAAACTTAAGTCGGAATTCATACTTGCTTTGTTATATCCACATGCAGACTTTTGGCCTTCTCCTCAAACGCCACCTGCCAAAAAATATTTTTGATAACAGCTTGTAAACACCATTATTATAATCAATGTGGACCATACTGAAAATTGTCTGCAAGACCTGTTATTATTGAGTTAGAATCATTGCCTAATTGTATATAGGCTTGTTAGTAAACCTAACTGTAAAATGACCAGAAAATTTCATTTAGAAACAATTTTTTGGATAAGAAAGATATCATTAAAAGGCGCTCAAAGGGAGAGTGAGCCTAATACCACTACACAAACCCAGAACCTACAACCTCATCCAAACCAAAAAAGATAAGAGAATCTCTGAAAATTTACAGATACTCCCATTTACCCAAAATTTCGGTCTAAGAAGCCGAGTACAGAGATATTGACCACCCCTACAGGAGACTCCACCCCATTAAAATATCTCCTATTTGTTTCCCTCCATAAAACCCACCACAAGCAGAGGACAGCCCTCCTCGCATCCCTAGCTTGAGGCCCTCCCGAACATCCATTTCAATCTTTGAGAGAGCTCTTTGAACTCCGTCATAATCCCCTTAGCACCAATAATAGCACAAGACATGTCCCATCCAGCCCTACCAAAGGGAAATGAACGACAAAATGATTCACCGAGTCCTCATCTACATACACGACATCATTGGAGACTCTAGTAAAACTGACATAACTCTACTAAAAATTCTTACAAAAGAACTAATACCGCAACATGGCCCAAAAGAAGACACCATTGCAGCCAGGTCCAATAAATCCGAAAAAAAATGAAAATATCATTCTCTTAGAATTATAGAAAATATATATAATATAAAACTGAAAGCAAACTTAATATGCACTATATGGGTGCTATCACTCGTGTCCATCATAGAAATTTATCCTTTCAAGTCACCCCTCCAGGATTCAAGGAGTGACTCCTAGAGTTTTGTTCTGCCTTTTCTTCTTTCCTATTTTCCTGATTTTTCACAATTTCACTCATTTAAAACCCGAGAAACTGGATTGGTTATTAGTTTCTAGGGTTAACTTCATTTACACCCCCTGAGGTTTGACAATCTTCAATCACACCCCTTATTTTTAAAAGCTAACATCACTTACAACCCCTAATTCATGACATTACCTTAAAATTTTAATTTAATACCTAAATTACCCTTTATCAATTAGACCCCTCAAAATCCCCACAAACTCTATACCCAAACACCCAACTCATCTCCCTCAACCCCGTCCTCCTAACCCTAACCCTAGTTTTCACCCACCCACCGCCGCCGCCTGTAGCACCACCACCACCACCACCACCACCACCACCACTTGGCCCAACATCCAACAACCAGACGTTAATGCTAAGACAACATACCAAAATGGGGCAAAACAGATCTGATATAAAGTTCAAGCCCTAAACACGAACCAAAGAACTCCCAATTCATACCCTTCTCAATTTTCGATCAGAAATCTCAATCTTCGATCAAAAATCTCCCAATTCGTCACCACATCAAACCTTCATCATTACTGCAAATGAATCTGGTTCATAGTCCTTCGTATTTGATAGATTTCCTTGTGACCAAATCAATTTCTTGAACAATTGGGTTATATATATCTGTGTGTGTGTGTGAAGATGGGGGAGGGGGGAATGCTATATATATGTGTGTGTGTGTGTGTGTGTGCGTGCGTGCAGAGGTTGGTGTGGGGGTTTGGGGGGTTGGCTGGATCGCGGTGGTGGGTGGTGGCGGCGGCGGCAGGTGGTGGTGGTGGTGATGGGGTGGGGTGTGTGTTTGGATATAGGGTTAATATATGTTTAGATATAGGATTATTTATATTCTAGGATTAAATTGATTTAGGAGTGTTTGGTTTAGGGGTGTTTTAGACATTTCATATCATGAGGGGGTGTGATTGAAGATTTGCAAACCTGAGGGGGTGTGATTGAAGTTAAAGCAAACCTTAGGAGGTGTAAATGAAGTTAACCCTAGTTTCTATTATCCTTTAAAGTTTCCAATTTGCATGCTTAACCTTTTTCTTCTTTCATTATAGAATTGTAGGACCCTAATCCCTTAGTTGCAATTCAAAACAAATTAACAATAATCATAAAAAAACCAAAAGTTTGCCTTTCCCATGCCTCATTAGAACCCGAAAATAGATCATTTATTATCCCCATAAAAACCCTAAATTTCATTTCTATACCACCTCTTCAGTCACCAAAAACTTGATATTATCAGTACAAACCCCTCATAACTCAAAAGATCCCCTCAAAACTCACAAATTCTGGCATTCCGAATTTACTCACTTGTCCAACATCACTGAATCGTTGAAGTACACAAAGCCTTATTGTATAACACACATCTTTTTAAAATAAAACTCAAATTCAGAAGAATAATTTTTAAAACTTGGACTAGATTGACATAGAGCAGTGTGGTTCACATACATCACAGTTTGAAATATTTATTACCCCTGGGGAAACCGCTGTCACTGGAACCAATTCTCTCATTTCGCCCACCCTACCTAGCCACGAGTTCGGGACACATTTGGCGAGTGGCTTCAGTTGGGGTCATGAAAGGGGAACAACCCTCCAAAACACTGCCTCGCGCCATCCCCGACTAAACGTTGTCTACAAGAATATTACTATCCTATTCATCAAAGCTAAAACTGAACGAAGTATCAAATTAGAAAGGGAGTCATTGGTGGCAGAGCTATTTCAAATGTTTCCCAAATTACACCTTCAGGAACATATAGGATATCTGTGAGATCGTGAAGCAGCATTTCACATGGTGTATAAGTTCAATGTTCCAACTAAGGGCAGTTCAAAAATTGGTCAAAACCAAAACAGTATTTTCAGATCTTCTCAAATAATCTGGCAGATATACAAATAATTTGTGTTTGAAAATATGATAATAAACATCATTTCTCATCCCTTAAAAGATAGACGCTAGCGCTGCGAGGCGAGGAAGCAACTTGTCTGGTAATTTGGCGCGCAGTCATTTCCGTTATCAGAAAGAAATGATGCCCCAGCTCAACTCGAGACCAAGACTCCTTACAGATTGCACCAATGGCAGCACTTAGACGCCATAGATTTGATTAGAAGTCAGCCCAGCCATTTAGTGATTGGGATAAAGAGCATAAACTTAGACGCCAGAGATTGACTAATTTTTCAATTTCCTTTAAAAAAGAGCAAACAGCTATGTAAAAGAGAACTTACGAATTTGGGCCTTTGTAACAAGCCGCTTTTCACCTTCTCTCTCAAAGCTTCGCATTCTTCCTGCAAACAAGAAGCCACAAAAGAAAATAAATGTTGGAATTGAAATAGCAAAATATAAAAATTTCCCCAAAATCGTATTTATTAGAACTTCTTGACTTTTTTTTTTTGATAAGTAATTAGAACAACTTAACTAATGATGGATGGGACCAAATGTGTTACATTCAAGGCCCTTAAATTGCAAATTTTAGTTCTCTAGTTGCAATTACTTGGCTACATTAATGTTGTTCTGGCAGTTGTGAGTTTCAAGTCTTTGTCCACAATCTCAAATGAATCTAATGGATTTAGGCTTGTGATGCTGTTCCCATGATCTTTTAGCCAATTTCCAATGAAGATTCAAGGCGAACAAGGCAAGGAATCAGCTATATCTGTAGAGACAGACCGATGCAGAAGCCAGACCCATATAAGTGAAGCATGAATGGACTAGAGCATAGGCTAGGTGCGCTTGAGCGCATTGGTCATGGAAGCCATACTGCAGGGTTGCACTCCATCACAGTACCTGTGTGCTCTAGCGCACGACTCTACTGCTGAAAAGTGCGAATTTTAAAAGATAAGTTCTGACTTTCCTTCTTGTAATAGGACTCTAGGGAGCCCTAGATGGATTAGAGTACATATAGGGGATCTGGGGGTTGAGAGATGGCAATCAGAGAAGACCTAGAGGCTTCACAAGGAAGTAAAAATGGAGAACTTGAAGATTCAGCAGCAGAAAAGTCCAGGAGATGGGAGTCCTCATCATTGACGATGGTTTCGACCTTCAACATGAGCGGCTACAATCCTTCCTAAGGAATGGGTGGAGCCCTAGACAACTAATAATGTTTTAGTTGTGGATGATTTAGAGAAAAATCTGTAATTCCTTATTATGAATTTTGTAACTAGGAAGATCACAAATTAAATGGGAATTAATCTGAACAATTTAACAACGGAATCACCATATCCCTCGAGGTTCGACACCCGCAAAATAGCCCAATCTTTTTATTTTTATTTTTATAAGAGTATTAGTATTATAAAAGGCACTCAAGAGGGGAGTGCGTCCCAAAGAACAAAAAAAAGGTCGCCCTAAGCACCAAGCAAACCCAAGAAGACAAGCTTTTCCTCTATAGATGTACAAAATCTACCATCCACCCAATAAAACAAAAGAGAAATAAAAGAATCATTAAAAAAGCCTATCGGGGACTCAATCCCCTCAAAACACCGCTTGTTGCGTTCAAGCCAAATGACCCACCAAAGGCAAAGGGGCGCAACTCTCCAAAAAGATCGAGCTTGAAGCCCCGGAAAGCACTCCCACCAACCATCAAGAACATCACGCACCGAGGCCAACATCACCCATGAGATGCCAAACAACCTAAACAACAAGCACCAACAATCATACGCCACCGAGCATTGAAGGAGGAGATGGTCAACGGATTCCGCATCATTCTTACACATAAAACATCTATTGACCACAACGAAATTGCGGCGCTGCAGGTTATCCAATGTGAGAATTTTGCCCCAAGCCGCCGACCAAGTAAAAAAGGCGACGTTTAGAGGGGCACCCGAATGCAAGATCGCTTTCCAAGGGAAGGCCAAACAAGGCTGTGGAGAAGAAACCCTGAATAAAGATGACACCGAAAAACATCTACGAGGAGAGGGTCCCCACACCAACCGATCCGATCCGCCACCTGAAACAGACAGGCTATAGAGAGCCTCCAACAAACCGGAGACATCCTCCAGCTCTCAGCCCTGAAAATGCCTCACAAACTGAACATCCCAAACGATCTTACTGTTATCAAGCGGATAACAGTTAGCAACGCAGGGATGACGGTCGTGGGCAATACGAAAAAACATAAGGAAAGAAGAAGCTAAGGTGGAATCACCACACCAGAGGTTAGACCAAAAACTGACCGAGCTACCTGCACCTATGCAAAAACGAACGTGAGTAGTGAAAGAATCCCAACCACGGCGAATATCCTTCCACACCCCATAACTCTGCAAATCCATACAGGGCGCGAACACCAACCCCTATGATCCTCCCCCTAACGGCATAAAATCAGCTTTCTCCAAAGTTGGTCCCTCTCAATCCTGAATCTCCGGAGCCACTTTCCCAACAAAGCTTCCCCCCCCCCCCCCCCCCCCCCCCCCCCCTTGTAGAGGACGGTAGACCATCTCCCAAGAAAGAGCGCTTGCTATCACCACCCCACAAAAACTGCCTCTGAAGTCTCTCAATCCTGTGAGCTACACTGCAAGGGATCTGATAAATGAACTCCGTAAAATGAACTCCAGAATACACACCTCGGGAACTAAAGAATCTTTGGATATGTTACATTACAGCACAAATCAATTTGATGATTATGTTTATATTCTCTACTTAAGTACTAATATAATCACGACAATCTCTATCCCTAAAGGTTTATATATAATTGACACTTTCTACACAATTTTCCGACCTACTTTTGCAACACATAATGAAGTTCAGCATGCACTCAACTGAGGCAGTTAAGAACCTATAAGAATTTCCAGGAAATTCAGCACTGTAAACATTATTGATGCTAAGTTCTATAGAGACTGATATCAGCACTGCATTATAAGATTTTTTTGCTCCACTAATCCAATGAAAAAAGTTAGTTATAAGAATTGGTGGAGTAAGAGGTAGATGTGAAAAGAAGAAATCAATATATTTGGTGGGGATTAATATCGTAGAATACCTGTCACAAATACAGAGTAGGAAAGAACAGGAAAGAAAAAGAACTGTTTGGAACAATGTGATTACCTCAGAGAACTCATCATCTGACAGCATGAAAATGCGAATATCTATTGGCGTATTTGATATTTGAAGGAGAATCTCTGTATCGTTTTCATCACTAGAATTCTTCTTTATGCCTGGGTTGATACCAAAATACATACACACACAAAAAAAAGGAAAAAGAAAAGGCAGCATGTCAATTATTTGTGACAAAATAAATATTGTCAAACTAATAACAAATCAAGAAGCACAACAGAATAATAAACAAGCCACACAGAAAGAACACAAAGATTAGTATGGTTCAACACAAGTCATGTCTACATCCCCGGTGGAACTCTGACAAAAATTATCCTTATGCAAAAATCTGGAGATTACAAGTTTCATCGCCCAAATCATACCTCTTGCTCCCACTCCCTTTTCTCCAATTTTCAATGTCTATCAAATCCTAGACACCCTTATATACTGGGTTACAAGAGAATACTAGATAGGGCCTACGACCCACAAGTAAGAAACAGGTCAAAATCAAATTTTCAGGTCAACTGAGTCACACCAAAACAAAATTCAGACCACGACAACACAAACTAATATGTGGACACAAAAGCTTTTATTTCTGCACAGAAGAAGCTCATATCTGCAAAGGAACAAAGTAAACTTAATGATCCCAATATTTCGTCTAAGTCTGTTAAACACCCAACTACTCTACAAGCTTAAGCTATTGGAGAGGGTGCAACTTTATTTATTTATTTATTTAAAAAAAAAAAAATTAATGGTAAGAAACTCACACACCCACACATGAGCCCCATGGGGTTCGAACCCCTAACCTCCCCTTTGGGAAGAAAATGTGATACCATCAGGCTACAAGGCCTTTGGTAAAATATATTTAACCCCCACCCCAACTCCCTTCTTTTTATCAGTGCCTAGAATTCTAGTCCTTACCCCATCAAGATCCATTTTTTGTCCTAGAAAATCTAGCAACTCAAAATAATCTATAGATGGCACTCATATGAAACCATTACCCTTATAAGCAAGGCTACGTTTGGTACGCACGAATGGAATGGAATGCATGTGAAAATGGAATGAGAATGATACATTCTTATTCTATTGTTTGGTTGTAAATATGAAGCAAATGAGGAATGGAATGAGCTTGGAAGAAAATTTTCCAAAAATACCCCTCTTAGTGCTAAATATATAATTTTAACAAATTAATATTAATTTTTAATTTTTTTAAAAAAATGGTGAAAGGTAACGGGAAAAGTAGTGAGGGGCAATGTAGGTGGCGGTGGCAGCGGCGGCGGTAGGGGAGAGATGGCGGTGGTGATGGTGGTAATTTGTTTACTTGTAATGTGAAAGGGTTGTTTTAGTAACCAAACATGACACAAGTGTTGGAATGAATTCCTTTGCCAAAACTGCATTGTGTTCTATTCCTCATTGAACATCAGGTTCTAGATTATCAAATAACTACCAAAACCACAAACCAGGTCATATAGGACGTAACTTCTCAGTCAAAGATCCAACACACTTTTAAAAAATTGCAGCCTCTAAGAGCTTGAAGGCATTTTACCAGAACTGACTCCTAGACCACTTACTGGTGGAACATGTGTCAAGGTTTCACATTATATATGAATTTTTAATCTCAAGATAATTGCTACTAAAATTTAAGGAATGTATATAGTAATAATAGTTGTTTCCTAGAGGCATATATGACATAACAAATTTTAGTAGTTATATACACAAATAAATTTGAGTAACGACCACAATCACCATTGTGACAACTGCTAATCTCCATGAACAGGATCAAATCTTATTCGATGATATTTACATGAGGTTTATGTTGGCCTTAAACCCTACTGCTATATCCAAAAATATTTAAGCAAACTTGGCTAAGAAAATGTTATATCTAGACTCTTGCAGTTCAATAATCTTAATTAGAGCCAATGGTACCCTGGATTTTAGCGCAACTACAGAAAAAAGTAGGTCTTTCAAAATTTATCAAAAAGATCAGACAATTAGCATTACCAACCTGTGACTTGCGCCAACACATAAGAATTTCTCCGAGGATAATCATTCGGTTCTGATTTGACTCTCACAAAGCTTCCTGTTACCTGGCTTTCAAAGGTTTCAGGTTTCTTCATCAATTCCTGCACCAAGCTCCTCTTCAAGTAAACAAGCTTAATGTTTTCAGCAACAATGGCCGCAAAAAAGGTTTGTGCAAGTTTATACGTGACATCCTTCTTCTGAGGATTACTGTATATGCTTGACTTTCTCTGCCTTTTACTAGTCACTGAGACATTCTCATCCTTATCTTCTGAACTGTATACACACTCCTCCTCCTCCGAGTGCACCAGGTTCTCAGCTAAATGGGGCTCCACGAGGTCATGTATTCTATGCCGGTTCACTTTTTTTCTCCCTAAAACAAATTGTAGCCTTGCGTCGCATATAATCTTGTTCTTCTTCTCTGGTAGATAAAGCTTGTTTTCGTTGACATATCTAGTGATGATAGAAGTCACTTCATAATGTGATAATTTTTCACCAGTGTCTTTACCGATTGACGCAAGAAATTGCATGAGAGTTTTCGACCCCCAACCAATAAATTCTTTATCTGATTTTGCTTTTCTAATATTCAACTTCTGCCCCTTGGATCTCTTTCTTTCGCTCACTCGCTTTTGTTCATCCATGTCATTCGTATCATTACCCTCGGATATTGGTTGACTTTTTTCACTTGCATTAGAATCATCTGAATTGTAGACAAACTTACGGTTGTCACCCTTCTTCAACCGGGCATCTGCAGAATGGAGATGTTCCAATGTCAAGCGTTCTTTCTCCTTGATTATCTCATAATATTCCATAAACAGACCCTCAACAGTTTCTCGATCTTTGAAGTCTACCCTTTCCTGCAACACGCATCCAGTCATCAGACAATGTACGGAGGAAAAAGGGACGAAGTCACCTCCCCCTCTGCTCCAAAAGAGGAAAACAAAGAACAATGAGAAAGTAACTAGAAAGTCAGCGTAGAAATAAAGAATCCTCAGGAAGTCAATGAATGGAAAAGCAAAATACTGAAGGAAGACATGCACTACAAGCGTCCTATTTTCTTCACTTGTGCTTGGAGAATGCCAGTTCCTATTCTGTACTAGCATATAGAGGCTACAATATGATTTCTCTCTCTCTCTCTCTCTCTGTGTGCGCGCGCGCGGGTGCAAGCTTGTAAAAACATTTCCGACAAAATCATTCTTTCTTAGAGCAGACAATCAAATTTCAAATATAACAAAAACAATAATCAGAAAATCAGCTTCTTCTGAAAAAAAAATAATAAATTCAAGATTGTAATTAGCAAGCCTTGTTAAAAACTACCATACCCCGTCAGAGTCAACGTCCATGTTTTCCTCTACGAGTAACGCAAGCTTTAAACAGTTACTGCAGAAGCCTTTCTTGCCTCTAGCACGCCCAAATTCTGAACCTGTGATGCAGCGTTGGCACACAGCATTTGGGCAGCAAAAACATTGAAATTTTGCACTTTTGTGGCAACTCAAGCAAGTATGCCAATCTGAAACCAAAATGGTATCACTATAATACTATCAAATAAACAGCTAACAGAATGATTATTATTTTTTTTCTGACAAGTCCAACACAATTAAAACATGACTAGAGAAAGAAAGGAGATGACAAATTAAAGCACAAGAAGATATCTTTATTGAATTACATATAAAAGAAAAGGTTCATCGTAGATGGAGGAATGAATTGGTGAGAGACTGGACATACAAACGAAACATGGAATTAGTTGCAACTTAGGTTGTCTCGGCATGATGCACTAAGGCATATTTGACATGATTCTACATGATTGAAAAAAAGAAAATAAAAAAATAAAGTATAAGGAAGTCTGGTCACTCCTAAGGCAATCAAAACTAAAAAGATAGGGAAACCACAGCCCCTGTAACTGTCAATATTGATTTGTGCAAGCAACTTAACACAGCCTTTTCCCAACAGAATATTGGGTACTACAAACACAAGTATACATATAAAGGATCATTGTATATAAATTTTTGCGACTTACTGCAATTCCAGCGCTTTCCGGTCTCCAAAAACGATTCATTCTTCCCAACACATTCAGGATGGTAAGCTTTCAGACAATGCCTGTAGCCAGCAGATTTCATATTAGTTACAAACCATGTTGAGATATGACACATATTTCTTTTCTGCATATATTCAGAACAGACATGGAAAAAGAAAACCATGGATATTGCGAAAAAATATAAGAAACTTAAACAGTCTCACCAATTGCCCACCATAAATGAAAATATGCTACACTAAACTTGGTGCATGTAAAACCTATATGATCGTAATATTGGGAAGACCTAATAAATTCAATAGTTCACAGAGAATATACTACCAAATGAGAAAAACAGGACCCTGGAGATGAGAGCAATAGCAGGACAGAGCAACTCCACCTGCTTTCTGCTAAAAATTTTGGACTTGTATCCACTAACTGATTGGGCAGATTATAACCAAGAAATATTAACTTAACATTTCAAAATTACAAAAAAAAAAAAAAAAAGAAAGAAAGAACTTGCAATTCACTTTAATAATTTCTTTCTGTGTCATGATATTGTTTGGGTTTGCTTTTCATCAAAGGACCTGTTTTCAGCTCTGACCTTGAAATATGCTTTTTTTCCTATTTAATACTCAGATACCAAGCCCCCATCCCTCCCTCCCTCCCAAAACCACACACACACAAAAGAAACTGTTTGAAATATGTTATGTTTCACATCAAAAGATAACAAAAACTATGCATCATCACAAGAGGATTGCATGAGCACTCAAAAAATGGCTATAGTTACTGTTAACTACCCAACTGGTCTACAAGATTAAGCTGTTAGAGAGGGTGTAACTTAAATATTTATATCCTTCAACACGCCCCCTCACGTTTGGCTTTCTTTTGGTCCAACACGTGAAACAATAATTTTTAACATGGGTGACGGTGAGGTTTGAACACAAGACCTTTGACTCTGATACCTTGTTAACTACCCAACTACTCGAAGTGCATGTTTCGTATGCAAGAATGGAATGAAATGGAATGCACATTCATTATATTCCTTTGTTTGGTACCATATATTGAATGAGAATGATCATTCCTTGAGAATAAAAATTCATTCCTTGGAATGAAATTTCATTTCATTACTAAACTTATAGAATGGTCATTCCATTCATTTAATAATACTTTTAAAACGTAAAAGGTCTCAAACAACCCTCTTAGATTTTAAGTAAACAAACCACCACCGCCGCCGCCGCCATCTCTCCACCACCACCACCGCCACCGTCATTGCTCATCAACACTATTCATGTTATCTTTCACCATTTTTTGTAAAAAATATTAAAAAATAATACTACTTTGTTAAAATTATATATTTATCGTTAAAAGGGGTATTTGTGAAAAAACAAATTCAAAGTCATTCCATTCCTAATGTTCTTTATATTTACAACCAAACAATAGAATGAGAATGATTATTCCATTCCAACTTGCATTCCATTCCATTCAAGCGTACCAAACATAGCATAAAAATTTAAGCTGTTAGAGAGGATGTAACTTAAATATTTATATCCTTCAACAGTTATCAACACGTAAAAGATGCAAAAATTGTCATTCCTTCCGTAAGGATGCATGCAGAGCAAAAGCAAACAGAAAGATTGAAAGGATGACAAAATAAGAGACAAACACAAACATGGGGAGAAGTTGTATTTGCCTGGGGTGCCACAAGAAAATTACACTGCACTATCATTCAAGAGGCCTTAAGAAGCATATTAGGAGTGGGCAACCAATATTATGATAGCGTCAGATATTTAGATGTTTGCTTAAGTTGTTGCAGTAATCTATAACTCAGCTGTTGGGGCAAGTTGATAAGTATACAGGAGACAGAATTGTAATTCTGAAAGCGGCAAAATTTGTTACTAGAATGCTCCTTTAGTTCTCTTTTTGTATTTTAAATTTACTGAAAAAGGGAGCACGACTCAAGAAGAAGGTGGAAGTGAGCAGAGTGGTTCGAAATGGAAATAGTTTTTGCAAAACAACTATAATTGCTAACTTACAAGTATTGTTTACTCCAACCAACGGGCAAATAACCAATAAATCACATAAGGGGAAGTGACTCTGCTCAGAACTCCCATGCCACAAACAAAGGATAAGCACATGCATCATCCTATGGGGAGGAGCAATTTGCTCTTAAACAGATGTAATAATGGCCTCCAACCGCCAACTGTTGCCCAAACTCTACGGAAAATACCATGTAGCACAAGGTGGGAAATGCTTTGACGCGTTAAAATAAAAAGAGTCTAAAGCTATATGCCTCAGCATGCAATCCATAAGTTTTTTATGCTTATTTACATCAACATCCAAAACTTATGCATCACAAGGATTCCAAACGCCTTACCTCTCACTTGATTCTTTCTGGGTTATTCTTCTTTCCCATGCATGCCCATACTTTAGGCTCCTTCCACCCTCATACTTCATACAAAGGTATATACTCTCACTTTTTCAGATGATGTTCTTGCAAAACCAATTATGTGTCGGAACCTTCTCTCAGCTCACATCGGAGAGGTCAGAAATTCGACCCCCAGAGGGTCACTCAAGTAATTTTACTGGTTAACAACCCCATGCATGTAAGATGGGTATCTAAGGGCGCAATAAAATAATTGGCACCACCCCTCAGCTGAAAAAATAAATATACATTTGCCTGGAAATCTAATAAAGAACCCTTTTATCTAATTTTTATGTAATTCCAAAAAATAAAGTCCATAACCTTTCAAAAAAATAAAAAATAAAATGAAGTCCATAATTACATAGGGTCAATAAAGATCGTTCAACAAGAGTATCATGTATCTATGTTCACGCCTCAGTCGTTGTCACATCATGCATGCATCACTATACAGTTTCCCCCAAACACTTTATCATACATCTAGGTTCACAGTTCTCACATCATCACATCAGTCCAACTACAATATTTCCCAACAAATACTGATATATATTATATATATACACACATATATCAGCAAAGACTCATAAGTATCAGAAATGGACGATCGTTAGAAACAGAGAGAAAAAATAAACATAAAACTAAAATCACTGCATAGGAAGAGAAACAGGTCTATATATGTGGTGTGTGTGTGGTGTAAGGCAGACACTATATTCTCAACAACCCAGATAACAAATAAGACCACTATACCCTTCATTCCATGAAACACAACACTACCCAAAACAACATTTTCTTCAGAAAAAATAAAAATAAAAAACCAAAAACAAATTAAAAAAAAAAATGCCTCTCTTCATCAAAAACACAAACAAAAAAAGAAGAAAAAAACATGGATGCCCAAATCAGTGTCCCCATTCCTGCATGCAAGCAAAGAACTAGAAAAAAAAATGTTGAAGAAAAGACTCACTTATAGTCACAAACAATAAGAAATCCACCATCTTTGCACACAAAGCACCAATCCTCTGCGATTTCTTCCTTCTTTGGACCCTTTTTCGTTCTCTTCATCTTTCAGGACTAAAACCACACCCAAAACCCAAATAACACAATCAAGAACAATTCAGAAAAAACCCATAAAAACTCTCACTCACTCTCACACATACACACTCTCTGTGTGTGTTGAAGAACAATGAATGATCAACTGGGCATGGCCTTATATGGAGTGCCCAATACCTGTTTGAGAAAAAACCAAAATGAGAGCATTGAAGTTCGAGAAGCAGAGCGATTAAATTATAGACCCATTTGAGAAAAGTGAGGCAAAACACTGCCTCGGGCCTCTACAAAGGACGATTTTGCTGTAGTGAGTAGTTTAGGTTTACATGAGAGAGAGACAGAGACCAAAAGCTATTAAAAGTGTCTTTTAAACATCTTTAAAACCATTAATCTCGGATTTTAGGAATAAATTTCCAAGCCCACCCACATTATCACAATGAATAAAGAAAAACTCAAAAAAAATAAATAAATATATATATATATATAGCTATGTGAATAGGGTTTTGATATTCTTTAATCAGGATTTTGGGGGACTTTTTAGTAGCAACATTAATATGTTTATTTAAGTAAGATTAATATTGCATATTTATTTTCTTAAATTTATTAGTATTTATTATTGAAGTTTTAATAATAAATGTTTCACCTAAAGGTAATATGCTGAATTATCTAATTTCAGATAGGAGACACAAATCAAATTTGTAAAGAAATAAATGATTTCGTGGTACTTTTCTAATAAAAATTTAATTAATTTTTCCATTACTGAATGCTAGGTGTAGGCGTGACAACCCTTTTTTATCCATATATATGGTAAATTTAATGAGTTGAATATTAATCAACCAATTTAGATACCTAGGATCCATAATACAAAATG
This sequence comes from Cornus suecica, assembly GCA_963922005.1. Taxonomy (NCBI): domain Eukaryota; kingdom Viridiplantae; phylum Streptophyta; class Magnoliopsida; order Cornales; family Cornaceae; genus Cornus; species Cornus suecica. The sequence continues at coordinate 17,450,973 of OY998242.1, read as the reverse complement.
ATGGGAAATACATATAGGAAATAATTAGTTAGCAATGGGTTTAAATTGGACCAAATGGATGCATGGAATATGAAGTGAATGAAATATGTCTATGAACATTAATGATCTTTAAGGAGCCGCTGCAAAGAAGTGGTTGTTTGGTTAAATATTGGAGCAAACACATAAATTTGAAAGTAATTTTAAATTTATTTTTTTTTATTTAACCATTATTCATTTGTGGGCCACCATATTTTGCTTCAACAACTTCAATAATTTTGAGAATTTTTGTTTTTGCTCCCACACAAATGACAAACCCTCATCACCCACCCACGTCACGTGACTCCAAATGTAGCTTTAATCCCAAACTATTTCATTATAAAAAGGAGATTAAATTTTAGTATTAAAAAATATATTAACAAATTTTAGTTATATATATTTTTTAAAAATATTAAAAAACTAACAAATTTCAGTATTTTAAAAATATACATTTTATTTAAAAATATTTTTTTGATATTAAATTTCATAAAGGTAATTTCCACGGAGTGAATAATGTTAATTTTTTTGTGACTTTTAACAAAATATTTTTCATATTTATTTTGAAATTTTATCACCAAATACTATTAGAATCGCAAATATATAAATATAGACAATAAGTATTTATTTTTACAAATTATACAACAAGTAGATAATTATTTTTTAAAATGTGGTTAAAATATTTCAATTACAAATGGAATAAGATATTACATCTTAAAATATAATATGATAACCAATTGAGAGACCTTGTGCAATACAATTTTATATTTTTATCCAATATTATAGTTTAGAAAAAATAATAATTTATTTACAATATCCATTTTTTAAAAAATTTGTAGAACTTATTAAAATTTTCTATTCAATGTATTAACCTAAAAAAAGAATCTCAGATTATTTAAAGTCACCAAACATGTTTTGTTTCCAATTTTTGTGGAATCAGCAGTTCTACTAAACATGTTTTGCTTGCTTCAACTTTCATTTTTCTCAAATTAGAATCATCAGCACTAAACATGCTTCTGCTTCAGAAAAAACTTGCAACACGTGCTTTGATATGCTTCGCTTTTCTTTTGTTTGGAAGTAGGAAGCGGAATCAGTTCCCAAACAGGCACTAAGGTTCCCGATATATAATAATTAGTAGAATCAAAGTTTTTTTTTTTTCTATGTAAGCAATTTAAAAATTATTAAATTTGAATTAATAAAAATAAATTAATTTTTTTTTAATTGTAATCCTTTTAATTATCAAACAAATTTTTTTGTATAATTTATTTATTATTTGTTACTAATTTTTCATTTACTGAAAGAAATCAAATAATAAGATTTAAAATAATTAATAAATATGACTGGGCTTTTTAAAAAAATCAATAAATGGAGTACGCCGATAAAACACAATTTACGAGAACGTAAGACAACAAATATTAACATTTATTCTCAATGTCACACTTACAAAAAAAATTTGTATAATTTTTTTTATTTAATTTTATTTATTTATTTATTATTGGTTACTAATTTTTCATTTACTGAAAGAAATCAAATAATAAGATTTGAAATAATTAATAAATATGAATGAGCTTTTAAAAAAAATCAATAAATGGAGTATGTCGATAAAACAGAATTTACGAGAACAGAAGACTAACAAATATTAACATTTATTATGAATGTCACACTTTCGTGTAATGTTCGAAGATTGGGTGGACTGATACTCCTCATTTCAATCAACGTGGATACGTTCGTGTGTGTTTAGCTGGTTAACGCTTGTGCGACACGTGTTGCCCTAATAATGTGCATTGTATAGATACTCCAATCTCATTGTTAAATTCTACTTCTTATTTATTATAGTATTTACATTTTATTCTTCATATTTTTTTATTTCAAATGTATCACTCCCTTTTATAATCATCTACCTAAATTGTAGATGATTATAATAATAATAATATTTAGAACCACCAGAAAAACACATCTCTTTTTTAGAAGCTTACAACCAATTCCAATGTTTCTAAAATGCTTTATTCCTTTTGAAAAAAACTCATTGTACACATATGAAAAAATCTAAAAACCAAACTTATGCACGAATTGTCTTTTGTAATATAAATTAATATTACAAAATATAACTTTCATCCGTTGTTATTCCCCGTAAGGCGGACCAACCACTTGAGAAAACCAAGTCTAAAAATCTAGGACTACTAAAATTATGATGTGTGAATGTTTGTGCTTGTGCTTTATGCATGTGCTTTCATTAAATCACAAGTAATCTTTTTGATGTAGAGTGTTGGGAATCAAAAAGGAAGTATGTTTCGTGAATGCTATGCTAAGATTTTTGTAAATTAATGTGTAGTATCTAGTATCTACATATCCAAAAGTACCAAAAAATAATTTTAAAAATTATATTTTGCATACAAAATATTTGTCGAAAGTTATAGTATAGCATTAAGTTATGTTCATATATGAGACATCACAAGTCTTTTTTGTAACTTAAATATGCCTTCCGGACCTCTCATGCCGTTTGCGCTTATCTTAGACACAAATTTGCTGCAATGTATTATAAATTCATATATTCATATATATATATATATATATATATTGGATGCAACATCTTTTACACTAATTATTTTGAAACTCTGAAGGATAAATATGAGTCATGACATTTGAAATTATAACATGTGACAATCAACAATTAAGATATACACTTAAGGGATAGTAACTATTTCTTTCAAATAAATACAATAGAACCATTAATTTTGATAGGTATAAAACTTTGAAAATGCAAAATCAAATAGTTGAAGAGGGTCATTTTCCTTTGGTACTGTTGAATCAATACACAAGTTACAACGCCATTGACCATTCAGGCTTTAATATCATAGAGTATCACCATCTTGATTTTGATGATGAAAATTGGATTCCGGGGACAAGCATATATGGCTTAACAGAAGCAAGGACTGCCATTTTGACCCTTTCAGCCTTCACACACTACTTATGATTACCCTCTCTCTCTTCTCTTTCTCTCTCTTACATGCACTGGTTAGCTCTGCCACACTCACCATTATATCAACACGTTATACACTAAAGATTATTGAATCACGTGACATAATCCAATAAGAGAATATAAAATTACCTGCAATGCCTGTAAAATTCACTATAAAATTACTAGTTCTTACTGCAATGCCTTCCCTAATTTAGTTTTTTTTTTTTTTCATGTATTTTTCTTTTTCGTAAGTTAATAAAAATTTCATGTATTTTTGTGTATATATTGCTGATAATATTACAATAATGACCTCCTGATAAACCTGTATAAAATTGATGCACCTTTACTCATCCGCCCCCATATCACCTGGTGTTGCAGACTACCAAATAGTTTTAAGCCTAGCAGATAAAACTGTCCAATGAATCCAAGTTAAAAACTATAATACCATTGAACATATAAAACTATACATTTTACATCCATTATGTGAATGCATTTTTCACTTTCTTCAAAGGAAGAAAGAGACCGAGCCAGTCAGAACATGCCATGTCACCAAAAACTTTAAAGAACCTAATATACTTGGTGACATGGCATGTGCTTGAATCCGAGACATTACCAGGTACCATACATAAAAATAACTTCAAGTGATTTCAGATTCAATTGCCAAACATCATGAAATGTAAAACTTACAGCAGAAAGCAGCTGCCAATATTCAAAAGCAAACCATGATATCTCATGACATTTATTTCTTTGAGAAGCACCTAAATGACACAGGCATTTAGAACACAATTAACTAAAGCCGTAAAAACATCAGAGGTTCCATACATCGAACTATAGGACTTTTCCCGCTACCAGACTAAATTTGATAAACAAGTAGCATTGCGGTAACTGTAACCGTCTTATTTAAAGAATAAGTGCCCATTTCTTTCAAAAAGAATTCAAAACTAGCACCAATGATCATACTCTTTCTCTGTCGCAGAAGAGTAGCCGACACCAATATGAGGTGGAAAAATTAAGCAGTGGACTCCTTCAGATAAGCTATGAGATCAGCACGATCCTGTGGCTTTTTCAATCCAGGGAAAACCATCTTGGTTCCGGGAATGTACTGCGAAACAAAACCATTGCTTAATTAATTCAGTCATATAGGATATTTAAAACAAAAACTGTCTTTTAAACAACTAAGCTAGGCATTCTTGGACCTCCGCAAACCAAGTAGAATCCATACCGGATAAATAAACCAAGGACACTTTTGGTTGACTGAAAATGAGCATTAGAATACTTTCAGTGTATGTAATGTCAAGGTGGAAAAAGAGTCCAAATCACTCCTCAAAGAGACTACAACAAGATCTGGAAAATGGTAGAACAGGCCAGTTCTGTTTTCTTTAGTACATTATTTGGATTGAAATCAAAAGGATGTTCCACATTAAGCTAATGCTAAAGAAACAGCAACACATCAAGCACTAAAAAAGCATGTTTAACAAGAAACAGTTGGAAAAACTACAATAAAAACAATTGTCAAGCACTGTTCCATTTGCCATTGACAAGTAAGAGAATTACTCGTATACACACACACACACATATGTTGATTGGCTTCATGAACAGACTACATCGCATTTTTTAAACCCTTTCACAATTTCTGTTCACCCTAAAAGAGAGCCAAAATGGGCAACAATATGCAAGATGCCATTGTTCATAACTGGCATTGAGCAACCACACCTTTAAATTTGAGCATAATAAGGAATAGATATCTGAAACCAACTATATCAGACAACAATACTAAGTATTGTCATTACATGGTGTCCAAAAATGTTATGGATTACAAGCTCAACACCAGTATATCCAATGCACTTGGAGCACAATCAAGTTTGGCTAGGCAGAACCAAAATAGGACGCTAGCAATCATATTTTTTCAATCAGTTTTTAGAACAATTCACAATCGGTAGATTTGTGGAAAATATGAATGATTACATACCTTCTTGGGGTTAAGCAAGTAGTCATAAAGCGTATTCTCTCCCCAAGTGACAGCCATATTCTTGTTAGCAGCAGAGTATGAGTATCCAGCAGTTGTGCCAGACTGCCTTCCAAATAGACCATTTAGATTGGGTCCTGATAATTTCAATTGTCCAAAGAAATATCCCTCAAACCTTGAATGACATAGCAAGACCTTTGTAACAAGGATTGAAGAAAAATAAAACAGGCACAAAAGAGCATAGACTATCACTAGCAAGCACCAAGTATTATTTATTTCTAGTAGGTAAGTGCACACACACACGTTATTGTTTAATTGGGTAGTCAAACAATCAACCAACAACATGGTAGAGCCCGACGCACCCTTTGGGGCACAAAGCACTTACACACTATAACAAGCTTCACATCACCCTGCACATGGATATCTTTGCCAGACAACTGTGAACCCAAAGTTTCTCACAATATGGACGCTAGACTTCAAATGTCATAAGGTTGGTATAGTTATCGAGATCCGCTGCCAACATAAATAATTGCGGGGTTGCATGGTACTAGATGTAAGTTATATAATATTGATATTTGAGGCTATACTTCCTGTGATTCTCTTTTTAGCTATCAAATTTTCTTCGCCTTCATATGTAAATAATTGGCAAGTACTATTCAGGAACATGTGACACTACCTATTTACATTTACAATGTCATATTTGCAATTTGCTTCATCTCCCCCTTGAATATCCACACTGTATTTACAAAGAAATTCAAGATTGAGTAGTGCCAATTCTTTCCTTTCCTTTTCCAATTCAAAAAGTAACTTCCACGCTAAATGTCAAACTATCAACTTATAAAAATATAACCTTTTAGCATCCAAACATATACCTTAATATACCTCCAATCATTAGTGTTGAAAAATTACCCAAGCAATACTGACTCATTAAAGACATTCTAACTAAATATGACCCTTTATATTGTCTACTGACATAAGGTACTAGTCCTATTGTAGTTGCAATATCTCTAGATGAAATCATTGCATTATAATTCACTTAATAGATACATAACAGCATCAATGAACCTGCTTTACAATGAAACGGTATCCCAACAATAAAGTAAACTAGAACCAGATGGTAAACAAACAAAGAGAGCTAACTTATAATTGCTTGCATCATCCATTGGGTAATGAACTACCATTAAAATATAGCAACTAAAACAAGTCCACAGCAGATAAGAAAGGCATGCTAGAGAACAAGAGATGAGACAAAAGAAAATAGACACTGCTTTCGTCCAATATACTGGGTCACTCCACCCTGTTTCAAATGGCAATAACACCTCGCACACAATAACCGCAAACACATGCACTTCGAAAGTCTAAGGCTTCTTTATATCTATATTTTTCCACATCCCCAAAAATTCTCAGATCAACTTTAAAATCTTGGATCCTCCTTCTAGGAAAATGGATGGAGGATAAATGGAAGAGGATAGATACAGTCATACCAAGAAAAGGGAGGGTACTCATATCACATTTGGTTTGGTCATGGAAGGAAGGGATTATATTATTATTTACCAATATACTGCCAAGTATACACATTAGTATACTCAATTGATGATAATAAAGCTGTTTCAGATTTACCCAAGATACAAACACATACTTTTCACTCTCCTCTTCCTCCCTATTTTTGAGGATATGCTGGAAGGGATGTCTCGTGCTTCCTTCCCCTTTTCTTCTCCATATTTATTAGAAAAAAACCTATGAACATCATTTGAAAGATCCATTTTTGGCAGCCCAATTGCGGCAAACACGATGGGCCTCGCCACTTTGGGGTCCCACCAACCATGGTGAGGCCTAGAAGACCAATGTGAGACAACAAACTAAATTATCTAACATAATCTACTTTTCTTTGAAATACATCCATTAACTAAATCATACCATCCAAAACAACAACTCTAGCACAAGAAATACCTGTGTATTAACCATATAATTCAAATACTAATACTTTTGTTATTAGTTTTGTACCATAAAAGGCCCAAAAAATGTATTAGGGAATTCTAGTTAATGCCAAATATCTCATATAAGATACTAGAAATGCCTCAACCTAGGTCTCAAATTGTCTTCGATCAGCCCTTCAACTCCTCGCAATATACGAGAATGGGTCACCTTGTGTCCTCTGCCCCAACTGGTGCATAAAAATGGCACTATTTTGATGCACCAGATAGGCAACAGTTCCCCTAATCTGGGATGCCCTACCCACAGCTCCCCTCTCATAATATTTGCACACCCACATCCCACGCACACGCGCGCACACACACACACGCACATATATATATATACCGTGTTGGAAACAGATTCCAGTCAGACGACCTCAATCAATGTAATTAGCTAAAAGTCAAGCTCTATACAACGAATAGATACAGATCTCTACGAAAAATATTGCAAAAAGCGTGTTTCACATAAACCAAACAAAATCGGAAAATAAACAAAACTCAGTATATAGATCATGCATCGCAACCAAAACAAAACCACTCAGAAATCAATCTACACTTCCACAAATACCAAAAAAAACAACCAGATCTTCAGTTAATTTACATATACACACCCACACATATCAAAAAACACATTAAAAATGAAGATTGAAATACGAAGAAACTAGATCGATCGCGATGAATCGAGAACCAAAGGAAATAGAAAGATTAGGGTTAGGGTTAGGGTTTAGAAGACCTTGTTTGTGGCCAGCGCCTTTGTCGACGGTGTGGCACTGAGCGCACTTGGTCTTGAAGATCTTCTCTCCGCCTTTGGGATTGCCTGGTGGTGCTTCAGCGAACGACGCCATTTTCGCAGATCACAGAACAGATCGAAGCTAGCTACCAAATAAGCGATTTAGGGTTTGAAACCAAAGACCCTTCGAGTGTTTTCTTCTCTTGCCACGAAAGTCACGCACAAGCCACACGCCATTTTGTATCACGCGTCCACCGAGTGAGAGTCCGAAATTACGTATATGCCCTTTTCTATTTTTTACTGGCTGGGAATTTTAGTTTGACCCACCTACCAGGCTACCAATATGTTATATGTGTGTATCGGTGAGGCCATGTTTGGTAGGCGGTCCTTCTGGTCTGATTTGGTCCGTTTTGGTCCAGTTCGGTCTGATCTGATCTAGTCCGGTCTAATTTAATCTGAAAAAAGTTTGTTTAATAAGCGGTCTGGTCTTACTATTTATTTATTAATTATTATAATATTTATTTATGTATTATTTCTTTATTTATTTATTATTTCTTCACTTTATAATATATTTTATTATTTTATTATTAAATTATTATTTATTAATTTATAACTATATTCTATTTATTTATTATTATTTCATTATTTAATTAATTTTATTTATAAATTATTTATTCATTTTTAATTATTTAAAAATATATTTAATTAATTTAATATTAATTTATTATTATTATACTCATTTTTTATTATTTATATTATTTTTTATTATTATATCTATTTTTTATTTTTTATTATTATTTATTTCATTTTGTTTATTATTTATTATTTTTATTATATTTTTAAATATGTTTTATGTAATTTATTATTTAGTCCATTTTTTATTATTATTATATTTATTTATTATTATTGTATTAATTTTTTATTATTATTATGTTTTATTTAATTTATTATTTATATTATTAATTATTCATTTTTAATTATTTATAAATATATTTTATTATTTATTCATTTATTTATTATTATATTTATTTATTATTATTAGGTATTATTTATTTCATTTTGTTTATTATTTATATTTTATTTTTAAAATATATTTTATTTAATTTATTATTATTATTATTCATTTTTTATTATTATTTATTCATTTTTAATTATTTATAAATATATTTTATTAATAAGACCAAACCGGACCACCAGGAACCACCTTTTTTTTCTGAAATTAGGCCATTTTGGTCTGATTTGGTCTTACTTGGTCTAACCAAAAATTTGGGATCAATGCTACCACAATCTAGCATATTACACTAACAATTTTATTTTTTAAAAAAAAAACATAGGATTTAAAGCAAAACATTAGTTCTGTTTTACTGAAAAGCATACCACAATCCAAACCAGCCCTTAGCATTTGAAAATTTACTAATCCCCTTCTAGAATCGGTTTATATGTAAATCTTGTGAACAATAATAAATTGATACACAAATAATTTTATAAATTTAGTATGTAGTTTTTCTTTTGTTTTCTTTTTGTGTTTGCAAATCAAATTAAGATTTTTTTTGTATTAAAAAGTGAATTGTATTAGTGAACTATGAAAATTTAATGTGAATTTCAATTAATTCCAAATTAAACTCTATTTGGAAAATGGTGTGGTTTGATTTTATTCTAAACTGAAATCATGTTTGGTGTTGATGATTTTGGTATGAGAAAAGTAAAATTGAAGAAACCAAAACATGTTTGGTGGAGTTGGTGAAGTTATAAATTTTGAAACCAAATCATGTTTGGTAATTTGAAATACATTTGATAACAAAAAAAATTAGGAATTAATAAATTATAAACTAATTACTAATAAAAATAAAATGAACTAATTTAAATATTTATTTATTTATTTATTTGTACAAAATTATTTAATATTTATATATTTATATAATTATTTATTATTTATTCATTTTATTTTTGTTTATTATTTATTTGTTATTAATTTATTTATTATTTTTAAATATTTATTACTAAATTTTTTATTTATTTTTTATTAATTATTTATTAATTCTATTTTATTTATTGAATATTTTATTAATTATTTTTTATTTCTATTTTATTTATTTAATATTTTACTCAAATTTTATTTTTTATTATTATTTTTTTATTAATTATTTTTTATTATTATTTATTTGGTTTTATTTAATTCTATTTTATTTATTTAATAAAATGAAAAACATGATAATGTTAACTTTTGTTGAGAATAGAATGATACACCAGTGATGAGTTTGGGATTGTGGGTGAGTTTTAATTTCATAATTATGGGTTGTGAATAGTACGAAAACCATACCAAAACTACCAACTCACATGGTTTCTAAATTCCACAAATCATACACATTGGGTTAACACTGTTGACCCAATCTAAATGGTGCTAAACATGTTTTGGTCTGAATTTCACAGTCTAAAACCCAAGTAGTTAAAATCTAGATCCTAGATCGTAGAATCGCACTATTCTACGATCCCACCACCCCAAAATGATTCAAATCGTAGCAAAATCATTCAAATAGGTAAAATTGGAGTAGTATCGGAGTAAGATCGGTAGAATTAAACGATTCTGTTATTTTAGGGAATTTTTGGGTTGAAATAGGTATAATCCTAGTAGAATCGTGTAGGATCATAGTAGAATCGTGTAAGATCGTACTAATAAAATCATAAGATACTACAATTTTTTTACGGGTAAATCTCACTTACACCCCCTCTGATTTGACCATATCCCAACAACACCCCCCTCTACTATGGAATATCCCAGGTACACCCCCTATCAGTGACGGCCATCGGGCCAACTAACGGATTTGTGTGAAATGTCTATTTTGTCCTTCAATATTTTATTACTTTAACATTTTTAAAAGGGTAAATCCCACTTACACCCCTCTAGTTTGCCTATATCCCAGTCACACCCCCTCTTGTTTGCCTATATCCCACTTACACCATCTGGTTTGCCTATATCCACTTTTTATAGATATAATATTTAATTTAAATTAAAAATTAGAAAAATATAAAGTTCTCTAATTTTAAAATGTTAATAATATAAACATTAATTATATAGTTCATCTTCAAAAATTAAAAAAAAAAAAGTTATTTAATTTTAAATCTAAGTTAAGAGAATATATAGATATAGTATTTAGTTGAAATAAAAATTCAAAACAAATTATAAATTTTTTTAATTTTAAAGTGTCAAGGATGTATAAATTTATTATTGAGTTCAAATTTTAAATTAAAAAAATTTAACATTTTGTAATTTTAAAATTAAATCAAGAGTATATTGGAATTTTCAAGAAGGCAAGGGGTTAAATAAGTCATTTGACTACAAGGGGGCAAAATAGACCATTTATCACCTTTTTACTGATGACATCATCACATAACGGTCAACAACTAACGGTTGACTAACGGAGGGGGGTGTTCGATACACGAAACCAAAACTGAGGGAGTGTAACTGGGATATACCATAATAGAGGGGGTGTAAGTGAAATATGGTCAAATTAGAGGGGGTGTAATTGGGATTTACCCTTTTTTTACATTATTTTTTATTTTTTATTTTTTGTAAAAGGAAAGCTTTGCACACACACATCACTTTGTATTCACATGTATTTTTGGTATTTTTTTGCTAAAATAATAGTTTTAGGGTCGAGTCATCCATGTGAGGCCTAAAACGTTTTAATCAAATATTTCAATATGTAGCCAAATTTAATATGATTTAAACTTTCAAAATAAATATTTGACTATTATGTTAAAAAATCATAAATGAATTACATTAAATAAATTATATGTTCCACTTAATTTTAAATTTTAATTTCAATTTTTTTATTTAAATTTGTAATTTTATCATATGAATTATAATAATTTTTTTTGTTTATTTGTATATTTTAGTTAAGGAAATTCATAAAATAGATGATGATGAAGAATTTGGTGAGATGGACATTCTTGGTGTTAATAATGAGAATAGTAGCATCGATGATGATCTCAACGGTGTTCGTGACTTGTATGGAGACTTTGACGATAACAATAATCTTATTTAGTTAATTTTCATTATATTTGTATTATTTTAAAAAATGGAGTTATGAACTTATGTTTATTGTTTTGGTTATGAACTTATATTGTGTGGGAGTAACTTTTAATTTATAAGTTGGAGTTTATTTATTATTTTGGGTTAACATGATACATTGGTGGAACATGATATTGAGTTTGTTAAATGATAGTTATTTAGATTCTTATAAAAATTATTTTAATTTTACCTTTATTTTGTCAATTAATTTTTATTTTTTAAAGTACGCAGTAATGTGAGAAAACTTAACCATTTGCACATTAATAAGACTTTAAGGTGATATTTTTACTTAGATTTGTTATTTTAAATATGTTGTTGTTGTATTATAGAGGTAATATTGCTTAATGAATTAAATTGAATTATTTTTGTGAAAAGCTGATAGAATCTTACGTATAATTTTACGATTCTACAATTTTACGAATCCAAAACGATCCTAGGTAGACTCCCGATTTTGACTGCCTTGCTAAAGCCATATTTTTCAACTCAAAATCGTCTATCAAATAGGCACTTAGGTTGCGTTTGGTAACGGTTTAGTGCGGTGTTAGTTTTTGGTTTTGGTTTGGGTTGGGTTGGATTTGGTTTGGTGTGGTTTTATTTTGGTTTCAAACCATGTTTGGTGCAGATGGTTTTGGTGTGAGAAAAAGTGATGCTGAAAAACCAAACCATGTTTGGTAGAGTTGGTATGGGTTAAAATATATTAATATTAAAATTAAAATATTATATTAAAATATATTAATATATTTTTATTATATTAATATTTTAATATTAAAATATTAATATTAAAATTTATAATAATATTATATTAATATTAATATTAAAATTTAAAATATTAAAATATTTTAAATTTAAATTTAAATTTTAATATTATAAATATATTAAAATTTATAATATTAAAATATAAATATTATATTCGGTGCTACAGTGATTCGGGTTGCTACAGTACCCGCACCATCCAAAACCATCAAAAAGATGGTTCCAAAATCCTTCACAAATTTGACACCATAGTTTGCTACAGTAACGGTACCATTTTTTGGCACCAAAACTATATTTTTGGCACCAAACCTGTTTACAAAACAGACCTATCATATAAAGTTGCACACTTGTATTAAATTATAAGCAAATTCTTAAAAAAAATTGTTAACACAAAATAAAACAAATAAATACATGTCAAATCAATATAAAACTTGAGTTCGGGTAGTTATTCTAGCATCTGAGCCTAATTAAATTTGAAATAAACCTGCAAGAAATTGGATTTGGGTTGCCCCAACTCAAGTTGCACTGTATGGTTGGTCCTAATTTTGATCTAATTTCCCAGCAAAAAAAATACAAATCTAGTTTGAGTTAACTGTAATTATTCTTCGTCATCCCACCTCAAAAAGGAACTCAATTTTAAAACGGATCGGATCTGTCCTGATCCGATCTGAATCCGATAAGCTCATTAGTCGATCCGATAATTCAATGGGTTTTCATTTAGTTGATCCAAACTTCATTTTTGGATATCCGATCCGATTAGATAAAAATAAAATTACAAAAATTATTAGAGGATTTTTTATTTTTTTGTTATTTTTTAAGAATATTAAATACCAAATTATGTAGTTTACAATCAATGTTTGTAATAGATCTTAATCGGATTGTCGGATTTTATTTTCAATCCATATCCGGCTAATTAGATTCAAATTAAAATCCGATCAATTGACAAATCTAATTTTAACTGCTCAAAGAGTCAAAGACACTTAAATTTTTTTGCATGTATGTCATGATCACGAACAATATTGATCTTAAAAATCACTTGCGATGTATGTTTATGTTGCTGTTTGATCTTAAAAGTCAGTTGCGAAATATGTTTTTGTTGCTGTTACGTTGCATACTGGTACCGTATCGACACCTTTCCAAAAAACTACAATAGGTAGATAGACACCATCCCAATTGAAATCAAATAAAGAAAATGTTCCCTGGTAAATTCGGAATAAGCTTCAACTTCTCAGAAATAACTTAAGAGCATCACAACCGAAATTTTAAAGAAGAAACTAGATCATCTTTAGTTCAACTCCAACAGACTTTATTACAACTACCTCGACGAAAGCCTCACTCTTAAGGCATAAATACCTTTAAATCTTCTGATCATCAATGAAATAAGAGGTATAGAACACTGAATTTGATATACGAAGCACTAAATCCATCCAAAGCAGCCAAAAGTTCCAGCACAACAAAAATGAGTGATCTTGAGCAAGTTGCAATTGACGATGGTTATAGAAATAGTGAAAAAGAGATACAGACCAAGAGTTCCACCCAAATAAAAAGAAGGTGGATAGCAAACACACCATTATATCCAAAAACACAAGAAGAAAAAAAAAAGCAAAACTTCCAATCCTTATTAAAAAAAAAAACTAAACCCTTTACAAATGATATTTTTCTAGCCACAAAAATGAGTTCTACCATGAGTTGAGTTCTCGGTCTTTTTTACTTTCACGGTCGATGAACATGTTGTGATGCAGGGAGCATAGGCCAGCCGAGAAGTTGGGGCGACCCTGGTGGGGTTGAATGCTGACTGGGAGAGAAGAGGCTCAATTCCACAAACGCTCCAGATGTTCCTTCTTTCTCCATAGTCCGGAAGGAAATTGATCCACGTTTCGTTGAAGTAAGAGAGTTTCTACCCGGGCTACTACACATACTTTCTTCGAGAGGGCTTTGGTTAGCAATTAGTGACATGGTGTCATTTGTTGGTTCTTCACTAGTCCCTCTCCGAGCTTCTAAATCTTGCAGATTCCTCAATGCTAAAGAATCCGCAACTGGGAAGTACACAAGCACGGAAATAACCACCCCAGCACAACATAACAGGGAAAGAAAAGCCAAGAAAGCGAAAACTTCAAACAGAATATGATCTGGACTAGATAGAACAGATAATCCAAGAAATAGAACCCTTAACAGAAATAAACCGGAAACAGAGAACATCAATGTGTAAACCCTCTTTTTCAAACCCTTATTAATGACCAAGTTCAGGATCCGCCCTCCAAGCCAGAACAAATACATTGTTAGAACAGAAGCAAAAAGACCAAGGAAGATGGTACTCAATAAAGGGTAAGTGCAGAAGGCGACATCATCGTGCTCCTTAGCTGCCCTAGTGAAATAATGTGGTAATTTCTTCATAAAACTCTCGCCCTTATCAAACTGGGGTCCAATTAAAATAACTATGAGCTGAAGAACAAACACTGGGAGGCAATACAGAATGACATAACCTGCTATTTTTCCATTCCATTGTCCGCATAATGCCCCCAGCTCCGTCTTCCGCAATGATGCCCGAAGGAGAAACACAAGGGTGAGGAATAGGCAAGGTTCTGCAAACCCTAGGTTTGAAACTATGTAACATTTGCAAACATTTTCCTGCCATTTCAAGTTAAAAGCATTTAATACTCTATCTTCACGTCTCAACAAATTTAACCGAATTATTTCCCAAAATCCCCACCAGATTGCAAAGCAGATGAGCGTAATTCGCTCAATCCAAGGACCACTAAAATAACCGAGTTGAATAAAACCCTGACTACGGATGCATGTGCGGAAGTAACACAAATACAGGATGCAGAAGAAACCCAGAAGAATCAACAGAGCAACAAGACAAATTGTCACCACACCAAGTGCATCAGCAACAAAACTCGTCAGGGGCATTACCCAAAGCACGGATTCCACGCATGCTCTCTGCCAGCATGGATATAGAAACTTCCACTAAAACATGTATACTTGCTCCTCCTCTGTAAAACAACCTGGTATTACAAAGCAAGTACTTTCTCCCAACTCTACAACCATGCAATATCTTCCTGCTTTTATTGATCACAGAGGAATTCTTGCACTTGCGATAAAATCATAAGCCAACTCCCTCTTCATGAATTTGGTAGCATTCTATGGATAACATCCATCTCCAAACCAATAGTAACTTGTATTAGATTGAAATCGTGGTCTTGATACTGGATTTCAATTTGTGAGAACCTTCACAGCTAAACCCCAAAACAAATTACCCAGCCAAACCACCTACAACATTGTTGTGAATCACAAATGAGCAACTAATTTAAAGTTAAAAGAAAGAAAAGAATTCTGTGGGGATACTATACATCCATGTAATCTGTGCGTCTAACAAGCATCCTAAAAAAATTGTCTCACCTAATTAACAGTTGCATGCTGATGAGTGAGTTGGATCTAAAGAGGATCATTTTAATTATTTTTTTGAAACACAACACTAAACTTCCAGTCAGTAAACAAAAAGTTTCAACAGATAAAACTCGCACTATAAGTATGTAAAGAAAAAAGAAAGAAACACAAAAATACTAGCATACCATCAAATTTCACTCAAATCCTTCAAAAAAAATTTATACAAAGAGACAAGGGATGGAAGTGCATTCATATAATTCCACTCGAATTACGAAAAACTAATTTACCATAATAAGAATTTCAGTGTTCCATGATCTTAACTGTGCAGCATAATTAAATCAGAGAAAACCATAAGAAGTGTCAAACTCTCCTCACATATCTACATCAAAATTTTAGAGAGTTCTTAGTATGTTGAGGTCTGTAAACGTTTAAATGAATTTAGCCAGAACTCGAACCATACACCTCACACCTCTAGAGAGATACCACTAACATGTTATAAACAAGCAGCTCTTGCAATGATGGTGTCATAAACGAATTTAGACCTGTCACCCAACGATTGTCACTCAGTGTAAAAAAGTAAAAGATAAAAGACATGAGTGCACGAATTTATTCCTACCCATATACAATATCTAAACCTCTCACCTCCCCTCTTTGGCGTGGCAGTTGATTAACAGTATTCTTGAATATTGATAAATGATTCCATCAAACATGTTATAAGACTATCATTCAGTGTCATAAGGGCACATGAATAGATGAAAGGGGAGTATCTACAAGTCTTTTTCCACTGATTAAGTTGGTCTTTGTTCGAGTTCTATAGAATATACCCATTATTTAGCAACTTCATACTGAACCCAACTAGCCAGCTTTATTGGTTCAAACTAATTCTAACACTTTGTCCAAACAATGATCACCACCAAAAAATATGTGATGCTGAAATGAGAGGATTGATGGTAAAGTCCAAAAAAAAAACTGCAAGAAAGAAGCAAAACCCACTCAAACCAGCTAATGTGTTGAACATGCGCAAATTTCATACACACAGGTTCCAAGGAGGCAGAGAGCCTCTAGAAGACCAGGGACATTATTCTAATTTCTAATTAAAGAGAAACAAAGTTTAGACAAGGTGTTACTATTAAGGTTTTCCATGAACTGACATATAATTATATTCAAGTTATGAAAAAATTATGAATACATCTTTTTAAGAATTTAATATTAGTATGTTGTGCTAGTGGTTAAGGACAATGATATTGTAATTTCAAGCTGGGTGGAATTTTTTGAATGCAAAATACAATGTATATGTATAACATATATTTTACGCTATAACACCACATATCTGGGTCACCATTGTTTTTACTGCCACAGCTGTGTATAAACTACAAAATAACAAAAGTTAAATAACACATATTTGCCGCCATCACCCACAAACCAATCAAAATTATAAACTACAAAATAACAAAAAGTTAAATAAGTATATAAATTAATTGGGTCGTAAAGTTACATATACGTGCCACAGTTGAACATACTGAAAGCATTGCAGGTTACCTTCGTAAGATTTTGGTTCTTATCATGCATAAACACAATACAAAACTTTCAATCAATGTGGTGAAAAACTATCTCCTGCTTCCCCCAATAAGTACTTCTAAACAAACTAACAAGCTGTAAAAAAAGCCCACACCAATTAATGAATGTCTCACCAGTTCAAACCCTTACATTTTGAAAAGGCTCACAATTTTCCACGCCATTTTAAAACTCACTCACACCCTTAGTATTCATGGGCTCCCTCTTTTACTGTATCATTCTTCCAAAAAACTATCAAATAACTGTATTGGCATATTCTAATCATGCATGTGCATGCATTGTCTACATTATATGTCTATATACAGATAAATAAGCATTCAAAACATACACGCTTATACTAAATCTCTCTCTCTCTCTCTCTCTCTCTCTCTCTCTCTCTCTCTCTCTATATATATATATATATATATATATATATATAACCTTTTCCCAAAACCAACTATTACATGTATTCCAATTCACCTTCTTCCTAACAGCTGAACAACCCCAAAATTGTAGGCATTAGCACATATACATTTGAATGATTTAATAATTGAACTCAATCCAAGCTCGAAACCTCCTAATTACCCTAAAAATACAGAAACCCGTACAGAAATCGACAAATATCACAATCAAACTATACAAAACGTCAAATTGGTGAGTACAAAACAACATATACAGCAAATTAAGCGCATTCTGAAAACACACACCACAAAAATAAAATCTAAATTTTTTCAATCCAAAACAGTAAACACACAACCTAACTCGAGACAATCAAGAACGAAAACAATAGGTATATAAAGCAAGAAAGAGATCAGAAGAGAGCTTACGAGGCTGACAATCTCGATCCGTTGAGCTCGAACGACGAATCACAGTCTCGCGGGAGCAGATTGAAAGCCCTAGGAGAGAGAAAGTTTTGGAGAGAGAAAGTTGGAGAGAGAGAGAGAGAGAGAGAGGAGGGAGAGAGACTGAGAACCGAAGGGAGAGAGAGAAAGAGAGAGGGAGAGAGACTTTGTTGGTGACAGGCTGTCTCCAGCAAATAAACTAACCAAATAAAATAATAAAAAATTAAAAATATATAAAAAGACAGGCTATATACATCTGGATGCTCCGAGCCTGTAAGTTCGGAGCTGGCTCGGGTTGTGTACGAGCCTACGTGGCGACTATCGCGTGGCGGCGTTTACGGTGAAGGTGTGAATCTTTTTGAGCTCAGCGTGGAAGTGGTTCAGTGCTTGGTAAGTACCGTGGTCCTCTATTGATTGGATGCCACCTGGATATTCATCTATAGTGCTAAAACTTATTTATCTATTATTTATTTTGTTTTTTAAAATTTTGCAATATCTCAAGATAACGATGGATGTTTCGCATTTTAATTAAAAATAATTAAATCGTTAGGTGATGTTAATCTTCTATTTCTTATATTCCATCTGTTCTAAATTATAAGTTCCTTCGTAAATCTAATTTTTTAATATGATGTATTTTATTGTAGTATTAGTGGATGAAATACCAAATTTACCCATGATTCCATCATAGTGATGTGTTGGTGTATAATGTATATATTTTATAACTTTAATGCTTGAAGGTTAAATTGATAAATTAACTAAATAAAGTACTTTGACTTTTCAAAAGTTGACACTTATTTTGGGATAAGGAAGAGAGTAAAATTGAACACTTATTTTGAGACGGAGGAAGTAATATTATTTTGTCTATTATTCCAGGTATTTTTCAAGAGATATCTACTTCAAATGATTACTGTGATAATGAATTAAAAACAAAAATTAATGAAAAGAAAGTTTGTGAGATAAATTTCTAATACACAACTAATTCAAATCGGATAAAAATTCAAATAAGTTGGCTTAGTTGAAATTTTTTTGTGATGCATTTCATAAAATATCAGGTTTTATGGTTAAGTCCGGCTCGATGTAAATAATTTATTGGCTGCGGACATAATTTAACCTTGATGTGAAGAGAGTGAAACACCAAGTTGATGGATTAGTGAGGATAAAGGTATTGGTCATTGTAATTAAAAAATTAATAATTTGATAAATTAAAAAAATAAACAGACAAATAGTAGGATTTATATATATACATAAGGAGAGGTGGGGCTAGGATTTCAAGTTAGGGGTGCGAACTAGTAGGGGTTTATTTATGTAATACATATATATTTTAAATAAAAAGTGTTCAATACTTGATTATATCGGTTACAAAAATATAACCAGTTAAACTTTAGTTTCTTTATTTCTTAAAAGATAATTTGCCTCTACCTAATAATAAAAAAATAAAATAAAAATAACACAACCCAAAATTTAGTATCAAATTTTTTAATTTAAAGATTTTTTAAGAATAAAAATCATTTATTATAGAATTTGAATTACAAGTCTTAACTATTTCTTTTTCAATACTGATAAGAATTTGTGTTTTAATAAGTTGTAGTTCAAAATGCGTGCAATACTATATATTATTATTTATATAATCTCTAATGTATCAGAGAATAAATATATCTATTTAATGCATCACAATATATATATATATTTCAATTTATATATATAACTATATATACTATATATATTTAAATTTATATATATAACTATATAATAAATTTATATATGTATTAAACAAATGATAATATTAAAAGAACTTGTTAGGCCGAGTCTATAATTGGATTATATGTCTTTAAGACAGATTCGTTACGGTACTCACGGTCTTTATAACGTCTGTCTCATAGGATACAACGACATTCCTTCTCCAATAGCAACACTACAAATTGGAGAACTAGCGAATTTCTTATATGTTGTACTTTTTACTACTACTATACTATACTATATGTATGTGTATATATGCAGAGAAATGAAGAAGGAAGAATAGAAAAATGAATGAATTGTTGAAATAAATTTTGCAAATGAACCAATAAGGTATTTATAGGCAACTTGGTGCCTATTCAAATGACCCATCACTAGTTGCGTTGGTTCAAATAGGTTGTGTCTATTCACTGTGACCCATATAAGATGTGATTATTTCGATTCACTAAATATACGTATATTCTCAGTCAATCACTGCAAACACAACTCAACTATCCAACTGTAGATACAACTCTCTGTCTAACCGTCACATCTCATTCACCCATAATTTTCCAACATAAGTTTCATCTAAAAAAATTGTACTTCTAAAAAAATTTAGGTATCAATTTGACTATCTTCTCTTGCAGTCTCAAATTTATCAAGAACTATTGAATGAATAAATTTAATAACTTGAACATATTATAATTAATCATATTGATATTCTTTAGTTAGAAATGCTAAACTTTTTAATAACTTAAAAAAATATAATTTATCATAATTGATATTCTTTAGCTAAAAAATGCTAAACACCTTGAAGTTAAATTCATGGTATAATAATGGTGGATGAATATATGACCTGGCATGTGTCTACATAAAAGGAAAAAAAAAATCAAGAAGTTTTAAAGGTATTAAATTAACACAAAATCTTATCATTTCTTAATTTTTGATATAGTCTTAGTATAAGTTTATATTTTATGTTTGGGTAAATTGCAGTAGCACCCCCTGAGGTTTAGGTCAATGCCACAAATATGTCGGTCAACGCAATACTTTGCAATGACACCCCCTGGGCCTATGAAATGACTAGAATGCCCCTTTAATTGTTTCACTTATTACATTAGGGTAATATATGAAGTTTGAAATTACCCATATACCCAAACACTAAAATTACACTTCCACCCCTTATTACGAATATATATATATATATATATATATATATATATATATTTTCGAAATATATATTTATTACAAAATTCTAAATAAACACAAAAAATTCGAAACAAACATATAAAATTCGAAAAAATATATATAATTTGAAACAATATATAAAATTAAAAAAAAACATATAAAATTCGAAACAAATATATAAAATTCTTAAACAATATATAAAATTCGAAAAACATATAAAATTCTAAAAAATATATAAAATTCAAATATATATATATATATATATATATATATAAAGTGTGACTGAAGTGATTCCTACCACATTTGAAAATTCAAATTATTTTTAAATTTGAAATAATTTCAATATATTTATATTTGAAATTTCATTCAAATATATTTAACAGATTGCTAAAGTATTTATTTTGAAATAAAAGAAAGAAAAAGTTCATTAGTTAAGATATTTCTTGCACTAGATTTTCCTTTTTTATTATTTAAAATTTAAATACCGTTATATTGATTCCTTGTTTTTAGACGTGGAAACAAAAAATGACAGATGAAATAAAGTGATATTGCAAAGGAAAATTTTATGATATTTTTTTACCTTACATTATTTTTATTGAAAATGAAGAATTTTAGGAAGGAATAAAGTTGATATTGCATGATTCTATTATAAAAAAATTTTCTCTTTAGGAAATGTTAGATATAGAAGGGAGAAAATGTGGTAGGAATCATTTCCAAATAATTTGAATTTCCAAATGTGGTAGGAATCACTTCAGTCACACTTTATATATATATATATATATATTTGAATTTTATATATTTTTTAGAATTTTATATGTTTTTCGAATTTTATATATTTGTTTCGAATTTTATATGTTTTTTTGAATTTTATATATTGTTTCAAATTTTATATATATTTTTGAATTTTATATGTTTTTTCAAATTTTATATATTTTTTACAAATTATATATATTTTTTCGAATTTTATACGTTTGTTTCGAATTTTTTGTGTTTATTTAGAATTTTGTAATTTTTGTAATATATATATATTCGTAATATATATATTTTCGTATATATATTATATTGTAATAAGAGGTGGAAGTGTAATTAGTAATTTTAGTGTTTGGGCATATGGGTAATTTCAAACTTTATTTATTACCCTAATGTAATAAGTGAAACAATTAAAGGGGCATTCTAGTCATTTCACAGGCCCCAGGGGGTGTCATTGCAAAGTATTGCGTTGACCGGCATATTTGTGACATTGACCTAAACCTCAGGGGGTGCTACTGCAATTTACCCTTTATGTTTTTAGTAGAATCACAAAGAGACTTTAAATTATTTTTTTTTTATAAGATTACTGGCCTTAATTTTAATTTTTTTTATGGGGGGCTAATTGTCAATGTATAATTATGTCAAGAATTATATATAATGAAAATACGTACCTTTTTGATCTACTAATTTGTAATATAATCACTATTATTTTACATGGTTGAGTGTTATACCATTAACCCTCAAAAATTAATTATAATTTAAGGTACTTATATACAATATAAATCAGTTTCGTGACCACAATCCTTGCATTTCTTCGTTCCTCATGTTACGTTTCTTGTTAAAATTATGTATATATGTATATAGTATCTTCAATGAGTTTTTTTTTCCTGTTTAAAAAAAATAATAATAATCATCATGGAAAATAAAACACCTTCAGTATGGTTATTATTACTAATAATATTATTAATAGTTAAAACACTTAAATCAATTTGTACCGTAATTGCACCTTGTTGTCCTATTATGCTGTGTAAGTTTCTAGTCATAATTTAAATATGAATAAGAAAATATATATCTATATATCCTCCATAAGAATTTTTCCATTGGAAATAACAGAAATCAGTTTGCTTGGAACTAACTATCTTGGGCTTGGTTAGCCTTTTTTTTCGGCTACTTCTCTTGGGCGATATTGGGCTTCTCTACATTTTACACACACATTGTTTAATTTGTTTTGATAACAATATCCTCCATCATCTTAAAAAGGTCAACCCCCAAGGAAATCTACCCGTAACATAGATAATAGACCCCAAAGAGATCGTCGTTCGAGGATATTATATGAACCGACTCCATGACTCGTGTAACATTAAAATTCTGTTTGGATTGATTTTTCAAACGCTGTTTTTGTTTTCCTAGAGGGAAAACTATTTTGAACGGTGTTTGACAAAATTTTTAGAAGAGCTTATGGGTCTTGGAAGAACTTTTGAAGAAGCTGGGGGTTTCAACTTTTCAAAACAGCTTCTGCTTCTTTTTCTCTTTTGCGGAAAGCCAGAAACAGAAATCATGCCAAACATGGCCTAAGTTGCAGACTTGCGGAGATACGAGAATTCAAACTTACACTCGGTACACTGGATACAGTTTGTTCAAACATTAAAAGTTTGTCTTTTCAATCATCTCCACTATGCTTACACGGTGCGAGAGCATCTCCACCATCTTAGAGCACTTCATATCTACCACTCATGGTGAAGCCAAGAAAATATACTATTGAACACGATTTAAATTTTTTTATAATAATTAATATGCTTGATAATAGTTGTACAAGACAAAAGATATAAGTCTAGTTAGGGATTATTAATTTCAAAATAGTATGTCATTAGTTGTAAAAGGAAAAAAAATAAAAAAAATTCACAACATGGAATGTCATTGCGCATATATCATACATGAGTGAAAGTTTAAGAGGAGAGAAAAAAAAAATGAGATGGGATAGAGAAAAATGAGATGAAGTCAAAGGGAAAAAATAGTGTTTTATTTGAAGAAAATGAATGCAAATATTAGGAACAAAATTCAAAAATGAAAGTGTAAGTACTATTTTTTGCTCAAACACTCAAATGAATTTATTGAGACTCCAAGACCTTATTTATACAAAAATCAGATAGGCTTGACCCATCTAGCTAATAATTAGATCCCTACTTTGTTGAGATTTACAATCAATCTTTTCCTTATCTCAATCTATCCCTATTTAGTTGAGATTTGCCTGTCCCAATAACTTGAATGATCTTTGGACTTTTAAAGTCGGGCTTATTTTTTATTGATCTTGAACATTCTTTGTTGGGTCTGCTATTCTTTAATGAACCCAAATTTATTGGCTTTTACAAAAAACTATAAAAAAGTAAAAATTTAAAATGATAATAGAATGGAAAAATGTTGAAAGACAAATTAAAGATATTATTTGCCTGGGAGTAGAATAAAATGAAACAAAAATAAGACATAGGTAAATGGAAGAGCAATGGAATAACTTAAGGGGAAGCAAATTCATTATACTACAGTAGGAAAAAGAAAACACGAGTACTATAATAAATAAATAAATGGTTAAAAAAAACCTTTTCAAGTTTTCAAATAAATTAAGGTCTAAGGAACAAATTCTAGTTATGGGCAGAATGGCAAGATTTACTACAAGGACCAAAAGATTGGCTTGCTTTGTTTTTATATCTGAAAACTGTTTTTGAGAATTCTGAAAAAAATGAGTTCTCTAAAGACATGCATTATTATAACCGAGTTTCTTGAAAACTGTTTTCAGAAAACGGGTTTGCTTGGTTTGTATTTATGAGAACAGTTTTCTGTTTTATGAAAACTGTAAAAAAGTCTGTTTGGTTCAATTTTCTGAAAATTCAGTTACAAAAATGATTTTTTTCAGATAGCTCATTTAAATTGTTATAAAAAAACTGTTATCTGTTCTCAAAATTTTCGAAAATAATTTTCATAAATACAAATCAAACAGAGTTGCTCTGATGGTTGGTAAATGTTGAGATTCCCAAATGACTAGCTATAAGGAAAAATTGAGCCGTAACATCACAAGTCCATGGTGCTCAATTTTTCTGCTAGACAAAAATTAATTTTATTTATTGCTAGACTATGAATTAGGAAAAAGAAAAGTATGGCTGGACCAAGACCTCTTCATGCAGAAGAACACTGAAATCCCCCATTCCAAGCCTTCCCATACTTGTAGCTCCATCATGAAATAATTGACAAATAAGTATTTGCTTTATCTTAATCAACAAATTGTTTGCTAGACTATGAGAAAGCATTGCTTGACCAAGACTTTGTTGCTGGCAAAAGACAGTACAACAAATTGTATTTATTAGAACAGTTTTCTGTTTTTTAAAAACTGAAAATCAGAAAACTGTAAAAAAGTCTGTTTGATTCAGTTTTTTGAAAATTCAATTACAAAAATGATTTTTTTCAGTTAACTCATTTAAATTGTTATAAAAAAAAACTGTTATCTGTTCTCAAAATTTTCGAAAATAATTTCATAAATACAAATCAAACAGAGTTGCTCCGATGGTCGGTAAATGTTGAGATTCCCAAATGACTAGCTATAAGGAAAAATTGAGCCGTAACATCACAAGTCCATGGTGCTCAATTTTTCTGCTAGACAAAAAATAATTTTATTTATTGCTAGACCATGAATTAGAAAAAGGAAAAGTATGGCTTGACCAAGACCTCTTCATGCAGAAGAACACTGAAATCCCCCATTCCAAGCATTCCCATACTTGTAGCTCCATCATGAAATAATTGACAATAAGTATTTGCTTTATCTTAACCAACAAATTGTTTGCTAGACAATGAGAAAGCATTGCTTGACCAAGACTTTGTTGCTGGCAAAAGACAGTACACTCCCTCAAGCTTTAATGGAGTCTTTTTCACTTCAATTTTTTTCCTCAAAGCTAGCAACCTTCATATCTATATCAATATTTACACCTATACTCCTTCTAAAAGTGTGAAGTATTTCAGTATTTTTATATTTAAAATTTTAATTAAAATAAAATTTTATTTCCAAAATTTAAAAATCTGGACCAATTATATATATACTTTAAAGAATCATTCCTTTCGGAAGTTCTTATTAATTAAGTTATCTATATTATTTTAATTTGATAAGTTTCGTGATCAATACTTATTAGAGTAATACAACATTAATGTTCTTAAATATTATTAGACCATACGGATTATATTAAATGAGAAATAAATATATGTAATAGATAATGACCTATCTTTTTATGCCTTTCCTTTTGCTTATGAAGGCCAACAAAAGAAGAAAAATTATGGGCCCTATTATTCATTGTTATTAATTACTAGTCCTATCCTTGTTATTACTTTACATTCATAAAAGTAGTTAATTACCTATTGTTAATTTGTATTTTCTTGTGAATTCATTTTTTTTCGACACATATCTGTCTATCTATATTACTATTAGGTGCGAGAGTTTCCAACCTAATTTTTTAATTTTAATTTCAAAACTATCTAATTTAATTTTGATTATATCCTTTTGTATTGTATTGTAATCCTATTCATTTTATAACTCATCCATGGTAATTGTCACAAGGTGCCCATTTGTGTCCCACATCGGATAAAGATGGAAAGTGAAAAAAATTTAAATGAGTAGATGTTAGCCTAACTCATTAACTTAAATTTTTGGGTCGGATCGCGAAACATGCATCCGTTATAATTGGTATCAGAGTCAGACCCAATCTTTTATCCGGCGTCCGCCACACCCTGGCCGGAGTTCGGAGACATTACGTGAATTCGGATAGAGGAGAATGTCACAGGATGCCCATTTGTGTCCCACATCATAACTCATCCTTATAAAAAAGGTCAGCACGACCAAAGGATTGGATCCTACTTCTTAGACTATTGAACTTCTAACTGAATAATACTTCTACTTTCTAATATACCACCCATTTCAAAACTAATTATACCAAATATACACTACTAATGTTGTAACCTATATTTAAATTATAAATTATATTTATATTTCACACTTAATTATAATTAATTAGATAAACTAAAAGCTTAATTAAGTAATATATATAGGAAGATATTTTGAGATTTATTGATTGGAAGATTTTTAAGTCCATTAAGACTCATATAGTAGTTAAAAGATAGAAACTGTGAATTATATCTTTCCTCAAATTTTATCCATATAAATATTTTTATTATTTATATATCATATTGGTTATCAATTTTGAAGAGTTCCTAACCTATTATTGGTTCATAAAAGTAGTTAATTACATATTGTTAATTTGTATTTTCTTGTGAGTTTATTTATTTTTTTGTTTAATATTGGAATTTTTATCATCATAACTAGCTACTAAATTCCAACATGTTTTAAGAAAATAAATTAAATCCTATACCTAAACTTCACATCTACAATCCAATTTTAATACACTTCATCTCTACAATCTAATTTTAATTTTAATATTATCTTATATTTTTCATTTTCCTTTTTCCATTTTCCATTTTCTTATCTATTGAATCATCCATATATTTATCTAATGAGTTGGTAACATTATGAGAACTACGGTCTCCGTGGGACCAAAGGCTCCTAGCCGGGGAGGATTCGAGTAGTTATGTACAAAATAAGTAGAACATATAAAACCTATAGCAATTGAATTGTGGTTGGAATGTTATTTGATAGTTTAAATTTTAGTAGGCTATACAACTACTCATTCGCAAACATAAAAAAATACAAATATTTTTGGTAAACTCTCCACATGATTTAGCATAATTAAAATTAAAATTGGATTGCACTAGTGTTGTTTTGTGTGGTATTCTATGATTAGGAAAATTGGGTTGCACTTATAGAGTTCGGGGTCATATTTAGGGGTGGCAATGGGTTGGGGATCGCATCCCCCAGTCCCATTCTTGTTTAACTTTGTTATCCTTATACCCGCCCCAAACCCGATTATTAAATGGGGCAGAGCAAGGCTAGGCGGGGAGCAGAATGGGGTAAGGCTAGGCAGGGAGCGGGGAGGGGCGGGTTTTCACCATAATTTTTATTTATTTTTATATAAATGAAGGTAATGTGTAATTTCTCGATTAGAACTTTTAATTTGTTATTATTGTACGAGCATCAAAGTAAAACATGCAATTTTTAACATAATTAAAATGAAATTAAGGTGAGAAGAGCGAAAGGATAAGGAGACTAAAATTTGGTATTGGGTGAAATATAAAAAAATGAAGGAATTGTTTTATATAAAAGGTATATATTAATAATATATAATAATATTCAAGGGTATATTAGTAAGAAAGTAGTATAATTGGGGTGGGACAGGGTTTATGCCTCCCCAATAATCAACTAGGAATTTTTCCCACCCCCATTTATTTAATCGGGGCGGGGGAGAGTTTTTTGTCATCCCTAATCATATTCTATTCTTATGATTCTACAATATTGTCTTTTTTATTCCTACCTCCCCCTCTATATTCCGCGGTAATAATTTCCATGGTATTATGACTTTTACCAGAAAATATTCTAACTCAATTTAACTCCAAACATAATAATACTTGAACGCCACCTCTACCATCCAATTTTAATTAACTCAATTTCTAAGACTTAATTTTAATTTCAATATTACCAACTTTATTTTTTTGTGTCATATTTTAATTCCAAATCCAACAATAACTCCACCTCTACAGCCTTAATTTTAAGTCTCTCTCTCTCTGTTTTTTTGACTGCACATCCATATGCAAGTATGAGGTCACTGTGATAAATAATGTTAATATTGTATCCATTTCTAATTGTACTATAGTTGTATAAAATTAGTAGGGATCCGAAAATAGAATTCTAATATATTAGAAGGTAGTATGACTCACGTTAAATGATGTCCTAAATGACCAATAAGAGTTATATTAGAATTCACTGTCACTCCCTATTATATTTCGTCACAATTTCAAACACTAGTTAATTGAACTAATACAAATTTATATTAATTAGTAAACTCTTTACTTATTGGAAAATAACAAAAACTCTTCCTAAAATTGTATAAACAATTAATACTATATATACACACACAAGCGTCAAATTGACTTTTCCTTTTTATGAAGAAATATGTCTTCTATGATCTCTAAATTTGATGTGCCTTAGATCTCAACGTATATTATGAATTATAGGTGATTTCCACATAATTTTAAAATAGAATATATATAAATCTAAAAAAATTAAATTCAACTAAACTTAAAATTCAACGATGCACGCTGCAATTAACGTGGTAATAAGATTGGTTTTATATTAGTTATTTAGATAATATACATTCTACAATATGTATATATTTTTTGTATATTGATTTCGTATAACTAATTACTTATTTACTGTATAATTTTATTCGTTTGGTGTATTCTTATTTATTTAACTCCTTATTTATCATTAAAAATATACTATTTAAACTTTTTTTTATCAAAATAAAAGGGTTAATAGCAAACCCCCCCTGAACTATACCCTCTCTCTTACTAAACCCCTCTGAACTATTTTTTGTGCTGAAAACCCCCCAAACTATAGTTTTTGCTGCACAGTTATAACACCGTTAAGTGAAATTGCATTGGGATCCCCTGAAGTTCCTGTTAATTTTGCTCGTGCCCTGAAATTTTATTTTTCTTGCAATGACACCCCCTTGAAGGGGTGAAATGACCGGAATGCCCTTATTTTGTCTCCCCTATTTCATGAGATAAGTATCTAGGTGGTGAAATTACCTCCATGCCCCAAGATTAGAACCCTATAATATTTGGGGATATTTCCAAATATTTTTTTCAAAATAAAAGTTAAAGAAAAGAGGTTGGAAATATTTCAAAACTTTTAAATAATAATAATAACTAATTAATATGCATTACTTGAAGTGTAACTCTAATGAATATTTCAAAAGATAAAGAGTAAGGGGTTATAAATATTTTCATATATTTTTTTAAAATATTAATTAATTAAAATGTAACTCTAATGGATATTTCATAAAATATGGAGTAAAGATATAAGACAAATATATTTCGGCAAGCAACAAGTGTTAATTGTTAAGAACAAATTTTGTGACTTCCTATTCCAAATCTTCAACCTAATAATTACTCACTTTCTAAGAACTAATTTTTTACGACTGCATATATACATTGAAACTTTAAGGTAACAATTTTGACACTCATTTGAATTTCTATGTCACACACTGCTTCTAGTAAGGCTCCAACTTCATTTAAGGAAAATATTTTGAACAAAATTTGGCCATATGGATTCTCTATAATGATTGTGGCTTGTTGCTTGATGAAAGACATCTATGTAACTAATAATAATAATACTTACAAGAAAAAACCCATTCAAAAATAAAAATTTGAATGAAAACTAAGAAATAAATGATCAACCTGCAATTTCCATCTTGATAAATATTCGAAAAACTAGACCATTCAATTTTAAATGAATCCAGGGGTTACAAGTTCTTGACAATCTTATTTTAAAGGGTTAACACTTGTTGCTTGCCAAAATATATTTGTCTTATATCTTTACTCCATATTTTATGAAATATCCATTAGAGTTATATTTTAATTATTATATATTAATTAATTATATTTTTTTAAAAAATATGAAAATATTTATAACCCCTTACTCTTTATCTTTTGAAATATTCATTAGAGTTACACTTCAAGTAATGCATATTAATTAGTTATTATTATTATTTAAAAGTTTTGAAATATTTCCAACCTCTTTTCTTTAACTTTTATTTTGAAAAAAATATTTGGAAATATCCCCAAATATTATAAAGTTCTAATCTTGGGGCATGGAGGTAATTTCACCACCTACATATTAATAGGGGAGACAAAACAAGGGCATTCCGGTCATTTCACTCCTTAAAGGGGGTGTCATTGCAAGGAAAATAAAATCTCAGGGGGCGAGCGAAATTAATAAGAACTTCAGGGGATCCCAGTGCAATTTCACTTAACGGTGTTATAACTGTGCAGGAAAAACTATAGTTTGGGGGGGTTTTCAGCACGAAAAGTATAGTTCAGGGGGCTTAGTGCACACCAGGGAGTTTAGTTAGAGAGAGGGTATAGTTGAGGGTTTTTTTTGCTATTAACCCAAATAAAAATTGTACTATTATTTTTATTTAAAGGTAAATAACATTAAACCCCCCTCAACTATACTCTCTCTCCCAACTAACCCCCCTCAACTAAGTGATGGTCCCTCAACTATGAAATTGTTACAATTTAGTCCCTCCCATCATTTAAAGTTAGGGTAATTTGCACTCAAATCCCCTAAAGTTTCGGTCAATTGTACTCACCTCCTGAGATTTCATTTTTTTTGCAATGACACCCCCTGAAGGAGTTAAGACCCCATGAAATGACTATTGTGCCCTTACTTTAGTATAAAAGGCATGTTGGCTAAATTAATGGACCAAACAACACTTGTATATTAAGTTCAATTTGAAAAACTTTTCAAGTTGGATACAAAGATTTTTGAAATAGGGATATTTACATATAGATAGAAATAAGGATCACTAATTACAAATAGGTAAACTTTTATCTTTCAATTACTAATACATCAACTTAACTAAACTAATTACAAATGGGTCAACTTTTTTGTTTAAAGACTCAAATACCCCCAAAAAACTCCAATCTTCTTTTTCTTTTTCTCTCCCATTCCAAAATCCCCAAACACTCAAAAATAAAATTAAAATATTTCGAAAAAATAAAAATATTTATGGAAAAATAAAAAATTTCGAAAACAAAATGAGGAAAAAAAATATTTTGAAAAAATAAAATATTTTTGGAAAAATAAAATATTTCAAAAAAATGAGGAAAACAAAATATTTCGAAAATATAATATATTTCGTGAAAACTATAATATTTCAAAAATATAAAATATTTCGTGAAAAATAAAATATTTCGAAAAAATAAAATATTTTGAAATATTTTTATTTCTTTCTTTTTCACTTTTTTTTCTTCTTTTCAACGAAATGTGTTCAAGTCTTAGACCTCTTGGTTATTACAATGCAATATTTTGAAGTCAAGTGTGTCAAGAAATATCAAGAATGAGTTGATTGAGTTGAATTAGTTTTAAAATTTGGTGTCTTAAAAAGTAATAAATCTTAGGTGAGTTATATTTAGATAATTTATTTCAATATGACATAGGACATAATCTGAATCTTACTTGTTTAGTATGAAATTCTTTGAAAGCATGTCATAAAATATTTCGGAAAAAATATTTTATTTTTCCCGAAATATTTTTTATTTTCCATTTTTTTTTTCCTGAAATATTTTATTTCCTAATTTTTTTTGAAATATTTTAGGGTTAATTTCAGTAAACCCCCCTATACTATCCAGATTAATCAACTAACCCCTACTCTGTCCACTTTGCCCCCTATACTATCCAATTTCATCACTATGCCCCCTCAGCTCTCAAAATGCCTAAACTACCCTCAATAGTATAAGGGGGTTTACTGAAATAGATATATTTCTGAATTTATAATTTCCAGAATTTTCGAAAATTCCGAAAATATTAGAAATATATTATAATTTTCGAAAATTCATAAATATCAAAATATGAATTATTTCCGAAAATATAATATATATTCAATTTGTTTTTTGAGAAATATGAATTATTTTCGAAAATAATTCATATTTTGATATTTATGAATTTTCGGAAATTATAATATATTTTTCATATTTTCGGAAAATATTGAAATTATAATATGAAAATATTTTTCGAATATAATATAAATTCAGAAATATATATATATATTTTGCCAAAAAAATATTTTTCAGAGGGAGCATATTATTTTCCAAAATATGAATTATTTCGGAAAAAATAATATATACTTTTTGCAAAAAAATTATTTTTCGGAAAAAGATCATATTTTTGAACATAATAGTATATATTTTTTGCAAAAAAAATATTTTTCGGAAAACAACATATTTTGAAACATAATAGTATATATTTTTTGCAAAAAAAAAATTTTCGGAATAAAATTCATATTTTGGAACATAATATATACTTTTTCACAAAAAAATTATATATTACACAATATTTTTTTTGTGAAAATGTATATATTATGTTCCAAAATATGAATTTTATCCGAAAAATAATTATTTTGCGAAAAGTATATATTATGTTCCAAAATATGATTTTTTTTCGAAACATATATTTTATGTTTCAAAATATGATTTATTTTACGATTTTTTTTTTATAATATATACTTTTTGCAAAAAAATCATATTTTGGAACATAATAGTATATATTTTTCGCAAAAAAAATTATTTTTCGGAAAAGATCATATTTTGGAACATAATAGTGTATATTTTTCGCAAAAAAATTATTTTTCAAAAAAGATCATATTTTGGAACATATATATATTTTTCGCAAAAAAATTCATATTTTGGAACATAATATATACTTTTCGCAAAATAATTATTTTTCGGAAAATATTCATATTTTGGAACATAATATATACATTTTCCAAAAATTCATATTTTGGAGGCAAGGCGGCGGCCTCCGGCGGCGCCGACGGGGGAGGCGGAGGGAGGGGATGATGTAGATGTATATATGTGTGTGTGTATATATATGTATAGATCTATATATATGTGTGTGTATATATGTATATGTGTGCGTGTGTGTGTGAGAGAGAGAGAGAGAGGAGGGAGAGAGAGATAGTGTTAAATGTTGGTGTCACTAAATGATTTTCGGAAAAGTGAGGGTAAGTTGGCGATTACCCAAAACTATAATTATAAGTCATTAGGAAGGGCAATTTTGGAATTTAAATTTTTTTAAAGTCATGTGATATGCATGTGACCGAAAAAATTGTCGGAACAATGTCGTAGGGGTACAAAATGCTCAATCGGAGGATACTTTAGGGGGTTATTTGCACAAAGTAAAATTGAAGGGGATTTTCTGCACCTTTTTCAAACCTCAGGGGTGTTTACTGCCATTCTCCCGATAACAATTATGTCTTTTATTTTTATGGCGTGCATCACAAACACACTTTACTAGTATACATATATATATATATATATATATATATATATAGTTCTATTTAAACATTTTCATCATTAATCGCAGACTCAAGCATCAAACTTCCTTCTTAATTTGCCAAAAATTAATAGAAATCTTGATTGTGGATCATTGTCATGGGACATAGATTGAGTGATCTTCAACTTGTAGCTATGTACTTCACTGCATGTATCTGTTTGGGAAGCCTTGGATACTGTTTGGGCTTCACTTCCAAATGTTGAATGCATGTGATCAGTTCGTATTTTGTAAAAGAGATTAAAAATGTAAAATTACCACGATCTAATTTTACCTTTCGTAAGTGCACGAATCATATTGTAATATAATATTGGCTTGAGAAAGGAATATCGAACTGTTTGGTTTGTATTTCTGAGAACAATTTCCTGTTTTCTGAAAACTGAAAATTAGAAAACTGAACAAAATATGTTTAGTTCAGTTTTGTGAAAACAGTTTTATGAAAATTCAGTTACAGAAATGACTGTTTTCAGAGAACTTATTTTTATTGTTCTCATAAAACTGTTATCTGTTCTCATAATTCTCAAGATCAGTTTTCAAATATACAAACCAAGCAAGTAAGTTGTATTTTAGATTTAAGCAAAATAATAAAATTAAATTGTGTGAAAGAGTTGGTTTGATTTGGATTATCAACTAAGAAAATTCAATTAAATTAAAGTAAGAATTAAACTTGTTGTTTTTGAAGAAAATTAATATAGAAAAAGTTTAGGGTTTATCAACTCCACCACTAGCTTCATAATATAGACTTTATTTATTCAATTGCGAGAGGGAGATACATCACATGTGAATCAGATTAGTAACGCTACAAACAATTGCCTAATCTCCAAAAAGAATCGGTCTGATTCGCTACAACCCATATTCGGATCAAGTATAATTAGTGCATGCATCTACTCTAAAACTACTCATGTGGTGCGAGAAATTAAAAGCATGTCTATATCATATTTCCTTTACATGGATTGTGTAAATCTATACTTTATCATGTCCATGAAGAACTATTGCGTAGAAATCATTATTTAAACTTCAAAGTTCAAGCTCTTAGTGAGAAAATATGGTTGATTAAGATAAAATATTAATTAAATCTAAGACATAAGAGAATTAATGTAGAATCTTGTATAATGAATACATTCGTTCACCAACTACACAATTATCACAATAAATAAAAATAAATAAAAATCTACATCACTTGGCTAGGGTTTTGTTGAAAATCTTAGATACCGGTTTAGTCGCTCATGGTAGGAGAAGACTGTATTATAGATGTAGAAATCGTCTCTACGTCGCTTTTTCTGTTCTTCTAGGTCTTGAATGGTAATATGAGTTGACCCGTGTTCCATAATTCATGATCCGAGTCAGCATTAATTAGCTCATAACTCGGTTAACAGTCTTGAAACATGCCGACCAGGTAAAAATACCAAGATAATGAAATAGTATTACTAACATCGTACAATTAGGGGCTTGAATGTACAACTTCATCTCCTATCAGCATGGTTAGGGAGCGGGAAGCTCTTCTGAGGTTCAAACAAGGCTGTGGTTGATCATGCGAACTGCTTATCGTCTTGGGTGGTTGAAGAAGTAGCTGACGAAAATGGAAATGTGTTAAATGCAACCACAACACATGCCATGTCATTGCATTTATTGATTTAGTGACGTTCCAGTAATGCTAAGAATAAAAGTTTTTTTATATTTTTTTTTAATTATTATTTTTTATACTAGACTACCTTACTCAAATTACATAATCAAATAATAACATTATGTTTTGGCTGGTATTTCATGAAATAAAAATATATCTCATGTCAAATAAGCCATATTCAAAAGATTCCCAGATAATATATATATGCAAGTTTGTCTCAAGTGAGAGGAGAAATTAATTCCCAGATTGCAGAAATCGCCAATGTGATTGTCCATCTCAAGAGTTTTCAAGTTTTTGGCTCATCAGTGGTTTGTCTCATATCCAATAAAAATAAAAAGTGATATGTACAAATGAATTCAACATTACACTTGAGAGACTATGATAAAGCATTGCTTGACCAAGACTTGTTGCTGGCAAAAGACAGTAAACTCCACCATTCAAAAAGCTGAAGTGTATACCTGTGGGAATAACGTGTTTAGTGATGCACGAGGACAAACTCCTCGAGACTTAATGAAGTCTTTTCACTTCAATTTATTTCTCTAAGCCATCCACCTATATATATATATATATATATAGTTCTCTTTAAACATTTTCATCATAATTAAGGTGCAGACTCAAGCATCTAACTTCCTTCTTAAATTGCCAAAAATTAATTGAAATCTTGATTGTGGATCATTGCCATGGTGATCATGGGACATAGATTGAGTGATCTTCAAGTACTTGTAGCTATGTACTTCACTGCATGTATCTGCTTGGGAAGCCTTGGATGCATCATGGGGGCTTCACTTCCAAATGTTCAATGCATGGTTAGGGAGCGGGAAGCTCTTCTGAGGTTCAAGCAAGGCTTGGTTGATCATTCGGACCGCTTATCGTCTTGGGCGGTTGAAGAAGAAGCTGACTGCTGCAAATGGGAAGGCGTTAAATGCAACCATAAGACAAGCCATGTCATGGCTCTTGATTTGCACAGCCAAAGAGGACTAAATGAGTCCTTGCAAGGTGATTTGAATTACTCTGCTTTGCTTGACTTGCCATATCTAACTTACCTCGACTTGAGCCTCAATCATTTTCACAGAATTGAAATTCCCCACTCCATTAGCCACAGTCTTGCTCATCTGAACCTGACAAGAAGTCAGTTACAAGGCCCCATTCCCGATGCTTTTGGGAACATGACTTCTCTTGCCATTCTTGATTTGTCCGATAATGATCTTGAAGGTGAACTGCCCACAAGTTTGGGATTGGTCCAACAAGGTAACCAACTCAAAGGTCCTTCATCTTTGAGAGAATTGCATCTCTCAAATAATCGATTGAATGGGACACTAGTGCCAAGTCTTGGTCTACTTTCAAAACTAGTAGTCTTGGATGTTGGAGACAATAAATTAGCAGGTGCTATCAGTGAGGCTCATTTTTCGGATTTAAGTAGCTTACGAGTACTAAATTTGCATAACAACTCACTAGTTCTAAACATGAGCTCACGTTGGATCCCTCTTTTTCGACTTCATACAATAGACATGGGGTATTGCGATTTGGGACCACTATTTCCGGAATGGCTTAGGACACAAACTGATTTCGTGTACATTGATATTTCTGAAGCTGGTATTTCAGACACTGTGCCCAATTGGTTTTGGAATCTCTCTACAAAGGTAGAGGTCATGAGACTTTATTCCAATAAGCTCAAAGGAAAAGTTCCTGATTTGTCGTCATTCCTCAATCTTTCAGAGCTATACTTGTGGGGGAACAGTTTCGACGGCCCTCTGCCTCGTTTCTCTGCCAACATGAAGTTCTTGTATCTGGAAGAAAATTCGTTCTCCGGAGATATTTTACATATATGCGAGTCGATTGTTCCAAGTAGTTCTTTGCAATATTTGGATTTGTCTTGGAATAACTTCACAGGACAGCTACCAGACTGTTGGATGAATGCCCAAAGTTTAGCGAAATTGTATTTAGATGACAATCAGTTTCATGGAGGAATCCCCAACACAATTGGCCATCTTCCTCTATTAGACACACTGAGTATGGAGGGTAACATGTTATCTGGTGAATTCCCTGTTGGGCCTTAGAAAACGCTCTGATACCACTTGTTAGGGTTCGCACACCCTATGTACGAAGCCGTGCACACCTACAAATCAGAAAACGCACACAAACACACCAAACAATCGACACAAGAATATATACGTGGTTCAGCCAAATAAGCCTACGTCCACGGAGAGCACCGTTTCACTAAAAATCACTGAGAGGATTACAAGGGGGTGATTCGCAGATCACACACGCACACACACAGTGTATACTCACGCCTGTATCACCGGAATAATATAAACGTATATTATTCCTAACTCTCTCTCTCTATTTCTGTGTACTTCTCTGCGCACCGCATGTGCTTTACTCGCACTAGGTGTTTCACTCGCACCGATACCGGCCCTCTGGCGCCGGCCTAATCTGGCCCTCTGCAGGGTACACCGAATACAATAGGCTACACCTATATTTATATGAGAAGCTAGAGTGGAGGACAAGTCAATCAATCCAATTAGGAATTGATCTCCTACCATAACTGTGATTTACTTGATGGCTAAGTTATATTCCCCCTTAAGAAAGGAGTCACCAAATATAACAAGATCCTAGTCAAATAGAGATAGCTTGGTGGCTAAGTTTAACTTTCCCTGCAAGGAAAGGAGTCACCATATCTAACAATCATGGGTATATAAAAGGATGTACATATCTCAATTGGTGTGAGGCCTTTTGGGGAAGCCCAAGAGCAAATCCGTGCGGGCTAGGCCCAAAGCGGACAATATCACACCATTGTTGAGATATGTGGGGCCCGTAAGGCCCAACAATTGGTATCAGAGCCCAGGTTGCGATTCATGGTGTTAACCAGTCGGAGTGGGCTAGCGTTGTATCAACCAGCGGTGGCGGCGGAGGCCGGGAATGGCCAAGTCGTATGTGCGGCGGAGGCCGGTGATGGTCAAGTCGTATGTGGTGGCGTCGTATCAACTAGCAAGAGTGGACTGGTAGCCATGTGGAGAATCCTCGAAATGTCGAACGGAAGGTGAGCCCTCGGATTAACTCACGATGGACGGATGGATGATCGTTTGAGGGGAGGCTCGGACCATGAGATGTGGTCCTTTGTTCGAGGGGAGGATTGTTAAGTATGCGACCAAAGTCCCACATGGGTTAAAAGTGGGAAGAATCATGGGTATATAAAATGATGTACATATCTCAATTGGTGTGAGGCCTTTTGGGGAAGCCCAAGAGCAAATCCGTGCGGGCCTGGCCCAAAGCGGACAATATCACACCATTGTTGAGATATGTGGGGCCCGTAATGCCCAACAATTGGTATCAGAGCCCAGGTTGCGATTCGTGGTGTTAACCAGTCGGAGTAGGCTAGTGTTGTATCCACCAGCGGTGGCGGCGGAGGCCGGTGATGGTCAAGTCGTATGTGGTGGTGGCGTATCAACTAGCGGGAGTGGACTGGTAGCCATGTGGAGAATCCTCGAAATGTCGAACGGAAAGTGAGCCCTCGGATTAACTCACGAACGGAAAGTGAGCCCTCGGATTAACTCACGATGGACGGATGGATGATCGTTTGAGGGGAGGCTCGGACCATGAGATGTGGTCCTTTGTTCGAGGGGAGGATTGTTAAGTATACGACCAAAGTCCCACATGGGTTAAAAGTGGGAAGGATCATGGGTATATAAAAGGATGTACATATCTCAATTGGTGTGAGGCCTTTTGGGGAAGCCCAAGAGCAAATCCGTGCGGGCTAGGCCCAAAGCGGACAATATCACACCATTGTTGAGATATGTGGGGCCCGTAAGGCCCAACATTCCCGGTGTCATTGAGGAACTCCAGGAGTTTGAGGTGGTTGGATCTCGGGCAGAATAGATTCTCTGGAAGCATACCTGCATGGATAGGGGAAAGTTCACCAAATTTGGTACTTCTATCTTTAAATTCTAACAATTTCAGTGGAACTATTCCCTTGCAGCTATGCCAACTTAGGTCTCTAAAATATTTGGATCTTTCTTTAAATGATATAGGGGGAACAATTCCACAGTGCATCAACAACATGAGGTCTATGACTACAACTGCCGATTATGATCCTTTTACAGCCCATGAATATTACTATGGTCATTTCTTAGGTCTCATTGATCTTTCATCGAATAATTTATCAGGAGAGATCCCGAAACAAGTCACCAGCCTTGTTGGGCTGTACAACTTAAACCTTTCAAATAATCATTTGACAGGTCCCATTCCACGGGACATTGGTGAGACATTTAGAAGTGTTAGATTTATCCAGGAATGAGCTTTCTTGCTCCATACCAATCAACGTATCGGACTTTCCTCTTATTTATGAATTGAATGTGTCACACAACAACTTGTTAGGAAAAGTTCCGCCAGGCCTAGTGTGGCAATTTGGTAAAGAATCCATCAAGGGAAATCCCAACCTCTGCGGGCCTCCAACGACAAATGACTGCTCGGGCAATGTGACATATGAGGATGCAGTTTGTAGAGGCGAGGTAGAAGAAAGACAAGGAAATGAAAGAAGTGAAGGTGACAAAGGGGATGGGCTGGGAACTATTTCAATCTACTTAATTAGCATTGCAACCGGATTCGTCACGGGGTGTGGTGGGTTTTGTGTCTTCTTGCTGATCAACACTTCATGGAGGGTTGCCTATCACCGTTACTTGGATAATCACTGCAACAAACTAAGCAAGAAGTTTCAAAGCAAGCGCGCCTGATATGGTTACTTTGTAAGTATATATATATATATATATATATATATAAATATATTTCTTATCATACCATTTTATGTTTATTGTGCAATTAAACTCTCTCTATTTGAATGCAAAAACTGGTGTTACTCTATTTCCTATTGATTTTATTGTATAAGCTCAATGAGTAATGGCATTACTGTAATGCTAAAAGAGGAGAAGCTTAATTTTTTTTATACTTGACTACCTTACTCAATTACATAGTCAAATATGAACATTGTGTTTTGGCTATAGCTAGTATTTCATGAAATACAAATATATCTCATGTCTAATAAGCTTATACCAACCACGAATCGAGATACGAGAAATTTTTGTTTTTTGTTTTTTCTTCTACCATTTCTATGCTTATTTTTGCAAAACTTTTATTTCATACCTTTAGTATCACAATTATTTGAGTTCTATATTCCTGACTAAGTCTATTTTATCCCAAATATGAGCCTTCCTTTTTTTGGAGTTCTTCAAATTGTTATTCCACTCTTCTTTTTTAAGTTCTTTCCCTGGTTCCTTATTTGCAACTTGTGATTATCTAAGTTAATTTAGCTTTAGGTATCTTATTTCGAGAAAAAACAGCAAGTATTAACCACCATGCGACGAGGAATTTGAAATTGAGACATACAGTATTTTTGTAGTTCATCTTTGATTAATCTTGCACCTTTCTTTAATCCACAGCTTATCTTAATTGTGTGCTGATGAACAGGTCATTTTCAAAAGATTCCCAGATTGTAGAAATCGCATATAAGCGAGATTGTCCATTATCAAGAATTTCTGAGTTTTTGACCATCACTTTCAAAAACTGCTGTTGCTATATTTCCTATGGGTCCGTTTGGATACCCTGTTATCTGTTTTTGTTTTTTTACTGTTCATCAGATCAAAAAAAAAAAACACGTTTGACAAACGCGTTTACTGTTCACTTTTTTTTCCCCAAGAGAACTGTTTTCTGTGAATAGTGTGTAAAAATGGTGAAAACACAAAATACAACTTTTAGTTGTTTTTTGAGTTTTTTCATTGTTTAGGTGGT
Organism: Cornus suecica; assembly: GCA_963922005.1. NCBI lineage: Eukaryota > Viridiplantae > Streptophyta > Magnoliopsida > Cornales > Cornaceae > Cornus > Cornus suecica. The sequence goes on along the minus strand of OY998242.1, from coordinate 17,409,632 downwards.
AAAAATAGTGAAAACACCAAATCCATAAAATACAACTTTCACCAAATAAAAGTGGTGAAAACACCTTCATCCAAACGCTTTTTTGTTTTTAGTTTTTTGCTGAAAAAAACAAAGACAAATACAAAAACAGTTTTTATATTTGAAGACAGAAAACAAATACAAAAAACAGGCTTTCTAAACGCATCCTATATATTGATTTTTTGTATAAGCTCAATGAGTAATGGCATTACTGTAATGCTAAAAGAGGAAAAGCTTAATTTTTTTTATACTTGATCACCTTACTCAATTACATAGTCAAATAATAACATTATGTTTTGGCTATAGCTAGTATGTCATGAAATAAAAATATATCTCATGTCTAATAAGCTTATACCAACCACGAATCGAAATACAAGAAATTTTTGTTTTTTGTTTTTTCTTTTATGCAAAACTTTTATTTCTTGGGGGGTGAATAGACTTTTTGTCGATTTTATGATTAATTAAAATTATTTAGCGAAAATTCAATTTTAATTAGTCACAAATCCTAATTTTTTAGTCAATTATCAAATCAAATCAATCAAGCAAATATGAATATAAGTGCAGAAATTAAATAATGAGAAGACACAGAGATTTTTACGTGGAAAATCCTGGAAAGACTCCAAGTAAAAACCATGGATACGCTCGGGTATTGATGCACTATGAATCAGAGAATTTGTACAGACTCTATGAAAACAGAACTTACAACTACTGTAATTTGTTGTTCTTCACTCGACGTCTGAAAATCTAGATTCACTCGCGCTCCACGAAGCTTTCGCTCCGATCTTCGTACTCTGATGACTTTACTTCTCAACAGATCAAAATCACCACGAAGCGTCCTGCTTTGATCTCCGCACTCAGATGGCTCCGTTCTTTAACAGATCAACGCAACCACGTTGCTATAGACGGTGTGTGAATTTTTCAGCAACTATACCATTCAATCGTACATAGAAATCGTCGATGTAGAAGTACGATTGAAGACGTCCAATAACAAGAGAGAACTTGTGTATCTCTAATTACTCAATAATATTCTCTCACCGTATGTATATCTCTATAGAAGAAGATGAAGCTGTAGAAAACTTGCAGAGAATTCTTAAAGATGTCCCTACTCTTCTTGCAGACTTTAGTATTTATAGGCAATGATGATCAAAATCCTAAGTTTATCCTTTCTCGTAATTTCACGTCAAAACCCTTAAATCTGATGTATATCATGTATATAGCATGCACTATAATATGTATGAGACGTGAATGCATCATAAAACCAACCCACGAACAATTTGGACATCACAGTAAAAAATAGCCAAAAACTTGCCGCAGCTACGTTTAAAGCGTAAACCCCTTATCCTTGAAGCGTAGGTTCAAGCGTAGCTTGGAGCGTACATTCAAGCATACAAATTCATTTTTCAGCCACATTTTTGAAACTGAAAGCGTAGACATTTTTGTTAAAATCACTTTTCTCCGTAACTGCGCCAAAATAACCCTCTTGACTCCCTGAGACTTTTTGTTTGAATTGATGACTTTGAGAAATGTCGTTTTTGTCATCCGAGAGACAATTTTACTCAATACTGCACTTCTCTTGTATTTCACTATTGGTTTTTGTTGTAGCTTGTAGATGTCGTTGAAACAAACACAACCCATCTAATACTCAACATGGTTATTGTCTAGAACATGCCATAAATAAACAATACACAAAAGTGTTCTTACAATCATAATTTATTTGAGTTCTAAATTCCTGGCTGATGTCTATTTTATTCCAAATATGAGCCTTCCTTTTTTTGGAGTTCTTTAAATTGTTATTCCAATCTTCTTTTTTAAGTTCTTTCACTGATTCCTTATTTGTAACTTGTGATCATCTAAGTTAATCTAGCATTTTGGTATCTTATTTCGCGAAAAAACAACAAGTATTAACCACCATCTATTTTAATTTAGGTGACGAGGAATTTGAAATTGAGACATTTGGTTTGGATATCATGTTAAACACCATAAGGGTGCGTACTATTAGTATTAGTATTAACATTATTGTATTTCTGTAGTTCATCTTTGATTAATCTTGCACAACCATTAATCCACAGCTTATCTCAATTGTGTGCTGATGAACAGGTCATTTTCAAATGCTTCCCAACTTATATGCAAGGCTGTCTTGAGTAAGAGAAGAATATATATAATTCCCAGATTGTAGAAATTGCATATCAGTGTTCGGTGTGATTCTGTTTTGTCTTGTTTATATATATATATATATATATATATTGTTATAGTTGAATGCTTCAGCTTTTTAGCTTTCTGCTAGAAGATTTGTGTTTCGAGTAGTTGGTTAATTATGAGCTGTGGTTGATACCTATTGCAGTTAATTTATTGAGATTAGATTGGTGGCTGCTTGGTGTTTAGTGATGGCTTTTGTACATAGTTGTTATGTCTTAATAAATTTATCTTACTTAATAGTTCGTTTCTGGAAGAAAAAAGAAAGCTTAAATATGTTTGGTGGTGTTAGTGCTTCCAAAATTTTTGAAAACATAATATGTTTGGTGACTTCAAATGCTGTGAATTTATTTTGTTTTTGTTTTTAAACAATTTTAATTCATATACTGTTCAATGTCTTATTCCATTTGAGAAAATTTTCAATATGCAATGTATTATTCCATTTGAGAAAATTTTAACAACACATCCCCGTAAACTGTTCAATAATTAATTTTATACCTGACACAATTTATGAAGCAAAACAATTACCACACAAGATTCACACATCAAAATTCTTGTCATTAGAAATTCTATCCATACACAAATGTTTACTGCTTTACACATCCATACACAAATCAAGTAAGCTTTCCACGATACTTTCATCAATGAATTGCGTGGTAAATTTACATACATGAAGTAACAAAAACTTGAATTACATCAACCCAAATCGAATGACATAGGCATTTCAGAAGTAACAACTCTTTTGAATGCAGCTCCAACATCCCCCAAGTAGCTCCAGCGCAGGTATAAACAAAAGATGTTTGAACATCAATTCATAAATGGTAAATACTACAATTATAATGCAATGTTAGTAAAAGAAGGAGAATTTCTCTGAACTCATTTTTATTGTTCTCATAAAACTGTTTTCTGTTTTCAGAATTCTCGAGAATAGTTTTCAGAGATAAAAACCAAGCGAACTTTTTATACAATTTTTTTTATTTCAGTTTTGAAAAAAAGAAAACTGTTTTCAGAAATGCAAACTAAACATTCCCACAATCCACACAGTTTTATATCTCCATAGGGTCAAGTTTGAAAGAGCTTGGAATGTCTTTACAAGCATCACTCTCAATACAAACAGGAGCACAAGTGGTTCTAGTCTTGATTGAGTTGAGCTCATCATCAAACAATAGGATTATTGAAAATTTACATTTATACAAATGCATCATAAGCTCATCACCATTTCTATGTTTGACAGATGAAAACCGAATGTTCAAATAGGAGCCAAAGAGCTACATTCCTAAATTTAGTCCTCAGGCTATCAATTCCAGTATGTGAAATGAACCGAAAACTAACCAGTGATTGCTCTTCATTCCCACCAGCAAGTGATAGATTGTACCAGATTATTTACTATAACTTGGATTATATAATTCAGCCGCGTAACTTTTAGAGATACATTATCCAGGGCATGAGTTAGCAGATTATGCAGATATAAGAGCAAAGCTCAAGCCTCTAACCGGCAATAACAGTCATGTCTGGTGCATGTAGAATTACAGACCCTCGAAGTATCTCATATGGTCTTCAAATGTTTCTGCATGTCGGATCTTGGCAACCGATCCATCTTCTTCGACCTAAAAACATCAATTCAAATTCTCAGCACTAATATGCCATTGGCAAAAAGTTCATAAAAATAATTTTAATTAAGTCAAATAAACACAAGTTATTTTAATTAAGTCAAATGAACCATGTGAATGACTCTTACGCGCTGTCCCATTGCCCCCTTGACGGGTGCATGTGATGTTTGATCTGATCGGTTCCCTCCTTGGCAACGTACTCGGTCAACTCTCCTTTTGCATGCTATCATGGCTTCCACTTGTCTCCTAAGGCTTCTGCACTTGTTGGCGTGGTGCCCGTACTCGCCATGAAAGGCACAATGTCTTGACATGTCCCTCTGGTCCATTGGTATTTTGTTCAGATTCGAGCACAGGGTATTTCAAAACCCTGTGCTCGAATCTGGTCGATGTAGTTCACCATAAGGACTGCAGCATCCCTGAAAATGTCTATCTGAACAAAATTGAAGTAGTAACTTTAGATCTACAGATAACATAGAAGAAACTGATTCATAATATATATTATGAAAAAGGCACATATAAAAAGGCCAGTATATTTGGATACGAAAATTTTGCACACTGACTGTAAAAAAGACAGAATAAATTGAATGGCAATGGTCGAGTGGAAGACAGGTGGAGCTAGGAAAGCCAGCCCTCTGCGAATTTATTAAAAAAGTGCTTATGACCCTTAAGAAGTAGTTCAATGTGACATTTGTACCTTCTTGGGAATCCAATTTTTTAAGATGACGAATTCAGTGTTTATTATTGTATTGGTAGTCTATGAATTACCAAATTTATCCATAGTCGGTCCATAATGATGTGATGTTTTAGTATTGTGAAGATTTCATAAGTTCAATGCTAAAAGTATCATTGGTAATGTTACAATATATGTTACATCACCTGTTCAAGTGGGACTCTTATTTTGGAACGGCGAAAAAAGAAAAGATAGACACTTTTTATGGGACGAAGGGAGTACTATTGATATCCCTGGAGAGAATTTGAAAATTCTAATGTCGTAAAGCACTTCCATCCCTAGTATTAGAAAATTGAGGGTGGAAAGCTTTTCTGATTTAAGCATATTTTTCTTCTTTTCCATCAAATATCTAAGCAATTAAAAAAGATTAATAAAAAGATATAAAGAGAGATGAAGACATAGCACCCTCTATGATCCCATGTGCAAATAATGCAGAATCCAGGTTTTAACTGTTTATCCTTCGAGAAAATCGTATTGTACAAAGATAGAATGTTCTTCGGGTATGGTTCACTTCTTCCTTGGGACATATACTTCTCACGGTGAGCCACTGTTTTAGGCCTAGAATCGATTCTCAATTTACCACTAACCAACTCGTGAACAATTTAACATCAATCAGACCCTGTCTGCCAAAAAACCCAGTACCAATTTCATGAGTAGTAGTACATCAATGACAAAACCCCCAAATTTCTAGCGGATTACAAACATGGGGTCTCGAGCGTTTTATCCCCTGTGGTGTGGTGGAGTACTTGGTGCGAAAAAATTCCAAAACTTTTCAAATGTGTGTAAAATCCACTTAGTTTAAACAATGTTGCAACTTGCCCCCGTAGGTCACCAGCTGGCCATATTTTCCGGCGAAATGATCATGTGAGCAGCACATGATTAAAAATGTGAGCGGCACATGATTAAAAATAATTGTGAATACCTGAAAATACCATTTTGGCAATGCCCTTTACCCCTTCTAACCTTAAACCCACTTCCCCATCTCCTTCTTCCTCTCTCTCTATCATCATCATCTTCACATATGTATATATATGCAAATATAAAGAGAGAAAATAACAATGCTGAAACTTGGGGTTTGGTGGGTCAGAAGCTAGGGTTTTGGGACAGGACTGCCCTTAGTTTTAGGGTTCTTGAGCTGGGTTTGAAGGTAACAATGGGGGTGAGGACAAATGGGTTTGTGGTGGGGTTTGAAGGGCATTTAAGGGATTGGGGAAATTTGGGGGAATGAGAGAGAAGATGAGAAGCCGCCATTAGAGGAACAGAGAAGAGCTCAATTGAGGGTTTTAAAATTGAATTGTTTGTGTATACAGATTTTTTTGTGAAGAATGATCGAGGGTTTTAGGTTTGGGGTAATCAGAGAATCACCACTTTGTAACTGTAATAATAATGATATCACAAATACCAACAAATTACATTCCAAACCCTAGAAACGAAACAGTGAGCTCTCGAAAGAATATATTTGAGCCCGAGGATAAAGATACATCCATATATGTATACATATATTTTTCTTCTGCCCGGTTTAGGTCAAACGGGCAAATTTTCCGGCCGTTACCCATAAAGGGAAAAACAAGCTGAAAAGGCATTTATAATGCTGAAGTGTTATAATGGTGTACATAGATATCAAACAAAGAAAGTTGAAAATAACATTTATATGATATTTTCTACTCAATTTCTTCTTAATTATATAATTAGTTCCCTAAACCGTAAATAATTTGAACTGGTTCGGATTAAATTCAGGCTAACTCAACATCACTACAAAATAACATGGCAGATATTATTAATCATTACTTTAGGAATAGATATCCATGCCCAATTGCCCATTGAAACTAAGTACAGTTTCAGTGTTACCCCAAACCAAAATTGAAGTTGGTACAATACATACAAGTGTGTTGCCAAAGTTGTTTCATTTACTAATTAGATAACAAGGTTTACTTACTAATTATTGTTGAAATAAAATAAAAAAAAAGGCTTCTAAAATGGAGAAATTAATTTGTCCAAACACTGAAACATTTTCCCTCTCATTTTATTGCTGAATCCTCCTTTTCCTCTTCATCAAAACCTTTTTCTCTCATACACTATCAAATTTCAGTAACAGCCATTGCTCATACATTCACCAATATGAGACATTACATTTCAAAACACCCACCTTGGTTCATTTTATGCCAGTAACTACACAATGAGATAGGCTTCCCTAACCCCAATGAAGGCAGTATCCAATCTTGGAGTTCTCTGGTATGCCTAACAAGATATCAAACCACCTCAATAGCTCACCTTTATAGAAAGGTTTTCACCCTTTAGTCGAAAATTGTTTCCGTGGAAGCGCTCTCCAACCAATATCTCGTCGGAAGAACCCTCCCGGCCAGTTGATTTCCTCGATAGCTCGGTAAGCTCTTTGCTGTGCTTCTTCAAGGTCTCTTCCCTTGGCAGTGACACCAAGCACACGCCCCCCGGTAGCAATGAAGTTGCCATCTGAATCGAGTGCGGTTCCAGCATGGAATATCTTAACTGATGGAACAGCGTGTTCTGCTTCTTCAAGGTTTTGAATCACAGTTCCCTTTTGGTAGTTCCCAGGGTAGCCATTACTTGCCATGACCACCACCATGGAAGGTTCAGAGGACCAGTTCAGAGATACTCCACTTAGCTCTCCCCTACAAGCTGCAAGCAGAACTTGTGCCAGATCAGATTCCAACCGAACCATCAACGCCTGCACATGATGAAGAGCAAACAACACAAAACCAATAAGATCATACAGCCAGTCACATTGGAAGGTTATTATTTTCCAACGATTCCACACATAAATATAGGGGAATCACTAACAGGGGGCATAAGAAATCTGCTCATCAGGCCCTCCAAAACCACCCTAACTGTACACACACATAAATATATATATAGGTGTATTATATGTTTTACAAGCAGAAATTGTACAACCTATATATTCCTATCATTCAATCACATAATCATATTCGCAATAGGGAATTTGGAACAATGACCAAATGTAACCGGCATGTTATGTTTCTACAACATTAGAATATAAAAGCTCCTTCTCTGGGAGCCACCCAAAACTTGAAACAAAGCAAGATATAATGTATCAATTTCTCTCCATACAATGCATAAGCCATTTGTCCGATAAAATTATTACATGGCACACCAGGCTAAGCAGGATGGCGGTTGTAATTCAACACTCACTAGAGAATCTGCCAATTAAAATCGATCGGAGATAATGCATAAAAAGCATTGGCACCTTCCAATGGAAACACCTTCAACATTGGAGCCACTTGAAGTGAGAAATAAGGGGACGAACTTCATAACATATAGTACACGCCAAATTGATTAAACCAAGTAGCAGTTTATAGTCGGAGCCACAAGAATATCAAAAGAAATGATGAGAACAAAGAGAAATTGAAACGAGAAAAAACAAAATTAACAACTAAATACAAGGGCTACCCTGCATGATATGTCCTATACAATCCTACGAAAGGTCATTGCCAACAGGAATTCAAATAAAAGCCAAGAATTTTTTTGTCCTTGTATTATGACAGACAAATTTATTAACCAATAAGACAAGTACACATCACATTATCTGTAGAGAACCCGACAAAACTCTAGCTGTATGAAGATCAAAGTTCTAAGTGAATAATGGAAGCCAATCGATGGCAGAGTCAATCATTATGCAAGTGTCATATATTTAATCAACATAGTTACCAGTATATTAATATTGTTTAATATAAGAGGAATATCAATTCCATGTTTGTCAACTGACCTGGCATTCTGGGTCTCCGAAGCGAACATTGTATTCAATTAATTTGGGTAATCCAGACTTCTTCTCGATCATGAGTCCAGCATACAAAACCCCAACAAATTTGCAGCCCTCTTCCGACATCCCTTTTACAGTAGGGAAGATTATAGATGTCATGACCAAGGATTCAAGTTCTTTAGTTAAGACAGGTGCGGGAGAGTACGCCCCCATTCCACCAGTATTGGGCCCTGTATCACCATCACCAACTCGTTTATGATCCTGAGCAGATTCTAGAGGTATTGCATTCTCTCCATCCACCAGAGCAAAAAATGATGCTTCTTCTCCTTCCAAAAATTCTTCAACAATGACACGACAACCAGCAGAGCCAAAAACACCCTTTACAAGCATTGAATCAACAGCATCATAAGCCTCCTCCAGTGTCATCGCAACAGTAACTCCTTTTCCAGCAGCCAAACCATCAGCTTTGATAACAATAGGTGCCCCTTGCTCTTGTATATACTTTTTTGCAGCTGAGGTGTCTGTAAAAGTTTGATACTGCACAAAATTGAAAAAACAAAGCATTTGTAAGATAGTTTATAATTTACAATATATTAATGACAATGATCGAGCTAAATTCTATATGACAGCAAATATAATCAGGCAAAGCAACAAGACAATAGAGATGCAACACTATCACAATCATGAGTTAATTCTTGGAGCTTGCTTGGTTCAAAAAAAATCAGCTGATTTGATCATTAAACTAATCTCATTCAGTTTGTATATTGAAAAACTAAAAAAAGGGATCGGATGGAATACGAAACATAATCAGGTCTCAAAGCAGATTAAATTTCAAAAAGATTCATGCTTGGAGCTTAAAAATAAAAATAAAAAATGGAAAACCAAATGAGAGTGTTTCCTTCACATATCAACCATATATATATATATATATATATATATAATAAAATAATAAAAATTCGAAGAACTGTTCAAATTCCAATCCATATTTTTAAAGAACATTTTCCTGTGATAATCAGAACAACAGAGCTAAAGCAAAACCAAACATCAGCCTCGTATACATAATAGTCCAATATAAGCTTTTAACTCTTTTTAACCAAAAGGTGTGCCAATGCTATGACTATGAATGTAAAGATTAAATCATGCTTTACGGAAATGTTCATGGATAAAGACAAAAGAAGGAAATGATACCCTATACATTGCATTGAGAAGTTTAGATAAAGAGACAAACCTTAGCAGTGGGAATCCCATATTTGTCACACAAATTCTTCATGAAGTTCTTGGAACCTTCCAAAGCAGCTGCCTCCGATGAAGGGCCAAAGGTAGGAATTCCAGCCCTACTTAAATCGTTTGCAAGACCAGAAACAAGAGGAGCTTCTGGTCCAACTACAACCAGTCCCACCCCCCATTTCCTGCAAAAAGATATGACAGCTGCACTGTCTGAGATTTCAAGGTCGGAAATGCAAGTGGCATTTCCTGAGCTAGAAATCCCAGCATTGCCGGGTGCACAGAAGACAGAATCGCAAGAGGGAGATCGCTGCAAGGCATAACAAAGCGCATGTTCCCTTCCCCCTCCACCAATGACCAGTACAACAACCCTCTCCTCTACAAAAACAACAACAGCAACCACCAAAAAATAAAATAAAAAGATCAATCAGTGACAAAACATGACCATGTAAAATAGCTATGCAACCAACATTTCCGTCATTTAGTGGTGGTTGTGACAAGATACAAATACATAATTATACATGCATGTACACATAAATGATCCGACACTAGGAAATTTCACCATCGAATCACTGCTTAAATCGATAAACACATTGAAGCAAATTCTATTGGTTGAGTAGAATTTTATTTGGTGTATTTCTCTCAAATTCACTTCTTTAACAACCTTGGATCAGCTACAAACTTTTAAATTTGCAATTTCCTTGTCTACTTATTTTATTCTCAATCATAGACTCAGAGGCATCACACACATATCTAGGAGTTCCATCATCAAAATTATACACTTATATATCAACGTCAAAATAAAACTGGATCAAAATCCCCAAAATTCCATTGCTGCACAAAACATATTTTCTAATGGCTAAATCAAATAAAATCTCAAAAAAAAAATCAAGCATCAACAGAAATAATAATAAAAACAACAATAAAAATAGCATAAAAATAGAATCTCCAAAACAATGTCAGTGTACTAGCATATAGTGTGTGCCTAATCACTATCTCAATAAAACTGGAAACAACGATCATATTTTCCTTCTCTTTCCCATCATTTTCTCAGGAACCAAACGGATAGGAAGGCGAGAAGCTTAGCTTACCAGAAACGCCGTTTCTGGAAGCAACGGCATTCAACACTGCTGAGAAGGAGCGAAAGCTGTTTGGACGGCGAGAATCAGAAGGACCGCAAAATTTCAGAGAATCGGAATTGAATTTCCTCACGAAGAACTGGGATTGATTGCCGAAGAAGCAGTGACGATGATTGGCCCCAAACGACGTTGATGATCGGAAGCGATGGCAATCCAGGAACTTGATCGAAGCTCCTCCAATGTGGTACGAAGCACAAGCCATTCTGATTGTTAACCTAGAAAATCTAAATCAAAGCCAATATCAGTTGAATACAATAACACTGAATCAATATACATATATATATATATATGTATGTATATATGTGTGTGTATATGTGGCCATGAAACTGTAAAATAATGAGGGTTTTAGGAGTTAAAACCTCTTGTTGGTGAACGGTATGAATTGTTAGTATCTTCTCCACTGCTAGCTTCGCGCCAAATATTTAGGAGTCGCCGCCGTCTGGGGTGGAGACACTGTTGGAATCGAGGGTGAGGGTGTCGCGATTGGCGGTGACTGTCGGAGGAGTGAGCGAGGGAGTGAGATAAAACTCAGAAAGTGGTGGGAAACGTAATTCGCGTCAGCAATTTAGGGCACGCAAAACGATGTCGTTTGGCTTTTGCATGACCATATTTGTTGAAATTCAATTTAGAAAATAAAATTTTGGTGTTTGAATGAATTTTAGTGAAAATACTAAAATTTTATTAACAAATCTATAACGGATTTGTGATGATTTCAGTGTTACATTTTAACTTACTAAAATTATTCTTCAATTAATTATAGGCATAATTTTTTTTTATTATGTCTAGTACCCATTTTATTTTATTTTAAATTCTATTTATTGCAAGCATAAAATATAATGTTTTTTCATTAGACTTCAATTCTCTTTCCAATTCTAATTTTAAACTCCAAAACGACTTGATTATAACGCAGCTTTTGCTTTACCTTTCTTTTCCCTTTTTGGCAGAGCATTTTCCAATAAAAAAAATGATGTTTTTTTTTATTTGAAAGTTCAGTTTACTCACACATTCCCACTTGAGCCCAATGGGACCCCAAACCTCTCCCAAATTTATTTGGGGAGGAATGTAAATACCATCATATCACAATGCCATTAGCAAAATAAAAATAAAAAAATGACATGTTGGTTGTTGCTATTTGCCTCGATTGAAATATTAGTATATATGTAATATGTTACAACATCTTTAGTTTAGGGGATTGAAGGCATTGAATATGTAAATATGGTTATATGTAAAATTGGACATCCTTAATTTTATTATTATTATTAATTTTATTATTATTATTATTATTATATTTTTAATTTTTTTGTGTGTGCCCGTGTAGACTTCTTCGAAATTAGCAAGAGACTAGATTTTCAAAGGCATGAAAAAAACTATTGCACTTCTACGTTGATACAGAAATAGATAAGCATTGTTAACTGATATTGAAGGATGCAACTATGCTTCTGATCATCAACTAGGAAAAATTACAAATATATTCATATATCATTTGTCAATTAAAAGAACCGTTTGCTGCTAATATGCATGGTCGCTAGTTCATTAGAGAAGGGAGACACCATAAGACAGACCATGTAAACTTAACTTTATGATCTGTTCCATAACTTGTGCTAGGAAAAAATTGCATGAATTCCCTCATGTCAATCATGAATATATATATATATATATATATATATATATATACACACATGCATATTTCCATTCTGCTTCGCTTAATAGAAATGAACAGAGGGAAATGAATATTCAATAAACCAAACTTGAATTTTTTTTCCCACTGCAAGAAAAGAATCCTATATTGGGAGGAAAAAAAAATCAAAAGAGAAGAGGGTATACTTTCTCCACTCTTGTCCATTGATGAGCAGACAAAACTATTGACCTATTTTCCTGTTCAGTACAGTTAGATTTGGATTTCCCCTTTTCTTTCTTAATCAGTTTTTTTCCTAGCAACCAAACACCATAGAGGGAAGGAACAAGTCTATCTGAAATATACATCAACACCGTGAAAATACATACAGTATCGTTTAGTTGTTTGGCTGCAAGCCATATTACATCCCTTTATAACAAGGGTCCCTATAAATATGCACATTATAGGTTAAAGCTGTCCTTGTGAAATCACCAAAACAAAAAAATAACACACACACACTCTCATTGACACTCAAACTCAAAATCTCACATCTCCGAAATCATCCTGAAACTTCATTTGCAAATCTTTACTTTGAAAAAGAAATAAAAAAAAAAAAAAACATGTGGGACAGGACTTTTACAACGTTGGTATAGAACCAGATTCTTGCAGCAAAGGCAAGTGGAAGATTATAAACACTTGTAGCTGCTAGGTGTGCAGAGCCATGAACAAGTTCTGCTTTCGAGCATGCTCTGGAACAAGCCGGTGGAGAACATCAGGTGGGATGCCTGAAAGCTCTGTCAAGAAGAATAAAGGAGCACAACAATATGCATGAGAAAATAGGTGTCAAAATGAACAACAGTTGGTGCAATAGCAGAAATGCATCTTTTAATCTTGGGGCAATTAGACAATGTGGCTAATACTCGGATACTTACATTTTAATAAGCTTATACAATTAGTTTATCTGGACTCCATATGTTCCGAAAAGGAATAAAATAAGAAGGTCAAATTGGACACATCACTGCTGAAATGTTTCCTTGAGCAAAACCAAATTTCAACTCCTTGGGGACTCATTGCTGCCTGTGGTTGCATACTTGTCTTTGAGGGTGAAGGTGACATATTTAGTATGGAGATACCACGATACTTTTGTGGTATTCGACCACCTTTGAGAATTACAAATTGTGTAGATAATAATAAGAATAAGTAAATATATAAAAAAAATTAAGTTCTTGTGGGAGCATGTGCACTACACCTCTTCAATGTGAGGTATCGAAATTTTATCATTTTGAAGATCATTGCAACCCTCTGGTAGTCTGGTTGAAGACTTGCCATAGAGGAGCAGCTATGGGGATGTGTGAAATCCCATTTTAAGAAACAAGTCGGATATTGTCACTGTCACGGTCCCTAATCACCTTCACCAATACAACGCTGGTTTGTCAAAAGTTATTGACAATAACCTATCCTTTTTTTTCTCTCTCTGGCATATTTAGGCAGAGTTTCAGTCCCAAAAAAAAGATGTTCCCTGACTTTCCCAGATGTCTCTAAAAGTCACATCTCTTTTCATGCAGGCAGGGTGTATAGAAAACTTTGTGGGCAACATATTTAAGAAAATTATTTTAGAGTTCCAAAGAAGCACTTCTTTTGTGGAATTGAAGTTAATTCAATAGAGCAGGTTGTCAACTGCCAAGGTCTGAGAGCCACTATTTTTGGAATTGATATTCTACTTATTGTGTAAAAAAGTATAATAGTAAAGAAAAAAATAATACATACACTTGCTTAATTATCAAATTTATGCTATCCTTCTTACTAATAGTAACATTAACATACATAAGATAGTACTCTGATAAGAACCAATCCAATGTAAAAGTTGGTTGTCAAAATCATGATTAAACATCAAGATGTGCAATGCGCATTATCATTGTGCCCAACTATATCCAAAAATGATTTTCAGGTTAATGCAATTTAAACAGGTAATCATTAATTTATTCACTCGAAACCCTTTATCAGTCTATCATCATAGTTCAAAGAATATGATGAGCAATGTGGCGATAAATGTGCCTTTCGTAATAAGGTATTGAGCCACACTTACCTTGGGACTTGAAATTAAACAGTGGGGGAAGAGGACGGCCGTTAGGAAGGCGAGTATTTGGGTCCCTCAATTCGTCGAAGAAAGGGTGAATGCAAGCTTCCAACTGCAGTAAAACCATGTGAGAAATGATAACTGGTACTTCATCACTGGAGTTTTAACAGGTTAAGTATTAAAGTTGAACGTACAGCAGTGCATCTCAAATTGGGGGAGTACTGGAAAAACCTGCAGACAAGGTCCACTGCTTCGGGGGGTAAACGTTTCTGGAAAACCTGGAAGATAAGAATTAAGTTCACAGTGAATTTGCATGTGAAGGAACATGTCATATGAAGGTGAATGCTCGCCTAATAGAAGCTGAGGAACAACTTACACATCCACATGAAATCAAAATGGAATCAGGCCCCTAGTCAGTTTCCAAATGGATGAAATGAAGGTAGATGGGAAACTATAATATAACAGAGGCCATTAACAAATATATCTAACAAATAGAGAAGGGGTCACATTTATTTCCCTCGAGAAAGCCCATAAATTCAAAGAAGGAAAAAATAAATGCGGTCACTAGCATGCTTTGAACTAGAATCAGGAGCTTTGATAGACACCACACATCACAGAACCATACTCCAAGGCAACTCAACACAAAAAATAACTTCAAATTATCACAAGTTGGATCGATTACACGGTTTTTTTTTTGGTTATTATTATGCATTCAGCGGTACCCAGAGTTGCAGTTAAAATCAAGTTGAGTTAACTCTAAAGCTATATCCACCACTAAATCTTGGTCAATTTTTTTTTCCCAACCACCCAACCCTAGCTTCTTATTGAACCTTTTCTTTCCTTTTCACTTGAACCAAATAAATCTCTCCTCCAGGTTTAGTCCTAACAGGAAAGACTTAACATGACATAGTTGAGGTTCGTCATGTTGCCAGACACCTTACTTTGCTGAAACTGTTTTGACTGGAGAAGTTTCAGGTTCCAACTCACAATGCAGCAACAAGGTTACAAAATGACTTCAGGTTCATCATACTCCAACAAATCCAAGTATTTTGGAGTTTCCATGATGGCTAACTTTGGCCCATCACTTGGTTGAGTTTAACTTCAATTTTGAAGCAAGGGCAGATATGCAAACACTTTGAAGATAACAACACATAGTACGAATATTGAATTCTAGATAATCAGAACTTCAGGATTTTAGCTCTCTCAGTAGAAGATGTTATATATAACACTGAAACTTTTCGAGCCTTTAGACTCCAAAAAAATTCTGCGAATAACCTAGCATATGGGTGATGATGAGGAAAACTTATTGTACCTTGTGCCATGGATGAGGTTTTATCTGTGGAAACTTAAATTCAGTATAGTTTGGATTCATGCATTTAATCTCTTCCCTGGTAGGTGTACCCAAAACCTGTATAACAATTTCAAATAATAAGAAACACTAATTAGAAACATACATGAAAAACCCAGGATTTAATGAATTGGCTTTGAATTTGCTTTTGTTCAACCCATGCCTCAAATTTAAATGAAATTTCTTAAGGCAAATGGAGGGAGGGAGGGAGGGGAGAGAGAGCGGATAATATTACCTTGATAATCTCAATTAATTGATCGACTCCACTCTCTCCAGGAAACAAAGGCTGTAAAAGAAGCTCATTATATAACCAACAAAATACAACGAGATCACAAATTAAACTATTGAGAAACAAAGAAACGCATGCCCGCACAAGCATATCAGATTAAAACTACCTGTCCAAGAAGTAATTCAGCCATCACACAACCTGTAGACCATATATCTATAGCAGTTGTATACTCAGTCGCACCAAATATGAGTTCCGGAGCACGATAATATCTTGAACAGATGTAGGATACATTAGGTTCTCCTTTCACCTGTGGGGTGGAAAAGGAACCGAAGTTAAGCAATTGAATAAACAAACAAAATACTATCATGGAAACCAATATCCCCTGAAAATTTTACCAAAACTTTTGCACTTCCAAAATCACAAAGTTTCAGCTGATGCGTGTGCGGGTTAACCTGGTGCAATCAGTTGGGAAATTAGTATATATGACACCGAAATTAAAGATAATAATAACTAACCAAAATGCAACATGAAATACAAAAGAACAAAAAAAAAGTTATGTGTTATTTACTTCCACTCCATAACTATTTGAAGTAGATGAGTTTTTCGATAAGTACTATTTGAAGTATATCGGTACTTCTGAAGATCCCACTAATAATGCAAAATCATCACATTTTGTCTACAAAGTAAACGTAAGAAAAGTATATTAGGTTGTAATTAGTAAGGTTTTGACTTAGACAATTTTCCTGTATTGATGCAACTGAAGAAATCCGATACACACACATTAGCAAATAATAAAGAGTTGGACAAAAAAAAAAAGAGTCCTCACATCCCAAATCCTCAATTCTCAAAGAAGAAGAATCTTACTAGTAAATTCTGAGGCTTGATGTCACGGTGACAAATACCAATACACTTGTGAATATAAGCAAGCGCCCTGCATATCTGCACCCAGAATAAGAAAATAATCCATGATTAGGAGATCAATTAAAAGTGAGTAACCCATACAGTAATAATCTAGTTAATAAGCTTCCTCCGCACCAGAACATTTCACATCAGCATTTCAATTCCATTGAAAACCAGTTAAAGATAAGCACTATGTATTGCAGAACAGTTTGTATTGAATCTCAATTTCATTGGAAAATGTACAACGTTGCACATGCATAAGTATATCATAAATTTTTCTTCATAATTGCCTCATTGAAATCACTGCCCTTGTTTTTTTGTTTTTCTTATCCCTTTGCATGATTTCATCTTCAGATATCATTTGAAATTGGGCAACGGGTTTCTTAAAAGGTGAAACTTGGGGACCACTAAAAACACTGGGTAGATTTTATGCAAACATTTGATCACATAGCCTTGGGAAAACAGAAAAGTCTAGGTGTTCCACTAAGGTGATAAATTGAACATAACTTCAAAGCATTAAACATATGAAAATAGCAGATGTGCTCCCTCTCACACACAATGGCGATTTGTGCAGACGCAGCGTACATGAACCAGCTAGTAAACTTACAGATGTCAGTTTATAAGTTCTGAAAATGACACCCAGTGATAGTCTAAGTTTTAAATTTTTTCAACAAATTTAAAGGCCAAAACAACCAATCAGTAAATCACATATATCAAAGACTTAAAAAGGAAAAAAGGACCCAACATGCCTGATATGTATAGAGTTTGACATATATCAAGGGCATCCGTTGGTTGATCCTGCTGTAGTTCCTTGCGACCCGATTAACAGTCTCAGGAACAAATTCAAGTACGAGATTGAGATACAGCTCTTCCTTGTCAGTTGTTGAAAAGAAACAATGCTTCAGGGCAACAGTGTTAGGGTGGTCCATCATTTGCATAATCTGTAATTCCCTGTTCTTGTAGCGCTTGTCTTGGAGAACCTTCTTAATAGCAACAATCTCCCCAGTCTCTCGGCATTTTGCCTGCACCAAGAAGTTTAATTATATCAACAACGCTAAACGATGCTAAAATATAACATATAATTCAATGTATCAAATATCATGGTTCTGCTTACTTGGAAAACGACACCAAAAGAACCAGTTCCAACCACGTGTTCTGCTTTGTAAGTAATGGCCTGTCAACCAAACAAAACATATGTTGCAGAAATTGTAACAAGATCACCATGAAAATCTAAAGATCTCATCATTATGTAAAAAGATTGTATTATCGTCGAATAATTTATCTTCCAACCTGCTTTACTTTACCATTACGACCACCAATAGTCGTTCTGATTACATGTCCTGCTTCAGCACCCACACCATCAATTATATCTGGTTCACTATCCTGCAATACATTGTTTGAAAATGAAACACAATCTTTTCTCAGAAGTAAAGAGGAAAGGGTCACTATATACTGGACGATAAAAATTCCCAGGCCCAAGTTTGTACAAATCCACTAGACAATTTTCAATTAGACAAAGTGTCTTCCAAATGCAATATTATAACTAATGCTCTAGAACCAGTTTAGATAGGATTGATCTGTACAAGAGAGGGTTGGAATTCACCCACAGCATCATGGCAATGATTTAATGAGAAGCAGACGAAGCACAAACCAGCAAAAACATATAGATGGACAAATAGTTACTATAATACAAAAGCTCACTCTGTCATCGTCGTGATCAACTTTGTCTCTCAAACTCATTTCAAGCATCTCCTTTCCCAGCCAGTCAACCGAACTAGATGACCCCTTGAATCCATTTACAGTCCGGGAACTGCCTGCTCCGCCATGTCCTAGGCTGGCAGAAGCCATTTATGTGCCTGATGAGTATTACCTGAGCTAATATTTGGTATCCTTCACATAGTTCTCGCTGCTTTGACTATCCATCCCATACAAGCACCTGTCTTTCTAATACAACAAAAGAAATTCTCAAGTCATAGGGGAAAAAAAGAAAGAGCGCAAACCCACACACACATTAAGAGAACATATAAGATAATGACTTTCATGTAGAGCATGCAGGCAAGATAAGTGGCTAATATGAACTTTGGTACAGGACATTCCTTTAACATTATTTACGTTTTTTTATGAAATGGAGTTCTCATTTATGTTTGTGTGCCGCTTTTTTTTTGGTCTTTTGTTAATTTTAACAAGTAGGATATTTTTACACCTTCATATGTACTGTCTTTAGGCTCTAGTAGGGGTCCATAAGTCTATTTGGATCACAACATATTATTGGAATTCTGTATGGAGCCTTTCTATCAGACTATGTGTGCTATGCATTAAGTTACTAGAATTCCACTTTTGAGTCAAAATTTAGTGCAAATGGTAAAATCCAAGCAGCCTATAACTATTCATGAAATCTTTCCATCCAAGTGAGCTTGAATTTACAAATTTTAGAGAACATTTTAAACTTCTCTTTGATGTATGATGCCTTTCCTTAAGAGATGACTCTATAGGAGATTCCTAGATTTTTCTTCTTCTTGTACTTCTTTATAATAAATAACAAGGTAAAACACAGAACCAAAATAGCCCAAAATCCATCCCGGGAACCTACCCTAGCAAGCCCTAGTCAGCTATATACCCTTTGGTCTTAATTTAAGACCTAACCAATTACTTTTAAAACCAAGCTTTATCCTCTCTCCATCATACAAACTCTACACCCTTACTTACCTTATTAAACCCATATATCACATTTGCATTATCGTTACCTACTTGGGCAGTATAAATCCAACATTCCTTGATACTTTAAACAGTGTTTGGTGTTAGTGTTCTTCTCCTTACCAAAAGAGTTTTTATTTGAAAACTTGGCAAAGGATAGGATAGGACACCAAATCACGATGCTAGTGAAATTTTACTCAATAAAATTTTTGACTTTCAACTACTTCCTGTAGTTCTTTTTCTAACAGATTCCTTTCTGCTCTACTTTTCTCATGTGTTAGAATTTTGAAGTCATAAAGGTGTCATTATGTAAATTCACAGGGAATCTTGTTGATTGTGATGATAGCTTTAGATTATAGAGTACATGGTTAGTTGTCTGTGAGGACCTTTTTACATTTCTCTTGGCTCGCTTTCCTCCAACGCCCTAGATGAAATTTACTGCTCAGGGGGGAAAAAGGATTATATGATTCCTTGATAACCTATAATCTAATCATGGTGAAACTGCTTGCATCATATCAAATGTCTGTACCGGTCAGGGGGGAAAAGGACTATATGATTCCTTGATAACCTATTATCTAATCATGGTGAAACCGCTTGCATCATATCAAATGTCTTTACTGGTCAGGGGGGAAAAAGGGTTATATGATTCCTTGATAACCTATTATCTAACCATGGTAAAACCGCTTGCATCATATCAAATGTACGGCTAATAGTATTACCTTTGATTCATAGTGTTCAATTCTGTCAAAGCGAAGATACTTGTACATACTTAAGTCTGAAGTTTAAACTTGGAAGGATTATCTGTGTTGTTCCTTATTAATCCAGGTTGTTGATTGAGGCGGACTAAATACAGGCATAACCATTTGGATTGCAGAAAGTGAGTGTGAATTAATTCAATGTCCCGTACTCATGTTTGACAACCCAAGCAGTGATCACTGCACAAGTTGACACAATTGATTTGCTTAAATACTACCCATCTACCCACTAATTACCTGCACCTGACTTCCTAAGGAAAACCCCTTTCTAACTTAACTAAGAGATTAATAGCAAGAATGCAATGAAAAGCCTTTCAACATGCATTAATTCTTATGTTACCTACCCTATAACAATGAAGACAAGTTTCAATAAATAAATCGGCCCGAGGGTTCGTTGTTAGTTCACCCAAGCTTTTCTAGTAATCACATGAAGATTTAACAAGTCTGCAGTGATTTACAATTATTATGAATGAGTCTATAAAGTTTAAAAAGGAAATTCTACACAAAACCCATCCATTTCTTCATATTACTTACATGAGCCTGATTTGTTTAGTCATAACTTCACTAAATACAAGGAAATTATCAATTAGGAATCACTAATGACGGATGGGTATTGTACCCACCAATCAACTGCTTTAAATTACTCTTGATGCAAGAAAACAAAAGTACCCAAACTTCTGTTTGACTTGTTCACTGAGAGCGTTCAATTTTATTCATATAACATTGCAAATTATGTTTCTTATCTATACCAATTTTAAATAATTTAACTTCCAACGTGAAGCCAAAGCACCTTAAAGGCTCCATATCAAATCCAAACAAAAACAAAATATAGGGATCTAAACTTTTTATCAACATATTTTTGCTGCTCAAGCTGAAGTCCGGTTGTCCTTTTCCGGAATACAATGATGCTGAGATTTTTAAAAAAATCAAGAATTTGTGGTTTTTCAAGCTGAAGTCTAGCTTTCCTTTCCCGGAAAACCAAACATCATGATCCATATACAAAAAATAACTTCCCCTTTTTCCCTTCCAGCATGATACTCAGCAGCCAAACAGATGGTAATTGTATGATTCTTGACGGTTCATGTATCAACAAACATACAAACACAGATATATGTACATATATTATATATTTATATATATATATATGTGTGTGTGTGTGTATGTATATATATATATATATATATAGAGAGAGAGAGAGAGAGAGAGAGAGAGAGCAAATGTTACAAGAAAATCTCGAATCAGAATAGACCATTGCTAAATTTACCAGAACATACATACATGCGCTCACACAATAGAAGCTAAAGCTTACCCTAAATATGATATATACACATATACTATGTATGTAATCAAACGCGTGTTTCTGATCAGATCTAGAATAAAACTACTCCAAATTTCGATACAGATCATCGCAAACTTCAAATAGGAAACCCTTAACCTACACCGATTCTCACAAATCAAACAGCGATCCTCAAGAACAATTCAATTTCAAAGACACACACATATATATAAATACAGATAGATATATATGTAGGTGTAGGTGTACAGTCCTCACTCACCTGGATTGACTTGGTAGTGAAATTGACGCAGTGTTCACGCATTTTGGTGAGCCTTTAAATTGGGAGTCAAATCAATTTCCTCATAGTCTTATCCTATTGACTGATAATACATTTGTGTGTGTAAATACACATGTAAGTGTGTGAATATGAAAATGATTTGATGAATTGATGGATCAGACTTTGTTGATCTGATCAGTTTCAGTTCTCACACACTACTGTGTGTCTGTGTGTGAGTGTTGTTTGTCAATTGAGTCCTCCCTTTTCAATGCTTGCTAGTTTTTTTTTAATATAAAATTTTTATTTCTTTTTCAATGTACTCATGGTCTTCTCTAACAATGTTGTTTCACCTTATTTACTTTTTATATTACACAATATTTGGTACGGGTATTATATTATTCGAACTAATTTTCAATAAAAATCATCCACATTGATCAAAATAATTTTTAAATATAATTATCTTTTGAATTAATTTCACTTTTATCCTTCGAGATTTGCTTTAATTCCACTTTAACCCCTCGAAGTGAAAGTGGAATTAACCCTATACTTTTATAAGGCCATGTTTGGTAGGCAGTTTTTCTGGTCTGGTTTGGTCGGTCCGGTCTGGTCTGGTCTAATCTGATCTGGAAAAGTCTGTTTGGTAAGCGGTCTGGTCTTATTATTTATTTATTATTTATTATAATATTTATTTATGTATTATTTCTTTCTTTATTTATTATTTCTTCATTTTATAATATATTTTATTATTTTATTATTTATATTATTAAATAATTATTTAGATTATTATATATTAATTTATAAATATATTCTATTTACTTATTATTATTTTATTATTTAATTCATTTAATTTATAAATTATTTATTTATTTTTAATTATTTAAAAATATATTTTATTAATTTATTATTATTATACTCATCATAAAACACCCATGTACTATAAATATGGTGCGAATAACACCCTATACTTTGAAAATGTGTGTATTGACATCAGTACTTTTGGAAAATGTGTGAACCCCCCTGCAAATTTGGAAAATGTGCGAACACCCCCTGCAAGTTTTAAAAACGTGCGAATATCCCCCTGCAAGTTTCGAAAACGTGTGAAAACCCCCCTTCTTTGACTTTTATACTCTTTTAAATACTCATTTTATCCTTACCCTTAATCTTCAAAATATATATATATAAATTTTCAAAATTAAATTTCAAAGCCAATATATAAAATTCAAATTCGAAATTTATATATATAAAATTTCAAACCAATATATATATAAAATAAAACTTTCAAAATTTATATATATATAATTTGAAACCAATATATATATATAAAATAAAATTTTCGAAATTTAAATATATAAATTTTGAAATATATATATAATTCGTAAAAAATATATATAAATTTCGAAAAATAAATATCAAATTTTTTGAAACCAATATATGTATATAAAATAAAATTTTCGAAATTTATATATATAAAATTTGAAATATATATAATTCGAAACAAATATATAAAATTCGAAAAAAATATATAAAATTCAAATAGTTGTGCAAATAGAAGTATAAAAAACACAAGTGACCAAAGTACAATACACCAAAACAAAATTTAAAGTCAAAGAAAGTAGAATATAGGAGTATATTTTCCCCGAATTTTATATATTTTTTTCCGAAATTTATATATGTTTTTGAATTCTATATTTTATTTTCGAAATTTAATAAAAAAAATTCGAATTTAATATTCTTCCTGAATTTTTTTCAAAACTTATATATGTTTTCGAAATTTATAAATATTTTTTGAATTTGTATATGTTTTTTGCAATTTTATATAATTTTTTTAATTTTATATTTTTCTTTTCAAAATTTATATTTTTTCGAATTTTATATTTTTTTTGAAATTTAGTATATATTTTTTTGAATTATATATATATTTTTTCAAATTTTATATATATATTTTTGTATTTTATATATATTTTTTTATAATTTTATATATATTTTTGAAATTTATATATGTTTTCGAATTTTATATAATTTTTTCGAATTTTATATATGTTTTTGAATTTTATATTTTTTTCGAATTTTATATATATTTTTCGTATTTTATATGTTTTTTTAGAAATTTATATATTTTTGAAAAAATATATATATTTTCCATTTTTTAGAAATTTATATACTAAGGGCATATATGTCATTTTATACGAATGGGGTCAATTCGCACATATTTGAAAGGTTTGGGGTCAAGTCGAACCGTAGAAGGTTATACGCACTATATTTATACTATAAGGGTGTTAAAGGCTCGCGACCCTTTTTTATTATTATTATGAAGTATTTATTCATTATTATATTAACTTATTATTTATTATTATATCTATTTATTACTTTTTATTATATTTATTTATTTCATTTTTATTATTATTTATTATTTTTATTATATTTTTAAATATGTTTTATGTAATTTATTATTATTATTTAATCCATTTTTTATTATTATTATATTTATTATTATTATTTTATTCATTTTTATTATTATTATGTTTTATTTAATTTATTATTTATATTATTAATTATTCATTTTTAATTATTTATAAATATATTTTATTATTTATTCATTTATTTATTATTATTATATTCATTTATTATTATTATTAGGTATTATTTATTTCATTTTGTTTATTATTTATTATTTATTTTTTATTTTTAAAATATGTTTTAATAAATTTATTATTATTTATTTATTCATTTTTAATTATTTATAAATATATTTTATTAATAAGACCAGACCGGACCACCAGGAACCACCTTTTTTTTTGTCTGAAATGAGGTCATTTTGGTCTTACTTGGTCTAACCAAAAATTTGGGACCAATGCTACCAAATATGGTCTGGTCCCATAAAACACAAGACCAGACCAGATCAACTGGAACCGAACCATCTACCAAACAGGGCCTAATATTTAGTCCACCACCTTTACCGATTATTGGTGTTGTCAAATTTTTCATGAACAATAAATTATTACTAACATTTTTTTCTTTTTTTTTCTTTTTGTTTTGCAGTATTCAATACTCATAAACACTGCACAGTTGAGAATGAAAAATGATGGAAGTGAATAAATAAATAAAGTAGTTTTCAAGGTTTGAATATATATATATTTATATTATTATTAAAAGTTCAAAGAGTTTTCAACCCAATTTTTAATTTAAAATTATAATTTAATTTCAATATTAATTATTGTTAAACTCTATCTTTAAAAATCCCATATGCAGTATACCTTTGTACCTTCCAACTTTGAAACAATTATATTTATAAGGATTCTATATCAATTAAATAACAGATTGCCTATTAGAATTTTTAGTTTTAAATTACATTTTGATTTCAAATGTTAATTATTGTTAAACTCTATCTTTAAAAATCCCATATGCACACTATACCTTTATTACCTTCCAACTTTGAAACAATTATATTTAGAATAATTCTATATATCAATTAAATAACCGTTTAACCAATTAAAATTTTTACTACTTAAGTGGTTGATAACAAGAATCAATGAGATTAAAAAGAATTCTAATATCACTCAATGATATAAATAGTGCACTTTTAATAGTAGTACATAAATTCCTCTTTTTAAAAATACGAGAATACCAATATTATGAATTTTATATTTAGAATAATTCTATATATCAATTAAATAACCGTTTAACCAATTAAAATTTTTACTACTTTAGTGGTTGATAACAAGAATCAATGAGATTAAAAAGAATTCTAATATCACTCAATGATATAAATAGTGCATTTTTAATAGTAGTACATAAATTCCTCTTTTTAAAAATATGAAAATACCAATATTATGAATTTTTGCTCAAAAATAAAATGTCATATATTTTGTCTACTTCGTGTTCACGATATATTTGTGTGAGTTTCAGTCCCAATTTTTTAATTTCAAATCAAATTATATTTTGGTTCAATTGTAATGGATAGTTTTAAATATATCTCAATTGCAATTCTATTTGGTTGAAAACTCTTTTCATTAATGTAATCAATTGAAGTGAAATACGGTTATAGCAAGGGAGTCTACACTTAATCATGTGTAACAAGTAAACCTAATTGTGATGTGATTAAAAGTTGTTAAATCAAGAGCCCTATATATATAAGACTAGATTGAAATCAAGCATCAAATTCTTCAACTTCAACCCAAATTCATGAGGTTTGAAGCTTCATCTCTCTCTTCTTCAATTTTTTATTTTCTTACTTTTATAGCAACTGAGTTTTACTATTTTGGATATTGATTTTTTGTCATTCTTCAATTATTATTTTTGCTTCTTTAATTGTTCTTTAGTTCGTGTATATATATTTATGTTTGTATCTATTAAATTGGTGGCATATAGTTTCTACATTTTTTTATATATATTTTACTATTTCTATGGCATTATTTAACGCAAATTGTGATAACTGAAATCCCTAATTTAATATTTTGTCCATTTGTTTTTAATCCATTATAGTTGTGTAAGTTAGTAATAAGTTTTGTAACTTTTAATTTCTCCATTATATCGTTGTTTTGGATGGTTGGTTTTTTAATACATCCCTAGCGTAATATTGCTCCAAATGCTTCCAAGGTGTGCTATAATTTTTAACAGTGTGCTTCCCCTTTTGTATTTGTTTTCCTAAAAATTACTGGCTTAGTTAGGTCAGGCTATTCTTTAAATTATAATTACCACAAATATAGTTGTAGTTTGATATATTAATTATGATCTACATTGTGGGTTTGAGACAAATAATGTATTTATTTTTGTTTGAGGGTGAAAAATAATATTCCAAATCACCCTGAAACAAGATATTATTCATCGTGTATTAAGGAATATATGTTAAATAAATTACTTTTATCTACAAGTTGTGAAAATTTTGAATGATTATTTATTGGATGAAAATTTTGTGTTGACTGCATTATGAGTTGATATATTATTCATTCTTTTTGTTATTGTTGATTGAAGTTGATTATGTAAGCAATATTCCATCTTTGAAATGAAAATTCTAAACTTAATTTAATTTTAGATTGTGTTAATAGTGTGTTCTTTGTTAGATTGAAATGCAAAGTAAACATTTAAATATGACTTCTTGTTTACTTTATTGTTTAATTTTTTTTTTAGATACCTGTATTTGATTCCCAACCATGGTTCGCCGTAACGGGTTTTTGTATGACTGATATTGTTACGGGCCGTTACAACGGTGTTAACCGATTCCCACACCCGTAACGGCCGTTACGGTGGCCGTAACCCCGATTCTTACTGATTCCAAAAATACCGTAACGATTAACACAGTTGAAGTTTTTCAAAAATTTGGGTTAAAAAGTTTTTTGTTATGTATATGATTGGTGTGTTTTAAAATATTACTCGCAAGTGCACGAATCAATTGTAGTTTAGGTTATGCAAGAACAAGGTCGAACCCAAGGGAATGTTTTAAAGAGAACTTAATTAAACTCAAATTAATCTAAACCTAACCTAGTTTCTCAAAGTTTGTTTGTTGAAGTGATTTTTATATTAAACATGCAATATCGAAATACAAATAATTAAAGCGAGAATAATAAGGAGAAAAAATACTAAGGTATCGGAATCCACCACCACTAATCCATAAACTTCTAATTATTCCTTTATCAATTCCAATTTTAGAGTAGTAATTTAGAAATCAATCTTATTATTTTCTCAATATTTAACAATAACGTACTAATGAAATATATTTTCAAGAAATAGATTTTCTTTCGCTTTAAAGTGTAAAATTCTAAGCATCCTATGTATGCAATTTAATGAATCACATAAGATCAAAGATTTTTACTTATAAACTCATCAAATCCAAGCTTGATTAATTGTGATAAGAATTCTTAACTACTATAGATACATGATATTTATAGTGAAAGAAATTTAAAACAACTAATAATATGAAGTGAAAATCATAAGCATTTAAACCATACACATGGAAATTGATAAAAGACTAAAAGGAATTTATTTCATAAATGGTGGTTTCATCCTTAATCTTAGTTGAGAATTTAGTTACACATGCTTAGAAAGAAAATAACAAAGTAAGAACAATAAAACCCGGAATTGAAGATAAATTATTCTCCTCTTTGGTGTCCTTCTTGCTCTCCTCCTTCTTCTTCTCTTCTCCCCTTCTTCAAGATGTATCCATATTTATAGAGAAATATTGGAATCAAATTACAACTTGTAAAGAGAAATGAAATATTCTTTTCTTTTCTTTTTCTTTGAATATACATAACTTTCCATCACATTTTGTTCTTTTCTCATGTGCATTTGAATATTCCAACTTTCATCCATGTGCATTTGATTCATCCAACTTTCATCCATGTGCATTTGATTCATTTCTTACTTTACACCTATAAATGAAAGACATAAATGTAGATGTAATTTAATGACATTGAAAATTATTTATTCAACAATTTTATTATATAAATTAAGTTTTGTGCACTTATCATTATTACACTTCTAAATTAATTAAAATAAATAGTTTTACCTACTAACAAATATACATTTGGGGATAAAATATGTATGTAAAATGGACTTAATAAATACTCCAAAACCTATATTTTGCTAGTCCTCGAGCAAAACAAAAAGAAATAAAATTCTAACTATACCATTTTCGCTGGTTGTCTCGATTACATTTAGCATATGCAATAAGCCTTTGAACCCCTAGGTCTCCCCTAGTGGACGAGTTATAGTCTCGTGAGGGTTTCCAGTGATGATACCCACAAACATTGATTCTCGTGAATATATTACCCACAATTTCTCAATTCTTTATAATCACGCATTCATGCATTCACATACTCATCAACCAAGTCATGATATAATGCACAAGATATTATGGATGCAAATACTCCCATTCACTACCGAACAATAACTAATCTCAAGATTCGTGTCATGAATGGTTCCCACAAAAGTAAAAGATTTCGTTACTTTATACTCCCAATCCAGACAACCCTCCGTGTTTTTGTGAACATTATACTCTGGTATTTCAATCTTTCTGTTTCTACTTCATTGATCAAATTTTGCCAAAAAACAAAAATTATTACTTCCATCATTCCACTTTTCATCCCTTTTTATCTTTCTAAGCTCCGGACTTTCCAGCGAGGATTTTTAATCCCAACCAACTGGGCCCTAACTTCTTTATTGGGATTTATGCTCATTAGTTTTCTCCCCTTTTTACGCGAACAATGATATTGGTGATACCAAGGTCCGGTTACTCAGATCGAAGAACTACTTTTTGCATTTTATTTTTCAAAATAAATTTTCAAAATTTTCTCCATTTCATCTATATCAACTCCCCATCTCCCATTTTATTGTGGCAAAATTAAATTTTCAACTATATAGTCAAAGATCAATTGTTTTTCCCATAGTGAATGTGTGCTTGTGCTTATAGGTCAAAGTCGTCATTTTCGGTTTCAATTTTACTAATCTATTCACCCATGTAAAACCATATCACTTCACTTATCTCGATCTAATCATTACTCTCATGAATGGGAATATTGCATCACATACTACTCACACATCATAAACACAAACTCAATCAACTTGTAATGCAAAACATTCATGCGTGAAAACAATTTATTTATTTATTTATTTTCAAAATTAATGAATTACAAAACAACAAATTAGACACCATACCCCCAAACCTAAACTCAACATTGTCCCTAATGTTGGACAAACTCACATTTTGTAAACAAAAAGACAAGAGTGAAAAGGTATCACCTGACTCATGGTAGGTTGATCTGGTCAAACTTGCTATCAAACAACAATGAGTTGTTAGAATTCAAAACAAAAATTAAAAATAAAGTAAAAAATCCTAAAATAGATATGTACAACAAGACCACATAGGTCAATCCTGATAAACAGGATCACTCAGAGAGATCTCCTCCCCTTCTTGAGAAAGTAACTCTAAAAATGGTTTCAAACGCTGACCGTTAACTTTGAACACATCACCATTTTTTGGATTTTCAATCTCAATGACTCCATATGGATGAACAATTCGAACAATGAACGAACCAGACCATCGAGATCTCAACTTTCCTGGAAACAAATGCAACCGAGAATTATAAAGCAAGACTTTTTGACCAGGTGTGAAAGTTTTCCTAAGAATACTTTTGTCATGCCTTATTTTCATTTGCTCTTTATAGATTTTTGTACTCTGGTAAACATCATTCCTAATTTCCTCAAACTCATTCAACTGAAGCTTCCTATGGACTCCTGCTTTGTCAAGGTTAAAGTTGAGTTGTTTAATAGCCCAAAAGGCTCTATGCTCTAACTCAACTGGGAGATGACAAGCTTTACCATACACCATTCGGTAAGGAGACATTCCAATGGGGTTCTTAAATGCAGTACGGTATGCCCACAATGCATCACTAAGTCTCAAGGACCAGTCTTTCCTATTTGGGTTAACTGTTTTCTCCAAAATGTGTTTAATCTCTCTATTGGATAACTCAACTTGACCGCTAGTCTGGGGATGATAAGCGAGTGCAATTTTGTGGGTTACACAATATTTTCTCATTAATGCTTCGAAAACCCTATTGCAAAAATGTTTCCCCCCATCACTAATAATAGCACGGGGTGTACCAAAACGTGAAAAGATATTATCTTTCAAAAACTTGACTACCACCTTGTGATCATTAGTTTTACATGCAATTGCCTCAATCCATTTAGACACATAATCAACTGCGACAAGGATGTACAAATTGCCAAATGAATTAGGAAATGGTCCCATGAAATCAATGCCCTAAACATCGAAAACTTCAATAATCAGAATTGGGTTTAAAGGCATCATATTTCGACGTGAAATACTCCATAACTTTTGACATCGCTCACATGCTAAGCAATATGAATGACAATCTTTAAAGATTGAAGGCCAGTAAAATCCAGATTGCAATATCTTTGCAGCGGTTCTCTTTGAACTAAAATGACCTCCACATGCATGATCATGACAAAAGGAGATTACACTAGTTTGGTCACAATTGGGGATACATCTTCGAATAATCTGATCAAGACAATACTTGAATAAGTACGGATCATCCCAAAAGAAGTGACGAATTTGGATTTATCTTGCTTAGTCCAATGTGAAGGCATTTGACCTGTGACAAGATAGTTCACAATGTCGGCAAACCAAGGTGACTCAGATACGACAAAGAGTTGTTCATCAGGGAAAGACTCAAGAATAGGCATGGAGTCTAAGGATGTCTCAAGAATGATCCTAGACAAATGATCAGCTACTACATTTTCAGACCCCTTCTTATCTCGAATTTCTATATCAAACTCTTGTAGCAATAGGATCCATCGAATTAAACGCGGCTTAGCATCTTTTTTAGAAAAGAGATACCTAAGTGCAGCATGATCTGAGAAAATGAGGACTTTAGACCCTAACAGATAGGACCTAAACTTGTCTAATGCAAACACAACTGCTAACAATTCTTTTTCAGTGGTAGAGTAATTCAGTTGTGCCTCATTCAATGTCTTACTTGCATAATAGATCACATGGGATAACCTACTGACACGTTGCCCTAACACAGCTCCAACTGCATAATCAAATGCATCACACATAATCTCAAAAGGCGCATCCCAACTCGGTGGCTTCATGATAGGTGTTGTGGTCAACAATGTTTTGAGTTTCTCAAAGGCTTTCAGGCATTCGTCATCAAAGACAAAAGCAACATCTTTAGCAAGTAAATTGCAAAGTGGTCTAGAAATGCTGCTAAAGTTTTTAATGAATCGACGATAAAATCCCGCATGACCTAAGAATGACCTAATCTCTTTAACCGTACGTGGCGGTGGAAGATTAGAAATCAGATCAACCTTAGCTTTGTCAACCTCTATACCATTCTTTGAAATAATATGCCCCAAGACAATTCCCTTTTTCACCATAAAATGGCATTTCTCCCAATTTAAGACCAAATTTTTCTCCTCACAACATGTAAGCACGAGTTTCAAATGAATAAGACATTCATCAAAAGATGAGCCAAACACGGAGAAGTCATCCATAAACACCTCAAGAAAACGTTCTACCATATCAGAAAATATGCTGAGCATACACCGCTGAAAAGTAGCAGGTGCATTGCATAATCCAAATGGCATACGTCTATAGGCAAATGTTCCAAAAGGACAAGTGAATGTGGTTTTCTCCTGATCCTCAGGTGCAATAGGAATTTGGTTATATCCAGAATAACCATCTAGGAAACAGTAGTATTCATGACCGGCTAATCTCTCAAGCATCTGATCGATAAAAGGAAGTGGAAAATGATATTTCCTAGTGACATAGTTCAACTTCCTATAATCAATGCACACTCGCCATCCAGTAGTCATTCGGGTCGGTACTAACTCATTGGCATCATTTGTGACTACCGTGATACCTGATTTCTTAGGCACGACCTGAACAGGACTTACCCAAGAACTATCGGAAATAGGATATATGATCCCCACATCTAATAACTTCAAGACTTTTGCCCTAACGACCTCTTTCATGTTAGGGTTAAGCCGTCTTTGCATTTCTCGCAAAGTTTTAGCATTTTCCTCAAGATGGATACGATGCATGCACACAGATGGAGATATGCCCTTAATGTCTGCTATAGTCCACCCAATAGCCGATTTATGCTCCCTAAGGACATTTAAGAGTTTTTCCTCATGTTCTTTATTTAACTCAGAAGCAATGATGACAGGAAGACTCTCATTTGGACCTAAGTAGGCATACTTCAGTTCAGAAGGTAAAACTTTCAGATCCAATTTCGGAGGTGACTCAACAGATGAGACATGTTTAGATTCAATTGATAAAAGGGGCTCTACCTTGGCTTTCCAATTCTCAATGTCCATAAAAGGGACATAATCTAACAAGGTATTCACTTCTTCACAAGCACTATCCAGATCAAAATCATACCCAAAGTGATTTAGACATGCCTCTAAAGGATCATCAAAACTTGAATGTTCAAAAGTCTCCTGTACTAGACTCTCTATTAGATTCACATCACTTATATTCTCAGATTCTGATGGTTGTCGGCTCACATTAAAAACATTAAGCTCAACAGACATGTTTCCAAATGAAAGTTTTAGAACACCATTCCTACAATTGATTAAAGCATTTGAAGTGGCTAGGAATAGTCGACCAAGGATAACAGGAATTTGGCTATTGGGATTAGCCACAGGTTGAGTGTCTAAGACTATGAAGTCTACTGGAAAGAAGAATTTATCAACCTGAATTAACACATCCTCAATGATACCACGAGGTACCTTGACTGAACGATCTGCCAACTGTAGCACTACCTTTGTGGGTTTCAAATCACCAAGACCAAGTTGCTCATACACAGAGTATGGCAACAGATTTACACTCGCACCCAAATCAAGCAAAGCTTGCTCAATTATCTGGTTCCCTATTGTACATGAGATTGTAGGACAACCGGGATCCTTGAATTTAGGTGGTGTGCGGTGCTGGATAATTGAGCTTACTTGCTCTGTAAGGAAGGTTTTTTTATACACATTCAATCCACGTTTAACCGTACAAAAATCTTTCAAAAACTTAGCATAAGAGGGGACCTGTTGAATTGCATCGAGAAATGGAATATTGATTTTGACTTGTTTAAATATTTCCATAATCTCTTTGTAATGATGCCCCTTCTTAGGCTTTTGGAGTCTTTGAGGAAATGGTGCAGTAGGAACAAAGTTCCTAACTGAAGGTTCTACTAGAGAATTGGGGACAAGATCGGGAATTTGGACTTTAGGGTCAACTTGAGATTCCATTTTGTTTTCCTTTTCTGGTTCATGGTTACCTTTCACAGTTTCTCTTCTTGGAATTTTGACTTGATTGTCAACTTGTTTGCTTGACCTTAGAGTTATGATTGACTGGACTTGATCAGTTGGACCAGAGGTCGACTGTTCACTCACATGATATTGACCTTTTGGATTGGGAATGGGCTGACTAGGAAATTTTCCTTTTTCCCTCTCTCCTACAACAGTGGCTAACTGGCCAATCTGTGTTTCTAATTTAGAAATCGATTGACTAGTTTGTTGCATGAACTGTTATAAGGTATCTTCCAGTGTTGGTTTACTTGGTTGTTGGGGGACATATGGATGAGAATTTTGGAACATGGAAGGATATGATGCTAGTGGTTGCCCTTGGGATTGCATATGTTGCATACCCTAGTTGTTCCGAGGCTGATTTTGACTCCATGAGAAATTATGATGATTTCTCCAATTGGGGTTGTATGTGTCAGAATAGGGACTGCCAAATGGTTTCTTATAGCCGTTTAGTGCATTAGTTTGTTCAGTTATACACTCATGGAATGATGTTATAGAGGGACACGTCTGAGCAGTATGAGATGGACTCTCACAAAGTTGACATGTCTCACTAATAACATGGACTGAAGAACTTTTTCCATTTTTCATCTCTATAGCCTCCACTTTTCTGGTGAGACTAGCTATCCTTGCACTCAAATCAGTTCCCTCACTAACTTCATAGACTCCTCCCTTTTTGGTATCCATAGACATTGGTAAACTTCTTCTCTCAACCCTCCCTGAGTATTCCCAATGTTGGGAACTCTCGGCTAACGCATCTAGAAATTTCCAAGCCCCATTCTCATTCTTAGACATGAAATCTACCCTACCTCGTGACTCAATTAGTTGACGATTTTGAGCTGATAATCCATCATAAAAGAATTCAACTAAACGCCATTTTTCAAAACCATGGTGGGGACACTTAAGTAGCAAATCATTGAATGTTTCCCAACACATGTAAAACTGTTCACCTTCTTTTTGAGCAAATTCCATGATATTTCGGCGAAGGGAATTAGTTCTATGTCTAGGGAAGAATTTGGTGAGGAATTTTTTACAGAGTTCATCCCAAGATTTGATTGATTCTGGTTCCAATGAATATAACCAAGACTTGGCTTTCTCTTTCAAAGAGAACGGGAATAACCTCATCTTAATTGACTATTCGGAAATATTCTGAAAATTCAAGGTGGAACAAATCTCTAAAAATTCCTTAACATGAAGGTATGGGTCTTCAAAGTTCGAACCTCTAAAAGTCGGCAGTAAATTGATTACTGTTGCCCGTATCTCCAAATGGGCATGTTGTGTAGCAGGCAAGACAATACAAGAAGGATTTGTGATATGTGCGGGAGTATAATAATACTTAAGGGCTTTCACTTCATTATGTTTTCCCTCCATCTTGACTTCAATGATCTTTCCAATACTAGAATTCCTTACACCTTTTCTAAAAGTTCTCTCAATTTCTAGATCTAAAGGTGACAACTTTGATTTTAGAGATCGACGACCTAACATGCACTAGGAAGACTCCATGACTCAACAAATACACTACCAAAACAAGTATTTTCTTTATCTGAAATTTAATTCAAGGGTAGTGATTTCTATTTTTTTTTTTTTTAATTTCCTATATGAGGGATTATTAGGACTAATTCCAAAATAATCTTCACCTAGTTAGACAGCTCCTACTCTTTTTCAGAGAAAACTAGTGGATGACCAGTTAAGGACCATCAAACTAACAACGAAGTAGTTCCCAGGAAAGTGTGGCGAGGCACTAGGCCTGCTTAATGCCGCGTCAGCCATACTCCTAGACAGAACTGTCCTACCGTTTATCAATTTGATAGTGACTCACTAGAGTTACCAAAAGTTTAACAATGTCCAAGAGGATCCTATGAGCTATATGAAAACCTATTGGCCAACGTCTACTTGATTTTAAATTAAAATAACTTTAGCCAAGGGTATACAAATGCAAGGAGATTTTTAACCTAATAGGCAAGAAATTGGTGATGAAATCCAATCCTTATCTTGTTAAAGGGTTACTAAAAGATTTATGAAAAATGCTAGATTAAAAATGCACATACAAGCAAGTCAACAAAAATAAAAGTAAAATGGAGTGAGTGTGTGAACTTTCGTTTATTTTATTTATTTATTTTTTACCAATAAATAAAGAAAGAAATAAACGAGATAAAATAAAATAAGTAACAAAAATAAATTTGAAGAAAGTGTGTACCTAAAGGTTATTTCTAGTGTTATTCTATTCTAAAGATAGCATGCAAAATTTCACATATATAAAAACTATTTTCACCTAATCTAAAAAAAATATATATATATTATTTACTAAAGATAGGGGTACTTACCTAGATTCCGCATTAATGCTATTGAAGATGACACAAAGAAATCCCGAGATAAGCTTACTCAAGGCGATCTCCAAAAAAAATGAAATACTACCTACAAAATTAAAAAGTATCAATTACTTAATTAAAATAAAACAAATAATAAAACAAACAAAAAAATAAAAATAAAAATAAAAACAATAAACAAACACTAATTCTAAACTTAAGCTAAGAATAAAGAAAATAACTAAAATAAAAAAAAATAAAAAAAATAA
This sequence comes from Cornus suecica, assembly GCA_963922005.1. Taxonomy (NCBI): domain Eukaryota; kingdom Viridiplantae; phylum Streptophyta; class Magnoliopsida; order Cornales; family Cornaceae; genus Cornus; species Cornus suecica. The sequence continues at coordinate 17,373,407 of OY998242.1, read as the reverse complement.
AAGAAATAAAATCTGCTACAGTAGCCGAGTTGCTACAGTAATTTTCAATTTTTTTTTAATTTTTTTTTTATCACTAAAAAAAAAACAATCGCTAAATTCAAAAGTGAAGAAACACTACCTTACTACAGTACTATCATAATTAGAAAGACAAAATTAAAATTTTTTTTTTCTAAACAAAACAGTAGCTTAAAAAAAAAAAAAAAAAAATTATACAGTTTTTTTTTTAATTATTGCTACAGTTTTTTTTTTTTTTTTAAATTTTGAAATAGTATATTCAAGCAAAACAATAGCTTCTAAAATCTATTTTTATTTTATTATTATTTTTTTAAAATAACTAGTAGAAGAATTAAATCAACTTAAATTTAATTAATTTCTTGTTGCGATTCTCCGGCAACGGCGCCAAAAACTTGGTGTGTTTTAAAATATTACTCGCAAGTGTACGAATTAATTGTAGTTTAGGTTATGCAAGAACGAGGTCGAACCCAAGGGAATGCTTTAAAGAGAACTTAATTAAACTCAAATTAATCTAAAACTAACCTAGTTTCTCAAAGTTTGTTTGTTGAAGTGATTTTTATATTAAACATGCAATATCGAAATACAAATAATTAAAGCGAGAATAATAAGGAGAAAAAATACTAAGGTATCGGAATCCACCACCACTAATCCATAAACTTCTAATTATTCCTTTATCAATTCCAATTTTAGAGTAGTAATTTAGAAATCAATCTTATTATTTTCTCAATATTTAACAATAACGTACTAATGAAATATATTTTCAAGAAATAGATTTTCTTTCGCTTTAAAGTGTAAAATTCTAAGCATCCTATGTATGCAATTTAATGAATCACATAAGATCAAAGATTTTTACTTATAAACTAATCAAATCCAAGCTTGATTAATTGTGATAAGAATTCTTAACTACTATAGATACATGATATTTATAGTGAAAGAAATTTAAAACAACTAATAATATGAAGTGAAAATCATAAGCATTTAAACCATACACATGGAAATTGATAAAAGACTAAAAGGAATTTATTTCATAAATGGTGGTTTCATCCTCAACCTTAGTTGAGAATTTAGTTACACATGCTTAGAAAGAAAATAACAAAGTAAGAACAATAAAATCCGGAATTGAAGATAAATTCTTCTCCTCTTTGGTGTCCTTCTTGCTCTCCTCCTTCTTCTTCTCTTCTCCCCTTCTTCAAGATGTATCCATATTTATAGAGAAATATTGGAATCAAATTACAACTTGTAAAGAGAAATGAAATATTCTTTTCTTTTCTTTTTCTTTGAATATACATAACTTTGCGTCACATTTTGTTCTTTTTCCATGTGCATTTGAATCTTCCAACTTTCATTCATGTGCATTTGATTCATCCAACTTTCATCCATGTGCATTTGATTCATTTATCACTTTACACCTATAAATGAAAGACATAAATGTAGATGTAATTTAATGACATTGAAAATTATTTATTCAACAATTTTATTATATAAATTAAGTTTTGTACACTTATCATTATTTCACTTCTAAATTAATTAAAATAAATAGTTTTACCTACTAACAAATATACATTTGGGGATAAAATATGTATGTAAAATGGACTTATTAATGATATGATAAATGTTACTCCATTATTGAATTATTGTAAAGTAAAGAAAAATAAAATAATTTGATTTATGCTCAGGGTCAGAATCATCCTTATTAGTTACAAAGAGAAGAGGGTCTACTAATGATGAATCAAATGTCCACTGAATATACAGCTCAAAATTGGCAATCCTTTCATGAACCCCAACTAGAGCAACAAGATTTACCACGAAATTCATTTTGGTAGTGAACCATGTACCTTTTTTAAAATTATTTTACATTATTGAAAATAAATTATATCTTTTGTGATTTTAATTAATTATTTATTTAAATTTAAATTTAATTTAATAATATCATAACAAGTATATCATAAACATTAAAATAACGACGACATCATTAGATATATTAATACCTTATTTTGTATATTAAAATTCTTTAAAAAATGAGTTTATTTCAAGAAACTCCCCTATACTATACAATTTCATCACTCTGCCCCCTCCACCTCACATTTTGATTTAAAATGTCTAAACTACCATTCCTTGATAATATAAGGGGGTTTAGTGAAATCAACCCTTAAAATATTTAATTTTCGAAAATAAATTATATTTTTCGTAAAAACTATAAATTTCAATATATATATATTTCGGAAAATATGATTTTTTCCGAAAAATATATATTATGTTCCAAAATATGATTTTTTTACGAAAAATATTTTTTTTTGTAAAAAATATATATTATGTTCCAAAATATGATTCTTTTTCCGAAAAATATATTTTTTTGCGAAAAAGTATATATTATGTTCCAAAATATGAATTTTTTCCGAAAAGTAATTTTTTTGCGAAAAATATATATTATGTTTCAAAATATGATTTTTTTGCCAAAAATATATATTATGTTCCAAAATATAATTTTTTTTCCGAAAAATATTTTTTTTTGTGAAAAATTATATATTATGTTCCAAAATATGAATTTTTTGCGAAAAATATAGATTCTTTTGCGAAAAATATATATTATGTTTCAAAATATGATTTTTTTACGAAATTTTTTTTTTGTGAAAAATATATATTATGTTCCGAAATATGATTTTTTTTTTCCGAAAAATAATTTTTTTTTTTGCGAAAAAGTATATTATATGTTCCAAAATATGAATTTTTTCCGAAAAATATTTTTTTTTTGTGAAAAATATATATTATGTTCTAAAATATGATTTTTTTTCCGAAAAATATTTATTTGTGAAAATTATATATTATGTTCCAAAATATTAATTTTTTGCGAAAAATAATTTTTTTGCAAAAAATATATGTTATGTTCCAAAATATGATTTTTTTTTTTTGTGAAAAAGTATTTATTATGTTTCAAAATATGAATTTTTTTTCCGAAAAATACATTTTTCTGCGAAAAATATATATTATTTTCCAAAATATGTTCTTTTCCGAAAAATATATACTATTATTTTCCAAAATATGATCTTTTCTGAAAAATATATATTATTTTTTCCGAAATAATTCATATTTTGGAAAATAATATACTCCCTCTGAAAAATATTTTTTTTGCGAAAAATATATATATATTTTTTAATTTATAATTTTTGCGAAAAATATAATTGATTTTCGAAAAATAATTTTTTTAAATTGTTGACTTCACTAAACTCCCTTATACTATTGAGGGTGGTTTAGGCATTTTGACTTAAAATGTGAGGTGAGGAGGCATAATGATGAAATTGAATAGTATAGGGGGCAAAATAGACACAGTGGGGGTTAGTTGATTAAACTGGATAGTATAAGGGGGTTTCTTGAAATTAACCATTAAAAAATTAAATAAAATTCACTTAAATCTACTAAAAAATCATCTTTATTCATTTATGTTGCCAAAAGTATCCAATTAGAACATTTTGGATAAGATGTGCAAGATTTTAAAAAATTCACGATTGCGATAACCGAGTTCCGTTACGTAACCCCGATACTTACCCGAGTCCGTTACACCGATACCATTACTGTTACAGTGACCGATACCGTTACGGCGAACCTTGTTTCCAACCTATTATCTTTATTTCCTTGTACTATATGTTTATAATGTGTTCTTATAATTATAATAAACAACTTTGATTTATACATTAATTACTCTGAATTAATTTTTTTCCTCTTTCCATAAATATTTTTTATTTTTTTAAAAAAATCTTTAATATAAAAGTCTTTAAAGCTTTTTACCTTTTTCTATATGTTTTTTACTACTTTTCGTAGCGTTATAATTTTGAGTCTTAATTATTCATATATAAATATTATAATAAATGTCATTAGAATTTGGTATATTTTTTAAATTTAATTTTTATTATTCTTGAAATTTTGATTAGGATCCAATGACATAGACATAATTTACAGAATTTTGATTCATTCTGTAAAATTTTATAATTTTTAATTGCAAATATACATTTTTTTATTTCGTTAAAAGGGTGTAATGAATAAATAGTTTTAAGTTATGATATATAAAATCTTATATAAGGAGTTATAACCCCATATATTTTCTTCTGTTGCGTGCTTTTTTTTCCACCTTTAGTATTGTATTTTTTTTTGGGTTAATTTGAAGAAACCCCCCTATACTATCCAGTTTAATCAACTAATCTCCACTGTGTCCACTTTGCCCCCTATACTATTCAATTTTATCATTATGTCCCCTCACCTCACATTTTGAGTCAAAATGTCTAAACTACCCTCGATAATATAAAGGGGTTTAGTGAAATCAACCATTTAAAAACATTCTTTTTCGAAAATCAATTATATTTTTTGCAAAAATTATAAATTCAAAAACATATATATATATTTTTGGCAAAAAAAAATATTTTTCGGAGGGAGTATATTATTTTCCAAAATATGAATTATTTCGGAAAAAATAATATATATTTTTTGCTAAAAAAATATTTTTCGGAAAAAAATCATATTTTGGAATATAATAGTATATATTTTTCGCAAAAAAATTATTTTTCGGAAAAGATCATATTTTGGAACAAAATAATATATATTTTTCACAAAAAATTATTTTTCGGAAAAGATCATATTTTGGAACATAATATATATTTTTCGCAAAAAAAATCAAATTTTGGAACATAATAAATACTTTTTTGCAAAAACATTATTTTTAGGAAAAAATTATTCTTCTGAAAAAAATCATATTTTGGAACATAATATATATTTTTCGCAAAAAAAATTATTTTTCGGAAAAAAATCATATTTTGGAACATAATATATATTTTTCGGAAAAGATTCATATTTTGGAACATAATATATACTTTTTCGCAAAAGAAAATATTTTTTGGAAAAGAAATCATATTTTGGAACATAATATATATTTTTCACAAAAAAAATATTTTTCATAAAAAAATCATATTTTGGAACATAATATATATTTTTCGCAAAAAAATTATTTTTCGCAAAAAATAATATTTTCCGAAATATATATATATTTTTTGAAATTTATAATTTTTACGAAAAATATAATTTATTTTCGAAAAATAATTTTTATAGGCCTTGATTTCACTAAACCTCCTTATACTATTAAGGGAGGAGGGTAGTTTAGATATTTTGACTCAAAATATGAGGAAGAGGGGGGCATAGTGATGAAATTGGATAATATAAGGGGCAAAGTGAATACAGTGAGAGTTAGTTGATTAAATTGAATAACATGGGGTTTCTTAGAGTAAATCCTTTTTTTTTTTAATGATAAAGGAATTTAGTTTAGTTTAGTGATAGTATTTAAAGCCATTGTATCAAGAGTTCTGCTCTCCCTCTCTACAAAACCCTACTATCAACTCCTCTTCGATCAATTTGTGTCCAGTGTTTCCACATCTCTCTCTTTACCGTTTCCAGCCCAGAAGAAATTCATCGATATGTCCCTTTCGATTTTGTAGAGTAGTCAATTCAATTGATTTTTGAATTAGAGAAGTTATATCTTATTGTATATATATTTGTTTGCCCCAAATAGAGGAAACGTGCATATATCTAAGAATTAATAAAAAAATTTATATTGGACACGAAATCCTAATTGTAGTGTGATTAAAATTCATTATATCTCTTAATAATTTTATATTAGGTATAATATTAAGCAATCATGATTTATAAATTATGAAACTATAATTGGTTCTCTTTCTTCTACTTGGCTATGTAGGTACCCCTTCTATCATATCTCCTCTATTTTGTGTTTTTCCTTAGTTTTGTACATTTTTGGTGCTTGCTTTATCGAACTCTTCTTTGTTTATACTATAGTTTTTTTTTTTTATCAATGTTTTAAAAGTTTCCATAGAAGCAAACATATATTTTTACATATAAAATTATCTAATAAATTTTTTGTTTGTTTTGCTTTTTTGTTTTCCTCTCATTATCGAAGAAATTCAAAGTACAATATTCACGGTATAATTATAATCTTTTACATGTTGTTTGTTACGTTATACTTTGAAAATTTTATTCTTTCATGATTCAATGCATGTATAGATATGATACTTTTAATCATTTTATGTTTCGTGGCTTAAGAATACATTATGTTAGGGATTATAACTTCTAACTTTTATTTAAGTAACTTTAATTTCATATGGATATTTTTGTGAAGTTTCATTAACATGTTCAAATTTATATTTGGTTGTTTGTTTGTTTTTCATTACATGCAATTGTTATGTGTTAGTAGGTTTTTGGTTTCAGAAATTTTTATTCTTTTACACGTTTTAGCAAAATAAATAATTTATTATTTGCAATAGGTAGCTTATTTTATTTCTTATTAATTTAACTCCTTATTTTGTATTAAAAAATAAATCAAATAACTTTTTAACAAAATATAAATTATAAATTAAAAAAATTCAATAAAAAGTATATCTAGAATTTTTATCACGTTACACTTTACTAGTATATATATATATATGTGTGTAGTTTGTTAAGAGAGAGAAAGGGAGGACTTTGGGTGTGTGTTGGACCACCAAATGCTATGTACCCTACAAATAAAATGATCCATATTGTTAGTAAAGTAGGAGGTATAACATGTGGGTGGTGGTGGTGGATCATATTTGTTCATTGTCTAATGATAGAATTGGTAGGAGGGAAAGGATAAGATGGGACAGAAAAATAACTTGAATCACAGGGATGTTTCTTGTTTGGTAAGAGAGAAAGGGAATGGAATGAAGGGGAAAATTTTGTAGTTTAAATTTGGGTAAAGGACATACAACACTCATATAGTTTAACACTCGTATAATTTTGTCGTTTAAATTTGGGTAAAGGACATACAACACTCATATAGTTTAACACTCGTATAGTTTGGCAAATGAGCACTAAACATCTTACATGTTCAAACATGTTCCTATAATTTCAATTGTGATTAAAAAGTCTCATGCCGTCATAACACCGTTAAAAAATATATGAATTTACTTTGTTACTCCCCTATATTTAACATTAAAATGAAATAATAAAAGGTCAATTTTAAAAAAATACATAAAATTCGTAAAATATATATAAAATTCGAATATATAAATATATATATATATTTCAAAAAATATATATAAAATTCGAAAACAATATATAAAATTATAAAATAATATATCAATATCAAATAATATATATATTTTTTGAAAACAATAAATTTCAAAAAATATATATATCTTTCGAAAAAAATATATAAATTTTGAAAAAAAAAACATTTCGAAAACAATTTATAAATATATATAAATTTTGAAAAACAACCTAGTCCTATATATTTTTTTTCAAAATTTATATATATATTTTGAAATTATATATATTTTGAATTTTATATACTATTTTCAAAATTTATATATTATTTTTGAAATTTATATATTGTTTTTGAAATTTATATATATTTTTGAAATTTTTTTTTCAATATATATATATATATATTTGAAATATATATTTTTTCGAATTTTATGTTTTTTTCGAAAAATATATATATTTTTTGAAATTAATATATTATTTTCGAATTTTATATATTATTTTCATGAAAATATATAAAGGGACCAAAAAAGTCTTTCTACTCTTTTAAAATGGGTAATAATGGTATTTCAGAGGTTATGTGAGGTGCATATGACCAACTAACGTCCATTTTTAACGGAGAACTAACATCAGGGGGATATTTGGCCCACTTTCAAATCTTTTGAGAACTTTTTTGCCTAAAATAAAAGTTAGGGGTGTTTAGCGCTCATTTGTCAAACTTTAGGAATATTTTATGCTCTTTACCCTTTAAATTTTCTATTTTAAAAGAGTTAAATATAGAGTTCATTCTATATTTTTGTCCCTTCACATACTTTAAAATGAGAAAAAAATATCACTAAGTTATAGTACCATACTCTACTTCATTTATATAAACATGACAATACCATCAGTTTAAATAAGATTTTAAGTTCAAATTTCATCCCAAATATTTTGGAGCTCTGTCCAAAAATCATATAATTTTATCTCATACAACCTTTGTCCTAATTTATAAGAACTTTTGGAAAATCCAACTTTTTAAAATATAATATTGATAATAAATGAAATACCAAATTTACCCTTGATCCTAACATAGATGATTTATAATTCAACGCATAAAGAATAAATTAGTAAAGTAATATAATAAAATATTTTGATTTTTCAAATGAAACACTTATTTTGGAACAGAAAGAATATTACATTTGAAACACCCAATCCCAGCACTTTAAATTGGATTTAAGTTCTAAAAGGACTTGGGGAGTATTTATTAATTCACAGTTAAATAATATTGAATACCAAATTCATAGTTGAGAGAGAGCATAGCTAACAGACATAAAAGTAAAAAAATGTTAGGCAAACAAGAACAGGATTAATAAGGCAACACAAACTTCTTTACTGAGAAAACAAGTACTGTAGCACCAAAGAACAGGTTAAATAGAATCAGAGGCCACATCACATTTGACCCACACCTACCCAGATGGAACTCCAATACAAAAACCAACCAGTTCCTACTAGCAATAAGTTTTCTCTATGCATCCCAGTAACCAAAACATACTACTTCACAGTTGGTGGCAGCACACATTTTTCTTCTTTCGCGCAAACCCAATCGTAGAAAAACCCTAATTTCCAGCACATCAAACATACTCACTGCTACTGCATGGTAGACTGATCGACAGAAGATATATAAAGTACACGAGACAGTACACATCATCCCAGATTTATATTTACAGTTCAAGGAAAAGAAGATAAGCTACCTATAAGCCTATAACATCCAATACCCAGCTCAGTAAACAGCGAGAATGACGATATCCATGGCAGCCTCCTGTGAGCAGAACCCCAAAGAAGGGACACCCTGGTTAATTTGGTTGTGTTATATATACTATTAACGGTGACATTCGCTCCTCCGTCTCTTCTCTTTCTTTTTTCTCCTATTCCCGTCCGTTTGATTAAGTTGGATTAGAAATTCTTCAGCCACCAAACTGTAAGTACATTAATGTCTGCATCACTCGGATGATCTGGAGTTCCTCTTAAGGTCTTCGAAAATGGACCTTTTTTTTGTTTGGAACTACTTTTTCCGTTCCAGGAATCGTGGTTACACCAGATAATCGGTCTAGTAAAAGAGATCTTCCAGCAACCAACAGATGTATCTTCCAATATGGTAAAGAGACCAAGATTTTTGCTGCAAAGCATTCAACAAGATAACAAAATATCATCTATCATGACAAAAGCCAACTTTCGGCACCAAGCAAACTACGCTGATAAGCGATAAGACGTGATAAAGCAAGAAGATGTAATTCTTTTACAAGTATAAGAATACCCAATCTTTAGAAGACAAATTACCAGTAACAAATATTCTTTGTTGATTTCTTTAAGAACTTAGTACCCTTTCTTTTGAATTTTGCAATTAACCTTGCAGCTGGATTGCACAAAAACAACTAGATTGGTGGTGGTGTTGTTTTCCAATTTCGTTGCAAAACTACTAAAAGCAGCCTGATTTCAGCTTTCAAATGACAGATTCAAGAACGGGTAGCAGACATAGTTCAAGGTACAAAAAATAATACAGTTGCACCAAAGAATAATGTAAACAATTGTAATTAATGAACATATAGAATAATAATAGGAAGATAATAGTCGCAATTAAGGAATAAAAACTAGTCATAGTAATGTCTCAAACCAAAATAATAGTGAATGAAAACATGTGTTGTTTTCCAGTGACTAATTAAATGCAAACAAGTTAGTTATAACCCATAGCATATATTTAAAATGAGCTGTCTGGTCAAAGATAATCGACTGTTTTAAAGTTGAGCCGCGGAATCTAAACCTGACCTAAATATAACACAGTTAAAACCTAAATCCAAACCATAATATTTGGCAAGTGCAATGACTGGTTAGCCAAAAATTCCCTTCTTTACCAGTTACGGCGATAAAGTCACCTTTTTGCTCCCCCTATCTACGAAAATTCTTAATCTATCATCTTAACTTGTTCTAAATCTCTCCTGCCGTAGTTGGCATTCTTGTTTAAACATGGTAGAAGAGAGAAGAAAAGAAACTATTATTACTAGCATATCGTCATATTGAAATGGGACCCAAATGTCTTTTAGATATTTTGTTTTTAAAATAAGGGTTATCTTTGGTTAATATGAAACTTAACTTAAGTTACCATCCTTTTTCTCCATATCTTCTCAATTTTTGAGGGTTAGCAAATGAGAGATTTAGAGGGATAAGGAGGGACTAATCTATCCCTCCAAATCTTTTCTTTTCTCTCCTTATTTACAAACCAAACAGAAAATCACTATCCATCCCTTTATTTTCTTTTCTTTTTATCCAACTCTGTCAATCAAAATGAAGGCTTAATTGTTCACACTGTCCAACTCACCAACTTGAGGCCTGAGTCTACTATTTCCGACTGCAATGACTACTCGTGCATACTGAAATTTAAATAACTTGTAAATTCTATACTGAAGTTACATAAGTTGGGATATGCCATTATTCGAATATCAAAACGACATGTTAGATTATATATGATACTACCAATAGGCATGAGTTGGGATTTATTCTCCTCTAGCATTCCGTTCTAGAAGTCGATATCATCATTTTCCATTCCATACAAAAAAACCAATTTTCGAAGAGAGCAGAGGCGTTCCAGTTATAACAACACTAAGACCCCGGACTTGACTTTGGTATTATCAAATGTCACTTAGGTTGCTATCCTTTCTCTCCAAATCCCCTCATCTTTGGAGGGATAGCAAATGAGAGATTTGGAGGATAACTAGGAATAAGCTATCCCTCCGAATTTTTTCTTCTCTTCTCGTTAACAAACCAAACACAAAATCACTTTCCATCCCTTTATTTATTTTTTTTATTTTTTTTCCAATTCTGTCAATCCAAATGAAGGCTTAATTGTTCACCCAGTCCAACTCAGCAACTTGAGGCTTGAGCCTACTATTTCAGACTGCATTTGATTTATCATGCCCTTTGAATAAGACAATTACTGACTTTAATGAATTTAAAAATTCTATACCAAATTTTCATAAGTTGGGATCTGCCAATATTCGAATACCAAAAGAATATGTTCCATTATACATGATATTATCAATAGGCATTAGTTGGGATTTATGTTCCTCTATCATTTCGATCTAGAAGTCGATATCATCATTTTCCATTCCATACATTAAACTGATAACAATAATTTAACAACAACAACAACAACAATTTTCAAAGAGACCAGAGGCGTACCAGTTATAACAACACTAGGACCCCGAACTTGACTTTTGAACCCACACTTGTTTCTGCATTTACATTATAATACCCAAACTAGTTAGCAAGAATTCCGGAATCAGTACATAGGAACTGCTGGTGCAAATTTGACAACCAATAGATTACTGGCATGCACACCTCATGGGAACCATAGCCAGAAGAACCTCTTTTTAAGGGCTTCCCGTCACTCGTTACAGAAGAACCATCGCCATCCTTCACATTGTGCGATGGTCCACGGCGACCACCATGTTTATAGGAGCCTGCAGATATTGCAAAAAACAAGAGTTGTAGTATGGAAATTGCAAGATCCTATAAAGAAGGGAGGGATGAGGGGATTATAGATGGATGCAGTGTTGGGTGGTTTGGGCCTCTCTCACCCCAAAGTTAGCTCAAAGGGTGAGGTTTTCCCTCACACTTTTAAAGTGGCCACCAACCCCTTCCACAACCGATATAGGACAACCCCAACAATCTCCCCCTCACATCTCGGACCTTGGGTCGGAGCAGAGACAATCCGTTTCTCCCAAAAACTATTGGGCCTAGACTTGTTGGTAACCTGGGCTGCTCTGATACCAGTGTTGGGTGGTCTTGGGCCTCTCTCACCCCAAAAGTTAGCTCAAAGGGTGAAGCTTTCCCGCGCACTTATAAAGTGACCACCAACCCCTTCCACAACCAATGTGAGACAACCCCAACAATTAGATTATACAGAAATCATTGACAGCCATTTCGGTTAATAGGGCTGTGGATGAATCTACACAAGAATGAGGTGTATATCATAATTTCAAAAAAAATACTAACCATTATCAACTGAGTGACTGATGCGTCCAACGGTTCTAACTTCTGCACTCCGTGAATTTGATACTTCGTTTCTGAATTCTCCATGACTTCCTGAAATGTGAATGCACAGAAAAATTAAAGCTCAATCAAGAACAGCATCACACATTTCATTTTTGCAATAAAAATTGCAAATTCATTTCCTTTTTCCATTTGCGCGAGTACCATAAAATTTCGTGTTCAATAATGAGTTAAGTGACCATACCTTCTGTGGAATCAAGTTGAAATTGGGAAGGTTGAGAGGATGAGGACGACAAAGACTCATCACTTGCATGTGATCCATCTGAACGTCGTAGAGGAGTCCAAACACCACGATCAGGACGGTCCTTGTTCCTTGTACGTTTCTCCTGTTTCTCACCAGCGAAACCATGTAAATCATTTCCACCAGCTTTATCTTCTGGTGCCCCATTTGTATCCTTCAAAAACAATTGTACACTTGGTGGTCGAGGAGGTCTTTTGTCCTTATCCAGACTCGAGGTCTGGACTAGCTGTTCAGACTGAACCACAGATGACACCTGACTTTGATGTCCCTCCTTATTCTGAAGTATGCTTCTGATTATCTTTCCACTAGCTTCACGTCGCAGGTTCTGTTTAAGAGAAGTCGAACCAAGTGAGCTCTTAACAGGAAATGTTGCACTTTGATTGCCACCAGTCATCTGCAGGAAATAAGAAAAAATAAGCAATAAGTTGTTTCGAAGCGGAAAAATCAGTCACATAAGTCCATTTTTAGGCAGAAAAATAAGTCACAAAAGTCCATCAGGGTGGATAAAACATCCCCCAGTTGGTTTCAGTCCAGACTTGCAACCATCCTAAATCATATCTGCCAGGAGCAGGAGCATATCCAAGTCTTTGTCCATATATTTAACACTTAAGTTCAAAACGCCCTAGCCCAAGACCCTCTATTTCCCTTTTGGCTGCCTCATTTCTTTTTGAAAGTAAGGAAGAAACATCTGAGCTAGGTAATAATTCAATTCATCGAGCCATGGCTTGGGGTATAGGACATGCGTCCACTCAGTTATCCGAATGGAAGCTCAAATCCTCCTATGATGATGGAAGAAGAAGAAGAAAAGCTACAATTGATAGCAAAGAAGATTTTCCTCATAAAAAATGGAGTTCCTTTTACCCCAATATACAAATCTAAATGAAATCATTAGAGGTTATGTTTTAAATTAAAAGCATCATAAGGTAAGCCTGATACATAGTATGTTATTAAAAGTGTGCAAGACGTGTCCACATACTAGTCCAATTTTCGGACACATTTTAGGCTACCTCCCAATGTCCCAAAAATTCAAATTCAGAGAGGTCAAAGACTTCCAAAAACACTTGCACCCTATAAGTTCATGCGACATAGAGACCACTAGAGTAATAAGAGAAACCCTTGTGTCACAAGATCAAGCACAATCAACCATGCTTGTGTGGATAACCACCTCATCTGCAAACAAGTACCCAACAGTGAATCTCAATCCATAAAAAACTTTCGGAAGTGTTCCGAAATTTCTTGAATGTTATGTGTCTTCATTAAGCTAGCAATGCAACCAACACAATTACTTTTCTTAACTAACAAGTGGTAAATTCATCAAACCATGTGACTGGTGATTGCCATTAAAAGTCACAATTTGCATCTTCTAAATCTAAAATAGTTTTCCACCATTTCCTAGACATTCACCATATTGTTCCCTTCCTCTTTCCAGTAGGCCTTAACTCCATCCTCTTCTTCTAAATGAACCTATTGGTTCAAAATCAAGAAATGAATGATAAATAACACCTATTCACCAACCATTTCAATTAGATGATACAAATCAACATCAATCCACAACTGTGTGAAGCTGAAACAAATAATAACTTGTTTATGGTTCCATTCTTACTCTTGGGCGAAAGAAGCATGAAATCAAAAGCTTACATGAGGAATTTCTTTCTCTTTTCCCTTCAAAAGAAGGATTTTCTTCTTCCCAATATCATTGGTTCTAGAAACTCCTGAAACAGATTCATAAGTGTACATAAAATTATTGTAGAATTTTAAAAAAAAAAACAGCTAACATCAACATATATAAGTTGGTCGGGAAACAATTATAGTCATGCTAATTAAATAGGAATGCAAGATACTGCAATCCGTACCAAGGGAAAAACCCATCTAGAAGACAAGATCAGGTAAAACAGTTTTAAAAATGGTCATCTGTTTGTCAAGAAACCAAAATGTGAGAGAATAAGGACAACTATAAACCTTCACCGAGGATAGGCAATTGGCGAAAACAGGAACAGAAAATAACACACATATAGCCAAACCACAATCTGCACTCAAACAACAACTAAAACATTTTAAAGTAGGTTCTCCAACATCTTACTATTTCAACATAAAGACGAATTTGAGCTCAATTTGCTGAATTTGCTGTTCTTTTGAAGGCAAGAACAGTGAATTGTAATGTTTTTAATTGCAGGTTTTGATGAAATGATTTCTAATACTCACTAATGTCTAAGGTTCAGAACCATCATAAGCTAAGAAAACTTAGATGCTTCTGTAACGACTCCCAAGTGCAATTGGATGAAGGAATTTGCAAGAATTTGAGGGCGCAGTTTCCTCGCTTGGGTAACTCGATTTAAATTGAATGATATATTTCAAAAAGAAGTCTTTAGTAAGATTATTTTCTAAATAGAGCACTTTCTGGGGGATAAAAATGAAGTGATAAATAATTAGTATCGGTCCCTCCTCCTTAATTTTGGGCCAGTTAGCGTACAAAAGCTTTAAATGGAACCCATTTCCCGTAGAAAAGGATTTCTGTTTTAGCTAGGAAATAAGACCAACAGATTTCCAGGGATAAGATGGTATCTGTAAAAGTAACATTATGTTTGATTCCATGTAAAAGGAAGTGCTTTCACAAAATTAGATCCTTTTTCACCAAATTTACAATTTTTGGTTGAACATACGAAGATAATTGACTCAATCAATACTAAATAATGCACAATATGCACTTCTACAAAAATACAGCCATGAATACATGCACTTTATAAAATAAAGTGTAAAGAGACAGAACAAGGCCAGTTTAAGAACACTAAGAATGTTTATTTGTGCGGGCAACGATAAATTACGGAAAACAATGATAAACAGAAGGTACAGAATAATTTACGAGAAACAGGAATCAAACGAAATGGGATTGTTAGGAGGGTTGCATTAGTTTTATGTAATTCAATAGCTACAAACCAACCTTTGTGGATCAAAAAAATATATGAAGTTAGAAAGACGTAGGTATACACACTCTATACATGTAGAACATGTGATAGTTTTGTACGTCCGCATATATAAAAACGTTATACACATATACATGCCCTCTGTTAAGCCACACAAGTCAGACTGTAGTGTTTATTGGAAAATGAGTAGAACTAATTGTATTTTTCAGGTTTTCTACGCAGATTTTATGTTGCACAATAATTTCTAGGCAAATTTTATTTTCCCCACCTTGTTTGCCTAGGGATTTCAACCCATAATTGAAGATTTACACGGGAGAATTATGAACAGCAGAGAAAAATACATATTTAGAGCAAAGCAGCAGGAAATGATTTGCAAATTATTAACAAACATAAATATTGACCAAATAAATTAAAAATTTCACAACTCAGTTGACCTTTCAGGTTCTGTAAAGCTAAAACATATGAGAGAAATATATACATTCTTGAAATATTAAAACATCTGGCTGTCAGCGCATGAACATGAACATGTGCATACAAGTATAATGTGTATAAACAAATCTAAGTGTGTCAATCATCACTGAAAAATCTAAGAATTCGGATAATGAAGCATACCACTTTCAACTTCCAATGCTTCAGCTCCAGATGCAGCAAGATTAGAAGACCTGTCAGCAAGATGCTGATCATCTCGTCTAGGAACCAGAATGTATGTTGATTTGTCTCTGCCGCTTGTGCTCTTTGCATTCTCCCTTAGAACATACTGCCAACCGAACAGGAGAGAAAATTATCAACCACATATCGATCATCTCAACTTTACGTAGTTATGCATATCTGTATGCTAACAAATGATTTGATAGAAGCAATAAGCAGGGAAGCACTAAAAAATCAGAGTGCTCAAGACCGGGGGGATACAGCTCTACAAACCACAGGTAACATAGGAAATTGTAGATGGAAAGAAAATATAACAGTTGCCTTCTGTTGCCACAATAATTCTTCATTAGACACCTTCTTGACTCCTTGAGAATCTCCAAAGAAATATGGCACTGCCTGGGCTGAGGTCAATACAGTTCAAGCAAGAATAGTGATCTAGACTTCGGGAAAAAGGGTATGGCTGTGTGCGCCCGCAGGGGGGGTAACAACGTAGGGCCTTCACAGAAGAAGAAAAAAACACATGGAAGCCCAAAGCTATCTTCTTCAGCCAGACAGTGTTGTCGTAAATAACTATACTAATTTTTTTTTTTTTGATAAGTAAGAAATTTATAAAAAGAAACGCATTCAAAAGGGGAATGCATCCCATATACAACGACCCCTATGGGCCAAGAGAACCCATAAACTCAATTTTTTCTTCAATAGAACTATAACTGCGCCCTTCCACCCAACTAAACAAACAGAACATAAAAGCATCTTTTAAATCCCTCGCAGGGGACTCAATCCCCTCAAAGCAACGCCTATTGCGTTTCATCCATATAGTCCACCAAAGGCAAAGAGGATCCACCCTCCAAAAAAGACGAACTTGCGACCCAATCGACACGCTCCTCCAAGAATGCAACACATCCCGAACCGAGGCAGACATCATCCAATGAACACCAAACAGACATAATAGAAAACACCAACAGTCGTAGGCTAACGGACAATGCAAAAGGAGGTGATCAATGGATTCCCCATCCTGTTTGCACATAAAACACCGATTGACCAAAGACATGCCACGCCGTTGCACCCTATCCAGAGTGAGAATCCGACCCCACGCCGCCGACCATGTAAAAAACGCAACCTTAGTAGGTGCTTTCGAACACCAAACCGCCTTCCAAGGGAAATGTTCGTTCGTCCTCGGCAAAAGACCATGAAAATAGGAAGAAACTGAAAAGAGACGTGTAGTAGTCGCCTTCCACATCAATGAGTCCGGTCCACCGCTAATAATCAGTGAGTATAAAAGCTCCAGAAACAAGGAAACCTCCTTCATCTCCCAGTCCTGAAGGTGTCGAACAAAACTGACATCCCACACTAACGTCCCGGTATCAAGATGATAACAGTCGGCTACTGAAGCATGACGGTCCCGAGCAATCCTATAAAGCTGAAGAAACAAGGACTCCAAAGAACACGCACCACACCACCAATCCGACCAAAAACTGATACAACGGCCGTCCCCAAGTCTAACGTTGGTAAAAGAAGCAAAAAAGTCCCATTCCTTTCGGATATCCTTCCACACCCCTACACCTCGCCGACCCCTAACCTCTTCAGAACACCAACCGCCTCTAGTCTCTCCATGACGACAAACAATCACCCTCCTCCACAAACGGTCCCTTTCCACCCCAAAACGCCACAACCATTTTCCCAACAGAGCCTTGTTGAAAGACAACACACGACGGATACCCAACCCTCCTTCCTTATAAGGCCGACAAACCGCATTCCACCTCTCGATCCGCTGAGCCACCCCGGTGGGAATCCGATAAAGAGACAAGGCATACATAGGAAAATTGGATAACGTACTCTTCACCAAAGTGAGTCTCCCATCCTTAGAAAGATATTGTCGCTTCCAACCTGCAAGACACCTTTCCACCCATTCCACTACCGAGCCCCAATAGGCATGACGCTGCCCTGAGGATCCCAATGGCAAACCCAAATATACCGTGGGAAGCTGATCCGCTCTGCACCCCAATGCTGAAGCCAAGTCAGCCACATTGGCCACCTCACCCACCGGATACAAAGAACATTTGCAAGTATTTATCTTCAGACCAGAAACTGCCTGAAAACAAACCAATACACATCGGAGATACCGCAACTGCATCACATCCGCATCACAAAAAACTAAAGCATCATCAGCAAATAATAAGTGTGAGACATCCTCAACCTGAGAAGTGACATCACCCACCCTGAAACCGCGTAATAAACCCAATCCCGTGGCTCTAGTCATCATCTTGCTAAAAGCCTCCATAACTACCAGAAAAAGGAGTGGAGATAGAGGATCACCCTGTCTCAACCCACGAGAACTCCCAAAAAAACCGGATGGAGACCCATTCACAATCACAAAGAAGCGTACTGAAGATATACAGAAACAAATCCATCTACGCCATCTCGCCCCGAAACCCAATCTCTCCATTATATACAAAAGAAAACCCCAATGCACATGATCATACGCCTTTTCCACATCCAGCTTCACCAACACCCCTGGGATACCACTCTGCAGCCTAGCGTCCACCAACTCACTAGCAATAATGGTAGAATCCAAAATCTGGCGACCCCCAATGAAAGCATTCTGAGAATCGGAAATAACCCCGTCCAGCACACCGCGCATCCTAGCCGCAAGAACCTTCGCAATCAACTTGTACACACACCCCACAAGGCTAATCGGTCGATAATCCTTAATGTCCTTCATCTCCCCTTTTTTTGGGAGAAGAGAGATAAAAGTGGCATTAAGGGATTTCACGAAACGACCCTCCTTATGGAAAGTACAAAACATGGCCATCACCTCCTCTCGGACCACAGGCCAACACTCTAAAAGGAAACGCATAGAGAAACCATCAGGACCAGGAGCTTTGTCACCATTACATTGCTTCAACGCCTTCAGAACCTCCTCTTCAGTAAAAGGAATCTCCAACCTGTCACGATCCCCTTCTTCGATAGTATCAAAAACAAGTCCATCCAAATTCGGCCTCCAACTCTCACTTTCGGTAAACAGCCTCTGATAATATGAAGGAATCCCCGCACGGATCTCCTCCTCCGTCACAAACATAGTACCCTCCACAGTTAAACTCCCAATAAAATTCTTCCTCCTCCGTGCATTTGCCGCGCGGTGGAAGAACTTTGTATTCCGGCCCCCTTCCTGTAACCAAATCGCCCGAGATTTCTGTCTCCACGATATCTCCTCAAGAATTGCAATCTCCTCAATATCAAACATGTGTGCCCTCCTCGATCTCATGCTCCCATCCACCCCCCCACTCAAATCAGCTCTATCGATGTCGTCAATCTCAGCCAAAAGCACATTCCTACGCCACACAAGATTACCAAAAACCTTTGTTCCATGAAATGAGAGATGACTTCAACCCTCGCAATTTCGAAGCTAACACATAACTCGGAGAACCTGCCCGCACCGGACAAGCCCACCATTCCGCCATCCGCTGCTGAAAATCCCCTGCCCTGAGCCACGTATTCTCGAACCTGAACGGAGATCTTCCTGAAGAAATACCCCCACAATCCAGAAAGATAGGCACATGATCAGAAGTAAATCTGGTGGCAATAGTCTGAATAACCCTAGGAAAATGCTCCTCCCAATCACCGGAAACCAAAAACCTGTCAATACGGGAATAAGTCGGTGTCGCCCTGCCACTAGACCATGTAAAAGACGCCCCGCTAAGAGGTAAGTCATGCAACGACTGTCTGTCAATGAACTCTGAAAAATCAATCATCGCCCTGGTCCATCTTCCCCCCTTAGATCTTTCCTTAGGCAGCGTCCGGACCACATTGAAATCCCCACCCACACACCAAGGTAACTTCCACACATGCCTCACCTCACTGAGCTCCTCCCACAATACCGACCTCCCCCCATCATCCCCAGGCCCATAAACACCTTAAAACACCCAACCAAAACCATCCTCCACCATTGAGAACGAGCAAGATATCGAAAAACGACATTTACGCGTATCACGTAAAGAGACCCATCTCCTATCCCATAACACAATTATGCCTCCCGAAGCTCCACTAGAAGCCATAAAAGCCCACTCCACAAACCGATTACCCCACAAGCTTCGAATCATCCTATCATTGACCGCCTCCAACTTCGTCTCCTGTAAACAAACAACATGTGCATTCCACTTCCCAAGAGCCAATCTAACAATCTTCCTCTTGACCGGGCAATTTATGCCCCGTACATTCCATGATAGTATTCGTAACATGAGAAAACTCTAAATCGCCTCACCCCTCCGTCTTCCCCCACCCCTTTCCCCTTCGAGACCCCTAGATCCACTCCCACACCCATCATAATTCACCGTGCACACCAAATTACGCAACTCTCTCTCCCCCTTCCAATATGAAGGAGATCTATGCACCACTACAGCCCTATTCTTACTACTCTTATCCTCCCCCGACTCCTTCACCAAATCCAAAATAAGCTCCTCACCTTTTTTTATTGTGGATTCCAAACTTGACCCCTATCAATGAAGCAACATTCACAACGTTTTCCTTGACCCAATCATCCGAGTTCAATTCTGAACAATCAATTGCAACGGGTACCACATTTTCCAGCACTTCCATACTTTCCAATTCCTTACATAATATAGACCCTCCACCCTCCGAAACCACCGATAACACACCTGAAGCATCCCCACCATTATCCTCCCTACCCTTCATCATCACAACCATTTCCTTACTGCCAGAAACAACACCTTCACTACATGTAGAATAATCCCATTCACTGCCAGAGTCGAGCTCCTCAACCAAAGACAAATCAGACGTAAGATTTGAATCATTACACATGGACCCATTCACAGCCTCCTTATTCAGACGCATCACTCCTCCTTCATCATCCCCAGGCTTATCGTAGACACCAGAACACACACTAATCCCACACCCCTGCTTCGCCGACAGTAACAAAGGACCAACGAACCTTCTCTTACGATTCACGATCCCACTTCTCTGCATAGAGCCTGGCCTCGACCCATCGAAAGCAAACCGCCACTCCATATGAACCCTTCGCGACACGCCCCTGACAACAGCCTCCTTACCTCTTCGCCGAGAAACAGCACCCAGACTTTCGTCAACCCCTTTCACCCTTAAAATAGCATCATCCTTTAACGACCTGGCCTCCATTGCAACCGGAATGAAATTCCGATCTGAATCCTCGCCGTCGAGAGTCGATTCTAACACGAAAAGGGTCGAATCCGGGTCCGGCTCCATACCCGGATCCACATTGCTTGGAGCCCCACCGGGTTGACCCAACCCCATACCCTCTCCACCCGCTTCATTTAAACCATACCCTGACCCAGTAGTATGGGCATTGGCCTTTAAATTGACATCCCTACTATATACCGGTCTACTATTGAAATAAACAAGGCCTGCACCACCTGCCTCATCCAACCCGTGAAGCCCACCATTAACTTGGCCCATCATTTCACCCCCAGGCCCACTACTCTTTTGCCCAAAACTTGGCCCACCCCTCACAGCCCATTCCCCAACCCTACTTACGCCGCATACCACATTCTTCTCAATATTAACGCCATTTGGGAGCGGCTGTGCACGCCATGTGTCCCCCCACCATCCAACATCACCACGTGTCGTACCATCACCTCCCATCACACGCTCCTTCATCATGCCCCTCCTCCTATGAGAAACACGCGCGTTCATCACCCCCATTCGTCTCCTATCACTAACACCGGTCAACCCCTTCCTCTCCCAAACCCTAGACACTTGCTTCGCCGCCGAACAAGATTCACGCAAGGGAGGTTTAACATAACTTCGATCGGCCGCAACCCACCGGCAAATGTCCAGCCCTTCTCTCCAACCACTCGACTGTAACGCCAGCCACTCCTTCCTCCGAAAAACCAGAGTTCCAAAGCCTCCTTCAAGAAAATGAGTTGTCGCCACCACCGCCGACGGATTATCATCCACCACTGAAACACAAAAACATATGGCGTCGTCGTGGATGAAAATAAAGGGAGGACTGGGTGAACCAACAACAACGATGATAGCCACTATATCAGGACGGTCTGGATCTAGCTTCTCCAAACTTCTAAACCCACCACACAAATCCCCCACTCTTTTGAAAAGTTGTAAACAACACAGATGCAAGGGGATCCCCTTTAAAAAGATCCGCCGAACATCACTCCTTTGCCACGGCACAACCGCCCCTACTCCGGAGGACCAAACATCCAACACCAGCCGCCTGTTACCCCAGTCACGTCGACCAGATGCTAACACCCTCATAGCCACCTCCTTAGATGGAAAGCGAAAAAGGTAATAACCATTGTTGAGCAGAGCAACCGAGAAACCCGACGCCACTTTCCACACTCTCCTTGCCCATTCCTGCACCTTATCCATCTCTAAGTCCTCAAATCGCCCCACCAAACAAGAGCGAAGAAAATCTTTTCTCCGACAAATAGACTCCTCATCAATGTAAAGTGACGGGCCTCTCGGCGGGCACGCCTCCTTCACCTCGCCGCCCCAGAAGAAAGAAGGAAGCGCAGCGACCTCCATGTAGGATCTCATTACACAGTCCAGTAAAAAGAAAGAAGCAAAAAAGGTGTATACAGAGGTCACCGGCATGACACCGGCGACCTCGAACTGAAACATGCCATAGTACTAAACCAAATAACGAAGCGAATAAGTTTTCTTCCCACAGGTCACATACAAAAGAGTAAAGGGCATTTTGAGGGATTAGGAACCAATCAGACACCTGTTATAGCATTCTCAAGTAGGCGGAGATGTTCCTTATGTATTCATTGTACTGCCGCATCCAGTAGGTGATGCTTGGTTCAACAGTGGATAAAAGAATCCATTGTGCCTTTTGGTGCAGTACTAATCATGTACTTCAAATAATTCTTCTCAATGATTCTTTCTAAATGTTGGCACATATGAGATCTTAAAGTATATAGATATGGTGCATACGGCATTGGTGCCCTGTTATTGGTGCTTTTAAACTGTTGCTTTAAATATATGCTCGAAATGAGCAATAGTACAAACATGAATGACTAATGTTAAATCACTTGGTAGTTGATAATACATGGCAATGAGTGCCAGATTTAATAAAGGGATAAAACATGAAAAAGAAAAATATAACCCAACCAGAAGAGTATCAGATCAAACCATGATATCTCGAATGAATACTGTAGCAACATCATAA
Organism: Cornus suecica; assembly: GCA_963922005.1. Taxonomy (NCBI): domain Eukaryota; kingdom Viridiplantae; phylum Streptophyta; class Magnoliopsida; order Cornales; family Cornaceae; genus Cornus; species Cornus suecica. Next base: position 17,350,264 of record OY998242.1, on the reverse strand, counting down.
AGAAATTATTTCAGAAAGCCACAACCAGTATTAAATGCTTTAGAATCATAAAGCAGCCAAATGTACAGAAAACGATAGATACCATGGTGGTAGAAGTCCTTCTCTTTCCCAAACCTCGTTTGGATGAAGCTGCACTAGGACTTCCAGATGATGCTCCAGCAGTTCTTCTAGACAATTTCCCATTAGACACAGATCTCTGTCATAGATTAGAAAATTATGTTCAAGATATCTACTACAGCATACTGAAAGATAGTATGGGAGCCAGCTTTTAAGTATATTCAGCAGGACTAATCAAGGACCACATGTAGACAAAACATTTAAAATTCAACCTCATTTAACAACAAATATGCATATATATGGTGCTAACTGGGACAAGAAGATCAATGCCATTACTCAAATTTTCTCAGAAGGGCAACTGATCCCATTTCAATGTAATGTGAGAGATCCATTGTGGGACAACAATCCCATCCATTTACTTTCCCTATAAATATCAGGAGCAAACCAGCAGCACTGATTATGCCCCTAGACTTTTGCTTTGCCATCTCAATGGTGTGTCAAGAGCTGAAGTCCTAAATGATGTGACAATCCATCCCAGCCATATGGTGCCATCATCCAAACAAATGAAGATCGCACTTTCGATATATATATATAATTATATACAAATTCAATAGTACATCCATCCATCAAATGTTAATAATCCCCATTTTGACACTAACTAAATAGTTATTTTATATATATATAAAGTAGAACTTTCAAGAGACGTGTAAATAATGCATTGAATCTTTTAGTTTACAGAGTTATCCTCTCAAGTCTGACTATGTAGATTATGTATACACACGCTTACAAGGGATCTATGCAAAGATACATTTATTTTAATTTCTCAATTGTACAAATATTTCGGGACAACCCAAAAAGGAAAGATTATTTAATTGGGACCAAGGGAATTTTTTCTATTATCATCCTTAACTTGAATTTCATAGTCCAGTTCCCCGTCCCCAGTCATCTTTCTTCTAGCTTTTAGTGTTATCTTCTTCTACTTGCCTAGATGAGTTTGCAAACTATAACTGACCATCATCAAATGCAAATAAAAGAAAACAAGCAAGTTGATTAAGGATAGTGCAGCTCAGTCCCTCCTAGCAAAAAGGTCTATACGGCTTATAAAAAGGTCTATCGGCTTATGGGTTGCGTGTAATTTTTGTATTCAAAAAGGAATACAAATGGACCGAGCTCATTTTAAACAGAAGAGCTACTACGGAGCTCCACTTCCCTGTTTCCCCCATCCTACTCCTTTGGTAGCCGAGCTGATAGAAGAGAAGGAAACAGTCTTTTCCATCAGATTTCCTTCACCCATGAAACCGGTTGGGAAGGAAGGAGTCAATTTTCCAAGATAGAAAGTTCTGCATAAACAGATAAACATAATTCCGTGTATCTGGTTTAACAAAGCCCTCCCACCAGCTTCCACCCAGACAAAACACCAGGCAGCTTGAGAAGATTACCATTCTCTAAACACATCCAAGGGTACTACAAATCCTTGTGAATTCCGTAGATTCTAATCAGTCATCTGTAGCAGTTAGGATTTAAGAGCACCTCTCAGTATACCTCCAATGTTTTCCCAGTCCTTTAAGTTCAATTTGTTCGCTGAAACACTGTAAAGATTTTCAAAAAATAAAACTAAACCACTATAACGAAAATAATAGTTCTTATTATGGACAGCTAGAAATAGGAGGAGGTAATTAAAATCCAACAGCCCAAAAACAATCAAAATAAAAGGTTGAACTTGGGTCAAATAGAATCATCTAACATTTAACAGTTGTCCAAAAAGGGATGGCAGATAGTTGTATTAGAAAATCAGAAAGTTGTGTCATTGTTTATCATGTTCCATCTAGTTAAGCTATTATTTCCAAGCAACCACTTTGAGATGCAGCTTGTTGTGTAATTAACTACTTCTCATTCTATGATTTGACACTCACCATAAGTATGCAATCATTAATAGGTTCTAACTGTTCATTTGAACAATTTAATTCCTAAACAATAGGTGAACACAACTAATTCATGTTTTCAGGGGTGGCAAAAGAACCCACATATGAATCCCACCTTTAACTACCCAAAATACAGAGTTCTAATCCTGACCATAGAAAACGGAGAGTGCATGTAGTAATTCATTGAAAAAATGAAAATCAGATGCCAAGGTATTCACACTCAAAAGATATGCATAACCACTGTCGGAACATTTTCCATAATTAAATGTGACCCGACCATGTTTACCAACATCCACAATCAGCAGCTTGCAGATGTTGCACAGGCACGAATCCATTAAGGGGCCTATGCACCTACCCTAAACCACAACATCCACAATCAAAACTTCTACAAAGATTTCTTGAATACAAATATATGTATACCTACAAGACCCAATAAAATAATTACAGTTAAACAGAATGTCCTTGTAATATGACAGCACAGGGAACAAGCTTTTAAACATGGACCTGCAAGTGTCAAAAGTGCTTCTGTCTACAAATCTTACATGTAAAATAAAAAGGTCATGATAATAAAGGACTCCTACCCGAGATCCAATCTTTGAAGCTCTTTTCTGACGAATATAATCCATTAAGGGAGTAATAATAGGAGCGTCCTTTGAAGTGCCTAGAAAAGAAAAAAGTGGGAAGAGATCAGTGAAAATAGCATACTAACTTCTCCCCCATGCTATCATCTCCTATATATTTTAGTGTCATCACGAATCTAATTTCAGTTCACATCATGACACAAATATAATGGTAACATTCTGACTAACCAGCTCGTTCTGCCTCTCTTCTCTCCAATTGTATTTCTGCACTGGGAAGATTCTCAACAGGCTTTGCAATAAATTCAAGGAACTCCATATACTCAGGATCTATGTGGTCATTAAAATCATTATTTGTAACTGTAAATAAGAAAATGCTGCCAAACATGTCATGAGCAATACAGGAAAATGAGTCATTTAATACCTTTGGAAATTGTCCCTTCACGCCCATCTTTTTTAGACCACTGCTTTGGAACGCGTTGTGAAGGAGCATACTCAACAATAGTTTTAAACTGAGTACCTGAGAGAGAAGGGGGAAGGTAAAAGTTCCCCATCATATCATCCAAGTCCACGGTGTTTTCAACACAATAGAAAGAAGATATTAAGAAAAAAAAGAAAAGAAAAAAAAGTAACCCTAGACATATGAGATGTTTCCAGTAACCAGTAACCATGGACTGCAATAAGAGTCGGGGCATAAGGATTACCTTTCTCGTTAACAAAAACATGTCCATCAAAAAATTCAGCAAACTCAACAACATCCTCTGGCCTCTTGAAGTCAATATAAGCTCTAGAATAGGATTGACGTTTCTGACTGCAGAGCAGTTAAGAAAAATAAAAATTTACAAAGAGAATATGATCCTTGACAGCAATTGAGCCGTTGACACAAATAACTGTTTCATACTGCATTTAAAGATTTAAAAAAAAAAAAACCAATAATGATCAAGCCTATGGCAGAAAAATCAACTCTTGAAAGGAAAAAAATTAAAAAAAAAAAACTCATTACTGTAAGGACAGTATTGTTGTAATTAAGAGAAAATCAAACAAGAATAAAGATAGAAGAGAAAAGGATGAAGAGAAAGAAAAAGAGAGAGATTTGGGGAAAGATAGAAAGAACGAATTTAATCCTCTTCATCCTTCCACTATGCTTTGTATATATTAATAAGTTTCTAAAAATACAAAAGAAACCCACTTTAACTAAATAATAACAAATAAGTCCCTTACAACAAGTATTGCCCGTGAAATACACTTCAGTAGTAGGTATATATGTTTCCATACAGGAGGCCTAAAATTCATGGTAAATGACTAAAGAAAATCATGGAACATTGTAATAATTGGATTGAAAGACAGGCCTTACACACTAAACAGTTTCATTTCGAACACTGGATCTGATAATAAGAATATCCTCTCATATATTCTTATACATTAGAGAGAAAAGTACAATAAGAAAAACAAAATCAGATTGTTCTTGGGAACGATTTCACGCTTTCAGACTTTTTGGTCTCAGAACAACTATTTTTCACACAATTATTCAAATTTGACATTAATCTGATAATGGTGCTAGACAAAACAATGGTTTTTTTTTTTTTGGAGGGGATGTAATTACCCTAACAACCAGAAACATTGCATTGCCAAAAGAAAGTGTTGTTCACCTCAGAAGTAACAAAATGCTATTCTTTCCTCTCTTTTTTCCCCAATAAACCAACCATTGCCCATTTACCAATACGTTGAAGTTACCCAAATTATCCCCACCCAAGCACCAATTAGAACTTTCTGCAGCACTGATTAAATACCTAAGTGTCACTACACCACATTAATCTCTATAACCTCAACCATAAGACATTGCAAAACCTTTTGAAGCCCATCCTTTCCGACCCAATGTCAATTTCCACTCACTGATTACAAATACATTAACAATAAATAAATAAAACTTTCGAATCCAATAGTAGCACATCCTCTGCGTTCAGGGTCACAAGTAATATAATTGATAAACATGCCATCTTATTCCAGGATTCAGTGCACATAAACCCTAGATATTAATTATCCAGAAATCCAGACATTACAGTGAACTAAAAGAACCCAATATTCACAACTAGGTATTTCACTGTCTGTGTCTGTGTGTGTGAGAGAGAGAAACTCTTACCTGTTCTTGCCGGCGTGGAAGGAGACCCAGTTATGGCGGTCCGCGAAGCGGACGTCGATTTGCTCCATGAGCATGGACTGAGAAATCGACGGCGGGAGGTGCCGGAGCACAACCTTGGTCCGATCTAGCGAACCCTTCATGCGTTAACTTGCACACTATTCAAAAACCGAAAAAAAAAACGAAACCCTAGAAAAATTTATTAGAAATCAAGCGACAAAAGCTTCGGTGACTGATGGTCTCAGCCCTCAAAAACTTCGAAATTCCCCTACAATTACATCGTTGTTCATCGATCGCGATCGATTTCGAGCCCTAATTTCGAATTTCATCCCCAATTGCCATGCATGAGAGAGTTAGAGAGAGAGGGAGGTATGATAAAACGAAGTAATGAAAGGGGATTCGTGTTCATATATATATATATATATATAATATATGTGTGTGTGTATATACGGTCGTATCTTTTACTTTAAAGTCTTCTGTGTGCATATATATGTGTATATTTGTGTGTGTTGTCGTGTGCGTGTATGTGCATATGTAAGCAAAGAGGTGTACATATGTGCAGTATATAGGATGGTTTTGGCCTAAAGGCGTATTTTGCACGCTGACGCGCTCTACTTGCTAGAAAGCGCGGGGTGCGCAGCCCTCGTTTATTTTATTTTCTTCATAATTTGGCAAAAGTGCTTATCGAAGAAAAGTCCCCTAGCTATTTTTATCATCACTATAATTCTTCACATCTGTAAAATTAATTGAATATCTGAAGATCAGTTCAGTTAAATTGAAATATGTCCAAAAGACCAAACTTTAATATACATTTTTTGTTTATAAATTATAATATTTATAAGCATCAATGCAAAAAATAATAATAATAAAATTAAAAATCTTAAAAATTATAGTTATGATATCATAGTTGTACAGATTATAGTTTAGATGTTTTTTAAATAAAATAAGTTAATCTTAATCAAAAACAAAAATTAACTAAATAAAACATTGTTATTTAGGGCTTATTTTAATTTTTATTAACTCACAATTATTTTAAAGGACCAAAAATAACAATAATAACATTGATATGCAAAAACAAACAAAAAAAATTTGAAAAATTAAACAAATAGTTTAGTGGAATTTGTTAAAAGTTATATTTTATGTTATTATGAGATTGTGCAAATTGCGTTATTGGGAATTTTAATTCCAGGATGGGTATAACTTCGTCCATTCTACTCTCATTGGATAGATGAAGAACTATATGTTGGTTTTATACCTTTTTATAATACAACGCGTTTTAAAGTCGTGTCAGTTGTGAACCTATCAAGACTCCTTGGTTAGGCATGTAGAATCTTAGTACCAAGATGGGTAACCTCCTAAAATCTAAAGTCTTTAATGTGAATGAGCCAAAAGGAGGAGAGAGAAAAAATATATATAGCAAGAGATGACAGAGTACTAAACATCCATCTTTTCTTTGACATTTTCTACTAGACCAATTTTGGGAGAAAGAGAAACAAAAATATATATATTATACTTTCTTTTAACCAAAAATGAGATAAGACTTTTTTTATTATTATATTTTTCATGAATATGTCTCATCCACCCTTCTATCAATTTTTTCTTCCCTCAACTTAAAGAGCAACTTGTATGGTTGCTATGTGGCGAGCTGATTATATGAATAGCCAGCCAAAGAGGCCGGTATAAGGCTAGCCAAAAGTGCCTCCCCTACGTTGATTGGCCATAAACCTCGCTAAATTTGACGAGGGCAAGAAAAGGGAGGGAAACGATTGAGGAGGAGGAAGAAACGGTTGGATATACACTATATATATTCGCATCACAATATATATCCAAACTCACATGGAAATAAAAAAATTGAAAATTAAATATATATGTATATATATATCTCATTGTCTAGGGTTGAGATATGTATATATGAAAATCAAAAATTAAAAATCAAAGATATGTACCTTATCCCTCTTTGATCTCATGATCTTTCTCCTTTTGCGGTAGAGCTTGGTCGTTGATCTCATTTATCTTCTCTGCGTTAAAGCTTGGTGTGTTTGAATTCGGAGTTGTAGTAGAAGAGAGTAAAAAAACTAATGAATTCGTAGTTGAACAAGACCGGGTTAGGATTCAAATTCGTTTGGAGAGACAATGAACTAAACAAATAGAGATACAAGTGAATGAAATGGAGTTTGAAAAAGAAATAATGCTTCAAGATCCATCGAAGACTGCAACAGAAAAATCAAAACTATGGATCATTGCACAACAAAAAGAAATTATAAAAAAATTAACTCAAGGAACTAATGGTGTGTAATATTTTTATTTATCTAATGAAAACATTAGTAATACATTTTATTTAATGTAATATTTTTTTTTGAAAGTTATAATGTCTTTTTATTTATTTTAATTATGTAATAAAAAATCATTCGTCTTTATTATTATTATTATTTTTTTAAGATTTCATGTTTTGATTAATTTTGATTTTTATCAAACACAAATATGGATTAAGTTTTTACAAACATTATTTTTTCACATATGTTAAACTTAAAAAAATAAAAATAAAAATGAAACTTGCAACATACCATTGTTGGCTAGTTGAATTTGAAGCAACCATACCGGTTGCTCTAACATAACATGAAAAAGTAGAATTTTTTTTAAAAAAAAAAAAGAACAAAAGATTAAAGACTTTTTTTTTTTTTTGGGAAATTAAAAGAGTAAAGACTTTGTCATAAATGGAAGGTTAGTTATGGTATTTTCTTTTATGATTATTTTTTAAATATGTGTTTTTCTTTTATTTTATCATTATTTTTTTTCTTTCTAAATATTAAACTACAATGATAGAGAAAACGGACTATGAATATGACCTCCCACTTTTTAATACTTTAATTTTTAACATTTTCAACTACCACGATAAGATATCCATTCGTATGAAATGAAAAAGAGAAGGAAGGACAAATTCGAAGATTTAATATTTACTGTGAAAATAAAATATAAAATCAAAGATTTGACAGAAATAGGCATATAGAGGCCACACTAGAGGAGAAAATCACACAGTCCTCCTCTGATGGGGGATTTTCTCACCTCCCCAATAAGAGTCCAATAAGGGGTTGAATCTCTTCACTGCCCCCAATTTCCCTCCCTCTGAATCTTCAACCCAGATTTCCAATCTCTCTCTGTATCAGCATATATATATACATGTTGTGTACACCCACTGTGGTATTTTATTGAATCTGGGTATATTACCCACTTTCTCTTTCTGGGTTATGGACAATAGAATCCCACCAGGAAGCTACTTCCAGTACTCTCCCACCAGAGTCCAGGGGTCACTCCAAAGATCTTCCTCTATCCCCTCAGATCTTGAAAGGTCAGTCTATTAACTCTTTTGCATCTAAACCCACTTCTTGTGTGTGTGTGTGTGTGTGTGTTTTGTATGTTTATATTTGTATATGTATTGAACTAATTCTATGTGCCTGTTCTTGATTTTGATGCCTGTGTTATGCTAAAATTATTGTTTTGTGTATGATTATTGTGATTCTTAGTACATAATTCTCGCCTTTTTCATTGTTAGAGACTTGATTGTATTCATATGTTTTTGTTTGAATTTGACTTGGTCACATTAGGTCAGAGAGTTTTGATATACTCAATTTCATAGGCTGACAATGTCTCCAATGTCACAATTGAACTACATGTGTGTTATATTTGTTACTTTTTGATTGAAATATTATGTTTAATTTGAAGAGGGTACAATAGGCATTGCTTTGAATTTGGAATCCAACAATGTTGGTGTTGTATTAATGGGCGACGGTTTGATGATACAAGAAGGAAGTTTTGTAAAAGCAACAGGAAGAATTGCTCAAATACCCGTGAGTGAGGCCTATTTGGGTCATGTTATAAATGCCCTGGCTAAACCTATTGATGGTAGAGGTGAAATTTCGGCTTCTGAATCTCGGTTAATCGAATCCCCCACTCCGGGTATTATTTCGCGGCGTTCCGTATACGAGCCTCTTCAAACAGGACTTATTGCTATTGATTCGATGATCCCTATAGGACGTGGTCAACGAGGAACTTTTATCACTTTTTAGCTGCACCACTGTAATGGGTCTTTCAGTTGTGAACTCGATGGCATGTCATTTTATTCTGCTTCAATTCGTCGATCTAAAAATTTATGTAGCTGATGAACTTTAATGTGTATATCTAAGACAGTCAATTACTTTATATACCCAGATTTAAAATTTCACATTTTTTGTCATTATCTATAGCTGTCAAAATTCGTTGTTGAGCGTAATTTTGGTATTCAGTAAAGTGTTCTTTATGTTACTTTCGTTGGGTATTGTACTGTTAAATGTGATTTGGCTGGTATACCGCTCGCAGATATTTGGCAGAACTCTTGGCTGAAAGGAAAAAGTTGGCTCCATTTATGCAAATTTTGCCAGGATGCAGCAGGCTTCTGAATCAAGGTTCTTAAATCCAGTTTACACCCTTGTTCCTGTAATGCATTGCGTACTATATGGATTTGGTCAAAAAAAATTGTCTGTTTTTCTGAACAACAATCTGTTATACATCATAATTTTTTCGAAACTTCATATATTATGGCCTTCTTATGAAGATTTATACTTGAATGGATCTTTATCTGGTTCATAATCTCAGTTTGGGGTTTCTTCATTTTGTGTAAATTTAAACATCACTTATTATTTATATTTATTATCTGGTCAATTATTTCTAAAACTACTTTGTGTACATACCTAGAGAACCAGTGCATGCCTTGGTTTTAGCCAAATATGCCTGGTTCACATAATTTCATAAATATCACTTTCAAATTATTTTGTTGACAAAGATACTAAACTCATTAATTAATCAACCGTAAAGACCATTTCTCTTTGGAAATGATAGAGGCAATCTTGGAATTTTGGACCTATTAAAGCGCGGAGGTGCAGGAATGAGGGAATCTGTTAGCCAATGGACCACACTCAAGCCAAGGGTCAAACCATAGTGAAGCTTGGTTCCCATTGCCACCTGGGTACATATAAAAGAGGCCTTGATGATTCTCTTAGCTGCATGATCTTCCACAATGACCAGGAACAGTAGAAAGGGCAGTTGATTTCCAAGCAGTATTCTGTTTGAGAACAGAAAGAGCGAGGCCATCACCACTTCTGTTGAAAGACAGGAATCATGTATCGTAGCCATTGTAGCACTATGTCCAGTAGCATTACCACAAACTGTCTGTCTAAGTTTGTTACTAGATATTTGAAGCTACCAACACTCCCTACTGGCAAGAGATAATTGTCCTATATATTCACTACTTTCACTGTTTCACACAAATATTCTGTCTATAAATTCCCAAATGACCTGAAAAAGATATATGGCTAAAACTTTAGAGTAGAATTTATGTACAAAGAAAAACAGGAAAAAATTCTCTCGGGCATTGGATCATTCCTACTATGAATTCAATTACTCTACAAGAGAAAAGAACAAAAGAAAATAATTAAACTAGAAGTTCTATTCGGAATTCCATTTTTTCAAGATATTTTCATCTGCGGTTGCATCATTTTAGATATTAAAAATAATTATATTCATTTGTGTATCTTTGGTAAAGGGCAAGTGTAAGAGGCCAAAATGCATCTGACCCAACAACTTGCACTGTTAGGTGGTCCTACGAGCCCAATACCCTCTAATTCCTATTTGATGTGGAACGGATATACTCACCCCCACCATAACCTGTGATGCTCTTTTAGCTGACCCACCCTCCCTACCTATCCTCTCTGCGGGCTGGGGACTTGGTAACAATCCGCACCCCTTCATGTGGGCGCTTGGGGTTATAGCAGGCCAAACTCTTGTTGTCGGGATCTGCATCACACTGCTTAGATAATATCCGCTTTGCACACTCTCGATACTCTTGGTTTTAAAAGCACAATCTTACACCATTAGTAAACCTCCCCCTTAGGCAAAATGGAAAGTCACAATCAGTCATATTGGGACCTAATGTCTTTGCAGGCCGGACTCTCACGAGCTTGTGCACGCTCTGGCATATTTGGTTGAGGATTGGCTCTAATACCATTTGTCAGACCCACCTTACAGTGCTATACTGCACATTCTCAATGGTCCTTGCTGGTGCTCATACATCATGTGAGCACTTAATGCTGGAGCTAGAATTTTGCTTAGCTGTGTACACCAAACCATTCAGCAGTTCTGCGTTTTTGGTAATCCACACATAACATTTAATTGCATTTTTGTCATTTTTCTTGATGCAGAAATCTCACGGGTTTCAGGATTGATGTCCAGTCAATCTTTTGTGGATCGTGCAAGAATTGGTCCTGAGCATCCATTTAGGTCATCAGGTCAACAAATGAATGGTCGATCAATGGATATGGAGGGATGGTCTTCTAGGCAAATGGAGGTAATGAACTTTTGTATTTCTCTGGAGTTTTATAGTGTAACATGTTAGAACTTTACGTGGTAATGGTTTCTATTATCTAATCGCATTATGACTTGTGCTATTTCTCGGTCATACTTCTCCATTGTAGTTACTTAAGTACTTTCTTTAGCATTAACTATGTTATCGATAAACAGTTTATAGGTGGTATTGCTTGATCTGCTTGCATTTAGGATTCCGTTATTCATCTCATTTATGCAAATAAAATTTTCGGTGAAACATAGACATGCAGTGTTCTTTCTCTGAGATGATATGGATGGATCTTAGCATGTTAGTTATTTAAGGAGAATCATTTTATTGAATTTTCACTAATGGTTTACAAGATGTTATGTGAGTTTCTTGGTGGCTAGGAGAGTTATCAAGACAAAATAATATAATTGCTGTCCTTGAGCTCTGCAGTTTCATTGAAGCCAGATATGTCTAGATTCAGTATTTAAAAATAGTAAATACTCTTCTTTTGTTAGGTATGAGTGTTAAATTGCCAATACTAAAACTAATGGTTTACTAAGTGCAAAATGGGATGTCTTTGTCCATAACTGTACCTTGGAAGAATGTTACTTTGAAGTTGCTCGGATGATTCCCCAACCTTTGACATTTCTTTCTGGTGGTTGATCTCTCATCAGGTTGAAGAAAAAAGTCATTCCTGGATTGGTCCAATTTCTAGTGTAGTATTTTGATATCTTACATGTACACGCACTAAATAGATGGTTCCTTGTACAATAAGCAATGTGTTTTCTTTGTTATGCTTTGTCTTACTACTTCTTCGAAAAAAGGTATACATCTAGCATATGAGATGATATCCTTAGTGATTATAGGATAATTGCAATTCAACTTACACTAAAATTTATTTTATAAATTCCTTGTTTGACTAAATTTATATAGTTATTTATTGTGTTAATATAAGGTAATGATGACTAATTCTTACAAAAAGGTCTATGAAAAAACTATAGCAGTAGAGCTTAGTTGTTGCTTTCCTTGTTTGTCAGTTTAAATGGCTTCTTTTGGTAGAAATTATTCATGTTTGATTGACTATTTATGACACTGTAATCTCAGTTTCCTTTTCCTTTTAATTTTCCATTATTTAGTCGCTACTTATGGTCAATCAGTTCACCATGTTAGTCATTTAAAAACAGTAATTATATATATAAAAAAAAGGTTAAGTTCATCTCCTTCAAAGGATACTAGCCTTTTCCCCCTAAGGACAAGAAAAGCAGCCACTCAAGGGTGAAGGATAACAAGAGACTCCTTTATAAAAATAGAAAAAAGAAACTTCACTTTGATAACTTGCCATCTAGACTTAATGGGTTCTGCAGTAATCCGTTTATTTTATGTTTTCAATTTCTGTCCTTCCAAGTACAACAAAAATAAAATGAGGCACTGTCTTCACTGCTTTAGAAGTTCATCAGCTATATGAAAGCTTAACAATGTAATTATGATTTTTTTAGATTGTCAGCAAGTCACTGCATTTATTGAATTTTCTTAAGAACTTGATGATTATTTGTACTCCTTTGTATAGTGGAAGATACTACTACAGAATGATTACAGACACATGGTATCTGTCATGTATTGATGAATGAAATTCTCAAGCTAAAATTGAATATTATAGCGAGATGAGAAGTGGGTCTACAATATGTACGTCTTTGTGGTAGCTTGATAAACATATCTATGGCATCATAATCTCAACATGTGATGGCCAAAAACTTGTTATATGCCACTCCACTGGCAAAGCATACCTATATAAACAAAAGGGTTATGGTAAAATCAGTCTACACTAACCAATCTTCATCCATGAGTAAAGATATCTTTGACTCAACCTATTGATGGAGAGAGAATGGAAATAGCATTATTTAATTTCTCCCCCAATAAAACCCGTGTTCATAGTCGAACTAAACCTTTCTTTTCATGTCCAGTTGACTTTATTGGCTTTCTTCAGATTTAAGTGAATGGTAAATGTTGCTTCAGGAAAATGGAGTTCATCAAAGAATGGCTCCTTTTCAAGCTTCCTCTGCGGGTTGGCATGGAGCTCCAGGAATCCCAACCAACAATCCTGTTATAAAGAGAATCATCAGACTTGATGTTCCCGTGGACAAGTTCCCAGATGTAAGTAAAGTTGATATTTGCGATATTTACGGAGTTATGCTTTCACTTATCTTCCTCTTCTTCCATTTTCTAATTCAAAAGCGTGGCAGTTTAATTTTGTAGGCCGAATACTGGGACCACGAGGGAACTCCCTGAAAAGGGTTGAAGCCATGACAGAATGTAGAGTTTATATAAGAGGTCGGGGCTCAGTGAAGGATTCAATCAAGGTATGAAGATTTTCTTCCTACCACAGATAATTGGTACAGCAATTAGCTTCAAGCAAATCACTGGTAATTAGGCTATCACTAAACCAACTTGAGTGACTATGAACCTTCCGGAATACTTATACGGAGACTTATGAATCTGAAATTTGTTCATGTGCACTTTTTCTTATAGATATAGCTAGACTGAAGTTCACATTGAATCTGACTTTATTTTCTTATTGAGTATTATGATTCAGTACAGATATGTAAGGTGTAAGTTGATTCTTCTGAAATTTATCTTTGAATCCAATCTTCTCAAGTAAGGTCTGGTCTATTATTTGTGGCATCTAAGGAATGTTAGTGATATCACAAATAGCTTCATGTTTCGGGCAGTGAAGCATGTCTCCCTTCCGTATTTATATGCAAACTTCCTGTTCACAAAATCTCAGAGAAATTTGGAAGGTAGTTCACTTAAGCAGCACAAACGGATATTCATTAATATTGGAAAAATATATATTCTTGCTTTCATGGTTAAAATTTCTTGTAGTTAAGTCGAACATTTTTCGAGTAAGGTTCTGTTTAAGATGCCTCACTAGTGTCACAGAATGTAAACAATGGTAAAAAAAAATAAAAAATGAACTATGCTTCAGACTATTATATCGTCTAAAGTGTACTAATTTGCTGTATGTTTTCCTTTTTTATGATGTCCATCTGGCTTGTGTCTTGACATGCCTATTATTTCTCACACGAGACTTCTCCATTTCTCTCTCTCTCTATATATATATATATCAGGAAGAGAAATTAAAAGATAAACCTGGGTATGAGCACCTCAACGAGCCTCTACATGTGTTGGTGGAAGCTGAATTTCCGGAGGATATAATATCTGCACGCTTGAATCATGCTGTGGCGGTCCTAGAAAACCTATTGAAGCCCGTGGTATAATATATGAATTCAATCAACCTTGCAGCCATTTGATACTGCTACTGCACTGGACTTCTTATTCATCGCTATATATATATTTACATTTACGTGTGTGCAGGACGAAACCATGGATCACTACAAGAAGGAACAACTCAGAGAGCTGGCTATTCTAAATGGTACACTAAGGGAAGAAAGCCCGAGCATGAGCCCGAGCATGTCTCCGTCTCCATTTAACAGCATAGGAATGAAACGAGCGAAGACAGGACAGTAACACCTATACGAGGTAACACCTATTCAATTGCTGGAGCTAGCATCGGATTGTTTCCGATGGTTGACCAGATGGATACTGCCTACAATAACATGCTTTAGAGGCCAACATTCTTAAACGGTTGGTTAGAAGTGTGCATGGAACATTTAACGTGTGGTGTACTAGGGATGAAATTTCTTCATAACTTCTGTTCAATATTGTTTCAAATTTATCTGTAATCGTACATTTTTCCATGCACAATGATTTTGATTTCCATCTGTTGTAGAACTTTTTATTTTTTATTTGTTTATTTTTCTAAATTTGATTTTTGCATATTCTTAGTTGCCCGTATCATGCATCTCTACGTATATTTTATGTAATTTTGATCAAATAATAGAAAACTTTTTTTTTTTTTTTACATGTTTTTAATACATTCAAGCTCGTGAATTAAGAATATTTGTTTGAATTGTTAGGTGGGGTCAGAAGATGGTGATTTTAGTCACTAATTACTTCATTGCGGTGACACTAACCCAAAGAGGTGGTAAATTACCTATGATTACCTCAGCTATGGACACTTAAAAAATTTCAATATGTCCTAATTAGGTGCTCTCTACGAAACTCTTCACTATTTATTTATTATTATTATTATTTTTTTCCTTTCAATAATATTTTAGGTTCTTTCTACCATTTCCATTTAATCTCAATTAGTGATATATGCTTTATCATTTTGCACAAAGATTTGCAATCTCATGTCATCTCTCTATAATTACAAATGTCACGAATTACTAATGTATTTTTTTATGGTTTTGGACATAAGTTTGAACATGAACGATGCCAATTTACAAACAATTGAGATTATAAAACTTTAATATCTCCAAACCTGAAATTTATTTGAGGTTAAAGTCCTAATGCTTATTTTGTTATATTTCTAAAAAACATTTGTAAAGAATTGGTTTTAATTTCTACAACGAAAATTTGAAGAATACATTGGTAAAAGCTTGATTTAAGTCTGGTGTTTTGATGGTAGCAAAGGTCTGAAAACCTTCCAATAGGAACACAACAATTTTGCTTGGAATAGAGCAGTGTCAGCATGAAAATTCACGTACCACGAGCTCTCTATTTTGACCACTAAATAGGAAAAACCGTAAAAATAATTTATTTGATTTTTCGGTCCTCTTGATAGCGTTACACTTCCAATAATGCCGCCACTATATTTGACAGGCTTCGCGGTAACGGTATTGATCACTGTAACGGTAATAGTATCGGTGTAACGGATTCGGATCAATATCGTGGTTTTTAAAATCTTGCACATCTTACACAAAATGTTATAATGTGATACTTTTGGCAACATGAATGAATAAATATGATTTTTTGGTAGATTTAAGTGAATTTTATTTAATTTTTTTTAAAATTTAATATAAAAAATGAGTTATTAATAAATCTAATGATATCGTCGTTATTTCAATATTTATGATATATTTGTTATGATATTATTAAATTAAATTTAAATTTAAATAAATAATTAATTAAAATCACAAAAGATATAATTTATTTCCAACAATATAAAATAATTTTAAAAAAGGTACATGGTTCACCACCAAAATGAATTTGGTAGTGGATCGTGTTGCTCTGGTTGTGGTTCATGAAATGATTGCCAATTTTGAGTTGTACTTTCAGTGGACATTTGATTCATCATTAGTAAACCATCTTCTCTTTGTAACTGATAAGGATGATTCTGACCCTGAGCATAAATCAATTTTTTTTATTTTTCTTTACTTTTCAATAATTCAATAATGGAATTACATTTATTATATCATATACATAACAAAAAAAAATTTAACCCAAATTTTTGAAAAACTTTACTGTGTTAATCATTACGGTATTTTCGGAACCGGTGAGAATTGAGATTACGGCCACCGTAACGGGTGTGGGAATCGGTTAACACCGCTGTAACAGTATCGGTCATACAAAAACCCGTTCCGTAACAACCGTTACAGCGAACCATGATCTCAACATGAAAAAGTCCCACTCCCCTTGCATATATATATATATTGGCAATACCTGCACAACCACTTGACTGAGATAATCTGATCAGATTGCCCCCTTTTCCAAAGGGTAGTAGATTGTCAACAGTTTCGAATGTAATAATTGATATGTATCTGAGCATTAGTAACTAATATGGTCTTCATAACCGACTGATCTTATAATTCATACGACTGCCACAGACGCAAACAAACACTTCCATTTTTCAGTTCTGGAATTAAAAAGATGGGATCATTTTGTACCAATAACTCAGTTATCAGCTATGTTACATGGACTAAGCTATGAGTGTGTATTCGGGTGTCGGATGTGACACATGAACACAACTAAATATTTATTTTATTTAATATTTTTATTTGGACAATACTTAGATCCTACCTCATGAGAACCAAGTTCGTACCTCCCGTTGATGTAGTCCAATATAAATTGGACACATGACCAAATTTTTGTTCAAAAGGAATGTGAATATAAAATCCATAAATACACAAATCAAGCCTTTTGAAATTGTTTTTGACCACGTATCTAATTTATATTAGACCACATCAACGGAAATGACGAACTTGGTCCTCATGGGACATGACCTAAGTATTATCCTTTTTATTTATTCTTTAGTGTACAATAATGATTTTATCAATTCAAACTAGACATTCGAGTCGATTGAAGTAATAAAATAGTAATATGGAACCATTTTGATTTAAATTTAGGTAAATGTCCTAACAATATGTGTCGGACACGGGTACTTCACCTACTTTAGAAGAGTCTATGTAACATAGGTTATCAGAATACAACTTTGTTGAATTGAGCCGAGTCTAACACGAATTCAGATATACCGTATACAAGATAGTACTTGCACTCCAACTAATTGCATATTTCCATACTTTTTATACCATATAACGAAAAAGTTTTTTTTATTTTGCACAAAAGGATATTTCATACTTCTAGATTTCTACCCACAAGACTCTCACCATATCCTTCTTTTCTCTTTGGATATTGAAACCCATACTAGCATTTGGGAGGTTAGAAAACATAACAGCTCGGCGGGGAAGAGGAAACTTGATGTCCTGGAAGAAATGGTCGAGGGGTTGGTAGTTGATGACCTTCTGAACTAAGGAATCAAGTCCCCATAAGCAAATTCCAAGTTTCCTCTTCCTTGCCGAGCTGTTATGTTTTCTAACCTCCCAAATGCCAAATTTTTTTCCAAATTCGATCTAAAAGCTAGCTTTTAGCAGTTAGGCATCCAACCTGACAAACGTCCTAAGACCGGATTTTGCATATTAATTGATTTTTGAAGGTAGCTTTAATAATGTTTTCGATCAATTTTATTTTGACAAAGAATGCTCACATCTACATACTCCAGTGAATTTAGTTTTGTTTGTATGATTATTTGGTGATCCCAAGCCTCTCTATCTATGTCTATGTCTAGATCTCTTATTCCATCTTCTTCAACTAAAGTAAAATATTTGTATGAATATGAATATTTGGACGAATCCAGTAAAATTCTTGTTACAGATCTACCTCTGGTTAATCCATATACTGCTTTTGTCAAGCCACCCTCTGCCATAAACAAAGTCACCAAACTTTTCCATACACCTAGACCCATTTCTTGTCTTTTCAATAAAACTGCTGAGATCAGTTTTCCCAATATGTTGAAATTCACCAGGTTATGACCCTTTGTGTTACACAAACACAAAGCATACTGAAACTTGCCAATCATATCTTACACAAAATGATATCCGTCTTGTATCTAGCATGGGCGAAATTCAAATTTCAAAATACCCGGTCTGATCCAATAATTACAAGTGATACAATTACAAATTGATCAATGTCTAACCTCATCGTCAACACCTGTGGTAACCATTTGAAGTAGCTTCAAAACAACAAATTGATAATCATACCTGCCCAAAGACAAACATTAAAACATCATCAAAATGATAGGATAAAAATGTATCAACTTCTCAAGCAAGGAAGATTAACAAGAGATCGGGCATACAGAAACTCGGGTTCATTTGAAGAAAAAAAATCATAAATATTTCACGACAACCATATAGATTTAAGACCACATATACTTGAAGTCACCAGAATTAGCTCATCAAAGATACATCCAACAATCTCTATATTAGGAGAGACCGTACCAATCGGCTTAGTTTAGCTATAAGTTCAACGCCCTTTGATAATTACTTCGTGCATCCTGAATTGTTCCAAGATTACCTTGTCCTAACCATCATATAAGATTGTGAAGTTCACATGCTTTTTACGTACTTTGTCCCTCGTGGATTAGTCCTGAGCTTACCTTGTCTTCGGTTTCATAAGTGAACGACATTGTGCTCCCTAATGGACTTGGCATTTCTGTTCCTTTAAAAACTTGTGAAGATGGTCCCTGTCCAAAATCAATAAAAAATACAGGCTCATTAAGTGAGTAATGTTGTAATGTTCACAACACACTTGATTACTGAAGCCTCAGTTATACAAGAACCTAGTTCTCTATCTTAGGCTTAAATTGCATAAACAAGTCCTTACAATTCTACTTTATACAGGACGTATAAACTATTACATATTTAATTGATTGGTCTCCTCTTCCTACATAAACCCGCATCATTTATATAATTTTGAATTGAAACATAGTGATTTCATCAAGAACCACATAGCTCCTCACTGATGATAACCAGTCCAATTCAGGTCACCAAATCAATCACGAGATTCTCTCAAGTATTTGGCGGTCATCCTATCTTATACACTTGTACCAAGTTGAAGTGTCATCCAAATCGTACTTTTATTCATAATGCAAACCTCATATAGAGGAAATAAAGCTTCCTATTTTTGCTTCACTAACAAACTAGTATCATCGTCCGATCAACATACCATAAAAAACTCCATTGTTAGCCACAGTTCCAAGTTCTGATTGTAGACTTCTCATTCAATCAATCTAAGTATTATCATACAACAGTCCATCACCACTTACCCAGCACCACATATTCCACCATATTTACCAGGCAAAGTATACCTATGCCAGCTGCTTTATCGATTATCAAACCTAGAGAACTCGAAAAAGAGCTCTTGTTAGGAGTCCCCTCATCAATTGAAACGCTCACTCTTTTCCTACAGCTACTAACAGTGAAGTTTCAATAGATAGAATGTTTGTAGTACCAAATACATCTAAGAGCATGGCACAAAGCTCGGAGTGGATAATAAACAGCTTACTATTTAAAAATTCAAGGCTTTGAGCTTCCAAGTTAAACCTTTAAGTTTACTTGCTCAAATTTGAATAAAGAAACTAGCCAATGAGCTTTCGTAGAATAGTCGGGCAAGTTAAATACTCGATGCTTTTTTTTCCGTTACTTTCAGTTGAACAATTGAAATGTTCTTAAGCAGCTAAGAATTTCTGGTACAAAAAAAGGAACAAAAAATTGCAAATTTATCATATAAACATGCACTATTTCAAAACCCATCGCAGATACAATAATCCTCAAATAAGCTTGATTAATTCTCTTACATAAAAGGCTGTTATCCGTAACAAATAAAAAGAGACATTACCCAGTTCTGATCCTGCCACAGCAGGATCCTGGAGAGGAAGGACTCGAGACAAACCTAACCTTGATATTTAACAAAAAGACTATTCTGAGGCTTGAAAATGCGTCAGTGTCACTGATGCTCAAGCATTCTATAGCTGACCTAGGAAACTGCCATCAGCCACTATTCTAGGCACAACCTCGTAATATTCACAGAGCATTTTGACCTTCTTTGCATGATTTTCAACCAGTTCTACTACACCAAAATATCAAGCATTTCTTCATATGAGCAATTTCTTATCAATCTAACACCCCAATGAAAAATCAAATTAAGCTTATATTGAAATACAGGTCCTGAACCTCATTCCAACCAGGAATCTATAAAGAGATTAAGGAACTTGCCCCGATGCACATGATATTCTTACATATCATATGAGAACAGCTAGGGATTTCATTGCAGATGCAACACAAAATTCATCACATGATTTAAAGCACACACATACACATGTGTGTCTAGGAATAATATGCATATAGAAGGAGAGAATGTGAAAATCAAATTACTTTCTCTAATAAAAAGGGACAGAACAAGGGGGTGCGCCCACATATTAGTTTCTCTGATAAATAGTTTTCAGAATATAACAAGATCAAAATGTGTGTCTACAAATATATATCTATAATGTTCGATCTTTGCACCTCTTTCAGTATATTGAAAATGAAGGCTCATTTTCTCTCCAAACTAACTGAAAAACCTTGCTTTCAGGGCAATCAGAATCCGCCATATCAATGATAAGTCATAACAATGAGACTAACAAAAAAATACTCATTCAGATCAGCAAACTGAGATTGTACTCTCTAAAACATGATACACTGTGAGATGACAAGAAAAGATAATTTGAACACTCTTAACAGTAACACTTGTTCTATTATGTCTATAAAACAATAAATAAGATAACCTAAAAAAAGGATTGTGATGTGCATCAGAAACACAAGCTAGATTTCATATGTTTGAAACAGAAAGAAACTCTACCACGAACAAGCAAGACTATGATAACGAGCACAAACATTTGTTGGGGTGAGAGAGATTATCACTTGAAGCACGTGGCGTCCAATAGTGCCTCCCCCTCGAAAAGCACACACATACACATGACCAACTGACGCAAAATTGTCCCCAGCAGAAGTAAATTCTTGATGACCTATGTTTTAATTACTCCATTATGTATCAACTTGTTAAATCAGAGAGAAGACATGGTGTATAATAGTAAAGAAGGATTCATGTGAAGTTTGAGTTTGTAAGTGGCAATGCAATAGAATTTTTGACGAAGCTCTTGCGAAGGGCAAAGAAATCAATATGGGATAAAGGTAAAGCTGATGATGATTAAGTTGCTTCAACTTGTCCATTACGTCCAGTGTTTCATGTGATAAACTAAAAACGAGGTGGGTATTTTAATGTAGAAACAATGAAACTGAGCGGAGACCATATATTAACAGCAACGACCATGTTGAGAGATGTCTGAGATGAAATTTAGTTTAAAATTTGGAATTAATGTTGTTTTCTAAATGCGAGAATCTACATGCACTGACTATTGTTAAAACCAACAATAATGTACAATTGTCCATGAGTCATCGGCATGTAGAAAAAACAAAGCCAAAACTGCAAGACTAAGGAGCCAACAGATTTTCAAGAAATGATGAGAAGTTACGATGATTTACGAATTTAATCAATATGAAATTAACAATCCACTATATCAGGTCAAATTTATTTAGAAAATCAAGAAAATGGAGTGAAGTAACTTGAGCCTTGAATTATCGTAATGTGGGTTGTCGTTGTCATAGCAGTATCTATGATACAAAAATAAACTTTAAACAAACAAAAGCGTCTGTGCAAACAACAGTTCACACTTTACACAGCTGAATTGGATTAGCACCACAGAAAAGTGCCAAATCTAAAAAGGCATAAAAATTAATGATTTGAACTATTGTAAACAGACAAAGAATGAACAAGTAGTGTCACCTTGAACACATCAAATTGATTTACAACTGGTAGACAGGCTCAATCCCGAAGGCCAAGTTCAAGCTCGAGCTCATCATCCTCTTCAAACAACTTTAAAAGACGGGCATACTGCTCCTCACGCTTTTTCTTTTGATATAATTTGAAAAGGAAAAATGATAAAAGCACAACTGCCACAAGTACAAGGCATGTGATGATTATCTTGGATGCTGTGCCACTACTAGAAGTAGCTGGAGCGTCAACCTTTTTCTCATTTACAGAACTTGATGAATCATCAGAAAAGCCTGAAACGAGAAAATGTCTAAGAAACCTCCGAGAGAACAAAAGCATGCAACATAAAAGTTGTCTCATATTTTTTTTACTTTTCACTTTTTTATTTTTTGAAAGAAGAAAGAAGAAGTAGAAGACAAATGCTGTTTAATACTGAAATTCTGATAACGGCATTATGCTTAATTACTTACCAGTACAACTAGATATTTAGGGATGTACTATCAAAGCAAGGATATGAAAAACAATTTTAAAAATACTAACTAACAATAAGAGAGGGTTACAATATTATGCAAAGGGATGGTACAATACCGACCCACCGGATACTTGACCCGAACAATTTAGAACATTTACGGGGTTTTTTAAATGGCTGGGGGCGGGGATGCGGGTTAAGAACCGCATGGTTTTGGGTAGCTTTACCAAATGAACATGGGGATGGGGATGGGGATGGGGTTGGGGTTGGCATTCCCCGCCCCATCACCAATTCACATATTCACCATCCCTAATTATGTGAATTAGCCAAAGCGAGTGATTTACCAAAATCAGTGCCATCAATCATAGGTGTGGCCCCCATAAGCCCAGTGTAGAATTTATACTCAACAAAGCCTTTTGTCAATTGTTTGCAGTGGCTACACAAATTTGTATCATCACTCCCTCCTCCTTAAGACTTGACCCCACTAAACCACATGATGACATTTATGTTCTAACCACCTCAAAAC
This sequence comes from Cornus suecica, assembly GCA_963922005.1. Lineage (NCBI taxonomy): Eukaryota > Viridiplantae > Streptophyta > Magnoliopsida > Cornales > Cornaceae > Cornus > Cornus suecica. The sequence continues at coordinate 17,327,168 of OY998242.1, read as the reverse complement.
ATGTTACTGTGGTCTTCCCTTGCACCTAGCATTACCCTCAAAAAGGACCATGTCATTTAACTGGTGCAGTATCGATTGTGATTGCATATCGACAAAACATCTCCTGACTACTATTTAGAATAGAACAAATTAATAGACAAAAGATTGATGTCTATATTGAATAGAATCACTGACACCTCATACACTCATTTGAAGCACAAACATGACAAAAGAAGGATGCGTAGAATTAATAAGGTTTACCGGGGGGAGGGGGGAATAACAGAGAGAGGGAGCGAGAAAAGTCAACAATACACACAAAAAATTACATGAATGCAAGGGCAGAAAAGAGAGATATGAACATATATGAATGCAAGACATCGAAACATACACATAGTGGGATTGAATGTGCGGTGCAATTGCATGTGTTAGTGTGTGCATTCACATATACATATTTTTTCTTGATTTACATAAGTAGAACGTCCACAAGATATACTATGATAAACTTGCATCACTACACATCTTCTTCTATCTCCACGATTTATAAATGCTATTCTCTCTGTTGCCCACATCCATTGCCTAAGTAGTCCGAAAAACTAACGAAATGCGTGTTTGTGAAAAGGAGAGATGGTTGGCATCTCCCGTCAGGGACAGGAACAGCTTTCGTGCTTACCTGTTAACACATCCGGTTATGGCTACCCCCCTCGGTGGATCTATAACCCCAATTCTTTACACATCCAAAAAAAACTAAAAAAACGAACTAATGAAATTTGTCCATCTAATGTATCTTATATAAATTTAAAAGTTGTAATCAATTAGTTTTAGTCTTGTTCAGATTTCTATACGCATACTGGAACTTGGTGTTAAAGACTTTCATCTCACATAAGAAGGTCCTATCCCACATTAAATTGCGGAACCAAATGAGAAAATTCATGGGCATATATGCCAAAAACTTAAGAATCGGGTAAGAGTTCTAGTGCCCAGCCCTAACAATTGCCTAGTAGAGATGATTCTTCCTACTTTCTAAGTTTTAGATTGTGATTAAAAAAATAAATCTCGAATTAAAATAAATAAATAAATACTATCAAATCATCCTAAACCTAAATGTAAAACGCCCATTAAAAATTTAAAGACCACCAAGAACAAGAACAAGAACAATTCAATGCCAACAAACTAACAAAATTCAACCTCCAATCAGATCCATAAGGAAATATAAAAACTCCTCCAAATAAAGTCACGAGATCAACCTCATTTTCATTTCAATACACGTGTGTATATATATCTATACATATAGATATATATGGTTGAAAAGATAGGAAGAGATCTGAATTACGAACCTGTAAGGAATTGCAGAGAAATTGAGGAGAATAGTAGTATGAGGCGCAGCGATACGCGACCTGAGATCTCAGTCATGTCTCTCTCTCCCTCGCCCTCACTTTCTCTCTCTAAAACTCGCTCTCTCTCTCTCTATAACTCCCCGATAATGTCGCTCTTGGTTTTTTTTTTGTCTTACCGCGTCGATAATATCGAGGAATAAAAAGAAGACATGTATGTGTCTATATGCGACGGATATTTTTTAATGTTCCGCATATATTTTTTAATATTCTGTTTTCACCCAATTTTGTTGAAATAAATTAAAGAACCATGTAAGTTTATTAAATTACTGGTACGGACTATGTAATAGATTTTCAAATATTTATCTTTTTGTTACTTGCAATTTTACCCTGAAGCACTTGTCTCTTTGAGAATGCCTGTGATTTACACTGCTGTCAATGAAGGTGCCTCAATAATTGGTTGTTTTTAAATATGGTTGGAACTGGCTTTTTGATTGCTTTTGAAAATGCGGATGGAATTGGGTGGTGGAAGTGGTTGATAGTTGGGTGAGTTTTTGGTAGGGGTGCAACTTGGGCTGCCCAAATTCGGCCCAACCCGAACCCGAGGTCAAACCCGAGGTCAATATGGGATTAATTACAACCTGCCCGAATTCAAATCGGGTTGAACCCAACCCGACCCATCCGGGTCGGGCGGGTCAAGCGGGTTGTATGGTTCTTTTAAAAAAAATTACAAAAAAAGAAAACATATGATATGTGACTGATTTAAAAAATAAAACAAAAACATAATAAAAAATCTTAAATGACTTATTCAATTTCTCTAAAACCACTTCCTCCATAGGATTTCTCAAAATATGAATAAGCCATTTAAAATTTACCTAAAATTTTAAAATTACTGAAAAAAACATTAAAACAAATATATATATATATGATATGAACAAACTCTCAAAATCCAGATCTGGTTTTCAAAATTCTTTCCCCATCTAAATACACACATATATATATGTATATAGGTTGCAATATCTACTCTCAAAGTCATTTTTCAATATCAGATCTGTTTTTTCAAGATTATTTCTTATCTACATATACATATATATATATATATATAGATATATGAAAACAATACATTAAGAGGATGGAGAGAGAGAGAGGAGGGACGAACGGGGTGCGGTGACGGCAGCAAAGTGTGCTGGTGGCAAGAGGCGGCAAAAGAAGGATATGGAGAAGATGGGTTTGTTAGAGTGGGGTTTTCAGAATTATAAAGGAGAGATCTAATTCGGGTTCAGCCCAAACCCGTCCGAGCCAACTTGATATTGGACAGGTTCAACCCGAGCCCAACCCAATGTGACACGGGCTCAACCCGATTGAGCCCGAATTTCAAAATTTCCGGGCTGGGCTCAGGTTGGGCTGGGCTAGCCCGCCCAAGTTGCAGCCCTAATTTTTGGCAATAATAAAAGAGTTGGGCGTAACATTATAACCGACTCCGATTGATATATCAATTTTAGAAACCGACTCCGATTGATATATCAATTTTAGAAACGAGTATTAGATGAGCATAGATATTCGTAACAAAATCGGCACCTTCTAAAAGCATTACAACTTCTATGTAAATGTCTCCTGTATAAGCGAACTCCATAGTCACACCTTTTATATTGGGTCAGATTACCCGCCATAGCCAGCCACATTTAGGAGAAAATATAGGAATAATATGCATATAGAAGGAGAGAAAGCGAAAATCAAATTACTTTCTCTAATAAAAAGGGACAGAACAAGGGGGTGCGCCCACATATTAGTTTCTCTAATAAATAGTTTTCAGAATATAACAAGATCAAAATGTGTCTACAAATATATATCTATAATGTTCGATCTTTGCACCTCTTTCAGTATATTGAAAATGAAGGCTCATTTTCTCTCCAAACTAACTGAAAAACCTTGCTTTCAGGGCAATCAGAATCCGCCATATCAATGATAAGTCATAACAATGAGACTAACAAAAAAATACTCATTCAGATCAGCAAACTGAGATTGTACTCTCTAAAACATGATACACAGTGAGATGACAAGAAAAGATAATTTGAACACTCTTAACAGTAACACTTGTACTATTATGTCTATAAAACAATAAATAAGATAACCAAAAAAAAGGATTGTGATGTGCATCAGAAACACAAGCTAGATTTCATATGTTTGAAACAGAAAGAAACTCTACCACGAACAAGCAAGACTATGATAACGAGCACAAACATTTGTTGGGGTGAGAGAGATTATCACTTGAAGCACTTGGCGTCCAATAGTGCCTCCCCCTCGAAAGGCTCCTGATCTTCAATCATTTGACTGACGCGTTCTTTCTGGGCTTCATCTGAGATGTCAACCTTCGTCCACTCGTAGAGCTCCATGTCATAGCATTCGTCAAGTACAAACTGCGGAATTTCTGGGCCACGGAACAGCCACAGTCCCTTCACCTTGTATGGGGGTTCGGAGCCGATGATTAGCATCTTCCCAAAGGCATACTTGCGGGTCAGATCCATACGTTGAAGAAATCCAGTGACCTTGTTCAGAGTTACGAATGAGACATTATTCTCGTCATTATACTTGTAATCACAAAACCACAGAGAGTATCCCTCAGGGTCGTACATGTCCCAGAAACCTGAAATGATCAAAAGGCAGAAGCCAAGGATATTAAAGATTGCTATTGTGAGCCATTTGGAGGTGAAAAAAACTGTCAGAGAAATGCATTCTCTGCATGTACAACAAATAGGATGCAAGTTTTGTCACTTAGTATGACATATACAAAACATTCATAGATGGCACAATGAGGAAATCAATTTTACTTCAAAGGTACAACTAAGGGACTCCGACTCCAACTTCTAAGTACATAAACCAATTATCGAAAGCTCAAACCCAGAACGATGGACCTTTAAATAGTACAATAAAGAACAAGGTGAAACAAGCAGGCAACATCTCCTATGGTATTAAGCCTAAAAATAGTGGTATTAGGAACAAAAAATGCCGAGTCTGGCTCACCAGTTACCACTAACGTTCTGAGAGAGGAAGTCAAAGGGATAATCAGGCAGATGCACAACCACAAGACAAATCTGAAGTATCAGAACATTTACCAACTAGTGGATGAAGCTAAAACAAAAGTATACCTTAATGATGCAATCTTATTATAAGATATGCAAAGGAATATGTTGGAAGTCTTCTTTCTAAGGAGTGCTAGTATAAAATTATGATGGATAGGAGGCACCTTTAATTGCAACTTCACGGAAATTGGTCTTCGTATTTGAGTAGAGCCTTTTCCAGTCATCCAGTATCATCGTACTTGGTGGCAGCAAATCAAGGGGATTTTTAGCTTTCGGCTTTGGTGCCTCTTCTTCCTCGTCAGCTTCTACTTTGGGTTTTGCTGCCTCTTTCTTGACTTCTTTCTTTGGTTCATTCTTGGGCTTTGATTTAGCAGCTTCTTTTGGCTGAGAAGGTTTTTTCGCAGAAGCAACTGGAAGAACTGTTTCTGTCTGCTTTACCTCACCCAATATCTTGTGAAAGTTAGGTTGATTAACCATGGTCCAGAAGTATCTCTCAATGTGAGGGAACTCCGAAGTGAAGCTCTTAGTCATGACCCGTATGAATCCCAAATACAAGTTGCATGTCATGACAATGTCAGCCAGTGTCACAGCATGCCCAACTAAGTAAGTGTTGGAAGCAAGATGTGTGTTCAAAGCCGCAAGAGATCTCTTAAGCGCAGTTATTGCAGCTTCCTCAGCCTTCAGGCAGAAACATTAACTAAGATTTAAAATGAAAAGGAACTTGTTCAAACTAAAATAGACAAAGTACAATAATGTATGAAACTTCAAGCTAATTTGAATCGTAGTGTCTTCTTTGTACAAAACAATGTCATGAACTGTTCGAATTTGATTTTTATGCCGATTACACCAATCTCCGTAAGAAGAGGAAATCATCATTGTTTCCAATATTATAAAGATGCATCTTGAATAACCCATTGAACTGGAGTTTCTCGATACTACTACAACAACACTGGCATCAAAGAAAAAAGATCCATCCTAAGAACAAAGCCATTTGCAAGAATAAAATTACAACGGTTCTGCACCAGGTCATGGTGATATGCTTAATAAAGATTTTTTTTCATCAATAGCATTTTCTGATGGATGTGTAGTTAGTTGTTGTCATAATAGGGAAACCTCTTCCTGCTAAAAATTTAGAGAATCAAACTCGTGTTTGATTAATGAATTGACTATTTATCAGGCTATAAAATATGAATGTTAGTAAAATATCAACTTCGATTTAAAAAAGACTCAAAGTTAACAGCATCACATACCACTTAGCATTAAACAACCCCCTGTTTAAGATGTCACTCAATAGAGCATTAGTGAACAGCTCAGGCTTGGCTCACGGTTCTTTATCGTTTTAAATGGGACCCAAACTCAAAAGTTTGTTAGACTCATCTACATTCTGTTCAGTTTGTGTTAGTGAACGGAGCTCACTTTGATGTCATTTAACTATTTTCTTTGACAGGACACAACAGCCCAATGTTCAAATGAGAGAACCCCAAATTTTTATTCCAGTCATCAGTAAAACACAAATTACTATACATTATATCCTCACACTATCATTTTTTTCCATTTCCTCGTAACCAAACATTTTTTAATGGGGGTAAATTTATAGAGAATCTCCCATCAAACCTTGATATATCTAATTTGCTATTGCTCCAACTCGTCAATTCCCCAACCCTAGCTCCCTCACTGAGATCTCCTATAATTTTTTATCTTGTCTCACCTCATCTTAACACCTTTTTTTACCCCTCAGATATTCAATGATGAAAACTATACTTTCCCGCTTTCATCATTCAGATCAGATCATCGTCTCATCTTTTTTATCCCTCTAGGTGTAGATGGTTTTATTGTGCAAATTGTTTCTGATAGAACATAGAATGATGGCAGCGGTAGTGACCACCAGTGGCTATGTTGAAAGTTCTATCCGTATATTTCCGTTTATATATATATATATACATGCATCATCTTTGAATTTATATTTTCTTCAATGTTATAAAAATGTTTAAATATATGGGTGGATTTAGGAAAAAACCAAGGACAAGTTGAGTCGAGCCCCAGATTCGCTTAAAATTGGTAAGCAAGCTCTGCTATGCAGAGCTCATCCAAATGTGAACCACTATGCAGAGCTCGTCCAAATGTGAACCACTATGCAGACCTTAGTGACGAGGCCAGAATACCAAAAGCTTGGGCAATTTAAAGTTCTTTCTAAACTAGATAAATTGTACCGTCAAAAGAAACTAAATATTATATATATATATTCAACTCTTGAATTTTCAAGAGTCAATTTCTAATTTTACTGAACAGTGCCCATGTTTAAATGGAGAGTCTTAAACGGAAGATACAAATTAACCCCTTCAGAAGTGAAGATATCTAAATGGACATGAGAATTTGTACATAAGTTCATGCTATGTGGCAAACAGCAATAGAATGAAGCAAAAAATAGCAACAATAATGAGAAAACAAGACAAAACAAAATAACTAACCGGGGGAAGGTACACTGCTAACCCCATTCTTGGAAGTAGCCACTTCAAAATATTGGCGTCTATCTCCAATGATGCGAAGTCAATCCACTGCTCCACATGGGCCTATAGTTGAGAAAAACGCAAATATAATCATAATGCTGGGCATACCATGTTCCTGGTGGTTTCAGATATTCTTTGCAGCCCTTTGTGGACATTTTATTATGTGGTTGAGTCATTTTCATTAGCATATTAAATTGAAATTTTAAAAAAAAAAAAACTGAAACTACTTCAATTACATATAACAACTAATAGTACTTGAAAGGAAAATATACATCAAGGGATGAAGTAATTCTTACACATTCTATTGGTGAAGAACCAATTAGAGGATTGTTAGGCTTCAAGCGAGCGACTGTAGCAACCAATACAACACAATGAGTATCGCTGTTACTGTCAATTAGAGAGAGAAAGGAGGAGGGGAGGGAGGGGGGAGTATAATCTCACCATAACGTGCTATAGCATTGCTCTCAGAAATGGAGCCATCAGGAGTTTCCAAAACAGGAACCTACACATCAATAACAAAACAATTAGAAAAACTATATAAAATACAGTACGATGTTGCTTAAAACACTTTGATGCATGGTAGAAGTATACCTTTCCAATAGGATTCATCTTAAGGAACTCAGGGGTTTTATTCGACACACCCATTTCAAAATTGGGTACACGCTCAACTGTGACACCAGTGTATTCAGCAGCAATGAGTGCCTTGAAAGAATTTTTGTTTGTCTTCGCTGCATGCATGACCTACAAAATACATCAAAGTAATATATTAATAAAGGAGGACCAACAAATGGTCATTCATTTGATACAGCATGCAAGTGTCCCCTGAATATAAAGTCTTTTTCTTAAATGGAACTAAAACAGTATATATGTTCCAATAAAGTCACTTGCAATATCTTAACAACCATTCCGAAATTTGAGAAGATACTATTGGATAGGAATTAGATGGCTTCGGATCTTGAAGTCACACCGAAACTGTTACTCGACATAATTAGGATAAAGAGAGAGATAGATGGCATATTTTTTCATGCATACTCATCTAAATTTCACATAGATAACTCAAGTTCATTGTTGAAGACACGGTAATGAATTAAACAAGCCATGCTTAAAAACCCTAATTATGTCCATGACCAGGGAAAGCTAGTTTAAACATGCCAAGGTCGAGCTACTTCAAAGTCAAACCAGATGGAACCAATGCAAGAATCGCAACCATCTCAAAGTAAAGATGATGAAATTTTGAATTGCGTTATTCCAATAAAACTTGAAATATAATCCCCCATAAGAAATTGATGAAATAAACCTTTTTAAAAAAAAAGTTAAGAATTTACTCACACACACTGTCTCCACTAAGGATCAAACCCTTGATCTCCAATTTGGAAGTAAGGGCTTGGCTCGAACCTTTGATCTCCCATTTGAAAGTAAGGGCTTGGTACCGCTGGGCCATTAGGCCTTTGGTAATTGATGAAATAAACTCTCTCCATAAATTCAGTCATGGTTATATGAATGGCTAATGAATTGGACAACCAAGCTCAAGCTTATGCTCAAAAGAAGACTGCAGAAAAGACCCAGTTGCCAAGCTCAAGCTGATTCAAACATAACTAGATAAATAAAAAGACGTGTCAAAATCTAGTAAGAAATTTGAGTAGAAATCCATATAAATCGTCTTGCATGGAACCATTTTAGAAAAAAAGGAATCACCTTGAAGGAAAAAAGATAAAATTTTGAATTATGCCTTCTCGATAAAAATTAAAATATACACATATGTATCTATATGAAATAAAGTAGTTCTGCATAAATCCATTCATTGTTATATTTAAACATAACAAGCTATACAAAAACTGAATGACGCCACCAAAAAGGACTCAATTCGATCACTTTAATTAGAGTATGCATGTCTATACGTAAATTGATACACACAGTACATGAATCAAACTACAAAAAAGAATAGGCACATCATGGAACTCACTAGAGCCATTGCTTAACGGAGAAAACGTCCGCCTTTGATTCAGATCTGAAATTAAACACAAATACAAACATGTTAAAACAAATCGAGATGATATTATTGTTGAACGATGACAAACTTGAGAGCGTATGTATATATATATGTGTGTGTGTAGAGAGAGAAAACCTCAAAGAGTACGAGCGTTCTCCGAGAAGCACGAGCGTGGCGAGGCTTGACTACAGAGTGAAGAAGAGAGAGATGATTGATGGAAAAGCTAGGGTTTTTGTAGAGACCAAAAAGGGTATATACCTCGGATCGGGTCGGATCTGTATTCAAGTGACCCGAACTATGGTATTGGGCTTGGTCTGTTAGTTTAAACTTTACACTGACCACCACCTTAGGTTGCGTTTGGTAACGGTTTAGTGCGGTGTTAGTTTTTTATTTTGGTTTGGGTTGGGTTGGATTTGGTTTGGTGTGGTTTTATTTTGGTTCCAAATCATGTTTGGTGCAGATGGTTTTGGTGTGAGAAAAAGTGATGCTGAAAAACAAAACCATGTTTGGTAGAGTTGGTATGGGTTGAAATTCTGAAACCAAATTGGGATGGTTTCACATTTTATTTATAAATATTAAAATTTTGTAATATTTTACTATATATTAATATATTAATATTAAAATTTATAATATTAAAATATATTAAAATATTTTAATTTTAATATTAATATTAAAATATTTTAATATTAATATAATAATATATTAATATTAAAATTTATATTAATAATAATATTAAAATATAAATATTATATTCGGTGCTACAGTGATTCGGGTTGCTACAGTGCTACAGTGGGGTGCTACAGTGTTTGCTACAGTGTCCGCACCATACAAAACCATCCACAAAGATGGTTCCAAAAATGCCTCCATTTGGTGCGCTACAGTAGTACCAGCTCTAGTTTTACCAAACATGGGTTGGTACTACTATTCAGTACCAAAACCAAAAACTTGGTACCAACACCAGTTACAAAACAGGGCCTTAGTGTTTGTTTGGTAGACGGTGTGGTGTTGGTTTTTGATTTTGATTTGGTTGGAGTTTGTGTGGTTTTTATTCTGAAGTGAAATCATGTTTGGTGCAAATGATTTTGGTGTGAAAAAAAGTGAAATTCAAAAAACAAACCATGTTTGGTAGAGTTGATATGAGCTCAAATTATGAAACCAATTATATTTGGTAACTTGGAATAGTTTGACATTTTATTTATTTAAAATAACATTTTGTAAATATATATGTTTTAAAAATAAAATTTATAAATATTTAATTTTTTTGAAATATTTAATTTTTCATAAATATTTAATTTTTTCGAAATATTTATAGATAAAATATTTTTGAAAAAATTAAAGATTTTAGTAAAAATACATATAATTTGTATATTTTTTTTAAAATAATAAATATATTTTTATTATATTTTATTTTTTCTAGAAATATTTATTTTCCCGAAATATTTTATTTTTTATGAAATATATTTTTTCGTTTGATTTTTTTGAAATATTTTATTTTTCGAATTTATATATATATAATATTATAAATGAATTGGTTTGGGTTAAATAATAACTTTGGTGTGAGAAAACCAACTCAACTCCAACCAAACCATTTATTGAGATGGTGTGAAAAATGATGAATTTGGGTCCAATGGTTTGACACTATTCAAACAATATTGCTCCAATACTTGACTTGCCAAACATGAAGTGGTGCACAGTTTTCAAACCAAACAAAAAAAAAGGCACCACTCCCTCTACCAAACAAGCACTTAAAGTTTCAGGAAATTACCTTCAATTTCTATTTAAAGTGTGAATAAATTAGGTTAAACATTTATCACTTTTTTCCCCCTAACCGGGGTGATCAGGGCTTTCTCTCCGATTAATTTATGAGACTCGTGCAAAGTAACCTTTCGTATGAAATAGGTAAGGCTCAAATTATGTCTTTCATCCAATAAAATTGAACACGAGACTTGACGCTTCATGAGACATCAAGTCTCTTTCAATTAAGACAACTCGTTTAAATTTTATTAATTTATTTTATAAAAGAAATCACTATAATTTCATGCAAATTTTTTTTTTCATCCAAAATAAGTGAAGTAAATTTGCTCCATTGTTTCTTTTCTTTACTATCTACTACTCACTTCACATCGATAGTAATGTAAGAAATATAAAACACAACTAAGGTCATGTTTGGATCAGTTTTTTAAATGTTTTTTTAGACTTCCTTATGGGAAAAACTATTTTGAATGGTGTAAGGAAAAAAATTTAAAATAACTTTTGGACTTTGATAGAACGTTTAAAAGAAGGTATAAAGTACCAGCTTATAAAAACGACTTGTGCTTATTCTTTTTTCTTTTGTGTGAAAATAGAAGCAAAAACTCTGTCAAATGAGACTTAAAAGATCAAATAATTTAAATCTCACCGTACATATGCTGGATATGATCTGTCAAATTTGAGACAAGTTACGAAACATAATTAAATTATACTCACCATTATAACCATATATTTTATTACATTTAAATACGATGGAAGGGTTAAATTATTATTTTTAAAAGTCTCATCACAGGAAAGAAATTCTAAAAGTGTCACTAATAAAACTAATCAAAATTAAAGAAATTAAAAATAATGATATATATATATTTATAGCATATACTTTTACCATTGGATGTGAATGAGACGTGTAATACATTAACACCCCTAAAAAGTTTCAATAAATATTGAGATATGCTAGGTATTTATTTCTAAAATTGTTTTTGAAAATTTGGAGTTATTTGAAAATATATATTTTTATAATTGAATTTTTCCAATACATTTTCAGAATACAGAAAACTATTTTCAGAAATACATAGTAAGTCGGCCCTTGAATTTGAGTTCCCAAACAATAAAGGTAATGTTCATATTCTGCAATTCAAATCGGTCAGAATAAACAAGAAGGAAATATGAACATACGGAAATAATAATAATAACAAAACCAAAAACCAAGATAGCTTTGCTACATTTTGAAGAAATAAAGGTAATAATACAACACAACACGAATCCAGATAACCGTAATAACAACTATCCCATATATCAAACACGGATTATCTAAGTTGATTTTTTCATCCGATTCTCTCCACTTATCCATCTAATGAATAACAGACAAAAACAAATGGAATTTGCAAACTTCGTAGTAGTAAGAGTCATATGGGGAAGAACAAATAAGAACAATCTTGGTGGCAATAGTTAAAGACATAATGTACATGACCGGAAATACCATGTTTCGTAGTAGGGCTTCAATAAATGCACCAAGCGCTAGCCACCAAACAATAAATGTAGCTACCGGTGTCACCAACAAAGAACCATATACAATGATTTCTGCCCCGTACTCTCTGAAAATTCAGAAAATTGGAATTGAGAAGCTGCAAACAAAATCTGATTCCAATGAATCTCAACCTACTAAACTAACACTCAGCCCCGTTGGAAAGGGTGTTTTTGTATTTATTTTTGTTTTTTTTATATAATTCATGGAACAAATTCATATTTGATATCCATTTTTCTCAAAATGTTTTTATGAATAGTTGCAAAGACAAATACAGATTTTAGCCCAAAATCAAAAACATTAAATTGGTGGTTTTTTTGTTTTTGTTTTTGTTCTTTCAACCGCAACCCTTCTCTTCTCCACCACCACCACTTGCCACCACCCACAACCACCATAGATCTACATCACCAGGCACCGCCCAAAGTGGTGCTTCGATCATGGAAAAATGAATCTGTCGACTGTACACAATACCCAAAGCAAAACACAATATATATATATATATATATATATATATATATATATATTGAAATCAAAATTAAAAATAAAAGATTTAAGTACGGTTTACAAGGATTTGAGAGAAGAGTGACCTCAGTGTCGAGATCGCAGGAAGAGATGAAAGAGATAGTTGGAGATGAAGGTGGAGGTAGAAACCCATTTGCTGGATCTAACATTACTCAGTTTTTTTTCATTCTCTGTATTTGTATATGTATATATGTGTATAAGTGTGTGTGATCTAAATCCCTTTATGGGACAAAATACAAATTAGTTCACAAATACATATTTATTTTTGGTTTTTGGAAAAAAATACAAAAATAAATATAAAAATAATTTTTGTTCTTTCATCCAAAAATATCAATACAAAAATAAAGGATTTTCAAACGGGCCCTTATACAAGTGAAACAATGCTCTTCAAACCTTACTATTAAAAAATTATTGTTTCACGTGTTAAAAACAAAAAAAAAGGCAAGTATTTCCAATATTCAACCACTTCTAAATGAAGACATTACATAATCAAAAGGTAAGATAAAAACATTACCCTACATAATAATTCTAACATACACATAAATGCAACAATACCACAAAGACAAAACTTCTAATTAATAGTCGAAAATCATATGCTCTCAACTATATATAATTCAAATCACTAGCCAAGGTTCCAAAGTTCTCTAAAAAGAAAAAAGTTTCTATCATGATAATCTAGAACCACCAGTCAAGTACATCGATTTCTGACATGGCTCCAACACTATAGAAGAGAAAAGATTTTTCCAATCACGAAACTCTAAAGACAACTTTTAAATAAATATATATACATATATATATTTATTTATTTCTTACTCATAAAAAGAAAAAGAAACAAAAAACAGTAGTAATTGTATTGCTCATATAATTTTGCAATTCAAGTCAGTCAAAATAGGCAAGAACTTCATGAAATTGTTCATCTGGTAGTAACAATTACAATAAAATCAACAGAGAGTTTCACGATTCCAGGTAGTATTAACAAAAAGTATCTACTATGCTAACTTCTTCTCAGCGAGAGTCACCTGTCTCCTTTTGCTCAACTGTGGAACTCCTAACACTGCAGTCCTTTCGCTCCAATTTGGCACTGCTAACTTCTCAGCGACAATCGCCCTTTCGCTCCCATGTTGACCTCCTAACACTGCTAAAGGAGTCACCTGCCTCCTTTCGCTCCCCTCTGGCTCTGCTAACTTCTTCTCAGCGAAAGTTGTCTGCATTCTTTCGCTCCCCTTTGGCTCTGCTATCTTTTTCAGATCATATTTTGAAACATAATAGTATATATTTTTTGCAAAAAAATTTCATATTTTGGAACATAATATATATTTTTTGAAAAAAAATTCATATTTTGGAACATAATATATATTTTTTGAAAAAAAATTCATATTTTGGAACATAATATATAATTTTTCGCAAAAAAAATCATATTTTGGAACATAATATATATTTTTCGCTTAAAATTATTTTTCAGAAAAAAAATCATATTTTGGAACATAATATATATTTTTTGCAAAAAAAATATTTTTCGAAAAAGAAATTCATATTTTGAAATATAATATATACTTTTTCGCAAAAAAAATATTTTTCCAAAAAAAAATTCATATTTTAGAACATAATATATACTTTTTCGCAAAAAAAATAATTTTTAAAAAAAAAAATCATATTTTGGAACAAAATATGATTTTTTTTCGAAATTTTTTTTTTTGCAAAAAGTATATATTATTTTTTCCGAAATAATTCACTAAACCCCCTTATACTATTGAGGGTAGTTTAGGCATTTTGAGAGGTTAGGGGACATATTTATGAAATTGAATAGTATAGGGGCCAAAATGGACACAATAGGGGTTAGTTGATTAAATTGGATAGTATAGGGGGGTTTACTGAAATTAACCCAATTTTAAATCATTTTTACAAATTATATATATATTGTTTCGAATTTTATAAAAAAAATTTCAAATTTTATATGTTTTTTTTTTAATTTCATATATTGTTTTATGAATTTTATATATATTTTTATGAATTATATATATATATATATATATATATTTCTAATTTTATATGTTTGTTTTGAATTTTATTTTTCTTTTCAAATTTTATATATTTTTTAAGAATTTTATATGTTTTTTTAAATTTGGAATCATTTTTCATTAAATCTCAGGGGTATTTTGGTCCAAAACTATAGGGAATGATGCAAACTAATACAATTTGATAAGTACATAGGGGGTTTTTGTATAGGAGAGGGGCAAAGTTTTAGCCATAGCGATTGAACCACTAATGGAAGTTCAAATTTGTCCCGATCGCCCTGAAAGGTTTACCTATGTTGGCTTAGGCCTCAGTCCACAAGAAAAAGAGGAAATAGGGTCCCTTCTCTGATCCAATGCTGACATATTTGCGTGGAGCCATATGGACATGATCGGTATTGATCCATCAGTAGCCCTGCATTCCCTCAAAGTGGATCCCAGCGCAAAGCCCGTTAGACAGAAACAGAGACGAATGGGGGCCCATAGAAACCAGATCATAGCTGAAAAGGTTGATCGGCTTCTGCAAGCAGGATTCATAAAGGAGGTCTAGTACCCTTCTTGGTTGGCGAACGTAATGGTAGTCCAGAAGAAAAATGACAAGTGGAGGGTATGTGTTGACTTCACTTATCTGAATAAAGCATGCCCGAAGGACTGTTTCCCTTTACCAAAGATCGATCAGATGGTAGATGCCACCGCAGGTTTCAAACGCCTGAGCATCTGGATGCATACTCTGGATATAACCAGATCCGAATGAATCCGGAGGACCAGGAAAAAACTGCCTTCATCACTGAGTCAGGTACATTTTGTTATACAGTTATGCCTTTCGGACTAAAGAATGCAGGTGCTACCTATCAGAGGTTGGTCAGAAGGGTGTTCCAAGGGATGATGGGATTAACCATCGAAGCCTACATCGATGACACAGTGGTCAAAAGTAAGGTGAAAGGAGACCATCTAACCGATCTGCAGAAGGTGTTCAACACCCTCCGAAAGTACAATATGAAGCTCAACCCGACCAAATGTTCTTTCGGAGTGTCCTCGCACCAGTTTTTGGGGCACATAGTTGATCGGACGGGAATACAAGTTATCCCTGCGCAAGTCAAAGCTCTCGTAGAGACAGCGGAGCCAAAGTCCCGGAAGGAGATCCAGGTACTAGCCGGAAGAATAGCGGCCCTCAGTCGTTTCATCTCTCGGTTAACCGATTGGTGTAGGCCGTTCTTTCAAGTAATAAAAATGGCACAAGGAGAAGTCTGGGGGCCAGAGCAAGCGGAGGCCCTGAACAAACTCAAAAGTTACATGGCGAGGCCCCCGATACTAACAACCCCTGAAGCCGATGAGCCATTGCACCTGGCCATTTCAGCAACATCTACCAGCGCCGCTCTAGTCAAGGAGGGCAAAGGGTACCAGACACCTGTCTTTTATACCAGCAAAGCCCTTGCTGATGCAGAAACCCGTTATTCAAAGTAGGAGAAACTGGTACTATCACTGATCAATGCTAAGCAACATCTTCGGCACTATTTTGAAGCACACCCGATCATAGTTTCTACTTTAACTTCGATCAGATCCATAATGGCGAAGCCTGAGTTATCCGGGAGAGTATCAAAATGGGCAATTGAACTTGAGATTTTTGACATAACCTATGTCCCCCGAACGGCCATCAAAGGACAGGTAGTAGTTGACTTCCTGTTGGAAACAGAAACTACTGACTCCACATAAGAAGGTGAGCCTGGATTATGGGTCGTGTTCGTAGACGGATCATCCAACGTCAACGGAGCAGGGATCGGAATAGTACTCATAACGCCGGATGGTACCAAAATCCAACAATCCGTTAGACTGAAATTTCCAGCCTCTAACAATGAAGCAGAGTATAAGGCCCTCCTTACAGGAATTTGGTTGGCCTGAAGCCTTCAAGTCCAAAAAGCACAAGTACAAAGTGATTCCCAGCTAGTTGTACGACAGCTAAATGGGGAGTATGAAACCCGAGAGCCGAAGATGGAAGCATACAAGAATCTGGTTCTAAGGGAGGCTGAAGAGTTCCAGCAAATAAAATTTGAACAGATTCCCAGAGGAGATAACTCCGTAGCAGATCATCTAGCTAACCAAGCCTTCGCGGCAGGAGAAGGTATGACTCGCACTGTACCAATAGACTTCGTCGTCCGATCCAGCTTGGAACCCCCCGAAGAAGTAATGGTTATCCCCTAGGAACCAAGTTGGATGGATCTGATAGTAGAATATCTGAGATTTGGTACACTGCCTGAATCAAAATCAGAAGCACGGAAGATAAGAATGAAGGCAGCCAGATATGCCCTATACAACGACCAACTATACCGAAAGTCTTTTTCCGGACCATACTTGAGATGTCTCACCCCATCCGAGGCATCGGCAGTCATGGAAGAGATTCATGCAGGAGCTTGTGGCAATCACTCTTGAGGAAGGTCCCTAGCTCATAAAGTCCTCACCCAGGGGTACTTCTGGCCCTACCTGGCAAGGGACGCTGAAATTTACGTCAGACATTGCAAAAAATGTCAGTTTCATGGAGATGTCATTCATCCACCGCCGGAGTTCTTAAACCCAACTATTGTTCCTCACCCTTTTGCCCGATGGGGTATGGACATTGTGGGTCCTCTCCCATAATCAATACGATGTACCACGCATGTTCTCCTGGCTAGCGATTATTTTACCAAATGGGTGGAAGCAGAGGCATACCCCGCCATAACAGGTAGCCATGTTATAAAATTAATCTGGAGCCACATCATCTGTAGATTCGGTCTACCCCGAACCATAATGATGGACAATGGCACCAACCTGGATAACAGAAGGGTTCAAGCATTCTTGGCAAAGTATGGGATCAATCAAAACACTTCTTCCGTCGGCTATCTACAGGGAAATGGGCAAGCCGAAAGGACGAATAAAACCATTTTTGACACACTGAGGAAAAAACTTGAAGACGCAAAAGGAGCATGGTTGGAGAAATTGCCTGAGGTGTTGTGGTCCTATCGGACTACTCCAAGACAACCAACTAGAGAAACCCCTTTCGCCATGGCTTATGGGGCCGAAGCAGTTATCCCGACCGAGCTAAGGGTACCTACTTTAAGGAGTCAAACATGGGAAGAAGGTCCAAACAATCAGCACCTAGCCCATGATTTGGACCTCCTGGAAGAGAGAAGGGAAGCCGTCGGGATAAGACTAGCTGCCTATCAACAGCAAGTCAGGGCACAATTCAATCAGAAAGTCAAAAGAAGAGAGTTCCAAGTGGGCGATATGGTGCTCAAAAGGAAGATTGGGATTGTAGGAAAATTACGAGAGATATGGGAAAGACCTTACATAGTGGTTGAGGTTATCGGACGCGGTGCTTATCGGGTTCGGAAGAACGAAACAGGCTGCCTCGAGTCCAACTCTCAGAACGCTTATCGGTTAAAGAGGTATTATTCTTAGATAGTTACTTTTCTTGTTAAGAAATAAAACTGTGTTACTATGACACCCTTTCTACGAAGCATCTGTGCCCGATGTCGGTACCTCTGCTTTATGATTTTCAAGTTCATCTCAATAAAGATAGATTCTACTTTTATACAAGTGTTTCATTCTTTATTAAAATTTTCCTAAGTGTTTGAGTTCAAACCTGATTTGGACTAACCAGAGGATAAAACCTAGCCTCAGGGGCCAAATGTCCGAAGGCTCAATTCTGCATTAAAAATATTCCTAAGTGTTGGAGTTCAAACCTGATTTGAACTAACCAGATGATGAAATCAAGCCTCAGGGGCCAAATGCCCGAAGGCTTCATGCTTATTAAAATTTTCCTAAGTGTTTGAGTTCAAACCTGATTTGAACTAACAAAGGGATAAAACATAGCCTCAGGGGCCAAATGCTCGAAGGCTTCATTATTTATTAAAATTTTCCTAAGTGTTTGAGTTCAAACCTGATTTGGACTAACCAGATGATAAAACCTAGCCTCAGGGGCCAAATGCCCGAAGGCTCAATTCTGCATTAAAAATGTTCCTAAGTGTTTGAGTTCAAACCTGATTTGAACTAACCCAGAGGACAAAATCTAGCCTCAGGGGCCAAATGCACGAAGGCTCAATTTTTCGTTAAAAATGTTCCTAAGACTTTGATTTGGCCAAACGCCAGATGCCCGAAGGCTCAATCGTCTAGACAAACGGTTAAAGTACAAGCATTAGAATCAAAACAAGGATAGGAAAATACGGAAAATGGGGAAAAACTCTTGTTCATTGATAAAGAAAGAAATTACAAAAAATTAACCCTTTGATGGGAGCAAAAACGAATAAAATTTCCTAAACTACTGATCAAGAGGATGGTATTCTTCCCCCTTCAGGATGGCAGCAAAACGCTTCTCGTTCTTAGAGGCAAGAGGGTTTTCATGAGGCACATGCACTCCCATATGGGCGTCGAATTCCTCTGCGGTCTTGAATTCCCGGGATTCTAGAGGGATATGTTCCATTTCATGCCTCTGTCGCCAGACCCTGGCAGCTCGGATGTCACAGATAACACTATATCTTTTATACATATCAAGCCCTCCCAGTCGGCACACTTCCACTTTTTCCCCCTCAAGGGACAGAAGCTTCTCTGATTCTGCTAAGAGTTTATCTGACTCAGCCTTTTCGGCTGCCATCTTCTTGGCAGTTTCCCTTGTTTTTTTCAGCTCGACAGCCAGAACCAGCTTTTCGGCAGTTAGGGCTCGCTTCTCCGCTTCACCGGTTTCCAAAAGAGTCTTATGTTCGGAAATGGTCTGGCGAAGACCATCCGCCTCCTTGACTAGAGAAACCCGGTGGATGTCATTCTGCTTTATTTGGGCCTTCATACGGGCTATCTCTTTGACATCAGTCTCAAGGAGGCTGTTGTAGGCCTGGACGCCGTAGAAAAGCTACACAGTAAATGAAGGGTTATTACACGAAAAGGCGATCAACAAATAAAACTAAGAACACAAGATTAAACAAAGTCTTTACCTCCATAACCATTATTGAAGTCCTCTTGGCAAGATCAATTCTGGTGATTTTGGTCTGGGCAGCCCTATCAGCTGGTGTCCAGATCCCTTTGGCCATAGCCCGAAGAGCTTCTGGCTGATTAAGGGTGATTTGATCGGCGTAGACTAGAGTCCCATCTGGCAGCAGGAATTTAGGCTCCCAGGGAATCAAAGTCTGGGATGATTCAGGGACAGCATGAGCTTTGCTTGAAGAAGCATTATCAACTTGTGTCCTGGTCCTTTTAGTACCCACCCCACCGGTTATACTGGATCGGGTCCTCACAGTCAGAGCATTGACAGGAGGCGGATGTGGAGCTTCGGGGTTCTGTGCTGGTGGCACTGTCGGGCTCTACGCGGGAGGAGGCACCGAAGTCGAAGGCGGTGCTGTTGATAATGACACAACATCAATAAGGGTAATCCCTTCGGGAACTTGAGGGATTCTGGCGGACATAGGTTTGTCAGGCAAATCCATCCTGTCAACACAGTGCCCAAATTAGAAATTGACTCTAAGTTCTCCAAAGTCAACAAATTAGTTGCAGATCGGGCTTTGCCCCAGATATGGGTTTCCAGGAGGCCTATGCGTTATTTTATAAAAATAAGGGGAATGTCCCTATCTTCGTAACCCAGGAATTTATAGGCATAGTCTCCCCGATGAAGATTGCAATGTTCGCAAAGACAAAAGACTTTATGAAGAGGATGATAGATGGGCAGACGAATGGCACAGAAGACTCTAGGGATCGGGAATAGGCGCGAGAAAGGGTAAGACCAATTGCCACTCACTATTACCATTCGTTCTTTCCATCCCTTATCCGATTTTTCGGTATTGGTACATATGCTACGACCTTGGAAGGGGAAAAGGTTGTACCTACCCTTACTCGCTCGGGCATTCTGGAAGAAGTAACAAAGGAGTAAGTCTGCCAAACCTAAATTGAGATCTAAGTCCCTATTGTACAACAAAAGCATGGACATGATCTTAAGGCTGTTCGGGTTCAGCTGAAGAGGATGCACTCCTAGCATGAAAAACACGTAGTGGAAGAAGGGGTGGAGGGGAAACCTTAGAACCCTAAGATGAGATGCCGATAACAGAATACTACCAGGAGCTAGTCCCTGACTCTGGGTGAAGTCAAGATAACCTGGGTAAGGGGAAACATCAACATCCTTGGGGACTTGGGTCTCAGTCCGAAGGTGTTTAACATCCACTTCAGGTCGGGCTTTCTTAAGTGGGGCCACTACAAAAGGTTCAGAAGGTTTGGGTTTCACAAGTTCGGTTGCTGATGAACCCGGAAGGTCAGTACTTTGAGGAGTTGTCTTTTTGGATTTTTTACGGGTAGACTAGGACTGTCACTATTTGTGGGATCAGTGCCCGAAGTGGAGGACAAGACAACTTCCTTCACCGATCGGGTATCATCACTATCAGACATAATGCGAAAGAAAGGTAGAAGAGACAGAAGGGGGTAAAGATGAAAATTAAAAGAAAGGAGAAGAAAAGACCAGTCGACTTACTCAGATTGGTGAACGAAGAGTCACAGAAACTTCGGGTAGCAGCAAGTTTCTGTCCTATTAAATAAATCTGGGACGACCGACGGGAATGATTGCGGCAAGAACGAGGAAATAAAAACCAGAGGTGAAAAGCTAAGGAAGAGAGAGGCTGGAGTAGAAAATTACAATGTATGAAATGTGAAATGAAATGAAGAAGTGTGGGTTTTATAGAAGAGGGGAAGAATGCCAAAGGGTTGCATGAAATCCGAAGGTCACGACCCACAATGAGCCGTCATGGAGCTCCAATCAAGGGAGTAGTGGCCGCACATTTCAAATGCCAATAAATGCTCATAAATGGTTGACAACTCATCAAACCCCATTTTCCCTAAAGTACATGAATGTATATATGTATATAGCAGTATTTGAAAATTTTCGGTCATGGGCTTTTTACAAAAACCCATAACCTCAGGGGCCTGTGTAATGGTTAAAAATATCTGATGGGCCACAGGACTGATGGGCCGAAGACTGATGGGCCGAAAACGAATGGGCTAAAGAAATAATGGGTCTATGGAAAAATCTAGAAGTTAAGTGATCCATAAGACAAGGAGTAATCCAATTATAGAATAGAGAGTCCTAAAAGAGGTAGAGTTTATCAAATCCCTTTATTTAAGGGATTGTTTAACTTGGATTCATGGGCTTGACTCATTTTGATAATTTTGTATAAATAGATGGCTTTGATGAATAAAAAGGGATCCAAATTTTTACCCAATTATTATTATATAACTTTTCTGCATTTACACTGCTATATCTTATTTTAACCTTGTCTCGAATATTAATTTGCATACAACATCAGAGTTAGGTTTATAATCTTATTTTATATTTTATTTGAATCTTGACTCCACCATGTCAATTTATACAATGATAATTACCAGGATGAATCCAGAGAAAAATGTTAGTGTGTAACCTTTGAATTTTTTTTTTCTAATCTATAATATTATTTTGGAATAGAGGGCAATAATAGAAATATTTATGAAGGACAAATCTCACCTTTTACCTGTAACTCCATTATTTTTATTTTTTTTAACTGTTATGAATACAAAAAATAAAAAATAAATTTTGCATACATATTACATACCATAGTTTCAATTTTTAAATCCCAAAAAATCCGGGGTAAATTTGGACATTCCAAGCCACAATTTCAAGGGTATTTTGGGTACTAAATTTCTGTTCAGCCACTATACACAATCATTTTCTCGAGAGAGAAAAAAACGGATTCATTACGCGTCTATATTGTATATCTATACATTTTCTTCTCCATCGGCCGATTCCGAAGGTTCTGTGTGTGGCGTAGAGAAATGGCGAGGAGACCGGATGAGGAATACGATTACTTGTTCAAGGTGGTATTAATCGGCGATTCGGGCGTCGGGAAATCGAACCTACTCTCCCGATTTACTCGCAACGAGTTCTGCTTGGAATCCAAATCCACCATCGGCGTCGAATTCGCCACCCGCACCCTCCAGGTCACTCTCTCACTATTTTCTCTATCTAGAAATTTCTCTCTCTACAATTTTCTCTCTCTACATGTAACTCTCCGTCAATATATCGTGATTTTGTGATCTGTGTCGCTCCACATTGTTGTAATCGAATGGATCTCTATTTACTCACTTTCTCTCTCTAGATCTCTGACTCGTCATTCACTTGATGGATTCGAATTTCGCATTACTTTTTGCTTTTCTAGAGTAGATTTCGTGATTTTGTTTTGAAATTAGTAAATTTTAGTGAATTGTGTAGTGTGGATCTGGATTTATAATAAACACACATAGTTGTACGTATATATGTGGTTTTGTGTGTATATGTATATGTATGTGTTATCGCTTGATCTGTTTTCTTGAATTACTATGTTCCAGTGGTGTATCTGGCTTGGGATGATTTTAAAGTTATCATTTTGAAGTTGACGCAAACAATTTATTATTAAATAAATTTGAATAATTGTCCTAATGAAATTGAAGCATACTCGATGACCCAAAAGACCATTTAAGATTAATTTATATATGTAGAATTTCTATATATATCATAATGTTCACTGGCCCGCTGTTGGCCAGAAAAATGTATGCATCCCTCAAGTATTATTCCTCACATCTCATTGGATGGTTAAGAAACAGTTTATGTTTTATTTTATCCAATGATGACTTCACATCCCATGTTAAAAAAACATTTTATGTTTATATATTCAATGGCGTTTAGAAGAAATTTTTGGTTACCATTGTTGTACTGTACCACGTTATTGGTGCAACTAATCAATAGATTCACTTGATTTAGGAAGTGGTCTCACAATAATTTTATAAATGGTTATAAAGTGGACTACTTTTCTTAAAGGGGGCAATCTATTGGTCAGTTGTACCAATGACGTGGTACAACTGTTGCATCCAAAAATTTCTGAACAATTTGATCAGTGTACAAATTCTTTCCACACCAATGAGCAGGTGAACAGTCTGATATATGTTCATTTTGGAAGTTGAAGCACATTGTGCTTAATCATTCCACCTACCGCTTGTTGGGAAAGCAAATGGCTGTGGTAAAGGCGCTTGGTATCCTCTGGAAAAATGACTAAATAAATAATCAGTAAGAGTAGATTAAAAAATGAATTAGAATAATTAAAGTTATCTCAATTACAGTTGAATGACAAATATATATAATACATACATTAATTAAGTAATTGAAATCCATGAAATGCATCGGGTGGTACACTGTCGCCAATGAGTGATGAATATTTTCATATCTATGACCATCCAAACACCTATATATGGGTCAAATCTATAAAATGGAGTGGCTTTATTCTTTTATTACTTGCATCATGAAGTTTCAGCATTGCTTTAAAACTAACCTGGGTTGAACATGTGAGTCAGTTTGAAATTCGTGTAGGACTTGTGGGGTGAAGAATCACTACAATGTTGCTGTACTCATATTATAGTAGTCGGTACAAACTTTTGTCCTATTCATCTTGCTCTAGATGGAGACTGAATTGTTTAGATCAAGTTTTGAGTTCAAATCACTTCATTATGTTTGTAGGAATTTCGGAGTATTTTGTGAGTTATTCTCAATCTATGCTACTATGATACCCTTGATGCATAGGTGAAAACCTATTTAATTTAATTAGATGATACTTATTATCAAACTGGAGACATTTGGTTTGTAATCCAAAATATGTAATAAGGACTAATGTGAGGTAATATGCATAGTGTTTCTGGGTATGAGTTTGGCATCTTGGTATAGGTTTTCGGGTACATGGTAGAGATATCTGGTGCCGATGGATTATTAACTTTCTATCTTTGTATCAAGATGTTGATTCAGAATGCCTATTAACGTGTTCATCTTTAATTTTGATATATATATATATATATATATTTTGCAAATGTACATATATATATATATATATATATATATTTGATAAGTGAACAAGTTGCATTTTACACCTGTTCTTCTCATATAGGGGATAGAGCATCTATTTTGGAATTGTCGGGTGGGTTAATATAGAATCAGCTTGGTGATTTTGAGTTCACAGTCCTTGTAGATCATGCCATTAGTAGTGCGAGTTCATGTGTCAAAGCAGTCTCTTTGTGAATTTTAAAGATCCTGTCTTCCTTACCCAGGACTTTGCTGTAACAGGTCCAGAACTTGTGACGTCCTCGAGTCTCTCCTTATAATGATTAGTTCCCTATGGGTTGGATCTTGCTTTGTAATTTCTCTTTTCTTCATGAGGGAACAAAAAAACCTTTAGATCTTACACCAAGAATATAAAGGTGAGGTGTTTTTCTGTTTTACAAGAAAGTGACCAGCATATGGAATAAAATTAATTGACTATCACCATTGGTGATACTCCAGTTAAAGCATTCCTTTTTCCACCAAGTAGTATGGCTTACTGCTTTCCATGTGCAACTGACCTTATGCCTGAGTCTGGAATTGTTCTCCATGATATCTGAACCTCAATTCGTGAACTGTGGTTGTATGGCAAAATGAGGATTTAGGTTGAATTGTGGTTTATAGCTTCTGTATGTAGAAGGTATACAATTTCTTTATTAGTGTTTGAAAGTGTTTTTAGTTAAGTCCTCGAGTGATCGTGAAACATGTAGTATGCTTCGATCCTTCGTGCTGATTACTTTTCTATGTTCAGGTTGAAGGAAGAACCGTGAAGGCTCAGATATGGGACACAGCAGGGCAGGAGCGGTACAGAGCAATAACCAGCGCCTACTATAGGGGTGCATTGGGAGCTCTTCTGGTTTATGACACAACAAAACCGACGACTTTTGAAAATGTTAGCCGGTGGTTGAAGGAGCTGAGGGACCATGCAGACTCCAACATTGTGATCATGCTCATTGGAAACAAGACCGACTTGAAGCACCTCAGGGCGGTTGCTACAGAGGATGCTCAAAGCTTTGCTGAGAAAGAAGGCCTCTCATTCATTGAAACCTCAGCTTTAGAGGCAATAAATGTCGAGAAGGCTTTCCAGACGATTCTTGCAGAGATATATAGGATAATTAGCAAGAAGTCGCTTTCCTCAGATGAGCCAGCACCTGCTAGCATAAAAGAGGGGAAGACTCTTGTTGTTGGAGGACCGGAGACAAACACGAAGAAGGCCTGCTGCTCTTCTTCGTAAAGATTATCCATGTCAATTTATGTCCATACAATCATCTCTTCACCTTATATTTTCGTTCGTTTCGTGATTGTTTTCTAGCTTGTTTTCTTTTTCTTGGATTTGTTGGTTTGTATCTCCTATTTCTGTGTTATATCAGACTTAGTTTGGCATTTTTTTGTTGGGATGGTTTAGCCTTCATTTATTGTGTGCATTATATTGTGAGTTTCACTGTTATGAGGCAAAGAAGATTGAGGGGTATATTTTATAAAATGCAATTTGAATACCATTTTGAAGTGCAACTGGAGTTTGTTTTGCATTTTTATTGGAGATGTTCATTGAAGTGCATTTTGAGCTATGTTTTATTTTATTTTCATAGACCCCCTCACGTGTGGCCTTCTATGGGTCCAACACTCGAAACAATAATTTTTCAACAAATGATGGCGGTGAGGTTTGAACACGAGATATTTGGCTCTAATACAATATTAATTACCAATTGCTCTAAAAACTTAAGTTGTTAGAAAGGATGTAACTTAAATATTATATCCTTTAACAATCTGAAAAAGCTTTGTGGTAACACCCCCTCAGTTTACCTAAGAATTTCGAAGTACGGGGGGCTATATGGTATGTAGGTTAAATTGAGGGGGTGTAAGTGAAATTTATATATTTTCCATGAAGTTCCAAAGTTTTCAGCTTTTGAAGGCCACTGGGAGATCTTCTTGCACCAAGACCCTCCTATAGTCGGGCACCACTGGGAGATCTTCTTGCATCAAGAAAAAATGCAAATTGCAATAACATTATTTCAATGATCTCACTCAGAGATCTTCTTGCATCACGAAAAAACGCAAATTGCAATAACATTATTTCGAAGATCTAACTCCAGAAGAAGGGTGGGGAACTTGAAATGAAGGTTAGTGGCTACACCGTCAAGGGAATTGCGTTACTTACTAAAGTTCCAAATCTCAACGAAAAAATCAAACGGGGATTAAACATTCCATACAAAATTGCATCTTATCGAAGAGAATAATGGTATGCCAGTTTGCAATAGTTAGAAGTTCTTTTCTTATATAAACAGAGATAAGAACTAAAACGGCGGATAAAGAAAAGCTAGAGTTGGTAACATAATTCTGTGAGAATCCACACAAACTAATTTAATCAAATGATGTTTTACTCTGTCACTTACTATCCTTAAAAACAAATCTAAAAATACAACAGTAGTACGTTAAGTTTAACCACAGCAGTTGCTATTTTGCTGGATTGGCTGCCCCTTCATTTGCACAGTGCCTGTTGACTTGTTGGCACTTGGCTGGATACCCATTCTGTAGAATTTATTTAACAATATAACAAAGTTAAAAACAATTAAAAAATCAATTTTAATGCACAATTTTGGGAAAGAGAGAACAATTAATCTCGTGTTCTATTAGCAAAAATAAGCAAATACCACACTAATTAGGTAAAAAAGGGTCTGATATCCCAGTTAAATTCGGGATAATCATATAAGAAATTAGGGAGGCGTAAAGGAGGATATTTACCAGCAAGAAATGGTTCATTTCTTAAGTTTGGAATTCTAAGATCAAGTCTAAGCAAATAATACAATGGACTTATGTAGCATGAGTGAACTGGTAAAAGATGGGGAGTTCACAGATTTCCAATCAATGAACAACTATCAGCATGTGTGAATTGCTAAAAGATCATATTATATGCAACAATAGAAAAAAAGAAACTTCGCCAGTGGTTTTACTTTTTCTTGATCTCGCCAGCCATGGTTAAGAAAGCCTGCTCCACATTGATAGAGTCTTTTGCACTAGTCTCAAGGAAAGGTATCCCAAGCTCATCTGCATATGCCTGCAGTTCATTCACATCCATGACAGTGGAATCATATTAGACCAGAATAAAGAGCCCTACGTAGTTTTGGGCGTGTGTTTGAATGTGTGTGTGTGTGTGTGTGTGTGTGTGTGTGAGAGAGAGAGAGAGAGAGAGAGAGAGAGGTTCCCCCAGATTTACTGAATTTGTACCCACAAGGCATCTGCCACTGTATTATATTAAATCAGCAACACAATATCTCCCCAAGAAACTTGTGAAATAGTTTTTGTTATTATTTTCACTCTGCAACAAGTTCACAAATATACCATCATGTGCTAATGACCAACATATACAACTTGCGAGATATACACATCATCTTAAAAGCCAAGAAACGAGTATTGATTATAAAAGTCTGAGATGCAAAATCCGAGGAACTTTTACTTCTCAAGTAGGAAGGTCTTTTACTCTTTGAAACTTTTATGTATCCAATTGAGGAACTAATCAAAAGGGAAAAAATGTTTTGTTTTATGTATTTGTTAAGGAAAAGAAAAAATTTATGTATTATGTAACAAATTTAATTTTTCCGAAGTCTTGGAAGCTTTTTGCCACTTCTAGCTATATCCCAGAAAGGATGTTGAGGGATTTACAGGTAATTCTCTGCAAGTGTTTCAATCAACCATAGCAACATAACATAAAAACTTCCCAAGAATTGCCAAAAAAATCTGACCCCAAAAAGTTGTTCAAGGTAATGATATCATCTAAAATTGTAATGCCGGTAATTATTCAAGCCTGACGAGAGGTAATGAAACCATCTAACATTGGAAGGCCAATGTTCATTTGTACCTTGAAAACAGAAGATATATACCAAATCCTACTAAGATGTAATGCAAGAAAGCAAATCTCTAAGACAACATTTGAAACAGTAAAGTAGTGATAAGTTAGCCACTATTAGAAGGAAATCCAATAACATGGATATATAAACTTCAAACTTATTACATGATGTCCTTTTATAATGGGGATTTCACACTTTTTAGTTTTTATTTAATTCTAATTTATCTTAGCCTATATCATACATATTCAATTATATTTCTATATAATTTCTTCAATTTTATAATTTTCACATATTCTACTGAAGATAGGATAAATGAGTAAACTGACAATGAGATCTGAAAGCAAGAAATAGCTGTCCAAGTAGCCAATTACCATGCAACACCTTTTGTATACGAATTGTACAGAGACGTCAACAGATACATATAGAAAATTGGATAATAACAAATAAACTTGAAAAACGATACTATCAGGACAAGTGGGTGCATTGTTGATAAAGATACTAATTAAACATAGAAATTTCCAGGTCGAAGCATAATTGTGAGAAGGAATCTCAGCATAAAAAAAAACACAAATCAATACCTTTGCTGTTTGTCCGTCCACCACCTTGTTTTCAACTAAATCACATTTATTCCCAACTAAAAGCTTGCATACAGTGCCATTTGCATATCTATCAATCTCATTCATCCATTGCTTAACATTGTTGAAGCTCTCCTTCTCAGTGACATCATAGACAATCTGTTGCAAATCTCAGTACATGTGAAATTCTTTGCAAGCTTAAAAGAAACGAAGGCCTAAGAAGTTAAATTAACAAATATAATAGTCCCCTATGCTTCTAAAAGTGATGAATATATCAAATACTGGAGAGGATAGGGATTTTAGATAGCCTTAGCACATACTCTTTACACCTTCCAGGAGTGATTCACAAACTTGTAGGTAACTAAATTTAACCTTTGAAGCAGTGAGTTCGGTTCAAGAAGAAGATAGAACTATTTTATTTAGATATACTTCCAACTCGTGACTATAAATCCACATATAATGACTCTTCTTAAGAATATCTTTTTGATATATAAAAATACAATGTTGATATGATTACTTGATGTGCATTCATGCTTGTCAAATATTATGAACTAAAGATGAAGTGAAAAGATTTTTAGGTTCAGTAAAATGCTGTCAAGCTGATCAACTGAATATAAACAGATGAAAATAAACATTAAATGACAGCACATGAAGTTAAACTTAGTGAAGACTGATGATCAAATAAATCATGAACCCAAAATCCAAAGGTAGGAATAGATCTAAGCATTTCGGCCAACAACATGCTATAGCCAGTCAGAGATCTCCCAAAGCATGTGTTATTCACAATAACATATACAACAATGCTAGAGTAGATGATAAGCACTCATAGTTGCATCTGAAACTAGCAAATTGTATGTAAGCCAGCAAAGACCTTGTGTAGTTCTCATCCAATGACATAATTAACTGAGTCAAATGACTATAACAGAGGGCAGACTCCTATTCAAATAATAAAAAAAATCTGAGTAAAAAAGAGTACAAAAGTTTCTTACAATGATCCCATGTGCTCCGCGGTAATAACTGCTAGTTATAGTACGGAACCGCTCCTGTCCAGCAGTATCCCACTAAACAAGCAGACAATAAAGAGTGTGCTATTAATACTCGATCAAGCTTATTCAAGACTTTTAGTTATATACAGTTTTGTTCTGCCAACGCGTCTTTATGCAATCATAAAAGAAACCCAAGGGGAAAAAAAGGGTAAGTGATTTAAAGCTGAACGCTGTCACCTAAGAATTTAGTTTTGAGTTGTTTAAAATTAAACCACGTGACTGACACAGGAAACAGGTGTCATTCTATAGAAACTTCATTCTCATTAATTGTAAGCTGCAATGAGGACTAAACAAGTACTTGTATTTTCATCTTGGGGTAACACAAGATAATTATAACAGAATGGCCAGGAAAGTAGGTCTCTATTTCCATTGGGACCTCTGGTTCAAACTATCAGTTCCAACAGACAAATGAAGGTAGAAGATTGCATCAGTTGCCAAGAAAAACCCTCATCTTTTAATTCAACCAAATTTTGATATGCTAAAGAGGTTTCCTGGGAGCAATTCTGCTTCTTCAAGAGTAAATGCCTGACGGAGATCTTGTTCGAAAAAAAAGGGGAAAAGCAAAAAAATCTACATTAACATTATCTAAATGGATTGAATCTTCATATATCATATTACTTCTAAGCCTAATTGAATTGGAAAATGTTTACTTCCACCCGGAATTTGGTTTGGAAATATTTGCTGAAAATAAAATTACTTTTAAAGGTCCATTTACATCATTAACAATTCATCATGCACCTAAACTCTCGTAAACTAGATTTACGAAAGTACATTCGGGATTAAGGTTTTACAAACATTAATCGAATTATATAACACTCTAAATTTAGCTTACCCGCGATCCAATATAGCAAACAACAGTAAAATTTCACCTAAATACGAAGACACCGTGGAAAAACAAAACCTAAACCAAAGTCGGCACACTTTTATACAACATATATAAGCATGTATATATAATAGATGAAGTCTTTACTCACAATCTGCAGCTTGATTGTCTTTCCCTCCAGCTCAACAGTCCTAATTTTCTGAAGAACACCAGAAATTTCATAGAACAAGTAAAACATAACCTAACAGTATATACACTCACATATACATATACAAATATGCAATACATATATAGAGACAAGAAAGAGTATAAAGAGATACTCACGAAATCAACTCCGATTGTACTGATGTAACTATCGACATATGAATCGTCCTTCAAATTAACAAACAATACCAAAAAAAAAGTAAGTAAAACGCTGATTCTTAAAGTTGACTATGACATTCATAACCTAAACAGCAGAAAATTCGCATACAGACATATATGTGTGTGTGTGTGTGAGAGAGAGAGAGAGAGGGAACTTACAGCAAATCGAAGAAGAAGACATGATTTTCCGACGGAGGAGTCTCCGATTAGCAAGAGCTTGAACAAATAATCGCTATAAAAAAATAAGAACCATAATAAAAACGAAGTGAGAGAATTAAAATAGAAACAAATATAGAAATGTCGTGAAGAAGAAAATGATGAGAAAAAAGAAGAAGAAAGAAAGTAGTAGAGAGAGAGTGATACTATTCGGTGCCCATGGTTTCTGGTCGAAAATGAAAGGATTGTTTTTGGCTGAGAAGTCAAGACTAGAAGAGAGGGGAAAAGGAAAGTGCTTCCAAACTTGACCAGCACATATACTCTTTATGACTCTCTGTCTGTATTTATATATATATGTATGTATGTACATATATTTATTGAGCAACGATAATCATTTATCAAATGGATTTCAAGTTTGCGATACAGTACACTGGTTAATATTAATTTGTTGTTTTCTAAAATTTAAAACACAAATTATAAGTAATAATTATGATCCTGACATAATTAATGTGATATCATATAATTAATAAATTCATTAATTTATTAAAAGAATATGGCTCACATATACTGATCGTCTAATATACACGTGTGTATGTTTAGATTTAGGCCCATAAGTGTATTTGTTTTGGTCACTATTCACATAAATGTTTTGGCCAATTTGGGTGCCAAACATGGATTTGTTCCATGAACAGTAAAAAAAACAAAAACACCCTTTTCCAAATGGGGCCTACACCACCATAGAATGCCCACGGCTACTAGGGATGTGAATTTATACCGGCCCGCGGAGCTTCGTCCCGTTCTGCCCCTTTATTTAAGGATTTGGGAACGCCTTTTGTTTCGTAGGGATGGATATGATAAAAGAAATTGAACTCATCACAGGTTATGGGGCGGGAAAGGATTTTATAAAATACCCGCCCCGCCCCATTTATATTAATTTTATTCTACTTTTAACTTATTATATGTGCAAGACTTTTTATGAATCCTAAATACTTTATTCGTTATTACTTTTTCGTTTTTCATGAGACTCGACATCTAAGACCAATACGAGTAATCAAATTTATAAAAAGAAAAAAAGAGTTCATATGTTAAGTGTTTTTTTTTTTGTCAAACTCTTTTATTTGTTAAGTGTTAATGGGGCAGGGCAGACATGGGTTTAGTAAACTGTTAATGAGGCGAGTATGGTTTATGAAAAGACAATCCATAAAGAATTTAGTATTTTAAAAAATGAAACGAAATGAATATGGGCAAATCCGTTTCGTAATCGTCCCATTGCGATCCCTAATGGCTACACATGGTATATATTTATTGAACTGTGTTAGACATATATGATTGCCTTCATTAGTTGAGTTATTAGGATTTGCGAATCTTGATATGAATTTCCCTATGCTTGATTTTTTAAACTATTTGAAGTAATTATAGTCATTAATCAGTATTTAATATTTAAACACCTACATAGAGTGAGGAAACTTATTGAAGTAACTATATTCTTATTTATGAGAAATTTTTTTCCCTAGCCAAAAAAAAAAAACCAAAAACTACAAAATAAGAAAATCTCCCTCAATAGCTATGCTGCTACGGACAGTCATGAGGCCACAGAGGATCACCATACTTGCAATTCGAAAACCATTTATTCAATAAATAAATTACATGATAACAACTCCTACGAGCTCAAAATAAGAAAAGTCGGAATGCTTTGCAATTAAGAGTTTCACATTTTCAAGGATATTATTTATGTGATTTAGGAACTGCAACCTTGGGAGTACAAAAGCGTGAATCTGAAAAAGATTAGCCAGAGTTTCATGGCTAGTCCACTCAAATTTGCAACATGGCTCAGCCTTTGAATTGAATGAGGCAAAATTGATTTGAGTACACCAGTTTTAAATCTGTACAAACACACACACACATATTATATATCCAGTAACCAAAATGACCTACCCACACCCCATTCAACAACCTAAACAAGCCAATGTGTTAATCTAAAAGGCCACCAACAGACAATTATCAAGTGAATGGCCACATATCACTTCTAACCACTCAATTGTATCCATCACTTGAAGCTTTTTCAAGGACAGAGCTCTGTGGCATATCCCAGATGGAGAACGATGAAATCCCTTGCCTTCAAACCCAGAGATCGCCCGTTCTACAAAAGTGAAGGCGACGCGGAAATTTCTCTCCAAGGTCATTGGCCATTTAGTCCACGGTGCAGTAGGGATTCAGTTTGTCCGTTGTCACGGTACTTTTTCTTGGTCTTGGTCTTGTCCAGACGCGCTTTGCGGACTGCATGCTGGACCCGTTTCTCGTGCTCTTTGAGCATTTCCTCGATGTTCCCACCCAGAGGAAACAATGGTCCTGAGTAGTGGATCTGATTCTTCTTGGGAGCATAAACCTAGCATCACAAGTTTCAATCAAAATGATGAGTGCACAACAAAGAAGAGAATGTTGCATACAGTTTAGTTCACCACAACCTCTTTGGTTGAGTACCCAACTGGATTGTTGCATAATAGAATGCGGTAAAGTAGAACATTGAAACTTTTAAGTATGTTTTGACCAATTCAATCTAATAATCAATTTTTCATGTCCCAAAAAGCACCTTGTCTAATTCATTTCTTCTTTCCTATGAAATTAAAGAGATGTTTCTTGTGTTCATTCCCTCGACCCGAGTCTCATGAAAAATCCATGAATTTGTCAACCATGTATATGTTTAGTTTGTTTTTTTTCCCTTAAAATGTTTGGTTTCAACTTTCAAGTAAATGATTCTTTACCATCGTTGACTCCTTTCCAGATGCCCGTTCATCGTTCCTATGAGAAGAATTCGGTCTATCAAGCAAATGATGGGACCATTCATGGTTTTCAGATGACTCCGCATCATCCAGCTGGTTATATCTGGCATTCAGGGGCTCCTCTGGCCAGTGTGAATAGGCATCTGTCTCTCTGCTAAGACCTAACCTTGAACTACATCGAACTGTCGCTGAATTGGAAAGCTTCGACAACTGGCCGTCTGCTATATGAGGTTCAAAAGATCCCTGCGTCCTCATCTCTGTCCTCACCATACCTACACCCGTCAACCCAAATGGTCGTTGAGAACCCATCAAGGCCTTATCTTCATTCACATTCTTATAACCTGCTTGTTGAAGTGCACCAGGTTTGATTGTTTGGCAGGAACTGGAGAAACTTTCTTTTGAAGTTCCTCCAGAAGGTTCAATAGGAAAGCCAGAATCACCATTGTCTTCAGGATTGTATTTCTCACTCCTGCTTTTGGAGTTTGACTGCTCTTTTCGCTTCTGAACAAGGCCATAATAAATAAGAAAAAGTTATGATGCATCTTGTTTTAAACCATATAATGTATTTAATTCACTCGGTCGAATATATAAAAAGTATAGGCAGGAGTTAAATGCACATGCACATATATTATATTTCTACAAGGCTACAGAAATAAGGAATTACCTGTATGGACTCCTGCAACTCAGCATTAGCTTCTGGCACAGGCACTGCTTTAGATCCTCTGGAACCCTTTCGAGAAGATTCAAGTTCACGTCCTTTAACATTAGCTGCTTTTTGCCTGGCATCAAGAGGGACACGAGTGTGTAGTGTAAATAAAGTGTAAAAATATCAACTTATTTTGGCAGATGAGAGTGTAGTGTTCCAAACGAGAGATCTTTTTTTTTTGAGATCTAAGAGTGAATCCTTGTTCAGGATAAGAAAGTTCAAACAACCCTAAAACAAAGAGACTAGCAAAAGGAAAGAGTTAATATTATATGGGTGGGGTTAGAATACCTTCTTGCATCCTCATCTCGAAGTTTGGCATCAAGCTCTTTGCTAGGTGGATACTTGGGCAAACTTGATGGATCACAGGGAAGAGGCCTCGTTGTGAAGAACTGGAGAAGAAACTCAACATTAAAAACATAATAACCAAAAATCAGCAAATCAACTCACGGTAATGATCACTAAGAGTACCCCCAAAACCAAAAAAGAGAGAAAAAAGAAAAAGGAAAAAAAGACGAGTATGTTTATTTTGGAGGAGTAAAAGCATTATATCCTCCCATAATTGAAATGCTAGAACTTTTGGTGGGAACTCAAAGTTTTTCCAAGAATCACCACTCCACATAACATCCAGAGCTATGCAACAGATGGTCAGCTATAAAAGTTTATTCTCAACTGATTCTAGTGTGCAAACAAACCTTAGCTGAGAAGCGTAGAATGCATGATGTCAATTTCCCACTTACAATAACTGTCCCAAGAAAATCTTCAGGGTGAGGAACGTAATTTCAATTCCCAGGAGCACGTTTTCATTTTGAAGATTGCATATTATGAGTATAAAGGCTGGAAAGCTTACTGTACTTGGGCAAAGCATAAACAAAAAATAGATGTTGGTCCAATAAAAAGGATCATGAGTTGAAAATCTGTAATAACTTAGTCGAGGAAAGGATACATGGGATTAACATAGCATAAAAGATCTCAGCTTTACCTCACTCTGAAGTGCAGAAGAAGCTGATCCCCGGCCCTCGGGTTCAAATGCAAGGAGGACATCCAAAAGGGTTAATGCCGAAGTAGGAAATTCCTTGAATGTTTCAGCAACACAACGTTTGTAAGGGTGCTGAGGTTTAAAGAGAGTCCCGTGTGGCAATTTTGACTTTTTCCAGTACTCTTCAGATGGTGAACCACAAAGTTTGTAAATTTTATGTAATTGTTCCACCTATAAGTGATAATAACAAGGAGATAAATAACCAATCGAATTCAATGTAATTAAAGCACACATATGATGCTTTTACTACAGCCTACAGGTACCATTAAACCGCAGATACATCTTCAAAAGTATAAAAATAATAACGTACAGTAACAAAGCGCTCTGCTCACCCCGGCATACACACAATTAAATGAACAAATTTCAAGTTGCCGATTTATAGAATCAATGGACTTTTAAAGATAAATTGACTCCCAAGTGTTCTTTTTACTATTTTCCCCCTCACATTTGATAATAAACACCTACTTTATATTATTTGCTCTGGTGAATTGAAAGAGTTGAAAGTTGATTGCAGAGAGATCTATGCTATAGTACCCTGGTGTATAAAGTGCTGTTTGCACATCTGTTATCTCAAAATTCACACAACTCAATCACCTAAAAACAAAAAAAAAAAAATATATTGTCTAAAGGTGCTCCACACCATTTCGATGTTGTACATGTGAATTTGTGAAGCCTATCAGGCCTGCCAACCCAGCAACAACAGGTGAAGCCCAGAAGCCCGAGCTCACTCCAGGCCCGAAAATGGGGGCCCATTTCAAGCCCATGTTCCCAAATATTCTAGAACAAACTTGTAGATCACGCTAATGACGTGGCAAAAAAGTGTAAGTTGCTGGTATGAAAGAGAATGTTGCCCTAATGGGCTCAAAGCCCAAAAATGGAGTGTATATAAAGAAAAAAGAAATCTCAATAAATGATTCATTCTTGTGTTGTGTATTTTTTGGCACCTACATATTGGCGCCGTCTGTGGGAAGGATAGAGATCACCATTGATTATCTTCTCATCTCTCAAGTTGAGCTTACCTTTTTTCTTCTCCCTTTACGTACCTCCCCTCTCCTTACCTAACCATGCCGGTAACCCGCTCCCACTAAGCAGATCCTGCAACGGCTGGCGGCTGCCGAAGAACGGAGTCAGGCCCTGGAGAAGTAGATCGCCAAGCTTTTGGCGAGGATGGCCCTGGAGAGGATGGCTCATCTCCGGAAAGAAGGCGATGGGCTGGAGGAACACACCGAATCCTCGCACCATCTGGACAAAACCCCCGCTACAGACAGGATCTTGACCTCCCAGAAGCTGGAGAAGATGATGGCTGAATTCCAAAAGAAGGTCATGAGAGACCCGAGGGCTCAATCCACCGACGACTTGGCCATTCAGGCCTCCACCGATTTAATCCAGTCACCATTCACTTCAGAGATCACCTAGGTGCCCTTCCCAAAGAAGTTCCTCATGCCTAGATTCACCCCTTATGATGGCACGACGGACCCTGAGGAGCACATCTACCAGATTCACCAGAAGATGACCATGTATACCGAGAACGAGCCCTGCTCTGTAAAATGTTCTCCACAAGTCTTGTCGACGCTGCTCTGTTGTGGTTCAGGAAGTAGCCACCCGGATCCATCGGGAGCTGGCAGTAGCTGACCAAACTCTTTGTTGCCCAGTACTACGGGAACAAGAGACAAAAAAAAGACTATATCCTGCCTCTTCACAATGATTCAAGAGAAGGGTGAGTCCCTGAAAAGCTTCATGTCCAGGTTCAACATCAAATCTTCCTCCATCAACAACTGTGACCAACATTCTGTTGTTGAGGCTTTCAGGATGGCTATGGTACCTGGAACGAAGTTTCATCAGTCTCTAGTAAAGCGCCCACCATTAGGAATCGAAGAATTGAATTCCAGGGTCCAAGGCCACCTGCGGATAGAGGAGGAAGAGGCTATCCGGCAAAAGAGATCAGCCTTGGTGGATGTGGAGGCCCGAACAAAGGAACGGATAGCCGACCGTAAGGACCCAGCTTTTCAGGTCCTTCCACCCCGTTTCCCGTGAAGCGCCCCAGATTCGAAGAGAAGGTGACCCCCCTAAGGGTTAGTCTTGCAAAGTTGTATCAGGAGAATAAGGCCTGGGGAATCTTCCAGATGCTACCACCTATCAGGCAGCCCCTGAACCAGAGGGACAAATCAAAATATTGCACATTCCACAGTGACTTTGGTCACGTGACCAATGAATGTTGAAGTCTCAAGCGTCAGGTGGAGTCCATGTTAGCCAGAGGAGAACTTCGCAATTACGTCCAACGGGATAAACCGAGAACCGATCAACATACACCTAATGCCTGACGGAATCCCACGGTTGCGCAACCCGTCAGGATCATCAACATGATACATGGCGGTCCCGCCTCCAAGGAAGCTGAGGGAGTTAGCAGATCTCAACTGTGCAGGGCCCAGAAAATGAGGAGAGTAGGCGAAGTGAATGAGGTCCACCATTGGACAGGTGACACGCATATCATTTTCTCCACGGCCGACCTCCATAACATCCTGACCCCCCATGACGACCCGTTGGTTGTCACCCTGATGGTGGCAAATTGCCTTATCAAGCGAGTCATGATTAACCAAGGGAGCAGCGCCAACATCATCATTAAATGGGCCTTCGATAAGCTCCAAATCAACCCGAGGGAAATAGTGACCTCCCAAAGCCCCATAGTGGGATTCGACGGAAAACATGTTGAGCCAATCGAGGAAGTTCAATTGCCAGTATATGCCACCCAAAGGACCCTCTCAGAGACTTTCATTATAGTGAACGTGAAGCCATCATATAACTTGCTCATGGGAAGGGGTTGGATCCATCGAATGCATGGAGTGTCGTCAACCATGCATCAGATGATGAGGTGCGTGGGGCCAAACGGGTTTGACGCCATTGACATTAAAAGGGATCAAGTAGCTGCTACGGAGTGTTATGTTGTCACCCTAAAGGGAATGAGGAAGGGGCATGCCCAAGGGGAGATCCACCACAAGGATCGGGATCTCGAACCCAAATTGCAATTAAAGGAAGGGGACTCAAGTCCCCCCGATCGTGGTAGAGCCTTTACAACATATATCCATTATACTCGACCAACTCGAGAAAATTACCTATGCAAGTACAAATCTTACTCCTTGCAAAACTGACCCAATTCTTGCAGAACAACTCAGACATCTTCGCATGAGGGCACATGGACATGCCCGACATTGATCCCACTGTTGCCCAACATTCCCTCCATGTGGACCCGAACGTGAAGCCCATCAGACAAAAGCAGAGACGCGTGGGGGCCCATAGAAACCAAATTATAACCGAGGAGGTGTCCCGACTGGTCCAGGTAAGGTTCATCAGGGAGGTAAAGTATCCTGAATGGCTTGCTAACGTTGTTGTAGTCCAGAAAAAGAATGGAAAATGAAGGGTCTGCGTTGACTTCACCGACCTCAACAAAGCATGCCCTAAGGATAGCTTTCCATTGCCAAAGATCGATCAGATGGTGGATGCCACGGCTGGATACGAACGACTAACTTTTCTTGATGCATATTCGGGTTACAACCAGATACGAATGAACCCGGTCGATGAGGAAAAAACTTCCTTCATCACCAAAACAGGTACTTATTGTTTTAAAGTTATGTCTTTCGGACTAAAGAATACAAGTGTCACTTTCCAAAGATTAGTGAACAAGATTTTCAGGGGAAAGATGGGTTCAGTGATCGAGGCCTATATCGATGACACAAGTGTTTGACACCCTGAGAAAAGAAGAGCCATCTGGGGCATTTACAACGAGTGTGTGACACCCTAAGAAAATATGGCATGAAACTCAACCCGACCAAATGTTCCTTCGGTGTGTCATCTGGACAGTTCCTAGGGCACATTACGGATCGGGCAGGAATACAAGCCAGCCCGACACAGGTCAAGGTCCTGCTGGAAATGAGAGAACCCCGAACGCATAAAGAGGTTATGGTCCTTACGGGAAGGGTGGTTGCTCTAGTAGGTTCATTGCAAGGCTCACCGATCGTTGCAGGCCCTTCTTCCAAGCAATCAAGGCAAAGAAAGGTGAAGTTTGGGGCCCTGAGTAAACCAAAACCCTCACCAGACTAAAGGAGTACATGACGAAACCCCCGATCCTGGCCACTCTGGAACCTGACGAAGACAAAAACCTCTAGACACCTGTCTTTTACACCAGCAAATCCTTAGATGAAGCTGAGACCCGATACAACAGTCAGGAGAAGCTGGTACTCTCCCTGGTAAACGCAAAACGACGCCTCAAACACTACTTCGAAGCACACCCAATCGTTGTCCCGACCTCCACTCCCATCCGGGTCATCATGTTTCAAAGTGGGCCATCGAATTGAGCATCTATAACATAACCTATGTCCCCCGAGTCTCCATCAAGGGTCAATTTGTGGCAGACTTTTTGCTAAAAAAAGAGGCTAAGGACACCGGTCTGTCAGATGCACCGAGTATGTGGAAGTTATTTATGGATGAATCAGCCAACTCAAACGGGTCAGGGATAGGGATAGAGATTCAGACACCCGATGGTACCCGTCTCCAGATGTCGATACGGCTATAATTCCCAGCAACCAACAACGAGGCTAAGTACAAAGCAATCGTATCCGGTCTACAGTTGGCCAAGTGCCTTCAGATCCAGAGTCTTTCGGTGTACAGTAACTCTTAGTTGGTCATCCGGCAGATCACCGGGGAATACGAAACCAAAGATCCGAAAATGGAATCTTATTGGGCACTTATACTTAAGGAGGCCGGAGGCTTCCAAAGTCTAAACTTCAATCAAATCCCAAGGAGTAAAAACAATGCGGCTAACCACTTAGCCAATCAGGCGTCATCAACTGATAAGGATTCGACCCGGGCAGTGCTGGTGGATCTTCTGGCAAGACCCAACATTCAGGAGCCCGAACAGGTAATGTTGATCCCATGGGAACCCAATTGGATGGATCCCTTAGTGCATTACCTAAGGAACGGAACCTGGTATTGACGTTATGGGTGACCCCCAACCGAAACAGGGTCGGCAGGGGTCGCACTGGTATTGACGTTATGGGTGACCTTAGGGGGACTGGATACAACGGTTCTGATCACCTCAACATATGGGGAGCTAAGGGAGGCATCAAGATTAATGGAGGTAGGGAGACGATCACTACTCAATCGAGTATCATCACTATCAAATATTTTGGCAGAAAGGTAGAAGAGTTAGAAGTAAGAACTTGCACTATAGTGGATTCTGGAGAAGGATTAAGAGTTTTCCGGCGAATGATTGCAGATTCCGGCAAAGGAGTTTTGAGATGGAAGAATTTTGCAGAGAGAGCTTTAAAGAGAGAAAGCCAAGTTGCAGAGAAGCCTTTGAAAATAAAGAAATCTGAAATGCAAGAAATGTTCTGTATATAAATGTTTAAGTATTTATAGAGGGTACCGAGGGAGGCTAAAGGTCGCATGTGCAAAAAACCGAGCATCGAGCCATCTTCTTATCCCACTTCGTGAGAATCAAGGCCATGTGGGCCATGTATTTGACTTTGAAATGATGAGGGCAACTGTTCCATTTAATGTCATGACCATGTCACCCAACAAAGGGGATGTATACGCTTGCCACACGTTTTCCTTTTGTAATGGGCCTTAGAAAACCTATAGGCCCATAACCAAGGAAGGGCCTATGTACGTGTGAATTTGTGAAGCCCATCAGGCCTGCCAACCCAGCAACGACAGCTGAAGCCCGAGCTAACTCCAAGCCCGAAAATGGGGGCCCATTTCAAACCCATCTTCCCAAATATTCTTGAACAAACTTGTAGATCACGC
Source organism: Cornus suecica (assembly GCA_963922005.1). NCBI lineage: Eukaryota > Viridiplantae > Streptophyta > Magnoliopsida > Cornales > Cornaceae > Cornus > Cornus suecica. The sequence goes on along the minus strand of OY998242.1, from coordinate 17,285,470 downwards.
TAATGACGTGGCAAAAAAGTGTAAGTTGCTAGTATGAAAGAGAATGTTGCCCTAATGGACTCAAAGCCCAAAAAGAGAGTGTATATAAAGAAAAATGAAATCTCAATAAATGATTCATTATTGTGTTGTGCATTTTTTAGCACCTACAAATGCCTAAAAACAACAAACCTTAAGTTGAGTGGAACTGCCTACATCAGTATGGAATTAGATGCAAATCACTCAATACTTAACAATGAATACATCCCCAAAATTTGGGATCTACACCAAACATTTAACATTCTATCCAGGATTCATATCATCCACCAAGTAATGGACTTTGACCCCATTTGATCTTCTTCAGATCATTGTGGTGCATTTGCTCATTGTTCACCACACAGGACAAAACCATCAAGAAATGATCTTGCTCGTCTCATCTTCCGTACAGTCAAGCATTAAGTTTCCAAGAATGCATTAATTTCTTAATTCTATTATATCAACACGTTCTTGCATACTGATCATGTATGTAATTGTGTACCCTAAAGAATACTTGTGACTACAATCATCTTGTAGCAAATTTTGACCAGTCAAAGGAGGTACCCTATGATCATATTCATATATAATACTCCAAGAAGACTCCATCCAGTTCGATTTTGGTTGAAAATTCACTCATCTCTCCTCCAGTTACTCTCCTAACAATTACTAACTTGAAGGACATATCAATCTAACTTGTACTCTTTATGTACTCTAGACAATCTGAGGTTTTTTCTGTTAACCACTCATTTACTCTAAAAGCTTAAATTGTTAGGGTGTTACTTGAGTATTTATATCATTCAACACACCCCTCATGCGCGGCATTCTTTTTGGTTCAACACGTGAAACAAATGTTTAATATGGGTGACAGAGAGATTTGAACAGAAAACTTCCTGCTCTTATACCATGTTGACTATCCATCTACTCTAAAAACTTAAGGTGTTAGAGTAAAGGGGTGGTTACATGGTATCAGAGACAAATGTCTCATGTTCAAAACTCACTGTCACGCACATTAAAAGTTGTTACACGTATCGGACCAAAAAAAGGTCACACATGAGGGGGCGTGTTGTAAGCTATGAATATTTAAGTTACATGCCTTTGTGGTTTTCAGATAGATGTGCTGATTTGACTGGGCGAAATAGTGAATTCGACAATGGGGGCATGTATCTGGCTCAAGGTAATTTTTTGTAAAACAATTTCATATCCTGTAAGAGAGCATTTGGTTACCGAAAGTTGAAATGGAAACAGATTTCTAATTCTAATAACAAAAACATTTAGAATTAAAAACATATAAAAAGTCAATTGTCAGAATTAAGCCACTCACAACCCATGATATGAAAACTTTCAAACTAACACAGTACCTCTGTTCTTCCACGCATGATCGGCTTCCCTGCAAATAGTTCTGCAAGAACACAACCAGCACTCCACAAATCGACTGCAACCCCATAATTTGTAGCACCAAGCAAAAGCTCGGGAGGTCGATACCACAAAGTTACTACACGACTTGTTAGAGGTTGCTTTTGGTTTGAGTGAAAAAATGTCCCCAGCCCAAAATCACCAATCTTGAGATTCCCCTGGTTGTCAATCAAAAGGTTTGAGCCTTTGATGTCACGGTGGATGACCCCGCGACTGTGGCAGTATTGAAGTCCATGAAATAGCTGTTGCATGTAACACTTGATCTGCAACCCAGCAGATAAAAATCACACAAAAGAAGATACCAAATGCAAGAAAGATATATGATAAGTTCCTCTTACCAACAAAGATGAGCGCATAGAAATTACGTGGCTTATAGATGAGGCAAAAAACGCCAGGTAATGCAAAATATCAGGATATTGACACATGTAGAGCCAACTAATGTACCAGATAAATGGAGCTGTCCTTGAAATTTGATAGAGATTGTTATATACACTGTTGGACCAATATCTTAGCATCTTAAACTTGAGGGCAAGTGACACTTTGAGGGTTCGGGACCCTATTTTGGCCCTGCATACCTTTTGTGGGTTGTGTTTGCAGGGCGAACAGTTTCTCATGATACTCTATTAATCTCACCAAAAAGAAAAGAAAAAAAATTAAAGAAAATAAATGGAGAAAATAAAAGGAACTTGAGGGGAAATGGTATTCGAACATGATAGCAGAGGCTCAATTTGAGGTTTTAGATTCAAGTCATTTTCGTTGTTCTGTCATTTATAACTGTATGTATGTATGATTTTGTTTCTATCCTTTCGGTGAATGCACGCTGAAAATAGGGTCCACAACACTCGAGAATTGTGCTGCCTACAAATTGTAATTCACTCTACTAAATTTCCAAAAATTCTCAATGAAGTAAGACATAAAATCTCATGACTCAGATATTCTACTTGTGTGGCGTGGACATATACAAAGTTTGGTTAGGGTAAGTTGGCATGATCAAGCTAGGTTCATGTTGCCTTATACCTCCATGGATTCCACCCTAAATTTTATTTCGTTCAAGTATTTCCAACCCATCAATGATCTGAAAGTGAAAAAAACTACCTATGCAGAAAGGGGGAAAGTCCCCTACAAATAATTTTTCCTGCACATACTAAAAATTGTGCTCATTAAAGCCATAAGAATATAATCAAAAAGATTATGCAGTCCTAAATCTTCTAAGATTTCCTACCAAACTACGAGTCCAATTATCTTCACCTCCCAAATTCTTAGATGCAGCTGATGTTCAATAGCACCCCAAATTGCAAGGAAGAATAACAAACCTCTGATTCTGTAAATTTTGTTACTGGTGATGCAGCAAGTCCAGCTAAATCATGCTCCATGTAATCAAATACAAGGTATAAATTGCCAGAAACCTTTGAAGGAACCACCCAATGAAGCTTCATGACATTTGGGTGATCAAGTCTACGAAGAATAAGGATTTCCCTTGCCATAAAACGAACGCTTTCTGGATCCATCTTAACAAACCGCACCTTCTTTAAGGCAACAATTTTTTCCGTTTCCAGATCTCGAGCTTTGTAAACAATACTGTAAGTGCCTTGTCCAATCTGCATCATTTGAATGTCAATAGAAGCTATCAAAAGAAATAGATAAAAGATAACAAAACACAAACGAATTTGATGGTCGAAGTGATTGTCTAACATATCACCTATCATAGAGGATCCCCATTTTATGCAGATAACAAAAACTTGGCAAAGAATGCTTGTCAAATTTAAACCCCACCCCCCTCCTCACCCCCAACTTGTTTGAGTTACAACTTATAAAAAGTTCCATCTAAATTCAGATTCTATATTAGAGTTGTATTATATAAGGTAATTTCTTGTTAGAGGGAAATCTTATTCTCAAGGAATTGTAATCATTGTCCAACAAAGAATTCAGTTTGTAACTCTATAAATAGATACCTAGGTATTGGGTTGAGAAGAATGAGAATAGAGGTAGTTAATGGGTCGATTGAGTAGGAAAAACATTAGGGATTAGTGATAGTGAGGAATTAGGCTTGTGTTGGCAGTGTGGTATTCTAATGTTGTTATATGTTTACGAATCCTAGTAAATTTGTTCTCATCCATGGACGTAACCCAGTTTTGGCCGAACCATGTAAATTTTGTGTTTATGTGTGATTGTTTTGTTGGCTTTCATTGGATCTTCGTGATTTGTGCATTAACCTATTTAAATTTCTAAGAATTAATGATTAAATCTATGAACAGAAGAACAACTATAATTAACCTATTTAAATTTAGTGTGATTGTTTTGTTGTCCTTATGTTAATAGATTTAGTCATTGAGTTTATACTTATACATGTTTAATAACAAGCTTAAGTGACACTAAATATAAATAAAAAGGTTAAGAGGTTACTAAAGGGATTGTGTCAAGTTGTGAATTCCTATTTGTTAACTCGAATTCACGGGTCGTGTCATGTTAGCTTTTACCACTATTACATTGGCTGATACATCAATTTCCATATCCTATCATCTTTCCCTCGGAATTGGATTGATTGCACGAGACCTAACATGACTTCATGAAGAAGAGTACAAAGTTGAATTCGGTACGGTTGTACTTGTACAAATATGAATAGGCATATGCCCATGCAAAATAAAAAATTTCCTCTGAAAAAAAAGGAAGTGACATCATTTTCAATACACCAACCGAATACAGCGTCTAAACGAATCTAACTTTTTAAGTATGCTTCTAAAAAACCTAATTGTTAAGTTATGCACCCCCCGCCCCACAACCAAGAAAAGCTAATAAGCATGAACTCCAAAAAATTGTTAAATCTTTATGTATCCAATAGAGTGCTATTCTAATGCAGCAAACCAAAATAGTCATCATTTCAGGTAAATAATTTTACAACAAAAAAATCCTGAGACAACAACATAGTAATATTTTTTTGGTGTCATGTAATAGCCCATATATAAGAAGAAACACAGATACGAGAATTCTAACTATATGTAGTTATGTACTAATGAATTAGAGGTAAAACATTGTGTAATTTACAAACGTAGCAAAGAATATATTCGACACGTAGAAAATGATAGAAAACAATTTTCAATATTCCATATCAATATGTGAGCTAAGCGATTAAATATTTCAAAACCAGGTAAACCACCAAATGTGAAATAATGTACAATGCACAAGATGCAAGAAATGTAATATAACAGAATGAAAAGTTTTACAGTTTAGTAGACCTTCTCCAACTTCTGGAATGACTCCGGCCTCCGAGGTACCAATCCTCTGACAGCTTCCCCTGCCACAGCAGTCAGCCAAGATGGCCATCCAGCATTACCCTCTTCCTCTCCAACCCCATTGCCATTGCTAAACACTCTGGACATCCCTGGTTGTCCTCTGATCAACCCACCATCCGTTCCCGCGGCTCTATGAATCCGAGGCCTCATAGGGTTGCCAACCACAACCCTGTTATCCCCCTCATCCCACTCAGCCCGAACGGAAGCCACATTGTCGTCCATGGGATCCTCGGACGATATAAGCCGCGCAGTCACATCATTGCCACGATTATCAACCTCCACCACAACATCCTCCCTCCTAGAGGAAGCAACAAACCGTTTCGAACATCTTTTGGGTTCATTCTTTCTAGCATTGTTCTCTACATACTCCTTTCCAGAAGCTCCTTTTGAGTTAATGCAACCCATTATACTTCGACTCCTAACTCAAACCTCAGCATTAAGCTCATAATTTCATTAGCATCGCCCTCAAAATTTCTCAGACCAGACTTCACTCCTACTGAATCAATTTCCAATATGTGTACTAACTTATCAATTCTCTCTATCTAGATGTGAACTACAACTAACAAAACCTGAACAATCCCAAGTTTTAAAATGGGTTGTTTGTTAGAATTTTCTATCAAATAAACTCAATTGCTTCTAATCAATACCTTGAGCATTTAGATGCACACGGGAAAAATAAACAAAAAGATCCCAAATAATATATATATATATATATACACACACCTATATATATCGTCTCCAAGTTAGAAATCGATGAGATTCTGTGAACCCAGATCCCCAAATCTAGAGAATTGAAGAAAAACAGACCCACATTGAGTCAAATCTGAGAATGCAATAAAACCCAAATGTTGAAATCAGAGGGGGTGGTGGGTTGATAAATGTGGCTCAATTGGCTAAACACTTTTCAACAATTTGAAAAACTGAACGATAAACATCCAATATTAATCCTAACAGAAAATCAAAATGCAAATTTCAGATCAAGGTAGATTGAGATAGATAGAGATTAGGGTTTGGGATCTGAAAATTTGATCAACTATGTGGGTTCGAATAAAAACTATAAATTAATTTGAAAATTGATGTGGTGTTGTTGAGTAGTGAGAGACACGATGGTCTCGTGAGGAGGAAGGAACAATGGAGTAGGAAGAGTGTGGGGTTTCCCTTCCTATTCCTCTTGTTGCCACGTCGGATCTCACTGTTGGGCCCACATGAATTTCCATGGTCAAAACATGGAAAATATATATATATACGTATATGATTTTTGGGTTTTGTTAGACCTAAAAAACACTTAATTCTATGGGCCCTTGTTTCAAATTTAGATTAAAGTTTGTCCAATAAGAATATGTTTAAAGATTTATTACTTTTGAAGTTTGACAATTTTTAAAATAACTTCGAACTCTACGGGTCTGTTTGGTTGACCTATTTTTATTTTTATTTGTGGGTTTTAGTTTAAAACACATGTTTGGTTAGATTTTTTATGTTTATGTTTTCAAACTACATTAAATAAATATATGCCCCTTTTAGTACAAAATGAAAAAACCAAAATTTGGTGTTTTTTAATTCCTAAAGCAACAATATTTATTTATTATTTATTATAATATTTATTTATGTATTATTATTTTTCTTTCTTTATTATTTCTTCACTTTATAATATATTTTATTATTTATATTATTAAATTATTATTTATATTATTATTTATTAATTTATATATTAATTTATAAATATATTCTATTTATTTACTTATTATTATTTCATTATTTAATTCATTTTATTTATAAATTATTTATTCATTTTTAATTATTTAAATATAAATTTATTAATTTAATATTAATTTATTATTATTATACTCATTTTTTATTATTATTATGAAGTATTTATTTTTTATTATATTTACTTATTATTTATTATTATATTTATTTATTATTTATTATTATTATTATTATTTATTTCATTTTGTTTATTATTTATTATTTTTATTATATTTTTAAATATGTTTTATGTAATTTATTATTTAGTCCATTTTTTATTATTATATTTATTTTTTATTATTGTATTGATTTTTTTATTTTTTTATTTATTATTTATATTATTGATTATTGATTTTTAATTTTTCAATTTCGACCCAAAAACCATCCGTACCAAACATACTTATGTTTTTGGATGAATAAACAAAAAAACAAAAAACGTGTTTTTGTTTATTTCAATACAAACATAGCTCTACCAAACAGACCCTAATAGGAGTGTTTTGAAATAGCGAGAGTTCAGTTTCTCAAAACGGCTTCAACATAAAAGAAGCGAAGCACTTGTTTGGTATGTTTTTTGTTTGGTACTGTAGCAATTTACGAAGCACAAACATGTTTAGCAGGCTCTACTTTGTTTTTGAATAGTAAAAAATACTTTCAAAAAATATACAAAATTTGCAAGGAAAAAAATGTACTTTTTTTTGTGTTTTTGTTTTTGCAATGTGCGCTCAATATATATATATATATCTACGGTCCCTCCACCACCAACACCACCCCGACTTTCCATTGCCCCAAAACACGACATACATATATATATATATATATATATACATACATGTATGTATATATATATATATATACATACATATATATATATATATACATACATATATATATATATGTATGTATATATCTACAACAAAAATATCAATACCAAATATTTTTACAATTTAGACTCACAACACTTCACAAACACAGACGTGTACTTCTGTTTTTTAAATGTCACAACACGAGCCAAACACGCCCTAAGTGTAACTTATTGATTCAGATAATATTGGCTCATTTATTACACACAAACATGACCATCATCCAAGGCAGTCAGAATCGAAATTTTAGATAAAATCGTTTTGAGGTTCGTAGAATCGTAAGATTCTAGCAACTCGTATTAATTTTTTTTTAAAAATATTAATAATTAAATATTTAATTTAAAAGTCTAAATCATATTAGAAATTTTATAATATATTAGCCCTTCAAATATTTTCTCATAATTTAGGTCATATATTGGGATATTTGATTGAATCAAAAAAAAAAAATTAGCATTTCATATGAAGGGCGAAACCGTCAAATCATTATAAAAATGTAGTAAAATCGTAAGATTTTACCAAGTAGAATTGGAATTCTGACTACCTTGCCATCATCACATTAACATCACTATCAAGTACATAATAACAATCACAATCCACGAATAGGGATGGCAAAATGGTCCGATCCGGCCCAACCCGATTGGGGCGGGTTTGGTAAACTTATAAACGAGTTTGGTATCCAAAATTAAAACCCGAAGCGGGTTTGAGTTTTCTGAAAAACCCGTTGGTAACCCAATCCCGACCCGTTTACAATTTTAATTTTAATTATATATATATATGTGCGTCTTTGTCTATATATAATTCATTAATCCTATTCTTGGTGTTGACATATATATATATATATATATATAATATATGTATATATAATATATATATATATATAATAAATATATATTTGGAAGAATTTCAGTCAATATGCGTATATATACATTTATTTGTTTAAATATGTGGGATATTTGATTTATAACGTAAAACATAATATATGCCTAGAATAAGAGAGAGATACTTGATTTATAACTTAATTTGTCATCAAACGCATTATAACTTAATTTGTCATCAAATAATTTAGTAAATCAACTATGCTTCTAATTTATTATAAATAATTTAATATAACCGATGGTAACTCGATGAAACCCGTTTATACCGACGGGGTGGTAATGGTATTACCGATTACAACCCGTCACGGGTTTGGGGCGAATTTGGTATTAGTAATTTTTAAATGGGGTGGTAATGGTATTAGCCAAATCCGTCCCAAACCCGATTCGTTACCATCCCTATCCACAAAACATAATTTTTTAGGGTTGATTTTTATCGGGCTATGCTTTACATGTTATACTTTTTACTAAAATCAAAGTAATTACCATAGAGCGTTACGATGCGCGGATGCTATACTATGTGAGTTTTTTTTTTCTTGTCGTATTCCTTAAATATCTCGAAGTACCAAAAAAATGACTTTAATTTTTTTTTTCTTGGGTTAATTACAACTAGACCCCCTTGAAATATGATAAATTATAGTTAAACCTCCTATCGTTAGATAAATTACAGATAGATCCCCTCAAGTTGATTGACGTATATTTTTTGTGACCCGTAATTTGTAACTACATATTTACCCATGCCTATATTTCATTTAAAGAACTTAAACATAAATATTTTGTTAACATCAATCGAGTTTGATCATGTTGAAAGTTCAATGTAAAGATTATTTGTTACAATTTACAAATATGAGGGAATTTAATTGTAATTTACCAAACGATAGATGATCTAATTAAGATTCGGCATAAATCAAGAAAATTTAGCTGTAATTAACCTATTTTTTGCTTTTACTATAAGCGAAATTTCACTAGTGTTCAAAGCATAGCACCCGCTTTATCCAACCCATATCCATGCCAAAATTGCCCCCATCCAACAAACATATTTTAAGGTCATGTTTGGTAGGCGGTCTTATCTGGTATAATGTGGTCTGGTTTGGTCTATTTTGGTCTGGCTTGTCTAGATCTTGAACTTAAAAGTCTGTTTGGTAAGCGGTCTAGTCTGATGGTCACGGTCTCATAAACATTAAACCAGACCATATTTGGGAAAGCGATCTAGTCTGATCTTTTTGCTTTTAAAAAATAAAATTATTTATTATTTATTATAATATTCATTTATTATTTTTATTTATTATTTTTTCATTTATAAATATATTTTATTAATTTATTATTTATATTATAATTTAATCATTTATATATTAATTTATAAATATATTCTGTTAATTTATTATGTAATTCATTTTATTTACTATTATTTCATTATTTAATTTATTATTAATTTATTATTTATTTATATTATTATTTATTCATTTTAAATTATTTATAAATATATTTTATTAGTTTATTATTTATTCATTTATTAGTTTTTATTATTATTATGTATTATTTAATTCATTTTATTTATTATTCATTTATTTTATTTTTAAATATGTTTTATTTAATTTCTTATTTATATTATTAATTTATTATTATTATTTATAAATATATTTTATTAATTTATTACTATTATATTCATTATTATTATGTATTATTTAATTCATTTTGTTCATTATTCATTATTTTTATTTTATTTTTAAATATTTTTTATTTATTTTATTAATTTATTATTATTATTTATTAATTTTTAATTATTTAGAAATATATTTTAATAATTTATTATTTATTCATTTATTATTAATATTATGTATTATTTAATTTATTTTGTTTTTAAATATTTTTATTTAATTTATTATTTATTAATTTTTCATTATTTATAAATATATTTTATTAATTTATTATTATATATTATTATTATTTTTATGTATTATTTAATTTATTTTGTATATTATTATTATTTTTATTTAATTTTCGTTTTTGGTGGTCTTAATCATTGGTCTCAAAAATCTTATTTTGGTTACCAAGACCAGACCATATCATGTGGAACCACAAAAAAATTTGGTTCCAAAATTACACATTTTGTTCAATTTAGTGTGATTCCAAAATTTGAGATCAGTCCAAACAAATATGGTCTGGTCCTTAAAAACCAAGACCATACCAGATCAGGTGAAACCATAACACCTATCAAAGAGGGCTTTAGGCCATGTTTGGTAGGCGGTCTTATTTGGTATGGTCTGGTCTGATCCGATCCGGTATGGTATGGTCTGGTATCGTTTGTCTAGATCCTGGACTTAAAAGTCTGTTTGGTAAGTGGCTGGTCTTACTATTTATTTTTTATTTATTATAATATTTATTTATGTATTATTTATTATTATTTTTATTTTATAATATATATTTATTTATATTATTAAATTATTATTTATTATTTATTTATTTCTAAATATATTATATTTATTTATTATTATTTCATTATTTAATTCATTTTATTTATAATGATTTATTCATTTTTAATTATTTAAAAATATATTTTATTAATTTAATATTTATTTATTATTATTCTACTCATTTTTTGGTATTATTATGAAGTATTTATTTATTTATTATTATTTATTTCATTTTGTTTATTATTTATTTTGTTTATTATATTTTAAAATATATTTTATGTAATTTATTATTTATTTTATTAACTTATTATTATTATTTATTCATTTTTAATTTTTTACGATTATATTTTATTAATATATTATTTAGTCCATTTATTATTATTATATTTATTATTATTGTATTTATTCATTATTATTTTTATTATGTATTATTTATTTTTAAATATGTTTTATTTAATTTATTATTTATTTATTATTAATAGATTTTTTTTATTATTAGGTATTATTTAATTCATTTTGTTTATTGTTTATTATTTATTATTTATTTTTAAAATATGTTTTATTTTATTATTATTATTTATTTATTTTTAATTATTTTATTAATAAGAACAGACCGGACGAAGTTGAACCATAAAAAAATTTGGTTAAAAAAATACCCCATTTAATTCAATTTAATTTCATTTGGTTTGATTACAAATTTTAAAACCAAATCAAAACAAATATGATCTAATCCTTGAAACAAAAACCAGATAAGAGAACTTGTTTTCCTCTTCTCGGGTCCATCTTCCACAAGCTCCAACCGAACCACAAACTTGGCCCCACCCAAAACTCCAGAACCTCCTCGACCTTCCCGGGCTGCCCCAGATTTCAATCAAACGGCCACAAACACTGCCCGTCTGCCCGAAACCAGACCGGAACACAGAAACTCCATTCTTCTAGTATCATCACCCAACCTCTTCTCTCCCGCTACTTCTGGAAACTCTATTCCATTTATTTCTAGGGTTAGGGTTAGGGTTTCATTTTCAAAAACCAAAGCTCACAGTTCTCATTCTCTAGGGTTTCAATTCAGAATTCAAAAATGGCGTCTTCAACGGCTCAAATTCACGTTCTCGGACCGTTTGGTTCGAATCGGAAGTGTTCGAGAACGGTCTTCTTCGGGCAGAGACTGAACAGTACGACGGCGTTTCGCGCGCTGAAGCTGAGGCTGATTCGGAGGGGTTTCGCGCCAATGAGAGTGGTGGCGGAGAAGGTGGTGGGGATCGATTTGGGGACGACGAACTCGGCGGTGGCGGCGATGGAGGGAGGGAAGCCGACGATCGTGACGAACGCGGAGGGGCAGCGGACGACGCCGTCGGTGGTGGCGTATACGAAGAACGGGGACCGGTTGGTGGGTCAGATTGCGAAGCGGCAGGCGGTAGTGAATCCCGAGAACACCTTCTTCTCGGTGAAAAGGTTTATTGGGAGGAAGATGTCGGAGGTGGATGAGGAGTCCAAGCAGGTCTCGTACAGGGTGGTGCGCGATGAGAATGGCAATGTCAAGCTCGAATGTCCCGCCATTGGCAAGCAGTTCGCTGCCGAAGAAATTTCGGCTCAGGTATTCAATTTTATAAATCGCTTCAATATATATATATATATATATAGGTGTGTGTACCGTACCGTAGGGTCATGTGGTAATTTGTATTTTATTGGGTTTCTGATGTAGAATAGTTTGTATTGATTAAAGCGGGTCCAAATTTATTCTATGATTTATATGTATTTTTAAAGTGTTCTACGGTTATTTCATCTTGAAGTGAGATACAGAATGCAAATTCAGTGTGGTTTAATGTTTAAAATAGTGAGAATTTATTTTAGTTAATTGTGGATATGAAAATAGCTCTTGTAAGATTTGTGGCTATTTCTGAATACTGAGTAGGGGGTTCTTTGAATTGATGCCATCTAATGTTCTTTCACCAAGTATATGTAAGTTTCTATTTTTTTTCTCCGAAGCAGTCATTTTATAACAACCTAAATAACAAGTAAAGGGAGGAAAATAAGTCTCAGTAATACAATAGGATTGGAAAAAAAGTCCATTTCCAATTTGCATATGAAAATAAAGAACAAAATGATAACACGGAGACCTCTCATACAGGACAACACCTTCTGCTGCATCCAAACCAGGATTTAAAGGGCGCATTATTTAGTAATTTGGTTGTCTCTACCGAAGGGCGTATAAATAAGGGTAATTTTTTTCTGATTCAGGTTTTGAGAAAGCTTGTGGATGATGCATCAAAATTTTTGAATGACAAAGTTACTAAGGCTGTGGTCACTGTGCCTGCGTACTTCAATGATTCTCAAAGGACAGCAACGAAGGATGCTGGCCGTATTGCTGGCTTAGACATTCTACGGATAATCAATGAACCAACTGCCGCTTCATTGGCTTATGGGTTTGAAAAGAAGAACAATGAAACCATTCTGGTCTTTGACCTTGGAGGTGGTACTTTTGATGTTTCAGGTATGACTGCGAGACGGCTTTGTGATGCCTTGGTTCTTTGCGTGATTTGTAAAATTGCTATGTGAATCCTTTATTTTTTGTCTATATACGTGACAAAGTTATCTGCAGTAATTAAATTGATACGCCATATTAAGTTTGGGAGGATTTCCTCCCCCAATGTTTAGTTTGGTACACTTGCCTGATTTCTACTATTCTACGTGTGTGATGCGTTTGATGTTCATTTTCTTGAAACTGATGCCACGTTTATCACGTGCTTAATTTGGAGAATGTTTTCAGTTTGTTTGTGTTAGTTACAACTCTTCTCACTTAGAATGCATGGTCTGACAAGTACAGTTTCAGCAACTTATGCTACCTTGTTTGGTTATTAGAAGAGCCTGTGGCCTTCCAGTTGGTAAACGCAGCCAGCACCTCCCCCAATGTTTATTTTGTTTTCTTCTTTTCGAATAACAGGAAAGTAATTGTTCTAATCAAAAGTTATAACTCCTGGACCCTTTCTTCCCTGCTCGGGAGACAGTGAAGGAGTTTGTATCGATCAGTTTCCTCAGAACCTTTCCCCTGCCCCCAAACCCTATAATAGTTTGCTATAACCCTTACACATTTGATCTCTTGCCCATGCCAATTTGTAGGATCGTCTAAATATTCGATTATCTCCCCTTCTTGGTTGGAGATTGTAGATACCGTTTCTAAGGTGATGTAAACATTCCCTAGGTGTAGGTACTCTTGACCTTCTACCATCGTTTTGAGAACAATATTGACCTAGTTGGAGGCCTTAATCTTGCATGTAACTGGTTATTTATTTTTATTTTTTTGTTATGCCTCATCTCTGTAGCAACTGAAAACTGTCCTGTAGCAGTGTTGATACTGTTGAGAGACTGAGAAGCTAATTTTCATCAACAAAATCTTGAATTGTTTTTTATATGCTCACCAATTTACTGGACAATGAAATTCAAAGCAACGAACTATGAGATCTGTCTTGTTGTGAAGTTGAATTTTCGTCGAGGCGCTCATGAATTAGTGTCTGATGTTGATGCTTTCTTTTTTGAATGGAGTTGTTTACAAATTTATTTTGAGCAACTTAGCATTTACCATTTTTTATTTTTTTTTGCTTTCATTGAAGTTCTTGAGGTCGGTGATGGAGTGTTTGAGGTACTTTCTACTTCTGGTGATACGCATTTGGGTGGTGACGATTTTGATAAGGTTAGTAGTTTTCCTCTCTTTCCTGTTGCTTCATTCTATTTGTGGTCTCTTAATGCTGAAGAGAATGTTATGTCTCATTCTTGATGCAGAGAATTGTAGATTGGCTTGCTGCAGAATTCAAGAGAGATGAAGGCATATATCTTTTGAAGGACAAACAAGCACTTCAGCGTCTCACTGAGACAGCAGAGAAAGCAAAAATGGAGTTGTCATCTTTGACGCAAACAAATATTAGGTATATGCAACATCTTAGTTCTTCGAGTTGGTGTTTTGTGTGTGGGTGTGTGTCTCTTCCTAGTTTATTGATTATTAGTAATCGTTTTGTATTTCCAGTTTGCCTTTCATTACAGCCACTGCAGATGGCCCCAAGCACATAGAATCCACCCTTACAAGGGCAAAATTTGAGGAACTATGTTCAGATCTGCTTGACAGGTACCTACTATCATTTCAATTATGTTTTTATTAGCATGATGCAAGAAAGTGTTTCTTAATAGTGCTCCCTCTGGTTTGCCTCTAGAAGGTTGGTGGTTTTTTAAGTTGGATGCACTTGTAAATTTATAATTTTGTTTTTTTTCCCCTTAGGCTTAAAACACCAGTTGAAAATGCCTTGAGGGATGCAAAACTCAATTTCAAAGATCTAGATGAAATAATCCTTGTTGGCGGATCAACACGTATACCAGCTGTTCAGGAACTTGTGAAGAAGTTGACTGGGAAGGAACCCAATGTGACAGTGAATCCTGATGAAGTTGTTGCCCTTGGAGCTGCAGTTCAGGTGAAACTTGCTCCTGCTGCTGTTATAATCCTATTTTTTACATTTTTTGTATAGTATAGTGGGTGATTGAGATTAATGTATGGTGACCTTTTCTTATAATTTCTTTGGGGTTGAGTCTTATTCCCGCCTTTGGTGTTAAACTAGCTGTCTTATATGCTGTTCTTCATTTTCTTTTAGGCTGGTGTTTTATCTGGAGATGTCAGCGACATTGTTCTTCTGGACGTCACACCTTTGTCTCTGGGTCTAGAAACGCTTGGTGGTGTTATGACAAAGATTATACCAAGAAATACTACTTTGCCCACCTCAAAATCAGAGGTATTTTCAACAGCTGCAGATGGACAGACTAGCGTGGAGATCAATGTCCTTCAAGGTGAGAGAGAGTTTGTGAGGGACAACAAATCTCTTGGTAGCTTCCGTCTGGATGGAATCCCGCCTGCCCCACGTGGAGTTCCTCAAATTGAAGTCAAGTTTGATATCGATGCTAATGGCATTCTCTCCGTTAGTGCTGTTGATAAAGGCACTGAGAAGAAGCAAGATATTACCATTACCGGTGCTAGTACCTTGCCTAGTGATGAGGTATGTTCTCCTCAACAATTCCTATTATTACCACAGCACTTTGTCATATCCTAAAATTGGTTTTCGTTGAGATCTTCTCTTTGATTGTTGATGCATGAAAGCCTTTGCACAAATCTTCATGTTTTCAATACTCTTAACCCATTGATTTCAATCAGTAGAATTCAGTTATGAAACAAAAAAATGACTCCCTTCCATGAACCAACTACTGGCAGAAGGATACTGAGGAATGTCTAAATGAAAATATGCAGGTAGAGAAGATGGTAAAAGAAGCCGAGAAGTTTGCAAAGGAAGACAAAGAGAAGAGAGACGCCATTGACACAAAGAACCAGGCAGACTCTGTTGTCTACCAGACGGAGAAGCAACTGAAGGAACTGGGTGACAAGGTTCCTACAGAGGTTAAAGAGAAGGTGGAGGCAAAACTTAAAGAGCTCAAGGATGCAATCTCTGGTGGCTCAGCACAGGTCATAAAGGATGCCATGGCTGCCCTTAATCAGGAAGTCATGCAGCTTGGCCAATCCCTCTATAACCAGCCAGGCGCAGCACCTGGTGCTGGCCCCACACCTGGCGGTGGGTCTGGGCCTTCCGATCCTTCCAGTAAGGGAGGCGATGGAGGAGAGGTCATCGATGCAGATTTTACCGACAGCAAATGATGATGCAAGAAGAGTAGATTTAGTAAGTGTTAGCTTGATCATTCTTCTTTTTATGTTTTCCCCCCCTTCAATGTGTATACAGGGGGACAATGTGGTGAGAGTTTGGGCTTTGTTCTGGGAATTTTTTTTGTTAATCTGCTGGGTTTGAGGAAACAGAGGGTAAACCGGTAAAAATGTTGATTAGTTTTTCGGAGTATCGATTAATTTGTAGTATACAACAGTGAAAAACTTGTGTTCTAACTGTATTTTGTTGAGATGTTGGATGCACAAGTGTATGAGAATGAATTAGATGCCGTTGGGTAGTAAAAATGGTAGTTACATTAATCGAACATGTAAACTCTAGAGCTAGGTGAGCTTAAATGAGTAATAAACAAATAAGATTGATGATGTGAAAATTCTAACTTGAAATAATAAGTTTAGGAAGAAATAAATATGGTGCATTTTTATATTTTGATCGTATAAATGCCCTGCTATGCAACTCTAGATCCATTTTGTGAGTGGGGACCTGTTAACATGGTGGATGAATGATGATAGTTAGAACCTTAAACCATTAACTTGGTTTAACGTTCAACAACATTTTAGAAACATCCCTTTTCGTAGCACCATTTAATAAATAGAAGTATAGTTTGTACATTTCAACAATCAAATTAGAATAAAAAACCTTTTTTCTCTTTCTTCATGTCTCTTTTGTTCCAAATCCAACTATCTATTACTGAGGACTTGGTGAGAAACTCTCAGTTCTGTGTGAGAAACCCTCAATTCTATCATCAAAGTACATGGATTTGCCACTCCTCTCACTGTGCTTAGGTGAGTGAAGCTGGTAGTTTGGGAGCCCCCCACCCATTTGGTACCTCCACGACTCCGCCCTCCCCACCGACCTCACCGACGTCAACCTCTCCGGCACCCCTCCTGCCCTGTGAGCCAGGTGCCCCCCGAGGTAGGGTTGCTGGGATTGCCGGTGGTGGTGATGGTGGTGGTGGGCATGGTGGTGTTGTTGGCTGTTGGGACCGCACAAGCTAGGCGAGCTCTGCACTTTGTGCATGTGAAACTGCTGCCCATTCAACACCAACACGTTGTCGATAGTCGGACAGCTCTCTTGGGATTTCGGGGACGAGCCCGTGGACGAAATGCTGCGGACGTGAGGGTTGGGGATCGTAGTAGGGGTGTGTTTCGGGTTGGCGCGGACGATTCCGTTGACAGCGTCGATGTAGCGCTGCTCGAGGGAGTGGGCGTCCAGGAGATGAGTTTGGTTATCGACTACGAGAGGGTTGGCGGGAAAGAGGAAGGCGCGGAGCCTTGGGGTTCCCGCGCTTTCGTGGCGGTCGTGTTCGTCAAGCATGTGACGGACATCCTCGTCGGATTTTACGGACACCAGGGTATCGAGGTCCTCTGGGATTAGTTGATACTTGAGGACCATGTCACCTTCGAATAGGTTGCTAAGTTTTGCCATTAGCTCTGTGACAAAAATAATATTTGGAAGCTTATTGAGTCATGATTGAAATGATGTTATTATATATTTGATTATATATGAATATGAGTTTGTTATGAACGATTTTATTGACTATTTAAATAATAATGTAAGCGAATTGCATTTAAGGATGAATTACATTTGATGTTCCAAAAATTTGGCCGAATTATCAACATATATATATAAGCAATTCAACGATTATTATTTTTGACCTCCTCGACATAAAAAAAAAAAAGTAATTTTATCCTTTGTTAAAGAAAGTTGTATATAGGAAAATAATAAAAATCGTTTTAGAGAATGAATCATGTTTTTTTATTTTTATATCCAAAATAGCACCTTAGTTCCCCGCCACATTTGGGTCAATTCCATTTTTTTTTTCCTTCTAAATTTCCAACCCAGTAACAAAAAATTATTTAATGTAATGTGATTAAACAGATGCTTTATATAATAATGCCTCCCATTATTCATTGTGTGTTATACACACGTAAAAAGTCCAATGTGATGATAGAAGTGTGGGCTTACCGGAGAATTTGATCTCTCTGGGGACGGAGACGACGCGGGTCTCGCCGCCGACGTACTTGAGGTGAGCGTCGGCGGGTCTGGGCAGTATCTTACCGCCATAGCTACACAAGAACTTCACCTTATTCCTCGGCGACTCCGGCACCGGCACCACCACTTTTTCCTCCCCACCGCCACCCTCCTCCGCCGCCGTCATTACCTCTTTCCCAGCCACTTTGTTTGGAACGCCCAAATCCTAAATTGCTCCCGCCAATATTTTATTTAGAAACGAAAACACCACGAATACCGTGCGTATCTTTATAAATACATATATGTATGAAATTAAGCGAATAACATTAGAAGGAAGAAAAATGATGGAGAAATTGTAGTTGAAGCGAGCTCAATTCCAGGGACAAATGTAGATTTTGACTGAGAGAGAGAGAGAGGGAATTTGAATTGTGAAATAAGCAAATCCTTAATCAAATTAGGGCTGAAGCAAGGAATCGATTGAGCAACAAAGCACTATACATACGTATATATATATATATATATATATATAGGTGTAATACAAATCCAAAAGTGAGATTAAAGAGAGCAAGGAACAGGGATGACTTAATACGGAGAAGTAGCGGAGATGAAAGATTCGGAATTTCACGCAGGCCGCTAATTCTCTCTCTTTCTGTTAAATGGAAAATTCTCTCTGCATATATATTTATATATATATATATATATATATACACATACCAATCTCCGGATAATATAAGTTTTGGACGTTCCTTTATTTACTAATTTAGAGATTTCGTTTCTATTTTAAGTCTCTTTTTTAGATAATAATGTACACAGACTTGGTCTATCCACGTCCACTTGGCGTTATCCAACTATTTAACTCACAAATACTATTAAGAGTGATTTGGATAAAATACCGAAAAATGTTTAATGCTACTGATAAGCTTTGGTGTCCAAGTGTTCTCGTCTCTTTATATTTGGGATATTGATAAAATACAAACGATAATATTTGGGTCTTATCAGGTATAGGATAATAGGTTCGTGTTTTTTGCAATGTGATTAACAATTTGAATCCGTCCATTAAAATTTTCTAAAATGAAAAATGACATAAATTGATTTAAATTTTTTTAATCCAGTGTCACCATCCCTCAAAAAAAAAAACATCTTGAAGGATTTTCAAGAAATGACTCATGTATTGTTCATTGATAAAAAAAATTACATTGATTATATAATATTCTTTTTATTATTATTATTTAGCGTTTAGTATCAACTCTTGTTATGAAGGAATACTTTTGACAGCAATTTTCTACACAACAGAAAATTTCGACCTTAACATGACAGCCAACAAAGCATAGAAATACGTATTTACATTATATTTAAAATGTAGCATTGTTATTGAGAATACAATTTTGATCAATAATATTACACTTTTTATATGCCTTTAAAGTTGGCCCAATATCAATTTTGAATGTAATATAATGTACGAGTGCTTCTCCTTTTTTTCAGCAATGACCACTGAAGTGAAAGTTAATATAGTCTAAAAAAGGGGAAAATGTGCAATACGTGTGTAGACATATATATATATATATATATATAAAGAAAAGAAGGCAAAAGAGCATAATACCCCCCTGTGCTTTGATAAAGTTGCAAAATACCCTCCTATGCTATTTTTAGCATCAAATCACTACCATACCTTTGTAAAAGCTAGCAAATTACCCCCATAAACATATCTGAGACAACTTTCCGGTTGCCATATCTCTTAATTTACTATTTTAACCTTTTAATTAAATAATGTAATATATAACTAAAAATCAAAAGAAAACAATGTACTATTTTACCCCCTCTATGTATTTTTGTAAACTACCCCGTTTGACTCCACTTTCTTGTTCACATTTATATATTGGAATTATCAATTTTAAGTAACCAAATAAAAAAAAATTATCCCAAAGTATGACCATTATGCCCCTTATCTTGTACTAACCCTCTTTTAGGATAATTTAACTTTTCTTTTTATCTTTTCAATAATGTAATTAAAAATTCAATACTCCACACACATATACTTTTATCTTAGGCCTAAAACATAGTATTATAATTCTATTTAAAAAATTATTATTATCTAAAAATTAAAATTTTATGATAAATACAATAAGAACTTAAATTATAACTTATGAACTTAAAATATATCTAAAATTCTCATTTGTTATTTGTTTTCACTAGGGAGAAAAATTAACAAGATGTGTGAAGCTTTTATCAATTGGAAGATTACAACAATGATACCCCATGATTTATAAGATCTGTAGAAAACAATACAAAAAAATACTTCATAATTACACAAGCACATAATAAACTAAGTTCAAAAAATTGAATTTATTGAAACTTCAAAAAATAAAACAGAGGTGCATTAAGCAACAACTTCATCAAAATTCATAATTCCCAAATTCTAGTGCAATACAGTATCTAAGAACTTTCCAAATATTTAACTAAAAAAAACATATTGTACCATAAACCAACTAC
Source organism: Cornus suecica (assembly GCA_963922005.1). Classification (NCBI taxonomy): domain Eukaryota; kingdom Viridiplantae; phylum Streptophyta; class Magnoliopsida; order Cornales; family Cornaceae; genus Cornus; species Cornus suecica. The sequence goes on along the minus strand of OY998242.1, from coordinate 17,264,694 downwards.
AATTCCATTAACTTACAAAAAAAATATCAAAGAACATATATAATGTTGTCGTACACAAAATAGTAGAGAAAAATCAATTCCTTGTCAAAAGGTGTTGTCAATATTTGCTCCACCATACTCCACTGTCACTCAATAATGCCCCTAAAATCTGTTGAGCCTATAAAAACAAATTTAAAATTGTTAGTTATATAATCGAATTTGATCCATATATAATTCAAAAACTAGCTAATTTTTCTTACCCTGATGATGATGATGCTTGACTATTCCACAGTAAATTTAGGTCAACGTTTGAACTTTCTGACAAGCTATTCAATATACCTCCATATCTTGATTGTAAATTCATCACCTACATAATATAAATATATAGATACACATTAACAACTATTAAAGAAAGTTTTTGAAAAATAAATCTAACACAATATATACCTGTTGGAGTTGCATTTCATTTCTTGAAGCATCTCTTCTAGTTCTTGCTTCAACTCTTAGTCCACTTGCAGCATTTGTAGGTGGTCCTATTCCACTTGCATTCTCAACTTGTGTACTTGAAGATATAGCCCCTGTACTATCTGTTAGTCCACCGGGTAGACCAGAAGGAACTGGCATCCTTGGTCTACCACCTACACTTGCAGTTACTTTTGACATCTTATATTGTTTAATTTCTTCGTCTGTTGCCTTGCAAGTTCTGCTATTGTGACGAGGAACCCCACACTTTCCACATGAGAAGTTTTTGCTTTGCCTGCTAGCTTTACCTGTTTTCTTGTTCACTTCATCCAATGCCTTTTTTCGTGCCTTATTAGGCCTTCCAATTGAAGGTTTCACAATAGGTGGGTATATGGGAGCAGTGCCTACCTCACGTCTCATTTGTCTAAGGGGCATAGGGAATATGATCGGGGTATATGATCTCAAGTAAGTCTCTCTATGATAGCATGCATCAACCCACGTCTCAGGGTCTCCCCTTTCTGCTACAATTGCAGCAATGGCATGAATACAAGGAATGCCGGTCACATCCCAAGCTCTACAACTACACTCTCTAGTTCCCAAATTAACACCATCATTCACACCCTTATAGTAAACTTCATAAATATCAGGAGCGGACTTTTTTGCACTACAGTGCCTTGCATCATCCATTGCCTTTTTAAACTCTTTTGTTATTGTAGGACACAATAGTCCTTTTTTGGTTTGAATCCACTCCCTCTTGGTTTGGTTCCTAAACATGAAGTATCCTCGAATCCACTCCAAACATGTAATCAATGGTTTATCCCTACAATCTCCAATGTTGTCATTCCATGTCTCACATATATTGTTCACAAGCAAATCGCACTTCGAGTTATCATCAAATTTGTGTCTTGACCACAACATTGGTGGCACCTTTGCAAGCCACACATAAGCATCTTTATCCATGTTTTTTATAACCTGCATGTGGTAGTTAAATTTGTCCTCAGTTAATGCACGCGCTGCATCCCACATCTCATTTCTCAACCTTACCCCCTTATGTAACTTCTTGAAATTATCATACATATGCTTCATACAAAATCGATGGTTAGTTCCATGCAAGAAGTCATCAAAACACTCTACCAAACCCTGGAAAAAAAAAACATTAGTAAAGGAAAAAAAGGTTATTAAAAACTGAATCAATAACAATTTATTTCAAATTTTGTACCTTTTGTCTATCAGACATAAAGGTAAATCTTTGCAATGGGCCTAAAGCGTTCTCCAATTGCTCCAGAAACCACTTCCAAGAGTCCTTTGTCTCAGCTCTTACAACAGCTACAGCAATAGGGAACAAACCATTGTCTCCATCTCTCCCAACAGCGCTTAGGAGTTGACCCTTATACGGCCCCTTCAAAAAGCAACCATCAAGCCCAATGAATGGCCTGCATCCCTCTAAAAAGCCTCTTTTCATTGCATCATAACAGATAAACAACCTTTCAAATCTTGCAGGTTCTTCTTCTGTTGGTCTATCCTGCATTCTGGTCACTGCAATGCTACCAGGGTTGGAGACTTTAATGAGACGACAGTAGTCCCTAGCCCTTGAAAATTGCAGTCCATGATCCCCCTCAATGTGTGCCTTTGCTTTCTTCCTTGCCCTATAAACTTTATACTTTGACACAATCACATTACAATCTCTTAATGCTGCATTCCTCATAGCACTTGGTTTCCATCTTGGTTCATCCCTCAAGGTCTCCATGTATCTGTTTGCTAAGAAGTCAGTTGATGCTTGCCTATTTAGTTTTGTATAGCTGCAATTATGTGCTCCATTGATTGTCTTTATCTGAAAACTGCCATCACTTGAGTTTATGGAAGCACGAATCTTCCAACCACATTGAACTGAACAATGTGCAGTAACTCTGGTGCCTTCATTTTTAATAAATCTGAAATCGTATTTTTCAGCAATTGCATCTGCTCTCAATGCTTTTCTAAACTTTGCAGCAGACTCAAATTTCTTTCCCACTTCTATGAGTTTAGAACCAATAGAGCGTTTTATTATTGGTGCATGTGGCATAATAACTTCATCATCTTCATCGGATGATGAATATAGGCTTTCTAATTCATCACTTGGATACTGTGTTGGATCAATGTTTTCATAATTAAATTCTACTTGATATAATCCATCACCCAACACAGTATCTTCTAAACCACCACCATCATTACTGAGCCCATTCTCATTTGCCCCATCTTCATTTTCATCTATCACACCTTGATTCTCCACCCCAGAGGCCCATTCCAACATTTCATCTTCCCAATTTGCATTAGGACCTTCTAGTGTAACTAACCTGCTCATTCTATATGTTAAGGGAATGTTGCAATTAGAATGACCAATTAATCCAAGGAAAAGCACAATCATCAATTACAAATTACTACACATTACAATTACCATACCAAACTATATAATAAAAAATCTTAAATTAATAAAGTCACAATTATAATTAAGTAAATATAGCTCTGCAATTTTTACAAAATAAGTTATGTATTTTTTAGAATTCCTTGATTATAGTACGCTCATGTGGCTTGCCATGCTCCAGTACGTGCTGTTATAAATAAATGCAAAGATTAACACAACAAGAAATCAAAGCGACAACACGACATGCCCAGGCAAAACAAATACTTCCACAACCGGAAGCAACAGCAGGGACTCGAATGGTAAATTACTACAAGGAAATACTATATGAATGCGTGTGTGATAATTTCTAAATATACCAACCAATTTACCCATAAAAACACAACCACAAATACAAATTTTTCAATCTTGCTTCAATACACAAGAATGATATGTCTAACACACTTATTAAACAAAAACTCATCAGAGAGCTATGCCGACCTGGGTTTGCAGACCAACAACATCATTCAATTGAAGAAACCAAGATGAAAGTTACAGATCCCTTATATCACATTGTCTCAGGAATACATTATGTCTGACCATGATCCCTAACCATGGTGTGTCAGGGAAGAAACCAACATCATTCAATTTTTCAAGGAATATACCACCAGTATATAATTAAAATCCACTAACATCTAATTACTTAAAGAAAGAACGATCGTGTTATTCGGAGTATAATAGGATAAACTCATCATCATCGTACCTAATACCTAAAAACAGGGTTGCTCGAATGGTAATGTATCGGGGTTACTAACTCACTTTTCAATCCTAGTTTATCCCACATCTGTCATTTGCCGGTGACCGGGTTTTATATTATCCAAAGGGCATCGTCTGCAGACTATGATTATCACAACGAGACCCGCCTTTCTATCAATTCCAAACAATATACCAGTTGGATAATAATGGGTAATGTCTATTGTTACTACTAATTAGTTTGCACAATTTGGAAAAAACAAAACTAGTGCATAAATCAAATAACATAAATGTGCCTACATGGTTATACCCATAAACTACATCTATATAAACATATACACAAACACATTATGTGCATAGGGGAGATATAAAGAGTACCAAATGAGATGGGTAGGAGGGGCGAAGAACGCCGGCGGCGGAGAAAAAGTAGGATCGGCGGGGGCGGTGGGTGGTGGCAGAAGAGGAGTGGAAGGAACGGCGGCTTGGAGCCACTTGATGGAGTCGTTGCCGATGAGGGGGGACTTCAGTCCCCGCCCATAATTTACTTCCCATTGGATTCGATTTACAAAATTGGAAGACCTAATTCACCCGGGACACTTGATCCTCACTACAGAGATGACCCACCCTCTCTATCCTCTTTCTCTCTGTCTATATATATAGCTGTGTGTGTGTTTCGCAATTGGGACTCTGGGAGGGAGTTTTGGAGAAGGGTTTAGCCAGGGAGGTTTTACCAGGGCCTGGCAATTCGTGTTCACGACGAACACGATATGACACTACAGTACCAAAAGGAAGAATTCAAAAACCTCATATATAGAATATTCAATTTATAGGGTTTTTTCATATAAGTAAAAGAAGGAAAAACAACTAAATAAAAATCAATTACAATCAAGAAACTTGCTTTATTTATTCAAGCTACTTACAAATGTTCAATTTCTTGATGAACTTCTGACCACAGTTGTGAAGAAACCAAACCAGGAATCCTAGATGTCTAACTTTGTAATGATGATGTTTAACTTTTTCTTTTTTTTTTGTCTCTCGTCTCTCTCTTTTTATAAACGATTGAGAATAATTAGCCGAAAAAAAAATATTATGATCGAGAATCCAAAATGATTGTTAGTGTTTCCAAAAATACATTGAGGGGGTAAAAAAGTACATTGTTTTATTTTGATTTTTAGTTATATATTACATCATTTAATTAAAAGGTTAAAGTAGTAAATTGAGAGATATGGCAACCGGAAAGTTGTCTCAGATATGCTTATGGGAGTAATTTACTAGCTTTTACAAAGGTGTGGTAGTGATTTGGGGCTAAAAATAGCATAGGGGGGTATTTTGCAACTTTGTTAAAGCACAGGGGGTATTATGCTTTTTTGCCAGAAAAGAATTGCATCGTAGATAGTACTATTCAGAGTACATTTGGGCCTACTACCAAGTTGATCCACCTTAATATATGGACCAATTCTCCAAATCAAGGTCCAGACTCTAAACCCATCAGAAAACAGGGGTCAATGGTTCAAACTAAAGTACCCATATCCATTTTTTTGGGAGGTCATAGCAAAATTGTTCATTTCAATTACAACATTTCAATTTATTTATTTTAAAACGTAACAGTGTGCAGATGAAGTAAGCAGAGGTAAAATTGCTAAAACAAACTAGCAATTAGAGAAAAAGCCAAATATTCATTTATACCTAATACAAACCAATCAAGAAAAAGGTTCTATGGGAAGGAAGCTAAAAACAGTCTTCAGCACCACTGTATTCCGGATTTGAGTATCAATGAAAGTGAAAAGAAAAAAAATGAAAACCCGTCTTACTAATCAAAATCCCCAGATTAATATCTAACACCTCTGACATGGTAAAGAAACCTGATGGCCTTCGGAAACATCACTCACACGACCTGATAATTCTCGGTGGACAAAAGCGTTCTCTGAACAAACTTGGGAGAAGGTCCACCATTCAGTGGCAAGATATTAAGGACCTGCAAAATATTTATATTTGATTACTAAAAACTGGCCAACAAATACTTCTGCTTATACTATAAACATATTGAAGTACTAAATAAATAAATATATTTATATATGTTTACTTCCCTTGAACCCGAATGTCTTCATATACAACTCGATATGAAAAATCCTTATGTCATGCATGAATGGATCATAATCTCAAAATCCATCAATATAATGAAGGGAATATATATATATATGCTTCCCGATACTCCCCTTCACACAACCATGAATTTCAACTTTTCTAAGTCAATGATAAAGAATGCATGAATTTTGATCACTAGAAATTAAAAAGGTTGTCAACTGAAAGCATGACAGTGATTTTGAAGATGAAATTTTGCCACATGTTTTACTAAATACAAAATGTTGTCGTCTATTTTTGACATTCCAATGATCATGTTCTACAATCTCAGCAAATTATTCCCAGATATGTTTTCTACAATTCTAGTTATGAAATTTTCTAACATTAATACAATAATGTTCACATATATGTAATATGTGTGTTGACGAGATGGTACATAATGTGTTCTACTTCTAGGCATTATAGATGCACGAAAATGTAGAACAAATCTGGCACCGGTATGATACCTTACATTATCATTTGGAGAGATTAAAAAGGTAAAAGAGAGGGCTAAAAAAGGCAAACCTTCAAGTCACTGAATGTATTAGAAGCAGTAAAACGCACAGAAATGGGGAAAAAAGCTGAAGAATCTGCCGGAGGAACAACAAACTCCATTGATCCACTGCGAAGATTTTCAGGGCACAATTAAACACCAAACAAGCACCACTAATCCAAAGAGTGCATATAAATATTAACTTCAAATGTAATGAAATCAATACAGACCTGCGGTTTGAGTTGTCAATGAGAAGTATGGACCACTCCAAAATGGAATTTCTGGAGTCATATCTGCAAGGAAGAACATATTGCATACCACATTCATGAGAGAAGCAAAAAAGGAACAAAATTGAGAAATGAAACAATTTGAAACCACTTTGACGGCTTGGTTATGACACCTTGTAAAAATATTTAAAGCACCCCCCTCCCTTCATTTATCATGTGTCTGTGCACGTGTGTTACTAGTTGGTGCAATCATACAAGGTCAGGCCACTATGCATCAGAATGCAGGTTCTATACCTTTCCGCTTTAGTTGAGAGTTTCCAATTTGATTTCCAGAATTTACATTTTCTACAACACCAAATACAGCACAGAGATGTGAAAAGTGGATCCAAGCACCACATTCCTCCACTTAAAAAGAAAATAACACCTGATTTTCATATGAAAAAGTATATGTTCGATCAGGAGAAACCTTCGAGTGGCCACAGCAGGCATTTTGTAGGTGTGTGTGTGTGTGTATCCACCTAACCAAAAAAAAAGCAGCAGCATGTTTTTTATATGATAGTGAGCTTTTGCCAACTAAAGAACATTGACATCAACAACCACCAAGCCTTTTCTTAATTACGTGGGGTCGGCTACATGAATTATACGTTCCGCTCCACTCTATTTAAAGCCATAGCACTAGTCATCCATACACGATCTGTTACCTCTGGTCTCCCCCTTTCCGTAGTATTAACCTCAATGAGGACTATATGCCATAAGCGTAAAACATAACATTAAAACTATGATGGAGCTATTAGCAATGTTGTTTTTAACTGTTACCGCTGATGATGTCATTTCATAGCTATATATAACATAAATGTATAGCAATATAAGTTGATATTTCACCTCCATTCACCATCTATCTGCCTTACACTGGGTGCCTCTCTGAGAGCTGGCAAAGGAACCGAAATCACAACATTCTGCAAATCAAACATTGATGAAGCTTCGTACTCAATGCTAACATAAGTGTCTTTGCCAGAAACCGAGGGCCAGCAGTTGACTGAGACAAAAGTATAATTATAAATAACGAAGGCGTGAAGATGAAAAAGCCAACCATAAATTAGAAAAGATAACTGGCTTAAAATGCAAACCCACTTGACAATGGCACAACCGACTCGTCTACAGTTTGCATTCTCCACCTTAAGAGACCAACACCATCACCAGATTGACCAGTTGGAAATGGCCTGTTAGGATCTTTAAGGCCTAATATATTTTCATTGGAAAACAAATCCTTGTTGATGTTAGGATGTGTCTTGAAAAGGATGCCAGGATTACCCCCCGTCTCGATCTGAAAGCAAGGCACAGTTCAGTAAGAATGCCACTACATAAAGCATGGGAACTTAAATCTACAAAGCTTCAACATATAAAACCATCAAATAGTATGTACTATAATAATTACCTTGAAGACCAATATATGTGACGAATCTTTAATATCACATATATTAAGAAAGCATTGCTAGATGGACTCTTCTTTTCCCCCGACATAACTATGTCGAGATGACATGATAAGAGAATGAATATGGGAATGCCTGTCGTATAACAATTCAGACGCCCTAATTCTCTCTATGTGAGGACAGAAGACAACACCCTTTCACTATTTCTGAAATAGATGGAACTCAGTTCACCACATCCCATTTGACTCAAATTCAAACTGAGTGCACACTGAAACAACAACACATGCTACACGATTCTATAACATATAATGTGCTTGCATGTTCATTCCCATTTAATCTAAACTCTAACCAAGTGCTACACTGAAAGAACAAGACATTTGCTATGCTATTCTATAACATATAATGTGCTTCAACATGCAAAGAGTTGAACCAGTATCCATGTACGCAGACTGTACCATTTGTACTGATTTCAAGTCAAGGTCCAATATTTTTTGAGTTCAGGAGACAAGAAATTATAATGAATAGCTGCATTTGCACCTGCTAAACTTACCTGAGTCCACGTAACATATCTTAAAGGTAAACGAATTCTGCATATGATTACGCCTAGATTTACACTACATGACAATCATATTATTTACCTCATAAAGAACCCATTTATCAAAAGCTATGGTTCCATGAAGGAAAAAAACACTTTATTGTTTTTGAAATTATCCATCAAATAGTTCTCAGCTAGTAGAATAATCAGAAGGGAGTCGACTAATCTACTCTAATGTAAGCAAAGGCTTCTATTGTTATCTCTAACAAAAGAGAAGCAAAAAAGTTATGCAGTCACTCGAAATATCATATGAAAACAGAGCATCTGTATTTTAAGGTAAAAAAAAGGAGAGCCAATTAATATGTACACGCACAAACTAAAACTGAACTTAAACATGCCAAAAAAAAGTGAATTAGCCTCTCTTACCCTTAAAATGGAAAAAATAATGAAAAGATAAAAATCCAATCTTTTCAGATGCTTCCCACCATAATTTCCACCTTATTTTCACTTGATCTGTCGCCAAAATTGCAAGACTGATCATTTAGCCACTATGTAGTTGTCCATAGTTCTAGTCACCAAATGACAAGGATAAATAACTGAAACAAACATAATTCTTGACACCACAAACAGACAGCATGCGAATGTACAAACACATCCAATCGTCTAAGCCAAATTATTTGTTTTCCTTCAATAATATTAAAACAAACTTGGAACAAATAGGTCTATCTATCTACATACATATTATCTACTGGTCACCGTACTTTCTATCTGATTCAACCATGATGTGTACCAAAGTCACAAGAGTGACCAATAAGCCTTTAAGTAACTTTGCCAAATAGTTTTAATCATCCAACTAGTGTGACTATTTACAAACAGAGACAATCATATTTCTTGATATCACAGGCACACACATGCATGCACGACTACGAACCCTTACCACCTACAAGTGCAACCATTTGTACCCCCGCCGAAAAAAAAGAAAAAAAAGAAAAAAAAAATAAAGTGAGCAAGAGCGAACCTGAACTTGGATGAGTCCATCTTCCTGGTTAAGAATCTGGAGTGACAACGTCCCCTGAACATCAAAGTTACTCACACCACCATCTCGTTTTAATGTCACATTAAGCTTCTCTTCAGCGGTTAATGTGATGGGATCAGTGGGTTGTGGAGCAGCTGATCTGGACTGACTGGCACTTGGGCGCACATCCTCAAGAATCACCTCACCTTCAGCTTTAAGAGATTCCAAAAACTGGTTTGTCTTTTGTGTTTTACCCAGCTGCATACCAAGACCTTTTGGAGGAGCAGTAGCAGATGCAGAAGGACGACCTGTGGTACAATTAAAATAGTTAAAATCTCTCTATGTTCTGCATAATGAATCAATAATCTCTAGCATACTTCCTAAATAAAGATCTTCAATTCATGAAGGGGCCAACAACATAAAATTTTGACGCTGGAGGGAGGACAATGAAATAATTGTCTGATCTGAGCAGCTTATTTTATAACCCAACACTCAAAATGATATTATCAGAGAGGCATCTTTAAGATAAAAACTCCCTAAACAGGTGCAGATGAACCCGATGCAGCCGCAAGTGGTTAGTCAATAGGCACCGGAACTATGAGGGAAAGCTAGAAGTTCCTTGATATTAATGAAAAAAGATGGACTAGAGTTGGTAGACACGAGACTTGAATGTCTTGCACATAAAAAGATTTCTTCCACTGAATACAATAAAACAATACTAAGAGATCTTATATTCTAGTTTGCATAACCAAGTCTGCCATGAAAAGAATTACAAAACATTACTTTTTTATTTTTTTGATAAGTAAATTACAAAACATTACTTCTCAGGGATTTATAATTTATATTCTAGATTTATATGTAGTTAAGATTTTAATAAACAAAATCTTATTATGAGTGTCGTACACAGGTGTATTTCAGTAATATGGAAGGTGCTAGGGCCATCAAGGATGCTAGTTACAGAATGTTCTTATCAAAATATATCTCCCATGTCACTCTGTCATCCTCTTTATCCTTGTATGCATTGCGAAGTTCAAAAGCATCGCTGAGATCATAAAGCAGATATTTGCACTAAAAACCATGGATGTAAAGGACAGAATAATAACTTGGCCTTACTGATAAACTTTTCAGTTATGTGCACAGATAATATTAAACCCATAGCTACCAGTACGCTTTTCAACAACACAATTTTTCACATGATTGCGAAGCATGCAATGATTTTCCCACATTTGAAAGTATTTAAATAGTCTAGTTATCATGAAACTTCTAACCTTCCATATTCAGAGTTTCTTTACCTCTCAGATAGTATCAAATAAAACTTCTCATGTGTCTCATTAAGGTCCATTTCAATATATGCAATATTAAAAAATAAAACGACCAAAAAAAAAAGAACAAAAATAATAGTAGTAGTATATTCTCATCAAGACTTCACACATGTGGAAGAAGGCAAAATTTAGTAAAATAGTCAATAGTTCTTCAACTAATGAGTTTTAGCTGTGACAAAGCATTAGACCAGCTCCTATATAGCTTTCACCATTTTTTTGTACAGTATGACTTCATTAAAAACAGAGATAAAGAAGCAAAACATGTTTTTAGACTTGACAGATAAAAAGGAAAAAGACCTTTAGGTTTGGTGGAAAAGGAATCGACATCTGTGTTTAATCCAAACCCAGAACCACTTCCAAAACCAGAACTGCTACTGGATATGTTCATATCGCTACCGAAACCACTATCTCTACCAGAACCCATCGACTGAAGGGACATAAACCCTCCTTTGTCACCTCTGCCCTTTTCAATCTGCAAAGTATTTATGCACAACATTTTAACATAATTTACAAACCCACAAAAATAATGAAAAGAGTGACATGAGCATAATATAACTTTTCATGCCCCAAGCAACTACCTTGCTTTTGTCAATTTCGCTAGCTTTGCGCTTCATGACATCCTTAGTTTCATTGATCTTGCTCTGGAGTACCAGCTTGTGCAATTTCTCTTCATGACTCTCCATCTCACAGTACTGCTTAACTTGTGCAACAGTTACATTTTCCTTGTGCCCCAGGGCGATAACTTCATCAAAAGCAAAGATGAGCTCAAAAGCTGTTCTGCAGATGCCATCTTCCTCTAGAGACATCGCATATTCAGGAACCTATACATGGTTAAGGAATCAATCTTATCTCTATACACTACCTATTTAATAATCTAAATATATATAGGCATAACCTTCCCCACAGAACTAATAGTTTACATGACGACCACGAGGCACAACCATTTTATTTAATTTAATTTCACTATCTCTTAGGAGGGGTTTGAGAGGACAAGAAGAAGTACACGACTCCTGACTGGTCAACAAGAGAGATTCAAAATCAGAAAATGGCCACCAATGTCATGACAACCTCAGTTCTTTTTTCAGTAAACTGTGATTCATGACCCATCCCAGTAATACAAAAAAAAATTATAATAATATACCAACATAGAGGATACAAGTTTTGAGAGCAGCCTTAGTGTCTCCAAATCTTCAAGGATGTTGCTTTGTTTGTTTGTTACAAGCAGCAAATACAATGCCTCAATTGGCTGGTAAACATATCGCACATTTTCAGTCTCGACATATGTATGTTGTTTTCCTGTTCCTACCAACTTAGGGAAAGCTGCAAGAAGCCCCTCAATCCTGATGCGGGACATATCAACGAACTGCCTCGAAACAAGGGCTGTGCAAAATAAAATTATGAACTGTAAGGTGCAACTAGCTCAAAATGTACAACTCTAACTAATGCAGACACAGATGGTCAACAAATTAAAAGACTAAACGAATAGGATATGACCAGACAACGTCGCAACAATATCAATTGATTAAAAAAATCAACATGATATCACTTCTCTAAAAATGTACATTAAATCTCCTAAGAATTGAAAATATAAATGATATAAATATATACATCGGTAAAAACGTGTAAAACACAGAAGACGCAACACACAACAAAATGCCTAATGGCCAAGCGGTAACTGCCCTTGCTCCCAAATGGGAGGTCAAGGGTTTGAGCCTCAGTGGAGGCAGTGTGTGTGAGTATGCTTAACTTTCAAAAAAAAAAAAAAAAGATACAACACAAAGACAAACAATAAGAAAAAGGCCCAATTAAACTCTATGAATATATGATAGAGCAAGACAATATCTGACTCTAAAATCCACAATACCTATTACAGTACATAAGAACCCAATAAACGCATTGCCGTTTCAAGTTCTTGACCACAACAGTAGCCCAACCATCAGAAAGAGGGATCCACCATTCGACAAATTGTTGGAGCAGATTAAAATTAGAGAATGTTTGTATAGATTAAGTGCATTGTTTTCTAGAAAAGCACTAGTGCACAAAGGTAGATCAGCCCATAGTCACACTCTCCCATAAAAAAAGATGGGTTAACCCTAAAACAACCTCAATTTCTAAAGCACAGAACCAATAAACACTCTTTTAAATCCCGTATGAAAAAAGATGCTCAAAGCTTCTTATATTTGAGTTGAATGTTATGAACAACCTCAATTTCTAAAGCACAGAAACAATAAACACTCTTTTAAATCCCACATGAAAAAAGATGTTTATTTCATTTATTAAAAAGATGCTCAAAGTTTCTTATATTTGAGTTGAATGTTATGAACAACTAAAAAAGCACTATTCATAAGAACAACCAGATGCCCCCTACAATAATTCAAAAAACCATTGAAACAATGCCAGAGTACATCTTAAAAATATGTTTCTAGATGAAAATGGACCGGAATAACTGGATTAACATATGAAAATTTACAATCTCACAAGCTGACCAAAATTAAAGGACAATATTGAAATTCATAGATTTTACTTCAATTATTTGTTAAAACAATAAGTAAAGGATAAAATATCAAGAGGGAAAAAATCCATATTGTTTCTTCAGAAAAGGAAATAATTAGTGACCTCACCTTTGCCCGATTTACTTATGATGGAAGCCGCAAGAACAACCTACATCACCCACATATATAATAATTAGTACAAACAAATATAACGTAAATATCTAATAAACTTAATAGAAAAACACAAAATTTACTATTTTCATATGGATGTTTACAAAACTTTAATAAGTAATTTCAACTCGTGAAGATCAAAGAAGAAAACAATTACCATCTTAACCAAATAGATATCCCAAAATCAGCGTTTAGAAAGAATCAAGCAGATCTGTAATCCACAACCTAGAGAACAAGAGCAATAGCAATTAAAAATCTCGGAAATGGAAGTAAATGAGGCACAGCCGATTCAACAAGGTACCTATACAACATAAGCATAAACACCCACAAAAACATATACACACACATATATGTATACTATTGTGAGTATTTAGATCAAAGCAATGCGAGTGAGAGATCAATAGCAATTAATAATTTCGGAGAATGGAACCAACTGAGGCACAGCCGATTCAACAAGGCATTCATACAACATAAGCATAAACACACACACATAGACATATATACACACACATATATATGTATACAATTGTGAGTATATTGATCTAATCAATGCAGATCAGGAGCGAGAGATTCCAAAACTGAACCATAAAAGAGAATCCCTGACCGGAGATTGGGGGAAATCTTCGGATCTTCGTGTGCCAGTTTAATTGAAAATGAGAAAGTAATTAATGAACAAAAAAAAAAAAGATTGAATCGAAATGTGTAGATCTGAGACGAATGAGGATAAAGTTAACAAAAAAAGTTGATCAGAGAAATATTAGATCTATATGACGGCAACAGCTTAGCGATACTGAGATATATATATAGAGAGAGAGAGAGAGATCGAAACGTACCTCAACTGAGAGAGAACGAGTATGGAACTGAAAGACCAGTGGATTTGTTCTCCATATACAATGTGTGGGTGTATATATATATAGATTAGGGTTAATTGAACTTACACCCCTTTAGTTTGGGTAATAACAATATTAAACCTTCCCTTGTTTAATTTTATTTCATTCAACTCCAGTGACCGCTTGACTTTGGCTAATATCAGTAGTATTAAACCTTCCCTTGAATTCAACTTTTTTTTTTTCATTTAACTCCGGTGTTATACGATTTTATGGTTTTGTTCATAAAGTTAAAAGAATTTTTCAGAAGAGTAATAATTACATTTTTTTTTCACTTTTTTTGTTGATGACGAATGTAAATGGCATTTAGCTCACGCCACACTAATGAGGTGAATTTAAATGAAAATTTTCCATATGTGCACCTAAGCACTACGGTTGGTATCTTTGGATCCGGGAATGAGTCTCAGCGGAGATAATGTACGTGAATTTCTTACATTTAAAAAATAATAATAAAAAAAAATAAAAAATATGAAAGTTACGGAAATATAATTTACTTAATTATATATTCCTTATTCTAAAATCATTACTTATTAATCCAAAACAACATATACATCAACAACAGAAGAAGTCAACCACAAATGACACTTTCAAAAATCCATTTCTTGATATTCTCAATCGCCTCCGGTCCGGTAGATCGGTCGCCCACTTTGGGACACAATTCATTTGAGATGACCATTGTCACTTTCTACTCTTCCAATGAAGATATAATTATTAGGAGACGCTGGATTTTGGAATTGAAAACATAGGTCTCTTTTTTTGGTTAACGGATTTCACTCATCAAATTCTTATTTGATTTGCCGCTATTAGAACATAACAATATTAGTTCTTTTGGAATTTAAGCTTTCAATGGTATTGCCGGTATTAGAACATAACAATATTAGTTCTTTTGGAATTTATGCTTTTAATGGTAAATCGATCATTCAATATTCTTTGACTTATGAGACGACGTAATGGATGAAAAGTAATGTAATGAAACATGCTATCACTGCTGAAATATTGGGCCATTATTCTTGATATATCAGCTCATAAACTCAATTACTTAGATCCATTTTGTTCAAAACAAAAATAATTTTCATAACTTGGAACTCATTACATATATAGTGCAATTATCATAAAACCTTCTTGTTTGTCAATTTCAGCTTCATTCCGTTAAATTTTTGTCACGTGTTTGCCATGCATGTAGTTGACTTATGCTATTCCCAAAATGCCCTTTATGTACATCAACACTTACATATTTTCAATTTTGTTCACATAAGTATCCCGTATTGCTTGTTATATATAGGTATATTTATAGGTTAATGTTGTTGTTAAAATTTCATGACCCGAAACAATCTCTTTTTTTTCTTCTATATTGTCAGAAATTGATATACTTGACTGATTGTTCCAGATCGTAATGGTCGAAACTTTGTTCTTCTTACAGAACTTTGGGACCTTGGGTAGTGATTTGCCTTATTGTTGAAAACTTCGTTTGAGTTTGAATGATTGATTCGAAGTTTTGTGTGAGTGATTGGGGAATTGCTGATGGGTATTGGGCATTTATATTTATACTAGAATAATTAAAAAGAGTTACTTGTTTTGCTCGACCTTTTCGTTTATAAATGCATTTACATCAGTGTTGTGAGCATGTAGAACTGGTTGAATATTGGAAAAATAATTTGTCAAAAGCCAAGACATAACTAGGAATCTAGTTCTCAATGCTTTATGTGCGAATCATCCTAGTTTAAGTGGGCATGGACATTGTCACTTGCAAGGGATTGGGAACAGGTAGTGGACAAGAATTCCTGTTTGATATAGGTTTTTTATGTTAGTAATTTGTTTCAGCTTTTTATGCATTTATATACATTGCTGATGGGTATTGTTGCATTTATATTTATATTAGAAATAATATGTAGAGTAATTTTTTGGTCTAGACATTTTAATTCCGTAAGGCGTTCACATTAGTGTTGTGAGCATGTAGAAGTGGTTGAATATTGCAAACATAAGTTGTCAAAAGCCATGTCCATAACCAGGAATCTAGGTTCAATGCTTTTATATACTAATCTTAATAGTTGGAAGCAGTCATGAACTTGGTCACTTGCAATGGATTTGGAACAGACAGATGAAAAGAATTTGGGTATTTACGTTACTAGTTTCTTTGAGCTTTTCGTGCAAATTTGAGCCTACCTAGCAATGAGCTAAGGTTTCTTCATTTATTCTCTGCCGGCAAGTGTGCATGCATGAAGAGCATTGTCTCACTTGTAGAATCGCATGAAAATAAATAAGACTTCATTTAGAATGAAGAGAAAATATAGTTTGAATGTTAGCGAAGTAGGTTGAGATTGATTGGAATCAGATTTTGTTTGCAGCTACTGAATTCGAATTTTCAGAGAGGCTGATGGGTGGTAAGGGGCCGGAAATCATTTCAGGTGGTTGTGTGTTGGTGACGGTGGTAGCTGCATTTATTGTTTGGTGGCTAGGGCTTAGATTTACTGGAGACCAACAATTAAACATGTTTTATTCTGATGGCATTCCTTTACCTTTTATTGTTTATCACCTGGATTGTTTTGTATTTTTGTGCCAGAGTACACCAAAAAGCTTGTCACTCTGACTACCAAGAAGTTAGCACAGTATAGGGAGGTATACGGAATTGTTGTTGCTAATATTATTCTGATCGACTTGAATTGCAGAACGGTATGATCTTACTCTCTCTCTCTCTGGGCATCAAAAAATTTCTTAGGGTCCGTTTGGTTGCGCGGATTTGGAATTGGAATGTCATCGTATTTCAATTCCACAAATGTAATTTCAAATACATTGTTTAGATGTGTCTTGGAATTGAAGTGTAATTGGAATTAAATCTCAAACCTAACCAAATTTGAATATAAAAGATCATAACTATAAAATTAAATTAGACAATATAGATATATATATATATATATATGTATGTATAAATATACAAGTAAAAGTATGAATATATATGTATGTGTATGTGTGTGTATATACATGTATGTATATATGTGTGAGATTAGATGTATGTGTTTATGTGTGTGTATATGTGTATGTGTATTCATATTTGTATATATATATATATGTCCTCTATGAGTACATATATATGCATATGGTATGTATATGTGTGTATATATATATATATATATTCGTATATATATAGGTGTGTGTATAGACGAGTGTATATATATAGGTATTTATGTATATAAATGTATGTATGTTTTGACAGTTTTTCCATACGTATGCACATGCATCACTCAAACCTCTCTTCATCAACCATCACCATCTTCACACGTGAACAAATTGTTCACGCAACTGCCAGCACAAACAAGGTTGTCATTTTGATGTTTGTTTCTTTCATCTGCCTATATATATGGCAGATATGTGTAGTAATATGGAGTGGTAGGGAAAAACAGAGAATATATCTCTGAGTGATATATATGTTGTAATATACAGAGAGATATACACGTGAGGGAGTGATACACAAGAGATAGAAACCTTGTGAGTTTCTGTGTGAGTGAGAGTGTGTACGGTTTAGTCGAGTCGATACCGGTTGTCGTATCCTCCTCCCGAACACCATTTGTTTTCAACCGAAATTATTGAAACGACTCTCAAAGTGGACGTACCCGTATTTTTTGGGGAACCACTATAATATCTTGTGTCATGTGTGTGTGTATTTGCATGTAGAATTGGTTATCCGCACAACATGTTTGTTGTTGTGAAAAAAATTATTGTTAGAGAGAATATTTAGTGGGTTAAAGTTCGAAGAAGATGTAGAATTGGAAATCACAATATTTTCTTGTGGGAATTGATGTCTTTGGAATTACATTTCAATTTTAATTCCAATTCCAAAGTATTTTATTACATCTAAACAATGAATTTGGAATTAGAGCCCCCAATTCCAATTCCATGATCTCAAACGGACCTTTAATCATTAAAGAAACTAAGGACCTGTTTGGAGGGGATTCTTGCATCCGTAAAACGGCCTTCTAAAATCCCAAACCCCGTTTCACCATAAAATTGACTGTTTGGCAGACTTTTGAGACGGCAAGGAGTATTGATTGTAAAATACACCTTATCTTGTTGTTTCTCTCTCTTTACATTATCTTTGAGTCATTCCCATGGCTTCCACCACTACCGGAGATGGCTGATGATTGAAACAAACTGACTACCAACTACCCAACCACTACCACCAGGTCACGTGGTAAAAAACGAGCAAGAGAAAACGTTGTCAAAGAGATGATAAAACAAGAGCAAGAGAAAGAGAAAGCGATGTCGAAGAGATGAAGAGAACGTCCCTTAGGCCCTGTTTGGTTCGCGGTCCGATTCCATGTGGTCCGGTCTCATAATGGTTTTTTTGGGACCGGACACTGTTTGGCAATACGGTTCCAAAAAAACGGTTCCAAAAAATCAAAGACCAGTTGGGACCAAAAGGGGTAATTTGAGACAACCAAAAATGATGGTCTCAAGTGGTCTTATATACAATTGTCTTAACACATGAGACCATAAAATTTGAAATATATATATATAATTTGAAAATAATATATAAAATTAAAAAAATAATATAAAAGATATATATAAAATTCAAAATTAATATATAAAATGCAAAAAATATATTTAAAATTTGGGAAAATAAAAAAATTCCAAAATAATAGAAAAAATAAAAAATAATGTATAAAATTCGAAAATAATATATAAAATTTGAAAAATAATATATATTTTAAAATAATGTATTAAATTCGAAAAAAATATATAAAAATCAAAATAAATATATAAAATTTTAAATATATATATAATTTAAAAAATAATATATAAGTTTTGAAAAATAATATAAAAAAATTGAAATAATGTATAAAATTTGAAAAAAATATAAAATTCAAAAATAATATACAAAATGAGATATATATATATATATATTTGAGAAAATATAAAAAATTTGAAAATAATATAAAAAATCAAAAATAATATATAAAATTCAAAAAATAATATAAAAATTCAAAATAATTTATAAAATTTGAAATATATATTATTTTTGAAATTTTAATATTTTTTCAAATTTTTTATATTTTTCATACTTAATATATTTTTTGAATTTTATATATTATTTTTTTATTTTTTGTATTATTTTCCAAACATAAGACCATAAGACCAGACAATTTTACCAAACAGACTTTCAAAACACCATCCAGATAAGACCAGACCGGACCAGATAAAACCAGACCGGACCGCCTA
The DNA here is from genome assembly GCA_963922005.1 of Cornus suecica. NCBI lineage: Eukaryota > Viridiplantae > Streptophyta > Magnoliopsida > Cornales > Cornaceae > Cornus > Cornus suecica. The sequence goes on along the minus strand of OY998242.1, from coordinate 17,245,216 downwards.
CCAAACGGGCCCATAATTCATCTAATCTCATATTATTGTTGATTTGGATGACGGAAGCACATAGATCGAGAAAGGGTCTTCAAATGCGACAAAGATCACAATGTTGTTATCAGTTTCATTGCAGTAAACAAAAATGAAACATGATCTCCATGTTGTTTGTTCAATAATGGTTTCATAGTTGTTTCTCCAATGGTGCCTATCTCTCCAATGTTTTTTTTTTTACTTGCTCGTCTTTTAACTTTGCTAAGATTCTCTTCGCACCAGGGCTGCTGACATGATACATAATTTTTTTTCAATATTTAGTTTGTTCACCTGGACCTTACCTCCATTCTAAAAAAAGAAACAAAGAAGTTTTCTTCAATTTATTAATGGAGAGGGTTTGCATAAAATGACACAAAAGATTTTTCATATATATATATATATATATGTATTTATGTTTATGGAACTATATCCGTCTCTAATAAACCTCTGATTTTTTTAAAGCAAAGTTCTTCAATTTTGTGTTGGCTTCCACAACTCTATGAGTGTGCAAAAGTAGTAATAGGTCTAAGAAAATAAGTGGGTATTTGCTGAATCATTAGTAGATTGTTTCAACATTATCATGAAGAGTAATTTGGTTATTTTGGATCTAAGTGACCAGTACTTTAGCATATTAAAATAGCATGATTACAAAAGGGGTAAATTGCTTAAAACCCCCCTGAAGTTTATTCTCTTTCCTACGCATATCCCCTCAACTAATTATATCCCCCTGAACTTTCATTTTCTTGCACCATGAGCTTGCCCTCAAATATTTTTACCCTTTTACCCTCCAAACATTTTGTATTTTCACCTTACCTTTAATCCTCTTATAGGGCAAAAAAAAAATATAAAAGACTATTCTATCATTACTACTATATTTCTTAATTCTTTAAATTACAAAAATATTATTTATTTTAGTTAGAATATTAATTCTGCCATTTACCTTTAATGTATTAGACTAAATATACTCTCAAATGTTAATTTTTTTTTATAAGTTCTAATTATTTTATTTGTAAATCAATTAACTTGGTATTAAATTTTAGTTTGATTTAAATCATAAAACTCATTATCCTAATTAACTTTTTCATGCCAAATGAAACAATCTTTTCATAAAAATATATCACAAAATACTTAATAATAAATTGTGATTTATTTATGAATATATTAATTAGGATAATGAGTTTCAGGAATTGGAGAAGTAGCTTACAAGAGCTGGAAGAGGAGATCGGGATTTTAGGAACAAAGGATAACGGTTTTAAAGGGTTTTATCGAATATTCTAGAATTTCTTCAAGGGGTCTACGTTGATTCTTCAAGGGGTCTACGTTGATTAATGTAATAATAAATAGTTATTTTTAACACTTTCTTTTCAATATTTATTATTATTATTTTATTTTTTTATTATTTTTGAAACTAATGAAAAAGGATAATTTTAAAAAATATAAAATTATCTGAAACCAAGTAAGTTAAAAAATTGGACAATTAATGTACGAGGAAGGAAGTAGAATTATGTATGAGAAAGTTCATTATCAACATTTATCATTCTTTCATAATAGACAATAATTAATTTTTCAATTACGATTTTGAAATATCATAAAATACAATGAGATGAGATTGGTTAAATAGTTGAATATAAGGATTTGTTCATGCTAGTCCAATTATCAAATAAAAAAGTATTAAAATAATAGTAATTCTGGGGTTTTTTTTAACAAGTCAGTTTCATGTAAATCATGGAGGTTGATTTTTAGTTATTTAAAATCTTGTTTCAGCACGCACATAATTAGTTAAAAATCCAAATCCATAAATATCTACATGGTGTCGAGGCCAACTAATTACAAATTGAAACCAAGAAAAAAAAAATCACCAACTACAACATAACTTTAATAAAAATCACTAAGACCCATAAAATAAAATGAAAAATCATCAAACATGTAATCCTCCCAACAATGTCTACAAAATAAAATTAAAGAAAATGAAAAACACATGTTCAGACTCAACAAGTTAGCCAGAATCTGACACAGTGTTCAACCAACATAACCAAATATATATATAATCATCAAAAAAACAAAATATAATAAGTTTTAATTACCGAAAAAAAACAAAAAAAGAAAGAAATAAAAATGAGCACTATGGTAATAAGTTCTAATTATTTTATTTGTAAATCAGTTAACTTGTTATTAAATTTTAATTTGATTTAAATCACGAAACTCATTATCCTAATTAATTTTTTATTTTTTTGCCAAATGAAACTTTTTTTTCATAAAAATATATTCATAAATTGTGATTTATTTATGAATATATTAATTAGGATTGAGTTTTATGATTTAAATCAAACTAAAATTTAATAACAAGTTAATTGATTTACAAATAAAATAATTAAAACTTACAAAAAAAAATTAACATTTGAGAGTATATTTAGTCTAATACATTAAAGGTAAATGGCAGAATTAATATTCTAACTAAAAGAAATAATATTTTTGTAATTTAAATAATTAAGAAATATAATAGTAAGGATATAATAGTCTTTTATATATTTTTTGCCCTATAAGAGGATTAAAGGTAAGGTGGAAATACAAAAAGTTTGAAGGGTAAAAATGTAAAAAAATTTGAGGGCAAGCCAATGGTGCAACATTTTATGAAACTTTAGGAGGTTTTAAGCTCATTTCATAGTTGAGGGGATATCTGTGGAAAATAGAGTAAACTTCAGGGGGGTTTTAAGCAATTTACCCTTACAAAAGAGAGAAACTTCGAAAGCAGAAGGAAAAAAATAATGAAAATGAAACATAAAAAGAGAAAATATATATAGCTCTATTTAATTACTTATTAAATACTAATGCATTGTGTTTATTTTAAATAAATTTAAGGTGATAGAGGTGGAGATTTACTGGTGCTTGTGTATTTCCAAGCTTCTCTATTAATCTAGATTCCTGTGATCTGCTTCTATATAATATCAAAAGTAGTAAATATCTGAAATATCTTGAAAACTTCACAAAACTAACAACACGTGAACAATATGGACAACTGTATATATATAGTGGCAAAGGTCTGGGTGATATCAAACCATGCAATCTCATATATGATTATAATGGATAAAGAATTGATATAAATTCATAAATAAATATACAAGCCTTCCAATTTAGTAATGATCCGAATTACTACTAAATTAATATAATCACTTTCCACAAAAGAAAGAACACGCGAGTTTTATTAGAGAATGTGTGTGAGATAGGTGTTTCTTTTCTTCACCGCACAAGCTTTAGCAAACTTTTACTCATATACTTATCCTATTCAATAAAAAAATATATACATTGAATAAATGTATTATCTATTTATTATAAAAACATGCATTTAAATGCAATTATTACTATTTTGAACAAATAAACAGTATATTATCTCACTATAAATTTTTAAAATAAATTATGGTATAGATAATTTTTTTCAAAGGGATCGATACTAAAATAATAATCTATGTGTGACTTTTTAAGAGATGAAAGCCTATTATATTTTGTCGTATGAATAGTACATTATTTTGTATGTTTACCATTTTTTGTATTTTCTTAATGGGGTTCATCCCAGAGTACTTTTTGTTATTAATCATATTATCAAATTTTATGTTGAGAAAAATGAAATTAATATGAGAAATGGAGTATTTGACAATATGTTTTAAAGAGCCAAGGAACATTATAGTTAAGGGCATGTTTGGTAGAGTTGTGTTTGTGTTTATGCTTGTGTTGAAATAAACAAAAAACACGTTTTTTGTTTTTTTGTTTATTCATCCAAAAACATAAGTATGTTTGGTAGGGATGTTTTTTTAGTTGAAATTGAAAAATTAAAAATTAATAATATAAATAATAAATAAAATATAATATAATAATAAATAAATATAATAATAAAAAATGGACTAAATAATAAATAATAATAATAAAATAAATAATAAATTACATAAAATATAATAAAAATAATAAATAATAAACAAAATGAAATAAATATAATAATAAATAATAAGTAAATATAATAACAAATAAATACTTCATAATAATAATAAAAATATGAGTATAATAATAATAAATTAATATTAAATTAATAAAATATATTTTTAAATAATTAAAAATGAATAAATAATTTATAAATAAAATGAATTAAATAATGAAATAATAATAATAAATAAATATAATATATTTATAAATTAATATATAAATTAATAAATAATAATATAAATAATAATAAATGAATACAATAATAATAAATAAATATAATAAAAAAATGGAGTAAATAATAATTAATAAAATAAATAATAAATTACATAAAACATATTTAAACATATAAATAAAAATAATAAATAAATAAAAAATGAAATAAATAATAATAAAAAATAATAAATAAATATAATAATAAATAATAAGTAAATATAATAACAAATAAATACTTCATAATAATAATAAAAAATGAGTATAATAATAATAAATTAATATTAAATTAATAAAATATATTTTTAAATAATTAAACATGAATAAATAATTTATAAATAAAATGAATTAAATAATGAAATAATAATAAATAAATAAATAGAATATATTTATAAATTAATATATAATAATTTAATAATATAAATAATAAAATATATTATAAAGTGAAGAAAGTGTAAGTGAGAAACACCCCAATAAACACCAAATTCATGTTTATTGGAATATGCCTAAAATTTGCCTAAGTGAAAAAGTGTTTTTTAACACACATCTCCCAAAAACACTAACCAATCAAGTTTATAAACATAAAACACATAAAAAGACACAAAAATACTGCTACCAAATAGGCCCTTAGAGTTTTGGACAGGCACGGAGCCATTAAGGGCTCCCCAAAAAAAAATTATTTACATTTTTACCTATATATTTTTTAAAATTTGTACTTATGCCTCCACTGAAACCATAAAAATTATGAATATACCTCCCCTAAAATTATAACAATAAGAATATGCCCCCACTCAAAATTCTCCTTAGATCCGTCGATTTGGATGTATGATAGGAATAAAACTAGTATATGTTTTGATATTATAGATACGTTTCTCATGAATAAAATATTCGTGTGCTTCTAATTAAGAATGTGCCACCAAGAATTTAGGGACAAAAAGACATTGCTGATTTTTATATTAGGATTAGCTTAGATCAAGAATGGGGGCAAATACCCATATGGAGCTTTTGCTATTGGGCAGTTTCTGAACATATTTGTAAAAAATATAGTAAATTAAGTATATTAAGAACCATCTGCGGCAGTTTTGTACTCCTTTTTACTTGATAGTACTATAGCTCCTCCATTGAAACAAAGTGAATGATGAAGCATATATTACATGTTGCAGGTAGATATATACTGCATTGCGTCATCGAAGATGTGAATGGTCATGACAAGAAAGAGAGAGGGAGAGATGAATTGGAAGAACTTGAGGATGAATAGATTGCTGAAACCTGTAACAAAGATCACAATGTTATTACCAATTTCACTGCAATAAACAAAAAATGAAACATGTTTTCCATATTGTTTCTCCAATGAATGATGTTATAGTTGTTTCCCCAACGGTGCCTATGTCTTTAATAATGTGTTATGTGTAAGAATGCCGTATGTATGCAAGCATCAGACGTGCAAATAACAAATAAAATAATACATGGACAAGGTTAAATATTCATTTTAGTTGATATTTTTATGAAATCTAGTGTCACCCATTTAAAGTAATAATATAGCAAAATCACGATAAATGATTGATTCACCTATTCAAAGCAATTTACGGGAAGGTCTCTCTTTAAAAAAATATATCATTTCTTGCTACGGAGTAGTAACTCATATTACGGGAGGAAACTTTGCGCAGAGTTCTATTACTATTAATGGGTGGCTCCGCGATTTTTTATGGGCACAGACATCTCAGGTAATTCAGTCTTATGGTTCTTCAGTATTTGCATATGTTCACTGGGATATATAAACCTAAAAATCTAAAGGTCTTACCAAAAGTGACGGATACGGAATCCATACTCATGCCTGACTAATAATTGTCGGGGACAAATATTTCAGACAAGTCCATGTATCATATCTTGCTATTTATCTATAACTTTGCTAAGAGTCGCTTCACACACAAGGGCTGCTTTTGATCACACATGATATATAACTTCTTTCAATGTAGAGTATGTTCCCATTATTATAATTTTATAGAGCTAACAGAAAGGAAATGATAAGTTACACATGAAAAAGAGGTAGATGGGAAAGACAAGAAAGAAAAAAACATCTCTTCAATCTATTCATGGAGAGGGTTTGCAGAATTGAAGAATTTTCAAAATATATATGTATGTTTATGGAGCAGTATTTGTCTCTAGACCTCTGAATTTTTCCAAAGCAAAGTTCATAGAAGAAAAAATCACAAAGAAGAAAATATATAATTACTTTCACCTGAAACATATAAACAAATTCACCCCAACCCCACCCATATATATGTGTATTAACAGGAATAAATTCAATTCAAGTGAAAAACAAGATGAACTAATAAATTGCAATAATAAGAACTGGGAAACAACTTCAAAGAAGTGAAGCAAAACTTATAGATCATCAGGAAGCTGAAAGTTGAAGGAACAGACAAAGCAGAAAGTTCCTTCGATACAAGATCAATAAATAATAAAATAAAACAGTACAAAAGAGACGAGATCTAAAGTCAGACATGATTTTCACATCACAAACACGAGCAGAAAACAAACTCAAATTAATCATCACCATTACATAAAATTTTGTACATGTGATTTTCCCTACATGTTCTAATATAATTAAGGGTAAATTACTCTGACCTTTCCTGAAATTTCATATAATTACTTTTAGATTAAAATTTATGTAAATTTACTCTGACCTCACTTGTAAGATTAATATTACATTAATATTTTTATGCATATTGTAAACTACCCTTAACTTAAGTGTTTCAAACTAAAGTAATTTATCATTTACATCTCTAATGACTCCTATAATTTAACCTATTAAAATACCCCTCATTTGACACTACTTAAAACATCTTTATCCCTTCTCATGCAAGTTGATTTGGTTATTTTAACATAAATTACTTCGTTTAAAACATTAAAGTTATGTGTAAGTAAATGCACAAAAATATTAGTGTAATATTAATCTTACAGGAAAGTCAAAATTTACACAAACTTTAATATAAGAGTAATTATGCAAAACCATAGGGGGGTCAGAGTAATTTACCCTATAATTAATCTAGATTAGTGAGAAATTCAGTGGCTAAGTCCTAATCTTACACAAATTGACCTTTAAAACCAAAACCTAAGCACTAACATACACACATGTGAGGCTTGTAGAATGAGATTTAAGAGGTATTATCTGAAATTGAAGCGTCATTTTCAGTTGTTTCAAGAGGTTTCATTAAATCGACTTCCATTCCAAAAGTTTTGAACCTAAATGCGTCACTCTATCGATCCAAAACCTTATCAAACATAGAACCCCCAAATCAAACACAGGCTTAGAAACATAGGCAAATGTTACATCATCCACAGACCGACATTCAAAACTGAAAATAGTTTCCAGCCTTCCTTCTACAGAATTTCGAAATGGTTGAAAGATAAGAGTGTTTTTTTATTTCTGAGATATATATATCTAGAGAGAGAGATATATGTGCATATATGTATGTAAATATGAGAGAGGCATAGGGCAAAACTGTGAATGGAACATGTGGAGAAGAATGTTGAAGTTTATAACATGTGTTAAATATTTTATTACTAATAAAAAACAAAATGAATAATAAAAGAAATAACAGCTGTTATTAATTATGTGGTGACAAATAATATAAATATATATTTTTTATAATAATTTTTTATTCTCAACTTCAATTGTCTTCTTCAAATCGGATATATGATTTTCATATTTAGGCGTCCGGTCTTCACAAAGCGTCTTTATCATCATCACAATAGCATAATCAAAATTTTCATATGAGCTTCAAATGATATATCACTCGTCATTGTAGCTGGCATTAGCTCCCAGATTCACTTCTCTACTTCAGAGAATGACCACAAAACTTCAATGTTGGACTAGGGCGACTGAAATCAGTGATCTAACCCATGAAGAGATATAATTTTCATATATATCTCTTCATGAGCATCAAACTTCTCACTCGTGTGTAGTGAGCATTCCGATGCATCGCCCCATTCCAATAAAACGCTCCTGTACATCTCAAATGGTTTCAAACGGATATAATACAATATAATCTTATATTTTTCCAAATTATCCAAACAAGGGTCCCACTCAAAGGCCAAAATTGAAAACGCAAAATAACCAAAAAAATGTTGAAAATGTAGAGTTGGACAACTAAATTGGGACGGAGTATTTATATTTTCTTATATATAAAGAGGTATAAATGAAATTAATACTCTCTATGCATACATACACAAAAAAATGCTTATATTAATATAATTCGAGTAAACAATACCATAGAAGTCAAAATAATATTAATAATAATATAATACAATAAAAATCAAAATAATAATAGTAAAATTAATTGCAGGTTTACAAAACTCAAAAATCAATCAAAATGAGAATCTTAACCAGTAAAATAACTCCTATAAAGTAGGTTTTTTTTCCAAAAAAAAGTAAAGATTTTGCATCATATAATGCACTTTAGTAAATAGTAACAGACCTTTCAACATATATTGTATGTCAAATTTTTTTTTTTGTCTTTTATGAAAAACTATTGTTTATCAATAAACTACTGTTTATCAATAAACTACTGTTTGTCGCTTCTCAAAATGCAGCTAAAAGTTCCGTCCCTAATACCAATTGTTGATGTAGTGCTAGCACACATAAAGATGAAAACGTTAATGTAATAATCACCAACTTAGATTTTATTTATATTTATGACATGCAATAACAATAACAATATGTCAATAACATATAGAGTTTGATACTTGAGATACATTAAAAAAATTGGAACAAAAGTTTTTGAAGCAAAGCTCATAATTTACCCTCTTTATATCCGTAAGACATAATTTCAAATACATGAGAAATCACTAACAAACAAGAGAAAATTGCCAAAAAATACATACCTGTTTCTTTCCGTCTCAACTCATTCCCTTAATTTTCCCTCTTCCCAACAAGCAAGCCTAATAATTAAGGAAATGGAAATAATATTTTAAGACATAGACCTTGGTAGTTGAAGCAATTTTATTTTGTGACTAAGCAACCATAACAATTACAAGGATAAATTAAGTAGAAAAAATTAACTACCTGAGGAGGCATATTGTTCTACAAGCCTTTGATTAGGAGCTGTTACATCGAAAACATATCCCAACTATGTATGATTAGATTACAAACCTGCAAATGAGTATAGTCTAATATAACAACAACAAAAATTCATGATAAAAAATGATTGAAAATTTGAAAGTGACCCCAAAAATCAGCCTAACGAAACTTTAAAATATTTTAACAATCAAACATGTTAGGAAAAAAAAGTTAAATATTAACATGCTACTGACTAATATCATAGATCCCCCCGAAGGTTACCTTCCGTCAGCATACCGACATAAGTTACAAAGGCAATGTAATATTCGCCTTTAGATAATAGAAATGACATTAATAAATGCACAATTACAAAAACTGTCCTCGACTTGTTAGAACAAACTAATAGCAATGCCCTTCAGTTGGACAGATATATGAATATATCTTTGTCTACCACAATTTTTCTGCACGGTACTCCCATCTTCGGCTGTCAAAACCCTAGCCCAATACAACCCAACAAAACGCATATTCACTGCATAGAGAACCAGAACCCTACGTACCAAGATAGCATCAATCATTTCACCTTAAACCACAACCTTCAATACCCAAAAGTTTTGATGGTAATTTATACATATCTATAAATATACAAATACATCAGTATATACAGACAGACACAGACTTTATCATCTTCCTCAAATTTCATGTTCTGTTACCGATGTACAAATTAATTACAATCATTTTTTTTCTTATCCTTTTCTCTCCACAAATAATTTCAACCTGTTGATTTCAGTATTTTATATCTTTCAACTTGTTGTATAATGTAATTTTTGAAACTGATTGTGTGAGAGTAAAAGGTGTGGAGACAACAAGGACGGGAACAGAGTGTCCGGAGAAGGAGATCCGGCGAAGTTATACATATATATATATATATATATATATATATATATATATATATAGATCTATAGACACTTATGCATATCCAAACATATATATACATATACAAATCTAGACACTCGTGCATATCCAAGCATATATATAAACATATACAACACTGCACGGAACCAGCTAATCACGAATCGCAGGATAGAGAGAAAACATACCTTCGCAGGTGAAGGAATCGAGAAACCGGCTCAGGCTTCCTCAGGAGAGACAGAGAGAGAGAGAGTATTTTAGAGCGGAAGAGCGAGAGTAACGAGGGAGGAGGGAAAGAGGGCTGGATGAGTATAGATAGTTATTAGGGTTTTCTTTAGAGCCGTTAGATGAGTATAGATCAAACGGCTGTGATCTTCTGTCAGGTATCTTGTCTTCTTTACAGATGTAATTACCAAATTAATTGTTGTAAAAAAAATATATTTGCCAAATTGTTGTTTTGAATGGTATTAATGAGACTTCATCGATTTTCTAAACAACTAAAGGAAAAAAATTTAGTAGAATTGCAAAATGTGATAAACATATAAATATATTAATAAATTTATGTATAAATTTTATACTTCAGTAACAAATTAACCATATGATAAATCAAATGATTAACAATAACAAAATCTAATAAAAAACAATTCTTATTATTTTTATGTATAAAGCACTTAAAATTGTTAATGACATTTATTATATTATTTATATAAATATTCAACGCTGAAACAATAGGTGTTAAAAATTTAAGATTTTACAAAATAATAAAAATTCCTTTAAGTTTTATAAGTATTTCCCTAAATATATTATAAACAAACTTTTTATCTCTTTAATATGAAAATATGCATTTAAATGCGGTCATTACTATTTTGAACAAATAAACAATATATAATTATACCTCAATAAATATATATAAATATATATATATAAATAAGATATGATATTGATAATTCATTTCAAAGATATTCCATGGTTTTAAAATAATAATTCATGTGCGACTTTCTAACTTTGCAAGAGATGAAAGTTTATTGTATTTTGGGGTAAGTTATAGTTTGACCTTCTGATATATTATACTTGTATTTATTATCGGTTGGTAAATTATAGTTTCACTCATCTAGTTTGTAAATAGTAATAAAAATTTTCCTTTTATGGGAACCAAAACAGTGCTTTACCCCTAGACATCTAGTCAACTGTTGCGCTTCAACACATTTCTGGGAGAACCAGCTAGTTCTAGGTTCGAGTGACATTTCACCCCTAACCACAACTGATCTTCTGATTCTTCAGCATCAGTCGGTTCAGTCCTCCACTTAGTTTCACCTAAGCTTCATCCTGGTCATGGATAGATCACCCATGTTTGGGTCCATAAGTAGTGACAATTGCCTTATGAAGACTCGTTTTTGCTACGACTATGGTAAGTTCCCTTAACCAAGCCACTACCTATGAGTCGCTGATTTATTCTTCAACGCCTCCAGCATGGTCAATGCTTACGTCAATAGTTGCCTAGGTGTGAATTGACTATAACATCCTCACTTATTTATAAAGATAACATCTTTTAAATAAAAAATATGCATGAGTATATAAATAATTTCACAACTGTTTATCAACTAAAGGGGTCAAACTATAATTTATCAAATGTCATGAAATGCGGGTGTAATATATCATATATTGAGGGGTCAAACTGTAATTTATTCTTGTTTTGTTGTACTAATAGTTCATTATTTTTCATATTTACCCATTTTTTTGTACTTTCTTAATGGGGTTCATCATAGACTACTTTTTGTGATTAATTATATGATCAATTTTTAAGTTGAGAAAATAATATTAATATGAGACAAAAGGAGTAGTTGACAATAATAACATTATATTATTGTTAAACTAGCATAAATCATAATGCTCAAAACTAATTAAAATATGTTTTAGATTGGAAAAAAAAATTAGATATACGGTTAAAGTTTTGGATATATGATAGAAATGGAACTATATCTATATGTTCTTAATATTATGAATAGATTTGGAAAATATTGGAAGTGGGTAAAATACCTTTACATCATATTAGTATATCGCTCTGTTTAGAAATATTTGTGTCATTGTAATTAAGAAGGTCCACCAACATTTTTTTGGGTTAAATTATAAATGAGATATATTCTAGAAGGTAAACAATGTGAAAACACTGTTAAATATATGTTGAAAACTCTAAAATTTTCAATTAACAACCAAAATGAAGAATTTGGATAACCATATAAATATATATATGCAAAGTGTCTTCTTCAGATAGGCCAACCATCTTATTATTATCATTTATAAAAAGTGTCATTTCACCTTCAAATCATTTCCTTTATGCTTCTTTAGAGACCACTGAATTATTAAATCAATAGGTGATAAAAAATAGGGTTAATTTCAGTAAACCCCTCTATACTATTTAATTTAATCAACTAATTTTTATTGTGTCCATTTTGCCCCTTATACTATTCAATTTTATCAATATGCCCCATTATCTCTCAAAATGCCTAAACTACCCTCAATAGTATAAGGGGGTTTAGTGAAATTAATAGTATAAGGGGGTTTAGTGAATTATTTCGCAAAAAATAATATATACTTTTTGCAAAAAAAAAAAATTCGAAAAAAAATCATATTTTGTTCCAAAATATGAATTTTTTTTTTGAAAAATATTTTTTTGCGAAAAATTATATATTATGTTCCAAAATATGAATTTTTTTTCGAAAAAATAATTTTTTTGCAAAAAATATATATTATGTTCCAAAATATGAATTTTTTTTCGAAAAATATTTTTTTTGTAAAAAATATATACTATTATGTTTCAAAATATGATATTTTCCGAAAAATAATGTTTTTGCAAAAAATATATACTATTATGCAAAAAATCATATTTTGGAACATAATAGTATATATTTTTTGCAAAAAAAATATTTTTTTAAAAAAATCATATTTTGGAACATAATAGTATATATTTTTTGTAAAAAAATTCATATTTTGAACATAATAAATATTTTTTCACAAAAAAAATATTTTTCAGAAAAAAATCATATTTTGGAACATAATATATATTTTTTGCAAAAAGATTATTTTTCGAATTTTTTTTTCATATTTTGGAACATAATATATATTTTTCGCAAAAAATTATTTTTCAGAAAAAAATCATATTTTGGAACATAATATATATTTTTTGCAAAAAAATTATTTTTCGATGGAACATAATATATACATTTTCGCAAAAAAAATATTTTTTAAAAAAAAATTCATATTTTGGAACAAAATATGATTTTTTTTCAAAATTTTTTTTTTTTGCAAAAAGTATATATTATTTTTTCCGAAATAATTCAGTAAATCCCCTTATACTATTGAGGGTAGTTTAGGCATTTTGAGAGGTGAGGGGGCATATTGATGAAATTGAATAGTATAGGGGGCAAAATGGATACAGTAGGGGTTAATTGATTAAATTGAATAATATAGGGGGGTTTACTGAAATTAACCCTAAAAAATATTAAATATTAAAGTTAATAATTTTATAAGAAATCTTAAATATTCATGTTTACATGGTAAGAATACTACCAGAAAGTAGAAACTACTCTTCATCGCTTCAAATGCTTCATTCTGATCGGAAATATGACCATTTCTTGTTATCGATATTAAATGAGTTCGTTTTTTACACACTTAATTACCAGATTTTTTTTTGTTTTTATTTTTGTTTTGTTTTGTTTTTTTGTATATTATAACCTTTTTATATTTATTTTTTTATTTCTATAGATTTTCTAATCTTTTAATAAACTAATTATTGCTCAAGATTTAAATATAAAAATGATAACTCAAAAGTAAAAAACAAGAGGTATAAATGAAATTAATCTAATAAATATATAATGTATATATGCATGTCTGCTGTGAATGAGTTTATATAAATCATACTTTTCTATATACATGTATTGAATAGATGTATTATCTCTTTATTAAAACAATATACATTTAAATGCGATTATTATTATTTGAACAAATAAACAATATATAATTATATCTCAATATAAAGCATGATATAGATAAAAAAATTTTAGAATAAAGCATGATATAGATAAAAATTTTTTGAAGATACCCTATCGGTATTGAAATGATAATGTATGATTTTATGACTTTTTAAGAGATGAAAGTCTATTATATATATTTATATCTCAATTGTTACTATTTTTAACAAATAAACAATATATAGTTCAACATTCAAATGGAATGATAATCAAATTTGGTGTGGGAATATATATTATGTTTGCATTGAAAACTTTCACAAATCTGGAGAGTGTGAAAATGCGTATATCCCTCATTTGAGAGTGATTAATTTTATCATAATCTTCTTCTTCTCTACAGAGGACCTGTCATAGAAGCACAACACACACACACATTACACAAAGCATTGTTTAAAGAATGAAGCCAGCCTAGAAAGCTTTATACCCCCCAAAAAAAATAATTTGGAAAGACAAAGTTACATATTATAATCTCAGTACACTTTTTTTTTCAAGTGTCTTGGTGTCCATGATCTTGATGCCTAACTAAATAAATACTATAGCTTGTCTGGAGAAGCAAACTCAAAAGAAATTCAAAGTATGGGCCTTCCTGTCTGGAGGCAAAAGCAGGACTCTCCTATCCTAAAAGAGTACACTCTAAAACTAAAACTATACCCTTTTTAGTTGAGTTGGCAACTTCTGACTCAACCTATTAATTAAGCAGAGTGAATCCTAACCCAAGCTTGGAGCGACCTCAGCCTATGATTTCGGATAATGCTTGCCTCAAGCCGTATAAGAAGGAAGCTTTTCAAACGCGATATGCCCCAATCAATAATTTACACGTGTCCTTAAATTTCAATATTATTTCTATAAATTTCAACATCTTTTTATGAACATGAATTTGCTTGATTTTTAAAATTTAGAAGATATTATTATAGAATTACTTTTAAAATACAAAACCACGTTTCAATTGTTCATAGAACCACATCACTTACACGGCCTGACGCAAGCACTGCCCTTCCTAATCACCGCCAACAAAACCAGTTTGATAATCATAGATATGTATTAGGCACAAACATGAAGTTCTCAATGAAAGTTCACGGCTAACATTTTTGAAAATGTAGAATATAAGGAAACATGAATTAAGTGAACAAATTCGGCCAATTAGTATTACTGTTCGACCTGGAGAAACCGAGCAAAACCCTTTATAACAAACACATTGTCAAACAGGTGCTACTCTGCAACAGTCATGATCATGGAGTCCCTTGAAACCACCTCTCAAAGACCATCAATTAAGCCTCTCAAAGGCCAGGGCATAACTCACTGAACACTAAATAACCCCAAGATGAGACTCCAGCAGTCAAGCAATGACCCTCCCAGATACACATTCAAACTGATTCACAGCAAAATCACACATTTAGTGACACTTAAAGAAGAATACTTTGAACCATGACGCAGCAATATAAGAACTAAACAGAGAACCAATTAGCATTAATACTATAATGCACCCAAATATAGGCATACCCACAAGGAATATTGACAACATGTGAAGTGAATATCATATTCCTATGAATAAAACCAGTACCAATGATACATTTTGGATTTGTATCAAAGATGGCATGTATGTAATAGGTCTGGTTATCTATGTTAGAAAATTTGGATTATTTGGACAATCACAAATTCTCTATTTCCAGGATCCTCCTTTGCAGAATATCAAAGAATAGAGAAATAGAAAATACAACACAAAGATTTATAGTGAAAAACTCCAAACCGGAGAAAAATTATTGTCGTTGTCAAAGAGAATTAAAAAAAAATTCACTATGTGAAAAATTGTTACAACCACACTCTCAGTAATTTTCTCTCACCCCAAAAACCCACAAGAACAAATAGATATTACAATGCTCTCTCAATGCACTTTGCACCGTTACAACCGGTGCTCAAAACACCCTCACATCTTTTCAATATCTATAGAACTTCTTATATTTTGGTGTATATCTCAACATACAAAATGCCTCTTATTTATAGACACACATGAAAGAATCTACCAAACTTTAAATTGTCATTTTACCAAATATTTAGTAGCCATCCTTTTTGCTTCTTCCACCATTAGTCAAAACCAAACCAACTAGTTTGGCGGACTAAATTTGGCCAAACCCAACAATTTAGGCATTGAGAACCTATAAAACACATATTGTCAACGGTCATAAACTGCTAAAATAAATTTACATGTCCACCTTTCAATAAAAGAACACAAGAAGGGTGATTTTAATTATGATACCTCTCGCATATCCGAAGAGTATGCTTTCTCTGCAGAGATACCCCTGGCCTGAAAAATCTGCTAATCTTAACATTGATTGTTTCTGAATGAGCTTCTATAGCATCTTTATCCACTTCAATATCAAGCAACTCACAAATAACATAAGCTTTCAGCCCCAGATTCCTCCCACCCTTAAACGTTTCAGAATCCTTCTCATCTGCTGCAAAATGACGAGGACCAAGATATACAAAGTCTTGAAAACCATACACAGTTCCATTGTGTGTAAAACCAGTCTTCGAAGAATTCAATTTCAAGACTTTCTTCTCTCCGTTCATATTCTTTAATTTTCCTTGCGATGTTGATGACCCCAAGCCATCAATCGGGCTTCCAAAACCACAGTTTGTATTACGTCACCCAGTTCAAAATCCATGCAGTCATTTGTTAGAAACACCTCCCTCTCATTAGCAGTCATTTGTTGCCAAGGACGGTCTGATCTCCTCTCAACAATACTCTGCCGAGAACCATTTTTCTTGTTGCCGAGTCTTCAAACATATATTCTACAAAATAGATGGCAGGACGTTCAAGCAAGGCTCATAATAATGTTCTTTATATCCTTGAGACATAATTTCAAATACATGAGAAATCATTAACAGACAGTGGGTCCGTTTGGATACCCTGTTTTTTGTTTTTGTTTTTTTACTGTTCATAAGACTAAAAAAAAAAAACATGTTTGGCAAACGCGCCCAAGAAAACTGTTTTCTGTGAATAGTGTGTAAAAGTGATGAAAACACCAAATACAACTTTTAGTTGTTTTTTGAGTTTTTTCACTGTTTAGGTGATAAAAACAATGAAAACACCAAATTCATAAAATACAATTTTCACCAAATAAAAGTGGTGAAAACACCTTCATCCAAACGTTTTTTTGTTTTTAGTTTTTTCCTGAAAAAACAAAGACAAATACAAAAACAGTTTTTATATTTAAAGACAGAAAACAAATACAAAAAATAGGATTTCCAAACGCACCCAATAGTAAATTGCCAAAAATAAAACATACCTATTTTTTCGACTCAACTCTTTCCTGTTAGTTTTTTTCTCCTCTGAATAAGCAAACCTAATATAAGGAAATAGAAATTATATTTTTCAGACATAGAAGTTGAAGCATTTTCCTTTTATGACTTAAGCTATCATAACAATTACAAGGATAAATAACGTAGAAATATACTGAAGATGATTTCAGATAAATAATATAGACAAAAAATAAACATGCTACCTGAGGATCGAGGAGACATATTTTTCTACAACCTCTTGATTAGGAGTTGTTAAATCCAAAACATTGATAGATTCCAAAAATTCCAAATATGCACAATTAGATTAAAAACCTGCAAATGAGTACAACCCTTGGTTCTTCACTGGGGTCTACGGGGCAAACCAGTGGAGCTATATTCATAGTCTTAAATACCAGTTGTGACCGGGATTTTGATTGGGGATTACAATGCTCTGCTTCACAGAGAAGAGAAAAGAGGTGGGGATTCGGATTTCATCCACATTGTAAACATTGGAAGGCAGATCAGGAAGACTATATCATCTTCCTCAAAATTTCATATTCTGTTACAGATGTACAAACTAATCACAATAATTTCTTCTTCTTTCCTTTTCTATCTACAAATAATTTCAACCTGTCATGATTTCTGCATTATAAATCTTTCAATTTGTTGTATGATGTGATTTTTGCAACTGATGATTTCATCAGTTTCTGGAATTTGTGCGAGTGTTAAAAGTGTGGAGACGACCAGGACGGGAACAAGATCACGGTGTTCGGAGAAGGACTTCCGGCAAACTTATACATATATATGTATATACAGATCTATAGACAAATGCATATCCAAACTGTAAACATACCGATTATTTTAGGTGCACTCGACTCGTAGAGGGGTCTCATTTAGAGTACTGGACTACTGGATAGAGCCTTGGACCCGTCCCACCGAAGTTGGTAAAAAGGCGGATTACTCGTGGCAACTCAAAAGCCTTCTAAAGGTAATCCTTTTGTGGTAGCACACCTGTGAAGCTGAAGAGCGTACACGGAGTAGTATCTCCATTTCTGCACAGCTCTAGCAGTATACGCGTGTACTGCGAAGGCTATTGGGGAGTAATCCGTTGCACGACTGATCCGATTGTGGCCACAGATGCTGCGTAGCCGTGACACGTGGACAACGCGACACCATCCCCACATTTTGAAGGGATTGGAAAGAGCATGTGGCATGAAGATTAGGGGTGTAGTTTAGTCATATTAAAGACACATAATATGAATTTCACCCATTATTCTTAATGTGGAAGGAATTCTCCTTATTGGCCCACATTGTGACTCTCATAACTTATTAGAGATATGTGGAGCATTGGTAGGATTTGGGGACCACTTCAATTAGGGCAACATTTTGAGCAAGTGACCTATAAATAGAAGGCAATAGTGCTTGCCTAGGGATCCCAACCTCATTCTCATTCATTTTTCCTTTCTTGGAGGCTACTCCTTCAAGACGGCTACTGATCTTCTTCTTCTTGCTCTTCTCATTCCTTAGGCAGCTTTGGCCATGGAAGCCTGATTTTTGCCTTTACCACATCTCACCCTTCTTCTCCATTTACTTATCTCTTCTCCTTTCTCTTGGTCTTTAACTGCTTTTGGGGTATTTCATTCTTGGAGATTTTGGGTTAGATCTATCAATGCTCACTACCCACTCTCTAGCTATGATGAGGCTACACTCTTTGCTCCTCTCCGCCATCTTTTTTCTCTCTTTTCACCCTCTTTGCTTGAGATTTTGACCCATATACTCTGACTTGCTAGTGGGAGCTTCTCTCTAATTTTTCCTTATTTACAGTTTTTTCACTCACACAAACATATATATATATATATATATATACAAATCTATAGACACAATCATATCCAAACACACACACACACACATATATATATATATACATACATAAACATATACAACACTGCACGGAACCAGCTAGTCACGAATCAAGAAATCGCAGGACAGAGAGAAACACATACCTTGGCAGGTGAAGGAATCGAGAAACCGCCCAGGCTTCCTCAGGAGAGAGAGAGTGAGAGAGTGTTTTATAGCGGAAGAGAGAGAGTAAAACGAGAGAAAGGAAAGTGAGAGTGATCGTTATTAGGATTTTCTGTAGCGTCGCTGGATGAGCATAGATCAGACAACTGTGATCTTCTGTCAGATAGTTTGTCTTGTTTTCAGATGCCAATTTATATTTTTTTGAATGGTCTTAAAAAAATAAAGTACAATTACAAAATGTGATAAATATTTAAATAAATTAATAAATTTATATATATAATTTATACAATGGAATGAAAGTCTATTAGTATATTTTGTTGTATTAGTATATGTTTACCATGTTTTGAATTTTCTTAAAATGATGATAGGAATAAAACTATATGTTTTGATATTATAGCTACGTTTTCTCATGAAGAAATATTCGTGTGCTTCTAATTAGAATGTCCCACCAAGAATTTTTTTGTTAAATTATAAATAAGATACATTACATTGATTTCCTCTGATGTTTGGACAACTTATGTTGGAAAATAATATCAAGTGTCAGAAACGTAATAATACATTTTATTATGTAATAAAGGTATTTGAACACGTACGCTTAATTTCATTGAATGCCAAAATAACACTTGTGCTTCTTGAGGTAAGTTCCACTAGTAAGATTAAATTTGATTTGGAGAAGATACTCATTAAATGAGGTTAAAGAAGCTTTGAAAAGGTTCCACTTTCAAGTGAAATGATAAATCAAATTTAATTTTCAACATTATTGGATCTGGTATGGGAGAATATAGTATGCTTGCATTGAAAACTTTCAACATTATTGGATCTGGTATGGGAGAATATATTATGTTTGCATTGAAAACTTTCATAATTTGGAGAAGCGTATGTGTCTCATTTGAGAGCGATCAATTTTAATTAATACTTATTAACAATTCGTTAAGAAAAAAATATTACGTCAAATGCCTCATTTGAGAGTGATCAATTTTAATCAATACTTATTAACAATCCGTTAAGAAAAAAATATTACGTCAAATTAAAAACCTGATAGACAGATTTCATAAGACTCGGACTTTGTCATATCTTGAAGATAAATTCGATATAACTCGCCTACCATGAATAATCAATCAGTTGAACTTGAAATGAAAGCTTTGTCCTTACTAAAGATTTATTCTATTTATACTATACATATTTCACTTCACCACTCTACACAATACTTGATCCAACAAAATGTTGAAGTCAAAACTCAAACTTCATCTCTCTTTTAAGCCTATTTATACTTCTCTCTCTCTCTCTCTTTTTCCTCCACAGAGATGAGTTAGGGATCATACAAGTACTTGAGATGAGTTAGGGATATAAAATTGTTACTAGTTAACTCTTGTGTAGAAGTACAAACAATGACAATAGATGGCTCAGTTAAAAGTATGAAGGCTAAGGTAAGGCAATACTATGTTGATGGGGAGGCCAATAAACTCCCTCTCTTGGGCAGGGAAGAGGAGCAGGTTGAGCAATGTAGGTAGGGCAGCTCTGTCCTGGCATCAAAACCGAGAAGTCGGGTGAATAGAGTGCTGAAACCTGTAACAGAGATCACAATATTATAAACCAAAACAAAAACAAAAACAAAAAATGTTTTCCATATTGTTTATTCAATAAATGATTTCAATGGTGCCTTTTGCTTTAATATGTGTTTTTACTTTCTATTTGTCTTTAACTTTGGTAACATTTCTTCATACAATGGCTGCATTTGAGCACACATGATATATAACTCTTTTCACTATTGAGTTTATTCCCTTTCTTTTAATTTTATGAATCTAACAGAGAGAAAATTATAAGTTACACTTGAAAAAGAGGTAAAGGGGAAGCAGAATAGTGAAGTTTTCCAGTTTTCCTCCATTTATTCATGGAGAGGATTTGCAGAAAATGACACAGAAGATTTTTCCAATATGTATATGGAATAATATTTGTCTCTAAACCTCAGAGTTTTTCAAAACTGAAGTTTTTAGAAGAGGAACCACAAAGCAGAAAAAGATTAAATTACTTTTACTTTTGTGTTGGCTTCCACAACTTAGTGAGATTTTCAAGTGTCTTTTCTTTCCAATCACAGTCTCTATGAGTGTGCAAAAGTAGTAATAGGTCTTTAGAAGTAAGAAAATAAGTGGGCATTTGCTGAATTACTTGTAGATTGTTTCAACATTATCAAGAAGAGTAATTTGGTTATTTTGGATTGACTAGTACTTTAGCATATATTCTAATAGCATGATTAAAAAAGAAAAGAAACTTAGATAGCAGAATATAGTTCCATTTAACTACTTAAATACTAGTGCAGTGTGTTTATTTTCAAAATGAAGTGTACACCAAAAAAATTTAATAATAAATAAAAATAAATTGTAACGTGATAGAGGTGGAGACAGAGTACTTACTGCTTGTGGATTTCCAAGTTTTTGCATCGATCTAGATTCATGTGATCTGATGTTTCCGTCTTGAGGGGAAGAGAAAGGATGACTCGGCTTAAACAAATGTTCGAAGATGGCCATGATGAGAAACATTGAAATCAAGATGGCCGTGGCAACAAAGCCAAACGAAATAGCATCCATGGATGTGCCAAAGTTTTTCCATGGAGCTTCGCGATCAACTCCTGTCTGCGATGCGCTAGGGTCCGAACTGGTGTAGATGTTCCATGGTTTTGTATTTTCAGAATGAAGATCACTCATAGTATGCTTTGTGCTTCTGGTCACCAGGGTTGGACTCAAAAAAAGGACTTAGAAATGGAATTGATTGTGTTGATAAGGAATTAAAGATCGGTAACTAATTCAGACATGGTTTTAACTATTTGTTCTTCAAAGCATACAAATGTGCTCTCTGTTGGTCACACTGTAAGGAAAGAACAGTAAAAAAAAAAAATGAGATTGTAAATTTGTAATGCATTGAAAACTTCAATTTAACGTAATGGCGGTAGAAGTGCTTAAAACGTCACATAGAAGCATTGGGCAAGAGCTGTATGAGGAATCCCATAAATTTTATTTTGTTATGGACAGTCAATCTTCGAAATGCAGCTGTTACATAACAAAATTGGATGCACTGCGAAAAATTGCAATCGCAGAAGACGATACCAATCTAAATCTAAAAGGAGCCAACAACTTGTCTCAATGCTCTTTAAAAGCGCGCCATGACTTGATTTTTCATTTTCCCATAAACGACGACGAATATGGAACTTTAAACAGCAGTTATTGGAAAATATAAAGTATCCTGTTAATTTTGCACCACTTCCATAAAATTTCTCAAAACTGTTTCGTCAAGTCACATTTCCGCTACTGATCTTGGGACACACTCTCAATTTTGATTCAAATTGTCAACCGTCTAAACTTCCCCAGCTGATGACACATACAAAATCAAGTGAAAAATCGTAAAGACTATACCCTACATTGTAAGGGAGATTTGAATAGAACTCGGGATTGTATAGAAAGCTCAACGTGAGATTGACAATCCTAAATGCTGTCAGTAACCAGCTAAAGGACACTTCAAATCTCAAATAGGGGAGGAATGGGAGCTGCTTAGGATCTAAGAATCGGAAATCAATTTAGTGGCAATCTAGAAAAAATCATGAAAATTAAAATTTCGAATTCTTTATCCAAGGCATTGAAAAGCACAAGTAATGTTTTCACATAGTTACTGTCACTTCAATTCAAATCAAACAAACTTGCAAGGCACTAAAGACATTCAAATGTAGTTTGTTGAAGCAATAGAATCGATTAACGATAACTACAGACATTCAAATGTAATTTGCTGAAGCAATAGAATTAATTAATTATGATTAAAGCGATATAAACAAACCTGCTCTTAGTACTATCGGTAAAGCCTTGGACTTCTATTCACCGAAGCAACTCATAATCTTCTTCCTTCTCTACAGAGGACCTGTCATGGAAGCACAATACACAAAGCATTGCTTAAAGAATGAAGCCAGCCTAGCAAGCTTTATACCCAAAATAAAAAAAAATGTAAAGACAAAGTTACATATTATAATCCCAGTACACATTTTTTTTTTTTCACCGTCTTGGTGTCCATGATCCTGATGCCTAACTTAATAAATACTACACCTTGTCTGGAGAAGCAAACTCAAAAGAAATTCAAAGTATGGGCCTTCCTGTCTGGAGGCAAAAGCAGGACCCTCCTATTAATACTCCTAAAAGAGTACACTCTAAAACTATATCATTTCAAACGCGATATGACCCAATCAATAATTTACATGTGTCCTTAAATTTCAATACGATTTCTATAAATTTCAAAATCTTTTCATGAACATGGTTTTGCTTGATTTTTAAAATTTAGAAGATATTAATATAGAATTACTTCTAAAATACAAGGGCACGTGTCAATTGTTCATAGAGCCACACGACCTGGGGAAAGCACTGCCCTTCCTAATCGCCTCCAACGAAACGGAGTTTGATAAATCATGTAGATATGTATTAGGCACTAACATTAAGTTCTCAATGAAAGTTCATGGCTAACATTTACAATGTAGAATATAAAAGGCCTAAACCCTAAGGAAGAACTCCCTAGTGCCTAGACCCTAAGGAGTTCTTCCTTTGAAAGGGTGTTATAAGTCGCCGGCACCACAGCTCCTATAACATTTCAGTCACCCACTTGCGGAGAGGCGGGGGTTCGAACCCACGCTCGGAGCCTGGATACGGTTCGTCCAGACACCGAAGATTCGCCCTACCAACCAACTCCGCTACGCAGGCGGGTGCATGTAGAATATAAAGAACAAGAAAACATGAATTAAGTTAGTACTACTGTTCGAGCCGGGGTAACCGAGCAAAACCCTTTATAACAATTCATTGAACAGGTGGAGTGCATTACATAATCTCAACTTAGTTGAATAGAAAATAAAAAGGAAAAAGCTGAAGAAAGCTGCCACATGAACATAAACAAACCAAAGCCTGCTACAATGTACTAATCTATATCTATATATGTTTTAAAGGTGTATATTGCAGTGGAATTTCAATAGGTGTGTGAGCTAATCCTACCTAGAGAATTCATGAAACAAAAAAGAAAGAAAGAGAGAATCAATGTTGGATATGTTACAGCTATGCAATAACAGAGGAGCCATGATTCAAGTGAAGAAAGAAATGGGGGGTGTCTTACAAAAAGGAGCAAGAGCTAGAAAAAGGAGGTGATGTAGACCACAGCCATGTTTATTCCTCAATTTTCCCTCAAAAGATCTGTTGATAAGAACCCACAAAAAAACTTTTGTCAGAGACAATAAAGTTAAACAATACCTGAATTAATTGCTAAGTATGTGTCTTAAGAATAAAGATTATACCTTGCTAACTGAATTACATACAAAAAGAACAACCATTAACCCAAGTTTCTTCCATAGTCTAGAAAAAATAAATAAATGAAAAGTAACAATTGACATATAAATAATTCAAAAGCCAATATGTGTGTGTGTGTGAGAGAGAGAGAGAGCGCTTTTTCTTTCCCTCCAATGCATTGAGTGAGGACCCTTTGTCAACAAGACAATCACCATGTCTGAGAAAGATGTGAAAACCCTACCCAAACCTATTTCAAACAAATCATTTCACTTTATAAACAAAATGTGTGTCTTTTTTGTTGCTCTTGCAAAAAGAAAAAGGGAAACATAAAAAATGACTACCATGGATTCACAAAAATTTCCAATTTTAAACCCTTTTTTTTACTAGAGACAATTTTAAATGAATAGTAAAATTCAAATGGCATTCACCTTCTAACTACCATCACACACATACATATACACACACGTACATATACACACACAAAAGGGTATCATTAGTTGGTGCCCCTTTCCTTTTTTCTTTCTTGTTTTGCTTATTGATTCTTGACTTAGCAAAGCTCAATCCATGGCTTCATGCATTGGGGTCACCTCAACAAAAGAATGCAATTTTTTTGTGTATCTGTATAAGGCATTCTTCTAAAGAGAAGGGACCCATGACAAGAAAGGACATTAAAGCAAATGTTGAAAATATAGATGGAATCATTTTTTCTTTCTATCTTTCTTTTACTTTCTCTTTTCTTTTCCTTTCTTTTATCAACACAATATTTTCCATCTGAAGCAACCTTCACTTTCCCAACATTATATTTTTACCAAGAATTTTCTAGAGCCCACAAGTCCTGATCAGCCCTTGTTACTGCACAAGAGTTACTAATGTAATACTTAATGAAGTCTAAAGAAAATGTAAAAATAATATTGCAAGATAGGACAAGGGAAGTGAATAGTTACTCTGTTAAAAACTTCACCAACAAGTTGGTAGTTAGTTTTTTTTTTTCTTCCTGGGACTAACCAGTCCTCTCTTTCAATGCATGTGATTAATTTCTGTGGAAAAAAAATTAAATGTGTGATTTATTTAATATGTTTAGATTATTAAAAAGAAAGAATCAACGATCTCTCGAATGATTTTAAGCGGTGTCGAACTTTCAACTGTGAATTCAATAAGATCGCTTAGTTTTATTTTGCCCATAAAAATGATATAATTCATCGTTTAATTTTGAAAAAGATGGAGAATGTGGTGTTGAAATCCATGAAAATGATGAGACTCTTGTCAAATTGTTGAAATTCAACATGGTAAATGAGGTGAAAGTGCAAAAACTGTTCACCAAAGAGGCACTGAACAGCAAAAGGTCAATTAAGATTTGTATGTACACACGCATATATATATATATAGCATTGCTATGCTATGAAGCCAAATCCTCTGCTGTAACATTCCTTGAATCCTTCGGCTGCATGTTTATCAGCATCTAAGAAAAATTAAAGTGTAAGAACTATAAATAAGGATGTTGAAAAGAGATTCAGCACACTACTGAAATAGATGAAAAGAAAATAATTTAGAACAAGAGATGAAATTAAAGATAAATGTGTAAAAATTATGAACAAAGCTATTGAAAATAACTTTAAAATGTGTAGGAAAACCTAAGATTCCTACAGAAGGCATAGGATAGTCAAAAAAGACCACTGAGGCTTCACATGACCTTATATAATACAAATATTTTTAGTTCTTGGGAGCTACAAAACACTTAAAAGCAAAGGTGACCGATGGTGTAACCCCACTTTCATGTCTTACAGAAGTTTGAGCATGCGTCAAGAAGTGATGCACATGTTCTCCAGAATGCACATGGTGAAAAGTCAGTCCAGTAATCGAAGTAAAAGTAGAAGTGAACAAAATATATACGTATACATACATATATGACATTGTATTATATTCACAAGAACAGTCTACTCTATTTGATAAGAAAGGAACTCTAGCATGCGAGATAAGACGCAACTTTATTTACTGTCCCAAATTTGTGAACCAAATCTGCAATAGCATATGATAATGATATCCACTTCCATATTCAGCAACAGTAAAAAGATTTAAAGTACCAACAAAATAGATCAGTAGATGTTCAAGAAAAGATTCTCATGAAGATATTGATAAAAACAAATCCGTCTATAATAATTATCAAAAGCTGAGAACAAAATGCAGCAGAAATAACATAGATGATGATATAGTTCTTTAAGCTTTGAGACGTCCATAGATCTTTGCCTTCTCTTGTGTTGTCTGGAAGCGTCCATGACCGAACTTGGAGGATGTATCGATGAATTTGAGTTTAATCTCCTCCAAAGCAACCCTTGATGTCTGTGTCAGCAGAGACTGCCTCAATGTGACAACGCGCTTCTTCGGACCAACACAGCAACCCTTTATCATCAGGTAATCGGATTTCACCACACCATAATGGGGGAATCCTCCCATTGGTGTAATGTCTTTCTCGGTCCTAAGCAATGAAAAAATGAAGATGGATATCTGCAGTAAAAAATTTACCATGCTATACGAACACAAAATTAAAACAGATGATGACAAGAGCAGAACTCTAACCTATCAAACTCGGTTATGGCAGTATGAGACTCCTGATCAGACTTTCCAAGTTTGTATATCTTCTTGTTCATCTCAGTCCGATGATGGTAACCATTTTGTCCAGCCCTGGCAACAGTGAATGAAACCCTAGCCGGATGCCAGGCACCAATACAAGCAACCTTCCGAAGCCCACGGTGGGTCTTGCGGGGTAGCCGGGTTACACCCCATCGGGTCACCACACCCTCGTAGCCCTTGCCCTTTGTCACCCCGATGATGTCAATCATCTCATCTTTCTGGAACACAGCATCAACAGGAATCTGCTTCTCAAAAAAGCCATAGGCATAATCAACCTTCTGCGAAACATCTCCACCATTCACTTGAATCTCCATCATGTGGGCTTTCTTCTGCTTAAGACCTTTCATTTTTCGAATCTGCAATAGAGCACATCAAAATGTAAATTATAAAGTAAATTGCACGATACACACTAAGCATGTTACCAGTGTAAGACTTGGCTGCACTTAATTCATCAGGTTACAATAAGCCAATCTATGCAACCACTACCGTCAACAATTTCCTTTTAATGTCGAACAGAAGATTCCCAAAAGTTCTTGGAAGTGCAAAATACCTGGGTATGAGCCAAAACACGAATCACAGTGCAGTACTTCTTCATTTTCTCCAACTGTGCTTGAATGTCCTTTTTCCCTTCTTCAGTTTCATACTTCTTCGAGTACTTGGTGAAAGCCTTCTTCTTGGACTTGCACCAATTCTTGTAAAACCTCCTCTTTATGTCTTCACTAAGATGCTGGGCCCATATGGTGCTCAGGCTGCGAAGGCCACGTGGTGTTTTGACATAGCCAACAACTCCCACAACAATCATTGGTGGTGCTTCAATAACTGTTACCGCTTCACATGTTTCCTTCTTGTGGAGCTCTGGAGAGAGAAATATTCAATAACAAACGAAAATAAATATGCTTACAAAACATCCTTGCAGCACAACAGTATATTTGAGGAAGTTTGAGAATGACATTTCTAGTATTTTACACATTACTTCTGATTCCTTTTTCAAGTTCCAATGGGCTTCCAAATAAAAATAGATTTGGTTGTAAAACCAAAGCAGGAATAGGGCCAACAAAAAAAAAGCCACGGACAAGAAAATCAAAACACTAACAGCAAGGGAAACAATGCATGACAGTTGAAAAACTCACTTGATCCGGGTTTTTCAACTTCTCTAACAATATGGGTCATCCCGGCTTTGTACCCCAGGAAAGCTGTTAACCTGCATGGTTTCGCTGGATCATCTCTAGGAAAGGCCTTCACTGCATAACACCAAGAGGTGAAACAAGTTTAGGATCCCATTAAGGGATGCATCAGAAAAGGACTTTTAAAAAAAAACAAGAATAATGTAATTCTAGACTACCAATGAAGGGCTCTAGACTAGAGACAGTATAAATTCTTCTCCCACCTTTGGGGAGGTTAAAGTTTTGAGCCACTAGGGGTAACTATATACAGGCAATGTTGCCTGATGTTTCAGAAAAACAGGAGAATTAAAAAAGATGTTAATACATATTATCAACGTCAGTATCTACCGGGCAATCAGAATTAGAAACTACCAAATCTACCAAATTACATGTTTACAGTACGAATATGCCAAAGTTAAGCAAACTATAAACAAATTACTCAAATCAACCTCAATTAACATTGTGTGAACTTGATATCAAAGTCGAGTAAAAACAAATGAAAAGCTACTAATTTTAAAAAAAAATATTCCTCAAGGGCTATGAATACAACCAAATTCACTACAAATATAACAATCCTTCTAATTGGTTTTGTTCTATAAGAACTATTTCCATTAGAAAAGAGCAAATTGGGCGATGAATTTAAGAATAATTCATGAATGTTAGAAGAAAGCAAGTCATAACTTACTACAACAATCAATGAAAAAGAATTTTGGCTGACTGGGAAAACTTTTAAATATATTTAACGAAAAACACAAACCAAATTCTCCTGGTTACTACTTTCACACGAAATAAATATGTCTGTCTCAAGATCAAATAAAATAGGCTCATACCATAGCATAATTAAAACATCTACAACTCATACCAGGATATTTATTTAAGGAGGCATCAACAGACATCACCACAAATATAGTACTGGGACATTGAGGGGAAATCAAACAATATTGAAATCAAGCAAGAGCTTCTGATATTATCCAAAACTAAAACATGATTGCTATAACAACAAAAAAAAATCAAATGGTATACCACAGGATAGATAATTAAAGCATGTTAGTCTCATAAAAATACCAGACAACATATCATAATTTTAACAGGAAGAAAAAGAACATAAATATGCATAAAAAAATAATACAACAAATTAACATATAAGTTCATCCAAAACCTTTCCCACGGTGTCGGGCCGCTCTTTTCCTTGGAAGAAATCCTAATGAACCATGTCTTGGGTGCTCAAACTTGCGATGAGACATGCTTACTCCTTTGTACTTTCTCTGCAAAACTCACACAACTTATTCTATTTTCCTCACTAGGAAAACAATTGCATGTCATACTTTGACATAGAATGGGTAAGTAGCAAATTTGGATGGCTCCATAACAATAACTGAAACAATTTAATTCGGGAAAAAGAAAACAAAAAAGACTAACCATGACAAAACACATAAAGAATAGATAATAAAAAAATGTTGAACAATATCAAAGTACAAAATTAAAGTGCTTTAGGTAATTCCGAAAAAAAAACATAAAAGAATAGAAAATTTTAAAATATTTTTAAAATTTAGACAAACAAGCAAAAAAGTACAGTAGCACCAACAAGAATAATTTACCGGTAAAAAAATTAAATATAATAAAAAAAACTGAAAAAGAAAATATCAGTTTGAAGGAAGACTGTTTCTCATGATGCAAAATAAAGACACCCTTGACTAGTAGTAGATATACGACATTCCCACCAGTTCAAGCAATGGTAAGAAATGCTCCCATACCAAAGGCCTATGGCAAAAAATTGTGCCAATTCTCGGGCTCATTCAGTGTTCCTTTCCAGATACCCTATATGAGGGTTTTGGTAAAGAGCCCTTATGAGACTCCAGCCTTGATTATAAGTATGTTGTTTGAGGGAGGACATTTCCACCATTGCAAGAGAGGGGCAACATCAACTACTCTACCATAGACGGGGCACAAAATATGATATAAATTACTACAAACAAAAAATACAGAAAATTACATAGGTTCAAGATAACTCATATATAAACACGGGCTATTCAAATTGGACTTAGTATTACTACAAGCATGATACATCAAATTGGACTTAATATTACTACAAGCCTGATACATAAAATAAAATAAAAAAATGTATAAATACTCCTACATATATTAAAAAAGTATGACAAATAGTAATATTCATCTGGAATTGTTTTAGGGTAATTCAATTAAAATGTAATACAAATATTTAATTGAGTAAGATCTGTAAACCATCGAAAATATATTAAATAAGCAGTATTCGTATTAATATTGATTGTTGTTATTCATGAATAAAAAACCAAATTATTCAAAACCACATCATGCACATATACCATTCAATTGCAATACACGTAGGGATATATATACAGAATTTTCACAAACATCCTCAATTCATATACAAAACATACTTAAAAGGCCCTTCCTAAAAAATCATATCCTGTATAGCAATCTCAGTCAGACGTCTAAAAAAATTTCTAACCTATATAACTCTCCATATATAAGATCTGAAATGATCTGAAAACTAGATCTATGATATAAATAACTTTAGCCAACTCCTGTGTTTGGTTGCCGAGAAAATATGCACTAAAACGTAAAAACCCTTCTAACTACTACATCTGAAGTAACTCTACACCGTCAAACTACTACACAGTTTTGAATCGAGTTTAAAGAATAAAACAAAATATTATATACGAGAGCTTACTTTCCCTTTACCACTTTCTCGGCAACCAAACAGAATATAATCGACTAAAAACAATGCATCATTCGAGAAAAATGAACAATATTACCTTGGATTCGCAGAGAGAAATGAGCCGCAGTGGTTTTGCTCTGCTTCTGAAACGCTAGGAGGCTTGAGTCAATGGGGTTGATAAGCTTTTATAGATTATTGGGCGGCTAGGATTAATTCGGGGGATGATATCGGACGTTAGATTAAATCGCCTCTTGTTTTAACCTAGGGTTTTTGGGTAACCTATATATGAAAGTTTGTAGGCTCTTATTTAATTATGGGTCTTCATGGGCCATCCGAAGGATTGTCTTATTTAGGCCCATGAAATCCAAATGTTCAAAATTTGGCGGCACTTGGGCCCAAGACAATTTATAAGGCTGCGTTTGGTTACCGCGGAAATGGAATATGATCATTATTCATTTTTTGTAAAAAAAATTTTTGTTGTTGTCTCTATTTGATAATGGAAATAGGGAGAATTTCATTTTCAAAACTTTCGTATTGAATGGGCATTATATTCCATAGTGTAATCTTTAATAACGCAATTGGTATATTATAGGTGTCATTTGAAATTAAAAAATAATAATTAAAACTGATAGAATCATCACCTGTTACTAAATTTTTAAGAAAGATATCAAAAGAATATATGTATATATATATATATATATTCATTTTCAATTATCACTTAAGGACTTGAGTAATTAAAAATCATTTAAATTTTTTTTATAGTACTTATTTTTCAGTTTTGATCAAAACTAGATTTAAACATGTGTGTGTTTAAAAAGTTTTTATCATTCTAATCCTTCACTAATTCAGGTGTTGAACTAAACAATAAAATAAAAATGGTCATTTTATTTAATTCTCATTACATTATTGTAGATGCAAAAAAGGGAAAATTACACAAACTATGACATAATTGCATGCGGTACTCCTTACGTTTTAATAATATCATAAACTACCCTTAAAACTACATCCGTTGTAACACTTAGCCCCTTCCGTTAAAAGTCAACGACGGAAAAGAGATTTTTTGGTCAACAAAGCCTATTTTTGGAGTGAACTTCCAATTTTGCCCTTATATATGCATGTTCCAATTTAACCCTTACTTTTACATACAAAATTACTTAAATACCCTAACTTTTTTTACCAAATTGCCCTCACAATTTCATTTTTTTTTGTGAAAAATATATATTATGTTCCAAAATATGAATTTTTTTTGCGAAAAAGTATATATTATGTTCCAAAATATGATTTTTTTCCGAAAAATAATTTTTTTGCAAAAATTATATATTATGTTCCAAAATATGAATTTTTCGGAAAAAAAAAATTATATTTTGGAACATAATAAATATTTTTTTGCAAAAAAACTATTTTTCAGAAAAAAAATCATATTTTGGAACATAATATATATTTTTCGCAAAAAACTTATTTTTCGAAAAAAAAATTCATATTTTGGAACATAATATATACTTTTTTGCAAAAAAAATTCATATTTTGGAACATAATATATATTTTTCACAAAAAAAATATTTTTCGTAAAAAAATCATATTTTGGAACATAATATATATTTTTCGGAAAAAATCATATTTTCCGAAATATATATATATTTTGAAATTTATACTTTGTACGAAAAATATAATTTATAGAATCTTTTTATTTAAGTTTCTGGGGTTTAAACTAATATTGATGTTAATGGAATTTGCTAAAACATTAATGTTTGTGTTTTTTGGAACAAGCAATTTCAATTTTTATATTTTTTTAAATGAAATTGTGAGGGCAATTTGGTAAAAAAAGTTAGGGTATTTAAGTAATTTTGTATGTAAAAGTAAGGGTTAAATTGGAACATGCATATATAAGGGCAAAATTGGAAGTTCACTCAAAAAATAGGCTTTATTGACCAAAAGAAAATTTTCCGTCATTGACTTTTAACAGAAGGGGTTGACTTTTAACGGAAGGGGCTAAGTGTTATAACGGATGTGGTTTTAAGGGTAGTTTATGATATTATTGAAACGTAAGGGGTACCGCGTGCAATTATGTCATAGTTTAGGGGTAGTTTGTGTAATTTTCCCATGCAAAAAAATACACAACGAGTTAGGTTAAAATTGAATTGCTTTATTCATCATTTGGCCATGTATTTATACATAATTCAGTAAATGGGTCAGGCTCATCTACCCAAGTTTATCAATTCCTTAAATCATGGGATTTGATAAACTCATTTTTTTCTTGGGCTCTATCTTCCATAAGTGGGACAAATCCCTAACTTATGAATCATTCATTTTCTAGAGACTTTTATGGGTCAGGCCCATCCGTCTTGCCTATGGCCCATTTTTATTGGACCATATAATTTTTGGCTATTACACAGGCCTCTGAGGTTATGGGCCTATGATATATTTTTTCCTTAGGCCCATGAGCGAATATCTACATATGTATACACATAGATGAAGGTTTCTTTTTAAAAAGTGGCGGCTGCAAGTGTGATGTGGCACCATATTTAATGCTGCACTTCAAACAAACGGCCCATGCTCCCTCAATCTTTGCGCGTGGGGGTTGAATTTATGACACACGTCCTTCGAACTTCGTGCATGACCCTTGGCTTGCCACTGATCCCCTATATAATCCTCAATGTTTTCCTTTCCCCATCACTAGCAAGCTATTTTACACTCCATATTTCTCGATTCTCTTCCTTGAAGCTCTCTCCTCTTTGATTTCTGTGACTCTCAGTCGACATTTTCTAGGAATTTCCACCGGAGCATCTTCTTAACCCTTTCTGAAGTCCTCTCTGCCTCTGTTCTCTAAACTACGTAAGTCAGATAGTACTTTATTTTTCTTTCAATTTTCATCTCTACCCCTCATTTGTCTCTTCTACCTTTCTGAAACTATGTCTGATAGTGATGATACTAGGTCAATAGAGGAGGTCGTTTTGTCCTCTGGAACCGACCCTGATTCAACCAGTAGTGATAGTCCTTCTTCCGTCCGTCAAGAGGCTCCTATTCCCAAAATAGTTCCCCCGAATATTGACCTTCCGGGTTTATCAACGAATCCAGAAACACCTGTTGCAGGGGGTTCTCATGATAATGATGAACCTGTAAACCCCAACCCTCTTGAACCTTTCTCGGTAGCTCCTTTTAAGAAAACAAGGCCTGAGGTGGATGTAAAACACCTTCGGGCTGAAACTAATGTACCCGGTGATGTTCATCTAGCCCCTTACCCAGGCTATTTAGACTTTTCTAAGAGTGAGGGACTTCAACCAGGTAGCATTCTATTATCGGCAGTTTATCTCAAAGTATTAAGATTCCCTCTTCACCCTTTCTTTCATTATGTCTTTTTTATGCTAGGGTTACACCCTCTTCAGCTTAACCCGAATAGCTTTAGGATTCTGGCCATGCTACTTCTGTACAATAAGGATCTGGACCTTAATCTTGGTTTAGCCGACCTGCTTTTCTGTTATTTCTTCCAAAATGCCAGAGAAAGCAAGGGTAAGTACAACTTTTTCCCTTCCAAGGTCGGGGCATATGCTCTGATATAGAAAAATCTGACAAATAATGGAAGGAGAGAATGGTAATCATTAGTGGCAACTGGTTTTACCCGTTCTCCCTGACATTCCCGATCCCCAACACCTTCGGTCCTATTCGTTTTCCTGTCTACCGTCCCCTCCATAAAGTTACTTATTTTTGTGAGTTATGTGACTTACATCGGGGAGAGTATGTGTATAGATTTCTCGACTATGAGGATAAAGAATTCCCTTATACCTCATCAAAGAACGGTTTGCACTTTTGAAGGCCAAGATCTGGAGCAACGTCCGATTTGCCACTACTCTTCTGATTAAGGCCAATCTGGAGATGATTTCTAACTTGGGCGTTGCTGTTGACAGGATGGATTTGCCCATCAGGCCCCTTTCTGCCAGACGTACTCAAGTTCTTGAAGGGCTAATCTAGTTGATGATATACCACTCTCGACAACACCCCCGGCACCTCCGCTTGCACAAAGTCCCGCAGATCTACCTCAGCCTCCTGCAAATGCTGCAACCACTAGGACCCAGACTACTGATGCCTCAATAAGCGATACTCCTCAGGCTTAGGATACTCCTCGTACCGCTATTCCCTGGGAGCCAAAGTTTCTCCTTCTAGGTGGTTCTCCGGTTTGTGTTGACCATCTTACCATCTGTCAGCCAGATGCTCTTCAGGCTATGGCGAAATGAGTCTAGACTACTGCTGATAGGGCTACTTAGTCGAAAATCTTCAGGACTGAGCTTTTCCAGAAAGGCTCCTCTATGGCCATGGAGGTTGGTGCTTTTGACTTTTCTTTTGTACCTTAGCTTATTATTTTTACTTCGTTCTGCACTAATATTCACCATTTTCCCTATCTGTGTAGCTTATTTATGGGATCCAGGCCTATAATCATGCCCTGGAATTCGATGTCCGGGAAATGGCCAAGATGCAGGCTCAACTACAACAAAATAATAAGCATCGCATCACTCTGACCAGGGAGGCGGATGGTCTTCGTCATAGTGTATCTGAGCACAAGAGCCTTCTAGAGAGCAGAAAAGCTGAAAAGAGGGCCTTAGCTGCTGAACTAGCAGAGACAAAGACAACCTACCAAAAGATAGTTGCCGAAAAGGCGGAGTCAGATAATCTTCTGGCTGTTGAGCGATCTAAGGTAGAGATGTGTCGTTTGGGTGGTCTAGACATGCACAGACGGTATGTCACAATCTGTGACATTCAATCGGTAAGGGCATGATGGGATAGGCACGAGATGGAACATATTCCCCTAGCTGATCGGGAGTTTAAGACTGCTGAGAAGTTTGATGCCTTCATGGGAGTGCCCTTTCCTTATAAAGACCCACCGGTCTTTGAGAATAAGAAGTAGTTTGCTGCCCTTCTGAAGGTAGAATACTAATTTTGCCCCTGAGTTGAAATAGGACTTAGGGTTTCTGCACTTCATTATGTATTACCCCTTTAGAAGGGTATTTTTGTATTTTCTATTTATTTTAATGAAAAGGATTTCCTAATTTTTATGGCATTTTGTTCTTGTTATTTTTGTTTAGCTATTGACTAGCCCGAGATAAACGTTTTTGAACTTAACACTTAAGAAACTTTTCATTTTAGTATGGAGTTTTCAGGCATCTGGCCCCTGAGACTTTTTTATGTCCTCTGGTTAGTTCAAATTAGGTTTGAACTTAATACTTAGGGAATTTTTTTGTTAATATAGAGTCTTCGGGCATCTGGCCCTGAGACTTGTTTATGTCCTCTTGTTAGTTCAAATCATATTTGAACTCAACATTTAAGAAAAGTTTTATATTAATATGGAGTCTTTAGGCATCTGGCCCCTCAGACTCGTTGATGTCATCTGGTTAGTTCAAATCAGGTTTAAACTCAACACTTAGGAAAATTTTCTGTTAATATGGAGTCTTCTGACATCTGTCCCTGAGACTTGTTTATGTCATCTGGTTAGTTCAGATCAGGTTTGAACTCAATATTTAGGAAAATTTTCTATTAATATGGCATCTTCACAAGGTATGATCACTTATATAGAATGTGATTTTTATTTAAAAACTTGGGAGACATGTAGCAGAGGTGCTGAACATCGGGTACAAATGTTTTATTATAATCAGCAGAAGTGTCATGTGCAAGAGAAGGTTTTATTTTACTGTTTTAAGGAAAAAACTATATAAGGATAATACCTCTTCAGACGGTAAGCGTTCTGAGAGTTGAGCTCGATGCGACCTGCCTTGTTCTTCCATACCCGATAAGCACTGTGACCGATGACCTCAATTATTATATAAGGTCCTTCCCATGTCTCCCGTAACTTGCCAATAATTCTAATTTTTCTTCTAAGCACCATATCGCCTACTTGAAACTCTTTTCTTTTGACCTTCTGATTAAACTGAGCCCTGACTTGTTGCTAGTAGACAGCTAGCCTTATCCCGACAACTTCTCTTCTTTCTTCCAGTAGGTCTAAATCATGGGCCAGGTGCTGATTATTTGGACCTTCTTCCTAGGCCTGACTTTTTAGCGTAGGCACCTTCAATTCGGTCGGGATAACGACTTCGGCCCCGTAGGCCATGGCGAAAGGGGTTTCTCCCGTTGGTTCTCTTGGAGTGGTCTGATAGGACCATAAGACATCAGGTAATTTTTCCAACCAAGCTCCTTTTACTTATTCGAGCTTTTTTCTAAGTGTATCAAAAATTGTTCTGTTTGACCTTTCGGCTTGTCCATTTCACTGCGGGTAACCAATGGAAGAAGTGTTCTGATTAATCCCATGTTTTGCCAGGAACGCTTGAACTTTCCTGTTATCCAGGTTGGTACCATTATCCATCATTATAGTTCGGGATAAACCGAATCTACAAATGATGTGACTCCAGATGAACTTGATAACGTGGCTACTTTTGATAATTTGGTATGCCTCGGCTTCCACCCATTTGGTAAAGTAATCCATAGCCAGAAGAACTTGTGTAGTAAATCGTATGGCTTGCGGGAGAGGACCCACAATATCCATTCCTCATTAGGCAAAGGGGTGAGGGATAATTGTTGGATTTAGTAGTTTCGAAGGTGGATGAATGACATCACCATGAAATTGGCACTTTTTTCAGTGTCGGGTGTACACCTCAGTGTCGGGTGACAGATAAGGCCAGAAGTACCCCTGGGTGAGGACTTTATGGGCTAAAGACCTTCCCCCGGAATGATTGCCACACGATTCAGTATGTATCTCTTCCATGACTGCAGAAGATTCGGAGGGTGTTAGACATATTAAATATGGCCCAAAGAATGACTTGCGATAAAGCTAACCGTTGTATAGAGCGTATCTTGCGGCTTTCATTCTTATATCCCGAGCCTCTGGTTTTGACTTAGGTAATGCACCCGTCCTTAAATAATATGCTATATGGTCCATCCAGCTTGGCTCCCAAGGAATGACCACCACGTCCTCGGAGGGCTCCAAGCTTGATCGGACGATGAAGTCCACTAGTGTTGTTGGAGTCATACTTTCCTCTACTGCGGAGGCCTGATTAGCTCAACAATATGCATGACATTGTCCTCTCTACGAATCTGTTCAAAGGTTAACTGCAGGAATTCCTCGGCCTCTTTTAGTACCAAATTCCTGTATGCTTCCATTTTAGGCTCTCGGGTTTCATACTCCCCATTCAACTTTCGTACGACCAATTGGGAATCACTTCGTATCTCTGCTTTATGTACTTGAAGGCTTCAGGTCAACCGAATTCCTGCTAGAAGGGCCTCATACTCGACTTCGTTGTTGGAGGCTGGAAACTCCAATCGAACGGACTACTGAATTTTAGTTCCATCGGGTGTTACGAGCTTTACACCGATCCCTGCTCCATTGATATTTGACGATCCGTCCACTAATACTACCCATAAGTCTGGTTCATTTTCTTCTGAAGAGTCCGTAGTTTTCGTTTATAATAGAAAGTCAGCTACCGCTTGTCCTTTGATGACAGTTCAGGGGACATAGGTTATGTCATAGATTCCCAGTTCTATTGCCTATTTGGATACTCTCCCTGACAATTCGGGCTTCGCCATTATGGATCTGATCGGGGTTGAAGTTGGTACCACGATCGGATGTGCTTTAAAGTAATGCCGAAGACGTCGTTTTGCATTGATTAGTGATAGTACCAGCTTTTCATGTTTGGAATAACGGGTTTCTACATCAGCAAAGGCTTTGTTGGCGTAGAAGACCGGCATCTAGTACCCCTTGCCCTCCTTAACCAGAGCGGCGCTGGTAGATGTTGCAAATATGGCTAGATATAAGTGTAATGGCTCATTTGCTTTCGGGGTTGCCAGTATGGGAGGCTTTGTCATGTAGCTCTTGAGCTTTTTTAGAGCTTCTGATTGCTCCGGTCCCCAGACCTCTCATTTAACTGCCTTTATAGACTGAAAAAATGGATGGCACCGATCAGTTAAGCGAGAGATGAAACAGCTGAGGGTTGCTACTCTCCCGGTTAGTACTTGGATCTCCTTCCGGGACTTCGGCTCTCCTAATTCCATGAGAGCTCTAACTTGTGTTGGGCACGCCTATATTCCCGTCCGATCAACTATGTGTCCCAAGAACTGGCCTGAGGACACTCCGAAGAAACATTTACATGGGTTGAGCTTCATCTTGTACTTTCTTAGGGGGTAAAACACCTGCTGTAGATTAGTCAGGTGGTCACTTTTCGCCTTGTTTTTGACCACCGTGTCATTAATGTAGACTTCAATGGTAGATCTTATCATGCCCTGGAAAACTTTGTTAACCAACCTCTGAAAGGTTGCACCTGCATTTTTTAGTCCGAAAGACATAACTGTATAACAATATATACCTGATTCAGTGATAAATGGGGTATTTTCCTCGTCATCTCAGTTCATTCGTATCTGGTTATACCCAGAGTACGCGTCCAAAAAACTCAAGCGCTCGAATCCTGCGGTGGCATCTACCATCTAATCGATCTTTGGTAAGGGGAAACAATCCTTCGAGCATGCTCTATTCAGATCAGTGAAGTCCACGCACACCTTCTATTTCCCGTTCTTCTTCTGAACCACAACCATGTTTGCCAGCCAGGAAGGATATTGCACCTCTTTAATGAATCTGGCTTAAAGAAGTCGATCAACCTCTTCAGCTATAATCTGGTTTCGGTGGGCCCCCATGCGTCTCTGTTTCTGTCTGACGGGTTTCGCGCTGGGGTCTACATTGAGGGAATGTTGGGCCACTGAAGGATCAATGCCGGGCATATCCATATGGCCCCAAGCGAATACGTCAACATTGGAGCGTAGGAGAGCCTTCAATTTTTATTTTTATTTTGTGTATTGAGGCCAGAGCCAATGTAAGTGGTCCTTTCAGGGTGGTCGGGGCAAATCTGAACTTCTAGCAAAGGTTCAACTGCTATACATGACCCCGCACCCTCGTCCTGTAATTGTTATTGATCGTCGGATACTGCCTTGGATCGTGAATCTCATTTCGGTTCTGTCATCTTCCTCAAACCCTTCAAGGTGATGACATAACATTCTTTGGCCGCCACCTGATCTCCCCTGATATCAATCACATCAATTCTGTTTGGATTGACGTATCGCATGACTTGATGCAAGGTGGAAGGAACTCCGTGCATTCGATGGATCCAACCCTTGCCCATGAGGAGATTATATGAGGGTTTGACATCTACCACCATAAAATTTTCTCTGAGTGTGCGACTTGCTGCTGTTACTAGAAGTTGGATCTCTCCCACTGGTTCCACTCTTCTGCTATCGGGTTTCTATAAGGG
Source organism: Cornus suecica (assembly GCA_963922005.1). Classification (NCBI taxonomy): domain Eukaryota; kingdom Viridiplantae; phylum Streptophyta; class Magnoliopsida; order Cornales; family Cornaceae; genus Cornus; species Cornus suecica. The sequence continues at coordinate 17,204,649 of OY998242.1, read as the reverse complement.
ATTATCTCCTGGGGTTAATCTCTAGCTTCTCAAAATCCCACTTGGTGATTATGTTGGCGCTGCTTCCTGGGTTGATCATTACTATCTTGATCAAGCAGTTTGAGACTATGAGGAAGATTACCAAGGGATCGTCATGTGGTGATTGAATGTTCCGCATATCTGTAGAAGAGAAAGTTATCCGTGCATCCTTTTTCGGACTTTGACACTCGTTGATTTCCCCAACCCTTCACAGTCTCTGGGCTTGACGCATTTGGGATCTATGGGTTTCCTCCACTTCTGATTGGCTTGGCCCTCTGTGAACCATGTGAATTACTTTTACGGCTGACCTGTTGTTCCTTTGACGAGCGTATGTGATGTTTGATCTGATCGGGTGCCCTCATTGGCAACGTATTCGATCAATTCTCCTTTTGCTATCATGGATTCTACTTGCCTCTTGAGGCTTCTTCACTTATTGACGTAGTGTCCGTATTCGCCATGGAAGGCACAATGCCTTGACATATCCCTCTGTTCCTTTGGTTGTCTGATAGGTGGTGGAGACCGGAAGATTCCTTTACCCTTAGTCTCCTGATACAATTTGGCCAGGCTAACCTTTAATGGAGTGATCTTGTCTTCGAATCTTTGGCGTTTCTCTGGGACTGAGGAGGGTGCACGAGGAGCGCTTGGCCGTTTCTGATTTGGTGCCCGATTCTTAACTTTAGGTTCGGATACTCTTGCCTCTATGCTTGCAAAGGCTGCCCTTCTTTGGCATATGGCCAATTCTTCTTCTATCCGAAGATGCCCTTGTGCCCTAGAATTGAGTTCCCTGATGTCTGCTGGTGGCCTCTTGACCAAAGACTGGTCGAACTTGGTTCCTGGAATCAAGGCCATCCTGAAGTCCTCGATGGCTGAGTGTTGATCACAATTGTTAATCGAGGACATCTCGACATTGAATTACGAGATAAAGCTTTTCAGTCATTCACCTTTTTCCTGGATCATCGTAAATAGACTAGAGATGGTCTTTTTTTGTCTTTTGTTACCGAAGTATTGGGCGATGAACAACTCACAGAGTCTAAGCCAGCTTCCAATAGATCGAGGTGGTTGTTTCCTGAACCATAGCAGGGCTGCTTCGGTCATGCTGGTGGGAAAGACTTTGCAGAGTAAGGCTTCGTTTTCGTTGTAAACATTCACTTTTGTATGGACATGGTAGATGTGTTCCGTCGGATCTTTTGTTTCGTCAAATAGGGTAAACTTCGGTAGCCTGAACTTCTCCGGGTAGGGCACGCTGGTGATCGCTAGTGTGAATGGTGTTTGCACGACGTCGATGGATGCCTCAGAGGCCAGATCATTGGGGGTCTGAATCTTCATATCCTTAAGCACTTCCCTTTGAAATTTGATCATAATTTTATCCAATTTTTTCATGGTCAGAGTTTCCTCGGGATTGTGCATCCCGAGCACCTGTAGGGATGACTCTGCGTGTTCCTCCCGATCGTTATTGGACTTTGCGTGATGGTTGTCTCTTTCCAATTGGTGCCCCGCAGACCGCTCTTGCTGGTTGGATTGTTCGCCATTTTGGGCTTCTCGAGGGTTTTACAGCATGACCAGTTTTGCCACCAACTCGGCGTTCTGCCTCTCCAACTCGGCGGTCCTATCTTCCAAGGCCCGCCTGATCGGATATTCGGTTTATGAAGGTTAGCCTCCATTCGGAGGTAACTCAGATTGTTGCGACCGGGTGATAACCGTCATGGATGATGTCAATCTAAGCTCCTAGTAGAAAGTGTGAAGCTGTTGAAAAAGATTTTAAGAACTCCTTCCCACAGACGGCGCCAATTGTGTAGATGTAGAAAAATACACAACGAGTTAGGTTAAAATTGAATTGTTTTATTCATCATTTGACCATGTATTTATACATAATTCAGTAGATGAGGTCATGTCCATCTATCCAAGTTTATCAATCCCTTAAATCATGGGATTTGATAAATTCATTTCTTTCTTATGCTCTATCTTCCATAAGTGGGACAAATTCCTAACTTATGGATCACTCATTTTCTAGAGACTTCTATGGGCCAGACCCATCTGTCCTGCCTATGGCCCATCAGTCCTTGCCTATGACCCATTTTTATTGTGCCATATAATTTTTGGCTATTACAATTATCATTTTATATCACATTTCATTATTGCCTACCCAACTTAATATAAGTGTCTAATAAGTAATAACATAGTTCACCACTTAATTCATTATATATATATTACACTTTGATAAAAACGGGTTAGGCCCATTGGGCCCAAAATTGCCGGGTTTTGGGCTTAAATATCGAGAACCCTTGCAGGAATGTGTTTCGTTATTCTATTTTGGCACGGATTTGAAAATGTAAAACATTTATTTATATGTATATAAGGTTTAATTCCTTTTTTTTTTTTTTCCTTGAGAAGAAATTCACACTCATTTAATTCTCCTTGAATCAACCAAGTTGATGGAGATGATAGCAATTCTGAGATACAAGGGATACTATTTTATTGATGCTTCGAGCCTTTGAGACATTTTCATTTTTTTTATAAGAAAATAAACTTTTCTAATGCCGATATGAAAGATTCTTTCTTACAATCTGCTTGAAATTCAAAATGACTGCATCTAATTTCTGGACTTAAAAACAACTAGATTGCCTGTTTCACTTTGTAAAGCTTTGACTTTTTAAAACTAAATAAACTGAAAAATGGTCTAAGCAATATATTTCAACATATATATATATATATATATATATATATGTGTGTGTGTTTATTGACTATGTCCATTTTCGACCGACCACAAATTTTAAGTCTTCAAAATTGATAACAACGTATTAAAATTTCCATCCATTCTATGAAGGTTGATGTTTGACTCGGGCATTGCCACACACGCAACATGTGAGATCTCCACACATTTACGTATATTTCTAATAAAGCATTGCAATTATCTTGTTAAAGGACAACCAATTTTTTATTTGGCCTCTTGATTTTTTATTATTAAAATATTATTTAAAAAAACTTCACACACGCACTTTGTTCGGATTTTACCCTGACAAAAAAATCCTATACACAATATATTGAACCCTTAGATTTTTTATTTCACAACTTATTTTTATTTATTACTTTGGAAGGTATATAAACACTTTCACACCTTTTTTTATTTGTAAGACAAGTAATGTATTCTTGATTTTGAAACTCTTTATAATAAATTGTAATCTAGAAACTGATGTAATTTTTTTCCCTTTGCCAAATAATTTTGCGAGAAGACTGTTTCTTAACGAGCAACCAATTATTTCTTTATTGGTAGAAAAATAATCATAATTGTTGTGTTTTGCAATACACAAATATATGACGAATTTAAGAAGAGTTCTCAAGCTGTTGCTAAGAATATTCCAGCTTAATTCTTCCTTCACGCCATATTGTTCTAGTTTCTTTTCCACAAAGGTTGGTGAAAGTCAAACAAATAAAATAATTATTCAATAATCATTTCCAACTATTTTATGACTTTATAAATGGAGTTGGTTTATTCACACCCATTTCGAAGAATCTTCCAAGTACTTACCCCAATTATTTAACATATTTTTCCGTTGGTTACTAACTTAAACAAACAACAGTGATAGTCATAACAATATCAATTCAATATGTTAGTCCTCATGTTGAAAAATATTTAATATTTATGCCTAAAAATGTATTAGGTCTGTTTTTTTATAGTGTTATCAGTGTAAATAATTTTTTGGGACCCCAAAGGCAGATACTATATGAAATGAAGATTTTAATGGTGGATAGAAATAAAACCCACGGTTAAAATAGTAAATTGTTACATAAAGTCACACTATTAAAAGTGGTTTTTAGGTTAGTGGCCATAAAAATTACTGTTATACCATAAATCTCTTAAATTGAAAATTAACATTTTGAGATATATATATAGTGACAAATAATTTAGTCAACCACTTATTTATTGGTAGAAAAATAGTCTACCATAATTTTATGTTATTATAAACATATTTTTTTTTTGTATTGGGATATAATCTGAACTTTACTAGATTCATGTGAAGGGAGTCACGTATTTTGCACAAATCCGATAAACTTCGAAAATTCTAGATATCCGGCTGTCAAAAAAATATCAATTCAATACACTATAAAGATAAAAAAAATAAAATAAGAAATCAATATTATACAAGAAATCTGGTAATCGAATTATTATAATTAGAAAATGCACTAGCTGCATTTTTCACATATTTCGTCAAATGAAATTAAAAAATAATTATAATAGTGACCATTTAATGGCCTGGTGTAACAGGGTAACCAATCCCATGCCTTCTAGTCGGAAACACCACAAACAACAAGCTGCAAATGAGTCCGATCCCAACCGGAGCTATGTTCAACACCTCCTCAATTTCACGACCACGCATCGGATAAAAACACCCCACCACATTATTATCCCTCAACACCACGGCCACAAACACGAACACAGACAACAGTGCATGAACCCAATCTATGAACCCCAACCTGTACTTGCTCAGCTCCGGAAGCTGCTGCCCCGAGCCCACCGGGTAATCGAACAGGTACATGCCCTTGAACGTGGCCATCCCGTAGTAGACTCGGCCCTCAGGGGACTTGAAGCTGTCGGTGAAGGAGGCGATGAAGCAGGAGAGGGAGAGGACGAGGAGGAGGACGAGGGTCATGGGGCGCGTGGCAGCGTCGCATGACCCGTTGTTGGTGAAGGTAGGGGTGAGGAGCTGGAAGGCCAGGAGGGTGCCTGTGGGGAGGAGGTTGGCGAGGTTGGCTGTGCCCGATAGGGTTTGAGAGATGGCGCGTTGGGAGAGCGAGGATGATCGGGTTGGTGATGGCGTTTTCGAGGTTTCTGGGAGGTTGTCATCGGTGGTATCGAATGGTGTTGGAGATATGTCCGTCTGTTTGGAAGTTGACCTCGCTCTTAGAGACATTTCTAGTATCCTAAAAGGATATAACTTTGGTGCTGGTGATATAGGAAAATGATATGAGGGAAAGAGGGTTTATGTATATATATGTGTATGTATATATATAATAAAGATAAGGAGATGAGTGTTTCTTGTGTTGGAAGGTAGTTACTTCTGTGGTGTTTCTCAATTGGGCTATTAGTTGGGGGTATTTTGACATGTTCAATTATGATCTGCTGTATGCGCTGGGATGAGATATCTTATTGATACTGTTTTAAACAAGTTGTTACGAATGGGTAATGAAGAAGCGTGACATTAAGGTTCGAGAACTAAAATTGACTTTATGTAGTTTTGTCATGTAAATTTTACAACTAATCTTTTATAGGTCTTAAGCAATCCATTTCAAAGCTTTTTTTACATAGATTTAGGCATGTTTGGTAGGGGATATGGTTCCACCTGATCTGGTCTGATTTTGGTTTTTAAAGACCGGATCATGTTTGTTTGAACTGGTCTTAAAATTTGGAATTAGACCAAATTGAACCAAATATGGTGTTTTTGGAACCAATTTTTTTTGTGGTTCCATATGGTCTGCTCTGGTCTTGGCAACCAAAATCAGATTTTTCAGACCAACGATTAACACCACCAAAAACAAAAATTGAATAAAAATAATAATAATATACAAAATAAATTAAATAATACATAAAAATAATAATAATAAATGAATTAAATAATATATAATAATAAATAAATTAATAAATAATAAATTAATAAAATATATTTATAAATAATTAAAAATTAATAAATAATAAATTAAATAAAAATATTTAAAAATAAAATAAAAATAATGAATAATAAACAAAATGAATTAAATAATAATAATAATAATAAATGAATATAATAATAAATAAATTATATTTCGAAATAATTAAAAATGAATAAATAATAATAATAAATTAATAATACAAATAATAAATTAAATAAAACATATTCAAAAATAAAATAAAAATAATGAATAATAAACAAAATGAATTAAATAATACATAATAATAATAATAATGAATATAATAATAATAATAATAATAATAAATAATAAATTAATAAAATATATTTATAAATAATTAAAAATGAATATATAATAATAAATAAATTAATACATAATTGTAATAGTGAAAATGTCCAGCCCAATTGAGCCCATCTGTCATCAGGCCCATCAAGTTTATGGGCCAGCAAGATATTTATGAACCCAATAATAAAGCCCATTCAGAGGAGGTATGTAATAAAGGACCCTGATTAAATGTACAGGATGAAGTCCATTTAGGATATGTATATAAAGAAATTCCAAAAATTAATAGAAGGATTCGAAGAAGTGTTGAACATTTTAAGGTGTTTATACATTGGCGCCGTCTGTGGGAATGAGGGAGGTTCCTGATTTTTCAAATGCCCTTCGGTACCTGTAAAATCGCCTCCTTCTTCCCATCTCGAAAAGCTAAGTCTGTTTGACAGGCAAAAGACCCTCCACTTCCAAAAAACCTCCACTCACCGCCTCCCCGGACGAGAATGCCAGTCACTCGTTCACAGGCAGGCATTCTGCCCACTGAGGACAATCGTGCAGAGGACTCCCAGACCATGGAGCAAATTCTTCAACGCTTGGCGGCTGGAGAGGAACGTAGCATGGCCTTGGAGAAACAGAATGCAGAGCTCAGGGAGAGGTTGGCTCCACCAGCAGCTGCCTCACCGGCAGTTACACCTAACCCTCCGGTGGCGGCGATCGACCATTCTCTGAACCAACCTGAAGAGCACGCCGAATCTTCTCAGCGCTCGCGAAAGGCTCCAGCAGTCGACGAGTCTATAACCCCCCAGAAACTTCAAGCAATGATGGACGAGTTCCAAAGGAAAGTTCTCGGAGATTTGAGGTCTCGATCTACGGACGACATGGCCATCCAGGCGTCCACTGAATTGATACAGTCGTCTTTCGTTCAGGAAATAACCCAAGAGCCTTTCCCAAAGAAGTTCGTTATGCCACAGTTCACCCCTTATGATGGCACGCGGGATCCCGAAGAGCACATATACCAAATTCATCAGAAAATGACCATGTACGCCGAGAACGAGTCCCTGCTATGTAAGGTGTTCTCCACAAGCCTTGCTGAGGCCGCCCTATTATGGTTTAGGAAGCAGCCACCCCGATCCATTGGCAGCTGGCAACAGTTGACCAGGCTCTTCATCGCCCAGTATTATGGAAACAAGAGACAGAAGAAGACCATATCCTGCCTCTTTACCATGATCCAGGAGAAAGGAGAGTCACTGAAAAGCTTTCTATCCCGATTCAACATCGAGTCCTCTTCTGTGGATAATTGTGACCAGCACTCTGCGGTCGAGGCATTCAGGATGGCCTTCATTCCTGGAACAAAATTCCATCAATCCTTGGTGAAGCGCCCTCCATCGGGAATTGGGGAACTAAACTCTAGGGCCCAGGGGTACTTGAGAATTGAAGAGGAAGAAACTATCAGGCAGAGAAGATCAGCCTTTGTCGGCCTTGAAATTCAGTCCAAGGATCGATTGACCGATCGGAAGCGATCAACTCCACCGGGATCGTCTGCCCCAGCGGGATTATCAATCCCAAAGCCATCCAAACGACCCAGGTTAGAAGAAATGATAACACCCCTGAAGGTGAGCCTTGCAAAGCTTTACCAGGAGAACAAGGCCAAAGGGATTTTCCAGCAACCCCCTACCATGCGACAACCACTTGACCAGAGAGACAAGACAAAACACTGCGCTTTCCATGGTGATTTCGGGCACATCACTAACGAATGCCGCAATCTAAGGCAACAGGTGGAGACGTTACTACTTCGCGGAGTACTCCGGGATTACGTACAACGAGACAGGCCAAGAACCGATCAACGCGCCCCCGGCGTCCCTCGAAACCCCTCGGATGCACAACCGGTTAAAATCATCAATATGATTCATGGTGGCCCCCCACCCAAAGAAACCGAAGGATCGCGCCGAAGCTATCTACGGAAATCCCACAAAATGAGAAAAGTCAACGAAATTAGTGAAGCCCGGTACAAGGCTGAAGAAACTCACATCACTTTCTCGGTGTCGGACCTTCGAGGCGTCCAAACCCCGCATGAAGACCCTCTGGTTGTGACCTTAATGGTGGCCAACTGCCTTGTGAAAAGAGTCGTGATCGATCCTGGGAGCAGTGCCAACATAATCACCAAATGGGCTTTCGAAAAGCTCGAAATCAACCCTTCTGAAATTATGACATCCCGGTGCCCCATCGCGGGTTTTGACGGCAGGCAGATCGAGCCCATCGGTGAAGTTCAGTTACCTGTGTCTGCCGCCCATAGGACCCTGAACGAGACGTTCGTTGTGGTGGACGCCAAACCCTCCTACAATCTGCTTATGGGAAGGGGATGGATTCACCGAATGCAAGGTGTGCCTTCAACTCTTGACCAGGTCATGAGATGCTTAAGCCCTGACGGTACAGGCACCATTGATGTCAAGGGTGACCAGGTGGCCGCCAATGAATGTTATTCGGTCACTCTGAAGGAGATCCGGAAGGCTCAGGCCCCAGGGGTACCTCGATCGAAGGAGCAAAGTTCGTGCTCCAAATAGCAATTAAAGAATGGGGAGCCGGGCACCCCGATTGTGGTTGAACCACTACAACCGATCTGTGTTGTGCCCAACAGCCCGGAAAAAGTTACTTTTGCAGGTACAACCCTCACCGATTCTGAATTTGAAGAACTAACACAATTGCTGCAGGACAACTCCGACGTCTTCGCATGGGAGCATACAGACATGCTGGGGATAGATCCCGACGTTTCACAGCACTCGTTGCATGTTGACCCAAACGTCAAACCAATCAGGCAAAAGCAAAGGCGAATGGGTGCACATCGGAACCAAATTATAGCAGATGAGGTATCCAGACTGCTCCAGGCCGGCTTCATCCGGGAAGTCAGGTATCCCGAATGGCTTGCCAACGTCGTGGTTGTCCAAAAGAAAAATGGCAAGTGGAGAGTTTGCGTTGATTTCACCGACTTGAACAAGGCATGCCCGAAGGATAGTTTTCCACTCCCAAAGATCGACCAGATGGTTGACGCTACCTCGGGCTATGACCGTCTAACTTTCCTGGATGCCTATTCAGGTTACAACCAAATAAAAATGAACCCTAAGGATGAGGAAAAGACTTCCTTCATTACTGAAACAGGTACATACTGCTTTAAAGTTATGCCTTTCGGACTGAAAAATGCAGGTGCTACTTTCCAGAGATTGGTCAACAAGATCTTTAAAGGCATGATGGGCACAGTAATCGAAGCCTACATTGATGATACTGTAGTCAAGAGCAGAAAGAAGGAGGACCACATCACTCACCTGCGCCAAGTGTTCGCTACCCTCAGGTCCCATGGCATGAAGCTTAATCCAGCAAAGTGTTCTTTTTGTGTATCATCTGGGCAGTTCCTGGGGCACATCGTGGACCGGACTGGTATCCAAGCCAGCCCGACACAAGTCAAAGCCCTGCTAGAGATGAAGGAGCCCCGAACACATAAAGACGTTCAAGTCTTGACGGGAAGAGTGGTAGCACTTAGCAGATTCATCTCACGACTCACTGATCGCTGCCGACCATTCTTTCAGGCAATAAAGGTAAAGAAGGGAGAGATCTGGGGTCACAAACAATCGGAGGCCCTGGCGGGGCTAAAAGAATATTTGACCATGCCCCCCGTCTTGTCTACACCAACCCCCGATAAAGTCTTATACCTTTATTTGGCAGTATCCTCCGCTTCAACCAGCGCCGCCCTCATCAGAGAGGACGGGAATCTTCAAATGCCAATATTCTACACCAGTAAATCCTTGGCTGAGGCAGAAACTAGATACAGCAGGCAAGAAAAACTGATTCTGTCACTGGTGAACGCCAAGAGAAGGCTAAGGCATTATTTTGAAGCCCACCCGATCGTTGTCCCAACAGCTACACCCCTACGGGTTATTATGTCGAAGCCTGACCTTTCAGGGCGAATCTCTAAGTGGGCCATCGAGTTGGGCATATATGATTTGACATACATACCCAGGGTCTCCATCAAAGGACAGGCTGTAGCGGACTTTTTGCTCGAAAGTGAGACTGAGGAGCCAGACCCGGGCAGTGAACTGGATACATGGAAGATTTTTGTGGATGGATCAACCAGCTCTTCCGGATCAGGAATTGGCCTAGAATTTTTAACACCTGATGGGACACGCCTTCATATGTCGGTGCAGTTGCAGTTCCCAGCCACAAACAATGAGGCAGAGTACGAGGCCGTCGTATCCGGTTTGAGGGTAGCCAGAAGCCTCAAAATTCAGTCCTTAGCAGTACACAGTGATTCTCAACTAATTGTCCGTCAGATCAACGGGGAATACGAAACAAAGGACCCGACAATGAAGTTGTATCGAGCGCTAGTTTTGAAGGAGACAGAAAGTTTTCACAAAGTTACCTTTACCCAAATCCCCAGGAATGAAAACTCTGAGGCTGACCACCTGGCTAATCAAGCTTCCTCAGCGGGAGAGGATCTAACTCGGGTTGCACTGTTGGATTTTATTCAGAGGCCCAGCATTCAAGAGCCCGAACGAGTAATGCTCATCCCATGGGAGCCCAGTTGGATGGATCCCCTGGTAAATTACTTACGTAATGGAACTCTTCCTGAAAGTAAAGCTGAAGCTCACAAGGTCAGGAGGAATTCGGCTCGGTACTCAATAATAAACGGGCAACTCTACCGAAAATCCTTTTCTGGTCCCTACCTGAGATGTATCACACCGTCAGAATCTAGAGCAGTGATGCACGAGATTCACAGTGGAGCTTGTGGAAACCACTCCGGCAGCAGGTCCCTCGCCCATAAGGTGCTGTCTCAAGGGTACTTCTGGCCCTACCTTTCTCGGGATACCGAAGAATACGTCCGAAGGTGCAAGCCCTGTCAAATGCACGGGGATGCAATCCATCGCCCAGCTGAGTTCCTGCATCCCACTATAGTACCGCACCCATTCGCCCGGTGGGGAATGGATATAGTGGGACCCTTACCGAAAGCAATCCGGTCGAATGCGTACGTCCTTCTGGCAACCGACTATTTCACCAAATGGGTTGAAGCAGAAGCCTATCCCACCGTCAAAGGGAGTCACGTCGTCAAGTTCGTATGGACCAACATTATATGCAGATTCGGGCTACCAAGAACGATCATGATGGACAACGGAACAAACCTGGACAACAAGGAGGTTAGAGCATTCTTTGCCGAACATGGTATCAACCAGAACACGTCTTCCGTCGGCTACCCGCAAGGGAACGGGCAGGCGGAAAGGACAAATCGAACTATATTCAACACTCTGGCCAAAAAACTTGAAGAAGCCAAAGGGGCCTGGTTAGAGAAACTGCCCGAAGTTCTCTGGTCATACAGAACGACCCCCAGACAACCCACGGGAGAGACCCCTTTTGCCATGGCGTACGGTGCCGAAGCTGTTATTCCGACTGAGGTCCGAGTTCCAACTCTCCGGAGTGAGGCCTGGGTCGAGGGACCAAGTAACCAGCATTTGGCTCAGAATCTTGATCTTCTGGATGAAAGAAGGGAGGCTGCCGGGATCAGGCTGGCTGCTTACCAACAGCAAGTCCGGAACCACTTCAATCAAAGAGTCAAAAGAAGAGAGTTCCAGATCGGGGACATGGTCCTTAGGCGCAAAATCGGGCTTGTAAGCAAGCTCAGGGAGCCCTGGGAGGGCCCGTACACCATCACTGAAGTCATCGGTCGCGGAGCATACCGAGTCCGAAGGAATATTGATGGCGGAATGGAACCAAACTCCCAGAACGCCTCTCGCCTCAAGAGGTACTACCCTTGATGGTCCAAGTCCTATTTTTACTTGGATCTTTTTGTAAAAAGGCTACAGCAACTGGTCATTAAAAATCATTATTATGGCCAATTAAGTAAATCATAAAATCTGCTGGTGTGCCCGAAGATCCTTGTTCCAAAAATAAACCAAGTGTTGCATTGACTTTTGCATGGCCTGAAGAGCCCGAAGTCACAACACAGATCCTGAAGTGATCATTGTTCCAAAAATAAACCAAGTGTTGCATTGACTTTCGCATGGCCTGAAGAGCCCGAAGTCACAACACAGATCCTGAAGTGATCATTGTTCCAAAAATAAACCAAGTGTTGCATTGACTTTCGCATGGCCTGAAGAGCCCGAAGTCACAACACAGATCCTGAAGTGATCATTGTTCCAAAAATAAACCAAGTGTTGCATTGACTTTCGCATGGCCTGAAGAGCCCGAAGTCACAACACAGATCCTGAAGAGATCCTTGTTCCAAAAATAAACCAAGTGTTGCATTGACTTTCGCATGGCCTGAAGAGCCCGAAGTCACAACACAGATCCTGAAGTGATCATTGTTCCAAAAATAAACCAAGTGTTGCATTGACTTTCGCATGGCCTGAAGAGCCCGAAGTCACAACACAGATCCTGAAGTGATCATTGTTCCAAAAATAAACCAAGTGTTGCATTGACTTTCGCATGGCCTGAAGAGCCCGAAGTCACAACACAGATCCTGAAGAGATCCTTGTTCCAAAAATAAACCAAGTGTTGCATTGACTTTCGCATGGCCTGAAGAGCCCGAAGTCACAACACAGATCCTGAAGTGATCATTGTTCCAAAAATAAACCAAGTGTTGCATTGACTTTCGCATGGCCTGAATAGCCCGAAGTCACAACACAGATCCTGAAGTGATCATTGTTCCAAAAATAAACCAAGTGTTGCATTGACTTTCGCATGGCCTGAAGAGCCCGAAGTCACAACACAGATCCTGAAGAGATCCTTGTTCCAAAAATAAACCAAGTGTTGCATTGACTTTCGCATGGCCTGAAGAGCCCGAAGTCACAACACAGATCCTGAAGAGATCCTTGTTCCAAAAATAAACCAAGTGTTGCATTGACTTTCGCATGGCCTGAATAGCCCGAAGTCACAACACAGATCCTGAAGTGATCCTTTTTCCAAAAATAAACCAAGTGTTGCATTGACTTTCGCATGGCCTGAATAGCCCGAAGTCACAACACAGATCCTGAAGAGATCCTTGTTCCAAAAATAAACTAAGTGTTGCATTGACTTTCGCATGGCCTGAAGAGCCCGAAGTCACAACACAGATCCTGAAGTGATCCTTGTTCCAAAAATAAACCAAGTGTTGCATTGACTTTCGCATGGCCTAAGGAGCCCGAAATCACAACACGGATCCCGGTTAAGTGATGCATTAACTGTAAAACTTTGCAAAAATAAACAAAATAACCAATATTCGTTATAACTGTAAAAGTCAAAAGTCGACGGGACAAAACCAATTATGTTTCATTAAAAATGGGCCCCTGTGGCCAAGGCTTACAATGCATTTCATAAACAGTAAATGCTAAGGGACGACGCCGGTGCCTGATACATCCCCATCGGGAGCCGGAGGATCAGGAGGGGCGGTTATGCTTATTCCTGGGAGAGCCTTGGTCAGGAACTCGCAAAAACGAACGTCGTCTGGACCACCAACCGGATCGTCGTACGGTGGGCAAATGCCCAAACTCTCATCCAGTTCTTCCACCGAGGCAAAAGTCCTTTCTTCGATGGGTTTCTGCATGTCACTAAAGCATGACCTCCATCCAAACCCGATCCGGTATTGGGAGGTTTCACAGAAACGCTTATACATTTCGTTCCCACCCCGGTGGCACATCTCCACCACCGACCTCTCCGTAGCGAGGAGATTCTCAATCTCAGCCCTCTCCTCCAGGAGCTTCGAATTGGAAGCCGTCAAGTTCTCAATATTAGCTTTCAGGCTCCCATTCTCAGCCTTCAGGGCCTCCGTCTCAGCAAAGAGAGCCCGCCGAACTGCTTCCATTTCCTTAATTTTGTCTTCAGCCGCCCGAAGCTGTTGCTCTGCAGCGATTGCCCTTCGGGACTGGACATCCAACTTTTCGTTGGATATGGACAGTTTGGTGGCGACCTTCATTCGAGATTCCTCTTTCAGTCTCAGGAGCTCGTTGGACTTCTTGAGCAAGTTGGAGTCCTCCTCCAGTTTCGCATTATAAGCTTGCGTCAGGTAGAACATCTGCCAAAAGATCAAGTGTTAGCCTGATAAGGAAATAAATAAAATATTAAAAGCAATGGAGGAGTCTGTAGATTCAAGCACTACCTTCATAGCAACCTCTGGACCTGTCAGTGCCAACTCCTCCCGATCGATGTTTCTCAATCTCTTTCGGTCTATGGGTGTCCAGATCTGAGATCCCATAGCCCGAAGGGCAGTGTCGTTGTCAATTGTTGCGTGCCCTGCAACCAGAAAGTCGCCGCCCGGGAGTCTAATCTTCGGCGCCCAGGGCACGGGCAGCTCCTTTTCAGTTGCGGCCCCACTGTCATCTAGAACGATAGGAGACTCCTGCGTAGACGTTCGGGCCCTGACGGACCGTTCGGGTGGATTCTCCTCCGATCGGGGATGTCGCGCCCCCGTCAGGCTCGTTTCCCCTTCAACCAATCGGAATTCAGGGATGGGAACATCCACTGAGGATTGAACAACCTCCTCTGATCCTTGAGTAGGAGCCTGGCCGGTTTGCACATTTCCCATCGGTGGAGATGGAACTACCGGGATATTCTCTACTGGGGGCGGGATAACGGGAACAGCCGGAGGGGTTGGAACACTTTGTGATCCCTGCCCGGTCTGGATCTCACCGGGGGCTGAATTTGAGGCTTGAGGCCCGACTGCCCGCTTATTCTTCTTCAACACCGCCTGCGGGATCCTCAGCATCTCTGTGGATAGGGCCTGCAAATTAGAACCTGTTAAGAAACTGGTACACATCCTCAAAGGCTGTCCCCAAATTTTTGATTTAAGCAATTCAAAACGGGTTCTGATATAGTTTGAGGTTTTATATTCATCGGGTGCTCCCAAAAACTCAAGCACATGGAGGCCCAACTTATCATTGCACTGATCACAGTTGCATACCCCCCTATGGAATGGCTTGAAAGAGGGGAAAAGGTGTTGGTTAAACTCATTGGGTACTTTGAATCTAGATGAGCTCGGGAGTCTCCAACTCCCGCTCACAAGGACCATCCTCTCTTTCCACCCTTTATTGGATTTTTCCGTACCATCACAAATTTTCCTCCCACTAATGGGAAAAAGGTTGTACCGGCCCCTGCACTCCTTCTGGGCCTGTATCTTGTAACAGAACAGAAGTTCCGCCAGACCAAGGTCAAGTCCCAGATCCCGATTGATCATCAAGATCATGGCCAGGACCCGGAAGAAGTTAGGTCCCACCTGAAGTGGGGCCAAGCCTAAAGTGGCTAAGGCATAAAGGAAGAAGGGCTGGATCGGGAATCTAATAACCTGAAGGTGAAAAGCCGACAACAAAATCTGATGGTCCAAAATTCCCTCGCCCTTCCTAAAATCATACTTTTTAGGGTAATTTTTGATAATCACCCCATCGGGTACCCCGCATTTAACCCTTAACCTTTTTAATACTGTCTCTACCCTGTTCATAGGGGGAATGGGATCAGCATAGAACTGATCCCCCGAAACCCCTGCAACCGGATTTCCGGCTGCTGCTACATTCTGGTTAACTTCAGGTGGGCTAGACACAATTGTCCTAACCACCTCCACTGAGGGTGAACTAAGGGATGCGTCCGGGTTTACAGAGGAGGGTAGACGGTCGCTACCCGACCGGGTATCATCACTATCAGACATTTCGAAAAGAAAGACGCTAAGATGAAAAGAAATAACTTACTCTAAGATGAACCCCGAAGGATTTCTGACGCTTTCCTGAGAGTGGAGGTAGACTCTGGCAATGATAAGTCAAGGTCTCAAGTGCAGGGAGCTCTCTAAAAATTTTTAAAACTGTGAAACGGAATGAATCCATAGCACTGTAGGCATTATTTATAGAAGCCTCAGGGGCGCCTGAAAAGTTGTGCGCTCGGGAACCGAAACGTCACCTCGCTTCACGTGCGCCTCCCTTCTCGCCAACCAAGGCCACCCGGACCACGAATTTCAAATGTTACAATGATTATACAACCGTCGTATTAATTGTGTCAGCCACGTCATCCCGATCAGGGGTGATGTATCTTGTCCCCACTCTGTATCCTTTATAATGGGCCGGGAAGATCGACAACCCATCACAAAGGATAGGGCCTGTGTAATAGTGAAAATGTCCAGCCCAATTGAGCTCATCTGTCATCAGGCCCATCAAGTTTATGGGCCAGCAAGATATTTATGAACCCAATAATAAAGCCCATTCAGAGGAGGTATGTAATAAAGGACCCTGATTAAATGTACATGATGAAGTCCATTTAGGATATGTATATAAAGAAATTCCAAAAATTAATAGAAGGATTCGAAGAAGTGTTGAACATTTTAAGGTGTTTACAATAATAAATTAATAAAATATATTTATAAATAATTTAAAATGAATAAATAATAATAATAAATTAATAATATAAATAAATAATGAAATAATAATAAATGAAATGAATTAAATAAATAAATAATAATAAATAAATGAATAAATAATAAATGAATAGTGTCTATTTATAAATTAATATATAAATGAAAAAATAATAATATAAATAATAAATTAATAAAATATACTTTTAAATGAAAAAATAATAAATAATAAATAAAATAATTTTATTTTTTTAAAGCGAAAATATCATACTATAATGCTTTACCAAATATGGTCTGGTTCAATGTTTGTGAGACCGTGACCATCATACCAGACCGCTTACCAAACAGACTTTTAAATTCAGGATCTAGACAAAATTAAACCATAACAAATCAGATCATACCATACCAGACCGCCTACCAAACATGGCCTTACAATGCCACATGCTTTAGCTAACTTTTCACGGAGGCTCATTATTTTCCATTATCCTTTTCTACCTGTGCAACATTTTGATTACTTCCTTAACCTGAATAAGGTCACAAATGTGGCTAATTTAGACCATAAAAGGGGTTTCATTTCATTTCTATAGTAATTCCAGGAAAAAATGAAGGAAAATGAGTACTCGTTTCCAAGTTCAGAAAACCTCATTTGCCACTAATCTAAGGCCTTGTTTGGTAGGTGGTCTGGTTCCAGGTGGTCTGGTCTGGTCTTGCGTTTTATGGGACCAGACCGTGTTTGGTAGCATTGGTCCCAAATTTTTGGTTAGACCAAGTAAGACCAAATCAGACCAAAATGACCTCATTTCAGGACAAAAAAAAAAGGTGGTTCCTGGTGGTCCGGTCTGGTCTTATTAATAAAATATATTTATAAATAACTAAAAATGAATAAATAATAACAAAAAATTAATAATAATAATAATAAATTAAATAAAACATATTTTAAAAATAAAATATAAATAATAAATAATAAACAAAATGAAATAAATAATACCTAATAATAATAAAAAATGAATATAATAATAATAAATAAATGAATAAATAATAAAATATATTTATAAATAATTAAAAATGTATAATTAATAATATAAATAATAAATTAAATAAAACATAATAATAATAAATAAATACAATAATAAAAAATAAATATAATAATAATAAAAAATGGACTAAATAATAAATAATAATAATAAATTACATAAAACATATTTAAAAATATAATAAAAATAATAAATAATAAACAAAATGAAATAAATAATAATAAAAAATAATAAATAGATATAATAATAAATAATAAGTAAATATAATAATGAATAAATACTTTATAATAATAATAATAAAATGAGTATAATAATAATAAATTAATATTAAATTAATAAAATATATTTTTAAATAATTAAAAATGAATAAATAATTTATAAATAAAATGAATTAAATAATGAAATAATAATAAATAAATAGAATATATTTATAAATTAATATATAAATTAATAAATAATAAAATAATAAAATATATTATAAAGTGAAGAAATAATAAATAAATAAATAAATAATACATAAATAAATATTATAATAAATAATAAATAAATAGTAAGACCAGACCACTTACGAAACAGACTTTTCCAGATCAGATTAGACCAGACCAGACCGGACCAGACCAGAAAGGCCGCCTACCAAACATGGCCTAACTCCATAACTATTTTGAATTAAGAAACCCTGTTTGGCATGTGCTTTATTTATGGTATTTTTATTTTTGGCCGGAAACTAATGCACTTTTGGATTAAAGCATGTTTGATGCGATCTATTTTATTTTATACAGTACCATGAATAATTAAAACATTTTAAAAAAATAAAAATAAAAACGGAAACACCAAAGTTGAGCTTATGTTGTTTTTGAACTTTTTGCTTCAACACAGTAACTAAAATATAAATAATCAAAGTTAAATTTGATTCAAATTTACGTCCTCAAATATGATTGTAATTTTAACTTAAAACACCCTACAACATTTTTCTTTCAACTTCAAACAAAACACTGGCCAAACAAACCCTAAAATAATTTTTGCTCCCCTTGAAACATTACCTAATCAGATAATTCTGTGACCACTGACCACAAGTCTAACCTAAAGATGAATTCAAGAAATAATCGTTTAGACACTACTCATCCACAAGAGAATGTATATATACCTATAGGCTATAGCAAATAAAACAAAACCAAATGCTACCCAAAATAAGTAATAAATTGATCGTTCTAACCAACAGCAAGATATGTCTGTAGTCGAGCTCAACACAAGAGTACTACAAAAAGATCTAATCACACATAAAAATATATAGCAAGTCCAAAAAAAGTTCATAAACAAAAACAACCACCAACAAGACATATATGAATTCATGCTAAAAGCCATCAGAAGCTGAACCTAGTGAAAATTTGACTCTGAGTGCACGGACTTTCCATATCCGAAAACTGTTGGAACTCAAGCTGCAAGAAACAATTAAGTAGCAAATTAACAAAATTAGATCAAAACTCAAAAGCCAATTCCACAAAAAGCATAATATAATAATTAAATATAAATATCCCCAGATCGAGTTCTGTCACAACTCACAAGCTAGTAGCTTCCGAGGTTCAACATCTAATAGAATGAGTAAAATAAACTCAAACTTTTTATTATTATTATTATTTTTTATGATTTTGTAAGGTAAATAAAATTACGTCAAGAAGACAACAAGATTTCAGAATTTATTTTATTTAAAAGAGTCTCATCTAAAAATCCATGTAAACTCACCTTGTGGTTCTAGTTTTGGCGGGTTCAGTAGAAAAGCATCAGTCAGAGCAGATTTTGATACAAGAGCAGCTTTTAGTAGGCGCAAAGCCTACAAAAGAAACATACATGTGTATATATATAAATGCATATAGTTAGCAACTATTTTATACAAATACAATTATGAAAGAATGCAAGATCCTTAAACTAGCAAATATAAGAAACAAAAAGGATCAGAAGAGTTAAATTACCTCCAGCTCACCAATAGTTATTTCTTGTTCTACAATGTCACTGATCGGTATATTCAATTTGTTGATAAGAGATAAGCTCGAAATTGGAGATAAAGGTTTTATGGTCAGATTGTCCGTCACCATGTACTGTGACGGTCCTTGAATGAAACTGTCACCACCAGTTGTTGCTACTTTGAAAAAATCTATATTAAAAAGGGAATTAACAGTATACCACGACGGATATAAAGCTTCCTCAATGGGGATGAGCTGCTTATTGCAATCTACTCCCCGGTGTAGCTTTGGATTGACTAATATTGCCTTCATCTCCTCCGATATCAGGTATTCGTCAACATCAAGTGATTGTATGCTCTTGTGTATGTTTGCCAAACATTCCAAGGGTGACAGACTTGGAAACACTTTAAAGACATAACCAAGTGGAAGTACGAGGAAACTCGTTATGAGATCAACAAAATTTTCCCTAGCCTCGGCATACAACACCCTGTTGTTACATTTGATGCTTCTTTTGATTTTGATGTTGGTGTGTCCATGACCCTATGAGGTTCGTTTGTGCTCCTACCGCAAACTGCAATACTGATTTTATTGACAGGTGATTCCAAGACTGTATCGGACAAAGGTGTCATTGAAGTTAATGAACACATGAGCAACTTCAGAACCTGGTATAAGTCTATCCATGTTAGAGTATATTATATATATATACGAGTAATATTACTTGAACCTACTGGTTAGGCATACTAGGTTTTCACCCATAAATGTGATGGGTGGGATCCACGATTGAAATTACCTAACAATCAAATGGTTAATACCACTGTAGGCCTAGCAAGCAGGTTCAAGTATCATTACTCATTCATTCACAGAAAAACTAAAGGAAGGATAAAATCAACTTGTTAATATAATTACCTCTTTCTTCCCTACGTTGATACACTTTTCTTCTGTTGTTCATCCATCCACAATTCCAAGCTCTTTAAGCAAGCCTAAGCCAGTCATAGTTGACATGGGCAATACACGAAGGTCATCAGTTATCATGAACCTTGAGGTAGGTTTCGCAAAGATCCCTCCAGGTCGAATCACACTACGGTTTTTCAGGTTCACCTTATACCGTATGTTTCTTCCGCAACGACATTGAGCATTTTGGTAAGGACTCAAAGTGGAATTAAATGTACCGCAACCATAGTATTCATTAGCAGTACTACTGTTAACAAAATCTATTTTAAGGTCAGTGCAGTAAATTTCCGCAGCACTGTGAGGACGTAACCGCATGTCCTTCTTCAGATGCTCATCATCAAGATTCTCAATACTTGCATATAAATTGCTCAGGCATCCAACCTCCCATTTCAATGATTGTTCACGGGTTAGTCTAACAATGGTTGCAAGAGGCATGGTCATGAAGCTGAACAGAATATCAACGAAATTGTTATCGGACTCCGCAAAAACAACTCGATTCTTCTCTTCATCCACCAGGATCTTCAGACTTAGACTTTGTGGAGCTTCCTTTGCCATTACTTTGATAAAAAAAGGAAAAAAAATTAAAAAGAAAAAGAAAATAGAAATGATTACTAAAAAGATGGAAGACCAAGTAGAAATTGGGTATGTTTTTTATTTGATTCTAATGATATCCCCATCCCTCTATATAATAAGAAATTTGTAAGACATACTTATTTAGTACTCATCTTGAAGAAGTAAGGTAACAAATTTAGAAAACAAAAAAAAAAAACACAAAGAACAACTACAGGATAGATCTATATCCACCACTCTCCCCACTGCAAGATTAGATAAAATGGAGTTGAATATCCAAATATCAATATAGAAAATTTTAATACAAATTAAATATGAATCTCTGTCACATGCACCATCCTCTTCATTATCCTTAAAAATAGCACCAGCCATAGGAATTCTCACAACAACCATTTCTTGTACAAGTCATTGGCACATTGCTCTATCTCACCTACTAAACATTGTAAACTACAACTAATCTCATTCACCATCTAGGTCTTTGATGTATGTGTCCAATCCTTATGAGACTTCAATATGTATGTAAATAGTTGAATCTATTATGGAAATGATGCTTAGTAGTAAGTAAATTTTATCGCCACTTTCTCAGTTTTATTTCCCTTTTCACAAGAGTTGAGGTAAATGATACAACCTGTGGGCATGCATTATATATATATATATATGTGTGTGTGTTTAATACACACAGACATACAAATAATGAAATAGTAAACTTAATCCTTCACTTTCAACAATAAATAAAATGATAAAGATTAACAATAAAAAATATGTAAAAAGCATATAAAGAGAACCTCAACCATTGTCTTTGAATTGAAAGAAATATGGGTATGAGCCAAGGAGATCAAACAAGCAAAATGTAACACTGCACTAAGGAAAAAAAAATGTGACCATTGGAAATTAAAAGTATAAGTACCTTTCAGACCCAGAAGAATAGAGACTCCCCTGCAACACTCTGTATATTTTTGTGAGAGAGAGAATAATAGTAGGAGGTATTATTTGGAATTGGGAGAAAAAGTAGAGTACAAACACAAATATGTATATAAATATTTATGTACATGAAGAGCAATTAGCAGAAGGCCGTTGGGCTTCAGAGAGAGTGGAAAATGTAAAGTCAGATACATTTCATTAAAGAGGCCTCCTTATTTAATTCAAACCTCTTTCCATTAAAGAATCTTTATTTCCAATACATGTATTTCAAATTTATATCCCATTTTTCTGTGCTTTGCTTTTATTTTTCTAAAACTTTTATTTAATTTCATTATTATTTTAGTCGTTTAAAAATCTTTAAAGAAATATATATATTACGGACCTTCTCCTCTTTTCTATTCAAACTGGAATCCCGTTGTCTTAATGGAGTAGTAGTCCAATTTCTTAGTAGTTGTTTCCCTTTCAACCAGTTAATATAACTTTCACACACTTTAGTGTCTGTTTGGCAACCGGTGCGGTGTTGATTTTTGATTTTTGTTTGATTTGGGTTGGGTTTTGTTGGGTTTGGTGTGATTTTATTCTGAACTGAAATCATGTTTGGTACATATGGTTTTGGTGTGATAAAAGTGAAGCTGAAAAACCAAATCATGTTTGATAAAGTTGGTATGAACTGAAATTCTGAAACCAAACCATGTTTGATAACTTGGAATGATTTGACATTTTATTTATTTATAATAATATTTTCTAAATATATATTTTTTTAAAAATAAAAATACATTAAGGATGAATTTTTGTTTACAAAAAATATTAATATTGGACAATAATATTTCACTATATTGCAAGAATTATTCAATTGGTTCGTATGTGTAGTTTGAAAATTTATAATCTTTTTCCATTTGAAATTTCAATGTTCTTTTACTAATTTATTATTTTTAAATATCTATTACTCAATATTTATTAATTTATTATTAATTATTTATTCATATTATTTTTGTTTATTATTTATTTGGTTTTACAATATTTATTATTCTATTAATTAAATTAATTTTTTAATTAAATAAAAAAAATATATATATTTAACTATTTATTTTTTTATACAAATTTATTTAATATTTAACTATTTATTATTAATTATTTATTCATTTTATTATTGTTTATTATTTATTTGGTTTTACTTTATTTATTATTTTAAAATATGTATTACTCAATATTTATTTATTTATTATTAATTAATTATTAATTATATTCTATTTATAATTTTTATTTATTTATTATTTTTAAATATTTATTACTCAATATTTATTTATTATTAATTATTAGTTGTTAATTATTTCTATATTATTTATTTAATATTTTACTCAATTTTTATTTATTTATTATTAATTACTAAAAAATTATTAATTATTAATTTTGTTTATTATTTATTTGATTTTACTTAATTATATTTTATTTATTTAATAAAATGACAAACATGACAATGTTGACTTTTATTGAGAATTGAATGATACACCAATAATGAATTTGGGGTTGTGATTTGGTTTTAATTTAATGGTTGTGGGTTGTGAATAGTAACTGCACCATCCAAAACCATGTCTTCATATGGTTCCTAATTTGCTTCATTTGGTACCAATGGGTTGACACTGTTGCATCAGAACCAAAACTACCAAACATGGGTTGGGCTAATTTTTCCACCCCAAAACCAAAAATTTTGCACCAAACCCTTCTACCAAACACATACTTATTTAACCATTTTTTTTTATCAAAATT
Organism: Cornus suecica; assembly: GCA_963922005.1. NCBI lineage: Eukaryota > Viridiplantae > Streptophyta > Magnoliopsida > Cornales > Cornaceae > Cornus > Cornus suecica. The sequence goes on along the minus strand of OY998242.1, from coordinate 17,181,148 downwards.
GTTACTTCTGATTATTTCTTCAACTATACAAAACTAATTTTTGCTCCTCTAAGAAGATTACATAATCTGATAATCCTGTGACCATAAGTCTAAACTAAGGCCCCGTTTGGTAATCGGTTTGGTCCGGTTATCTCTGGTTCGATCTGGTCTGGTCTGGGTGATGTTCTGAAATTCTGTTTGGTAAGCGGTCTAGTCTGATGGTCTTGGTCTGAGGAAATTGAAACAAAACCATGTTTGACAAACTGTCCGGTTCCAAACTTCTTTGAACTAGACCCTGTTTGGCAAACTGATCTAGCTTTAAATTTCTAGTAAACTGTGAAAATATTGAATATACTTTATATGATGTAATAACCTTAAAACCCACACATTTTATTTGTAAACATTTGTTAAAGTCTTTTTGATTGATTTTTATTATGCATTTCTTACATAATAATGTTATATTGGTTTTGTAAAAAATTCTTAGAGTATGATTATTGCACTCCAATTATCAAATATAACAACAAATACGTTTATACACATCACATTTTTTATTATACAAAAATTACGATAACACAAATTTCACAAGTCACACACTAATATTACATAACAATTTCAACTATCGATAATATATAAATAATGCACTCTAATTCATTTTGTTTATAAATTATTCATTTATTTTTATTTGTTTATAAATATATTTTATTATTTATTATTTTATTTTTTTATGTATTATTTAATTCATTTAATTTATTAATTATTATTATGTATTATTTAATTAATTTTGTTTATTATTCATTTTTTTATAAATATAATTCATTTAATTTATTATTTATTCGGTTATTTTAATTAATTTATAAATATATTTTATTCATTTATTATTTATATTATTATTTATTTATTATTATTATTATATTTAATCATTTATTATTATTATTTTTGAATTATTTAATTCATTTTGCTTATTATTTATTTATTTATTATTATTTTATGTATTATTTAATTCATTTTGTTTATTATTAATTATTTTTATTTTATTTATAAATATGCTTTATTTAATTTATTATTTATATTATTAATTTATCATTTATTATTATTAATTTATTCGTTTAATTAATTTATAAATATATTTTATTAACTTATTATTTATATTATTATTTATTATTATATATTTTATTATTCATTATTTTATTTATTTTTTATTCATTTATTTATATTATTTTTAAATATATTTTATTTTATTTATCATTTATATTATTATTTTATTCATAAATATATTTTATTTTATTTATATTTATATTTATTCATTTATTTTTATTAATTTATTATTTATACTATTATTTTATACATAAATATATTTTATTTTTATTTATTCACTTATTTTTATTAATTTATAAATATAATTTATTATTTATATTATTATTTATTATATTTTTATGTATGATTTAATTCATTTAATTTATTATTCATTATTTTATTATTTTATTTTTGTGTTTTGGTTTAGTTATTGGTTAGATATCGTTCAATTATTAGAAGACATTTTGGTTAGATTTTGTAACCAGACCAAATAGAACCACAAAAAATTGTGGTCCTAAAAAAGGTCATTTTGGTTCAATTTGGTCTAGTTATATTTTTTGAGACCAACGCAAAACAAACATAGTCTGGTCTCAAAATACCATGACAAGACTAAAAAAATGAGACCATAACCAGTAAACAAACAGGGCCTAAGGATAAGTCCAAAATAGGGTCATGTGTGAAAAATCTCGTGTTGTATACATATACTGACGGTAAACACATGTGGTTCTTTTTTACACTATATTATTAAAAAATATGTGCGTTTTGACCCATTGTGACATGAATTGTCTAAAATACCTTTAGAATAAGTTTTTTTTAAAAAATTTAAAATAAAATTACAAAAACAAAAAAAACAGAAAATATATTTAAGAAAATAATTACATTTTTTTTCAAAAATATTAAAATTATTTTGTAAAACAAATAAGACTATTTTTTAAAAACCTTTTTTTTTATATTTATATAACATTTTGATTAAAAAAAATCCAGTTTATTTTTTTTAAAAAAAATATATAATAAAATTAGAATAACAAAAACAAAAAACAAAAAATATGTCTATAAAAAATATATTTAATAAAATTATCAAAAAAAATTATAAATTTACTTTCAAAATTAAAAAAAATTTGAAAAAAGTATATTTTAAAAAGACCTTTTTAATCATTTTATTTATTTATTTATTTTAATTTATTATTTATTATTGTATTTTTATTATAGATTTTTTATTATTAATTCCATATTTATTATTTTTATTAGGTTAGAAGGGGTATTTTAGGGATTTTATATTGTTTTGGGGGTAAGTTGCACATTTTTTAAACATAGTGGATTTATACACACAATTTGTAACAATTGGAGGGTTTTCGCACCTTGTATGAAATTACGGGGGATTTTTCGCAAATAAACCATCCAAAATATAATGGTTTAGACACTACTCATTCTCAAAAAAATGTATATATGACTATAGCAAATAAAAAAAACACTAAATACTATCCAAAATAGATAATTAATTGATCGTTATAAATTATGAAGCACCGATACGGACATGACACGATAAATTCTAAAAAAGTAGCTATTACTAAATACTAAAACTCCCATATACTTGATATTTGACCACTATTAGTCGAAAATGAGAAACGTGATAACACAATAATAATTTCAGTGTGTGACATTATGCATTAATTATTGCATTTATGAGTCTGCATTCAGTGAATGAAAATCTATATATAATATATATATCTGTATTTAATATAATTATGAAGCACCGAACATGACACGACAAATTCTAAAAAAATAGCTATTACTAAATACTAAAACTCCCATATACTTGATATTTGACCACTATTAGTCGAAAATGAGAAACGTGATAACACAATAATAATTTCAGTGTGTGACATTATGCATTAATTATTGCATTTATGAGTCTGCATTCAGTGAATGAAAATCTATATATAATATATATATCTGTATTTAATATAATTATGAAGCACCGAACATGACACGACAAATTCTAAAAAAATAGCTATTACTAAATACTAAAACTCCCATATACTTGATATTTGACCACTATTAGTCGAAAATGAGAAACGTGATAACACAATAATAATTTCAGTGTGTGACATTATGCATTAATTATTGCATTTATGAGTCTGCATTCAGTGAATGAAAATCTATATATAATATATATCTGTATTTAATCTGTGTTTTGTTCTTCATGTATTGGTTTAATAGGTTAAGGGTTAATTGCGAAAAAACTCATGAAGTTTCATATTATGTGCGAAAAATTCTTAATTGTTACAAAATATGTGCATAAATCTATTGTGTTTCAAAAATGTGCAACTTATCCCCAAAATAATATGAAATTCCTAAAATACCCCTTCTAACCTAATAAAAATAATGAATATTGAATTAATAATAAATCATTAATAAATAAAATAAATAATAATAAATTGAAATAAATAAATAAATAAAATTGTTAAAAAGTTTTTAAAAAATATACCTTTTTTTTTCAATTTTTTAAATATTTTTTTAAAGTAAAATTTCATTTTTTTGATAATTTTATTAAATATATTTTCAGTTTTTTGTTTTTGTTTTTATAATTTTATTATATATATATTATTTAAAAATAAACAGGATTATTTTTTTAATCAAAATGTTAAATAAATATAAATAAAAAGTTTTTAAAAAATAGTCTTATTTTTTTTTCAAAATAATTTTAATATTTTTGAAAAATGTATATAATTATTTTGTTGATTATTTTCCTAAATATATTTTTTATAAATATATTTTTTGTTTTTGTTTTTGTAATTTTATTAAAAAAATAACTTTTTCTAAGTGTATTTCAGATAATTCATGTCACAATGGGGGCAAAACACACATATTTTTTTAATAATATGGTGTCAAAGAATCATAAGAGTTTATACGCACCATATGCACACTAGAGGAGATTTTTCTCACCTGACCCATAGGTTAAAGAAAAATGACACTTGATTGCATTGCAAAATACACAAAATAGTTTTTTTTACCTGTTAAGGGAATATTTGTTTTAGTTAAAAAAACAAAATTGCTTGAAAAGAATAATTGTCTTTTCATTCTAATTGTTGAAAATGGGTCATCTCCATGTCCTGAAGTATGTATAAACTATAACATTAAATTCCATTGTTTAAACTATGGTATAATTGTAAATCATTCTTCTAATATGTTAATAATATCACAAACCTCTCTTAATTTTAATTCTGGTGTCTCATTTACCCCCTCCGTCCAAAGTAACGCCGGAAAAGGGCTTGGAATGAGTTATTTGCACTCTTTGCAAAATATATGAATGTTTAGAAATCATAAGGGGGGATTTTTGTACACTTTTAAAATTATAGAGGTGTTTAACGTCATTTGCCCATATATATATATATATATATATGTATACGAAGAAAAATTAATAGAAAGCCCATTGGGCTTCAGAAGTAGTGGAAACCTCTCTCCCCTTTTTCTGTGCTTTGCTTTTATTTTTCTAAACCCTTTCATTTTTCTAAAACGCTGTTCAGAAACCTAAAAGGTGCACTTTCTTATGCACTTAGGACCTTCTTTATATTTATTTATTTAATTCTTATTATTTTAGTTTTTTAAACATCTTCAAAGAAATATATCACTAAGGCGGGTTCACAAATGTGGAATGACTTTGGCAAACTTTTGGCTTTCAACATGCTTCTAACCATTTAAAAAATGGTTATATTTTTCCTTTCAGCTATACCTTTCTGCCGAGGTGTATAACTAATGGTTAACTGATGTTTTATCCCTTGAGATTTGCAATAATTGTTGAATTCGCTAAAGGTAAATTATCCTCATCTGTCCGATCTCAATGTCTTGATATTAAAGCCACTTTGTTTTTCAACAAAAGCTTTAAACTCTTTGAATTTTCCAAACGCCTCTAATTTTTGTTATAGAAAATACACCTAACTTTTTCTAAAAAAATCATCTATAAAAGGTAGAACATACCTCTTGTGCCTAAGAGATTCTACCTCAACTGGTCCACATATGTCTGTGTGAACCAACTCTAACGATTATTTGGCTCTCTGCGTTTTTCTAACTGGAAAAGATTCTCGGTGATGTTTTCTGAGAAGACATCCTTTGCACAGGTGATCAGGAACATCGATTAGTGGTAACCCCGTTACCATATTTTTCTGCACTAGGAGTCTCAAGCCTAAAAATTTTAGATGACCGAACCGAAGGTGCCATAGCCAATTGATATCTTTAGACCTCGCCATTAAACTCACCTCGGTTCTTGTATAAAGATCCAATGAGAACATTATATTCTTCGTCATCTGTACCTTTGCTACTTGTTTCCCGCTTTTGCTATGAACGGTGCACATACCATCCAAAATATGAATGTCGTGCCCTTTCTCTGAAAGTTGTCCCATACTTAACAAATTCCAGAACATCGTCGGCACGAAAAAAAATCAGTAATAGTGACATTGGTGTCATCAGTCGATAGAATTTTTATGTCACCTTTGCCCATTATAGGAACTTTGGATCGATTTCCAAAATTTACTTCACCGCGAAACGATTCGTCCAAGTGTGAGAATAGCTCATTCCTCCCACACATGTGGTTGCTACATCCGGTATCCAAATACCATATATTTGTGCATTTGCCATCTAACCCAAGATCGTTGCATACTAGAGCTATGTTTTCTTCTGTGTCAGCAAGATTTGCATACCCGCTCTTTTCGTTCGGCATATGGGTTCGACATTCATTTTTGTAATGTCCGAACCGTTGACACCGATGGCATTTGATGTTGGTTTTGTCACGTGTTTCGGTATTACCACCACGACCTCCATAGTCATTTTTTCCTCTATCACGACTACGTCCGCAACCTCGTCGACCTTGACTGCCCCCTTGATTTATCGAAATAAATCTGCTCTACAATGCCTGCTTCGTGGTAGAGTTGTTGGCCTTTTGGTTCTCTTTTGCTCGTGGGAGCCTAATGAACCCATCAACCGTTTGATGAAAATGGTTGATATGCCTTGCCTTTCTTCGATCGCCACGACTACATAATCAAATTTTGTGGTCAAAGATCTTAAAACCTTTTCCACAATCTTTTGATCATCAATCGTTTTTCCATTAAGCTTTAATTGATTAATAATGGATTGCACCCGATCGATGTACGCCGCTATTGAATCCGAATCACCCATGAGTAGAGATTCAAAATCACCTCTCAACGTTTGTAGTCGCACTCGTCTGACCCGATCATCGTCTCTGTAGGTTTTTTGCAAAATATCCCATGATGTGCGTGTCGTCTCTGCTATTTTTTCAAATACCAACTCATTTACGGCTTGAAAAATGGCATATAATGCCTTTTGATCCTTTTTCCGGATCTCAATCAACGCATCTTTCTCCTTTTTCTTCAACACCTCAAATACTTTTGAGTCTTCTACTTCGATGTAGCCGATCTCCACCAAATTCCACAAATCATGGGACCGAAAAAATACTTTCAATTGGACGGACCAATTGTTGTAATTTTTTCCAGTGAGCTTTGGAAGTTGTAAATGAATTGAATTTTTTGCAGACATGATTCAATTTGAAACTTCGGGATCGTTGGTTTTGATATCACTTGTGGAACACAAAGATTATTATCACATTAGAATTTATGGAGAACAAAATATAAATGAGGGAAAGAGAGAATTAAGGAAAAAATTCCTTGTAAGATTGCTTGAAATGAAACTAATGGTTACATGTGCCTTTTATAGGCTTACAAATTCTAAACACGCAATAAACTAATACATACACATTATATGAACTTCATTTTTTTTCAAGAATGGCAACACACCTACTAAAGTTGTCAAACCTTATTTGACTAAAAAGAAATATCCATGGCAACCCCATAAATAACACATGGGCTATTTGGTTTTTATTTGACCAATTTAAACTTACTTTCAACGGCAAATGAAAAAAACCCTAAATGCTATCCAAAATAGATAATTGATTGACCGATGTAAACAACAAGAAGTTATCTTTGTAGTCAAGCTTACATGAAAGTACCACAAAAAGCTAATTTAAAGAATAATGTACCAAGTTCAAAAAAAGGGTCATAAACAAAAACAACCCTTAACCAGAGATCTTTGATTTCAAGCTAAAAGCCATCAGTAACTGAACAAAGTGAAAATTTGTCTTGAGAGGTCGGACCTTCAATCTCCGGAAATTGTTGGAACTCAAGCTACAAGTAACAATTAAGTAACACATAAAATTAGATCAAAACTCATAAAATATTAGCACAAAAAACATATATATATATATATATGCGCCAGGACACCAATATAATCATCAAAGCATAAACATCCCCAGATCGAATACTGTCACATTGAATACTTGTTAGGGTTTGCACACCCTATGTACGAAGCCGTGCACACCTGCAAATCAGAAAACGCACACAAACACACCAAACAATCGACACAAGAATATATACGTGGTTCAGCCAAATAAGCCTACGTCCACGGAGAACACCGTTTCACTAAAAATCACTGAGATGATTACAAGGGGGTAATTCGCAGATCACACACGCACACACACTGTGTATACTCACGTCTATATCATCGATATAATATAAACGTATATTATTCATAACTCTCTCTCTCTCTATTTATGTGTGTACAATTCAATAGGAGAAACCCTATATTTATAGGTGAGGATATAGAGATTGGTTTCCCAATCTTCCGATGTGGGACAAGTTAATATAACAAAATAGTCATATTATATATATATGCCAATATATAAGAATCTCCCACTTGACGACTTTGTCTTCATCAATCAACTCCATCAATGATCAATGCTCAGTGCCCTTATTTATGTCTTCAAGATTGAAGACCAACTGAAGTTGCGCACAACTTCAGTTTATCTGTTGTCACCACTTTGGTCAACATGTCGGCCGAATTCTCGCTTCCTTGAATCTTCTTAAGTGTTAATACTTCATCCTCTAATAGAGATCTGATAAAGTGATAACGAAGATCTATATGCTTAGTTCTCGAATGAAATGCTGAATTTTTTGCCAGATGTATAACACTCTGACTATCACTATGCAAAACACTATTCCCTTGCTCGAATCCCAACTCTGCTAACAAACCCTGTTACCAAATCATCTCTTTGCTAACCTCTATCACGGCTACATACTCAGCCTCTGTAGTAGATAACGCTACAATCCTCTGTATCTGCGAAATCCAACTAACTGTTGTAATACCTATTGTAAAGACATAACCAGTAGTGTTTTTTCTGTGATCTATGTCACCAGGAAAATCTGAATCTACATAGCCATGTAAATTCACTTCACCTTTTTCAAAATAAAGGCATCTGTTTGTGGTACCTCGTAGATATCGCAATATCTACTTCACTGCTTCCCAGTGAGTCTTTCCTGGATTGGACATGAACCTGCTGACTGCTCCCACTGCATATACAATATATGGTCTTGTACAAACCATCGTATACATCAAGCTACCAATAGCTGAAGCGTATGGAATACTGGTCATGTTGTTCCTCTCTGCTTCTGACTTGGGAGACTATTTTTTGGATAATCGAACATGACTAGCCAAAGGTGTGCTAACTGACTTAGCATCACTCATGTTGAACCGCTTCAAAACCCATTCAACGTAGTCAGCCTGAGACAACTGCAAAATTCCCTTATGCTTGTCTCTGATGATTCTCATACCAAGAATCTGCTTCGCTGTGCCTAAGTCCTTCATCTCAAACTCTTTTGCCAACTGCTTCTTCAACTTACTGATTTCCACAAAATCAGATCCAGCTACTAACATGTCATCAACATAAAGTAGGAGGATAATGTAACTCGTGTCAAACCTCTTGAAGTAGAAACAATGGTCAGCGTTGCACTTGATATAACCATGTCTCTGCATAAATTCATCTAATTTCTTGTACCACTGTCTTGGAGCTTGTTTTAAACCATACAAGCTCTTTTCCAACTTACACACAAGTTTTTCTTTCCCTTTCTCCAAGAAACCTTCAGGTTGCTGCATATAAATCTCCTCCATTAGGTCACTATGGAGGAAAGTAGTTTTGACATCTAACTGCTCTAGGTGCAAACCCTCTGATGCAACAATGCTAAGAACTGAACGAATGGTAGTCAGTTTCACAACTGGAGAAAATACGTCGGTGTAGTCGATTCCTGTTTTTTGCTGAAAGCCTTTTACTACAAGTCAAGCCTTGTACCTCTTAGAACCATAATGTTCTTCTTTGACTCTGTAGACCCATTTATTATAGAGAACTTTCTTTCCTACCGACAGCTCGGTTAGTTCCATGTCTTGTTGGAAATAAGGGACTTCATCTTATCTTCCACCACAAGCTCCCACTGGCTCGCATCTGCTGTACTGCATGCTTCATCAAAATACTCTGGTTCACCTCCATCTCTGAGCAACAAATAATTCATGTATCTCCGATTCGGCACATGTTGCCGTGAAGACCTCCTAGGTACAGGAATAGGAATCGGAGACTGCGGTGTATCAACCTGTTGAGTATTTCCATCTGCAATATGTTCGCCTGACTGAGTACTCTCACTGTCTTGAACATCATCTAACTCAACATACACAAGATCACTCTGTACTGTAGGCTCTGAGGTTGTTGTGTGTTTGTCCTTGTACATAACCTTTTCATTGAACACTACATCTCTGCTTCAAATCAGTTTTCGGTTCTGATCATCCCACATGCGGTAACCATACTCGTCCCACACTACACCTCGTTCCGATAAACGATGCTCCGGAAAATCACGCTGAACCGAAACTGCTGCTCGACGGAGCCAAAAAACTGGCCGGAATTTCAGGCGGCGCGTGGGGGAGCGTGCGGAACTTTCCGGCGACGTGCTTGACACTGTTGGCTTCGTCTCATCGAGCCAAAGCTCCTGGTGTGGTCGGTTTCTAATTTAGGGCATTCGAAAAAATTAGATCTGGACCAGATCGTCGGGCTTCGTGATTTGCTCCAACCTGGGGCTCTGATACCACTTCTTAAGATTCGCATACCCTATGGAGAACACTGTTTCACTAAAAATCACTGAGAGGATTACAAGGGGGTGATTCGCAGATCATACATGCACACACACTGTGTATACTCACACCTGTATCACCGGAATAATATAAATGTATATTATTCCTGACTCTCTCTCTCTCTATTTCTGTGTGTACAATTCAATAGGATAAATCTTATATTTATAAGTGATGATACAGAGGTGGGTTTCCCAATCTTCCGATATGGGACAAGTTAATATAACAAAATAGTTATATTATATATATATATGCCAATATATAACAATACTTTCACAAGCTGGAAGCTTCAAGGTTTAATATCTAATATAGCCCGGAAAAAAGAGTAATGCACTAACAAGTTTTAGAATATTTTTTGTAAGTCACTAAAATTGATTAAATAAAATCATGTAATATAACTGATGAAATGGTTTCATGCAATGGTAGCATCCTATTGATGTGATGAATTGAATTTCATCCTATATACTTCATGATGGTTGGTTAAGCCGGGTTATAAAATCATTTTTACTCCAACATATTACATTCATTAACAATTCAATGAAAGTTAAATTTCGACTCCTTTATTATGTACTTAGGAGCTTCTCTTAGTAGTTATTTCCCTTTACAACAGATTAATTTTTTTTCTTATACTTGATCTTTGAACAAATTTTTGATCTTAGTAGTTATGATCTTTGATCATTTTTGAACAAATTGTAACTTTTGATTATTTGTTCGAGGATACAAGCGTATCATGTGCCACCAGATTAATAGAATTTTCACATACTAGATCTAATAAAAGAAAATTAATTATACTTATATTCGTAAACTTTGATATCGTTAATTACAGTGGCTTACCCGCCTTACATGCATAAAATTAACAATGAAATATTTAGCGGTAAAAAGTTAGATTAGCCACACAAACTGATTACTAGAAATTGAAATGCTTTTCATTTCTATATTTATATTCTAAGATAGATTTTTTTTGATAGGAAAATGAATTTCAATTTCCACACCGCTGTTCCAGGTAACTACATCTGGCTTTTAATACTGCAACTACATTTTTTCATTAACGAACTTAAATCACTCTCTCCCTTCTTAAAAAAAAAGAGACAGCAAGGTCAATGATAAAAAAAATCAAGATCCATTAGAGTCCAGCCAAAAGGGGAAAAAACTTGAGAATTAAAATGGTTCTGAGTTGAAACTTTAAGCAAAAACAAGTGAAAATACAGTTAGCTTTTAGCAAAAACAAAACACAACAAATATCTCTGAATAATTAATTAAACCGTTTTAAACAACAACAAAATATCTCTGAATCAAGCTCCCACAAAGAGCTGATACAATATATAATGTACTAAGTCCAAGAAAGGGTCAGAAACATAAAAAAAAAACCCAGCAAAAGATCACTGATTTCAAGCAAAAAGCCAACAGTATCTTCAGTCTTCGGAAATTGTTGGAATTGAGCTGGAAGAAACAATTAAGCAGAAAACAAAATCAGATCAAACTCGAGAAACATTAGCACAAAAAACAAATGTATGCCAACATAATCATTAAGCATAAACATTCCCGGTTCGAGTTCTGTCACAAGCTGGTATAGCATCCGAGATTCAACATCTAAATTATCTAATATAAAAAGCAAAATTACCTCCAACTATTTTTTTTTTCGAAAGGCATATATATTGACCTCCACCTTTTAACACGAGAGAAGACAAGACAATTTCAGATTATTTTTTTCTAACTGAGTCTTAGCTAAAAATCCATGTAAAATTACCTTGTGGTTCTATTTTCCGGCTCCGTCAGTAGGAAAGCATCAGTCAGTGCAGATTTTGATACAATAGCAGCTTTTAGTAGACACAAAGCCTACAAAAGGAACATATATGTTTATACCTATAAATTAATAGTTAGCAATTAGCAACTAGTTAATACAACTTTGATTATCAAAGTAATGCATGATATATGAAACAAATAGGATCAGAAGAGTTACTTACCTCCTCCTCACCAATAGTTACTTCTTGTTCTACAATGTCATTGATGGATATATTATTTTCTTTAATGCGAGATAAGCTTGAGATTGGAGATAAATCTGTTATGCTCAGATTATCCCTGACCATGTACAGTGCTGGTTCTTGTATGAATCTATGTGCAGCACCAGTTGTAGCTACCATGGGTGCATATGGAAACGCTCCAAAAGAGGAAACAGCAGTATACCGTGAAGGATATAAAGCTTCCTCGATTGGAATGAGTTTCTTATTGCAATCTACTCCACGGGGTAGCTTTGGATCGACCAATATTGCCTTCATCTCCTCCGATATCAGGAATTCGTCAACATCAAGTGCCTGTAAGCTCTTGTATATGTTTGCCAAAGATTCCAAGGATGACAAACTTGGAAACATTTTAAACACATAACCAAGTGGAAGTACGAGGAAACTCGTTATGAGATCAACAAAATCTTCCCTAGCTTCGGCGTACACTAAGCTGTTATTACGTTTGTTAATTATAAGCTTCAAACCTATCATTGCTTCTTTTGATTCTGATCTTGCTGTGTCCATGACCCTATGAGATTCTCTACCTGGAAAATCTTCCCTAGCTTCGGCGTACACTTCGACAGGTGATTCAAGGACTGTCTCAGACAAAGGTGTCATTGAAGTTAATGAACACATAAGCAACTTCAGCACCTGCGGGTACAAGTCCAGCGATACATGTTAGAAAACTAACTTACAGACGAGTAATGATACTTGAACCTACATGTTAGGCATACAATGTTTTTAACCAGAGATGTGACCGGTAGTGTCCACAATTGAAATTAATTATCAATAAAAAGATTAAAAATCTCGTAGGCTTAACAAGTATGTACAAATATCATGACTCATGCATAAAAGAAATAAATAAACAACTTTTGTTAATATAACCACCTCGTCCTTCCCTAAGTTGATGCACTTCTCTTTTATCGTGCATCCATCCGCAATTTCAAGCTCTTTAAGCAAGGCTAAGCCGGTCATAGTTGAAATGGGTAATACTCGAAGGTCATCACTTATCATGAACCTTGAGGTAGGTTTCACAAAAACCACTCCAGGTCTAAGCTCTGCCATTTTCATCCTATATTTTATGTTACTACCGCAATGACAACGATTGGTTTTGTAAGGACTCAAAGCGCATTTTGATTTCCCGCAGCCATAGTATACATCTGTAGTACTATTATCAAAATTTATTTCAAGTTTTCTGCAGTAAATCTCAGCAGCACTGTGAGGATGTAACCGCATGTCCTTCTTCAGATGTTCATCATCGAGATTCTCAATACTTGTATATAAATCGTTCAGGCAACCAATCTCCGGTTTCAACATCAACGAATTTGTTATCTGACTCTGCAAAAACAACTCGATTCTTCTCTTCATCCACCAGGATCTTCAGACTTAGACTTTGCGAAGCTTCATTTACCATTGCTTTGATTAAAAAAGATAATAATAATAATTAATAAAAAATGCTATCAAATTTTAGTACAAATTAAACAAAAATTCCTACTAGATTAATCAAACAAGGCATAACAATGGTTGAAAATTTGGTGATAGTTGTGTCATGTGATTAAAGAAAGTGCATAATAGGGGTTAAGAAATATTAGTTATTGAAAGCAGAAAGTTTAGCATGTACCAAGACTTTCTTCAAAATTATTGTTGATGAAGAATCTTTTAACACTAAAACAATTACAATGTCAACTAGAGATCGTAATAGCAATTTTAGCTTACTTGAGAAATTCAATTTAATTTGTTACATAACCATAAAATGACCAATTAAGTGGTACACAATGACTCCCTACTTTTGCAATACACAAATACATACATATATATATATATATATATAACGACTCAACAATAAATGAATTATCCTATGTTAACCTTTCAGTATCCTTAAAATCAATTCTTATATAAATTCAGAAATTTTAACTCCCTTCTCTTCCCACATTACAGTCAACTCAAAGAATCTTGGATCCTCTCTTCCCAATTTTTAAATCGTAATTTTTTGCATTTAGATTAATGAAAATGATAACACAACCCCTTAAAAAAAATGATACAAACTGATATGTGTTGATTGGATGGAAAAGGTGAAGGCTAGAGAAAATAGTACATACCTTGAGGAAAATTGAAGGTTTTGGTCCACATCATTTTGGATGGTGACAAGGGGTGTTAAATGTTAATGAACTCAGGCTCTCTTTGCCTATCAGTACAAAATAACCATAGTTAAAAAAAAAAATCAAATCAAATAAATGACAAGCATATAAAGAGAACCTGCATCTTCATTAAATTAATTGAAATTTGATTCCTAAAAGAAATATAATGTAACCTTCGGACATTCAAAGTATAAGTACCTTATCAGAAGGAAAAAGATAAAAACTTGCCTGCAAAACTCTCTGTATACCTTTGTGAGATAGATATAAATAGTAAGAAGTATTATTTGGAATTATATATATATATATATATATATATATATAAGAATTAGAAGAAGGCCGTTGGGCTTCAGAGGGAGAGTGAAAAAGTCGGATACTTTTCATTTATTTTTTTCTACTCTCTCTATTAAAGAATCACTATTTCCAATACAAGTATTTCAAACTTCTCCCCCAATTTTTCTGTGCTTTGCTTTGCTGTGCTTTTATTTTTTATTTTTATTTTATCTGTTAAATATTATTTTATTGTTATTGTTTTTTTTTGAAAGGTTATTGTTACTGTTGTTGTTTTATCTGCGATTTTGCGTAAACATCTTCAACGAATTTTTTTACGGTTTTCTCTCTCATTTATACAAATTGGAATCCCATTGATCGAAATTGTAACTTGTTATTAGCTAGTAATTTAGTTGTATTTTAATAAAATATTTTTTATGATAACCATTCAACTGTTAAGGTGGTAGTATGATCACGGCACAATTTCATGGCGTTACGCTTTTGAAGGTGCCAATATTTGTTTTGATTGATATTGCCCCGGTGGTTTATATTGTTACCGCCACCTCACTCAGACCCAGACGTCAAAGCATGATAAGAGTACATCATCATGATATTGATTTCTCTTATGTTTTTGCAGAGACTCTACACTACAACGTAACGATCTCATCCAGAAGGAAATAAAAATCCATCAATACCAATCATATTGACCGTATAATTGTCATAAAAGTAAAACACAACAATTACATTGATCAATTATTGTAATTGGTGAATGAAAAACTTAGAAGAGTTTGTGAATGGAAGCGCTGAATTTTTCATTGATCTGTAGTATGTTATATACACATACAAGATTGTTGTCTATAAGGAAAATACATGATATAAGGAATGTTGATATTGTGCAAGCTTTTACAGCTATCAATTAATCATTGAATTGATCCTCTGATTGCTCATTGACTCCATAATCAGAGGGATATTGATTGACTGAGGAATATTGATTATATTCCTTAACATTCCCCCTCAAGTTGGCATAGGAACTGAAACGGACACCCAACTTGCCGCGAAACAATTGGAAGGTATCCTTGGACAAAGGCTTTGTGAATATATCTGTTGGTTGGGAAGATGAAGGAATGTGCCTTGTAATGAGATTTCCCATTTTCTCGAACAAAATAGTAATCCAATTCAATGTGTTTGGAACGGGCATGGAACATTGGATTAACAGACATGTAAAGAGCACTAATATTATGAGAAAATAATTGAGGAGGTTGAGAGAGTGATATTCCAATGTCCCGTAAGAGAAATGTCAGCCAAGTAATTTCTGCAGTTGTAGAAGCCATAGAGCGATACTCTGCTTTAGAGCTTGATCGGGCGACTGTTGGTTGTTTCTTGGAGCACCAAGAGATGCAATTAGCGCTAAGAAAAAAGCAAAAACCAGTGGTGCTTCTCCTTGTAGTGGGACAACTTGCCCAATCGGCATCACTGAAGGCATAGAGAGAAATGGGGCTTTGCGACAAATAGTGTATGCCAAAGTGTTGTGTGCCTTTAAGATATCTTAAAATTCGTTTTACAAGCTTTCAAGTGGAGCAATGTAGGGTTGCTAACGTGTTGACATGCCCGATTTACTGCATATATAATATCTGGCCGCGTGAAAGTAAGATATTGTAAGGCACCAACGATACTTTGAAACATGGAGGCATCAACGGGATCGACATCCGAAGAGAGCGATTTATCCTTGATGGCCATTGGCGTGGAAAATATTGAACTCTCAAGCATTTGAGTACGGGCAAGAAGATCATGTGTGTATTTTTGTTGTGTGAGAAAAATACCATCTGGAAGAGACTTTATTTCAACCCCCAAGAAATAATGTAATGCACCAAGGTCTTTGATGGCAAACTCACAACTTAGTTGCTCAATTAAAATTCGTATAAATGCATCATTATTTCCAGCAAGGAGAATATCATCCATGTACACAAGTAGAATTGTAGTGATGGTATTGGTTCGATAGATAAAAAGTGAAGAATCCACCTTACTGCATTAAAAGCCAATATGAAGTAAACATTGAGAAAGACGATCGAACCACGCCCTAGGTGCTTGTTTCAAACCGTATAGGGACTTCTTTAATAAACACACATGATTGGGTCATGCCGAATCAATAAACCCTGGTGGCTGCTCCATGTAAACTGTTTCCTTGAGGTGACCATGTAAGAAGACATTTTTGACATCTAGTTGCCGCATCGTCCAATTTTGAGAAAAAGAAAGTGCAATGATAAGCCCAATGGTGGTTGGCTTTACTACGGGACTGAAAGTCTCTTCATAGTCCATTCCAGGAACTTTAGTAAATCCCTTGGCAACTAGGCATGCCTTAAATCGATCGATCGACCCATTTTTTTTTGTTTTAATACGATAAACCCATTTTGACTCTATGATATTAACACTGGATGACCGAGGAACCAGCTGCCAAGTGTGATTGTCTCGAAGAGCAAGGAGTTCATCTTGCATAGTTGCAACCCACCGAGAATCTTTCAATGCTGTTTTGAGGGTTTTCGGTTCAGGTGGCAACGAGTTCGATGAACCATTGGTTGCAATGGTTGCATAGTCATGTAAATAAGCTGGTGGTTATTGATTGCGAATAGGCCGAGAACTTGTTTTAGAATTTTCTTGCTGGAAGGCATCCACGTTGGAGGGAGATATAATCTGTAAGTCTTGAGTAGGTGTTGGTAAATTTGAAATGGCAAAAACTGCTAGAGGAAAAATTATAGCAGATTTTGGTGATGAATCAGCAGTAGGATTTTCAGTCAAGTCAACAACATTGTTTTGATGATCTCCTTGATTTTCGGTAACCATTTGATTATGATTTGCAGGGGTATTTTCAGCACAAATTTGAAGAGATCATGCAAGACAATCGTGATCACAAGCATTTATGGAAATAAAATTTGAAATTTCAGAATATTCCATATGTGGTGGTGATGCCATGTAAGGAAAATTTTCTAATTTCTTTGAGTCAACCCACTCATCAATGGTAGGAAATTCTGAAAGAGAATATCTGGAGTTGTCACTGTTACTTGTCTTGGTTTAAAAGGAAAGTTCTCTTCATCGAAAACAACATGCCGAGAAATATACCCACGCTTTGTCTAGGGCTCCAAACAACGATATCCCTTGTGAATCGGGCTATATCCAATTAAAACACAGGGATACGTTTTGTTTTGAAAATTTGAACCACCATGATACCTTAAAGAAGGAAAACACTGACACCCTAACACCCGCAAGCCACTATAATCTGGATGTCGTTTATAGAGTTTGAAATAAGGGCTTTCATTCTTCAACACAGAGGATGGCAAACGATTGATGAGATAAAGGGCTGTAGAGAAAGCTTCAACCCAAAAAGACAATGGGAAGCTGACGTGAAATAACATAGTCAGGCCTGTCTCGACTATATGTCGATGTTTTCGCTCCACTACTCCATTTTGTTCCGGAGTGCGGGGACAAGAAACATGTAATTCAATTCCGCAACTTTGAACATGGTCAAGAAAAGCAATGGAACCGAACTCACCCCCGCCATCACATTGAAAGACTTTAATTTTCCGATCAAATTGATTCTCAACTAGTCTTTGAAACTTGACAAAATTATCAAAGAATTCAGATTTTGTTTTTAGAGGATACAACCATGTAAATCGAGAGAAGTCGTCAACAAATACTGCATAATATCAGAAATTTTGATTTGAGGCTAAAGGTGCAGGCCCCCAAAGATCACAATGTATCTTATCAAACGGAAACTTTGAGATTTTATTGCAGCTATTAAAAGGTTGTTTACAACTCTTGCCCATTTGACAACTAACACAAATGACAAGTTTAGTTATCCAATGGTTGACATTAATGACCTTGCTTTCCTTTAGCAAGGCTAACCACCTTGAGTTGGGATGTCTAAGCCGTTGATGCCAGATTGACGATGATGAACCACCTTTCTTTATTGCGCTCAAAGCTTCATGGAAAATGCCATCTAATGCATATTATTTGCCCTTCTTATGCCCCCTCGCAATTATCCTTTGGTTTTGGTCCTTAACAACAAAGCCAGAAGATGTAAACTCAAAAATGCAAGAGTTATCTAAAGTGAATTTTCCAATAGAGAACAAGTTCTTTTTCAATTCAGGAACTACAAGAACATCATTTAGCACAAAATCCCCTTCTTTAGTAGAAACATTTGCATTACCAACATGTGAAATTGACAAACTGTTTTCATCACCGACATATATCATATCATTTCTAATACATGGTTCTATTGAAGACAAATTACCTGCATTATTTGTCATATGTGAGGTAGCTCCAGAATCAACATAAAATGACGGATCATTTCCATCATTCAAAGTGAGGGCAGCGAGGGCTTGTGGCATCTCTTTGGACTGATATGAGTAATCAAACCTATACCAACAATCAATAGCAAAATGAATCATTTTTTGACAAATCTGACAAATAATTTTATCGCCATTATTTGAAGTGTTTGGATGTTGTTGCGGTGGTTGTCCTTGTTTTTGTTGGTTCATCGCATTGTTATTTGGCAGATTCGAAGTTGAATTGCGTTGGCCACCATTTTGATTATTGTAGCAACCAGCCCGCGTAAAGCCCTTGCCGCGAGAGTTGAAATGAGCTTTGCCACCACTACGTCCACCTCGACCACGACCACGACCACGACCACGCTGGCTGAAATAGACTTATGCATGCTCAATGCAAGTTTTCTCTTCCTCCTTTTGTGAATCAAGAGTTTGTTCATGGCCTTGCAGCGCCAAAACAAACTGATTGAACGATGGATATGACACCTTGGTGAGCATGGCTGTGTGAAAATCCATATATTGGTTTCCTATGCTGCGGGCAAATTGAAAGACTTTATCAAGATCTGAAATCGGTTTCTTAATGGCTGCGAGATTATCGCAGATGTTCTTGAATTCTTTCAAGTATTCGCCAACGGATTGAGACCCTTTTCTGATTCCCATGAGCATGTTTTTCAGGTTTCCTTCCTTCTCAACAGTAATCGGAAGAAGTTGTTGCTCGAGTGATGTCCAGATTTCAAACGCGGTGTTGGCCTCTTCAAAGATTATACTGAGGACGTCTTCTTTCATGCTTCCAAGAAGCCAAGAGGTCAACAATCCGTCGTTAGTCATCCAAGACTGATAACGTGGATTTGGACTCTTATTGCCCTTTTCATCCTCAATCTCCTCTGCTGGTTTATCACCTGTTGTAAGATGATGATAAATACCAAGGTTGCGGACTAATGGAATGATTTGGGTGCACCATAGGAGGAAGTTTGTGGTGCTCAGTTTGACAGAGATTAAACTAGAGCATTGATGGAAAGCTTGGATATTGAGTTTAGATTCTTCCTTTTGAAAAGAAGAAGAAAGTGAAGACATGATTTCTAGGCTTGCAGGTATTAGCTCTGATACCATGTTAACAATCAACTGTTCTAAAAACTTAAGCTGTTAGAGAGGGTGTAACTTAAGTATTTATATACTTCAACAGTGAAGATAATTTTTTTCTTATTTAGTTTGCATAGGTACAACAATATGGGGTTTTGAAGTTGTTGTCCAAAAACTATATTGTATAATTTTTTCAACCAATTATTTTCACACTCGAGACCTCAAAACAATTTCCTGTTTTGATTGTTAAAAAATTATTTTTAAAAATTAATTAATTTTTCTAATACCATTTTAGGCTGCCTAATTAAGGTGCTTCATGGTATCCACATCTCATCACTACCTATTCTAGTTTAGGTCGTATTGTAGCCCCAAATATTTTTTTCGATAACCTGTATCCCCAATTTTTTGGTGATACTGTCAGGGAAAATTCGATAAAAAAAAAATTCATACATAAATTCCTTTCTTTTCTTTTATTTTTCATTACTCTTTAATATTTGTGCAACAATGTCAGCATAAATAAAACATCAAGAAACAGATGTTTTTACAAGACAAAGTCCTCTTGAGTGATATTCATGAGAAAGAAACAAGAAGTCACCAAGATCCGTTTAGTTCTCAATAAAACACAATAAACACAAACAACTACAAAATGTATATCGTGATTGAGATACGTAGTGTGTTGGGGGTTTTACACCCGCCCAAGAACGAAATAAAAACTAGGGTTTCAAATCCTCTTCTGAAAATCGTGAATTTGCAGAGAGCACCGTTTCACTATAATCAAATAGAGGATTACAAGAGGATGATCCGCATATCATCACACGCACACACAGTGTATACTCACGCCTGTATCATCTCTTTCTATTTTGTGTACGCATACAATAGGAACATCCCAAACAGAATAGGAGTTTAAAGCCTTCCTTTCATAAAACCCGATTCTGGGCCACGAGTACTCGGTGAGAATTCCACTGAGTACTTGGTGGATGTGCAAACGCTGCGCAAGTTCGCAAAAACCTTCTGCCACTTTTTCACCCTTGTGCGCAAGTTCGCACACTTGCATACTTACCGAATATTCAGTAGTTCTTCATAACGAAAACTTGCTTCAGACTTCATTATGCTCCAATTCTTCTCGATTCTCGAGGAAATGAGTCATCAACTCTGCCATAGTGTTTGTATCTGTTACTAACAAGTTTAAGAATATTTTTGAAAGTCTCACTAAAAGTGATTAAATAAAATCATGTATAATATAAATGCTGAAAAAGTTTTATGCATTTTAAGAGTAGAGCATCCTATTGATGTGAGGAATTGAATTTCACCCTATATATTGCATGATGAATTGTTAAGCATGATTAGTCGTTATAAAATCATTTTCCTTCCATCCCATCAAGTTGATGTATTACCTTCATTATTAGTTCAATCAAATTTAAATTGATGTATTACATTCATTAGCAATTTAATGAAAGCTAAATTTCATTTCTTTGTTGGATATTAGAGAAAACGAAATAAATCCTAGATATATCACAAATCAGTTGTTAAATGAAGTTGATAAAATCCTGTGGTGTGCTTTTATTTTTATTTTTTTAATGAGAGGTGATGAGGAAGCTAAGTGGACTTTATTCTTTAATTTATTATTATTATTATGATTATTTTATTAGTTGTTTAAACATTTTAAAAGAAATATTTCACTAGTCTTTTCCTTTTTAATACAGACAAACTGGGAATCCCTGTTCTAAATGGAGTAGGGTACATTTGCTTAGTAGTTATTTCTCTTTCAACAGATTTAAAAAACTTTCATTTGATTAAATACTCATTTTTCTTTATCCTGGATGGCCACATAAGAAGTCACAATTGTCGCTAGTTTATACCTTAAGGGGTTTCATTTCATTTCTATAGTAATTCCATAAACTGTTTTGCATTACGAAGAAGCCCGATTTGGCATATGCTTTATTTCTGGTTCTTTTATTTTTGGCTAAAGATCAATGCACTTTTTGGGTTGAAGCATGACAATTCTGTATAATTTTGCACACTAGCATGAAAAATTAAAACATTTCAAAAAATTAAAAATGGAAGCAACAATGTTAGAATTTTTGTTGTTCTTAAACCGTTTGTTTCAACATTGTAACTAAAATACAAGTGGGTGAGTATTAAAACTAAACAAAGGATATATGAGTCCAAGATATAATAGTCTAGATTATTTACCAAAAAAATAAATAGTAATAGTCTAGACACTACTTATCTTCAAGAGAATGTATATATGCCAATAGCAAATAAAACAAAACCAAATGCTACCCAAAATAAGTAATTACTTGACCGTACTAATCAACATCAAGATATGTTTGTAGTCGAGCTCAGCACAAAAGTACTACAAAAACATCAAATCCCACATAAAAATATATAGCAAGTCCCAAAAAAGTTCATAAACAATAACAACCACCAGCAATAGATTTCTGATTTCAAGCTAAAAGCCGTCAGAAACTGAACCCAGTGAAAATTTGACGCGCTGCACGGACCTTCAATCTCCAGAAACTTTTGGAACTCAAGCTGAAAGAAAATAAGTTCCATAAACAAAATTAGATTAAAACTCAGAAGCTATTACCACAAAAAACACACTATAATCATTGAATGTAGATATCCCCAGATGGAGTTCTGTCACAAGTTAGTAGCTTCCGAGGTTCAACATCTAACAGAAGCAGATAAATTACCTCAAGCTTATTTTTTTATTTCATAATTTTGTAGGGTAAAATAATTACCTCAAGAACAAAAGAAGATTTCAGTATTTTTATTTTTTATTTAAAAGAGTCTCATCTAAAATCCATGTAAACTCACCTTGTGGTTCTAGTTTTGGCTTCTTCAGCAGGAAAGCATCAGTCAGAGCAGATTTTGATACAAGAGCAGCTTTTAGTAGACGCAAAGCCTACACAAGAAACATATATGGGTCTATATATACAAAATATAGTTGGCAACTAGCTAGTTTATACAACTACAATTATGGAAGAAATGTAAGAAACAAATAGGATCAGAAGAGTTATATTACCTCCTCCTCTCCAATAGTTACTTCTTGTTCTACAATGTCTGTGATGGATATATTCAATTTGTTAATGATTCAATTTGTTAATGAGAGATACGCTTGTGATTGAAGATAAAGGTGTTATGGTCAGATTGTCCGACACCATGTACTCTGACGGTCCTTCAATGAATCTGTCACCACCAGTTGTTGCTACTTCTGACCAACCTATATCAAAAAGGGAAGCAACAGTATACCATGATGGATATAAAGCTCCCTCAATGGGGATGAGCTGCTTATTGCAACCTACTCCCCAGGGTAGCTTTGGGTCGACTACTATTGCCTTCATCTCCTCCGACTGCATGAATTTGTCAACATTAAGTGATTGTATGCTCTTGTATATGTTTCCCAATGATTCCATGTGTGACAAACTCGGAAATGCTTTAAAGATATAACCAAGTGGAAGTACGAGGAAACTAGTAATGAGATCCACAAAATCTTCACTAGCCTCGGCGTACAACGCCCTGTTGTTACATTTGTTGATGATAAGTTTCAAAGACATGCTTGCTTCTTTTGATTTTGATGTTGGTGTGTCCATGACCCTATGAGGCTCATTTGTGCTCCTACCGCAAACTGCAATACTGATTTTATTGACAGGTGATTCCAAGACTGTATCGGACAAAGGTGTCATTGAAGTTAATGAACACACGAGCAACTTCAGAACCTGGTATAAGTTCATCCATGTTAGAGTATAATACATATAGACAGTAATCATGCTTGAACCTACTGGTTAGGCATACTAGGTTTTCACCCATAAATGTGATGGGTAGAGTCCACCATTGAAATTACCCATTGTAGGCCTAGCAAGCAGGTTCAAGTATCATTACTCATTCATTCACAGACAAACTAAAAGAAGGATAAAATCAACTTGTTAATATAATTACCTCTTCCTTCCCTATGTTGATACACTTTTCTTTTGTTGTGCATCCATCCACAATTCCAAGCTCTTTAAGCAAGCCTAAGCCAGTCATAGTTGACATGGGCAATACTCGAAGGTCATCAGTTATCATGAACCTTGAGGTAGGTTTCGCGAAGATCCCTCCAGGTTGAATCACTTTATGGTTGACCTTATATACTAGTAGTATGTTTTTTCCACAATGACATCGAGCATTTTGGTAAGGACTCAAAGTGCAATTTCCTTGACCGCAACCATAGTATTCATTAGCAGTACTACTATTAACAAAATCTATCTTAAGGTTTCTGCAGTAAATTTCAGCAGCACTGCGAGGACGTAACCGCATGTCCTTCTTCAGATGCTCAGTACTTGCATATAAATTGCTCAGGCATCCAACCTCCCATTTCAATGATTGTTCACGGGTTAGTCTAACAATGGTTGCAAGAGGCATGGTCATGAAGCTGAACAGAATATCAACGAAATTGTTATCGGACTCCGCAAAAACAACTCGATTCTTCTCTTCATCCACTAGGATCTTCAGACTTAGACTTTGAGGAGCTTCCTTTGCCATTACTTTGATAAAAAAGAAAAAGAAAAAAACTTTAAAATAAAAAGAAAATAAAAATGATTACTAAAAAGATGGAAGACCAAGTAGAAATTGGGTATGTTTTTTATTTGATTCTAATGATATACCCATCCCTCTATATAATAAGAAATTTGTAAGACATACTTATTTAGTACTCATCTTGAAGAAGTAAGGTAACAAATTTAGAATACAGAAAAAGACAACACAAAGAACAACTACATGATAGATCTATATCCACCACTCTCCCCACTGCAAGATTAGATAAAATGGAGTTGAATATCCAAATATCAATATAGAAAATTTTAATACAAAATATGAATCTCTGTCACATGCACCATCCTCTTCATTATCCTTATAAATAGCACCAGCCATAGGAATTCTCACAACCACCATTTCTTGTACAAGTCATTTGCACATTGCTCTATCTCACCTACTAAACATTGTAAACTACAACTAATCTCATTCACCATCTAGGTCTTTGATGTATGTGTCCAATCCTTATGAGACTTCAATATGTATGTAAATAGTTGAATCTATTATGGAAATGATGCTTAGTAGTAAGTAAATTTTATCGCCACTTTCTCAGATTTATTTCCCTTTTCACAAGAGTTGAGGTACATGATACAACCTGTGGGCATGCATTATATATAGGGTTATTCCCACCGACACCCCTCAAAGAGACCATAATCCCACACGGACCCCCTCGATATTGAGTATTCCCACATGGATCCCCTCTGACAGACGGCCGTTAGGGTTATTGACGTTTTTATTGTGAAATTACTAATTTGCCCTTCGATATATATTTAAAAAAAGGGTAAATTGCAGTAGCACCCCCTAAAGTTTCACTTATTACATTAGGATAATATATAAAATATGAAATTACCCATATGCCCAAAATATATATATATTACGAAAATATATATATATTAGAAAAAATATATATCAAATTTGAAAAAATATATAAATTATAAAATTCAAAAATAATATATAAAATTTGAAAGAAATATTTAAAATTCAAAAAATTTATATAAAATCTGAAAATGCAAAAACAATATAAAATTAAAAAATATATATAAAATTTTGAAAAATTATATTAAAATCTGAAAATATATAAAAATTTAGAAAAAAATATATAAAAAGGGGAAAAATATATAGATTCAAAAAAATATTTAAATTTCAAAAAACATACCTAAATTATCAAGTTCAAAAATAATATATAAAATTTGAAAGAAATATTTAAAATTCAAAACAAATTGTATTAAATTTTCAAAATATATTTTAAAATTTGAAAAATATTATAAATTCGAAAATAAATATAATATTAAAAATATATATAAATTTCGAAATTATTTTTTTTTTCAAAAAAACATATTAAAATTTGAAAATAAATATAAAAATCGCAAAAAACATAAAAATTTAAAACTATATATTAAATTTCGAAAAAAATTATAAAATCGAAAATAAATATAAAATAAAAAATATATATAAATTTTGAATTTTTTTAAAAAAACATATTAAATTCAAGACAAATATATAAAATTAAAAAAAAAAACCATATAAAATTCAAATAATATATATTAAATTTCGAAAATAATTATAAAATTCGAAAAAAACATAAAAAATTTGAAAATTTGAAAATAAATATAAAATTCAAAATATATATATATTAAATTTCAAAAAAAAAAACTAAATTCAAAAATAAATATAAAATTTAAAAAATATTTAAATTTTATTTAATTTTCTCTCTCTCTCTCTCTCTCTCTCTCACACACACACACACACACACACACACCCCTCCCTCCCTTTCTCTGCACACAGTGCACACACACATATATATATATATACACACACATATATATATAGATCTATACATATATATATATACACACATATATATACGGATATATATATGTATATACGGATATATATATATATATACGGGTATATATAGCAGAATATATATATATATATATATATATATATATGTATATGTGGGTATGCAATATATATAATTCCAATCTTCATTCTCTCTCCCAATTTCCCACTTCCAATCTCTCTCTATATATAAATTAGGGTTAGGGTTTTGAGATACCCAAATTGAAGAAGAAGAAGGATATGTAGGTCATTTTATATCATTTTGAGGGCAAAATAGACAATTCACAGGGTGGTTAACGGCAGAATTTAACGGCGTGGAGACGGAGGGGGTCTTTGTGGGACAAAATTCAATTTTGAAGGGGTCTGATTGGGAATAGTGAATATCGAGGGGGTCTATGTGGAATTAGAGTATCTTTGAGGGGGTGTCAGTGGTATTTACCCTTATATATATGTGTGTGTGTTTAATACACACATACATACAAATAATGAAATAGTAAACATAATCCTTCACTTTCAACAATAAATAAAATGAAAAAGATTAACAATAAAAAAACATGTAAAAAGCATATAAAGAGAACCTCAACCATTGTCTTTGAATTGAAAGAAATATGGGTATGAGCCAAGGAGATCAAACAAGCAAAATGTAACACTGCACTAAGGGAAAAAAAAAATGTGACCATTGGAAATTAAAAGTATAAGTACCTTTCAGACTCAGAAGAATAGAGACTCTCCTGCAACACTCTGTATATTTTTGTGTGAGAGAATAATAGTAGGAGGTATTATTTGGAATTGGGAGGAAAAATAGAGTACAAACACAAATATGTATATATATATATGGGAGAATGGCAGTAAACACCCCTGAGGTTTGAAAAAGGTGCAGAAAATCCCCTTCAATTTCACTTTGTGCAAATAACCTCCTAAAGTATCCTCCGATTGGGCACTTTGCACCCCTGCGACACTGTTCCGACAATTTTTTCGGTCACATGCATATCACATGACTTAAAAAAAAAAAAATTCCAAAATTGCCCTTGCCTAATGACTTATAATTATAGTTTTTGGTAATCGCCAACTTACCCCCACTTTTCTGAAAATCATTCAGTGACACCAACATTTAACACTATCTCTCTCTCCCTCCTCTCTCTCTCTCTCACACACACACACACACACACACACACACGCACACATATACATATATACACACACATATATATAGATCTATACATATATATATATATGTGCACATATATATATATGTATAGATCTATATATATGTGTGTGTGTGTGTGTATGTGTGTGTGTGTGAGAGAGAGAGAGAGAGAATTAAATAAATTTTAAATATTTTTTTAATTTTATATTTATTTTCGAATTTAGTATTTTTTTTAAATTTAATATATATATTTTTGAATTTTATATTTTTTTCGAATTTTATAATTATTTTCGAAATTTAATATATATTATTTGAATTTTATATGATTTTTTTAAATTTTATATATTTGTCTTGAATTTAATATGTTTTAAAAAAAAATTCAAAATTTATATATATTTTTTATTTTATATTTATTTTCGATTTTATAATTTTTTTCGAAATTTAATATATATTTTTTGAATTTTATATGTTTTTTTAAAATTTTATATATTTGTTTCAAATTTTTTATGTTTTTTGCAATTTTTATATTTATTTTCGAAATTTAATATGTTTTTTTGAAAAAAAAAAATTTCGAAATTTATATATATTTTTAATTTTATATATATTTTTGAATTTATAATATTTTTCAAATTTTAATATATATTTTTTCGAATTTTATATATATTTTGAAAATTTAATAGAAATTAAATTATTAAATGATGGGAGGGGGTCTAATTGATAAAAACACTATCCTTATTTCCAAACAAAATAAGGACAAGACATTGAGGGTAGTTTAGGGATTTTAAAAAAAATTCAGGATGATGTCATCGTTCAGGGGTCTAAGTGATGAGAATATTGATTTACAAATAAAATAATTAAAACTTACAAAAAAAAAATTTAACATTTGAGAGTATATTTAGTCTAATACATTAAAGGTAAATGACATAATTAATATTCTAACTAAAAGAAATAATATTTTTGTAATTTAAATAATTAAGAAATATAATAGTAAGGATAAGATTAAAGGTAAGGTGGAAATACAAAAAGTTTGGAGGGTAAAAGGGTAAAAATATTTGAGGGTAAGCCCATGGTGCAACTTTTATGAAACTTTAGGGGGTTCTAAGCTCATTTCATAGTTGATGGGGTATAATAGGGAAAAAGAGTAAACTTGAGGGGAGTTTTAAACAATTTACCCTATTTAATTTAAACAGTTTAAATAAGGGCATAAAAGTAATTTCCCTTTTCCGTCACCGGAAAAGGTGTTTGAGGGTATTTAGCGCCCCTTTTTGAAACTTGAGGGGTGTTTTTAAACCATTAGGGGTTTTCTGCACATTTTTCAAACCTCAGGAGTATTTACTGCCATTCTCCCATATATATATATATATATATATATATATAAATATTTATGTACATGAAGAGCAATTAGCAGAAGCCGTTGGGCTTCAGAGAGTGGAAAATGTAAAGTCAGATACATTTCATTAAAGAGGCCTCCTCATTTAATTCAAACCTCTTTCCATTAAAGAATCTCTATTTCCAATACAATTATTTCAAATTTCTATCCCATTTTTCTGTGCTTTGCTTTTATTTTTCTAAAACTTTTATTTAATTTCATTATTATTTTAGTCGTTTAAAAATCTTTAAAGAAATATATATATTACGGACCTTCTCCTCTTTTCTATTCAAACTGGAATCCCTCTTCTTAATGGAGTAGTAGTCCAATTCCTTAGTAGCTGTTTCCCTTTCAACCAGTTAATAAAACTTTCACGCACTTATTTGACCATTTTTTTTTGGGTTATTCCCACCGACACCCCCTCAAAGAGACCATAATCCCACACGGACCCCCTCGATATTAAGTATTCCCACACAGACCCCTCTGACAGACGGCCGTTAGTTTTATTGATGTTTTTATTGTGAAATTACTAATTTGCCCTTCGATATATATTTTAAAAAAGGGTAAATTACAGTAGCACCCCCTAAGGTTTCACTTATTACATTAGAGTAATATATAAAGTATGAAATTACTCATATGCCCAAAATATATATATATATATATTACGAAAATATATATATTATACGAAAATATATAAATATATATTATGAAAAAATATATAAATTATAAATTTCAAAAATAATATATAAAATTCAAAATATATATATAAAATCTGAAAATGCAAAAAAAATATAAAATTTTGAAAAATTATATTAAAATCTGAAAATATATAAAAATTTAGAAAACAATATATAAAAAGGGAAAAAAATATATAGATTCAAAAAAATATTTATATTTCAAAAAACATACCTAAATTATAAATTTCAAAAATAATATATAAAATTTGAAAGAAATATTTAAAATTCAAAAAAAATGTATTAAAATTTCAAAATATATATAAATTCGAAAACATATATTTTAAAATTTGAAAAATATTATAAATTCGGAAATAAATATAATATTAAAAATATATATAAATTTCGAAATTATTTTTTTTTGAGAAAAACATATTAAATTTCGAAAATAAATATAAAAATCGCAAAAAACATAATAATAAAAAATATATATATTTTGAATTTTTTTTAAAAAAACATATTAAATTCAAGACAAATATATAAAATTAAAAAAAAACATATAAAATTCAAATAATATATATTAAATTTCAAAAATAATTTTAAAATTCGTAAAAAACATAAAAAATTATAAATTTTGAAAATAAATATAAAATTCAAAATATATATATATTAAATTTCAAAAAAAATACTGAATTCTAAATTAAATATAAAATTAAAAAAACATTTAAAATTTATTTAATACTCTCTCTCTCTCTCTCTCTCTCTCTCTCTCTCTCTCTCTCTCTCTCTCTCTCTCTCTCTCTCTCTCTCTCTCACACACACACACACACACACACACAACACAGACACACGCACACACCTCTGCACAACACACACACACACTGCCGCACACATATATATATATATATACACACACACACATATATATATATAGATCTATACATATATATATATTATCCGTATATATAGTATATATATATACTATATATATATAGCATCATATATATATATGTATATATGGGTATGCAATATATACAATTCCAATCTTCATTCTCTCTCCCAATTTCCCAGTTCCAATCTCTCTCTATATATAAATTAGGGCTAGGGTTTTAGGATACCCAAATTGAAGAAGAAGAAGGATATGTAGGTCATTTTATATAATTTTGAGGGCAAAATAGACAATTCACAGGGTGGTTAACGGCACAATTTAACGGCGTGGAGACGGAGGGGGTCTTTGTGGGACAAAATTCAATTTTGAGGGGGTCTGAGTGGGAATAGTGAATATCGAGAGGGTCTATATGGGATTAGGATATCTTTGAGGGGGTGTCAGTAGTATTTACCCTTTTTTTTTATCAAAATTGTCACTTCTGATTATTTCTTCAACCATACAAAACTTATTTTTGCATCACTAAACTAATTTTTGCTCCTCTAAGAAGATTACGTAATCTGATAATCCTGTGACCACAAGTCTAAACTAAGGATAGGTCCAAAATTGGGTCATGTGCGAAAAATATCATGTAGTATACATATAGTGCGTATAAGCACAGGTAGTTCTTTGACACCATATTATTCAAAAATATGTGCATTTTGACCTCATTGTGACATGAATTGTTTGAAATACCCTTAAAATAAGTTTTTTTGAAAAAAATTAAAATAAAATTACAAATACAAATACAAAAACAAAAAAATCAGAAAATATATTTATCAAAAATATATTTAAGAAAATAATTACATTTTTTTTTCAAAAATATTAAAATTATTTTGAAAAAAAAATAAGACTATTTTATAAAAACTTTTTTTTTTATATTTATATAACATTTTGATTAAAAAAAATCCAGTTTATTTTTTTTTAAAAAAATATATAATAAAATTAGAATAACAAAAACTAAAAACTAAAAATATGTTTATAAAAAATATATTTAATAAAATTATCAAAAAAATTTATAAATTTACTTTCAAAAATATAAAAAATAATTGAAAAAAGTATATTTTTAAAAAACCTTTTTAATCATTTTATTTATTTATTTATTTTAATTTATTATATTTTTATTATAGATTCTTTATTATTAATTCCATATTTATTATTTTTATTAGGTTAGAAGGGGTATTTTAGAAATTTTATATTATTTTGGGGATAAGTTGCACATTTTTTAAACATAGTGGATTTATACACACAATTTGTAACAATTGAGAGTTTTTCGTACCTTGTATGAAATTACAGGGGTTTTCGCATGTATATTTCATTAAATGATGGTCCTTATAAAATCGTTTTCATTCCATCCCATCAAGTTGATCTATTACCTTCATTAGCAATTTAAAGAAAGTTAAATTTTATTTAACTAAATAAATCGCAGTTATATTACAAAACATTTGTTTAGTATCATATGTGCGTGTGATGGTATCAAACTATTAACAGACCTCTTATTCATTTCTAAACTCTTCCAATTTTTGGGTGCTGTGCTGAAAGGTGCACTTTAATATTTATTTCTTTATAATAATAATTATTAATATTTTATTAGTTGTTTAAACATCTTCAAGAAATATTTCACTAGTCTTTTCTTTGAGTTATTTCTCTCTCAACAGATTAATAAAACTTTACTTTCATATAATTTGATCATCATGTGCTCTATTTATGGTGTTTCTGTTTTTGGCTGGAACCAATGCATTAATTATGGCATTTCTGTTTTTGGCCGGAAACCAATGCATTAATTATGACATTTGTTTAGGCTAAGTTATATATATACACCTTTCAAAAAATAAACGTTATATATATGTGTATGTGTTTAACACAGGCATACAAATAATGAAATCTTAAACGTAGTCCTTCAGTTTCAACAATAAATAAAAAAGAAAGAGTAACAAAATAAAATTATATATAAAAAGCATATAAAGATAACCTCAACCATTGTCTTTGAATTGAAAGAAATATGATTAGTCCGAGAAATATATGAGATGAAGATGAAGAACAGAATAAGGGTAATGAGCCAAGGAGATCAAACAAGCAAAATGTAACACTGCATTAAGAAAAAATAATAATAACCTTCGGAAATTAAAAGTATAAGTACGTACCTTATCTAACTCACAGATACTCCCCTGCAACTATCTGTATATTTTTGTGAGAGAGAGAATAATATTAGCAGAAGGCTGTTGGGCTTGAGTGAGGACCCTTTTCTTTTAAAGTTTGAGTGAGGACCCTTTTCTCTTTTTCATTCTTCTTTTGCTTATTTATTCCTGACTATGCAAAGCTCAATCCATGGCTAGCTTCATGCATTGGGGTCACCTCAACAAAAGAAATGCAAATTTTTTGTGTATCTATATAAGACATTCTTCTAAAGAGAATGGGACCCATAGCAAGAAAGGACATTAAAGCAAATGTTGAAAATATAGATGGAATCATTTTTCCTTTCTTTCTTTTCCTTTATCTTTTCTTTTTCTTTCCTTTCTTTTATCAACACAATATTCACCAACTGAAGCAACCTCTCACTTTAAACCAAGAATTTTCTAGAGCCCACAAGTCCTGATCGGCCCTAGTTACTGCATAAGAGTTACTAATGTAATACTTATGATGTCTAAAGAAAGTTTAAAAATAATATTGCAAGATAGGATAATGGAAGTGAATAATTACTTATATAACTAAGAGGAATCATGATCTTCATACTCTGTTAAAAACTTCACCAACAAATGGTAGCTATACTTTTTTTTTTTTCTGGGACATGCCAGTTCTCTCTTTTAATGTATGTGATTAATTTTGGGGAAAAAAAATATATGGTGATTTATTTCATACGTTTAGATTATAAAACCCACATTCTCGAATAATTTTTGCGGTGCAAAAATTTCAACTGTGAATTCACGAAGATCGCTAGTATATTTTGCCTATAAAAAATGGTGTAATCATCCAATTTTCCACAATATCAAAAGGGAAGCACAGAAAATAACTTTGTAATCATCTTTACTGACCTGACATGGATTTAAAAATGAACAGCTTTCAAAATATAGTGAAATAACTCTCTCAATTTTTTTATTAATTCATTTCAAAGTTTTCTAATGAGGTGATCAGGAAGATAGGGGCACTTTTTTTTTTATTTATTTCTTTATTATTATTGTTATCATTATTATTTTATTAGTTGTTTAAACATCTTCAAAAAAATATTTCATTAGTCACCCAGATGCAAAGCCTGCAACAAGAAAAAAAACACAATCAGAAATGGATCATTAGCGACTAGTAAATGTAACAACTAAAGTAAAACAAAACTGACAATCATAGCTTATCCAACACCATACTAATGAGATCAATAAAATATTGGTTTCTACATGCAATGTTCAGTAGTCACCATGAACATGGAAGTTCCTCTAAAGAATCCACAGCCACTTATTGCCTGCTCTGGATCACCTATCCTCCCCAAAGGGCAGGAACTAAAATAACCAGAGTCAGATGGATATGAAGCTTCCTCGATCGGAATGAGCTGCTTATGCAATGCAAGTCCTCGGGCCAGCTTAGGATTGACCACAATTGCCTTCGTCTCTTCAGATTTGAAGAGTTCGTCGCCAGCAAACTCTCGGACGCTCTTGTATAGATTACCCCAGCTGCTTATGCAATGCAAGCTTTGGAAATTTTCATCGTCAAGATTTTCAACACTTCATATATGTTCACACAACCAAACTGCTCTGGTAGAGAGTGTTCACGGGCTAATCTGATAATGTGTCCAATAGGCATAGTCATGAAGCTTAAGAGAACTTCAGCCTTATACTTGATGAAGCGTTGTATGACATCTTATAGGTGATGTGGACAGTTATAATCGCAAAGCTTTTCTGCATCAATCTGTTGTGCCCTATTTATAGGATCTGCTCAAACCACACACACACAAACACATATACACACAGATATTAACGTGGTTCCCCAAAAACGGGTACGTCCACGGAGTAGCTCAATATATACTCTCGGTTTCTTTCAACCCTCACACATCTCTCACAACTTGTGACCATTCACCACGAATATACAACATGTATACACCCCATATATATAGGGTCTGAGATTGGTTTAAGAAGTAGCCAAAATGATAACCATCATTTGCTGGCATAGGAGTTGGTTTTCAATTTGCTCACTCAAGCCAAGAAGTTTCTTGTGGATTTCGTCATTGCATGCATCACATGTGATGCATGCATGGCTCACTCTTGAGTCATATATTCTCACAAATCTCCACCATGACGAAAGAGTCCAATGACTGAGTCCTCCGACTGAGTCAACTGATTGACACTACTTCAATGCGCCTTTATGCGCTCTGTGCTCTATTCCCTGAGAGATATTGTTTATGCCGGAAGCACCTTGGCATAAACCCATTTGCATCCGATAGCTTTCATTCCCTTTTGAAAGCTGGACTAGCTTCCAAGTCTGATTCTGGTGAAATGACTTCATCTCGTCATTCACTGCATCCTTCCACTGCGTACCATCAGTACTCTGTACTGTGTCTTTGTCCGTGTACGTTACATCATCGTATGTCACTGGAAGTGCATAAGCTATCTTGCTTCTCTTCTGGATCTGTTGATGTCAATAGTTTCTGGCTATTGACCGATCACCGGTTCTGGAGATAGATCCTCCACCTCAACTGAGTCATCTTGCCGCTGAGTCACCTATGCTGGAGATCTCTTACTGGAGACCCCTTCTGGTCAGTCTAATTACTCACTGTTCACACGGTACTAGAGATGGGACCATAGATCCTCCACCTCAACTGAGTTCTCTTACTGGAGATCTCTTCTGGTCAGAGGTTTACTGACTGACTACCGATACTGGAGATGGATCCAATCCACCTCAACCTGAGTTGCTGACAGATTTCCCAGTACTCGCTTCCCGGTATTGGATATGGAACACTTCCTCACATCCCCTCAGCTGGTGACTGGACTACCGATGCTTGAGATGGAACTCTTCTTCATCTCCCTTAGTTGTTGACTAATTTCCCGGTACTGGAGATGGAACACTCTTCACCTCCCTTCAGCTGTTGACTCACTTATTTCCCGGTACTTGTTTCCTGGTACTTGAGATGGAACACTCTTCACCTCCCTTCAACTGCTGACTCACTTATTTCCCGGTACTTGTTTCCCGGTACTTGAGATGGAACACTCTTCATCTCAACCTGAGTTGCAGCTTCTCGGTACTGTATTCCCGGTACTTGAGATGGAACACTCTTCATCTCAACCTCAGCTTCTGACTCGTTTCCCTGGTTCTACAGATGGCACTTCTCTTCATCTCTCCTCAGCTGCTGAGTGGACTACCGGTACTGGAGATGTCTAACTGGGACCTCTCCCTCAACTGCTGTGTTGTTGACTGGAACATTGGTGCTGGAGATCTCTTACTGGAGACCTCGCCTTCACCTAGCTGTTGATTCTTCCTGATTATCATTTCCACCTTCAGGATGATCAACTGCTATATTTGTTACTGGTACTGGATTTCCCAGTACTGGAGATGAAACATTCTTCACCTCCACTTCAGTTGCTGTCTGGCTACCGCTATTGGTACTGGAGATAACATTTGCTACCGGTACTGGAGATGGGATTTCTCCTCACCTCCCTTTGCTGCTGATAGCTTTCCCGGTACTCATTTTCCATGTACTAGAGATGGAACATCCTCCACCTCCCCACAGCTTCTGACTTGTTACCGGTACTAGAGATCTTTTACGAGAGACCTCTATGAACAGTCCCTTCTTGAACTGCTTGTTGAATCTGCTCTTCTGGATACTGCTCTCTCATACAAGTCGTATTGTAGAGTTGATTGAAGGCTAGGTCGTACTAGGCTTCATGGAGCTGGTATGTCTGAGCAAATCTCCAACTGTCGGAATAAATCTCCACCTCAGTAAAGCACTAGGTCGTACTAGTCTTTACTGATAATACCTTAGCCTCTAATTGATGCCTTGCCTTGGAGATGGGACCCTTGATCCTCCACCTCCCCTTTAGCTCTTTATGCCGAACTTGAGTGTTGTCTGATTTCACCCCAAGCTTAACGATTTACGAATTTCCAATCTTCCTTCATCCGAGAAGTCTTGGCGCTTGGTCTCCAAGGCTTATTCTCCACTATCTCTGATCACAAGAAGTTCGGACGCCTCCAAGGTTGATCCTCCACTGTCTCTGATCACGAGAAGACTTGACGCTTGGTATCCAAGGTTTATCCTCCACGTTCTCGAAGCTGTAAATCTAGAACATTCGCATTGTCACATGCCAAAGTTTAACGGTGTCCAATTTCTTCACCTCAACTTTGCATTTGACATCATGATTCTCCTCTTAGAACCACTCGTCCTGAGATTTGACAACCCTGATTCTTTGAATAGATTGCTCGGTCTCCTTGTTTCAACCGTATGAAACACAGGAACAATAAATTGATGATGGTACGTCACCAAACAGGAGCAATACTAAACAAAACCAGTTTTCAAACTCTGCTATTTGTACTTCGGATTGCTCAGTCTCCGATGCTTCAGTCGTATGAAACACCGGAACCATAAATTGATGAATGCACTCATCAAACTGGAGCAATATAAATTAAAACTCGGTTTTTCCAATTTTCCTTTTCTCAAATGGAAAAATGGAGCTCACGGTTGGATTCGGAATGGTCGAATCAGCTAGAAACGACTTTTCGTTTGCTCAAATCGGACTTAAAAAGGACTCGAAACGGCCAAAACAGTGACGGAGGGCAAATCTGTAATTTCACCCTTCACTGATGACGTGGCAGCATCTCTTTGGTCCACGTGGCAGCCCTGCTGTGCCACGTGTCAGCAACTGATTGGCCCACGTGTCAGCCCCAGGCCATGACACGCGGCTGACTCTGGTTGGCCCACGTGGCAGCCCCTGGCCATGCCACGTGGCAACATCTCACTGGTGCCATGTGGGAGGCATTGGCTGGGCCACGTGGCAGTCACTGACTGGGACACGTGGCGGTCTCCTATTGGACACACGTGTCGAACCCTTATTGGTGACACGTGTCACCTTCATACTGGGCCACGTCACCTGATGACGTGGCGGCGCGTGACGCGCGTACTGAGAGTGGGCCTCACATGCGTCTGGAGGTAGACGACGCGTGGGCGCGTCACACCGAGGCTGCCTCACGCGCCTACCTTCAGGCCGCGTGTGGAGGCGCGTGCGGTGGTGGTTTCCCCTGTTTTCAACGAAAAATATTCCTTGGGAGATGGGTTGCCTTCGTGTATGCTTGGTGATGTGTGTTGATGAGTGTACGGGTTCGAAATAGAGTCGAAAGGAACGACTCTGTTTTGAACCAAACTTGCTCTGATACCAATTGTTGTGCCCTATTTCTAGGATCTGCTCAAACCACACACACACAAACACATATACACACAGATATTAACGTGGTTCCCCAAAAACGGGTACGTCCACGGAGTAGCTCAATATATACTCTCGGTTTCTTTCAACTCTCACACATCTCTCACAACTTGTGACCATTCACCACGAATATACAACATGTATACACCCCATATATATAGGGTCTGAGATTGGTTTAAGAAGTAGCCAAAATGATAACCATCATTTGCTGGCATAGGAGTTGGTTTTCAATTTGCTCACTCAAGCCAAGAAGTTTCTTGTGGATTTCGTCATTGCATGCATCACATGTGATGCATGCATGACTCACTCTTGAGTCATATATTCCCACAAATCTCCACCATGACGAAAGAGTCCAATGACTGAGTCCTCCGACTGAGTCAACTGATTGACACTACTTCAATGCGCCTTTATGCGCTCTGTGCTCTATTCCCTGAGAGATATTGTTTATGCCGGAAGCACCTTGGCATAAACCCATTTGCATCCGATAGCTTTCATTCCCTTTTGAAAGCTGGACTAGCTTCCAAGTCTAGCTTATCCAATACCATCCCAATTTCATGACAATATTTGGGTCTGCCCGGATCAAGTTCGTCCTCTCTCCGATAATGTGGTCAATACAAGTTACACTAATATCTTTTGGACATCAAATTTATAAATACACAAATTAAGGCAACTTATATCAGACCACATCGAGCAAGTTGGACGAACTTGATCCTCTTGGGCCGGACCTAAGTATTAAAAGGATGTTTCAAATATATGTGTCATTGCTTTTGTGGTCTTGCCCATCAAAATTACCAATCATCTTCTTGTTGTGGTAAACTGGGCCATGACTACTGCTTGTGTAAGGGATCCATCGGTAAAGAAGATGAAGAGGGATTAGGGTTTTACTCATGTGGGCTTGAGTTTATAATTGAAAGAGAAGAACTGATATGGAGTTGAGTTGAGAATTGGGATGGTATTTGAGATAAGTGGGTATATCTTATAATTTTATATGTATATATAAATATTGTAATTATATATGTATTTAAAATAAAGCTGGATTCATACATGTATCCATACATACACAAATAATTGCAGATCTATATATACTATACAGACATATATATATACATATATACATATACAGACATATATATACACATATACATATATATAGCTTGAATTTGACCTCTCTGGATCGAAACTTGAGAGACCGTTGTGGAGGAAGAGAGAGTGAGCTATGGCGAGAGTGATCGAGTGAGAGAGAGAGGACTGAGCTATATTGACTTTGGCAAAGTCCTCCTTTTAAGTTGGTAAAGTTGTCTTCGGACAATAAAGATATGGATTAAATAGTCATTTTATATTTGAATAATAATGTTTAATTTAGCAAATAAACGCCAAATGGCCCCGTGATATTTTCTCAAGAGATAGTTTTAGCATATTAATCCCAAATATTAATTTTATAATAATTAATATTATATTTGCTACAAAACTATTTATATAGCAAAAAATACACTCTTTTACTATATTTGTTACAAAACTATTTTATATAGTATTAATTTGTTGTTGTAATTTTTAGTGGAGCTTATTATTTTTTGAAATTAATGAAGAAGAATAATTTGAAAAAATATAAGATCATATTGTATTGAAATTCGAAACTGAATAATAATTTTGGGATAAGTAAAAATGAACAATTAATATGGGGAGGAAGTATTTTTGAATTTCTACTCCATTTTCGATGTTGTGTTTGCTTTTTCCATGTCCTCACACCTTCTAATCCGCTTTCAATAACATCTGACCTATGAAACACATACACTTCGTTTAGGGTTGTTGGATGCGCGGACACGCTAAAAATATGTATCCGACGCACCAAAAACGTGTCTTGACTTTTTTTTAAATTGGACACTTAGTGGACACTCGGAAGATACGCGCGTGTTTGCATGTCGGACACGCGGTGAGTCGGTTGATTCAATGAAAAATAAAAATCTTATGGAGCCGATAATTTAATGATTCACTTTTGGAACTTTGACACCTCTAATTTAATATTTGTCTTTGAAGAGAATGAGACCCATGACAAGAAAGGACATTAAAGCAAATGTTGAAAATATAGATGGAATCATTTTTCCTTTCTTTCTTTTTCTTTCTTTTCTTTTATCAACACAATATTTACCAACTGAAGCAACCTCTCACTTTAAACCAAGAATTTTCTAAAGCCCACAAGTCCTGATCGGCCCTAGTTACTGCATAAGAGTTACTAATGTAATACTATTGATGTCTAAAGAAAGTATAAAAATAATATTGCAAGATAGGATAAGGGAAGTGAATAATTACTTATATAACTAAGAGGAATCATGATGTTCATACTCCGTTAAATACTTCACCAACAAATGGTAGTTTGTTTTTTTTTTTGCCCTTTTTTCTGGGACTTGCCAGTTCTCTCTTTAAATGTATGTGATTAATTTCGGGGGAAAAAATATGGTGATTTATTTTATACGTTTATATTATAA
Source organism: Cornus suecica (assembly GCA_963922005.1). Classification (NCBI taxonomy): domain Eukaryota; kingdom Viridiplantae; phylum Streptophyta; class Magnoliopsida; order Cornales; family Cornaceae; genus Cornus; species Cornus suecica. Next base: position 17,140,870 of record OY998242.1, on the reverse strand, counting down.
AATCAACGTTCTCAAATAAATTTTTGCAATGTGAAAATTTCAACTGTGAATTCACATAGATCACCTACTTTATTTTACCCCTATAAAAATAGTGTAATACCAAAAGTTTAATGGTCAAGCGGTACATGCCCTTATTTTCAAATAAGAGATCTAAGGCTTGAGCCTAAGTGAAAAATGTGTGAGTTTTTTACCTTCCAAAACAAAAATAAAAAAATGATGTAATTCATCATTATATTTTGAAAACGGTGAAGTTTATGGTGGTGTAATCCATGAAATTGATGAAACTATAGTCAAATTGTTGAATTCAACATGTAAGATTTATAGTAATTGGTTAATAACTCATTAATAATATGGGTAGAATTTCAAGTGAATTGGGGAAAGTGCACTGCACCAGGCACGTTTCGCACGGAACAGCAAAAGGTTAACTAGCCTGTTTGAGTTTATTGGGGTTGGATTTAGAAAAACACAAATACATTTAAGTGTTTGCCGAATGCTAAAGTCTAAAATAAAAATATATTTGGTATATAATAATTATTAGTTACAATCCTTTAATTTTTTTTGAAATATTTATAGAATAATATATTCAGAATTAAAAGCAATAATTAAATAATTTGATTTTCTTATTACCAATTTTTATATTTTATTATTGATGAAATATTTTTAGTGATAGAATATACTTATATATATATATATTTTGAATTTTTATATTTCAAATAAAATCATCTATATTGTATATCTTATTTAATTATTGAATTTTTTATATATATATATAATAAGGGTGTGGTGGTTGATGGGTGATGTGTAGAGTTTAAGTATGAGATAACTTATACATTTTTCATGAAAATTAAAATAATTGAGGGTAATAAAGTTATTTTATGTTTCTAGAAGGTGTCACTGTAACACTTTATAAATTCTTCATTAAAAAAATATTTATCACTATGTGGAATTGATCCAAATTTTAGGGGGTGTCATTGCAATTTACTCTAGTATAAATATTGTTATAGATAATAAGGATGTGATGATAAAGGTAATTGAAGTACTGAGTGATGTATAATGTTTAGACATGGAGTAACTTAAATTTTTTTGCATAAAAATTAAAATAATTAAGTGTATAAAAATCATTTTATGCATGGAGTGGATGTCATTGTAACACTTTACAAATCTCAGAAGTGTCTGTCCAAAAAAACTTTCGATAAATTCCATCGATTGACCGTATTTAGGTGGAATTTATCGAAATCTTTGGGGCTTCACTGCAATTTACCCTTTAAAAAACTTGGAGAATGGAGATACAGTGAGAGGTGCCTGCCACTGCTACTTTGTCATTATTTATGTATAAATATATACATATGTATTTCTTTGTAGGCTCTGCTGCGTCTACTGAAAGCTGCTATTGTATCAAGATCTGCTCTGACTGATGCCAAAACAAGAACCACAAGGTAAAAAAACATGGCGTTTTAGATAAGTTTTTTTAAAATAAATAAATCAGAATTATATTTACCTTACGGAAAAAAAAAGAAAAAAGCTGGAGGTGATTTTGCTTTTTATATAAGATCGATGTTGAACCTCCTAAGCTACCAGATTGTTACAGAGCTTGATGGTGCTTCATAGATGTTTAATGATTATGTTTGCATACATATGCTTTTTGTGCTAGTTTTATTTGAGTTATGATCTAATATTTGTTTGCTACTTAATTGTTTCTTGCAGCTTGAGTTCCAACAATTTCCGGAGATTACAGGTCCGTCCTCTCAAGACAAATTTCTTGCTGGTGGTTGTTTATGTTTGTGAACTTTTTTTGGACTTTATATTATATATAAGGTTACTTTCACTGGTTTTAGAATAGATCAGCTAATTAAGCCCTTGCTGTTTTAAATTTGATCAAATCACCCCTTCTCCCCCAATTCACTTCCCGTTAATGACAGTAGTAAATGACTAAAAAGCCCTTACCAAAACGACTACGGGTCCGTTTGGCAACCTGGTCTTGGTCTTGGTTTTGGTCTTGGTCTTTGATTTTAAGACCAAGACCATGTTTGGTTGGTCGGTTTTGGACACCCTAAAACCAACCACTAAAACCTGGTTTTGGCCCATCATTTTTGACTTTTTTTTTTTCCTCTCTCTCTATATATATATATATGGCCGAAAATATGAATTATTTTAAAAAAAAATTTATATTTTTCGGAAAAAAATTAATTTTTCGAAAATAATTATCTTTTTCGGAAAAATATAAATTTTTGGGAAAAAATCATATTTTCGGACAAAAATTAATTTTTCGAAAATAAATTTTTTTTTCGGAAAAAAATTAATTTTTGGGAAAAAATTCTTTTCCGGAAAAAAATTATTAATTCGGGAAAAAATTATTTTTCCGAAAATATTTATTTTTTCGGAAAAATTTATTTTTTCGGAAAAAAAACATATTTTCGGAAAAAAATTATTTTTCGAAAATAATTATTTTCCGGAAAATATTTATTTTTTCGTCAAAAAATAAATTTTTGGAAAAAAATCATATTTTTGGGAAAAAATTAATTTTCCGGAAAATATTTATTTTTTCGGAAAAATTAATTTTTGGAAAAAAATCATATTTTTGGGAAAAAATTAATTTTTGTCGAAAAAATTAATTTTTGAAAAAAAAATCATATTTTCGGAAAAAATTCATATTTTTGGAAAAAAAATTAATTTTCGGAAAAAAATATTTTTTCGAAAAAAAAATATTTTTTCGGAAAAAATTAAATTTTTTTTTCCGAAAATTAATTATTTTTGAAAAAAATATTTTTTATATTGTTGGGAAAAATATTTTTTTCCCGAAAATTACTTTTTTTCCAATTTTATATATATATATTTTTAATACATATTAGTATATATATATATAATTATACCAAGACCAAAAGCAAAACCAACTCCTTACCAAACACTATATATTGGTTTTAGATTTACCTAAAACCACCCAAGACCAAAACCAAAACCAAGACCAAAATCAAGTTCCCAAACGGAACCTACGTTTCACCCACTAAAAAGCCATTACTACATCGCTTGGGGTTCGTTGATCTATTCCAAAACCACATGGGATTTAGTTATAATATCCATCTAAACAACTATCCCCCTCTATCAAATTCTTTCCCATTTTGCCCTTGATGCCATATATCTATCTATATCTATATTGTCAGAAACGTGGGAGCCCCTTTTTATTTCTATATATTTTCTAATAAATTAAATATTACTTAATATTTAAAATATAATAATTATAACTTACAAGTAATTATATATATTCACTGCAATTAGCGGTCCTCTTCCAAATAATATCCCTTACTAAGGTTTTTTGAGTCTGATAAGCAATGAAGCATGAACACTTCGCCTAGGTCGCCGTATCCGTGTCAGACACACCAAAATTACATATCCTAAATGGTGTGTCATGATTTTTTTTAAATTGGACACGCAGCGGACACACGGAGGACATGCGCGTGCCCACGTGTCGGACACACTATGGGTTGGTTGATTCCATGAAAGATAGATAACTTATGGAGCCGTTAATTTGGTAGATCACTAATAGAAATTGAACACCCCTAATCCAATATTTGACTTTGAAGATACTTGAACATCTTTGTGTCCTCATCGTCTTATGAGAAGAATTGGAGCACCTATTCATTTACCATTATATAGAGAGGAACATGAGTTGAAGATGTGATATTTGTACTCCAATCTTTGTCTTCGATCAAGAATTTTTGTACAATGTAATGAGGGAGAGAGTAAGATATCAGATGTTAGAGGAGATGTATTTGATTCCTTGGATGATAGTGAAATGAATAATTTTGAACTTATCAGACATTTTCATAAGTTTTTTTGTTTTCATTGTTTAAGTGATAAATGAAGTATTTGTGCAATATAATATGTATATATATAAAAAAATTATGTTTCTTTATAGACGTGTCATATCCTACTTTTTGAGCTTCATAGCTGATAAGGTACTTATACTTTTCATTTTTTTATTTTTTAATGCAGTGTTACATTTTGCTTCTTTGATCTCCTTGGCTCATACCCCTATTTCCGTATTCATCTTCATGTATCATAAATTTCTCTGAGTAGTCACATTTCTTTCTATTTAAAGACAATGGTTGAGGTTCTGTTTATATGCTATTTTTATATTTTATAACTTGTATTTTTTATTCGATGTTGAAACTGAAGGATTATGTTACTATTTCATTATTTGTATGTCTGCGGGAATTAAACATGTATATATGTAAAACGCATTGTCACTAGACCTGTCAATGGATTGGATTTTGATCTGAATCGGATTCGATTATCCGGATATGGATTGAAAATAAAATCCGATAACCCGATTAGGATCCGAATCCGATAATCCGATTTCTTAACAAATTGAATTTGGATTTATGCTAATTCGATCCGATTAATTTTATATATACACATATATATTATGTTATTAATATGTAAATATTAAATAGTATACTTAATTATGTTTCAATTTTTTTTTTCGCTTTTTCATTTTTATGTTTTTATAGTCATGTATTATAAGCATTGATTGTAAAATATATAATTTAGTGTTTAATATTCTTAAAAAATAACATAAAAATGAAAAAAAAAAAATAGTTTTTTGTATTTTTTTTTTACCTAATCGGATCGGGTTATTGGATCGGATATCCGAAAATAAAAAAATTCGAATTTGGATCAATTAAGTGAAAATCCATCGGGTTATCGGATCGGGTCGGATCGGATATAAGCTTATCGGATTCGGATCGGATCAAGACAGATCCGATCCAAATCCGACCCGTTTACAGGTCTAAATTGCCACAGGTTGTTTTCATGTACCTTAACTCTAGTGAAAATGGAGATAAAACTGATATATTGGTGATGAATTTACTAATTAAGCTTCATGTACATAATAGATTCAACTATTTACATATTGAAGTCTTGTAAGTTTCGGGCACTACATCTAAGACATAGATGGTGCTGGTCAAACGAAGGAGATTAGTTGTAGTTTAAAAGTTTAGTAGGTGAGATAGGGCAATGACTTGTAAAAGAAAAGGATGAGGATGGTGTGACAGATGTTCATAATTTTGTATAATTCCCCCCCCCCACCCCGACATTCCACTACATTTTATCTAATTTAGCAGTGGGGAGAGTGGTGGATACAGTTCTATCATATAGTTAACTTTGTGTTATCTTTTTATGTATTGTTAATTTGTTAACTGTATGTGCTTACAGATGAAAAAGGAAGATACACGAAGTCTAAGCCTCAGGGTCCTGGTGGATGAAGAGAAGAATAGAGTTGTTTTTTCCGAGTCCGATAACAATTTCGTTGATGTTCTGTTCAGCTTCATGACTGTGCCTCTTGCAACCATTGTTAGACTAACCCATGAACAATCATTGAAATGGGAGGTTGGATGCCTGAGCAATTTATATACAAGTATTGAGAATCTTGATGATGAGCGTCTGAAGAAGGACATGCGGTTACGTCCTCACAGTGCTGCTGAAATTTACTGCACAAACCTTAAACTAGATTTTGTTAATAGTAGTACTGCTAATGAATACTATGGTTGCGGTCTAGGAAATTGCACTCTGAGTCCTTACAAAAATGCTCGATGTCATTGTGGAAGAAACATAGAATATAAGGTCAACCTGAAAAACCATAAAGTGATTCAACCTGGAGGGATCTTTGCGAAACCTACCTCGAGGCTCATGATAACTGATGACCTTCGAGTATTGCCCATTTCAACTATGACTGGCTTAGGCTTGCTTAAAGAGCTTGGAATTGTGGATGGATGCACAATAAAAGACAAGTGTATCAACATAGGGAAAGAAGAGGTAATTATATTAACAAGTTGATTTTATCCTTCTTTTAGTTTGTCTGTGAATGAATGAGTAATGATTACTTGAACATGCTTGCTAGGCATACAATGGGTTTCAATCATTTGATTGTTAGGTAATTTCAATGGTGGACTCTACCCATCACATTTATGGGTGAAAACCTAGTATGCCTAACCAGTAGGTTCAAGTGTTATTACTTGTTTATATATGTTATACAGTTATACTCTAACGTGGATGGACTTATACCAGGTTCTGAAGTTGCTCATGTGTTCATTAACTTCAATGACACCTTTGTCCGATACAGTCTTGGAATCACCTTTCAATAAAATCAGTATTGCAGTTTGCGGTAGGAGCACAAACGAACCTCATAGGGTCATGGACACACCAACATCAAAATCAAAAGAAGCATGTATATCTTTCAAACTTATAATCAACAAATGTAACAACAAGGCGTTGTATGCCGAGGTTAGGGAAGATTTTGTTGATCTCATAACGAGTTTCCTCGTACTTCCACTTGGTTATGTCTTTAAAGTGTTTCCAAGGTTGTCACCCTTGGGATGTTTGGCAAACATATACAAAAGCATACAGTCACTTGATGTTGACGAATACATGATATCGGAGGAGATGAAGGCAATAGTAGCCGACCCAAAGCTACCCCCGGGAGTAGGTTGCAATAAGCAGCTCATCCCCATTGAGGAAGCTTTATATCCGTCATGATATGCTGTTGGTTCCCTTTTTGATTATTCAGAAACAAGAGTAGCAACAACTGGTGGTGACAGATTCATTCAAGGACCGTTACAGTACATGGTGTCAGACAATCTGACCATTACACATTTATCTGCAATCACAAGCTTATGTCTCTTTAACAAATTGAATATATCGATCAATGACATTGAAGTACAAGAAGTAACTATTGGTGAGGAGGAGGTAAACATAACTGTTCTGATCCTATTTGTCTCTTATATTTGTTTGGTTAAGGAACTTGCATTTCTTTCATAATATATTATAGATTTATAAACTATATACATTTATATATATGTATACATGTTTCTTTTGTAGGCATTGGGCCTACTAAAAGCTGCTCTTGTATCAAAATCTGCTCTGACTGATGCTTTCCTACTGAAGAAGCCAAAACTAGAACCACAAGGTGAGTTTACATGGATTGTTAGATCGGACTCTTTTAAATAAAAAATAAAATTTCTGAAATCTTGTTGTCTTCTTGAGGTAATTATTTTACCTTACGAAAATATGAAATTAATAAAAAAGAAGAAGCAGCTTGAGGTTATTTTTCTGCTTCTGTTAGATGTTCAACCTTGGAAGCTACTAGCTTGTGACAGAACTCGATCCGGGGATATCTATATTTAATGATTATAGTATTTTTTTTCGTGGTAATGGCTTTCGAGTTTTGATCTAATTTTGTTTGCTACTTATTTTTTTCTTGCAGCTTGAGTTCAAGAAGTTTCTGGAGATCGAAGGTCCGTGCACTCGAGTCAAATTTTCACTATGATCGGTTTCTGATGGCTTTTAGCATGAAATCAGAAATGTCTTGCTGGTGGTTGTTTTTGTTTATGAATTTTTTGGACTTGCTATATATTTTTATGTGGGATTAGATCTTTTGTAGTACTTTTGTGAAGAGCTTTACTAAAAACATATCTTGCTGTTGTTTAAAACGGTCAATTAATTACTTATTTTGTGTAGCATTTGGTTTGTTTTATTTGCTATAGGCATATATATACATTCTCTTGAGGATGAGTAGTGTCTAAACTATTATTCCTTAGGTTAGACTTGTGGTCAGTGGTAACAGCATTATCAGATTAGGTAAAGTTTCAAGGGGAGCAAAAATTATTTTAGGGTTTGTTTGGCACGTGTTTTGTTTGAAGTTGAAACAAATCTGTTGTAGGGTGTTTTAAGTTAAAAATCAAAATCTTGTTTGATAACATAACTTTGAATCAATTTTATCTTCGACTTATTTATATTTTAGTTACACTGTTGAAGCAAACCGTTCAAATAATAACAAAAACTCAATATTGGTGTTTTCATTTTTTATTTTTTCTTGAACTGTTATAATTATTCATGTTATTATTTAAAATAAAACAGATCGCACTAAACATGCCACACCAAACGTGATTCAATTTAAAAAGTATATTGATTTCCAGCCAAAAATAAAACGCATTGATTTCCAGCCAAAAAGAAAGATACCAGAAATAAGCACATGCCAAGCGGGGCTTCTTAATCCAAAACAGTTCTTAAAGTAAAGACTAGTCGCAAATGAGGTTCCTGAACCTGGAAACAAGTACTCATTATGAAATAAAGGTTGTGTCTTAGATAGCATGCCAGTGTTCATTTTTATATTAAATTGACTAGACTATTCTTGTGAATTTCATACGTTGTCCTATATTAATATATGTATGGTTAACTTCTACTTTTACTTTGATTACTGGTCTGACTTTTTCAACATGTGTATTCCGGAGAACATGTGCATCACTTCTTGGCGCATGATCAAACTTCAGTAAAACATGCAATTTTAACCTAATTGATATGAAATTAAGGCGATAATAGTGAAAAGATAAGAAGACTAGAATTTGATACTAGGTGAAATATAAAAAATGAAGTTTTTTTTTTTTTTTGAAAGATCAGTCAGTTTTATACATAAAAAATAAAAGGTAAAAATGCCTACAAAATATCATTATTCTCACCTTAATAATATATAATAATATTGGAGAGTATTAGTAAAAAATTAATATAATTGGGACGGGACGGGTGAACTCAAAGAATCTTGGATACTCTCTCCCCAATTTTTAAATCATAATTTTTGCATTTAGATTAATGAAAATGATAACCAAACCCCTTCAAAAAGAAAAAAAAATGATACATATTGATATGTGTTGATTGGATGGAAAAGGTGAAGGCTAGAGAAAATAGTGCATACCTTGAGAAGTGAAGGTTTTGGTCCACATCATTTTGGATGGTGACAAGGGGTGTTAAATGTTAATGAACTCAGGCTCTCTTTGCCTATCAGTACAAAATAACAATAGTCAAAAAAAAAAAAATCAAATAAAATAAATGACAAGCAAATAAAGAGAACCTGCATCTTCATTAAATTAATTGAAATTTGATTCCTAAAAGAAATATAATGTAACCTTCGGACATTCAAAGTATAAGTACTTATCAGAAGGAAAAAGATAAAAACTTGCCTGCAAAACTCTCTGTATACCTTTGTGTGATAGATATCAATAGTAAGAAGTATTATTTGGAATTATATACATATATACAAATAAGAATTAGAAGAAGGCTGTTGGGCTTAAGAGGGAAAGTGAAAAAGTCGGATACTTTTCATTTATTTTTGGGTAAAATGCAAGAAACCCCCTGAAGTATTTGGAAACATGCAAGAAACACCCCTAAACTTTAAAAATTGCAACTAACCCCTAAACTATGCAACTTTGTTGCAGATTACTCAATCCAGCAAGAATCCGGCAAAATTGATCAATAAATTAGTACATGATTATCACATGATATACAAAATAAAATTAATAGACCAAATTACCCTTACAAATCTGAAAAGACAAAATTGACCTGGTTGTGAATGTTGAGCAAATCCCATTCTAAGAACTGTAATATAAATTCCCAAAAATCCCTATTCGATTTCCCACTCTCAAATCCTAACACCAAGATACAACCATCAACATTTTCTTCTATCTGACAATGTTTTATTGGGCAAGACGGACCAATTGAAAAAAAAAACACTTCCACTAGGAATGAATTAATGTTTGTGAGGAAATAAATTTTTGTAAATGTGATTTTGCCCCAAAGTTCATTCGTTTATAAAGAAAACCCAAAAATAAAGCATCACAACAGAAATTTGCGTTCACTACAGAAATTTAATTACTATAACCTTAAACTGTGTCGTTTCTTCACAGGGCATAAGGGTCTTTTTATTAATCCGGCACCACAAAGGATAGAAGACATAGTTTAGGGGGCAAATTGCAATGAAAACATAGTTCAAGGGGGTTTCTTGCATAACTCCAATAATTTAGGGGAGTTTCTTGCATTTTACCCTTTATTTTTCTACTCTCTCTATTAAAGAATCACTATTTCCAATACAAGTATTTCAAACTTCTCCCCCAATTTTTCTGTGCTGTGATTTTATTTTTTATTTTTATTTTATCTGTTAAATATATTTTTTTTTGAAAGGTTATTGTTACTGTTGTTGTTTTATCTGCGATTTTGCGTAAACATCTTCAACGAAATTTTTTTACGGTTTTCTCTCTCATTTATACAAATTGAAATCCCATTAATCGAAATTGTAACTTGTTATTAGCTAGTAATTTAATTGTATTTTGATAAAATAATTTTTATGACAGTCATTCAAGTATTAAGGTGGTAGTATGATCACTGCACAATTTTCATGGCGGTTGATACATGAGTTACGTTTCTAAAGTTTGTTTTGATTGATATTGCCCCAGTGGTTTATATTGTTACCGCCAAATCATGATAAGAGTATATCATCACGATATTGATTTCTCTTACGTTTTCGCACACACTACACAACTGTGAAATTTATGCACCAAGTGAAGTCATGCATGAGATGACTCAAGAGTAAATGAAGCTATGCATGAGAAGGTGATGCATGCAATGATGTAATACATATTGATGATGTATTACATGACATCTGCAAGAAGGTTTTCACCATTGCCAGCATCAAAGCCATCTTTCATGTATCTACAAAGTCAAGAAAATGTGGCTTACGTGAAAAAGTTGGAAACCATCTCTTTGCCATCTTGCATGAAAATCTCATTGTGAAATTCTCTTCCTCCAAACCCAAAGCCTATAAATAGAGGCTTATACTTGTTATATTCATATGGGCATAATACTGTGAGAGAGAGGAGTAAGGTTGGAGTGTTTACTCTAGATATATTGAGCTACCTTCCGTGGACGTACTTGTTTTTGGGGAATCACGTATATATATGTGTCTCTATGTGTCTGTGTGTGTGTGTTTGGTTTGAGTAGATTCAAGTTGTAGGGCACAACAATTGGTATTAGAGCTGGTTTAGTTTAAAACAGAGTTGTTCCTTTTGACTCTATTTCAAACCAAACAAGTCACCAAAACACCAAAATAACCCTTAAAGTAGGTGACCCATCACCAGAGGAGTCGAACGTCATGGAGAACGAGCCAAAACACCACTGTACGCACCCACACGCGCGGCCTGAAGGTCGCCGCATGAGAAGCCTCGGCGTCACGCGTCCCATGCGTCGTCTTCCTCCAGCGCGCGTGAGTCCCATGCGCTGCCACGTCAGCAGAGATGTGGCCCAGTCAGAGGTTGACACTTGGGCGAACCAGAGGTTGCCACATGGCAAGGCTAGGGGCTGCCATATGGCAAAAGGAAATGTTAACACGTGGCATGGCCATAGGCTGCCACATGGGCCGAGTAGATGCTGACACGTGGCACGGTTTGAGCGCTGCCACGTGTCAAGAAAAGGGACTACCACGTGGCAAAGCTCAGCGCTGCCACGTGTCACGGCCAAGCATTGACACGTGGGACCATCAGATGTTGACACGTGGACCAACCAGAAGCTGACACATGGCATGGCCAGGGCTGCCACGTGGACCAACCAGGGGATGACACGTCATCAGTTTTTGAAGGAAATTACTATTTTCCCTTCATCACTGTTTTGGACATTTCGAGCCCATTTTAAGTTCGATTTGAGCAAACGAAATGTCGTTTCTAGCTAATTCGACCATTCTAGATCCAACCGTGAGCTCTGTTTTTCCATATCAGCAAAGAAAATTGGAAAAATTGAGTTTTGATTTCTATTGCTCCTGTTTGATAAGTGCAGTCATCAATTTATTGTTCCGGTGTTTCATACGACTGAAGCAACGGAGACTGAGCAATCCGAAGTCAGAAAAGTAGAGTTTGAAACCTGGTTAGATTAGTATTGCTTCTGTTTGATGAGTGCATTCATCAATTAACTGTTCTTGTGTTTCATACGGCTGAAACAAGGAGACCGAGCAATCTATTCAAGAGAATCAGTGTTGTCAAATGTCAGGACGAGTGGTTCTAAGAGGAGAATCATGATGTCAAATGCAAAGTTGAGGTGGAGAAATAGTACGGCACAGTAACTTTGGCATGTGACAATGCGAAGGTTCCAGATCTACAACTTTGAGAAAGTGGAGGATAAGCCTTGGAGACTAAGCGCCAGGACTTCTCGTGCTCCGAGAAAGTGGAGAATAAGGCTCGGATGCCAAGCGCCAGGACTTCTTGGATGAAGGAGAAAGTAGAGGATAAGCCTTAGAGACCAAGGGCTAGGACTTCTTGGATGAATATTGGAAATTCATAAATCATTAAGCTTGTGGTACAATCAGACAATACTCAAGTTCGGCACAAGAGTTCAGGGGAGGTGGAGGATCAATGGTCCAATCTTCAAGGCAGGAAATCAGTCAGCAACTTAGGTATCATCAGTAAAGACTAGTACAACCTAGTGCTTTACTGAGGTGGAGATTTGCTCAGACATACCAGCTCTAGGAAGCCTAGTACATCCTAGCCTTCAATCAGCTCTACAATATGAATTGTATGAGAGAGCGGTATCTAGAAGAGCATATTCAACAAGCAGTTTAAGAAGGGACTGTTCAGACGAGGTCTCCAGTTAGAGATCTCCAGTATCGGTAGTACAGTCAACAGTTGAGGGGATGTGAAGTGAAATGCTATCTCCAGTACCTGTAGTTCAGTCAGCAACTAAGGGGAGGTGAAGATAATTGCCATCTCCAGTACCGGTAGTCCAGTCAGCAGTTGAGGAGAGATGAAGAGAAGTGCCATCTCAAGTACCGGGAAACGAGTACCGGGAAGTCAGTCAACAATTGAGGGAGGCAAATAAGTGTTCCATCTCTAGTACCGGGAAATGAGTTAGCAGCTGAGGTTGAGGTGAAGAGGAGTTCCATCTCAAACACCGGTAGTCCAGTCACCAGCTGAGGGGAGGTGAAGAAGTGTTCCATCTCCAGTACCGGGAAACGAGTACCGAAAAAGCAGTCAGTAGCTGAGGTTGAGATGAAGGAGTGTTCCATCTCCAGTACTAGGAAATGAGTACCGAAAAATGAGTCAGCAGCTGAGGTTGAGATGAAGAAGTGTTCCATCTCCAATACCGGGAAATCTATCAGCAGCTCAAGTTGAGGTGGATAGAGTTCCATCTCCAGTATTGGTAATCAGTCATTAACAAACTGACCAAAAGAGATCTCCAGTAAGAGAACTCAGTTGAGGTGGAGGATCCATGGTCCCATCTCTAGTACCATGTGACCAGTGAGTAATTAGATTGACCAGAAGAGGTCTTCAGTAAGAGATCTCCAGCATCGGTGACTCAGCAACAAGATGACTCAGTTGAGGTGGAGGATCCATCTCCAGAACCGGTGATCAGTCAATAGCCAGAAGCTATTGACACTAGCAGATCCAGAAGAGAGATAAGGTAGTTTATGCCCTTCCAGCGACATACGATGATGTCACGTACACGAACAAAGAAGCAGTACAAAGTACTGATGGTACGAAGTAGAAAGATGCAGTGAATGACGAGATGAAGTCATTTCACCAGAATCAGACTTGGAAGTTAATCCTACTTCCAAAAGAAGCTGCAAATGGGTTTATAACAAGGTGCTTTCGGCATAAAACAATATCTCTCGGGGAACAGAGCGCATAAAGGCGTATTGGGTAGCGTCAATTAGTTGACTCAGTCAGTGGACTCAGTCATTGGACTTTTTCGTCATGGTAGAGATTTGTGAAACTTATGCACCAAGTGAAGTTATGCATGAGATGACTCAAGAGTAAGTGAAGCCATGCATGAGAAGGTGATGCATGCAATGATGTAATACATATTGATGATGTATAGGATGGTCTCTACAAGAAGGTTTTCACCATTGCCAGCATCAAAGCCATCTTTCATGCATCCAAAGTCAAGGAAATATGGCTTACGTGAAGAAGTTGGAAACCATTTCTTTGTCACCTTGCATGAAGAGCTCATTGTGAAATTCTCTTCCTCCAAACTCAAAGCTTATATATAGAGGCTTATACTTGTTGTATTCATATGGGCACAATACTGTGAGAGAGATGAGTGAGGATGGAGTGTTTACTTCAGATATATTGAGCTATCCTCTATGGACATACTCGTTTTTGGGGAACCACGTATATATTTGTGTTTCTATGTGTGTGTGTGTTTTGTTTGAGTAGATTCAAGTCGTAGAGCACAACAATATCATAACAATCTCATCCAGAAGTAAATAAAAATTCATCAATATCAATCATATCATACACAAGTAAATAAAAATTCATCAATACCAAATATATTGACGGTTAATGTGATTAATTTTAGAAGTGTAATTGTCATAAAAGTAAAACACAAAAATTACATTGATCAATTATTGTAATTGGTGAAGATAAATTTTTCTTATTTAGTTTGCTTAGGTACAACTATATGGGGTTTTCAAGTTGTTGTCCAAAAACTATATTGTAATTTTTTCAACCCAAGTATTTTCACACTCGATACCACATAACAATTTCCTGTTTTGATTGTTAAAAAACTATTTTTTAAAATTAATTAATTTTTCTAATTTCATTTTAGGCTGCCTAATTAAGGTGCTTCATGGTATCCACATCTCATCACTACCTATTCTAGTTTAGGTCATAATGTAGCCCCAATTTTTTTTTTCGATAACTTGTACCCCCAATTTTTGGTGATACTGTCAGGGAAAATTTGATAAAAAAATTTCATACATAAATTCCTTTCTTTTCTTATATTATTTTCGGTTACTCTTTAATATATGTGCAACAATGTCAGTATAAATAAAACATCAAGAAACAGATTTTTACAAGACAAAGTCCTCTTGAGTGATATTCATGAGAAAGACACAACAAGTCACCAGGATCCGTTTGGATTAAAGCATGTTTGGTGAGAGCTATTTTATTTTATACAATACCATGAATAATCAAAACATTTCAAAAAAATAAAATACAAAATGGAAACACCAATGTTGAATCTTTGTTGTTTTTGAATGGTTTGATTCAACATTGTAACTAAAACATAAATAGGTCAAAGTTAAAATTGATACAAATTTACGTTAAATTAAAACATGGATTTAATTTATTACCTTCATTATTAATTTAATCAAATTTAAATTGATGTATTAGCAATTTAATTAAAGTTAAATTTTATTTTGTCGTTGGATATTAGAGAAAACTAAATAAATCGTCGATATATTACAAAACAGTTGTTACACAAACGAAGTTGATTGAGCAATTTTTATCAATTTTTCCACAATTATACGTGTTACGGTCCATCATTAGTATGAATAAGAAGATACCAAGAGCAGCTTTGCTATGCTTTTATTTCTGCATTTAAAAAAATATATCTTTTTTTAAGTAAATACTCACACACACCACACACGAGTCACATACCTACATGAATGACTATTACTAACCCCTAACTAGCATGTGCTTTATTTATGGTGTTTTCATTTTTGGCTAGAAATCAAGCATTTTTTGGGTTGAAACATGTTTGACGGGTTTGTATTTTTAAAAAAAAATAAAAATGGAAACAGTAGTATTGAATTTTTATTGTTTTTGAACGTTTGCTTCAACATTGTAACTAAAATATAAATAGGTCAAAGTTACAACTAAACTAAGGATGAGTCCAAGAAATAACCAGACAGTACAGA
Organism: Cornus suecica; assembly: GCA_963922005.1. NCBI lineage: Eukaryota > Viridiplantae > Streptophyta > Magnoliopsida > Cornales > Cornaceae > Cornus > Cornus suecica. Next base: position 17,125,365 of record OY998242.1, on the reverse strand, counting down.
ATGTATATATGCCTATAACAAATAAAATAAAAAATCAAATGTTACCCAAAACAAGTAATTAATTGACCATTCTAAACAACATCAAGATATGTTTTTTTTTAGGTAAATAAATAAATTATATTAAAAAACACACTGTACAAAAATAAATGGGCAAAGAAAGTAGTCGAGCTAAACACAAAACTAGCACAAAAGATCTAATCCCACATAAAAATATATAGCAAGTCCAAAAATAGTTAATAAACAAAAACAACCACCAGCAACAGATTTCTGATTTCAAGCTAAAAGCCATCAGAAACTAAACCCATGAGTGAACATTTGACTTGCGTGCACAGACCTTTAATCTCCAGAAACTTTTGGAACTCAAGCTAAAAGAAAAAAAATAAGTTCAAGAAACAAAATTAGATCAAAACTTGAAAGCCATTACCACAAAAAGCATACTATAATCATTAAATATAGATATCCCTGGATCGAGTTATGTCACAAGCTAGTAGCTTCCGAGGTTCAACATCTAACAGAAGCAGCAAAATTAACTCAAGCTTATTTTTTTTATTTCATAATTTCACGAGGTAAAATAATTACCTCAAGAAGACAAGAAGATTTCAGAAATTTTATTTTTTATTTAAAAGAGTCTCGTCTAAAAATCCATGTAAACTCACCTTGTTGTACTAGTTTTGGCTTCTTCAGTAGGAAAGCATCAGTAAGAGCAGAACTTGATACAACAGCAGCTTTTAGTAAGCGCAAAGCCTACAAAAGAAACGCGTATATATGTAAATGTATATAGTTTGTACAACTACAATTATGAAAGAAATGCAAGATCCTTAAACTTGCAAATATAAGAAACGAATAGGGTCAGAAGAGTTAAATTACCTCCACCTCACCAACAGCTATTTCTTGTTCTACAATGTCACTGATGGGTATATTCAATTTGTTGATGAGAGATAAGCTTGACATGGGAGATAAAGGTTTTATGGTCAGATTGTCCGTCACCATGTATTGCGACGGTCCTTGAATGAATCTGTGACCACCAGTTGTTGCTACTCTTGAATAATTTATATCAAAAAGGGAAGTAACAGTATACCATGACGGATATAAGGCCTCGTCAATGGGGATGAGCTCCTTATTGCAATCTACTCCCGGGGGTAGCTTTGGATGGACTAATATTGCCTTCATCTCCTCCGAATGCAGGAATTTGTCAACATCAAGTGCTTGTATGCTCTTGTATATGTTTCTCAAAGATTTCATGACTGACAAACTCGGAAACGCTTTAAAGACATAAACAAGTGGAAGAATGAGGAAACTAGTTATGAGATCCACAAAATCTTCACTAGCCTCAGCATACAATGCCCTGTTGTTACATTTGTCGATGATAAGCTTCAAAGCTATCTTTGCTTCTTTCGGTTCTGATCTTTCTGTGCCCATGACCCTACGAGTTTCTTTTATGCTCCTTGAACTTGATTCTCCACCTCGAATTGCAATATTTGCTTTATTCACAGGTGATTTCAAGACTGTCTCAGACAAAAGGTGTCACTGAAGTCAATGAACACGCGAGCAACTTCAAAACCTGGTAGAAGTCCATCGATGTTAGGGTATTAATTAATAAGAGTAATAATAATCTTAACCGAATATATATATAGACGAGTAATAATACTTGAACCTACTTGATAGACATACACAGTTTTTTATTGTAGATGTGATGGTTACGGTACACAGTTGAGATTACAACAATAAAATGGCTAAATCCTTTTGTTGGTCTAACAAGTAGGTGCAAGTATCGTCATTAACGGACATGGGCAATACTCCAGACTAAAAGAAAGAAATAGTCAACTTGTTAATATAGCTACCCCATCCTTCCGTACGTTGATATACTTCTCTTTTATTGTGCATCCTTCCACAATTCTAAGCTCTTTAAACAGCGCTACGCCAGTCATAATGGACATGGGCAATACTCGAAGGTCATCAGTTATCATGAATTTTGAGCTAGGTTTCGCGAAAATCCCTCCAGCTTGAAGCTCTTTACGCTCTATTAGGTTCACCTTATATTTTATGTTATATCCACAATGACATTGAGCGTTTTTGTGAGGACTCATAGCGCATTTTGATGTCCCGCAGGAGTAGTATTCATCAGCAGTACTATTAGCAAAATCTATTTCAAGGTTTCTGCAGTAAATTTCAGCAGCACTGCGAGGACGTAATCGCATGCCCTTCTTCAGATGTTTATCGTCAAGATTCTCAATACTTGTATATAAATTGTTCAGGCAACCAATCACTGATTGCTCATGGGTTAGTCCGACGATGGTTGCAAAAGGCATAGTCATGAAGCTGAATAGAATATCAACGAAATTGTTATCTGACTCGGCAAAAACAACCCGATTCTTCTCTTCATCCACCAGGATCTTCAGACTTAGACTTTGTGGAGCTTCCTTTGCCATTGCTTTGATGAAGAAGGAAAAAAAAAAACACAAAAAATAAAAATAAAATAAAAATGATTACTAAAAAGATGGAAGACCAAGTAGAAATTGGGTATGTTAGCATTTGATTGTAAAGATATCCCCATCCCTCTATATAATAAGAAATTTGTAAGCACATAATATTAAGTACTCATCTTGAATTATTAAGGTAACAAATTTAGAAAACAGAAAAAGACAACACAAAGAACAACGACAGGATAGATCTATATCCACCACTCTCCCCACTGCAAGATTAGATAAAATGGAGTTGAATATCCAAATATCAATATAGAAAATTTCAATACAAAATATGAATCTCTGTTCCTCCTCATTATCCTTATAAATAGCATCAGCCATAAGAATTCTCACAGCCACCTTTTCTTGTACAAGTCATTGACACATTGCCCTATCTCACCTACTAAACTTTTTAAACTACAACTAATCTCATTCTTTTACCCAGCACCATCTAGGTCTTTGATGTATGTGTCCAAACCATATGAGACTTCAATATGTATGTAAATAGTTGAATCTATTATGTAAATGAAGCCTAGTAGTAAGTAAATTTTATCTAAAAATGTGAAAAAATGAAAAAATATGTAAAAAGCCTATAAAGAGAACCTCAACCATTGTCTTTGAATTGAAAGAAATATGGGTATGAGCCAAGGAGGTCAAACAAGCAAAACAAGCAAAATATAACACTGCACTAAGGGGAAAAAAATGTGACCATCAGAAATTAAAAGTATTAAGTACTTTGTCAGATTCAGAAGAATAGAGACTCCCCTGCAATACTCTGTATATTTTTGTGAGAGAGAAAATAATAGTAGGAGGTATTATTTGGAATTGGGAGGAAAAGTAGAATACAAACACAAATATGTATATATATATATATATAAATATTTTTGTACATTAAAGAGGCCGCTTCATTTAATTCAAACCTCTTTCCATTAAAGAAATTTCTATTTCCAATACAAGTCCAAAATAAGCCTCATAAACAAAAACAACCACCAGCCAGAGATCTCTGATTTCAAGCTAAAAGCAGTAACTGAACAGAGTGAAAATTTGTCTCGAGAGGTGGGACCTTCAATCTCCGAAATTGTTGGAACTCAAACTGCAAGAAACAATTAAGTAGCAAAAAAAAATTAGATCAAAACTCAGAAAACATAAGCACAAAAAGCATACATATACCAGGACACCAATATAATCAATTAAGCATAAACATCCCCAAATCAAGTTTTGTCACAAGCTGGAAGCTTCAAGGTTTAATATTTAATATAGCCTGCAACAAGATTAATGTACTACAAGTTATGGAATAGTTTTGTAAGTCACTAAAATTGTTTAAATTAAATCATGTAATATACATGATGAAATGGTTTCATGCATTTTCATCTTAGGAATGGTAGCATCCTATTGATGTAATGAATTTAATTCCATCCTATATATTGCGTGATGGTTGGTTAAGCCGGGTTATAAAATCATTTTTATTCCATCACATTATGTATTACATTCATTAAAAATTAAATGAAAGTTAAATTTCTATCGTCTTCATTGAGATATGAGAGAAAACTAAACATTTAAATCGATTTCATATACATCAATTACCATCTCCTATATATTATTTAGAATTTTGTATACTTTATTTATATATAAAGTACAACTGACATAGATGGTGCGTTTGGAAAGCCTGTTTTTTGTATTTGTTTTCTATCTTCAAATATAAGAACTGTTTTTATATTTGTCTTTGTTTTTTTCAGCAAAAAACTAAAAACAAAAAAGCGTTTGGATGAAGGTGTTTTCACCACTTTTATTTGGTGAAAGTTGTATTTTATGGATTTGGTGTTTTCATTATTTTTACCACCTAAACAGTGAAAAAACTCAAAAAACAACTAAAAGGTGTATTTGGTGTTTTCACCACTTTTACACACTATTCACAGAAAACAGTTTTCTTGGGGAAAAAAAAGTAAACAGTAAACGCATTTGCCAAACGTGTTTTTTTTTTTTGATCTGATGAACAGTAAAAAAACAAAAACAGAAAACAGGGTATCCAAACGGACCCAGAGCGTTATGCTACCATATCATGAGTTTGGCTGTCTTGTAAAAAATCTTTTAAGTATAGAAACAAGTGAAAAATAGAAAGTAATATACATTTCGAATATCTATCTCCAATTTTACTTACGCTGATAATCAAACACTTATTGTTTTATTTATTTCCCTTTCAGCAGATTAATTTCTTTTCTATACTTGATCTTTAATCATTTTTTAACAAAATTGTAACTTTCGATTATTTGGTATCATGTGCCACAAGTTTAATAGAACTTTCATATAGATCTTTGATTATTTTTTTTTTAATAAATTCCGAAAAAATGAAGGAAAATGACTAGTACTTCTATAAAAATTCCAAAAAAAAAAAAGAAGAGGAAAATGACTAAACGAGTACTCCACTTCCAAATAATCCCATGTGCTTTATTTATGGTGTTTCTACTTTTGGCCAAAAACCAATGAACTTTTGGGATTGAAGCATGTTAGACGCATAGTAGCATGAATAATTAAAACATTTTAAAAAAATAAAAATAAAAAATGGAAACACCAATGTTGACTTTTTGTTGCTTTTGAACTGTTTGATTCAACATTGTAACTAAGAATAGCTCAAAGTTAAAACTGAATCGAATTTATGTAATCAAATATGACTTTGTTTTCAACATAAAACACCCTACAACAGATTTGTTTCAACTAAAAACAAGACACTAAAAACAAAACGCATCCCAAACAGACCCTAAACTAAAATTTGCTCCCCTGGGAACATCCCCTAATCTGATAATGCTGTGACCACAAGTCTAAACTAAGGACTGAGTCCAAGAAATAATAGTCGAGACACTACTCATCCTCAAGAGAATGTATATATGCCTAAAGCAAATAAAACAAAACCAAATGCTTCTCAAAATAAGTAATAAATTGACCGTTCGAAACAACAGGCACAAAAGTACTACAAAAGATCTACTGCCACATAAAATATATAGCAATTCCAAAAAAAGTTCATAAACAAAAACAACCACCAACAAGAGATTTCTGATTTCAAGCTAAAAGCCATCAGAAACTATACCCAGTGAAAATTTGACTTTCCGTGCACAGAACTTCAATCACCAGAAACTTTTGGAACTCAAGGGGAAAGAAAAAAAAAAGTTCCTAGATCAAAACTCAAAAGCCATTACCACAATACTAGAATCATTAAATACAGATATCCCCAGATCGAGTTCTGTCACAAGCCAGTAGCTTCCGAGGTTCAACATCTAACAGAAACAACAAAATTACCAAGCTTATTTTTTTATTTCATACTTTCGTAACGTAAAATAATTACCTCAGGAAGACCACAAGATTTCAGAAATTTTTATTTTAATTTTAAAGTGTCTTATCTAAAACTCCATGCAAACTTACCTTCCGGTTCTAGTTTTGGCTCCTTCAGTAGGAAAGCATCAGTCAGAATAGATCTTGATACAAAAGAAGCTTTTAGTAGACGCAAAGCCTACAAAAGAAACATATATGTGTCTATATATATGAAATATAGTTGGCAACTAGTTTATATATAAAACCACAATTATGGAAGAAATGCAAGATCATTAAACGAGTAAATATAAGAAACAAATAGGGTCAGAATAGTTATTTTACCTCCTCCGCACCAATAGTTACTTCTTGCTCTACAACATCACTGATTGATATATTCAATTTGTTAAAGAGAGACAAGCTTGTGATCGGAGACAAATGTGTTATGCTCAGATTATCCATGACAATGTACAGTGCTGGTTCTTATATGAATCTATTTGCAGCACCAGTTGTTGCTACTCTTGCTGTATATGGAGACGCTCCAAAAGAGGAAATAGCAGTATACCATGAAGTATATAAAGCTTCCTCGATTGGGATGAGTTTCTTATTGCAACCTACTCCAAGGGGTAGCTTTGGATCGGCCAATATTGCCTTCATCTCCTCCGATATCAGGAATTCGTCAACATCAAGTGACTGTATGCTCTTGTATATGTTTGCCAAACATTCCAAGGTTGACACACTTGGAAACACTTTAAAGACATAACCAAGTGGAAGTACGAGGAAACTCGTTATGAGATCAACGAAATTTTCCCTAGCCTCGGCATACAACACCCTGTTGTTACATTTGTTGATGATAAGTTTCAAAGATATACATGCTTCTTTTGATTTTGATGTTGGTGTGTCCATGACCCTATGAGGTTCATTTGTGCTCCTGCCGCAAATTGCAATACTGATTTTATTGACAGGTGATTCCAAGACTGTATCGGACAAAGGTCTCATTGAAGTTAATAAACACATGAGCAACTTCAGCACCTGGTATAAGTATATCCATGTTAGAGTATAACTGTATGATAGATATAGACAAGGAATAATACTTGAACCTACTGGTTAGGCATACTAGGTTTTCATCCATAAATGTGATGGTAAGAGGCCACGATTGAAAGTACCTAACAAGCAGGTTCAATTATCATTACTCATTCATTCACAGACAAACTAAAGGAAGGATAAAATCAACTTGTTAATATAATTACCTCTTCCCTAGCCGCCAAGGGTCCCAATACAGATCTTCTCCACCACCTCCCACCTCCTTCGTCACCTTCCACCTCCCTCTCCCACGACCCCTCCTCCGCCACCTCCCACTTCCTCCTGGCCGTTGGCAACCGCCAAGGATCCTGATACAGATCTTCTCCTTCACCACCTCCCACGACCCCTCCCTCCACCACCGCCATGGTTAATATTGTGTGCCTATATATAAATATATGTATATATGTGTATATATAGTTAGCAACTAGTTGATACAAGTACAATTATCGAAGAAATGTATGATCCTTAATCTTGCAAGTATACGAAACAAATAGGATCAGAATAGTTATTTTACCTCCTTCTCGCCGATAATTACTTCTTGTTCTATAATGTCACTGATGTATATATTTGATTCGTTCATGAGAGATAAGCTTGAGATTGCAGATAAAGGTGTTATGGTCAGATCGTCCGTCACCATGTACAGTGCCAGTCCCTCAATGAATCTATCAACACCAGTTACTGCTACGTTTGTATTAGAAGTCATTATTTTAAAAAGGGAAGTAACGGTATTCCATAATGGATATAAAGCTTCGTAAATGGGGAGGGGCTGCTTATTGCAACCTACTCCACGTGGTAGCTTCGGATCGAGTAAAATTGCTTTCATCTCCTCCGATTTCAAGAATCCGTCAACATCAAGTGCTTGTATGCTCTGGTGTACGTTTGCCAAAGATTCCGTGAGTGACAAACTTGGAAACGCTTTAAAGACGTAACCAAGAGGAAGTATGAGGAAACTCGTTATGAAATCAACAAAATCTTCCCTAGCCTCGGCATATAATAAGTTGCCATTACATTTGTTGATGATAAGTTTCAAAGATATACTCGCTTCTTTCGATTTTGATGCTGGTGTGTCCATGACCCTACGAGTTTCGTTTGTGCTCCTTGGACTCGATTCTCTACCTCGAATTGCAACATTGATTTTATTGACAGGTGATTCCAAGACTGTCTCAGACAAAGGTGTTACTGAAGTTAATGAATGCATGAGCAACTTCAGAACCCGGTACGGGCCCACCCATGTTAGAGTACTAATTTATAGACGAGTAGTAAATTAGTAATACTTGAACCTACTTGTTAAACCTACAAGGTTTATACCATAGATGTGTTTGGTAGGGTCCACATTTGATTATCATCACACCGTTAAAATCTTTGTAGGACTAGCAAGTAAGGTGCAAGTATCATCACTCATTCATTCACAAACATATTAAAAGAAATAAATAATCAACTTGTTAATATAACTACCTCATCCTTCCGTATGTCGATACACTTCTCCTTTACTGTGCATCCATCTACATTTCCAAGCTTTTTAATCAGAGCTAAGCCAGTCATAGTGGACATGGGCAATACTCGAAGGTCATCAGTTACCATGAAGCTTGACGAAGGTTTCACGAAAATCCCTCTAGGTCGAATCACTGTACGGTCTTTCAAGTTCACCTTATATTTTATGTTATTTCCACAATGACATCGAGCATTTTCATAAGGACTCACAGCGCAATTTTCTCTCCCGCAGGTGTAGTACTCATTAGTAGTACTATTAGCAAAATCTATTTTAAGGTGTTTGCAGTAAATTTTAGCAGCACTGTGAGGCGTAATCGGATGTCCTTCTGCACATGTTTCTCATCAAGATTCTCAATACTTGTATATAAATTGTTCAGGCAACAAATCTCCCATTTCACTGATTGCTCATAGGTTAGTCTTAAAATGGTTGCAAGAGGCATAGTCATGAAGCTGAAGAGAACATCAACAAAATTGTTATTGGACTCTGAAAAAACAACTTGATTTTTCTCTTCATCCACCAAGACCCTGAGACTTAGACTTTGTGAAGCTTCCTCTGCCATTGCTTTGATGAAAAAGGGAAAAAAAAAACATAAAAATGAGAATAGAAATAATTATTAAAAAGATGGATGACCAAGTAGAAATTTTGTATGTTGGCATTTGATTTTAAAGATATCCTCATCCCTCTATATAACGAGATTTGTAAGCACATACTATAGCGAACATAATCCTTCACTTTCAACAATAAATATATAAAACAAAAGAGTAACAATAAAAAAATATATAAAAAGCATATAAAGAGAACATCAACCATTGTCTTTGAATTGAAAGAAATATGGTTAGTTTGAGTAATATATGACATGAAGATGAAGAACAGAATCAGGGTATGAGCCAAGGAGATCAAACAAGCAAAATGTAACTCTGCACTAAGGAGAAAAAAAATGTAACCTTCGGAAATTAAAAGTATAAGTACCTTGTCAGTATGAATAGAGACTCCCCTGCCTATTATGTATAGTTTTGTGAGAGAGAATAATAGTAGGAGGTAATATTTGAAATTGGGAGGAAAAGTAGGGTACACGCAAATATATATCATATTAATAACATCTAACTTTATTCATCCAATTTTGTTGAAAACAATGTTTAATCATCTAAGATGATTGATCCAACAACCCGGCTAGAACCACCACTATCGCCGCCTACACCTAATCACTTCCTTCTTCATCTTCCATTTATCCTTCAAGACTCAAAATGGTTTATTGGGTTTAATGTGGAGGATATATTTGTCCTATAAAAACATAATATACCATAAAAGGTCATCTTCGTAATAAGGTAATTTGCGATTACTTTAAAAATTGTGACTATTCCTCTTTTCTAAATTGAAAGTCACTACAGAACAAATCTCTCTAAAATTCGGTCACCATATTATAATTCTCCCACTTTTTAATAATTATGTTTTCTTCCGTCACAATCTCCTTCTTTTACCTTATTGTACAACTAATCTCATTCATACAACTAGAACGGTCTAAGTCTTAGATGTACATGTCCAAATCTTATTAGACTTCAATATGTAAATAGTTGACACTATTAAGTAACTGAAGCTTACGACCCCGCAGGCATAGCGCAGTTGGTAATGACGAACATTCTAAAACCCTATCCAAGTTCTAGAGTGTGGGTTCGAATCCTAGCTGTTGCATATCGTGACTTAACGTACCGTGTTAGTTAGTAAGTAAATTAAGCTTAATGCTAAATTTTATCACCAATATCTCAGTTATGGTACATGATACAACTTGTGTACGGGGCCGGCCATGGGCATAGGCGACCCGGGCAGACACCTAGGGCCTCCGGCCAGTGGGGGGGTCCCATTTTTTTTTTTTTGTTAATTAGTACTAAATATAGGCCAAAAAAGAAAAAGAAAAAAAGCTTTCAAGCCTAATTTGAATTAAAACCTATTCCAATTTCAATATTAATATATGTAATGTATCTTTTTTATGAAAAAAAATCGCACTTATTGTTTTTAGGCATGTGAAGCCTTGTATATAAAGGGCCTCACATTTAACCTTACCTACGGCCTCCACGATTTTTAGGAATCTCAAGGCCGGCCTTGCCTGTGCTGTGTGCATGCGTTTCATACATATGTTTATACACACGGACATACAAAATCAATGTAATAGATATCATTACCCTTGGGTTTCAACATCAAACAAATAGAAAGGGTTAAAAAATGAAATAACAAGCACATAATTAGAACTTTGATTAGCAAACAATTAAAGGATAAATTATTAAGAAAATTAGGGTATGAGCCAAGGAGAGCCCACAAACAAACTGTAATACTGCATTCAAAATAAAAATAATTAAAAAAAATAGCCTTTGGAAATTAAAAGTACAAGTACGTACCTTACCAGCAACTATCTCTAAATTTTTGAGGTAAACAGAACAATAGAAGTAGGTACTGTTTGGAATTGGGAGAAAAACCAACTGGAATCACAGTTCTTATTAGAATAGGAGTCCAATTGTAGGAGAATTCTTTTGGTTTCATATATATATATATATATAATACACGTGTATCCTCCCTTTCCTAGTCGCTATTTCTCTTTCCAACCTATTACTAAAACATCCGTAGACTTTCTTTGACCATTCTTGACCGAAATTGTCACTGCTGATTGGTGATTAGGTGTTAATTTTAGTGCATTTTGGTAATATAAAGGGCAAAAGTACGAAAAATCCTCTGAACTATTATTAATTCGCACTGAACTCCCCTAGATTAAATTTATGAGCATATATGCCACTGATTGATACTGTTAGTTTGAAAATGAGATACGTGATAACACAATAGTAACTTCAATGTCTGACATTCTCTATTAATTATTGTTTTTTGATATTGCATTTTACTATTATATAGATTATAGTGTACGAGTCTCCATATAATGTGTATGAGTATGAGTTCAGTGAATGAATACTTATATCTCTGTATTTTATAAGTGTTTTGTTCTTCATGTATTGGTTTCATAATTTAAACGGTATAAAAAATAATAATAAAAAATCATAAAAAGATAAAATGACACGTGGTTAAATTGACAAATAAACAAAAAAGTTATTTACCATATTTGTTTTACTTAAAAAAAAAAAGAAAAAAAAACTGCTTGAAAAAAGATGTATCTTTTCCCGATAAAGAATCATCTTAATCTATTGAAGTATCTATAAATTCCATTGTTATTATTTAAAAATATTTTTTTAGGGTAAATGACAAGAAACCCCCCAAACTATACTCTATTTCCCAACTAACCCCCTAATCTTTCAAAGTGGCACAAAAAAACCCAATCTATCCCATAGTGCATAATTCAAAAAAGCAGTTTTACTAATTACACTTTCACCCCCTTCTATTTTACTAATTACACTTATAACCCTTATTACAATATATATATATATATATATTACGAAAATTACAATTTTATTTTTTTTATAAAATTCTAAATAAACATATAAAATTTGAAACAAACATATAAAATTCAAAAATATATATATAATTAGTAAAAAAATATATAAAATTTGAAAAAACATATAAAATTCGAAAAAATATATAAAATTTGAAACAATATATAAAATTCGAAAGAAACATATAAAATTAAAAAATATATATATAAAATTTGTAAACAATATATAAAATTCGAAAAAACATATAAAATTCTAAAAATATATATAAAAAGTGTGACTGAAGTTTAAGTGGACAAGCCTCAGAGTCATTAGCTACGGTAACGGATCCTCTCCAGCTCTCTACAGAGCTATTTCAAGGGTCACGATGGTGACACATGCCCCACTAATTTCCTCTCACAATTTTTTATTCAACGCTTATTTCTTTCTCTCTCCATCACTATCACTTTTCCTCTCTACAAATAAATATAAAATATAAAATATAAAATATATAAATAATTTTTTAATCAAAATTATATAAAATAAAAATCGAAATTAAATATATTAATATTTTAATCAAAATTATATAAAATAAAATTCAAAATAAAAAAAAAAATTAATCGACTAACTATATCGATTAAAAGGTCCATTGGTACCCAAATCTAGGGGTGCACATAGTCCGGTTCGCTTCCGATTCAGACTGAAACCGGAATTGAACAGATACTTTCGGTTCCTTAAAAATGAGAACCGAAACCGAACCATTAATTTTGATTCAAATATTAATATATTTATGGTGCGGTTCGCTTTCGATTCCGACCGAAACCAGAATCGAACCGATACTCTTTAAAAATGAGAACCGGAACCGAACCATTAATTTTGATCCAAATATTAATATATTTAATTTGGATTAAAATATTTTAATAAAATATCGGTTCGATTCCGATTTCGGTCACCATCGTGGGGCATGTGTCGCCATCATGGCCCTTGAAATAGCTCTGCAGAGAGCTGGAGAGAATCCGCTACCTTGGCTAATGACTTTGAGGCTTGTCCACTTAAACTTCAGTCACACTTTTTATATATATATTTGAATTTGATATATTTTTTGAATTTTATATATTGTTTACGAATTTTATATGTTTTTTTTTCGAATTTTATATGTTTCTTTCAAATTTTATATATTGTTTCAAATTTTATATATTTTTTTGAATTTTATATGTTTTTTAAAATTTTATATATTTTTTACGAATTATATATATTTTTTCAAATTTTATATGTTTGTTTCGAATTTTATAAAAAAAAAATCAAATTGTAATTTTTGTAATATAAATATTTTGTAATAAATGGTGGAAATATAATTAGTAAAATAGGAGGGGATGGAAGTGTATTTTCATATTACAGCTAGAGTGTTCATGCTTTAAATAGTTTGGGGAGTGATTTTTAGATTAGAGGGTTTCTTGCAAAAGCTCGATAATTTGGGTTTTTTTACCCTTTACCCTATTTTTTATGATCATAAATAATAAGGTAATTTGCACTAATACCCCCTAAGGTTTGGTTTTGCTTGCAATGACACCCCTGGGCCAATAAAATGACCAAAATACCCTTGATAAAATTCGAAAATATTATATGTAATGTGAAATGACCTTTATGCCCCAACCCCAAATATATAAAATTTCGAAAAACATATATATAAATTAGAAAAATATATATAAAATTCGAAAACAAATATTTAAAATTTGAAAAAAATATATAAAATTAGAAAAAAATATATAAATTTCGAAAAACATATATAAATTTCAAAAAATATATATATAAAATTCAAAAAAATATATAAAATTTGAAATATATATATAATTCAAAAATATATATATTCAAAAACAAAATTCAAAAAATTATATAATTTCGAAAAACATATATAAATTTCAAAAAATATATATAAAATTCAAAAGAATATATAAAATTTGAAATATATATATATAATTCGAAAATATATATATAAAATTTGAATATATATATAAATTTTGAAAAATATATAAATTCAAAAATATAAATATATTTAAAAATATATATATAAAATTCAAAAAATATATATTTTCAAAAACTAAATTCAAAAAATTATATAATTTTTGAAAAATATATATATATATATATATATTGTTAAAATGTCATATATTTTCTAATGAAGTAAATCAAACTACTTACCATCAACATCAATTAGTGGTCTTCTTTTATATATATTTTTTCCAAAATTTATATAATTTATCCGAATTTTATAAAAAAGTTCAAAATTTATATATATTTGTTTCAAATTTTATATATATATTTGAATTATATATATATTTCGAATTTTATATATTGTTTTGAATTTTTTTATAATTTTATATATATTTCGAATATATATATATAAAATGGGTAATCTCAAAAAATTCGTGGACAATTCATCAATGACAAGCCGAGTTGTTGGGTAAAAATTCAAAAAATATATATAAAATTAAAAAAAAAATCAAAAACAATATATAAAATTCGAAATATATATATAAAATTGAAAAATATATATAAATTTTGAAACAAATATATATAAATTTTGAATTGTTTTTATAAAATTCGGATATATTATATAAAATTTGAAAACATCATATAAATTTCGGAAAAAATATATATATTTTGAAAACATATATATAAAAAAAGGCCACTAATTGATTTTGGTGGTAAGTAGTTTGGTTCACTTCATTAGGAAAGATATGACATTTTACCAATATATATATATTTTTCTATAATTATATAATTTTTTGAATTTTGTTTTTGAAAATATATATTTTTTGAATTATATATATATTTTGAAATATATATATTTTCGAATTTATATATATTTCAAAATTTATATATATATATTCAAATTTTATATATATATTTTCGAATTATATATATATATTTCAAATTTTATATATATTTTTGAATTTTATATATATTTTTTGAAATTTATATATGTTTTCTGAAATTATATAATTTTTAAAATTTTGTTTTTGAAAATATATATATTTTGAATTTTTTTTTTTTGAAATATATATATATTCGAATTTAAATATTTTTCAAAATTTATATATATTTTTGAATTATATATATATTTCAAATTTATATTTTTTTTGAATTTTATATATATATTTTGAAACTTATATATGTTTTTCGAAATTTATTTATTTATTTCTAATTTTATATTTTTTTTCAAAATTTAAATATTTGTTTTCGAATTTTATATATTTTTTCGAATTTATATATATGTTTTTCGAAATTTTATATATTTGGGGTTGGGGCATAAAGGTCATTTCACATTACATATAATATTTTCGAATTTTATCAAGGGTATTTTGGTTATTTTATTGGCCTAGAGGTGTCATTGCAAGTAAAACCAAACCTCAGGGGGTGTTAATGCAAAAATTTCAAAAATCAGCATAAATGTGAAATTGACTTACTCATAAGGTGTTAGTGCAAATTACCTAAATAATACATGAACAGGACTTATTAGTTTTCCAAAAATACCACTTTAGTTTTCCAAAAATACCACTTTCTACTAGGAGGCACGGATTCAGTGTGTGACCATTGGCCCCACTGAGACTTTTTTTCCTTTGCAAATTTTATCTATAAGATTTTATATTTATAAAAAGTCTCTGTTAAAATTGCATTAGGCCCCCCACTGAAATTACAAAAATATCATTATACTCCCACTCAGACTAATTATTACATCCGTCACTGTCCACTGGTCTTCAACCCTTCCACATTAAGCCACTAGTCTTCATGGAGTAGGGCCTCCCAGATGAGATCATCCCGCCGACTGAACCACCAAATGCCTAGGGAGGTTGATTTTGATTTTGAACTTGAATTTCTACATAAACTTATTATGCTCTTACTTTTGCTTGGCATTTCCTTGTTTAAATCAGCTTTTCATGTTTGACAAAAAATTATAAGAACTTTTGAACCTTGGAAGAGTGTTTAGAAGAAGATAGAGGATACCAACTTCTCTAAACGGCTTATAATTCTCTTTTTTTTCAGCGTAAAGCCAAAAATAAAAGTTGTGTCAAACGAGGCTTAGCATGTATTCTGTTGCTTTTGTTTGCAATTGTTTTTTCCCCTTTGCTTTGGTTTCAACTTGGCCCAGGGGATAGATGCAGTAACAATATTTTTTTCCTATTTATACAACTTTAACTTCTGAAAAAAAAATGCTACCCAAAATAAGTAATTAATTGACCCTTTTAAACAACAGCAAGTTATATTTGCAGTAAAGTACATAATGAAGTACTACAAAAGACCTAATTAATCCCACATAAAATACATATAGCAAGTCCAAAAAAGTTCATAAACAAAAACAACCACCAGCAACAGATCTCTGATTTGAAGCTAAAAGCCATCAATGTCTGAACCTACTGAAAATTCGACTTGAGTGGACGGATCTTCAATCTCAGCAAACTGTTGAAAGATACAAGTAGCAAACAAAATTAGATCAAAACTCAAAAGCCATTACCACAAAAAGCATAATATAATCATGAAACATAAATATTCCCATATCGATTTCTGTCACAAATTGGTAGCATCCGAGGTTCAACATCGAATATAAAAAGCAAAATTACCTCGAGCTTTTTTGCATTTTGTTTCCGTAGGGTCAATATAATTGCCTCCTGCTTTTAACACCAAAAGACAAATAGTTTCAGAATTTTTATTTTTTTGTTTAGAAGAGTCTCATCTAAAAAACCCATGTAAAATTACCTTGTGGTTCTTGTTTTATCTCCTTCAGTAGGAAAGCATCAGTCAGAGCAGATTTTGATACAAAAGCAGCTTTTAGCAGACACAAAGCCTACAAAAGGAACATATATGTATATATATATATAGTTAGCAACTAGTTGATACAAGTACAATTATCGAAGAAATGTAAGATCCTTAATCTTTCAAGTATAGGAAACAAATAGGATCAGAAGAGTAATTTTACCTCCTTCTCGCCAATAGTTACTTCTTGTTCTACAATGTCACTGATGTATACATTCGATTCGTTCATGAGAGATAGGCTTGAGATTGGAGATAAAGGTGTTATGGTCAGATCGTCCGTCACCATGTACTGTGCCGGTCCTTCAATGAATCTATCAACACCAGTTGCTGCTACTTTTGTATTAGAAGTATTTATTTTCAATAGGGAATTAACGGTATTCCATGACGGATATAAAGCTTCGGAGATAGGGAGGGGCGGCTTATTGCAACCGACTCCACGTGGTAGCTTTGGATCGACCAACATTGCCTTCATCTCCTCCGATTTCAAGAATTTATCAACGTCAAGTGCTTGTATGCTCTTGTACATGTTTCCCAAACTTTCCATTACTGACAAACTAGGAAGCGTTTTAAAGACATAACCGAGTGGAAGTGTGAGGAAACTCGTTATAAAATCAACAAAATCTTCCCTAGCCTCGGCATACAATGCCCTGTTGTTACATTTGTCGAAGATAAGTTTCAAGGATATACTTGCTTCTTTTGATTTTGATGTTGGTTCGTTCTTGATCCTATGAGGTACATTTGCGCTCCTTGGAATCGATTCTTTACCTCGAGTTGCAACGCTGGTTTTATTGACAGGCGATTCCAAGAGTGCCTCGGACAAAGGTGTCATTGAAGTTAAAGAACTCATGAGCAACTTCAAAACCTGGTACAAGTCCACACATGTTAAGAGTATCAATTTATAGACGAGTAATAATAATATCAAGAGTATTAATTTATAGAGGAGTAATAATACTTGAACCTACTTGTTAAACATATGTGACGATCCATAATTGTGATTATGTAACGATCAAATGGTTAAAACCTTTGTAGGGCTAGCAAGTAGGTGCAAGTATCAGAAATATATAATCAACTTGCTAATATATATAACTACGTACCTCATCCTTCCGTACGTTGATACACTTCTCTTTAATCGTGCATTCATCCACAATTCCAAGCTCTTTAATCGTGCAATCAGCCACAGTACCAAGCTTTTTAACCAGAGCTAAGCCAGTCATAGTGGACATGGGCGATACTCGAAGGTCATCAGTTATCATGAACCGTGAGGTAGGTTTCGCGAAAATCCCTCCAGCTTCAAGCTCTTTACGCTCTTTCAGGTTCACCTTATATTTTATTTTTTTTCCACAATGACATTGAGCATTTTTGTAAGGACTCAGAGCTCATTTTGCTTTCACTTTCCCGCAGGCATAGTATTCATCAGCAAAACTATTAGAAAAATCTATTTCGAGGTCTCTGCAGTAAATTTCAGCAGCACTGTGAGGACGTAATCGCATGCCCTTCTTCAGATGTTTATCATCGAGATTCTCGATACTTGTATATAAATTGTTCAGGCAACCGATCTCCCATTTCAATGATTGTTCGTGGGTTAGTCTATGGTTCCAAGAGGCATAGTCATGAAGCTGAACAAAATATCAACGAACTTGTTATCGGCCTCTGCAAAAACAACTCGATTCTTCTCTTCATGTACCAGAACCCTCAGACTTAGACTTTGTGAAGCTTTTGCCATTGCTTGGATTAAGAAAACATAAAAATAAACGAATATTAAAATCATAATAAAAAAGATGGATGACCAAGTAGAAACAAGACTTCAATATGTAAATAGTTGAATCTATTATGTAAATGAAGCTTAGTAGAAAATTTATCACCAATTTCTCATTTTTTTCTCCATTTGCACTAGTGTTAAAGGTACATTACACAAAAAGTGGGCATGGGTTTTATATGTGTTTAATAAGCACTGACATACAAATTATGAAATAGTAAACAAAACGTTTCACTTTCAAAAAAACAAAAAAAAAAAAGAGAAAATCTTATGAAAAACATATAAAAAGAACCTCAAACATTGTTAATCTGAGAAATATATAATACTGTACATGAAGATAAGATAATAAGAGTATGAGGCAAGGAGATCAAACAAGCAAAATGTAACACTGCATTAAGAAAAATAATAATAAGCTTCGGAAATTAAAAGTATTAAGTACCTTATCAGACTCATAAAAACCGTTCTACAATCAAAACTCAAATATATATATATATATATATATATATATATATATATATATTGAGCAAACTGACACTTCATAGCCTAGCGATTATCAACACAGCTAACTGACATCCTCCAACCGTTAGCTGTTATTCACGTAAATAAAAGACTCATCATTTTTAATTTAATACTGATATCCAACTATTTTTGTAATAGGTGAGTAGAAATTTTCTTCCTCCCTATTGAGCAAGAGATCATTACTATGTAATATAAAATAGAACACATAAAAGCATTCCAAAAATGGGACTAACCTGCAATTATCCTTGAGCAATACTCACTACATTCGTGGTAAGGGTTTGACGCGTTTCTACAGTTCGGATACACCCTTCGCTCTCCAGCCATCAAGTACCTAAATACTTAACCTGTTCAAAAAATGTATGATTATGCCAAGGTTCGTGATCCTTTAAAAATCATAAAATTATACAATTCTACCACAATTCTATATGATTTTGTACGATTTTACCACGATTCTACTCACATGTCTTTTAAAATTTTTTGGACTAAAAATCTAGTCCGATATGATAATATCCCAATATGCTCAGGGGCCAAACTTATGAGAGAACAATTAACAGCCTACAATTTTAATTTTTTTGTTCGAGTTTTATGTTTTGAATATATTTTTATTGTATAATAAATAACAGAATTATTTATTTATAATTAAGTTTTCTACTTAGGATTCCGATTATAAGCACCCCAATGATCCTACTTAGATTCTTCAACAACCTTGGTTTATACAGACATACAAACAATGTAATGGAATCCATTACCCTTCGTTTTCAACATCAGATAAATAGAAAGGGTAAAAAAAAATGAAAAAAAAAAAAATCAAATAACAAGCATATAATTAAAACCTGATCGGCAAACAATTGTCTTTAAATTAAAATAAAAATTATTAAGAAAATCAGAGTATAAGCCAAAGGGGAGCCAACAACCAAACTGCGACACTGCATTCAAAAATAATAAATAAATATATATATATAAAAATAACCTTCGGAAATTAAAAGTACCAAGTACGTACCTTACCAGACGAAAGATGGAGATTTTGAGGGATAGAGAAACAATAGAAGTAGGTATTATTTGGAATTGGGAAAAAATGAAAGTATATATATACCTAATCCTAGTTCTGGCAGTAGTAGGAGTCCAATGGTAGGAGAATTTTTTGGAAATAAATCCTCTCTTTCCTTATTAGTGTCCATCGATTATCATTGACTTCTATTCAATTCTCATAAATAAAAAAAAATAAAACTAAGCATCTAAGTTACATAATTTTTCAATTGTTTTGCACCCCTTGCAACAATGGGGGTTAATTTTCGATTCAAAAAATAATACAAAGGACTAAACACACCATCATTTTGATTATATATTAAAATTATAAAATATCAATTATGTTAACTTATTAATATATGGTATATTACTTACATTCTTTTATTCTCTTAATTTGGCTAGTTTATGAACCTAAAAGGAAATGAGGTACATTTGATATGTGTACAACTGTAAGTGTATATAATATTTATGAATTTATGTTTTTATTTAATACAAGATTTATTAACAGATGCTTAGCTTAAAGAAAATAATAAAAAAAAGATTTATTAAATGCAAGTTGAACGGTTTAACCACATAAGAAACGGTCATTGGAGGTAATTATATGTACCCACATCAACGTTTAACACTATGAAGTCAGGAACCAAAACAAAGAACCAGAATATTAATATTATCGATTTTGTTAAATAAAATGATAATTTTGTGTTTTTTTTTTTTCATATAAATTTGTGTATGAGGTATTAGTTATTGGATAGTACTTGGGTCATGCCCGATGAGGACCAGATTGGTCATCCCCGATGATGTTGTTCAATATAATTTGGATATGTGGCTAAAATCTTTTATAAAAAAATTAAATATAAAATTCATAAATGCACAAATCAAAATCAAATATTATCCTTAGTTCTCCGGAAGCTAAATGTATTATGTAACAACTGAAAAGTGTAGAAACTTAAATGATCAA
Organism: Cornus suecica; assembly: GCA_963922005.1. NCBI lineage: Eukaryota > Viridiplantae > Streptophyta > Magnoliopsida > Cornales > Cornaceae > Cornus > Cornus suecica. The sequence goes on along the minus strand of OY998242.1, from coordinate 17,104,553 downwards.
TTTTTTTAGATCATGAGCATTTAGTGAAAGTTGGTATAAATAAATTTCTAATTAAATTTTACTAACCAAAATCAAATCAATTTTTCAGGTCCCTGAGTCCAAAACCTGTGTATTACTCATAATTCTTTCAATAGTATTTTAGAACTCAAGACTGAAAACAGTTTTCTGTATTGATAGTTGAAAACTAATTCCAAAACCTAATAAAATTGCCTAATTTAAGTGAACCAATTGTTTCTCCACCATAAAAATAGTAATAAATATGATGAAGTTCATAAATCATGAATAAATAAATAAAATCGTTCTTTTCTACATAAACATCATCACCACCTTTCGGTAACAACTGGGGTATCCGTGTGAATACAGATACGGCGACCCTAAACGAAATGTCCGTATTTCATAAATTACCACAATATCTACTCAGATAATTGCTAAGAGATGTATAATAATAAATAATAATAATAATAAAAAAAATCAAATGCCACTATCAATCTTGAGCCTCCTTCACGTGCCAACGAAATCCGTACCTGAAGTGTAAGAAAACAGAAGGATAACATTTTAATTAATCAACAATGATCACCATACATCTACCAATTAACATAGATAAATTATAAATAATTAATACCACATGACTATACTAAATTAATCCTTTGTATCTACACAAATGACTGTAATAGAAGTCGCTCAACACTAGCTTACACTTCTATCAAAAGATCCACAACCATGACCAACAGTTATTAATACAAGATTATATATTAAAATTATAAAATATCAATTATGTTAACTTATTAATATATGGTATATTAGTTATGGTATGTGTACACGTAAGTGTATATAACATTTGTGAATTTATGTTTTTATTTAATACAAGATTTATTAACAGATGCTTACTTTAGAAAATATATATATATTTATTAAAAGTAAGTTGAACGGTTGAACCACATAGGAAACTGTCATTGGTTATAATTATGTACCAACATCAACGTTTAACACTGGGAGTCAGGAACCAAAACAAATAGGGTAGTGCAAGAATATCATAGATTTTGTTATATAAAATCAGAAATTTGTGTAAGATGTATTAGTTATTTATATGAACAAAATATATGGGTATTTCTTCTTGCAGGTTTAAAAAAATGAGATAATATCATCAATAGAAAGTAACTCTCTCTATCCAATATTAGTTGTCTACTTTCTCAATTTTACTTGGTCCAAAATTTTCGAATGTCAATACAATATAATCATATATTTTCCCAAGTTATACTTCTTCATTATGAAAAAATGAAAATAAACCAAAAATTTGTTGAAAAGTATTTGGACAATTAATTTGGGACAGAGGGGATAATATTTTTATCAAGGTTATTAAAATCGGGAATTTAAGTAGTATTGTTGAAGGGTTCGTAAAATCGGAAGTAAAATCGTAAGATTCTACGTCATTATTAGTAAGTAATTTTGTTTAATTTTTTAAAAATATATATTTATAATATAGCAAAAATATATTCAAAAAATAAAATAAAAATAAAAATATTAAAAGTTTGGGTCTTTAATTGTTTTCTCATAAGTTGGGCCATATTGAACTAAATTTTTAAAATTTTGAACATTTCATATGGAGGACCTAACCATCAAACCATTATTTTGATTCAAAAAATTATAAAACACATGTAAGTAGAATCGTGGTAAAATCGTATAAAATTATTTATAATCATGGTAGAATCATAAAATCATAAGATTTTATAGTTAGAATCACGATTAAGAAAACTATGATTTTTATACTTGCGTTCTTTTTGGGGAATCCAACTTTTTAAGAGAATAAACTTTTAGTATTTTTTATTATATAGGTAGTGAATGAATTATCAATTTTAGCCATAATAGGGTCCACAATTATGTGATAGTTTGTAGTGTAGGTTTTCATTATTTTAATGGATAAATGTTACATTGGTAAATTAGTAAAATATAGTATTTTATTTTTTAAATGTGGACATTTATTTTGGGCGGACAAAATATGAAAGTGAATATTTAAATTGTGATGGAGAGAATACAAGCTTTTAAAAGTAAAATTTTCTCCCGAAATTGTAAGGGAAGCTAAATGTAACAACTGAAAAGTGTGAAAAGTTAAATAATCAATTTTTTGAGTTCACCAGGATTTAGTGCAAGTTGGTATAAAAAAAATTTACTCATATATATTTATTAAAAGTAAGTTGAACGGTTGAACCACATAGGAAACTGTCATTGGTTATAATTATGTACCAACATCAACGTTTAACACTTGGAAGTCAGGAACCAAAACAAATAGGGTAGTGCAAGAATATCATAGATTTTGTTATATAAAATCAGAAATTTGTGTAAGATGTATTAGTTATTTATATGAACAAAATATATGGGTATTTCTTCTTGCAGGTTTAAAAAAATGAGATAATATCATCAATAGAAAGTAACTCTCTATCCAATATTAGGTGTCCACTTTCTCAATTTTATTTGGTCCAAAATTTTCGAATGTCAATACAATATAATCATATACTTTCCCAAGTTATATTTCTTCATTATGAAAAAATGAAAATAAACCAAAAATTTGTTGAAAAGTATTTGTACAACTAATTTGGGACAGAGAGGATAATATTTTTATCAAGGTTGTTAAAATCGGGAATTTAAGTAGTATTGTTGAAGGGTCCGTAAAATCGGAAGTAGAATCGGAAGATTCTACGTCATTATTAGTAAGTAATTTTGTTTAATTTTTAAAAAATATATATTTATAATATAGCAAAAATATATTCAAAAAATAAAATAAAAATAAAAATATTAAAAGTTTGGGTCTTTAATTGTTTTCTCATAAGTTGGGTCATATTGAACTAAATTTTTAAAATTTTGGGCCTTTCATATGGAGGACCTAACCATCAAACCATTATTTTGGTTCAAAAAATTATAAAACACATGTAAGTAGAATCGTATAAAATCATGATAGAATTGTAAAATCATAAGATTTTATAGTTAGAATCACGATTTAGAAAACTATGATTTTTATACTTGCGTTCCTTTTGGGGAATCCAACTTTTTAAGAGAATGAACTTTTAGTATTTTTTTATTATATAAGTAGTGTATGAATTATCAACTTTAGCCATAATGGGATCCACAATTATGTGATGGTTTGTAGTGTAGGTTTTCATTATTTTAATGAATAAATGTTACATTGGTAAATTAGTAAAATATAGTATTTTATTTTTCAAATGTGGACATTTATTTTGGGCGAACAAAACATGAAAGTGAATATTTAAATTGTGACGGAGGGAATACAAGCTTTTAAAAGTAAAATTTTCTCCCGAAATTGTAAGGGAAGCTAAATGTAACAACTGAAAAGTGTGAAAAGTTAAATAATTAATTTTTTGAGTTCACCAGGATTTAGTGCAAGTTGGTATAAAAAAAATTTACTATCGAAAATAAAATCATTTTTGAGGTCTTGTGTCCAAAACCTGTATCATAATTTTGTCAATCAATTTTTTTAGAACTCAAAACCTGAAAAAAACAATTTTCTGTATTGATAGTTGAAAACTAATTCTAAAACCTAATAAAATTGCCAAATTTGTGTGTCAGTGATAAATCCTTCCAATACTACCTATTCTAGTTTAGGCCATATACTAATAACTTGGGTATAGACTTAATAGTGGATAATCCATACATGAAATACTTAGGGCGTGTTTGCTTTGTAATTTTTATAATAATTTTTTATTTTTTAAAAATTGAAAATAAAAAAATTATACAAAAATTCTGCTTAATTTAAGTTTTTGGAACAGTTTTCAAGAAATACAGTTATAAAAATACATATTTTTAGAAAAGTCGCTTTTTTTGTTCTCATAAAATTGTTTTTTGTTATCAAAATTATGGATAACATTTTTCAGAAAAACAAACCAAACAAGCCCTTAATTTCCTTTTATTTTCCGTCATCCTTTTCCATTTGGGCTATATTTTCAGCATAATTAAAAATTTAGAATACCAAGAAACAGATTTACAAGAAAAAAAAAGTCTTCTCAACAGACATTCTAAATAAAGACACAGCAAGTCACCAGGGTCTCTAGTCCTGAATGAAACACAAAATGCATTAGTCACAGCAGCTGTGTATAGCATGGATTGCCATTGCGGTACTGGTTTTTGCCGCAGTCGTAGTGATGATGTAACCGACACAGACACAAGCAATATTAATTTTAAAAGTAAGTATCGGTTTTTGTCGAGATCGTAATGACGGTGTAACGAACTCTAATAATATCGATTTCAAAAGTAAGTTTTTAAAGGGTAAAAAACTTACGATACGTCGAACAGGGCGGATACCCAAGCAACCTGATTCATGAATTCCTGATTAATACATGTATTGATTCACTCATTTTAATCAAGTTTTATAACATAGTCTAAATGACATAATAGTTATAAAATCAGTTTTTACCCCATCACATCAATGTGTAGAATCAATAATCGTATCTTTTTTTAGATTAACATCAGCACTCTTCGAAATTTCATACACTCTCGCTCTCCAGTAAGTAGGAAAAACTGAATCATTCAAACAAAAGAAATGAAGAGAAAAAATGGTTTTTAGGTATCAACTTCAAAAACCTAAATTTATATCCAGTAGGAAAGTTTCAAGATTGGGAATATGGATATGGCAATTAAGGCAACAATATTAGGCATCATCACATATATATATATATAGAACCAAAATGTTTACAATAATACGGTAAAGCATATGCTATTGAAATAAATGCCGCGAAAGGAAAGTTAGACACTATTCATTGCTGAATTTTCTTCCGAATTATCAGATTTCTTGCTTTATTTCCTTAATCATGAAAACATCAGATAGAGCAGTTTTTGACACCAAAGCAGCCTCCAAGAGACGCATAGCCTGCAACAGCAAATCCACATATATATGAATTGAGTTAGCAACTAGAAATATATAACTACTGTATTGCAAAACTGAATAAATATAGCATACTTGGTCAATATTGCCCTAGTGCATTAACAGCCAAGACCTCTCAAAAATCCATGTTACAGGACATGTTAGCAAAGGCAAGACGATCGATGAACTAGTTGTTCGTATCAATAGAATGTAAGCAATACTTAACCTCGAAGTCTTTCGTATTTACCTCATCCTGACCCAAGGTCACTTCTTGCTCGAAAATGTCACTGAAAGAAATTTTGAATTTGTCGAAGAAACATACAACCGACATTGGAGACAAAGGCGATATGGTCAAATTATCTGTCACCATGTACATGGAAGTTCCTCTAAAGAATCCACTGCCAGTTATTGCATGCTTCGGATATAGCAAGGGGGACAGAATACAAAAATCAGGAGAAACAGAAGAGTAAGAGGGATATGAAGCTTCCTCGATGGGAATGAGCTGCTTATGCAATGCAACTCCTCGGGGCAGCTTAGGATTGACCACAATGGCCTTCATCTCTTCGGATTTGAAGAGTAGGTCGACATCCAAATCTTGGATGCTCTTGTATAGATTACCCAAGCATCCCGTAGATGACAAATAAGGCAATTTCTCAAACACGAAACCAAGTGGATACGTGAGGAAACTGCCAATAAGATCAACAAAGTCATCTTTTGCTTCTACGTACAATGCCTTATTACTCGATTTGTGGATGATAAGCTTCAAAGTTATCATTGTCTCCTCCGCTTTTGAGTTGATGGACCTTGCAGGTTGATTCATGCTTCTTCGACATTTTTGTGCACCAAAAAAGCCAAGACTACTTTTCTCAACTGTTGAATCCAACAGGATCTCCGAGAATGGGGACTTTGTTGTTAATGAAAAACAGATCACTTTCAGAACCTGTGTGTGTGAGAGAGAGAGAAATAATTCATTTCTTTTTGTGCATGTACAAATAGTAGAAGCAGAACTAGTAAGAAGGGAAATTACCTCACACATTCCTATGTTTATAGTTCTTTCTTCTCTCGTGATTCTATTCGTAGCTTCAAACTTACTAAGCAGGTCTGCGCATGTCATAGTCGAAACAGGCTTCACTTGAAGATCATCAGTTATCATTAACCTTGTGGTAGGTTTCACAAACACCCCTCCTCGAGAGAAAGTTTTAACACCATCCCAAGGGCGGCGCATGACATTTCCACAATGACAGAGAGCATTGCAGTAAGGACCAAAACAGTGGCATTCAAAGCATGAATAGTATGCATTAGTATCACTATCAACAACATCAAGTTTTAGATTCCTGCAGTAAATTTCAGTTGCACTTCGAGGGCATAGCAGGATGTTCTTGCAGTTCGAGCTTTGAAGATTGTCTTCGTTAAGGTTTTCAACACTTTCATATATGTTGTTCAAACAACCAAAGTGCTCTTGTAGAGAGTATTTACGGGCCAATCTGATGATGTGTCCAATAGGCATGGTCATGAAGCTTAAGAGAACATCAACAAAATCCCCATTGTATTCGGCAAAAACAACGTTGCTGTTCTCTTTTTCCACCAGCAACTTAAGGCTTATACTTGATGAAGCATTATCTGACATCTTATAAGCAGCGTTCTTATAGGTGCTGTGGACAGTTCCAATGCCAAAGTTTTTCTGCATCAATAATCATATTGAACGGAAAACGTTTCAGAAACATTGGAACTATATTATATATAATGAACAATCTGACTAAACTATATCATTTGGAAACTATATGTTGGTGTTTAGTAGACCACATCAGATCCTGATTAAACTCTATGGGTAGACAGTATGTTATAGAAACATATGTTTACCTAAATCAACATAAGATCCTCAATGTACAAAGTAACAGGACCAAAATCTTATGGGATATAGATACACAAAATGACTACATATAGAGATACTATTGATGCAATGTTTCTCTATACCCTGGCCTTTTTCTGCTAAAAGTTTAGTATTAAAAACCACTCGGACTAAAATAATTCCTATACCATCTTCTTGGTCATACATCCTTCAAGCATAGGAATAAACTTGTCCTGAATAATAAGCATATCAGTAAACTTGACTTGATTTTAGACTCGAATTGAGTGAAACATATCGAAACAATAATCACACTACCCTTTAAACAAAATAAAAAACACATCAGAACAACATTTTTTTTTTCGAATGGAAAAAAATTGGGGAAAGAACTCAAAAAAGTCAGAACAACATTTCTACCATATATTGTCATCAAAATTCAGATACCAATAATCAACACTACCACAAAAAGTATAACACAAGAAGATAAAAGAGATGAGGAAAATAAGCATTAGGTAAGTAATAGTACCTGATCAAACCCAACTAGGATTTTGGAAATTTTAGGACTAGAGCTCAGTAGAAATGCATTTGCACAATATTCAGAGTTATACTGTCCACTTAATACAGAAAATGTAAATCACAGAAAAATACATGAAGAATAATGAAATATTTATATGTATAAATAAGTAGCAAGAAGATGGTCGGTCATACAGGAAAGTAGAGAACTAGAGAGTCAGATGCAGTTCCAGTGGAATTTTTTTCAACTTCCACTCCATTTCAATAACTCCTGCCATTTAAAGCTCCCACCAAAATTTTCATTAATGAACTCAGGCTCTCTCTCTCCCTCCTAATAAATAAACAGGAGAGTCTTGCCCAAAAAACAAAAAAGAAGAAGAAAGAGAATGAATACCACACTCTAAAACAGCAAAAAGTGAACATTTACTAGAATAGGAGTATTGCAATTGAGACAGCATACTAGGCTTAATATAGAACATCACTTTTTCTCAGTAACAACATGCTTACAATACCCATGAATGCCACAACTCCTTCCAAAACAAAGCAGCACGACTTAATTGCAATCAATATATTTTTTGGGGAATTTCCTTTTGTTCTTACAATTATTGTTAAATAAACTCAACAATAAAAAGAACGCAATTGACACAAATGGCAGAAGGACAAATTTGACACCAGATTCGTTCGAAATTGAATTATTGTAGAGTTTCTTCGTTATTCAAGCCTGAGCTGTCATAATTTTCATTGAGTTTCCGCAGACAATGCAGTTAGTTTTGGACACCAAAGATGCCTTCAAGAGATACAAAGCCTGCAACAAGAAAAACCAGTAAATGTAACAACTAATGTAAAACAAAACTGATCATCATAGCTTATTCAACACCCTACTAATGAGATCAATACAATATTGGTTTATACATGCAATGTCTTTTTCATAGATTCGTTTATGACAACCTTCGAACAAAATTTAGCAGTGTAAAGTGGTGAAAATAGTAATATTACTGACATTTAGAATTGAGACACAAAAGATTGACATCTTGAGTTTGTTGAGGGGTGTTGGTTTTGCATAATGCGTGTGTAATCTAACACCGCCAATGCATACAATTATCCCCTGAATCCCCTTCTAATGATACTTCACACGCCCAAACACACACATACAATTTTTCTTTTTTTATAAGAATTCTTCTTCACCAGTTATAATCAAGTGCTTCAATGCTTCATTAGTAAACCCCTTCTCTAATAAAAAATAATCAACAACGAATAACAATTTAAATACTCTATCACCCATCATAAAATGGTCAAACCCATAATATGAACATCCAAATTAAAGAAACAAGGAGAGAGAAAATAAACTAGTATTAACTTACGGTTTTAGGTATAAACTTCAAATCAATATATTGAACACTTTGAAATTTCATACACGCTACTTTTAATTAATGAAAAAAAATGAATCATTCAAATCAAAGAAACAAAGGGGAAAAAAAATACCAGTACCAACTTCAAAACACAAAATGGTGGAAATCAAAATGAAAGTTTCAAGGTTGGGAATTAACGCAACAATTTTATCCATCATATAGAAACACAATGTTTACAATAATACGGTATGCTAACACCGCCCAATGAAAGTCATAACTGTGATAGTAACAAGGTTGCACAGCTTCACTACAGCTGATATTTATCTATAGTTTAGATATCGAAAAACACTATAACAAAAAGAAAGCAATTGAAATAAATTCCACGAAAGGAAAGTTTGACACTAGTCATTGCTGAATTTTCTTCCGAATTCTCAGATTTCTTGATTTAATTCCTTGGCCATGAAAACATCAGATAGAGCAGTATTGGACACCAAAGCAGCCTCCAAGAGATGCATAGCCTGCAACAACAAATCCATAAATATATTAATCAGTTAGCAACTAGAAAAATATAACTACTGTATAGCAATACTGAATAATATAGCATACTGATCAACATTGCTCTATGGCATTAGCAGCCAAGACCTCTCAAAAATCAATGTTAGTACACGTTACGTGACCATTTGTTCCAATGTTGTAAGGAAAACCTATTTATAAAACTACAAAAGATATCACTCACATCATATCTACAAACGTGTAAGAAATTGTCAGTTTAAGCAGAGACGATGAACTAGTTGCGAGTATCAATCGAATGTAAAAAATACTTAACCTCGGAGTCTTTGTGTTTACCTCATCCTGACCCATGGTCACTTCTTGCTCTACAATGTCAACGAGAGGAATTTTGAATTTGTTGAAGAAACATAGAATTGACATTGGAGATAAAGGCGTTATGGTCAAATCATCTGTCACCATGTACGTTGAAGTTCCTCTAAAGAATCCACCGCCAGTTATTGAGGGGGAAGAGATATCAAAATCAGAAGAAATAGAAAAGTTAAACTTATATGAAGCTTCCTCGATGGGAATGAGCCGCTTATGCAATGCAAGTCCCCGGGGCAGCTTAGGATTGAGCACAATTGCCTTCCTCCCTCCATTTCTGAAGAGTTCCCCGACATCGAAATCTTGGATGCTCTTGTATAGATTACCCAAGCATCCCCTCAACAAAAAATAAGGCAATTTCTCAAACACAAAATTAAGTGGATACGTAAGGAAACTGCCAATAAGATTAACAAAATCCTCTTTCGCTTCTACATACAAAGGCTTGTTATTAGATTTTTGGACTATAAGCTTCACAGTTATCATTTTTTCCTCCTCCTTTGAGTCCATGGACCTTTCTGGTTGATTCACACTTCCTGGATTATATGGTCCACAACAAACGCCAAAACTACTTTTCTCAACTTTTGAATCCAACAGGATCTCCGAGAATGGTGACTTTGTTGTTAAAGAACAACAGAGCACATTCAGAACCTGTGTGATAGAGAAAGAGATCATTCATTTTGTTCATGTATAAATAATAGAAGTAAAACTAGTTAGGATGGTTATTACCTCATACCTCCCTATGTTTATAGTTTTTTCTTCTATTGTGCTTCTATTTATAGCTTCAAACTTATTAAGCACATCAGCGCATGTCAAAGTCGAAACGGGCTTCACTTGAAGATCATGAGTCATCATTAAACTTGTGATAGGTTTCACAAACAACCCTCCTTGAAATACAAGGAGATTGTCTTTACAATTCCATCCCGTAGACATGTTCTTGCCACAATGGCAAAGATCATTACAGTTAGGACCAAAACAGTGTTTTTCCTGGCAATAATAGTACACATCAGTTTCACTATCAACAACATCCAGTTTTAGACTCCTGCAGTAAAATTCAGCTGCACTTCGAGGGCGAAGCAGGATGTCCTTGCAAGTCGAGGTCTGGAAAATTTCCTCATCAAGATTCTCAACACTTTCATACATATTGTTCAAACAACCAAAGTGCTCTTGTAGAGAGTATTCACGGGCCAATCTGATAATGTGTCCAATAGGCATAGTCATGAAGCTTAAGAGAACATCAACAAAATCTCCATTGTACTCAACAAAAACAACCATACTACTCTCTTTTTCCACCAGCAACTTCAGGCTTATACTTGATGAAGCTTTGTCTGACATCTTGGCAAAGTTTTTCTGCATCAATAACCATATTGAACGGTAAAAGTTTCATAAACATTGGAACTAAATTATATATGATGAAAAATCTCAATACCATATTCTATATCATGAATAAACCATCTCATATAGATACTATATGTTGGTGTTTAGCAGACCACATCAGATCCAGATTAAACTGTATGAGTAGACCGTATGTTCTAGAAACAAATTTCACCTAAATCAAAATAAGACCCTTAATTTACAAAGTAACATGACAAAATCTGACTGGACAGAAATACACAAAATGACTACATACAGAAATAGTATTGATACGATCTTTCTCAACACCAAGACTTTTTTCTGGTGTAAGTGAAGGATTAAAAAACCATCAAAATAATTCCTAAACTATCTTCTTGGTCATACATGATACAACTTTATAAGCATAGAAGGAATAGGAATAAACATGTCCAGAATAGTAAGCACATCAGTAAACTTGACTTGATTTTAGACTCAAATTTAGTGAAAATTAGTGTTGGATTGAGGATGATAGGTTTTTTTTTTGTTGTTTGGATATGAGAATAGAGTTGAGAATAGAGTGGTTTGGACATTGAATTTGGACTATCCTGAAATTAAGTTAGTTTGGATTAAGGGCATTTAAGACATTTCACAATAAATTTTACTGACAAGGGGTGTAAATGAATTTTGACAAACCTGAGGGGGTGAACTGATGTTATAACAAACCTCAGGGGGTGTAAATGAAATTAACCCTTCTTTTATTCTCACTTCCTTTCTTCTCTCTCTCTTGATTTTATTTATATTTTAACATGGTATCATAGTCTATCGATTCTTACTAGTTCTTTCTGCTTATCGTCATCTCTGCCTGAGATGACACTTCATCTCTCATACCTGATGGAGATCTTTAATTAAGATATTTAATTAATATATATATATTAATATATTATATTCTTGGTGGTATTTGTCTTTCACCCCACCAAAATTCGTTCTGGTTTTTTGGATCTTCGGATCAATTCATTTCAGATATATGGATCAACTTGTCTATGATTCGCAATAACTCAGTCATGGCCAATCCATCACTCCGCTTTCTGGCTACCCACATACGGAGTTCATCCCATTCATGACGATTATCTTCACGATCTTCCACATCGCCTCTACATCGTAATATCAAATCTACAACTCAACATATAGGTCAATCCGAAGATCAAATCTAGTGCTTATTTTGGTATAGCCACGGAATCATCAATGACTCTTTTGGCAATTTCGTCATCGACTCTCTCTGCAGCCACTTCCTACAACTACAATTAAGATGAAGAAACCCTAAAGTAATTTTCTAAACTCCACTTTTTACAACTACAAATTAAGATGAAGAAGAGGACCATATGTATAGCCCTAAATTAATTTTCTAAAACTCACTTTCTATAACTATAAACCAAGATGAAAAAAGACCCATAATTGTTCTTGTTATTGTGGGTGGTGGTGGAGGCAGTGGATCAGGGGTGGAGGCGGCGGAGATGGTGGTGGGTCAGGAGTGGAAGAGGTGGGGAGGGGGAGGGAAGAAGCATACCCTTTTCTGTATTTTTATATTTTATTTATTTTTTATTTTTTAAACATATTACTCAATAGACATATATGCATTTTACCTTTCTGGTGAAAGGTAAATAGCTAATGAGGACAATTCGCTCTCATTTGAAAAAATTATGGTGAATAAGAACAGTAGGAGTTATACACAGTGTATGCATATTATATGAGTTAATAACTCGCGACCCCTAGATAAAATGATTTAATTACACGAATCTATACGTTTTTATATGAAAAATCAAATAATTTACCATGTTATGTTAAGGGCCTCACATTACTGGTTGAAAACAAGAAATCAGTTAAAGAAGTCCCTCAATGGTCATACAAATTAATCAATTTCGGCTAGGAATTATTGCAGGTCCCATTTTTTATCACCAATTTCTCATTTTTATACTTCCCTTTTCACTAGAGTTAAGGTACATGATACACCCTGTGGGCATAAGTTATATATATATATATATACCTTTCAAAAAAAATACGTTATATATATATATATATGTGTGTGTGTTTAATACACACAGGCATACAAATAATGAAATCGTAAACATAGTCCTTCAGTTTCAACAATAAATAAAAAAGAAAGAGTAACAAAATAAAATTATATATAAAAAGCATATAAAGATAACCTCAACCATTGTCATTGAATTGAAAGAAATATGATTAGTCGGAGAAATATATGAGATGAAGATGAAGAACAGAATAAGGGTAATGAGCCAAGGAGATCAAATAAGCAAAATGTAACACTGCATTAAGAAAAAATAATAATAACCTTCGGAAATTAAAAGTATAAGTACGTACCTTATCTAACTCACAGAGACTCCACTGCAACTATCTGTATATTTTTGTGAGAGAGAGAATAATATTAGCAGAAGGCTGTTGGGCTTGAGTGAGGACCCTTTTCTTTTAAAGTTTGAGTGAGGACCCTTTTCTCTTTTTCATTCTTCTTTTGCTTATTAATTCCTGACTATGCAAAGCTCAATCCATGGCTAGCTTCATGCATTGGGGTCACCTCAACAAAAAGAAATGCAAATTTTTTGTGTATCTATATAAGACATTCTTCTAAAGAGAATGGGACCCATGACAAGAAGGACATTAAAGCAAATGTTGAAAATATAGATGGAATCATTTTTCCTTTCTTTCTTTTCCCTTTATCTTTTCTTTTTCTTTCCTTTCTTTTATCAACACAATATTTACCAACTGAAGCAACCTCTCACTTTAAACCAAGAATTTTCTAGAGCCCACAAGTCCTGATCGGCCCTAGTTACTGCATAAGAGTTACTAATGTAATACTTATGATGTCTAAAGAAAGTTTAAAAATAATATTGCAAGATAGGATAAGGGAAGTGAATAATTACTTATATAACTAAGAGGAATCATGATCTTCATACTCTGTTAAAAACTTCACCAACAAATGGTAGCTTTACTTTTTCTTTTTCTTTTTTCTTTTTTTTGGGACATGCCAGTTCTCTCTTTTAATGTATGTGATTAATTTTGGGGAAAAAAAATATATGGTGATTTATTTCATACGTTTAGATTATAAAACCAACATTCTTGAATAATTTTTGCGGTGTGAAAATTTCAACTGTGAATTCACGAAGATCGCCTAGTATATTTTGCCTATAAAAAATGGTGTAATCATCACATTTTCCACAATGATCAAAAGGGAAGCACATAAAATAACTTTGTAATCATCTTTACTGTCATGGCATGGATTTAAAAATGAACAACTTTCAAAGTATAGTGAAATAACTCTCTCAATTTTTTTATTAATTCATTTCAAAGTTTTCTAATGAGGTGATCAGGAAGATAGGGGCACTTTATTTATTTATTATTATTGTTATCATTATTATTTTATTAGTTGTTTAAACATCTTCAAAAAAATATTTCATTAGTCAACCAGATGCAAAGCCTGCAACAAGAAAAAAACACAATCAGAAATGGATCATTAGCGACTAGTAAATGTAACAACTAAAGTAAAACAAAACTGATAATCATAGCTTATCCAACACCCTACTAATGAGATCAATAAAATATTGGTTTCTACATGCAATGTCTTGTAAATAGATTTGTTGATGACAACCTTCAAACGAAATTTATAAGAACCATCAAAGATTTCTTTATTTTAAATTTGTTTTATTGGGTGGATGATTGTTATTGTATTTTCATTAATGAAAAGTTAGAGTTTTTTTGACTCGCTTGACTTTTAGGGTCTTGCCCTTTTGTATATGGGATGCAATTCCTGCTTGAGCCATTTTTTTATATTCATACTTATTTACCAAAAAATAATAATAATTATCACTGTAACTTGGTGAAAATAGTAAATAGTACGATTAGATTTGAGACACTCAAGATGGCATCATGAGTTTGTATAAGGCTGTTAGTTCTAACACCGCCAATAAATGTAGTACATCTAGCTTGAAGGAACAGAAAAACTATATATATAAGATATCACTCCTATCTCCAAAAATGTAAGAAATTGTGAGTTTAGGACGAGATGATGAACTAGTTGATAGTATCAATTGAATATAAGCAATACTGAACCACGAAGTTGTTTGTATTTACCTCATCCTGACCCAAGGTCACTTCTTGCTCTACAATGTCATTGACAGGAATTTTTAATTTGTCGAAGAGACATACAACTGACATTGGAGATAAAGGCGTTATGCTCAAATCATCTTTCACCATGAACATGGAAGTTCCTCTAAAGAATCCACTGCCAGTTATTGCCTGCTCTGGATCACCCATCCTCCCCAAAGGCAGGAACTAAAATAACCAGAGTCAGATGGATATGAAGCTTCCTCGATCGGAATGAGCTGCTTACGCAATGCAAGTCCTCGGGGCAGCTTAGGATTGACCACAATTGCCTTCATCTCTTCAGATTTGAAGAGTTCGTCGCCAGCAAACTCTCGGACGCTCTTGTATAGATTAACCCAGCATCCCCTCGATGACAAAAAAGGCAATTTCTCAAGCACAAAACCAAGTGGATACGTGAGGAAACTGCCAATAAGATTAACAAAATCCTCTTTCGCTTCCACACACAATGCTTTGTTACTAGATTTCGGGATGATAAGCTTCAAAGTTATCTTTGCTTCTTCCATGGACCTGTCAGGTTGATTCATGCTTCTTGGACCACATTGTTTGTCACAGACGCCAAAACTACTTTTGTCAACAGTTGAATCCAACAGTATCTCCGAGAATGGTTCCTTTGTTGTTAATGAACCAAATAGCACTTTCAGAACCTGTGAAAGAAAGATTTCATTTCGTTTCATGTATAAATAACAGAAGTAAAACTAGTTAGAATGGTTATTACCTCACACATCCCTATGTTTATAATCCTTTCTTATCTCGTCATTCCCTTCATAGCTTCAAACTTACTTAGCAGGTCTACGCATGTCATTGTCAAACCGGGCTTCACTTGAAGATCATGAGTCATAATTAACCTGCTGATAGGTTTCAGAAAAACCCCTCCTCTAGAGAAAGAGAGAATGTTATGTTATTTCCACAATAGCAGAGAGCACCGCGGTAAGGACCAAAACAGTGGTCTTCAAAGCATGAATAGTACACATTAGTAGCACTATCAACAACATCCAGTTTTAGATTCACACATGTGCATGCGGAGAAGAAACTGCCAAGCCACCAACCAAGCCGTATACTCCAACAGAGCCGCCCATGTGCATGCGGAGAGAAAGCACGCCTCCTTCACCAAGTCAAGAATGGCTGCGTTTGTGATCACGCCTGTTGTTGATATCTTTGTCTGTATATAATATAGTGATATATATATATATGGGCAATGAATGAAGAGGAGAGAACACAACATAAGAAAACAGAGAGCAACTGTAAAAGATATACAGAGAGTGTTGTAAGAGAAAGCCACAGAGCATACTCTGTGAGGTTGAGAGAGTTGTGAGGTAGAGTCGATAAACACTTGTATCCTCCCTCAATACCCGGTTTTGATTCAAACCGAAGCTAGTGAAGCCTCTCAAAGTGGACGTACCCATAATTTTGGGGAACCACTATATATCTGGTGTCCATTGTGTGTGTGTGTTTGCATTTGAGCTTGGTTCGACCCAACAAATATATATATAGCATGAAGATAAAATAGATATGGAAGCGTAAAAACACTACCACAAAATATATACACATTCATGAAAATAAAATAAATGATGAAGAGTAAAATCTTGTGAAGTAGTTGTACCTGATCAAATATAACAAAAAGTTTGGATAGTTTATGACTAGAACTCAAGGGAAATACACTTCTACAATATTGCACAGTTATACTCTCATGAAAATACTTGAGTCCTCTCTCCAATAATGTGGTCCAATACAAGTTGGGCTAATATCTTTTGGATATAAAATTCATAAATACACAAATCAAGGTCAATTCTTTTTGAAAAAAAATTTGACCACGTGTCCAACTTATATTGGACCACATCAGCGAGGAGGACAAACTTGATCATCTTGGGGCCGGACCTAAGTATTAAAAGGATCTTTCAAAAATATGTGTCATTGCTTTTGTGGTCTTGCCCATCAAAATTACCAATCATCTTCTTGTTGTAATAAACTGGGCCATGAGTCCATGACTACTGCTTGTGTAAGGGATCCATAGGTAAAGAAGATAAAGAGGGATTAGGGTTTTACCAAGGCAGTCAAAATCAGGATTCTAGGTAAAATCATTTTGGGATCTGTAGAATCGGAATCGTAGAATTGTTTCTACCAACTTATCTTAATCTTTTTCAAAAAATATTAATAATTAAATATTTAATTTAAAAGTCTAAATCATATTAGAATTTTCAAAATTTTCTAATACATTAGCCTTTTAAATATTTTTTTCATAAATTTAAATCATATATTGGGATATTGGACTAACTCATAAAGTTTTTGGACATTTCATATGATGAGCGAAACTGTCAAATCATCATCAAAACGTAGTAAAATCGTACAGAATTGTAGAATCGTAAGATTTTATCAGGTAAAATCGAAATTCTAACTACTTGGGTTTTACTCATGTGGGGTTGGGCTTGAATCTTTATTGGGCTTGAGTTTATAGTTGAAAGAGAAGAATTGATATGGAGGTGAGTTGAGAATTGGGATGATATTTGAGATAAGTGGGTATATCTTATAATTTTATATGTATATATAAATATTGTAATTATACATGTATTTAAAATAAAGCTGAATTCATACATGTATCCATACATACACAAATAATTGCAGATCTATATATACTATACAGACATATATATATACACACACATATACATATATATAGCTTGAATTTTACCTCTCTGGATCGAAACTTGAGAGACCGTCGAGTTGAAGCTTGAGAGACCGTTGTGGAGGAAGAGAGAGTGAGCTACGGCGAGAGTGATCGAGTGAGTGAGTGAGAGAGAGGACTGAGCTTTATTGAATTTGGTAAAGTCCTTTTAAGTTGTTATAGTTGTCTTCGGACACTAAAGATAATAGATGTGGATTAAAATTTAAGTAGTCATTTTATATTTAAATAATAATGTTTAGGAAATAAACACCAAATGACCCGGTGATATTTTCTCAAAATTTAGTTTTAGCATGTTAATCCCAAATATTAATTTTATAGTAATTAATATTATATTTGCTACAAAACTATGTATATAGCAAAAAATACACTCTTTTACTATATTTGTTACAAAATTATTTTATATAGCCAAAAAAATGCACTATTAATTTGTTGTTGTGAGTATTGATGCAGTCATTCTCTACACCCTGACTTTTTCTGGTGCAAATGAAGTATTTAAAAATATTTAACTAAAATCATTCCTAGTCTATCTTTTTATGCTCCACTGATCATGGTAATTTTAGAATCGCATTGAGTGAAAAATTTAGAAACTAATCATCACACTTAGGGCTGCAAACGAGCCGAGCCGAGCTGAGCTTTGGAATGTTCAAACTCGGTTTATTTACTAAACGAGCCTAGAAAATGTGTTCAAGCTCGGCTCATTTGCTTAACGAACGAGCCCGAGCCGAACGTCAGATTTAACGAGTCGAGCCCGAGCTTGCTCACGAACGACTCGTTTCAGTGCAACATATATTCTTCTTCCTAATAGTTGTCTGGATTGAGTTGTTGCATATCTATTTTAACATATTTTCACTAGTATAATTTTTTATGAATGAATTTTATGTTATGGCCGCCTAATTTCTATAATTTTTTCACAATAATCTTCACAATTTGTTCAATTTGAACACTTTCTTTTGTCAGATATGATATAATTTTACTATTTAACTTAGATGAGCCTGTTCACGAGTTTGGCGAGCCGAACTTAGTAATGTTCAAGTTCGGCTCGTTTACTAAACGAGTCTAAAAATTGTACTCAGGCTCGGTTCGTTTACTAAATGAACGAGCACGAGCCGAACCCGAGCCTGCTCACGAATGGCTCAGTTCATTTGCAGCCCTAATCACACTACTTTCAACATCATATAAGAGGACATCAGGACAAGGATTGTACCAATATATATTGTCCTTAATATTCATATATTACCGATGTCCCAAATTAATTGTCCAAATCTAATTTTTTAATATTTTTTTTGTTATTGTGTTTTTTATTTTGTCTTTTGATAATATAATATAGTTGTAGTTTTTAATGGAGCTTATTGTTTTTTGAAGTTAATGAATAGTAATAATTTGAGAAATTATAAGATTATATTGTATTAGAATTTAAAACTGAACAACTATTATACGACAAGTAAAATTGAAAAAATGAATAACTTATATGGGACGGAGGGATTATTTTTGAATTTCTACTCCATTTTCTATGCTGTGTTTGCTTTTTCAATGTCCTCAGACTCCTCACACCTTCTAATCGCCTTTCAATAACATCTGACTATTAACATTGCAACTAACTATTCCCCCTTAAATAACATCTGACTATTAATACCACAAATAAAATATTTTATTAATGAACTAAGGCTCTCTGTCCCTCTTAATAAAAAAGAGACTGCAAGGTCAAAAAAAAATTGAGAAAATAAAATGGTTCTGAGTGGAAACTTTTAAACAGCAAAAAGTGAACATTTAAATTTTAAGGGTTAGAATAAGAATATACCAATTGTGGCAGCAATATAAGGAATGATATAGAACCACAGTTTTTCTCAGTAACAACATGCATACAATACCGATGAATACCCCGACTGTGACCAAAACAAAGCAGCACAACTTGATTGCAATTCATATTTCTTTGGGTAATTTCTTTTATTCAAACAATTATTTTTTAAACACTCAAACCATACAAAGAAAGCAATTAACACAAATGACAGAAGACAAATTTGACACCAGGTTCATTCAATATTGAATTATAAACTAGAAAAATATCGGAAGTCTCATATAATTTCTTCGGTATTGTATGCATGACAAAGTTAGAAAGAGATGCCCTGCATTTCCTCATTTAATAACCATATGGTCTTAAAAATGCAATCATGCTCCGTAGGATTTAAACCTACATCATCGGGTTTTGGAGACCAACTATAAATGCCTAAAAATGCACAACACAAGAATTCAATGCTTCAATTTTTACTTTTTCTTTATATACATTTCCTTTTTGGGCCTTTAGCCCATTAGGACAACACACTTTGCTTACATTATCATCTCTATTTTAAAAGAAATACAAGTTGAAATGGGCCTTGTCTTCGGGCTTTTAATAACCCTAATGGGCTATCAGCCTGATGGGCCTGATGCTTGATTGGCTTCAACCTGATGGGCTTCAGCCTGGTGGGCCTGAGGATTTCCACACCTACACATGCCTTCTTCTTGGTATTAGGCTTTCGGACGGTCAAGCCCATTACCAAGGAGGTAGGGTGGAAAGCGAGGTACATTACCCCTATCGGGGTGACGTGGCAAATGTATTTAATATGACGGCTGTATCATCATTCGCATGTTTGAAACTCATGGCTCGGGTGGCCTCGATTGGTGAGAAGGGGGCTAAGGAGGCAGTGTGATGCTTTGTTTCGCGTGCGCACGACTTTTCAAGGGTTTTGGTGACCTCTATAAATACCCTGGTTCATTTGTTGAAGACTCATTTCACTTCAAAGCCAATAGCTCTCAGAAAACTCTCTGCAACTTGAGTTCTTCGCTTATCATTGCCAGAATCCGGTCATTCTTCCAAGAAAACTCACGAAATCTCGTCGGGATTCATCCTAGAGTAAGTTCTCTTCTTTTAGTCTTCCTACCTTTCTGTCAAAATGTCTGATAGTGACTGTGATGTCCCACATCGCCCGGGTAGAGTTCTGGGGATGTGCTTATATGTGTAGTGTTGGCTCCAATTGGTATGAGACCTTTTGGGAGGAGCCCAAGAGAAAAACCGTGCGGGTTGGGCCCAGAGCGGACAATATTATACCAAGTGTTGGAGCGGGATATTACAATTGGTATCAGAGTCAGAGCCCGGCCGGAATTAAGTGTGGGAGCATGCACATCACCTGTGGGTCGCCAGCGAGGACCCTAGGTCTCAAGGGGGGGTGATTGTGATGTCCCACATCGCCCGGGTAGAGGTCCGGGGATGTGCTTATATGTGCAGTATTGTCTCCAATTGGTATGAGGCCTTTTGGGAGGAGCCCAAGAGCAAAACTGTGCGGGCTGGGCCCAGAGCGGATAATATTATACCAAGTGTTGGAGCGGGGTGTTACAGTGACGACACCCAGTCGGGTAGCAACCGTCTCCCCTCTTTTGTGGATCCTGATGCTTCCCTTAGCTCCCCATCGGTAGAGGTGGTTAGGACGGTCGAATCCAGTCCTCCTGAGGTTAACCAAAATGTTGTAGCAGGTGGGGATCCGGCTGCAGGGAGAGCGGGAGATCAATTTTATGCCGATCCCCTCCCTCCTGCTCATAGGGTGGAAACGGTACTCAAAAGGCTGAGGGTTAAGTGTGGGATACCCGACGGGGTGATAATTAAGAATTATCCCAAAAAGTACGACTTCAGGAAAGGGGAGGGAGTTAAGGATCATTAGATCCTGTTGTCAGCCTTCCACCTTCAGGTTCTTAGATTCCCGATCAACCCTTTCTTTCTTTATATCTTGGCTACTTTGGGTCTGGCCCCACTTCAAGTGGGGCCTAACTTCTTCAGGATCGTGGCTATGCTCCTGATGATCAATCGGGAGTTGGGTCTTGATCTGGGTCTGGCTGAACTTCTGTTCTGTTACAAGATACAAGATCAGAAAGACTGTAAGGGCTGGTATAATCTTTTTCCTTTAAGTGGGAGAAAAATTTGTGATTGCACCGAGAAGTCTAATAAGGGGTGGAAGGAGAGAATGATCCTGGTAAGTGGGAATTGGAGGCTTCCTGGATCAGCCGGATTTAGAGTCCCCAATGAATTTGACAAATCCGTGTTCCCTTCTTTCAAACCTTACCATAGAGGGTCATATTATTGCGAACAGTGCGATGATAAGTTGGGTCATCATATGCTGGAGTTTTTGGGAGCGCTCGACCGATTTAAAACTCTAAACTACATAAAATCCCGATTTAACATCCTTAAATCTAAAATTTGGGGGAAGCCCCTGAGGATGTGTGGCGTTTACTTGACGGGTTCTAATTTGCAGGCACTCACATCAGAAGGACAAAATACGATGCTGAGGATCCCGCAAGTTGTGCTTAAGAAGAAGGCCAAGCGGGTGCCTGGACCTCAAACGATCCCTTCGGTACCGAAGGAGGCTCAAAGCGGTCAGGGGTCCCAAGGTACTCCTACTCTTCCATCTGGGTCCGCTCCTCCACCGCCGATGGGAAATATTTCGGTGACTCCACCCCCTCCAATGGGAAACATTCAGGTTACTCCGCCCCCTCCTTCAGGAGCGGGTACTGCCGGAGCACCCTTTGTTCCTCCTTTGGGAGACATTCCCATTCCTGGATCTCGACTGATTGGGGGAGAGGCCAGTCTAGTGGGGACACAATGCTCCCGATCTGAGAAAGTTACCCCCGATCGGTCGGTTAGGCCCCGTTTGACCACAAAGTCATCACCAATCATAATGGAAGAGACTGGGGCTGCAACCGAAGAGGAACAACCCGTCCCATGGGCACCAAAGATAACACTTCCATGCGGTGACTTGTTGGTCAGGGGACACGAGACCATTGACAATGATGTTGCCCTTCGGGCGATGGGTTCCCATATCTGGACCCCTGTAGACTGAAAGAAATTAAGATAGATCGATCGTGCAAAACTGGCCTTGACAGGTCCGGAGATTGCCATGAAGGTACTTCTTCAATATACTGTTTCATCAGTCATACTTGGTATTTCTTTATTCATTGATCAGGCTAACACTTGTACTTTTGGCATATGTTTTACCTGACCCAAGCCTACAATGCGAAAATAGAGGAGGACACCAAGCTGCTCCATAAATCTAGTGAGCTTCTGAGGCTAAAGGAAGATTCCAGGAAAAAGGTTGCCACCATGCTATCGATATCCAATGATAAGATGGAGGCCCAGACCAAGAGGGAAATTTCTGTAGAGCAGCAGCTTCAGGCTGCCCAAGAGAAGATTAAGGAGATGAAGGCGGTCCGGCGGGCCCTATTCGCTAAAGCGGAGGCCTTGAAGACTGAGAATGAGGGCCTGAAGGCTGAAAATGAGGGTCTGAGGGCTTCCAAGGCGAAGCTTCTGGAGGAGAAGGTTGAGACCGAGAATCTCCTTGCAGTGGAGAGGTCGACGGTGGATATGTGCCATCGGGGTGGCAATCAGATGTACAAGCGCTTCTGCGACACTGCCCAGTATCGAATCGGGTTCGGTTGGAGGTCATGCTTCAAGGACATCCAGAAACCTATTGAGGAGAGGGACTTCGCCTCAGTGGAGGAGTTAGATATTCGCTAAAGCGGAGGCCTTGAAGACTGAGAATGAGGGCCTGAAGGCTGAAAATGAGGGTCTGAGGGCTTCCAAGGCGAAGCTTCTGGAGGAGAAGGTTGAGACCGAGAATCTCCTTGCAGTGGAGAGGTCGACGGTGGATATGTGCCATCGGGGTGGCAATCAGATGTACAAGCGCTTCTGCGACACTGCCCAGTATCGAATCGGGTTCGGTTGGAGGTCATGCTTCAAGGACATCCAGAAACCTATTGAGGAGAGGGACTTCGCCTCAGTGGAGGAGTTAGATGAGAATTTGGGTATTGCCCCACCGTACGACGATCCGATTGGAGGTCTTGATGACGTTCGCTTCTGTGAATTTCTGACCAAGCCTCTTCCGGGGATGAACCTTACGTTCGATTCTGACCCTTCAGTTCCCGATGGGTCCATTGTTCCTGTGAGCTCCAATGTGGCGAGCACTGATGCTAGCACTTAGGATCTTTCATTTTTCTTTTTCATTTGTAAGGTATTTTGTAAGCCTTGGCCATCGGGGCCCATTTTTTAATGAGAAATCATAGTTCCTATACAGTTGATTCTTTTTTATAAAGTGTTGTGTATTTCGGGCACTTCAGGCCATGTAATATACAAGTCAACACTTTGTTTATTTTTGCAAATTTGTGATCTCTTCAGGATCAGTGTTGTGTCTTTCGGGCACTTCAGGCCATGCGATGGACAAGACAACACTTTGTTTATTTTTGCAAATTTGTGATCTCTTCAGGATCAGTGTTGTGTCTTTCGGGTACTTCAGGCCATGCGATAGACAAGACAACACTTTGTTTATTTTTGCAAATTTGTGATCTCTTCAAGATCAGTGTTGTGTCTTTTAGGCACTTCAGGCCATGCGATAGACAAGATAAAACTTTGTTTATTTTTCAAATTTGTGATCTCTTCAGGATCAGTGTTGTGTCTTTCGGGCACTTCAGGCCATGCGATAGACAAGACAATACTTTGTTTATTTTTGCAAATTTGTGATCTCTTCAGGATCAGTGTTGTGTCTTTCGAGCACTTCAGGTCATGCGATAGACAAGACAACACTTTGTTTATTTTTGCAAATTTGTGATCTCTTCAGGATTAGTGTTGTGTCTTTCTGGCACTTCAGGCCATGCGATAGACAAGACAACACTTTGTTTATTTTTGTATCAGTAGATATTTGTAAGCTATTTTGCCATAAAAATAATTTTTTATTAATCGGGTGCTATAGTCTTTTTACAAAAAGATCAAAGTAAAAGTAAAACTTGGCCCTTTACGGGTAGTACCTCTTCAGGCGAGAGGTGCTCTGGGAGTTTGGTTCCATTCCGCCATCCATATTCCTTCGGACGCGGTACGCTCCGCGCCCGATGACGTCGGTAATGGTGTACGGGCCCTCCCAAAGTTCCCTAAGCTTGCCTACGAGCCCAATTTTTCGCCTAAGGACCATGTCTCCGACCTGGAACTCTCTTCTTTTAACTTTTTGATTGACTTGGTTCCGGACACGCTGTTGGTAGGCGGCCAGCCTGATCCCGGCAGCCTCCCTCCTTTCATTTAGTAGATCAAGGTCGTGAGCTAGGTGCTGGTTATTTGGTCCTTCCACCCAGGCCTGGCTCTGGAGGGTCGGAACCCTAACCTCTGTTTGTATCACCACCTCAGCGCTGTATGCCATGGCAAAGGGGGTTTCCCCAGTGGGTTGTCTGGGGGTCGTTCTGTATGACCAGAGCACTTCAGACAACTTTTCAAGCCAGGCCCCTTTGGCTTCCTCAAGTTTTTTTGCTAGGGTGTCAAATATGGTTCGATTAGTCCTTTTCGCTTGTCCATTCCCCTGTGGGTACCTGACAGAAGACGTATTCTGGTTGATACCATGCTCAGCAAAGAACGCCCTCACCTCCTTGTTGTCAAGATTTGTCCCGTTATCCATCATGATTGTCCTTGGTAGCCTGAATCTGCATATTATGTGGGTCCATATGAATTTGATGACATGGCTACTTTTGATGATGGGGTAGGCTTCAACTTCTACCCATTTGGTGAAGTAATCAGTGGCTAGGAGGACATAGGAATTTGATCGAATTGCCCTCGGGAGAGGCCCTACAATATCCATTCCCCATCGAGCGAGCGGGTGCGGTACTATAGTGGGATGTAAGAACTCCGGTGGTCGATGGATAGAGTTTCCGTGCATCTTGCATTGTTTGCACCTTTGGACGTACTCTTCGGCATCCCATGACAGATAGGGCCAAAAGTATCATTGGGAGAGTATCTTATGGGCAAGGGATCTACCTCCGGAGTGGTTCCCGCAAGATCCACCGTGGATCTCCTGTATCACTGTTCTGGATTCTGATGGCGTAATGCATTTCAAGTAAGGACCTGAGAAGGACTTTCGATAAAGTTGCCCGTTTATAACTGAATATCGGGCTGAATTCCTCCTGATCTTGTGAGCTTCAGCCTTGTCCTCTGGGAGTGTCCCACTTCTTAGGTAATCCATCAGGGGATCCATCCTGCTGGGCTCCCATGGGATAAGCATCACGTGTTCGGCCTCCTGAATACTTGGCCTGATTATAAAGTCTACCAGAGCAATCCAGGTCAGGTCCTTTCCGGCTGAGGATACTTGGCCGGCTAGGTGGTCAGCTACAGAGTTTTCACTTCTCGAGATCTGAGTGAAGGTTATTTTTTGAAAGCTTTCTGTTTTTTAACACAAGTGCCCGGTAAGACTCAATTTTCGGATCTTTTGTCTCGTATTCCCCTTTAATTTGTCGAATGATTAGCTGAGAGTCGTTGTGTACTGCTAGGTCCTGGATCTGAAGGCCTCGGGCTAATCTCAGGCCAGATACGACCGCTTCATACTCTGCCTCATTGTTGGTTGCTGGGAACTGCAGTTATATCGACATATGGAGGCGCGTACCGTCGGGTGTCAGGATTTCCAAACCGATTCCTGATCCGGCAGGGCCGGCCGAGCCATCCACGAAAAGCTTCCAAGTGTCCGGCTCAGTCAGCTGGTTGGGTTCTTCAGTCTCATCTTCGAGTAGGAAATCTGCCACTACCCGACCTTTGATGGAAACCCGGGGTATGTAGGTCAAGTCATATACGCCCAATTCGATGGCCCATTTGGAGATTCTCCCTGAAAGATCAGGTTTTGACATAATAACCTGGAGAGGCGTGGCAGTCTGGACAATGATTGGATGAGCTTCGAAGTAATGCCTTAGTCGTCTTTTCGCATTCACCAGTGACATAACCAGTTTTTCCTGCTTGCTGTACCGGGTTTTTGCTTCAGCCAAGGATGTGCAGGTGTAGAAGACTGGCATCTGAAGGTTCACATCCTCTCTGATGAGGACTGCACTAGTCGACACAGAAGATACAGCTAAGTACAGATGCAAGACTTCATCGGGAGCTGGTGTGGATAAGATCGGGGGTATGGTCATATACTCGTTTAACCTCGCCAGGGCTTCAAACTGCTCAAGACCCCAGATTTCCCCCTTCTTCGCCTTGATTGCCTGAAAGAATGGTCTGCATCGATCAGTGAGTCGTGAAATGAACCTGCTAAATGCCACTACTCTTCCCATCAAGACTTGAACGTCTTTATGTGTCCGGGGCT
The DNA here is from genome assembly GCA_963922005.1 of Cornus suecica. Classification (NCBI taxonomy): domain Eukaryota; kingdom Viridiplantae; phylum Streptophyta; class Magnoliopsida; order Cornales; family Cornaceae; genus Cornus; species Cornus suecica. The sequence continues at coordinate 17,077,795 of OY998242.1, read as the reverse complement.
CCTTCATTTCCATCAGGGCCTTGACTTGTGTCGGGCTGGCCTGGATCCCGATTTGGTCCACGATGTGTCCCAGGAACTATCCAGATGATACACCAAAAAAGCATTTCTCCGGATTAAGCTTCATGCCATGCATCTTGAGTGTGTCAAACACTTGGTGCAAGTGGGTGAGATGATCTCCCTTTTTCCTTCTCTTGACCACAATGTCATCAATATAAGCCTCAATTACTGTACCCATAATCCCCTTGAAGATTCTGTTGACCAAACTCTGGAAAGTGGCACCTGCATTTTTTAGACCGAAAAACATAACTCTAAAGCAATAGGTACCTATTTCAGTAATGAATGAGGTTTTTTCCTCGTCCGTCGTGTTCATTTTTATCTGGTTGTATCCCGAATAGGCATCCAGAAAAGTTAGACGATCGTAGCCGGCGGTAGCGTCAACCATCTGGTTAATCTTTGGCAGTGGAAAACTGTCCTTCGGGCATGCCCTGTTCAGGTCAGTAAAATCAACACAAACCCTCCACTTACCATTCTTCTTTTGCACGACCACTGCGTTGGCAAACCATTCAGGATACCTGACCTCCCTAATAAAACCAGCCTGGAGCAATCTAGATACCTCATTTGCTATAATCTGGTTCCGATGTGCTCCCATGCGCCTCTGCTTTTGCCTGATTGGTCTTACGTTCAGGTCAACGTGCAATGAATGTTGGGCAATATCAGGATCAATTCCCGGCATGTCTGTATGCTCCCACGTGAAGACATCGAAGTTGTCCTACAACAATTGTGTCAGTTCTTTCAATTCAGGGTTGGTAAGATTTATACCTGCAAAAGTAATTTTTTTCGGGCTATCGGGTATAACACAGATTGGCTATAATGGCTCGACCACGATTGGGGTACCCGGATCCCCCTTCTTTAATTACTATTTGGAGCCTGGACTCTGTTCCTTGGAGTGGGATGTCATTAGGACTTTCCCCTTCCGGATCTCCTTCAGGGTGACTGTGTAGCACTCCTTGGCGGCCACCTGGTCACCCCTGATGTCAACAATACCCAGACCGTTGGGGCTTATGCATCTCATGACCTGGTGAAGAGTTGAGGGCACACCCTGCATCCAGTGAATCCATCCCCTTCCCATGAGCATATTGTACGAAGGCTTGACATCCACCACAACAAATGTATCGGTCAGGGTCCTTTGAGCAGCAAATACTGGCAATTGGACTTCCCCGATCAATTCGATTTGCCTTCTATCAAAACCTGCAATAGGGCACCGGGATGCCATAATTTCGTCCATAATTTCGTTCGGGTCGATCTCGAGCTTTTCAAAGGCCCATTTGGTGATGACGTTTGCGCTGCTCCCAGGATCGATCATGACTCTCTTCACAAGGCAGTTGGCTACCATCAGGGTCACAACCAGAGGGTCATCATGTGGGGTCTGGATGTTTCGGAGGTCTGATGCAGAGAAAATGATATGCGCTTCTCCTGCCCTATGGTAGACCTCATTGATTTTGTTGGCTCTTCTCATCTTGCGGGCTCTCCGCAGGTGGCTTCGGAGGGATCCTTCCGTCTTTTTAGATGGGCCCCCCCCAAGAATCATATTAATGATCCTGACCGGCTGTGCGTCTGCGGGGTTCCGAGGGGTGCTAGGGGCACGTTGATCGACCTTCGATCTGTCCAGTTGGATGTAATCCCGGAGCTCTTCGTGAAGTAGCAATGCCTCCACCTGTTGTCTGAGATTACGTCACTCGTTTGTGATATGCCTGAAATCACCGTGGAAAGCACAGTGCTTTGACTTGTCCATTTGGTCAAGTGGCTGTCTGATGGTTGGGGGTTGTTGGAAGATTCCCTTGGTTTTGTTTTCCTAGTAGAGTTGGGCAAGGCTGACCCTCAGGGGCGTCGTTCTCTCTTTAAATTTGGAACGTTTGAATGGTTTTGGGGCTGATGATCCCGAAGGAGTTAATGGTCATGATGAAGTTGGATGCTTTCGATCGGTCACCCGATCCTTTGATTGGGCTTCAATGCTGACCAAGGCCACCCTCTTCTGGCTGACGGTTTCCTCTTCTTCAATCCTCAAGTACCCCTGGGCTCTGGAGTTTAACTCCCCAATGCCCGATGGCGGGCGCTTCTCCAGAGATTGATGGAACTTAGTCCCTGGAATAAGGACCATCCGGAAGGCCTCAACAGCAGAGTGTTGGTCACAGTTATCGACAGAAGAAGATTCGATGTTAAATCGGGATAGAAAGCTCTTCAGTGACTCTCATTTCTCCTGGATCATGGTGAAGAGGCAGGATATGGTCTTCTTTTGTCTCTTGTTCCCATAGTATTGGGCAATGAAGAGCCTGGTCAACTGTTGCCAGCTGCTGATGGATCGGGGTGGCTGCTTCCTGAACCATAATAGAGTTGTATCAACAAGACTTGTGGAAAACACCTTGCAAAGCAAGGACTTGTTCTCGGCGTACATGGTCATCTTCTGGTGGATCTGATAAATGTGCTCCTCGGGGTCCTTGGTGCCATCGTATGGGGTGAACTGAGGCATAACAATTTTTTTTGGAAAAGGTTTCTGGGTTATCTCGGGGACGAAAGGTGACTGTATCAACTCGGTTAATGCTTGGATGGCCAGGTCATCGGTAGATCGGGCCCTCAAGTCCCCGAGGACTTTATTTTGGAATTCATCCATCATTGCCTGAAGTTTTTGGGGGGTCATGGATTCGTCGGCTGCGGGAGCCTTTCCTGAGCGCTGGGAAGACTCGGCATGCTCTTCCACTCTGTCGCTATCTCGCTGGTTCAGAGAATGGTCGAGCGCCGCTACTGGAGAGTCGGGCGCTGCTACTAGAGGGGCAGCTGGTGGTGGAGCCAACCTCGCCATGAGCTATGCATTCTGTTTCTCCAGAGCTAGGTTGCGTTCCTCAGCGGCTATTAGGCGTTGAAGGATTTGCTCCATGGATTGGGGACCTCCTGTACGACTGTCTGCAGTGGTTGGAACGTCTGCTTGCGAACGAGTTACCGACATCTTTGCCCGAGAAGTAGTGAGTGGAGGTTTTAGAAGGTGGTGAAGAATAGGAGGAATCCCTCAGATCTCTGGGTTGAACAAACAAACTCAGCTTAACGAGATGGGAATAAGGAGATGATTTACAGATCCCGAAGGACAGATTTGAAAAATCAAGAACTCCCTGACATTTCCCACAGACGGCGCCAATGTGTAAATGCCTAAAAATGCACAACACAAGAATTCAATGCTTTATTCAATTTTTACTTTTTCTTTATATACATTTCCTTTTTGGGCCTTTAGCCCATTAGGGCAACACACTTTGCTTATATCATCATCTCTATTTTAAAAGAAATACAAGTTGAAATGGGCCTTGTCTTCGGGCTTTTAATAACCCTAATGGCCCATCAGCCTGATGGCCCTGATGCTTGATGGGCTTCAACCTGGTGGGCCTGAGGATTTCCACACCTACACCAACATTCCACCAAATTGAAAGCGCTTTCGCTTCAAAATTGAAAAGACTACAAAAAACCAATTTATAAGGGCTTTTTTAGGAATCCAACTTTTAAAGATATTGTATTGATAATGAATGAAATACCAATTTTATTATTGGTCCCACCATAATGATGTGATGGTTTATTGTATAGATGATTTATAATTTCTATGCATGAAGGATAAATTAGTAAAGTGGTATAGTAAAGTGTTTTGACTTTTCAAATGGAACACTTATTTTGGGACGGAGAAAAGAATGAAATACCAACAACACATTTTCGTAAACATAAACAAGAAAATATCATAGCAATGGAACATGAGAGATACCATAAACATAAAAGGTACAATATTGAGTGTATTAGTCTATTAGATCTATCTATCTATCTATCTATATATATATACAATTTCAGTTCACAAGGATATATATTGTGTGTGTATATATAAAAAAAATTTAAACTTAGGAGGGATTAGGAAGAACGAGAAAAACTATACGGGTTAAACATTATTGAAGCTTTGTCCTATAAGATTAACATTAACAATTTCAGTGAATTAGACATATCTACATATATATTCAGTGTACAATATAAATATTTACAGAATTTTACGATTACCATCACTACAAGAAATAAGGGTTTTAGTGACGGACATGTCCTTCACTAAAAGTGGTAAAAACTGTCATTATAACCTATAACGACGGTTTAGCAACGGACATCAAGTTGTCGCCTAAAGTCCCGTCACTAAAAATTTTTGGGCTATAGTGACAGTTTTGTCTGCCACTATAGGTCAAAATTTCTACATGAAAGAACCACAATTTTTTTACCTATAGCAACAATTTTGTCCGCCACTATAGTTTTTTTTTTTTTTTTTTTTAATATTTGCATTGATGAGCTTATTTAGCTAGTGAACTACAAAAACAGCTTTCAACATATACATAGATATTGCGCCTAAAAAATTTATTACAATAAAAGAATACTTATTTACAATATTGTCTTTGGAAATTAATTAATTCAACACATTCAAAAGTACTGGTACAAAAACTAATAAGAAAATAATTGCATTGGTCCTTCTTATGCCCAAGTCAAAACCTGAACAGACAAAAAAAAAAAACCTATAATTTTTTTGCAGTGCATTCATTTGGTAGTGATTTGAAGCTGCATCGATTCTTCGTTAAGGGTGTTTGTGTGGTGTGTGAAAGAGAGAGAGTGTGTGTGAGAGAGAGAGCGTGAGATTGAGAGCCAATATATAGCGAAAAAACTGAATCATACACTCTAATTATGAAATTTCATACACTACTTTCTAACAAATAGAAAAAACTGAATCATTAAAAAACTAGCAATAAATTATGGTTTTTCGGTATAAACTTGAAAACACTAGTAGGAAAGTTTCAAGGTTGGGAATATAGATAAGGCAATTAGGTTAGGGCGGCAATATTAGACATCATATAGAACCAAAATGTTTACAATAATACCATATGCATACTCCAAAACCACAACTGTGACAGTAACAAAGCTGCACAGCTCAACTACAACTGATATATATATCTATAGCTTAGATATTAAACCAACACTATAACAAAATGAAAGCAATTGAAATAAATGCAGCGAAAACAAAGATTTGACACTATTTTTCTTCCGAATTCTCAGATTTCTTGCTTTATTTCCTTAACCATGAAAACATCAGATAGAGCAGTTTTTGACACCAAAGCAGCCTCCAAGAGACGCATAGCCTGCAACAACAAATCCACATATATGACTGAGTCAGCAACTAGTAAATGTAACAACTGTATACCAAAACTGAATATCTATAGCATACTGATCAATATAGACCTCTCAAAAATCAATGTTAGGGTACATGTTATACAACAATTTGTTCCAAAGCTCTCAGGAACAACTATATAGAAAAGACTTCACAACATCTACAAAAAAAATGTAAGAAATTGTGAGTTTAAGGTGGTGAACTAATTGTTTGTATCAATAAAATGCAAGCAATACTTAACCTCGAAGTTGTTTGGATTTACCTCATCGTGACCTAAGGTCACCTCTTGCTCTAAAATGTCACTGAGAGGAATTTTGAGTTCGTTGAGAAAACATACAACTGAAATTGGCGATAAAGGCGTTATGGTCAAATCATCTGTCACCATGAACATTGTAGTCCCTCTAAAGAATCCACTGCCAGTTATTGCATCCTCATCACCAAATCCCCAAATTTGACAGAAATAAGCGGAAGATGGATATGAAGCTTGCTCGATGGGAATGAGCTGCTTATTGTTGGATATTGATTAAAATAGAAAAAAGAAGAAGAAAAGGATGCCATAATTGAAGATGGAAGAATTGCATTTGTATGGTGTTAAGTTTGGTGGGTCATCCCATAATTAAAGATGATGGTGGAAAACTTACATTCACATTGACTTTTGTGTAATGGCAGTATACAAATGTAATCTTCTCTCACATGGTCGGTAGATGAAAACTCAGCTAGTAGAAGAGTCATGAAGCTGCAAGCTTCATCAACAATGTTCTGGAGGATGAAGATCATGCTGGAAGGAAGCTACCATGAAGCTCAATGGATGAAGCTACAACCGTTGACCATGAATAGTAACCGACGCGGAATATACAGGAGTAGAATTCAAAGCTTCTCCAAGCATCCAAAAGACGGTTTAGAAACTCTATAAATAGAAATGGGTTTGTGATTATATAATGTATTCCAAACATCCAAAAATACAAGAGAAACAAAAGCTTGTAGAGAGATAAGTTTGAGAGAGAATTTTGTGGGAAAATTCTCTTGGGCTTGTATTTGTTCTTGTGGGTGTTTTTTGGGGTGAGAGAAAATTACTGAGAGTGTGGTTGTAACAATTTTCCACATAGTGAATTTTTCTCTGGTTGTCTTTGACAACGACAGTGGTTTTTCTCCGGTTTGGAGTTTTCCACTATAAATCTTTGTGTCGTATTTTCTATTTCTCTGTTCTTTGATTTTCTGCAAAGGAGGATCCTGGGATAGGGAATTTGTGATTGTCCAAATAATCCAAATTTCCTAACACTTATGCAATGCAAGTCCTCGGGTTAGCTTAGGATTGACCACAATTGACTTCATCTCTTCAGATTTGAAGAGTTTGTCGATATCCAAATCTCGGATGCTCTTGTAGAGATTACCCAAGCATCCCCACAACGACAAAGAAGGCAATCTCTCAAACATTAAACCAAGTGGATACGTGAGGAACCTGCCAATAAGATTCACAAAATCCTCTTTTGCTTCTACATACAGTACCTTGTTACTGTATTTGTGGATGATAAGCTTCAAAGTTACAATTTTTTCCTCCTCATTCGCGTCCATTGGCTTTTCATGTTGATTCATGCTTCTTGGACCATAATGTTCGTGACAAACACCAAAATTACTTTTGTCAACGGCTGAATCCAACAGAATCTCCGAGAATGCTGACTTTGTTGTTAATGAACAACATAGAAGTTTCAGAATCTGTGAAAGAAAGAATTCATTTTGTTTATGTACAAATAATAGAAATAAAACTAGTTAGGATGGAAGTTACCTCACACCTCCCTATGTCTATAGTTCTTTCTTCTGTGGTGCTTCTATTCATAGCTTCAAACTTACTAAGCAGGTCTACGCATGTCATAGTCGAAACGGGCTTCACTTGAAGATCATGAGTAACCATTAACCTCGTGATAGATTTCACAAACACCCCTTCTTGAAATAAAGAGCGGCTGTCTTCACATTTCCAATGGTAACACATGTTCCTTCCATAATAGCAGAGAGCATAATAGTAAGGACCAAAACAGTGCCAGTCAGGGCAGGAATAGTACACATTAGTATCGTTATCAATAACATCCAGTTTTAGACTCCTGCAGTATGGTTCAGCTGCACTTAGAGGGTGAAGCAAGATGTTCTTACACATTGAGCTCTGGAAAAAATTCTCGTCAAGATTTTCAACACTTTCATATATGTTGTTCAAACAACCAAACTGCTGTTGCAGGGAGTGTTCACGGGCTAATCTGATAATGTTTCCAATAGGCATAGTCATGAAGCTTAAGAGAACATCAACAAAATCCCCATTGTACTCGGCAAAAACAACCTTGCTATTCTCTTTTTCCACCATCACCTTCAGGCTTATGCTTGATGAAGCATTGTCTGACATTTATTGTACAATAAATGCTTCATAAACATTGGAACTATATCATATATGATGAGCACTCTAACACTGTTGGGCATTACGGGCCCCACATATCTCAACAATGGTGTGATATTGTCCGCTTTGGGCCATGCCCTCACGGAGGCCTCACACCAATTGAGATATGTACATCATTTTATATACACATGGCTACCAGTCCATTCCCGCTAGTTGATACGACGCCACCACATACGACTTGACCATCACCGGTCTCCGCCGCCCACTCCGACTGGTTAACACCACGAATCGCAACCTGGGCTCTGATACCAATTGTTGGGCATTATGGGCCCCACATATCTCAACAATGGTGTGATATTGTCCGCTTTGGGCTACGCCCTCACGGATTTGCTATTGAGCTTCCTCAAAAGGCCTCACACCAATTGAGATATGTACATCCTTTTATATACCCATGATCCTTCTCACTTTTAACCCATGTGGGACTTTGGTCGCATACTTAACAAACACCATGTTCAATATCACGACTAAACTAAATCGTATAGAAACTATATGGTGGTGATGGCAAAATTATCATCATCATAGTGAAGGCTAAAAGTTTCATCAGCATTGGGATTTAGTTATAATGTGAACAATCTGTACACCATGTTCTATATAATGACTAAACAATAATCCAGATTAGTATGTTATCGAAACATATTTTTACCTACATCAGTATAAGGTCTCAATTTACAAAGTAACATGATAAACATATTATGGAATAGAAATAGATGTAGTACTACGTACACTAAAACAAATTAAGCAATTTGCTCCAAAATTTTTCGTAACAAGATAACAATTTTTTGTTGCAAAAGATTTTTTGAGACAAAAAAATTGTCACCAATTTGTAGCAAGAAGTGTTATAACAAAAAGTCGTTCGCTACAAATTTTGAATTTTGTAGCAAATGTAATTCTTTTTACTACAAAATTAAGTTATTTGTTACAAGATTAGCTTGTACAATTCACCTAAGTCCACAAAAATGCTGAATTATACTACAATACAATTTTGTAATAAATATCTTGAATTCACAATAATAATAGTAATAGTATTATATATATATATATATATATAAAAGTGCGGCAAGTGGCAGTAGATACTCTATTATCACAAAATCAGTTAATTAATTACTGTTACAATCCAACCAAAAATGTTAAATTTGTAAATAAATTTGTTATTTGGTTATTTGTTGTAAATGAAATTTATCTTCAGTTATATATGTAATTATATTTCACTTCATCATTATATTTGTAATTTTCCCAAAAATTAAAGTGGAACAAAAAAGAATTAAGGATTTTACCTGCAACAATCAAATTAACGATAAGAACCGATTACATGATCTAGCTCCAACTTGAGAGATGTCATTTGAGAGAGAAAAAAAGACAAAACGTATAAGAAATTACACAAACATATATATCATTCTCAAGTACACGGCCTAGATCATATATATATATATATACAGACACATATACACAAACACACACAACTACAAATTATACACATTTACACACACACACATATATATATATACAACAATAATCATACATATCATTTCACATCTACAAATACACATACATACACAAATAATTTCAGGTCTATATATACTATACAGACGTGTATATACATAGAGTAATGTTTTCTCGCTCTGGTGAACAAGAAAATTCATAATCACCTAGTCGTTAGATATAATTTTTAAATTTTAAATATTAACTTCTTTTTCTATGTCAATGACGTTATTATTAAAAATAAGGATGAATTTCTTACTCATTGGAGAAATATTTTTGTATATACACATATACATACATATATATATATATATAGCTTGAATTTTACCTCTCTGTATCGAACTTGAGACACCGTCGAGTTGTGGAGAAAGAGAGACTGGCAGAATTTGATAAAGTAATTTAAAGGGTAATTTGCATTGATACCCCCTGAGGTTAGGGTCAATGACAATGAGATTACGGTCAACGTTTTTTTGGCACTCACACCCCCTGAGGTTCCTCCTTCGTTGCAATGACACCCTCTGGGCTAGTGAAATGACTAAAATGCCCCTTTAATTGTTTCACTTATTACATTAGGGTAATATATAAAGTATGAAATTACTCATATGCCCAAACACTTCACCCTCTGAAATTATTAATTATACTTCCATCCCTTTTTACAATATATATATATATATTACGAAAATTACAATTTAATTTTTTTTCTTTATAATATAATTTGTATATATAATTACGAAAATTAAAATTACGAATATATATATATATATATATATATAATTTGTAAAAAATATATAAAATTTGAAAAAACATATAAAATTCGAAAAAATATATAAAATTTGAAACAATATATAAAATTAAAAAAAAACATATAAAATTCGAAACAAATATATAAAATTCGTAAACAATATATAAAATTCTAAAAATATATAAAATTCTAAAAAATATATAAAATTCAAATATATATATATATATAAAGTGTGACTGAAGTTTAAGTGGACAAGCCTCAGAGTCATTAGTCAAGGTAACGGATCCTTTCCAACTCTCTGCAGAGCTATTTCAATGGCCACGATGGCGACACATGCCCCACGATGGTGACCGAAATCGGAATCGAACCGATACTTTATTAAAATATTTTAATCAAAATTAAATATATTAATATTTCGATCAAAATTAACGGTTCGGTTTCGGTTCTCATTTTTAAAGAACCGAAAGTAAATTTTGATTTTGATCAAAATTAACGGTTCGGTTCCGGTTCTCATTTTTAAAGAACCGAAAGTAAATTTTTATTTGGATCAAAATTAACGGTTCAGTTCTGATACTTTTGGTTCTTTAAAAATGAGAACCGGAACCGAACCGTTAATTTTGATTCAAATATTAATATATTCACGATGCGGTTCGTTTTTTATTCCGACCGAAATCGGAATCGAACCGATACTTTTGGTTCTTTAAAAATGAGAACCGGAACCAAACCGATAATTTTGATCAAAATATCAATATATTTAATTTTGATTAAAATATTTTAATAAAGTATCGGTTCGATTCCGATTTCGATCACCATCGTGGGACATGTGTCGCCATCGTGGCCTTGAAATAGCTCTGCAGAGAGTTGAAGAGAATCCGTTACCTTGGCTAATGACTCTGAGGCTTGTCCACTTAAACTTCAGTCACACTTTATATATATATATATATATATTTGAATTTTATATATTTGTTTCGAATTTTATATGTTTTTTTTTTAATTTTATATATTGTTTCAAATTTTATATATTTTTTTGAATTTTATATGTTTTTTCAAATTTTATATATTTTTTACAAATTATATATATATATTTTCGTAATTATATATACAAATTATATTATAAAGAAAAAAAATTAAATTATAATTTTCGTAATATATATATTTTGTAATAAGGGGTGGAAGTGTAATTAGTAATTTCAGAGGGGTGAAGTGTTTGGGCATATGGGTAATTTCACACTTTATATATTACCCTAATGTAATAAGTGAAACAATTAAAGGGGTATTCTAGTCATTTCACCAGTCCAGGGGGTGTCATTGCAACGAAGGAGGAACCTCAGAGGGTGTGAGTGCCAAAAAAATATTGACCGTAATCTCATTGCCATTGACCCTAACCTCAGGGGGTGTCAATGCAAATTACCCTAATTTTAATTTGGTAAAGTTGTATTCAGACGTGGAAAACTATTGAAAGTATTGAACTAAAGTAAATCCTAGTCTATTTTTTATCTACTTTAAGCAGAGAAAGCACTTGTCAGGTCACAGTGATTTTAGACTCGCATTGAGTGATATATTTAGAAAAAAATCATCACACTACCTTTTCAACATCATATAACAATAATCACTTTACCACAATTTAAGTACATAAACTCATATATATTTATATCTCCACGTCCATACAAGGACCGATTTAATTAAGGACCCATGCCCCTGGAATTTTTTTTTTTATATTTTTTACTCTAAAACTTTGAATAATTTGTATTTAGCTCTTACTGAATTTTTTTTTAACTTAGATATCACAGAATTTAAATTTATTTACAACTAAGCCCCCACTAAAAATTTGTTTTAAGCCCAAAAAAATAAATATATATCATTTATACCCAAAAAAAAAATTTTAGCCCCTACTAACACGGATTCCTAGATCCGTCACTGCGTCCATACATGCTATATTGAACTCTTTGAAATTTCATACATAGTACTTTCAATTAATGAAAATTTTTGAATCATTCAAATCAAAGAAATGAATGTAAAATATAAATAAAAAAACAATACCAAATTATGGTTTTTAGGTATAAACTTCAAAACACTACGCTTTTTCAAGTTTGGGAATATGGATGCGACATTTAGGTTGCGTTTGGTAACGGTGCGGTGCGGTGTTAGTTTTTGGTTTTAGTTTGGGTTGGGTTGGATTTGGTTTGATGTGGTTTTATTTTGATTCCAAACCATGTTTGGTGCAGATGGTTTTGGTGTGAGAAAAAGCGATGCTAAAAAACCAAACCATGTTTGGTAGAGTTGGTATGTGTTGAAATTCTGAAACCAAACCATGTTTGGTAACTTGGAATGGTTTCACATTTTATTTATAAATATTAAAATTTATAATATTAAAATATATTTAATATAAATATATTAATAGTAATAATATTAATATATTAATATATTAGTTTTTAGGAAAGATAATAAAACTATAATATTAAAATATATTAAATTTCCAAAAATATATTTTAATATTAAAATATTAATAATATATTAATATTAATATATTAATTTTTAGGAAAGATAATAAAATTATAATATTAAAATAACTTCCAAAAATATATTTTAATAAAATTATAATATTAAAATAACTTCCAAAAATATATTTTAAAATATATTAATATTAATATATTAATTTTTAGGAAAGATAATAAAACTATAATATTAAAATATATTAAATTTCCAAAAAAATATTTTAATATTAATATATTAAAATATATTAATATTAATATATTTTAATATAGGAAAGATAATAAAACTAAAATATTAAAATATATTAAATTTCCAAAAATATATTTTAATATTAATATATTAATATTAAAATATATTAAATTTCCAAAAATATATTTTAATATTAATATATTAATATTAATATATTTCCATATATATTTTAATATTAATATAATTTCCAAAAATATATTTTAATATTAATATAAATCTATTAATATGATGCAACTATTTAGTTTTGGTTTGGGGTGAGATAGTGCAACCATTTGGTTTTGGTTTGGGTTGCTACAGTACCGAACCACCAAAAACCATCTCATTAGATGATTCCATAATCATGGGTTGGTACCACCATTTGATACCATTGGTTTGGTACTGTTGAACCAACACCAATCCTAACAAACATGGGTTGGTACCATCATTTTGTACCAAAACCAAAAAAACTGGTACCAAAACCAGTTACAAAACAGGGCCTTAAGTGACAGTATTATGCATCATATATATAGAACCAAAATATTTACAATAATACGACATGCTAACACCCCAATGAAAGTCATGACTGTGATAGCAACAAAGCAACACAGCTTAACTACAACTGACATATATATATCTATAGTTTAGATATAAAACCAACACTAAAACAAAAATAAAGCAATTGAAATAAAGCAGCCGCCAAGAGACGCATAGCCTACAATATTGTCCTCAAAATTCAGGTACCAAATATCACACTACCACAAAATATGTAACACGTGAAGATAAAAGAGATGATGAATAATAAGCACAAGTAATAGTACCTGATCAAACCTAACAAGGATTTTGGGAAAATCAAGATTGAGTAATGTAATATTCATATGTATAAATAAGTAGGAGAAGATGGTCAGGTTATCCAGGGAGATTGGAAACTAATAAGTCAGATGCATTTCATTGTTATCTTAATCTTTCAAGGTTGGAATCTCTAGTTCCAATGGAAGATTTTTCATCTTCCACTCCATTTTCTGTGCTGTGTTTTTATTTTTATTTTTAGGTACTCACACCTTATAATCTCTTTTTGATAACATCTAACTATTAGTACTACCACTAAATTGTTCATTAATGAATTCAGGCTTTCTCTCTCCCTCCTAATAAAAAGGAGACAGCAAGGTCAGTGATCAGAAACCAAGAAGCCATTGCCAAAAAAGAGAAAAAGAAAAAAAAAATCTGAACATAAACTTTAAACCAGCACAAGGTAAACATTTAAATTTTAGGATTAGAATAGGAATATGTCTATTGAGGCAGCAATATTAGCTCTCACATAGATTTTAGGATTGGAATAGGAATATGGCAATTGAGGCAGCAATATTAGGCATCATACAGAATCACAATTTTAATGAGATCAATAAAATATTGGTTTCTACATTCAATCTCTTCTCAATAGATTTGTTTATGACATCCTTCGAACAAAATTTAGCTGTGTAAGGTGGTGAAAATAGTAATATAAATATGGCAAATAGATTTGATACTCAAAATATAGCAGTGTAAAGTGACGAAAATAGGAATATTAGTGACAATTAGATTTGAGACACTGAAGATAACATCTCGAGTTTGTCAATGATACTTCACACACATTTAATCCCCTGCCAATGATACCTCACACACACAAACACTCCACACATTTTTTTTTCTTTAAAAGGAAATCTTCTTCACCGATTATAATCAAGTGCTTAAATGCTTCGTTATTAACCTCTTCTCTATCGGAAATAATCAACAATGAATATCAATTTATTAGCCTCTTCTCTATCGAAAATCATACACGTAAGAATGGAGATATGATGCAGGGGGATCCGAGTCAGACGATGCCGAGCTGTCAGATTGCTCATTGATGGCGCTGAATTACCTGGAGTGGGAGGATCAGCGCAAGGATGGCAAGAAATCGTGATCTAGCCTAATTGGGGCAGTTTCCGTGCACGTGTCGGTTTTTTGGCCATAACTGAAGCTACAAGTGTCCGATTCGCGCCCGTGACCCCAATTCGGAAAGCTAATCTCGGCGCGCACGTCATGGCCACCAAGCACCGCTGGGTGCACATCGTTTCGAGCCCTAAATCCGCTGTTTTCCTTTTTAAATCTTTATTTTTAGTTAAATTTTGCTATTTATGGTAATCTTTTATTTGTCGATTAGGAATTGATTCTGAACCCGATTTGGGCCAGATTTTTGGCAATCTTTTGATTTCTTCCGTATTTTGTTTTGGTAAGACTTTTAAGGTTTTGCTATTTTTGGTAAAAATCCTATTAAGGGTCGATTTTCAGCTATTTAAACCCGGCTTGTGGGTTGTTTTTTATTATTCTTGATTATAAACAATTTTATTGAATTCCAGAGTGTTCTCTGAAATTTTGGGTCGAATTCTCCTGTTTTTTTCCTTGCAAATTACCTATTGCAATAGTGTGCAGAATAATCTCTATTCTGTCCGGCGTCAATTGGTATCAGAGTTTGTGTTGACTTCTGGAACTCGAATAGAGCGTTTTTGAAGGATAACTACCCTGTTCCATCATAAAATGGTATAACACATCCTATGAACATCCAAATTATAAAAACAAGGAGAGAAGAAAAGAAAAAAACTAGTATTAATTTATGGTTTTTAGGTATAACCTTCAAAACACTATATTGAACTTTTTGAAATTTCATACACGCTACTTTTAAGGAAAACACTAACCAAATCATTGTTTTTAGCTATAAACATCAAAACACTAAATAGAAATCAAGTACTAAAGTTTCAAGGTTGGTAATATGGATATGGCAATTAAGGCAACAATTTTATGCATAATATAGAACCAAAATGTTTACAATAATATGATATGCTAACACTGCCCAATGAAAGTCATAACTGTGAATCTGTGATAGTAACAAAGAGGCACAGCTCAACTACAACTGATATATATCTATAGTTTGGATATTAAACCAACACTAAAACAAAAGGAAAGCAATTGAAATAAATGCCGGGAAAAAGCAAAGTTTGACAGTAGGCATTGCTGAATTTTCTTCCGAATTCTCAGATTTCTTGCATTAATTCCTTAGCCATGAAAACATCAGATAGAGCAGTATTGGACACCAAAGCAGCCTCCAAGAGACGCATGGCCTGCAACAACAAATCCACATATATGAATGAGTTAGCAACTAGAAAAATATAACTACTGTATATCAATACTGAATAACTATAGCATACTGATCAACATTGCCCTATGGCATTAGCAGCCAAGACCTCTCAAAAATCAATGTTATAACACGACCATTTGTTCCAAAGGGCTAAGGAACAAGTATATATAAAACTATATAAGATATCACTCATATCCTACATAAGTATAAGAAATTGTGAGTTTAAGCCGAGACGATGAATTAGTTGTGAGTCTCAATCGAATGTAAAAAATACTTAATCTTGGAGTCTTTGCATTTACCTCATCTTGACCCATGGTCAATTCTTGCTCTACAATATCAACGGGAGGAATTTTGAATTTGTTGAAGAAACATAGAACTGACATTGGGGATAAAGGCGCTATGGTCAAATCATCTGTCACCATGTACATTGAAGTTCCTCTAAAGAATCCACCGCCAGTTATTGCGGGGGAAGAGATACCAAAATCAGAAGAAACAGAAAAGTTTAATGAATATGAAGCTTCCTTGATGGGAATGAGCCGCTTATGCAATGCAAGTCCCCGGGGAAGCTTAGGATTGAGCACAATTGCCTTCATCCCTCCCTCTCTGAAGACTTCCTCGACATCCAAAATGTGGATGCTCTTGTATAGATTACCCAAGCATCCCCTCGTTGACAAATAAGGCAATTTCTCAAACACAAAACCAAGTGGATACGTAAGGAAACTACCAATAAGATTAACAAAATCTCTTTTGCTTCTACAAAAAGTGCCTTGTGACTAGATTTGTGGATGATAAGCTTCAAAGTTATCATTTCCCCCTCCTCTTTAGAGTCCATTGAACTTTCAGGTTGATTCACACTTCTTGGATCATATGGTCCACAACAAACGCCAAAACTACTTTTCTCAACTTTTGAATCCAACAGGATCTCCGAGAATGGTGACTTTGTTGTTAAAGAACAACAGAGCACTTTTAGAACCTGTGTGAGAGAGGGAACATTCATTTTGTTCATATATAAATAATAGAAGTAAAACAAGTTAGGACGGTTATTACCTCACACCTCCCTATGTTTATAGTTTTTTCTTCTATTGTGCTTCTATTTTTAGCTTCAAACTTACTAAGCATGGCTACGCATGCCATAGTCGAAATGGGCTTCACTTTAAGATCATGAAGCATCATTAACCTTGTGACAGGTTTCACAAACACCCCTTCTTGATATAAAGGGCGGCTGTCATTACGGTTCCAAGAGCAAATCATATTCTTTCCACAATGGCAGAGAGCATTATGGCAAGGACCACAACAGTGACTATCCTCGCAGCCATAGTACGCATTAGTATCACTATCAACAACATCCAGTTTTAGACTCCTGCAGTAAAGTTCAGCTGCACTTCGAGGGCGAAGCAGGATGTCCTTGCAAGTCGAGGTCTGGAAAATTTCCTCTTTAAGATTCTCAACACTTTCATACATATTGTTCAAACAACCAAAGTGCTCTTGTACAGAGTATTCACGAGCTAATCTAATAATGTTTCCAATAGGCATAGTCATGAAGCTTAAGAGAACATCAACAAAATCTCCATTGTACTCGACAAAAACAACCTTACTACTCTCTTTTTCCACCAGCAACTTCAGGCTTATACTTGATGAAGCGTTGCCTGACATCTTGGCAAAGTTGTTCTGCATCAATAACCATATTGAACAGTAAAAGTTTCAAAAACATTGGAACTAACTTATATATGATGAAAAATCTCAACACCATGTTCTATATCATGAATCAACCATCTCATATGTTGGTGTTTAATAGACCACATCAGATCCTATTTAAACTTAATGAGTAGACACTAAACACTTCTAGACACAGAAATTTGGTGGGTTCAAGTCCAAAACAAACAAGGCCCAACACAAAATATTAAGCCGCAAATTAAACTAATTAGTCCAACTCTTATTGGATTAATTTAAATTATTTGACTAAGTCCAAGCTCATTTAGTTAAATAAAAGAGATAATTATTGAACTATAATATTAATTTAATATTATAATTTGATAGTTATCAAAAAAATGGACACATGTCACCATTCCATTGGTCCAGATTGTCTATAAATATAGACATGATGGAGAATGAAAGGGAGAAATAATTCACGTGAAAATCAGAGAGGCTCTCCCAGAGCAAAAATACAAAATTCTACAAACACTTCTCTCCCAACAAGAAATCAAGAAAATAAGAAGAAGAACAAGCACATCCAAATTGTGTTGTTCTTTTCCGTGATTCAACAAATTCCAAAGAATCACTCAAATCCAGATATCGAAGACGAACAACAACAAACACATCCAAGTCGTGTAAAGAAATCAAAGAAAATAATTCAAGATCAAGCTTCGACATCCCTTGAATTCAACCGACAAAGGAGATCGAATCAGAGGATTATTTTTCTTTCTATTGTAAAGAAAAAAAAAATTGAGGATTGTGCTACCAATTAATAAAATTCTGATTTGTCGCAAATTTTCGTTCCTTTATTTTCGGACTCAAAATTTGTTGTCTACAAATTTCTGACACACCCGGTGGGACCCCTCGGCCTCTCATCTCTTTCTCGTACATTAAATTCGTAAAGCTTTTCCTTGTCAGAATCTATGGCGTCCCCAAAGGTTTAGACGAGCAAGAAAGACGACAGTGCAAAGACTTCCGTTAAGGCTGTCATGACAAGTCGCCCAAAATTCTGTCGATGGAATCATCTGCAAATCCTGCACAAACGATACGAACGTCTGCAAATCCTTCTCAGACGACGGACTCGTCTGCAAATCCTTCGCACACGAAGCGACCGTCTGCAAATCACGCACAAACAACGCGATCGTCTGCGAATCCTTCACAGACGACGAACTCGTTTGCAAATTCTATACAGACGATGAAATCATCTGCAAATTCTAAACAAACAACGAAATCGTCTACAAATCCTGTGCAGACGATGAAACCGTCTACAAATCTTTTACAGATGACGGAATCGTCTGAAAATCCTTTACAGACAAGATCGCAATATGTTCGTTCAGAAGTCCATCAACAATCGCCCACATCTGAACAGGTGGGTAACTAGACTACTCATCCTTCGTCAAGTTCGTCATTATCTTTCCAACAGTTGCAAGACAAGAAAAACAGTAAGAACAGTGACAAAATATTAAAGAATGTTATCGAATAGTCCATCACAGTTGCTGCTACACCAGTGAAGAACATTGCAAATGATAAAGAAAAATCAAACAAAAATTTGCAAATTATGGTAACGGTAAAAGTTTCATAAACATTGGAAGTAAATTATATATGATGAAAAATCTCAACACCATATTCTATATCATAAATAAACCATCTCATATAGATACTATATGTTGGTGTTTAGCAGACCACATCAGATCCATATTAAACTGTATGAGTAGACGGTATGTTCTAGAAACAAATTTCACCTAAATCAACATAAGACCCTTAATTTACAAAGTAACATGACAAAATCTGACTGGACAGAAATACACAAAATGACTACATACAGAAATAGTATTGATACAATCTTTCTCAACACCAAGACTTTTTTCTGGTGTAAGTGAAGGATTAAAAAACCATCAAAATAATTCCTAAACTATCTTCTTGGTCATACATGATACAACTTTATAAGCATAGAAGGAATAGGAATAAACATGTCCAGAATAGTAAGCACATCAGTAAACTTGACTTGATTTTAGACTCAAATTTAGTGAAAATTAGTGTTGGATTGAGGATGATAGGTTTTTTTTTGGTTGTTTGGATATGAGAATAGAGTGATTTAGACACTGAATTTGGACTATCCTGAAATTAAGTTAGTTTGGATTAAGGGCATTTAAGACATTTCACAATAAATTTTACTGACAAAGGGTGTAAATGAATTTTGACAAACTTAAGGGTGTGTAACTGATGTTAGAACAAACCTCAGGAGGTGTAAATGAAATTAACCCTTCTTTTATTCTCACTTCCTTTTTTTATCTCTCTTGATTTTATTTATATTTTAACATGGTATCATAGTCTACCGATTCTTACTAGGTTTTTCCGTTTATCGTCATCTCTGCATGGGATGACACTTTATCTCTCATTGATGACGGAGATCTTCAATTAAGATATTTAATTAATATATATATATATATATTTATATTATATTCTTGGTGGTATTTGTCTTTCACCCCACCAAAATTCGTTATGGTTTTTTGGATCTTTGGATCAACTTGTCTATGATTCCCAATAACTCAGTCATGGTTAATCCATCACTCCGCTTTCTGGCTATCCACATAAGGAGTTCATCCCATTCATGACGATTATCTTCACAATCTTCCATATCGCCTCTACATCGTGATCTCAAATCTACAGCTCAACATATAGGTCAATCCGAAGATCAAATCTGGTGCTTATTTTGATATAGCCACGGAATCGTCAATGACTCTTTTGGCAATTTCGTCATCGACTCTCTCTGCAGCCACTTCCTACAACTACAAATTAAGATGAAGAAACCCTAAAGTAATTTTCTAAACCCCACTTTTTACAACTACAAATTAAGATGAAGAAGAAGACCAAATGTATAGCCCTAAATTAATTTTCTAAAACTCACTTTCTATAACTAGAAACCAAGATGAAAAAGACCCATAATTGTTGTGGGTGGTGGTGGAGGTAGTGGGTCAGGGGTGGAGGCGGCGGAGATGGTGGTTGGTGGTGGTGGGTCAGGAGTGGAAGAGGTGGGGAGGGGGAGGGAAGAAGCAGACCCTTTTCTGTATTTTTACATTTTCTTTTTTAAACATATTACTCAATAGGCATATATGCATTTTACCTTTCCGGTGAAAGGTAAATAGCTAATGAGGACAATTCGCTCTCATTTGAAAATTTTATGGTGAATAAGAACCGTAGGAGTTATACACACTATATGCATATTATATGAGTTAATAACTCGCGACCCCTAGATAAAATGATTTAATTACACGAATCTATACGTTTTTATATGAAAAATCAAAGAATTTACCATGTTATGTTAAGGGCCTCACATTACTAGTTGATAACAAGAAATCAGTTAAAGAAGTCCCTCGATGGTCATACAAATTAATCAATTTCGGCTAGGAATTATTGGAGGTCCCATTTTTTATCACCAATTTCTCATTTATATACTTCCCTTTTCACTAGAGTTAAGGTACATGATACAACCTGTGGGCATAAGTTATATATATATATATGTGTGTGTTAATACACACAGGCATACAAATAATGAAATCATAAACATAGTCCTTCAGTTTCAACAATAAATAAAAAAGAAAGAGTAACAAAATAAAATTATATATAAAAAGCATATAAAGATAACCTCAACCATTGTCTTTGAATTGAAAGAAATATGATTAGTCCGAGAAATATATGAGATGAAGATGAAGAACAGAATAAGGGTAATGAGCCAAGGAGATCAAACAAGCAAAATGTAACACTGCATTAAGAAAAAATAATAATAACCTTCGGAAATTAAAAGTATAAGTACGTACCTTATCTAACTCAGAGAGACTCCCCTGCAACTATCTGTATATTTTTGTGTGAGAGAGAATAATATTAGCAGAAGGCTGTTGGGCTTGAGTGAGGACCCTTTTCTCTTTTTCATTCTTCTTTTGCTTATTAATTCCTGGCTATGCAAAGCTCAATCCATGGCTAGCTTTATGCATTGGGGTCACCTCAACAAAAGAAATGCAAATTTTTTGTGTATCTATATAGGATAAAGGTCAAGAAACCCCCATACTATTAAGCTTTTGCAAGAAATTCCCTAATTTAAAAATTACTCCCAAACTATTTAAAGCATGCACTTTACCCCTAGCTATAATATGAAAATACACTTACATCCCCTCCTATTTTATTAATTACACTTCCATCCTTTATTACAAAATATATATATTACAAAAATTAGAATTTGATTTTTTTATATAAAATTTGAAATAAACATATAAAATTTGAAAGAAACATATAAAATTCAAATATATATATATAATTCGTAAAAAATTTATAAAATTTGAAAAAACATATAAAAGTTGAAAAAATATATAAAATTTAAAACAATATATAAAATTCGAAAAAACATATAAAATTAGAAAAAAACATATAAATTTCGAAACAAATATATAAAATTCGTAAACAATATATAAAATTCTAAAAACATATAAAATTCTAAAAAATATATAAAATTCAAATATATATATAAAAAGTGTGACTAAAGTTTAAGTGAACAAGTCTCAGAGTCATTAGCCAAGATAACGAATCCTCTGTAGCTCTCTGCAGAGCTATTTCAAGGGTCATGATGGCGACACATGCCCCACGATGGTGACCGAAATCGGAATCGAACCGATACTTTATTAAAATATTTTAATCGGAATTAAATATATTAATATTTGAATCAAAATTAACGGTTTGGTTCCGGTTCTCATTTTTAAAAAACCGAAAGTATCGATTCGATTCCGGTTTCTGTCGGAATCGAAAGTGAACTGCACCGTGAATATATTAATATTTGAATCAAAATTAACGGTTCAGTTTTGGTTCTCATTTTTAAGGAACTAAAAGTATCTGTTCGATTCCGGTTTCGGTCGGAATCGGAAGCGAACCGGAACGTGTGCACCCCTAGATTTGGGTACCAATGGACCCTTTAATCGGTATAGTTAATCGATTAATTTTTTAATTTTGATTTTGATTTTATATTATTTATATAATTTTGATTTTGATTTTATATTTATTTGTAGAGAGGAAAAGTGATAGTGATGGAGAGAGGATAGTGGTAGAGAGAGCTGGAGAGGATCCGTTACCGTGACTAATGTCTCTGAGACTTATCCACTTAAACTTCAATCACACTTTTTATATATATATTTGAATTATATATATATTTAGAATTTTATATATTTTTTCGAATTTTATATATTGTTTATAAATTTTATATGTTTTTTTTTAATTTTATATATTTTTTGAATTTTATATGTTTTTTCAAATTTTATATATTTTTTACGAATTATATATATATTCGAATTTTATATGTTTGTTTCGAATTTTATATGTTTATTTAGAATTATATATATAAAAAATCAAATTGTAATTTTAGTATTATATATATTTTGTAATAAATGGTAGAAGTGTAATTAATAAAATAGGAGGAGGTGAAAGTGTAATTAATAAAATTACTTTTTTGAATTCTGCATTATAGGAATAGATTGGGGGTTTTGTGCCATTTCAAAAATTAGGGGTTTGTTGGGAGAGAGTATAGTTTGGGGTTTCTTGCCCTTTACCCATCTATATAAGACATTCTTCTAAAGAGAATGGGACCCATGACAAGAAAGGACATTAAAGCAAATGTTGAAAATATAGATGGAATCATTTTTCCTTTCTTTCTTTTCCTTTATCTTTTCTTTTTCTTTCCTTTCTTTTATCAACACAATATTTACCAACTGAAGCAACCTCTCACTTTAAACCAAGAATTTTCTAGAGCCCACAAATCCTGATCGGCCCTAGTTACTGCATAAGAGTTACTAATGTAATACTTATGATGTCTAAAGAAAGTTTTAAAATAATATTGCAAGATAGGATAAGGGAAGTGAATAATTACTTATATAACTAAGAGGAATCATGATCTTCATACTGTTAAAAACTTCACCAACAAATGGTAGCTTTGCCTTTTCTTTTTCTATTTTCTGGGACATGCCAGTTCTCTCTTTTAATGTATGTGATTAATTTCGGGGAAAAAAAATATATGGTGATTTATTTCATACGTTTAGATTATAAAATCAACATTCTCGAATAATTTTTGCGGTGTGAAAATTTCAACTGTGAATTCACGAAGATCGCCTAGTATATTTTGCCTATAAAAAATGGTGTAATCATCTCATTTCCCACAATATCAAAATGGAAACACAGAAAATAACTTTGTAATCATCTTTACTGACATGGCATGGATTTAAAAATGAACAGCTTTCAAAGTATAGTGAAATAACTCTCTCAATTTTTTTATTAATTCATTTCAAAGTTTTCTAATGAGGTGATCAGGAAGATAGGGGCACTTTATTTATTTATTTATTTATTATTATTTTTATCATTATTATTTTATTAGTTGTTTAAACATCTTCAAAAAAATATTTCATTAGTCACCCAGATGCAAAGCCTGCAACAAGAAAAACACACAATCAGAAATGGATCATTAGCGACTAGTAAATGTAACAACTAAAATAAAACAAAACTGATCATCATAGCTTATCCAACACCCTACTAATGAGATCAATAAAATATTGGTTTCTACATGCAATGTCTTGTAAATAGATTTGTTGATGACAACCTTCAAACGAAGTTTATCCCCGAAGTTGTTTGTATTTACCTCATCCTGACCCAAGGTCACTTCTTGCTCTACAATGTCAATGACAGGAATTTTGAATTTGTCCAAGAAACATACAACTGACATTGGAGATAAAGGCGTTGTGGTCAAATCATCTTTCACCATGAACATGGAAGTTCCTCTAAAGAATCCACTGCCAGTTATTGCCTGCTCTGGATTACCAAACGGCAGGAACTAAAATAATCAGAGTCAGATGGATATGAAGCTTCCTCGATCGGAATGAGCTACTTATGCAATGCAAGTCCTCGGGGCAGCTTACCACCACCAGGATTTTCATCAAGAGACGGAGATCACTGCCATATTGGTTCTGAGTGGAATTCTAGTACAATGTCTAAAGAAATGATGGTTCTATCCACTATTTTGTATTATGGTGAAGTAGATGAATTCTATAATCACTGCAAAAGAATAAAAAATTATATTTATAGTGATAAACATTTAGTGAACTAATTTTTTTTACCACTGTAGCACAAAAGTTTATTTTTCATCTCGTAGATTTAAGATATGACAATGACTTTTACTGCCACTATATCGTAAAACACTTTAAATTTCGTGACTTTATGTGAAAATTTATAATGTGTCAAAGTTATAACGATAGTTTTTGTTCCTTTTAGAGACATTTGTAACTACCACTAATGCATAATATATATTTTTTATATTATGTCACATCCACCACACAAAATTCCTGTGAAACTAATGTTGGCATATTAGGCTTAATATAGAACATCACTTTTTCTCAGTAACAACATGCTTACAATACCCATGAATGACACAACTCTGTCCAAAACAAAGCAGCACGACTTAATTGCAATCAATATATTTTTTGGGGAATTTCATTTTGCTCTTACAATTATTGTTAAAAAAACTCAACAATAAAAAGACCGCAATTGACACAAATGGCAGAAGGACAAATTTGACACCAGATTCGTTCGAAATTGAATTAATGTAGAGTTTCTTCGTTATTCAAGCCTGAGCTGTCAGAATTTTCACACACCCAAACACACATTCAATTTTTCTTTTTTATAAGAATTCTTCTTCACCAATTATAATCAAGTGCTTCAATGCTTCATTAGTAAACCCCTTCTCTAATAAAAAAATAATCAACAACGAATAACAATTTAAGTACTCTTATCACCCATCATAAAATGGTCACACCCATAATATGAACATCCAAACTAAAGAAACAAGGAGAGAAAAAATAAAGTAGCATTAACTTATGGTTTTAGGTATTAACTTCAAATCACTATATTGAACACTTTGAAATTTCATACACGCTACTTTTAATAAATGAAAAAAAATGAATCATTCAAAACAAAGAAACGAAGGTGAAAAAAGCAAAAAAAAAAAAAAAAAAAAAACTAGTACGAACTTCAAAACACTAAATGGTTGATATCAAAATGAAAGTTTCAAGGTTGGGAATATGGATATGGCAATTAAGGCAACGATTTTATCCATCATATAGAACCAAAATGTTTACAATAATACGATATGCTAACGCCACCCAATGAAAGTCATAACTGTGATAGTAACAAAGTTGCACAGCTTCATTACAACTGATATTTATCTATTGTTTAGATATTGAACCAACATTATGACAAAAAGAAAGCAATTGAAATAAATGCCACAAAAGGAAAGTTTGACACTATTCATAGCTGAATTTTCTTCCGAAATCTCAGATTCTTGCTTTAATTCCTTCGCCATGAAAACATCAGATAGAGTAGTATTGGACACCAAAGCAGCCTCCAAGAGACGCATAGCCTGCATTAGCAACAACAAATCCACAGATATGAATGAGTTAGCAAATAGAAAAATATAACTACTGCATAGCAATACTGAAGAACTATAGCATACTGATCAACATTGCCCTATGGCATTAGCAGCCAAGACCTCTCAAAAATCAATGTTAGTACACGCTACATGACCATTTGTTCCAATGCTCTAAGGAAAAACTATTTATAAAACTATAAAAGATATCACTCATGTCATATCTACATAAGTATAATAAGAAATTGTGAGTTTAAGCCGAGACGATGAATTAGTTGTGAGTATCAATCGAATGTAAAAAATACTTAACCTCAGAGTCTTTGTATTTACCTCATCCTGACACATGGTCAATTCTTGCTCTACAATGTCAACGAGAGGAATTTTGAATTTGTTGAAGAAACATAGAACTGACTTTGGAGATAAAGGCGCTATGGTCAAATCATCTGTCACCATGTACATTGAAGTTCCTCTAAAGAATCCACCGCCAGTTATTGGGGGAGAAGAGATACCAAAATCTGAAGAAACAGGAAAGTTTAATGGATATGAAGCTTCCTCGATGGGAATGAGCCGCTTATGCAATGCAAGTCCCCGGGGCAGCTTAGGATTGAGCACAATTGCCATCATCTTTTCAGTACGAAAGAGTTCGTCGACATCAAAATCTCGGATGCTCTTGTATAGATTACCCAAGCATCCCCTTGACGACAAAGAAGGCAATTTCTCAAACACAAAACCAAGTGGATACGTAAGGAAGCTACCAATAAGATTAACAAAATCCTCTTTTGCTTCAACATAAAGTGCCTTGTGACTAGATTTGTGGATGATAAGCTTCAAAGTTATCATTTTCCCATCCTCTTTAGAGTCCATTGACCTTTCAGGTTGATTCACACTTATTGGATTATATGGTCCACAACAAATGCCAAAACTACTTTTCTCAACTTTTGAATCCAACAGGATCTCCGAGAATGGCGATTTTGTTGTTAAAGAACAACAGAGCACTTTTAGAACCTGTGTGAGAGAGAAAGAGAGAATTCATTTTGTTCATGTATAAATAATAGAAGTAAAGTTAGTTAGGATGGTTATTACCTCACACCTCCCTATGTTTATAGTTTTTTCTTCTACTGTGGTTCTATTTTTAGCTTCAAACTTACTAAGCATGGCTACGCATGTCATAGTCGAAATGGGCTTCACTTCAAGATCATGAGTCATCATTAACCTTGTGATAGGTTTCACAAACACCCCTTGTTGAAATAAAGGGCGGTTAACATTACAGTTCCAAGAGCAACTCATATTCTTTCCACAATGGCAGAGAGCATTATGGCAAGGACCACAACAGTGATTATCCTTGCAGCAATAGTATACATTAGTATCACTATCAACAACATCCAGTTTTAGACTCCTGCAGTAAAGTTCAGCTGCACTTTGAGGGCGAAGCAGGATGTCCTTGCAAGTTGAGGTCCGGAAAATTTCCTCTTTAAGATTCTCAACACATTCATATATATTGTTCAAACAACCAAAGTGCTCTTGTAGAGAGTATTCACGGGCTAATCTGATAATGTTTCCAATAGGCATAGTCATGAAGCTTAAGAGAACATCAACGAAATCTCCATTGTACTCGACGAAAACAACCTTACTACTCTCTTTTTCCACCAGCAACTTCAGGCTTATACTTGATGAAGCTTTGTCTGACATCTTGGCGAAGTTTTTCTACATCAACCATATTGAACGGTAAAAGTTTCAAAAACATTGGAACTAACTTATATATGATGAAAAAACTGAACACCATGTTCTATATCATGAATCAACCATCTCATATGTTGGTGTTTAGTAGACCACATCAGATCCTATTTAAACTGTATGAATAGACACTAAACACTTTCCACCTAAATCAACATAACATTCTTAATTTAGAAAGTAACATGACAAAATCAATGCAATCTTTCTCTACACCCAGACTTTTTTCTAGAAATAAAATTAATGCAATCTTTCTCTACACTTTATGTAATTTAGAAAGTAACATGACAAAATCAGACGGGCTACATCTAGAAATAAAATTAATGCAATCTTTCTCTACACCCAGACTTTTTTCTGGTGCAAGTGAAGGATTAAAAACTCCAATGCAATTCATACATACGCCGTTTTGGAATTGAAACTCCAATACAATTCCAAATATATTGTTCGGATAAGTCATGGAATTCAAGTGTAATTGGATTTCAATTTCAAACCCAATTTGAATGTGAATTTCAATCCTAAACCAATTTGAATGTAAATTATCATAAATATTGAATTAAATTAGATAATATAAATAGATCTAAGTATATAAATATAAATATGAAACTATGAATATATATGCATGTGTACGTATATGTATGAATGTGAATATATAAATATGTGTGAGTTTGTGTTTAAAACTGTATATATATGTGTAGCTATATATTTGTGTGTATGTATATTTGTATTCATATTTATATATGTATGTGTGTTGGTACATATGTATATATTTATATATATATAGGTGGATGTATATATACATGTATATATATAGTTGAATGTGTAATGATGGTCAAGGACAGGACTATACATGGTTCGGTTTGGTACGGTTCTTGAAAATTTTGAAACCAAACCATTATCAATGGTTCCTTGAAAACAAGAACCAGAACCAGAACCATAATGAACCAAACCAAACCAAATCATAAAATAACGATTCGGTTCGGTTCGGTTCTGAACCACGGTTCCGTAAGCATTTTCTTTCAAATTATACATAACATACATCAACATAAATTATGAAAAACAATCTTGCTAATTTCAAAACCAAAAACAAGACTCTTAAACCAAACATTACACACACACATGCAACCCCACCTCCACCTGCACCCCCAAAAACTCTCACGAATACGCACTAAGAGGATGAGAGAAAGAGAGAGTTTTAGAGAGATTGTTTATGGAGTTTTTATGATTTTATTATTATTTTTCTTTTGAATTTCAGACATTGCTTCAGTCAAGAGAATTGTTGAATTAAAACAGAAAAGTTATGAGTCTGTATTTGTATGTGAACCAACACATATTTAGAGATCTATAAAGGGAGAGAGAGAAACTAACCTATTGTAGAAATCAGTGGTAATGAAGAGAGGAATTATGGTGGCCGGTGGTGAAAATGAATGTGAGAGATGAGAGAGGCTATAAATTATATAATTTTTATGTATATACTATAATATTTGCTTAGATGGTAAAAAACTATTAAGTTAAACTTAAAATTTTATTTAATATACTAATTTATATCTATTTGGTGTTATAAGTTTATATGAATCTATAATTTTGTTAAATATAATATAATTGTATAAGTGAGTTATACATATATATATATATGTATATCTAATTCATATCGGTTCGGTTCCAGACAATTTGAAATCGGAACCAAACCAAATTAGAACGGTTTTGTTTTTTGAGAACCGGAACCAAACCACCGGTTCGGTTCGGTTTGGACCGGTTCTACAATATTTTTGTGCACCCCTAGTCAAGAGTTCAGGACGACGTGTTTTTTTTTCTTCCTATGACCATGTTTGGGCAGGGCTTTAGGCTTGGATAAGTTTGCTTTAGGCTTGGACGACGTGAGTCATATATATATGTATATATATATAGTCATATATATACATATATATATATATATATGTATATCTAATTCATATCCGTTTGGTTTGGTTCTAGACAGTCTGAAACCGGAACTAAATCAAATTAGAACGGTTCTGTTTTTTGAGAACCGGAACCAAACCAAACCAATTTACAACCGAAATCAAAGCACTTTGTCAAGGGTTCAGGAATCCAACCAAATGTGAGAAACCGAACGGATCCTTAATTAATTAGGGTCCGTTTGGGAACTTGGTTTTGGTTTTGGTTTTGGTCTTGGGTGGTTTTAGGTAAATCTAAAACCAATATACAGTGTTTGGTAAGGAGTTGGTTTTGCTTTTGGTCTTGGTATAATTATATATATATATATACTAATATGTATTAAAAATATATAAATATGAAATATATATATATATATACTAATATGTATTAAAAATATATAAATATGAAATATATATATATATATAAAATTGGAAAAAAAGTAATTTTCGGGAAAAAAATATTTTTCCCAAAAATATAAAAAATAATTTTTTCAAAAATAATTAATTTTTTCCGAAAAATTAATTTTTTCGAAAAAATATTTTTTTCCGAAAATTAATTTTTTTCCAAAAATTTATTTTTTGACGAAATATAAATTTTTCCGAAAAAATAATTATTTTCCGGAAAAAAATTATTTTTCGAAAATAATTATTTTCCGAAAATTAATTTTTTCCCAAAAATATGATTTTTTTCCAAAAATTTATTTTTTGACGAAAAAATGAATTTTTCCGAAAAAATAAATATTTCCGAAAAAATAAATATTTTCCGGAAAATAATTATTTTTGAAAAAATAATTTTTTTCCGAAAATTAATTTTTTCCCAAAAATATGATTTTTTTCCAAAAATTTATTTTTTGACGAAAAAATAAATTTTTCCGAAAATATGATTTTTTTCCGAAAAAATAAATTTTTCCGAAAAAATAAATATTTTCGGAAAAATAATTTTTTCCCGAATTAATAATTTTTTTCCGGAAAATAATTTTTTCCCAAAAATTAATTTTTTTCCGAAAAAATAATTTTTTGGAGAAAATTAATTTTTCTCCGAAAATATGATTTTTTTCCGAAAAAATAATTTTTTTCCGAATTTTTTTTTTCCCAAAAAGATAATTATTTTCGAAAAATTAATTTTTTTCCGAAAAATATAAATTTTTTTTTAAAATAATTCATATTTTCGGCCATATATATATATAGAGAGAGAGAGAGAGAGAAAAGTCAAAAATGGTGGACCAAAACCAGGTTTTAGTGGTTGGTTTTAGGGTGTCCAAAACCAAGTCCAAAACCGGCCAACCAAACATGGCCTTGATCTTGAAATCAAAGACCAAGACCAAAACCAAGACCAAGACCGGGTTGCCAAACGGACCCTTAGTGTTACAATCCAACCAAAATCATGATCAATAGTGTGAGATAACCTAGCTATCTCTATAGCTATTGGTCGATAACCAAAATAAGTCTAACACAATAAATTAAGAGAAACAATGAACAAGACTAGAAGGATCAAATTATACTTCAAACAATGTCTCAAAGAGACAAAACCAAATCCACTAAAGCAATTACTTGAACCTAAATTTAATCAAAACTTAAAGTGGAACAAAAAAGAATTAGAATTTTACCTGCAACAATCAAATTAACGATAAGAACCGATTACAGGATCTAGCTCCAGCCTGAGATATGTCATTTGAGAGAGAAAAAAAAGAGAAAACTGTATAAGAAATTAAACACACATATATATTATTCTCAAGTACACGGCCTAAATCATATATATATATATATACAGACAAATATACACAAACACACACAACTACAAATTATACACACTTACACACACACATATATATATACATAGAGTAATGTTTTCTCGCTGTTAGATATAATTTTTAAATTTTAAATATTAACTTCTTTATTTATGTCAATGACGTTATTATTAAAAATAAGGATGAATTTCTTACTGAAATATTTTTGTATGTACACATATACATACATATATATATATATAGCTTGAATTTTACCTCTCTGGATCGAACTTGAGAGACCGTTGAGTTGTGGAGAAAGAGATTGAGCTATGGCGAGAGTGATCAGTGAGAGAGAACTGTGAATTTGATAAAGTACTTTTAATTTGGTAAAGTTGTGTTACACTAAAGATATGGATTAAATAGTCAGTCATTCTCCAAACAGTACACACACGGACTTTCTGGTGCAGGTGTATTTAAAAGCATTGAACTAAAATAAATCCTAGTCTATTTTTTATTTTTTTTTATGTTCCACTTAATCTACCTTTAAGCAGAGAAGGCGCTTGATTGGTCACAGTGATTTTAGACTCGCATTGACTGATATATTTAGAAAACAATCATCACACTGCCTCAAAATATATACTACCTATGTCCGGAAATGCTTGTCCAAATCGGATCTGTCAACCTTTTATTAGAATTTTTTTATTTTCATTTCTACCCTTAAGATAAGGACAAGTTATTCGAGCGTTATTTTTTTAGTGGGCCCCATTACCATTGGAATTAGGGATAATTTGGAAAAATATAAAATTATATTGTGTTGGAATTCGAAACTGGACAACTAATTTAGGACGGATAAAATTATGATACTGAACAACTAATATGAGACGTAGGGAGTAACACATACCTGATCAGATATAACAAGAGGTTTGGATATATAATGACTAGAACTCAGGGGAAATACTATAGGTGAGTTGTCTCCGTGTCGTGTCGAAAAAGATTTGGTTAACATACGTGTCAAATATGTTGTATCGACTCATGTAATCCATTTAGCCTATTTATTATAATATATTAAATTAAATTTCACACAATTCAACACGAAACGAATTATTTAATATATTATCAACAAAATTAAATTTAATTGGACACGATCTAATAATAGTTTATTGATATATTTCAACCCATGATCAATTAGAAAAAAGAAAAAAGTAAATATAATCATATCAAAAATGTCATGTTCAAGTTACTCAAATCATGTTCGGATCGACTCTTATATTCTCATCTTGTGTTCAGAAACAATATTAATTTTAAAAATAAATTTCTATCTAGTAATGCTCAAACGATACAGCGAATCAGGGTGAATACCAAAGCAGCCTGATTCATGAATTCCTGATTTACACATGTAGTGGTTCACTGGTTTCCAGGGACCAGTGCGGGCAGCCGCCCCACTGGATTTTCAGTTATTTTCATTTTACCCCAATATATTTTGTAGAAATATGCCCCCACTAAACTTTATATTATTTATATTTTATCCCTACATATTTTGAAGAATTAACATATACCCCCACTAAGCTATGTAAAAATTCAACAGTGCTCCCATTAAAATAATGAAAATCTCTCTATAAAGGTATTCCCTATTAAAATTATGTAAATTTCATTTATAAAAATATACTTCCTTTAAACAGTTTGACTCTAAAATAATGATTTTCTATTATTCTAATGTATACGTTTAAACATTTGATATCATATTAGGTAAATATTTGTTTACTAAAGCAAGTATTGAATTTTCTTGTTCATTTTTTAATCAATTTTTTCCGTTAAGACCTTAGGATTAATGTGAAAGTTAAATTATGGTTGCACTTTTTCCCCGTTTGTTTTAATCTTTAGAAAAAAAATTATTAAAAAAATCCCACCTTCTTTCCCTCTAAAATAAGTATTATATTTTTTACCCCCACTCAACTTCCTTTCTAGATCTGCTGGTTACAATCAAGTTTTATCACATATAGTCTAAATGATAAAATAGTTATAAAATCAATTTTTACCCCATCACATCAATGTGTAGAATCAATAATCATATCTGTTTTTTAGATTTAACATCAGCACTCTCTGAAATTTCTTACACTCTGCTATCAACATCAAAACCCTAAATTGATATCTAGTAGGAAAGTTTCAAGGTTAGGAATATGGATAAGTCAATTAAGCCAACAATATTAGGCATCATATATATAGAACCAAAATGTTGCATATGCTAACACCACCCAGGAAAACCACAACTGTGACGGTAACAAAGCTGCACGGCTCAACTACAACTGATATATATATATATATATATATATATATATATATATATATATAGTTTAGATATTAAACCAACACTATAGCAAAGAGAAAGCAATTAGATTTGTGGATGATAAGATTCAAAGTTATCTTTCCTACATTATCTAATCGGTCATATAACCTTTAAGCATAGAAGGAATAGGAATAAACTTGTCCTGAATAATACCTGACTTGATTTTAGACACAAATTAAGTGAAAGTTATAAAAATAATAATCACACTACCCTTTCACATAACATTTGTACAATATATATTGTCCTCAAAATTTAGACCAACGAATCACCACTACCTCTCAAAGTATATAACACATGAAGATAAAAGAGATGATGAAGAGTAAACAGTTGTGAAGTAACAGTACCTGATCAAACCTAACAAGGATTTTGAGTATTTTAGGACTAGATCTCAGAAGAAATGCATTTGTAAAATATTCTAGAGTTATACTGTCCACTTAATACAGAAAATGTAAATCACAGAAAAATATATGAAGATTAAGGAGAAGATATAGAATCCTACGTGATATCCCTTAATATTTTTCAGAGCCACAAAACTTTTATCAATTACACAGTTTATCTTTTATCATTACAAATACTACTTATAATTTTATGTTAATTATACGTAGGATTTTATATTAATTACACAAAGTTCCTTTACTAGTTTGGGTAATTGCTTATTTCTATTAGCTGGTTGTCCACCTCATATTTCCACTATCTAATTATACAACAACCCCACAAGTTAGATAGAATTGCACAAGTATATATCTATATTTACATAATTACTTTATATTTTGAAATTATTTCGAAAAAATTATACTCCCTCTATCCCAAATTATAGGTCCCTTTTGGGAAATCCAACTTTTTAAGATAATGATTTTTATTGGTGTAATAGTGAAGGAAAAACCAATTTTACCTTTCGTCCCACCAAATGATGTGATGTTTGTAGTTTAGATATTTTATAATTTGAATGATTGAAGGGTAAATTGACCAAATAAAGTAACATTGACTTTACTTATTTTGGAATGAATTGAATAGTGAATGTGGACACTTAAATTGGGATGGAGAGAGTATATTTTATAAAATATTAGTATATCTTTTGGAAAAATATACATTATCTTATGAAATATATATAACCCAAAAATATAATCAAACATTTCATAATTTTGTGACAATATAATGTACAAATATTTAAATATATTTTTATTTCCACTTAAGGGTTTTTATTACATATATATTTATTTAATGTTTTACCAAAAAAAAAAGTAAAGTATGTCACCAAATCAAATTTTGTGGAAGCACCAAGTCCACCAAACATGATTTGCTTTAATAAAAAATAGGGTAAATACCACTGACACTCCCTCAAAGATACTCTAATCCCACATAGACCCCCTCGATATTCACTATTCCCATTCGGACCCCCTGTCGTCAGATTTATTAACATTTTTGTAGGAAATTACCAAAATATCCTTCTTCTTCTTCCCCTTTCCTTCTTCCTCTTCCTCATTTCCTTCTTCCTCTTCCCCTCTCCTCTCTCTCAATATAGCAGCTACATATAACAGTGTATATACATATATATACGTATATATAGCAGCTATATATATATATATATATATACGAGTATATAACAGCTATATATATACGGGTATATATATGTATATATGGGTATGTAATATGGGTATATATAGCAGTATATATATATATATGTATATATGTGTATGCAATATATACAATCCCCATCTTCAATCTCTCTCCCAATTTCTCACTTCCAATCTCTCTCTATATATAAATTAGGGTTAGGGTTTTGGAATGCCCAAATTGAAGAAGAAGAAGGATATGCAGCTCATTTTATATCATTTTGAGGGCAAAATAGACAATTCACAGGGTGGTTAACTGCATAGTTTAACGGCGTGGAGACGAAAGAGGTCTTTGTGGGACAAAATTTAATTTTGAGGGGGTCCGAGTGAGAATAGTGAATATCGAGGGGATTTGTGTGGAATTAAGATATCTTTAAGGGGTGTTAATGGTATTTACCCTAAAAAATATACATTAGATCTTGTGTATAAGGAAGTCTAAAAGTTTCTAAATAACTTTAAAAACACGTCCAATTGTAAAAGATAGGAATTTTGTGTAATTAACATAAAATAATAAGTAGCTTTTGTAATATCAAAAGTCATATAGTGTAATTTATAAGAGTTTTGTGGTTCTGAAAAAGATTAAGAAAGGCCATGTAGGATTCTATCCCCGTTGTAGTAGTGAATATCTTCTCAAGATGAAGGAAATATCTATATGTATAAATAAGTAGCAGAAGATGGTGAGATCATAGAGGAAGGTTGGGAACTAGAAAGTCAGATGCATGTATCTTTCAAGGTTGGAATCACTAGTTCCAATGGATTATTTTTTCCAACTTCCACTCCATTTTCTGTGCTGTGTTTTGCTTTTTCTAGGTCCTCACCTTATATTCCCTCTTCAATAACACCTGACATCTAATGCAACCACCAAAAATTTCATTAATGAACTCAGCAAGGTCAGTGATGAAAAATCAAGAGCCATTATAGTCTTGCTCAAAAGAAAGGAAAAGAAAAAAAATTTGGTTCTGAATAAAAAATCTAAAACAGCAAAATGTGAACATTTAAAATTGCAATTGAGACAGCATCATATTATATAGAACCACCCTTTTTTCTCAGTAACAGCATGCATACAATACCCATGAATGCCACAACTGTGACCAAAACAAACAGTACCAAATTATGGTTTTTGGGTATAAAGTTCAAAATACTACATGGATATCAAGTTTGGGAATATGGTTATGACATTTAAGGCAACAATATTATGCATCATATAGAACCAAAATGTTTACAATAATATGAAAGTCATAACTGTGATAGTAACAAAGCTGCACAGCTTAACTACATCTGACTTGTATCTATAGTTTAGATATTAAACCAACACTATCACGAAATAAATGCCACAAAAGGAAAGTTTGACACTATCCATTGCTGAATTTCGTTCCGAATTCTAAAATTTCTTGCTTTAATTCCTTCACCATGAAAACATCAGATAGAGCAGTTTTTGACACCAAAGCAGCCGCCAAGAGACGCATAGCCTGCAAACAAAATCCACATATATGAATGAATTAGCAACTAGTAAATGGAACACTGAATATCTATAGCATACCGATCCACATTGCCCTATGTCATCAACAGCCAAGACCTCTCAAAAGTCAATATATGAAGTACATCTAGCTCGAAGGAACGGAACATCTATATATATAAGATATCACTCCTATCTACAGAAATGTAAAAAATTGTGAGTTTAGGGCGAGACAAAGAGCTAGTTGATAGTATCAATTGAATATAAGCAATACTGAACCACGAAGTTGTTTGTATTTACCTCATCCTGACCCAAGGTCACTTCTTGCTCTACAATGTCAATGACAGGAATTTTGAATTTGTCCAAGAAACATACAACTGACATTGGAGATAAAGGTGTTATGGTCAAATCATCTTTCACCATGAACATGGAAGTTCCTCTAAAGAATCCACTGCCAGTTATTGCCTGCTCTGGATCACCTATCCTCTTCAAAGGGCAGGAACTAAAATAACCAGAGTCAGATGGATATGAAGCTTCCTCGATCGGAATGAGCTGCTTATGCAACGCAAGTCCTCGGGGCAGCTTAGGATTGACCACAATTGCCTTCATCTCTTCAGATTTGAAGAGTTCGTCGCCAGCAAACTCTTGGATGCTCTTGTATAGATTACCCCAGCATCCCCTCGATGACAAAAAAGGCAATTTCTCAAGCACAAAACCAAGTGGATACGTGAGGAAACTGCCAATAAGATTAACAAAATCCTCTTTCGCTTCTACATACAATGCCTTGTTACTAGATTTCTGGATGATAAGCTTCAAAGCTATCTTTGCTTCTTCCATGGACCTTTCAGGTTGATTCATGCTTCTTGGACCACATTGTTTGTGACAGACGCCAAAACTACTTTTGTCAACTGTTGAATCCAACAGTATCTCCGAGAATAAATAGCACTTTCAGAACCTGTGAAAGAAAGATTTCATTTCGTTTCATGTATAAATAATACAAGTAAAACTAGTTAGAATGGTTATTACCTCACACATCCCTATGTTTATAATTCTTTCTTCTCTCGTCCTTCCCTTCATAGCTTCAAACTTACTTAGCAGGTCTACACATGTCATTGTCGAACCGGGCTTCACTTGAAGATCACGAGTCATAATTAACCTGCTGATAGGTTTCAGAAAAACCCCTCCTTTAGAGAAAGAGAGAATGTTATTACGTGTCCACTTCCAACCCATGTTATTTCCACAATAGCAGAGAGCACCACAGTAAGGACCAAAACAGTGGTGTTCAAAGCATGAATAGTACACATTAGTAGCACTATCAACAACATCCAGTTTTAGATTCATGCAGTAAAATTCAGCTGCACTTCGAGGGCGAAGCAACATGTCCTTGCACTTCAAGCTTTGGAAATTTTCATCGTCAAGATTTTCAACACTTTCATATATGTTGTTCACACAACCAAACTGCTCTGGTAGAGAGTGTTCGCGGGCTAATCTTATAATGTGTCCGATAGGCATAGTCATGAAGCTTAAGAGAACATCAACGAAATCCCCATTGCACTCACCAAAAACAACCTTGCTATTCTCTTTTCCCACCAGTAACTTCAGCCTTATACTTGATGAAGCGTTGTATGACATCTTATAGGTGATGTGGACAGTTATAATCTCAAAGCTTTTCTGCATCAATCATCATATTGAACCATAAAAGTTTCACAAACATTGGAACTAAATGTAGATGATGAACAATCTGAACACCACGTTCTATATCATGACTAAACTATATCATATAGAAACTATATGGCGGTGACGGTAAAATTATCATCATCATATTGAAGGATAAAGTTTCATCAACATTGGGATTTAGTTATTTTGTGAA
Source organism: Cornus suecica (assembly GCA_963922005.1). Classification (NCBI taxonomy): domain Eukaryota; kingdom Viridiplantae; phylum Streptophyta; class Magnoliopsida; order Cornales; family Cornaceae; genus Cornus; species Cornus suecica. Next base: position 17,039,225 of record OY998242.1, on the reverse strand, counting down.
CAATGTGTACACTATGTTCTATAATATTAGTAAACTGCATGTTGTAGAAACTATATATTGCTGTTTAGTAGACCAAATAAAATCCAGATTAATGTGTATGATCAAATGGTATGTTATCAAAACATATTTTTACCTACATCAATACAAGATCTTAATTTACAAAGTAACATGATAAACATATTATGGAATAGAAATACACAAAATGACTACATATAGACAATAGTATTGATGCAGTCGTTCTCTACATGCAGACTATTTTTCTGCTGGAAATAAATTATTGAAAAAAGTATTCCACTAAAATCATTCCTAGACTATCTTTTAATGTTCCACTATAGACATAGTATTGATGCAATCTTTCTCTACACCTTTCTGTTTCTCCTACTGATAAGTCCACAAAATGACTATTTTTAATGTCAAAAGTAAATCTTTAATTTACCATTTTAGTGTAAAAATGTTCTTATATATTTCTTTTTATTTCTTATAGGTATGAATTGGAAAAAATGAAGAAAATGTATTAAAGTGATAAATGAATGCACATGGATGGAAGATGAAAAATATAATGCACATGAAGAAAGAATAAAATGACTTGGAAAACATCAATATTCAAAGAAAAAGAAAAGAAAAGTAGATCTAACTTCACTTTACAATATGTCATTATATTCCAATTTTCTCTATAAATAAGAGAGTAGTTGGAAATTGTAGGGAGTTAGATGGTAGAGAGTGAGAAATTGTAGAGAGAATTTAGTCTTGTATCAAGTTTTTATTTTGTTGTAATCTTTTTCTTAGTTAATGAAAATTTCTTCTATCATCGTGTTTTATTTCTCTATCATTATGCTAGCTTAAACATCTTCTCAAGGGAGTGATGAAGCCATCTTGGGTAAGATATACATAATTTTATTTTATTTCTTATTGTTTAATTCTCTTCCCGAAATAATTCTTTCAAGTGACAAAACCTACAATAGAGGTTGAAAATAGAGGAAGGATTCTCCGTGATTACCAATCAATGGAAATACGGGGAATGTCTACCACTATTTATATTTATTTATTTTTAAACCAAAACATTAGAGGGAGGATTTTCCGTGATTGCCAATTAATGAAAATACGGGAAATGCCTACCAATATCTATGTTTATGTTTAATAGGTTGGAGGAGAATTTTGCAATAGAAATATATAATATAGACCCGGGTGGTGGATTCTCTTCCCTTGAGATTTCTTCCACCATTTGATAATTATCTAGTTATTTTAGTTTACTATTCAAAAATTCAAGAATTGTTTTAAGTAATTTCTTTTTAATCTCGAAAATTAAAGTTTTGGATCCTAGTCTTAAAACGAGTTCCAAGCTGAGAGTGGTTCGACCATACTTATTGCTATACTATTTTAAGTAAAGTATTTGTAGGTATTATAAATTTTGTTGACCGGAGTTTGGTGAAACAATGACAAATATCAATTCATCAACCGTCAAATGGCGACGTTGCCGCTTCAAAATTAAGAATTCGGAGTCAAAGATCCTCAACTCATATTTTTCGGGAACCCACCCGAACTTTCTATCCCTCCCTTTATTTTCATTTTTCTATATTGTGTGATTTTTGTTAATTTTTGAAAAAAAAAAAAAAAAAAAAAACCTGCAGTAGACTCCAACAGTAGGTTATTGAAGTTTTTTTTTTTCTTAAAGAAAAAAAGCTGCAGTAGACTCCAACAGTAGGTTCTTGCAGTTTTTATTTAAAAAAAAAAAACTGGACAGTTGTTGAGTTGATAGTTTGTTTGTTTACTGTGACAGTTGCTTTCATGTGTTTTGTTCAATTCCTATATGTTAGTTAATTTTGATATAGATTAAAAAAAAAAAAAAAAAACTGCAATTAATTTCGAAGTTGCAGTTTCATTTTCTTTCCATATTTCCAAATTTGCATTTGAGAAGTCAACTCCAAGATTAAAAATAAAAATAATAATAATAATAAAAAAACAGATTAGTTTAATTATTATTATTTTTATTATTCACTCAATTTTGTTTTCATTTTATTTATTTACTTACTTGTTTATTTTTGTTGTTTCTTTTGTAGGAGATATTGTACCGGTTCGTCAGCCAGGTTCCATATCTCTAAACCCTTGTTATTTTTTTTCCTAAATTAGATGAAAATTTTGCATGCGAATTTTAGGATAGAATAACATTAGACATTACCCTAAGTTCCCATCCTTTGTATTTAGTTTATTTCTATTTTATTTTTTTAGTTTTTTTTCTAGACACAAATTTTGCATTCGAATTCTAGGATAGTATAACATTAGAAATTCCCCTAAGCTCCCGTGTTTTATTTTTTATTTCTTTTTCTCTTGTGTGTGCATATTTTAATTAGCATTTTGCATAAGATACTTAAGGGCAAAATTCCCACAAGATACGGTCGGGATTTCATCACCCGTTTCCGTGGCCCACAAATCACAAAAATCCTTGCATTTGTTAAACCATGAGCCTAATTTAAAATTTATTAGCAATAATCCAATTTAGGGTTACGAGTTCATAGGCCCTCTAGGTAGGAAGCGGTTGGTAGTCACTCCAGTGAGTCATTATCAAATTGATAAACGGTAGGAAATTCTGTCTAGGAATGTGGTTGACGCGCCATTAAGCAGGCCACGTGCCTCGCCACACTTTCCTGGGAACTACTTCGTTGTTAGTTTGATGATCCTTAACTAGTAATCTATCGACTTAATCTGAAATAGAGTAGGAGCTGTCTAATTAGGAGACAATTAATTTGGACACCATCCTATTAATTCTCTACAAGATTAGATTTAAAAATTCACCACCCTTGAATTTAAGCTCAAGATATCAAAGCCAAAAATTTTGTGTGATTTGCCCATCATCTAGCCTTTTTAGGTATCTTTTTGTTTATGCCCCAGTGGTTGTGAGTTAACAAGCGTTTAGTTAGGTTTTCTAGTGATCTCTCACTCTTTGATTTAGAAGAAAAATCAACTACCTTGTTAAATCTGTCAACCACCAATAATTCATCAATGGCTGCACCGAGAACTCTTAATGACTATTTTGCCCCAATCACAACCAACCCACCCAATTGCATTGTTCTACCTGAGAATGATGCACCTCAGTTTGAGATTAGACCCACCACAATCAATATGTTGCCAAAATTTCATGGACTTGAAAACGAACAATCCTATATCCATTTAGGGAAGTTTTTAACAATATGCAACACATTCAAAAATCAAAATTTGAATGAAGAGGGTGTCAAACTGCGTCTTTTCCCCCTGTCCTTAGAAGATAGAGCTGCATCATGGCTAAACTCCATTCCACCCAACTTCATTCGATCATGGGATGAACTTGCAAGGAAATTCATGAGTAAGTTTTATCTCATGCAAAAGACCGAATTAATGAGAGATGCCATTAGTACTTTTAGAGGGAAAATTGAGGAACAATTCCATCAAACTTGGGACCGATTTCATGACTTGTTACTCAAATGCCCACACCATGGCTTTGATAAAGCACAACTAGTTCATTTCTTCTATAAGGGACTTTCACCTATGAACCGAACCATGATTGAGTCAATGCACCAAGGAAAGTTCAAAGCCCAAACCCCTGACCAAGCATATATATTTTTGGAGGAACTAGCTGAAAATGCCCAAAATTGGAATTGGAACCAAAATGATAATGAATTTTCTAGGAATGATCAAATGAATAGAACATCTGATTTTTATGAGATCAAACCTGAAAATGAGTTAAAGTCTGTGATGCAAAGTCTTGCTGAGGGAGTGAAAGACTTAAGCAAAAAGTTTGATGCATTTGCCCTAATATCTACCCCTGCACAATGCAATGTTTGTTCTGTTTTATCCCATCCAACAGAGGAATGTTCGGTCTCTTGTACATCTGAACCTTCGGATGCGCAAGTTTGTGCTTTCAATACCTTTAGGAGACTATTGCCTAATACATTTAGCTAAAGTTACCATCTGATACTAGAAACCATCCTAATTTTTCATGGAGGCAAAATTTACCTCCACAAAACTTAAGTGGTCAGTCTGGTTTTCAAGGTAACTCCAATAGACAACCTCCAACTCAAGGACTAATAATTCTTCAAAATCAATTCCCTAGGAATAACCAGTTCAATCCAAGCCGAGATTTAGCAATTGATCCCATGAACAACTATGTTGCTCCTGTCCCACCAGTTAATAATACTTCCAATTATGAGGACACTTTGAAAATGCTTGCCCTTAATCTTGATCAATCCAATAAGCATTCCAGTCAGAGATTTCAAAAGTTAGAAAATAACTTTGATCTCTTGACTCAAAATCAACTGCAATTTCAACAGTCTCTCCAAAATCAATTGAGTCAACTCACTGCAGCTCTGTCTGAAAGACAAAGGGGTACATTGCCTAGCCAACCCGAAATCAATCCAAAAAGACAAGGAGTTAATCTTGTAGGGACTCCTTCCACTTCTGACCAATCAAATGCCAATGTAAATTCCATCATTACCCTCAGGTCAGGAAACAAAATTGATAATAAGGTTGAGCCACCCATCAGTGATAAAATTGAACCATCCAAATCTCTTCCACCCAATTCCCAAAAATCCAAAAAGGACCAAGGTCCTAAGCTTGATGAGGTCATTCCAAAGCTGTTTATTCCACGTGCACCTTTTCCCTCTAGACTAGTCAACAATAAGAAAGATTCTCAATATAGTGAAATCTTAGAGATTTTTCAAAATCTCTAGATTAACATTCCATTTCTCACTGCTATTAAACAAATTCCTTCTTATGCAAAATTCATTAAAGACTTAGTCAAGAGGAAAACCAATATCCCTAAGGAAGCCTTCATAGCCCAACATTGTTCCTCCTTCCTACAAAACCAAGTTGTGGTTAAACACAAAGACCCTGGTAGTCCAACTATCACTTGTAGGATAGGAGAAAATTTTGAAGGTCAAGCTTTATTGGACCTTGGTTCCAGTGTCAATGTGTTACCGTATTCAATCTACTTGGATTTGGGATTGACTGATTTGAAGAAAACTGATGTTAGAATTCAGTTAGCTGACCGATCCATCAAAATTTCAAGGGGTATCATTGAGGATGTGATAGTAAAAGTTAATGATTTTTATTACCTCGTAAACTTTATTGTGCTAGACACTCAACCAACCCAAGGTAAACAAATTCCAATCATTTTAGGTCGACCATTTTTAGCCACAACCAATGCATTGATCAATTGTAGAAATGGTAGTATGACATTAACCTTTGGGAACATGAAAGTGGAAGTCAATGTGTTCAATTTGATGAAACAACCCATTGAATCAGAGTCTGTTGAAGATGTTTGTCTCATTGATTCATTGACCAACCACACCTTTAACCACTCATATCCTGAGGATCCACTCCAGTATTGTCTAGCCCATTTTGATGATAATTTGGATGAAGCTAATAACATTAGCCAAGTAAATGATTTGCTAGACTCTGCCCCAACCTTTGAAGCATCCAAGTATAAATCCAAATTCGAATCATTGTCCTTTCCAGTTAACACTGAATCTGAAAATGCAAAGAAACTACCTAATATTGAATTAAAGCCTTTACCCGAGACTTTAAAATATTCGTATCTTGGTGAATCTGAGACTTTTCCAGTGGTAATATCTTCTGAGTTAATTGAGCAACAAGAGTCCCAATTAATTGAGGTTCTTAAGACAAATAGGGAAGCCATAGCATGGTCCATTGATGATATCAAGGGCATTAATCCTCTGGTGGTGCAATATCGCATTCACTTAGAAGATAATGCGAAAACCTGTAGACAACCTCAAAGGAGACTTAACCCCAATATGAAAGAAGTTGTCCGCGGAGAAGTTATCAAACTTCTTGACGCTGATATCATCTACCCGATTTCTGATAGTCAATGGGTGAGTCCAATCCAGGTAGTTCCTAAAAAGTCTGGCATCACTGTTGTGTCCAATGCCCATAATGAGCTTGTTCCTACTCGCATTCAAACTGGATGACGAGTTTGCATAGACTACAGGAAACTGAATAGCGTGACTAGAAAAGACCATTTTCCACTTCCCTTCATCGACCAAATGTTAGAAAGATTAGCTGGTCAGGCCTTCTATTGCTTTTTAGATGGTTATTCTGGTTACAATCAAATTCATGTCCACCCTGATGACCAAGACAAAACTACTTTCACCTGTCCATTCGGTACATTCGCCTATCGTCGCATGCCATTCGGCTTGTGTAATGCACCAGCTACATTTCAGCGATGTATGATGAGTATATTTAGTGACATGGTTGAAAAGTTTATAGAAATCTTCATGGATGACTTCTTTGTCTTTGGGTCATCATTTGAGCAATGTCTAGACCATCTTTCTCTCATACTTCAACGTTGTCGTAACAATAACTTGGTACTTAACTGGGAAAAGTGTCATTTCATGGTCCAAAAGGGAATTGTCCTAGGTCATAATATCTCCAGTGCAGGAATTGAGGTAGACAAAACAAAAATTGATCTAATCTCCAATCTACCTATCCCCAAATATGTTCGAGATATTAGAGCATTCCTAGGTCATGCCGGTTTCTACAGGCGTTTCATCAAAGATTTCAGTAAGATAGCTAGACCTTTGACCCATCTTCTAGCTAAAGATGCACAATTTGAGTTTACTAATGCCTGTAAGTCCGCCTTTGAGTACTTAAAGTCAGCACTCACTACTGCACCTATCATTCGTTCACCTGATTGGAACTTGCCTTTTGAAATTATGTGTGATGCGTCTGATTATGCAGTAGGTGTTGTTTTAGGCAAGAAAGTGGATAAAGCACGACATGTCATATACTATGCTAGCAAAACCTTAAATGATGCCCAAATCAACTACTCAACCACTGAGAAAGAGTTGCTAGCAGTCGTGTTCTCCTTTGAGAAGTTTAGATCTTATTTGGTTGGATCTAAGGTCATCATCTATACAGATCATGCAGCGTTAAGACATCTTTTGTCCAAATCTGATGCAAAACCTAGGTTGATACGCTGGATCTTACTCCTTCAAGAGTTTGACCTTGAGATTCGAGATAAGAAAGGTTCTGAGAATGTAGTCGCTGATCATTTGTCCCGTCTTGTTATTGAATCCACTAGTGACTCCATTCCCATCTCTGATTATTTTCCTGATGAGCAATTATTTGAAATATCTCATGCACCATGGTATGCAGATATTGTCAATTATATTGTGACTAGTCAAATTCCTTCCAACTGGTCCAAACAAGAGAAAGATAAATTTTTGGCCAAGGCTAAGGAATATTTCTGGGATGACCCCTACTTATTTAAATATTGTCCAGATCAGATCATTCGTAGGTGTGTTCCTGAGGTAGACCAAAAGTCTGTCATTTCCTTCTGTCATGACCAGGCGTGTGGTGGCCATTTCAGTTCCAAACGAACTGCTGCAAAAATCTTGCAATCAGGATTCTATTGGCCAACCATTTTCAAAGACACCCACACATACTGTCTAGCTTGTCATAGATGTCAATTGCTAGGTAAGATTACCAAAAGAAACGAATGGCCTCAACAATCGATTCTCGTCGTTGAAATCTTTGACGTATGGGGTATTGATTTCATGGGACCATTTCCATCCTCGTTTGGCAATCTCTACATCCTTTTAGCAGTTGATTATGTGTCAAAATGGGTAGAAGCTTTAGCCACCAAAACAGTTGACCATAGAGTTGTGGTGCGTTTTTTCAAAGACCAGGTTTTGCCTCGGTTTGGAACACCTCGAGCCATAATCAGTGACAATGGTTCACATTTTTGCAACAAAGTATTTGGAAACCTGTTGTCCAAATATGGAATCAATCACAAAGTGGCCATATCATATCACCCTCAAACAAATGGTCAAGCTGAGGTATCTAATAGGGAGATTAAACAGATCTTAGAAAAAACAGTTAACCCCACAAGGAAGGACTGGAGTCTTCGTCTCCAGGATGCTTTATGGGCATACCGTACTGCTTACAAGACCCCTATAGGAATGTCCCCATATCGATTGGTCTATGGCAAAGCCTGTCACTTGCCTGTTGAACTTGAACACCGTGCTTATTGGGCCATCAAGGCCATGAACTTTGACTATGATAAAGTCGGTCAACGTAGGACCCTTCAACTTGATGAGTTAGAAGAAATCAGAAATGATGCCTATGAAAGTTCAAGAATTTATAAAGCCAAGACTAAGTTGGAACATGACAAACACATTCTCAAAAAGGAGTTTTTCATAGGACAAAAGGTTCTTTTGTATAACTCCCATCTTCAATTGTTTCCTGGGAAGTTAAGGTCACGTTGGTCAGGCCCGTACTATGTCCATCACATTTCTAGTCATGGTGCCATTGAGTTACAAGACCCTAAGAATGGACAGTTGTTTAAAGTTAATGTTCATCGTCTAAAGCCTTTCCTAGAACTTGAAACTTCTGAAAATGAGAAAATTCTCCTCATTTATCCGATTTATTCGGACTGATCTATTTAGGGGTAGCACATCTGTTGAGTCTGGCTGAAGACGTTAAACTTAGCGCTACTGGGAGGCAGCCCAGTCAGTTGTGTAAATATTTTCTATCAATTTTATTTTTTTCACTCTATTTGGATATGTTTAGATTTTGTTTGGGGGAAAAATCTGTCATAATATTTCTAATCACTTGATTTTTCTTTTGCCAAAAATCTTTGCAGGGACTGTACTCCAATAACACCACCTCAATTGCGGTAATTTGTTCCAATTTGTCTCTTAAATGTATTTTTAAACACTAGGGACAATGTTATTTTTGTTTGGGGATGGATATCTATTTAATCAAAATAGAATTTCATTATTAAAAATAAAAAAAAATATTGAAAAATTTCTTTATTTATTTATTTTTTGGAAAAGTTCTTTGTTTTTATGCATGAGTATTTTGCATTATAAGTTGATTAAGTTTGTGTTTATGATATATCAATAGTTTGTGATGCGATATTCCCGCTCATGAGAGTAATGATTAGATTGAGTTAGTGAAATTATGTGGTTTTACATAGGTTAATAAATTAATGAAATTGAAACCGAAAAGGACAACTTTGACCTATAAGCACATGCACACATTCACTATGGGAAAAACAGTTGATCTTTGACTATGGAGTTGAAAAATTAGCTTTGCCGCTATAAAAGGGGAGAAGGGGAGATAGAATGGAGAAAATTTTAAAAAATTATTTTCAAAGAAATGCAAAAAGTAGTTCTTCGATCTGAGTAACCGGACCTTGGTATCACCAATATCATTGTTCGCGTAAAAATGGGAGAAAATTAATGAGCATAAATCCCATGGAAAAAGCTCGGGCCCAGTTGGTCAGGACTAAAAATCCTCGCTGGAAAGTCCGGAGCTTATAAATACAAAAAGGGATGGAAGTGAAATGATGGAAATAATGAGTTTTTACGAAAAATATGGCAAAACTTGATCAATGAAGTAGAAGAAGAGAGATTGACATACCATAGTAGAATGTTCACAAAAACACGGAATGTTGTCTAGATTGGGAGTAGAAAGTAATGAAATTATTTACTTCAGTGGGGATCATTCATATCATTAGCTTGAGATAGTTATTGTTCGGTAGTGAGTGATAGTATTTGTATTCATATTATCTTATATATTGTATCATGGCTTGATTAATGAATATGTGAATGCATGAATGCATGAAAATAAAGAATGAAGAAGTTGTGGGTAATATATCCAACCCTCACGAGGCTATTGCTCCTCCACTAGGGTAACCTAGGGGTTTAAGGTCTTATTGCATATGGTAAATGCAATCGAAAGCAGCTTGCGAAAGTGGCACATCTTTAGTTAAATTTAATAAAAGTATAATTTTGTGAACTAATCTATTTTGCCCATATTTGTTAGAGGACTAGCAAGAGCTTGTTTGGGGGTAATTTGATAAGTCCACAAAATGACTATTTTTAATGTCAAAAGTAAATCTTTAATTTACCATTTTAGTGTAAAAATGTTCTTATATATTTCTTTTTATTTCTTATAGGTATGAATTGAAAAAAATGAAGAAAATGTATTAAAGTGATAAATGAATGCACATGGATGGAAGATGAAAAATATAATGCACATGAAGAAAGAATAAAATGACTTGGAAAGCATCAATATTCAAAGAAAAAGAAAAGAAAAGTAGATCTAATTTCACTTTACAAGATGTCATTATATTCCAATTTTCTCTATAAATAAGAGAGTAGTTGGAAATTGTAGGGAGTTAGATGGTAGAGAGTGAGAAATTGTAGAGAGAATTTAGTCTTGTATCAAGTTTTTATTTTGTTGTAATTTTTTTCTTAGTTAATGAAAATTTCTTCTATCATCATGTTTTATTTCTCTATCATTATGCTAGCTTAAACATCTTCTCAAGGGAGTGATGAAGCCATCTTGGGTAAGATATACATAATTTTATTTTATTTCTTATTGTTTAATTCTCTTCCCGAAATAATTCTTTCAAGTGACAAAACCTACAATAGAGGTTGAAAATAGAGGAAGGATTCTCCGTGATTACCAATCAATGGAAATACGGGGAATGTCTACCACTATTTATATTTATTTATTTTTAAACCAAAACATTAGAGGGAGGATTTTCCGCGATTACCAATTAATGGAAATACGGGGAATGCCTACCAATATTTATGTTTATGTTTAATAGGTTGGAGGAGAATTTTGCAATAGAAATATATAATATAGACCCGGGTGGTGGATTCTCTTCCTTTGAGATTTCTTCCACCATTTGATAATTATCTAGTTATTTTTTACTATTCAAAAATTCAAGAATTGTTTTAAGTAATTTCTTTTTAATCTCGAAAATTAAAGTTTTGGATCCTAGTCTTAAAACGAGTTCCAAGCTGAGAGTGGTTCGACCCTACTTATTGTTATACTATTTTAAGTAAAGTATTTGTAGATATTATAAATTTTGTTGACCGGAGTTTGGTGAAACAACGACAAATATCAATTCATCAACCGTCACCTACAAGAATCAAAATAATGATTCTGCTTTTTCAGGAAACGGAAACAAGCCCTTAATCTACCTTTAAGCAGAGAAGGCATAGGAATAAAGTTGTCCTGAAAAATAAACACAGCATTAACTCGGCTGATCACAGTGATTTTAGACTCAAATTGAGTGAAAAATTTAGAAAACAATCATCATACTACCCTTTCAACATCATATAAGAGGACATCATGACAACATTTGTACCCATATATATTGTCCTCAATATTCAGATAACAATAATCACTTGCCACAATATATATATAGCATGAAGATAAAATAGATATGGAAGCGTAAAAACACTACCACAAAATATATACACATTCATGAAAATAAAATAGATGATGAAGAGTAAAATCTTGTGAAGTAGTTGTACCTGATCAGATATAACAAAAAGTTTGGATAGTTTATGACTAGAACTCAAGGGAAATACACTTCTACAATATTGCACAGTTATACTCTCATGAAAATACTTGAGTCCTCTCTCCAATAATATGGTCCAATACAAGTTGGGCTAATATCTTTTAGATATAAAATTCATAAATACACAAATCAAGGTCAATTCTTTTTGAAAAAAAATTTAACCACATGTCCAACTTATATTGGACCGCATCAGCGAGGAGGACAAACTTAATCATCTTGGGGCTGGACCTAAGTATTAAAAGGATCTTTCAAAAATATGTGTCATTGCTTTTGTGGTCTTGCCCATCAAAATTACCAATCATCTTCTTGTTGTATTAAACCGGGCCATGAGTCCATGACTACTGCTTGTGTAAGGGATCCATAGGTAAAGAAGATAAAGAGGGATTAGGGTTTTACCAAGGCAGTTCAAATTAGGATTCTAGATAAAATCATTTTAGGGTCTGTAGAATCGGAATCGTAGAATCGTTTTTACCAACTTGTCTTAATCTTTTTCAAAAAATATTAATAATTAAATATTTAATTTAAAAATCTAAATCATATTAGAATTTTCGAAATTTTCTAATACATTAGCCTTTTAAATATTTTTTCATAACTTTAGACTATATATTGAGATATTGGACTAACTCATAAAATTTTTGGAAATTTCATATGATGAGCGAAACCGTCAAATCATCATCAAAATGTAGTAAAATCGTAGAATCGTAAGATTTTATAAGATAAAATCGAAATTCTAGGTTTTACTCATGTGGGGTTGGGCTTGAATCTTTATTGGGCTTGAGTTTATATTTGAAAGAGAAGAATTGATATGGAGGTGAGTTGAGAATTGGGATGATATTTGAGATAAGTGGGTATATCTTATAATTTTATATGTATATATAAATATTGTAATTATACATGTATTTAAAATAAAGCTGGATTCATACCTGTATCCATACATACACAAATAATTGCAGATCTATATATACTATACAGACATATATATATATACACATATACATATATATAGCTTGAATTTTACCTCTCTGGGTCGAAACTTGAGAGACCGTCGAGTTGAAGCTTGAGAGACCGTTGTGGAGGAAGAGAGAGTGAGCTACGGCGAGAGTGATCGAGTGGACTGAGCTTTATTGAATTTGGTAAAGTCCTTTTAAGTTGTTATAGTTGTCTTCGGACACTAAAGATAATAGATGTGGATTAAAATTTAAATAGTCATTTTATATTTAAATAATAATGTTTAGCAAATAAACACCAAATGACCCGGTGATATTTTCCCAAAATATAGTTTTAGCATATTAATCCCAAATATTAATTTTATAGTAATTAATATTATATTTGCTACAAAACTATTTATATAGCAAAAAATACACTCTTTTACTATATTTGTTACAAAACTATTTTATATAGCCAAAAAAATGCACTATTAATTTGTTGTTGTGAGTATTGATGCAGTCATTCTCTACACCCTGACTTTTTCTGGTGCAAATGAAGTATTTAAAAGTATTTAACTAAAATCATTCCTAGTCTATCTTTTTATGCTCCACTGATCATGGTAATTTTAGAATCGCATTGAGTGAAAAATTTAGAAACTAATCATCACACTACTTTCAACATCATATAAGAGGACATCAGGACAAGGATTGTACCAATATTTATTGTCCTCATATTCATATACTATCATTTCCCAAATTAGTTGTTCAAATCTAAATTTTTAATATTTTTTTTGTTATTTTGTGTTTTTCATTTTGTCTTTTTGATAATATAATATAGTTATAGTTTTTAGTGGAGCTCATTGTTTTTTTAAGTTAATGAATAGTAATAATTTGGGAAATTATAAGATTATATTGTATTAGAATTCGAAACTGAACAACTATTTTACGACAAATAAAATTAAAAAAATGAATAACTTATATGGGGCGGAGGGATTATTTTTGAATTTCTACTCCATTTTCTATGCTGTGTTTGCTTTTTCCATGTCCGCAGACTCCTCACACCTTCTAATAGCCTTTCAATAACATCTTACCATTAACACTGCAACTAACTATTCCCCCTTAAATAACATCTGACTATTAATACCACAAATAAAATATTTTATTAATGAACTAAGGCTCTCTGTCCCTCTTAATAAAAAAGAGACTGCAAGGTCAAAAAAAATTGAGAAAATAAAAGGGTTCTGAGTGGAAACTTTTAAACAGCAAAAAGTGAACATTTAAATTTTAAGGGTTAGAATAAGAATATACCAATTGTGGCAGCAATATAAGGAATGATATAGAACCACAGTTTTTCTCAGTAACAACATGCATACAATACCGATGAATACCCCGACTGTGACCAAAACAAAGCAGCACAACTTGATTGCAATTCATATTTCTTTGGGTAATTTCTTTTATTCAAACAATTATGTTTTAAACACTCAAACCATACAATGAAAGCAATTAACACAAATGACAGAAGACAAATTTGACACCAGGTTCATTCAATATTGAATTATAAACTAGAAAAATATCGGAAGTCTCATATAATTTCTTCGGTATTATATGCATGATAAAGTTAGAAAGAGATGCCCTGCATTTCCTCCTTTAATAATAATATGGTCTAAAAAATGCAATCATGCTCCGTAGGATTTGAACCTACATCATCGGGTTTTGGAGATCAACTGTAAATGCCTAAAAATGCACAACACAAGAATTCAATGTTTTATTCAATTTTTACTTTTTCTTTATATACATTTCCTTTTTGGCCCTTTAGCCCATTAGGGCAACACACTTTGCTTACATCATCATTTCTATTTTAAAAGAAATACAAGTTGAAATGGGCATTGTCTTCGGGCTTTTAATAATCCTAATGGGTCATCAGCCTGATGGGCCTGATGCTTGATTGACTTCAACCTGATGGGCTTCAGCCTGGTGGGCCTGAGGATTTCCACACCTATACATGCCCTCTTCTTGGTATTGGGCTTTCGGATGGTCAGGCCCATTACCAAGGAGGTAGGGTGGAAAGCGAGGTACATTACCCCTATCGGAGTGACGTGGCAAATGTATTTAATATGACGGTTGTATCATCATTCGCATGTTTGAAACTCATGGCTTGGGTGGCCTCGATAGGCGAGAAGGGGGTTGAGGAGGCGGTGTGATGCTTCGTTTCGTGTGCGCACGGCTTTTCAAGGGTTTTGGTGACCTCTATAAATACCCTGGTTCATTTGTTGAATACTCATTTCACTTCAAAGCCAATAGCTCTCAGAAAACTCTCTGCAACTTGAGTTCTTCGCTTATCATTGCCAGAATCCGGTCATTCTTCCAGGAAAACTCACGAAATCTCGTCGGGATTCATCCTAGAGTAAGTTCTCTTCTTTCAGTCTTCCTACCATTCTGTCAAAATGTCTGATAGTGACGACACCCGGTCGGGTAGTGACCGTCTCCCCTCTTCTGTGGATCCTGATGCTTCCCTTAGCTCCCCATTGGTAGAGGTGGTTAGGACGGTTGAATCCAGTCCTCCTGAGGTTAACCAAAATGTTGCAGCAGATGGGGATCCAACTGCAAGGAGAGCAGGTGATCAATTTTATGTCGATCCCCTCCCTCCTGCTCATAGGGTAGAAATGGTACTCAAAAGGCTGAGGGTGAAGTGTGGGATACCCGACGGGGTGATAATTAAGAATTACCCCAAAAAGTATGACTTCAGGAAAGGGGAGGGAGTTAAGGATCATCAGATCCTATTGTCAGCCTTCCACCTTCAGGTTCTTAGATTCCCGATCAACCTTTTCTTTCTTTACATTTTGGCTACTTTGGGTCTGGCCCCGCTTCAAGTGGGGCCTAACTTCTTCAGGATCGTGGCTATGCTCCTGACGATCAATCGGGAGTTGGGTCTTGATCTGCGTCTGGCTGAACTTTTGTTATGTTACAAGATACAAGATCAGAAAGACTGTAGGGGCCGGTATAACCTTTTTCCTTTAAGTGGGAGAAAAATTTGTGATGGCACCGAGAAGTTTAATAAGGGGTGGAAGGAGAAAATGATCCTGGTAAGCGGGAATTGGAGGCTTTTTGGATCAGCCGGATTCAGAGTCCCCAGTGAATTTGACAAATCCTTGTTCCCTTCTTTCAAACCTTGCCATAGAGGGTCCTGTTACTGCGAACAGTGCGATGATAAGTTGGGTCATCATGTGCTGGAGTTTCTGGGAGTGCCTGACCGGTTTAAAACTCCAAACTACATAAAGTCCCAATTTAACATCCTTAAATCTAAAATTTGGGGGAAGCCCCTGAAAATGTGTGGCGTTTACCTGACGGGTTCTAATTTGCAGGCACTCACATTAGAAGGACAAAATACGATGCTGAGGATCCCGCAAGTTGTGCTTAAGAAGAAGGCCAAGCGGGTGCCTGGACCTCAAACGATCCCTTCGGTACCGAAGGAGGCTCAAAGCGGTCAGGGGTCCCAAGGTACTCCTACTCTTCCATCTGGGTCCGCTCATCCACCCCCGATGGGAAATATTCCGGTGACTCCACCCCCTCCAATGGGAAACATTCAGGTTACTCCGCCCGCTCCTTCAGGAGTGGGTATTGCCGGAGCACTCTTTGGTCCTCCTTCGGGAGACATTCCCGTTCCTGGATCCCGATTGATTAGGGGAGAGGCCAGTCTGTCGGGGACACAACGCTCCTAATCTGAGGAAGTTACCCCCGATCGGTCGGTTAGGCCCCGTCTGACCATAGCGTCATCACCAATCATAGTGGAAGAGACTGGGGCTGCAACCGAAGAGGAGCAACCCGTCCCATGGGCACCAAAGATAACACTTCCATGCGGTGACTTTTTGGTCAGGGGACACGAGACCATTGACAATGATGTTGCCCTTCGGGCGATGGGTTCCCAGATCTCGACCCCTGCAGACTGAAAGAAATTGAGACAGAGCGATCGTGCAAAACTGGCCTTGACAGGTCCGGAGATTGCCATGAAGGTACTTCTTCAATATACTGTTTCATCAGTCATACTTGGTATTTCTTTATTCATTGATCAGGCTAACACTTGTACTTTTGGCAGATGTTTTACCTGACCCAAGCCTATAATGCGAAAATGGAGGAGGACACCAAGTTGCTCCGTAAATCTAGTGAGCTTCTGAGGCTGAAGGAAGATTCCAGGAAAAAGGTTGCCACCATGCTATCGATATCCAATGATAAGTTGGAGGCCCAGACCAAGAGGGCAATCTCTGCGGAGCAACAGCTTCAGGCTTCCCAAGAGAATATTAAGGAGATGGAGGCGGTCCGGTGGGCCCTATTCGCTGAAGTGGAGGCCTTGAAGACTGAGAATGAGGGCCTGAAGGCTGAAAATGAGGGCCTGAGGGCTTCCAAGGAGAAGCTTCTGGAGGAGAAGGTTGAGACCGATAATCTCCTTGCAATGGAGAGGTCGACGGTGGAGATGTGCCATCGGGGTGGTAATCAGATGTACAAGCGCTTATGCGACACTGCCCAGTATCGAATCGGGTTCGATTAGAGGTCATGCTTCAAGGACATCCAGAAACCTATTGAGGAGAGGGACTTCGCCTCAGTGGAGGATTTGGATGAGAATTTGGGTATTGCCCCACCGTACGACGATCCGGTTGGAGGTCTTGATGACATTCGCTTCTGTGAATTTCTGACCAAGCATCTTCCGGGGATGAACCTTTCGTTCGATTTTGACCTTTTAGTTCCCGATGGGTCCATTGTTCCTGTGAACTCCAATGCGGTGGGCACTGATGCTAGCACTTAGGATCTTTCATTTTTCATTTTCATTTGTAAGGTATTTTGTAAGCCTTGGCCATCGGGGCCCATTTTTGAATGAGAAATCATGGTTCCTAAACAGTTGATTCTTTTTTACTTAGATTTTATCCAAAATGTTGTGTCTTTCAGGCACTTCAGGCCATGCGATAGACAAGACAACACTTTGTTTATTTTTGCAAATTTGTGATCTCTTCAGGATCAGTGTTGTGTCTTTCGGGCACTTCAGGCCATGCGATAGACAAGACAACACTTTGTTTATTTTTGCAAATTTGTGATCTCTTCAGGATCAGTGATGTGTCTTTCGGGCACTTCAGGCCATGCGATAGACAAGACAACACTTTGTTTATTTTTGTAAATTTGTGATCTCTTCAGGATCAGTGTTGTGTCTTTCGGGCACTTCAGGCCATGCGATAGACAAGACAACACTTTATTTATTTTGCAAATTTGTGATCTCTTCAGGATCAGTGTTGTGTCTTTCGGGCACTTCAGGCCATGCGATAGACAAGACAACACTTTGTTTATTTTGCAAATTTGTGATCTCTTCAGGATCAGTGTTGTGTCTTTCGGGCACTTCAGCCCATGCGATAGACAAGACAACACTTTGTTTATTTTTGTATCGGTAGATATTTGTAAGCTATTTTGTTATAAAAATAATTTTTTATTGATCGGGTGCTATAGTCTTTTTACAAAAAGATCAAAGTAAAAGTAAAACTTGGCCTTTTACGGGTAGTACCTCTTCAGGTGAGAGGCGTTCTGGGAGTTTGGTTCCATTCCGCCATCCATATTCCTTCGGATGCAGTACGCTCCACGCCCGATGACATCGGTAATGGTGTACGGGCCCTCCCAAAGTTCCCTAAGCTTGCCTACGAGCCCAATTTTTAGCCTAAAGACCATGTCTTCGACCTGGAACTCTTTTTTTTTACTTTTTGATTGAAGTGGTTCCGGACACGCTGTTAGTAAGCGGCCAGCCTGATCCCGACAGCCTCCCTCCTTTCATTTAGTAGATCAAGGTCGTGAGCTAGGTGCTGGTTATTTGGTCCTTCCACCCAGGCCTAGCTCCGGAGGGTCAGAACCCTAACCTCCGTTGGTATCACCGCCTCAACGTTGTATGCCATGGCAAAGGGGGTTTCCCCAGTGGGTTGTCTGGGGGTCGTTCTGTATGACTAGAGCACTTTAGGCAACTTTTCAAGCCAGGCCCCTTTGGCTTCCTCAAGTTTTTTTGCCAGGGTGTCAAATATGGTCAAATATGGTTCGATTAGTCCTTTCCACCTATCATTTCCGCTTATCTGTTCCCCTACGGGTACCCGACGGAAGACGTACTCTGGTTGATACCATGCTCAACAAAGAACGCTCTCACCTCCTTGTTGTCAAGATTTGTCCCGTTATCCATCATGATTGTCCTTTGTAGCCCAAATCTGCATATTATGTGGGTCCATATGAATTTGATGACGTGGCTACTTTTGATGACGGGGTAGGCTTCAGCTTCTACCCATTTGGTGAAGTAATTAGTGGCCAGGAGGACATAGGAATTTGACCGAATTGCCCTCGGGAGAGGCCCTACAATATCCATTCCCCATCGAGCGAACGGGTGCGGTACTATAGTGGGATGTAAGAACTTCGATGGCCGATGGATAGCGTCTCCTTGCATCTGGCATGGTTTGCACCTTCGGACGTACTCTTCGGCATCCCGTGACAAATAGGGCCAAAAGTATCATTGGGAGAGTATCTTATGGGCAAGGGATCTACCTCTAGAGTGGTTCCCACAAGATCCACCATGGATCTCCTGTATCACTGCTCTGGATTCTGATGGCGTAATGCATTTCAAGTAAGGACCTGAGAAGGACTTTCGATAAAATTGCCCGTTTATAACTGAATATCGGGCTGAATTCCTTCTGATCTTGTGAGCTTCAGCCTTATCCTCTGAGAGTGTCCCACTTCTTAGGTAATCCATAAGGGGATCCATTCAGCTGGGCTCCCATGGGATAAGCATCACTTATTCGGCCTCCTGAATACTTGGCCTGATTATAAAGTCTACCAGAGCAATCCGGGTCAGGTTCTCTCCGGCTGAGGATGCTTGGCCGGCTAGGTGGTCAGCTACAGAGTTTTCATTTCTCGGGATCTGAGTGAAGGTTATTTTTTGAAAGCTTTCTATTTTTTTTAACACAAGTGCCCGGTAAGACTCAATTTTCGGATCTTTTGTCTCGTATTCCCCTTTAATTTATTGAATGATTAGCTGAGAGTCGATGTGTACTGCTAGGTCCTGGATCTGGAGGCCTCGGGCTAATCTCATGCCAGATACGATCGCTTCATACTCTGCTTCATTGTTGGTGGCTGGGAACTGGAGGCGCGTACCGTCGGGTGTCAGGATTTCCAAACCGATTTCTGATCCGGCAGGGCCAGCCGAGCCATCCACGAAAAGCTTTCAAGTGTCCGGCTCAGTCAGCTGGTTGGGTTCTTCAGTCTCATCTTCGAGTTGGAAATCTGCCACTACCTGACCTTTGATGGAAACCCGGGGTATGTAGGTCAAGTCATATATGCCCAATTCGATGGCCCATTTGGAGATTCTCCCTAAAAGATCAGGTTTCGACATAATAACCCGGAGAGGCATGGCAGTCGGGATAATGATTGGATGAGCTTCGAAGTAATGCCTTAGTCATCTTTTCGCATTCACCAGTGATAGAACCAGTTTTTCCTGCCTGCTATACCGAGTTTCTGCTTCAGCCAAGGATTTGCAGGTGTAGAAGACTGGCATCTGAAGGTTCCCATCCTCTCTGATGAGGGTTGTACTGGTCGACACAGAAGATACTGCTAGGTACAGATGGAAGACTTCATTGGGAGCTGATGTGGATAAGATCGGGGGTATGGTCATATACTCTTTTAACCTCGCCAGGGCTTCAGACTGCTCAAGACCCCAGATTTCCCCCTTCTTCGCCTTGATTGCCTGAAAGAATGGTCTGTATCGATTAGTGAGTCGTGAAATGAACCTGCTAAATGTCACTACTCTTCTCGTCAAGACTTGAACGTCTTTATGTGTCTGGGGCTCCTTCATTTCCATCAGGGCCTTGACTTTTGTCGGGCTGGCCTGGATCCCGATTTGGTCCACGATGTGTCCCAGGAATTGTCCGGATGATACACCAAAAGAGCATTTCTCCGGATTAAGCTTCATGCCATGCATCCTGAGTGTGTTAAACACTTGGTGCAAGTGGGTGAGATGATCTCCCTTTTTCCTGCTCTTGACCACAGTGTCATCAATATAAGCCTCAATTACTATACCCATCATCCCCTTGAAGATCCTGTTGACCAATATCTGGAAAGTGGCACCTGTATTTTTTAGACCGAAAGACATAACTTTAAAGCAATAGGTACCTGTTTCAGTAATGAATGAGGTATTTTCCTCATCCGCCGGGTTCATTTGTATCTGGTTGTATCCCGAATAGGCATCCAGAAAAGTTAGACGGTCGTAGCCGGCGGTAGCGTCAACCATCTAGTCAATCTTTGGCAGTGGAAAGCTGTCCTTCAAGCATGCCCTGTTCAGGTCAGTAAAATCAACACAAACCCTCCACTTACCATTCTTCTTTTGCATGACCACTACGTTGGCAAGCCATTCGGGATACCTGACCTCCCTAATAAAACCAGCCTGGAGTAATCTGGATACCTCATCTGCTATAATCTGGTTCTGATGTGCTCCAATGCGCCTCTGCTTTTGCTTGATTGGTCTTACGTTCGGGTCAACGTGCAATGAATGTTGGAAAATATCAGGATCGATTCCCGGCATGTCTGTATGCTCCCACGCGAAGACATCGAAGTTGTCCTGCAGCAATTGTGTCAGTTCTTTCAATTTAGGGTTGGTAAGATTTGTACCTGCAAAAGTAATTTTTTCCGGGCTATCCGGTATAACATAGATTGGCTATAATGGCTTGACCACGATTGGGGTACCCGAATCCCCCTCCTTTAATTATTATTTGGAGCCTGGACTCTGTTCCTTGGAGTGGGATGTCATTGGGACTTTCCCCTTCCGGATCTCCTTCAGGGTGACTGCGTAGCACTCCTTGGCGGCCACCTGGTCACCCCTGATGTCAATGGTACCTAGACCGTTGGGGCTTATGCATCTCATGACCTGGTAAAGAGTTGAGGGCACACCCTGCATCTGGTGAATCCATCCCCTTCCCATGAGCATATTGTACGAAGGCTTGACATCCACCACAACAAATGTCTCGGTCAGGGTCCTTTGAGCAGCAGATACCGGCAATTGAACTTCCTCGATCAGTTCGATTTGCCTTCCATCGAAACCTGCAATAGGGCACCGGGATGCCATAATTTCGTTCGGGTCGATCTCGAGCTTTTCAAAGGCCCATTTGGTGATGACGTTTGCGCTGCTCCCAGGATCGATCATGACTCTCTTCACAAGGCAGTTGGCTACCATCAGGGTCACAACCAGAGGGTCATCATGTGGGGTCTGGATGTTTCGGAGGTCTGATGCAGAGAAAATGATCTGCGCTTCTCCTGCCCTATGGTGGACCTCATTGATTTCGTTGGCTCTTCTCATCTTGCGGGCTCTCCGCAGGTGGCTCCGGCGGGATCCTTCCGTCTTTTTGGATGAGGGGCCCCCAAGAATCATATTAATGATCCTGACCAGCTGTGCATCTGCGGGGTTCCGAGGGGCGCTAGGGGCACGTTGATCGTCCCTCGGTCTGTCTCGTTGGACGTAATCCCGGAGCTCTTCACGAAGCAGCAATGCCTCCACCTGTTGTCTGAGATTACGACACTCGTTTGTGATATGCCCGAAATCACCGTGGAAAGCACAGTGCTTTGACTTGTCCCTTTGGTCAAGTGGTTGTCTAATGGTTGGGGGTTGTTGGAAGATCCCCTTGGTTTTGTTTTCCTAGTAAAGTTTGGCAAGGCTGACCCTCAGGGGCGTCGTTCTCTCTTCAAATTTGGAACGTTTGAATGGTTTCGGGGCTGATGATCCCGAAGGAGTTGATGGTCCTGATGAAGTTGGACGCTTTCGATCGGTCACCCGGTCCTTTGATTGGGCTTCAATGCTGACCAAGGCCGCCCTCTTCTGCCTGACAGTTTCCTCTTCTTCAATCCTCAAGTACCCCTGAGCTCTGGAGTTTAACTCCCCAATGCCCGATGGCGGGCGCTTCACCAGAGACTGATGGAACTTAATCCCTGGAATAAGGGCCATCCGGAAGGCCTCAACAGCAGAGTGTTGGTCACAGTTATCGACAGAAGAAGATTCGATGTTAAATCGGGATAGAAAGCTCTTCAGTGACTCTCATTTCTCCTGGATCATGGTGAAGAGGTAGGATATGGTTTTTTTTTGTCTCTTGTTCCCATAGTATTGGGCAATGAAGAGCCTGGTCAACTGTTGCCAGCTGCCGATGGATCGAGGTGGCTGCTTCCTGAACCATAATAGAGCTGCATCAGCAAGACTTGTGGAAAACACCTTGCAAAGCAATGACTCGTTCTCGGCGTACATGGTCATCTTCTGGTGGATCTGATAAATGTGCTCCTTGGGGTCCTTAGTGCCATCGTATGGGGTGAACTGAGGCATAACAAATTTTTTTGGAAAAGGTTCATGGGTTATCTCGGGGACGAAAGATGACTGTATCAACTCGGTTGACGCTTGGATGGTCATGTCATCGGTAAATCGGGCACTCAAGTCCCCGAGGACTTTCCTTTGGAATTCATCCATCATTGCCCGAAGTTTTTGGGGGGTCATGGATTCGTCGGTTGCGAGAGCCTTTCCTGAGCGCTGGGAAGACTCGGCGTGCTCTTCCACTCTGTCGCTATCTCGTTGGTTCAGAGAATGGTCGAGCGCCGCTACTGGAGGGTCGGGCGCTACTACCGGAGGGGCAGCTGGTGGTGGAGCCAACCTCGTCATGAGCTCTGCATTCTGTTTCTCCAGAGCTAGGCTGCGTTCCTCAGTGGCTATCAGGCGTTGAAGGATTTGCTCCATGGATTGGGGACCTTCTACACGATTGTCTGCAGTGGTTGGAACGTCTGCTTGCGAACGAGTTACTGGCATCTTTGCCCGAGAAGTAGTGAGTGGAGGTTTTAGAAGGTGGTGAAGAATAGGAGGAAGCCCTCAAATCTCTGGGTTGAACAAACAAACTCAGCTTAACGAGATGGGAAGAAGGAGATGATTTACAGATCCCGAAGGACAGATTTGAAAAATCAAAGAACTCCCTGACATTTCCCACAGACGGCGCCAATGTGTAAATGCCTAAAAATGCACAACACAAGAATTCAATGCTTTATTCAATTTTTACTTTTTCTTTATATACATTTCCTTTTTGGGCCTTTAGCCTATTATGACAACACACTTTGCTTACATCATCATCTTTGTTTTAAAAGAAATACAAGTTGAAATGGGCCTTGTCTTCGGGCTTTTAATAACCCTAATGGGCCATCAGCCTGATAGGCCTGATGCTTGATGGACTTCAACCTGATGGGCTTCAGCCTGGTGGGCCTGAGGATTTCCACACCTACACCAACATTCCACCAAATTGAAAGTGCTTTCGCTTCAAAATTGAAAAGACTACAAAAAACCAATTTATAAGGGCTTTTTTGGGAATCCAACTTTTTAAGATATTGTATTGGTAATGAATGAAATACCAATTTTATTATTGGTCCCACCATAATGATGTGATGGTTTATTGTATAGATAATTTATAATTTCTATACATGAAGGATAAATTAGTAAAGTGGTATAGTAAAATGTTTTGACTTTTCAAATGGAACACTTATTTTGGGACAGAGAAAAAAATGAAATACCAACAACACATTTTCGTAAACATAAAGAAGAAAATATCATAGCAATGGAACATGAGAGATACCATAAACATAAAAGGTACAATATTGAGTGTATTAGTCTATTAGATCTATCTATCTATGCATATATACAATTTCAGTTCACAAGGATATATATTGTGTGTGTATATATAAATAATTTTTAAAGTTAGGAGGGATTAGGAAGAACGAGAAAAACTATACGGGTTAAACATTATTGAAGCTTTGTCCTATAAGATTAACATTAACAATTTCAGTGAATTAGACATATCTACATATATATTCAGTGTACAATATAAATATTTACAGAATTTTACGATTATCATCACTATAAGAAATAAGGGTTTTAGTGACGGACATGTCCGTCACTAAAAGTAGTAAAAACTGTCATTATAACCTATAACGACGGTTTAGTAACGGACATCAAGTTGTCACCTAAAGTCCCATCACTAAATTTTTTTGGGCTATAGTGACAATTTTTTCTGTCATTATAGGTCAAAATTTCTACATGAAAGAACCACAATTTTTTTTACCTATAGCGACAGTTTTGTCCGTCACTATAGTTTTTTTTATTTTTTTTTATTATTATTATTTTATTATTTTAATATTTGCATTGATGAACTTATTTAACTATGAACTACAAAAACAGCTTTCAACATATACATAGATATTGCGCCTAAAAAATTTATTTAATACAAATCCAATTTATTACAATAAAAGAATACTTCTTTACAATATTATCTTTGGAAATTAATTAATTCAACACATTCAAAAGTACTAGTACAAAAACTAATAAGAAAATAATTACATTGGTCCTTCTTATGCCCAAGTCAAAACCTGCACATACCAAAAAAAAAAAAAAAAAAAAAAAAAAAAAAACCTATAATTTTTTTGCAGTGCATTCATTTGGTAGTGATTTGAAGCCCCGTCGATTCTTCGTTAAGGGTGTTTGTGTGGTGTGTGAAAGAGAGAGAGTGTGTGAGAGAGAGAGCGTGAGATTGACAGCCAATATATAGCGAAAAAACTGAATCATACACTCTAATTATGAAATTTCATACACTACTTTCTAACAAATAGAAAAAACTGAATCATTCAAAAGAGAGAAAAAAACTAGCAATAAATTATGGTTTTTCGGTATAAACTTGAAAACACTAGTAGGAAAGTTTCAAGGTTGGGAATATAGATAAGGCAATTAGGTTAGGTCGGCAATATTAGACATCATATAGAACCAAAATGTTTACAATAATACCATATGCATACTCCAAAACCACAACTGTGACAGTAACAAAGCTGCACAGCTCAACTACAACTGATATATATCTATAGCTTAGATATTAAACCAACACTATAACAAAATGAAAGCAATTGAAATAAATACAGCGAAAACAAAGATTTGACACTATTTTTCTTCCGAATTCTCAGATTTCTTGTCTTATTTCCTTAACCATGAAAACATCAGATAGAGTAGTTTTTGACACCAAAGCAGCCTCCAAGAGACGCATAGCCTGCAACAACAAATCCACATATATGACTGAGTCAGCAACTAGTAAATGTAAGAACTGTATACCAAAACTGAATATCTATAGCATACTGATCAATATAGACCTCTCAAAAATCAATGTTAGGCTACATGTTATACAACAATTTGTTCCAAAGCTCTCAGGAACAACTATATAGAAAAGACTTCACAACATGTACAAAAAAAATGTAAGAAATTGTGAGTTTAAGGCGGTGAACTAATTGTTTGTATCAATAAAATGCAAGCAATACTTAACCTCGAAGTTGTTTGGATTTACCTCATCGTGACCTAAGGTCACCTCTTGCTCTAAAATGTCTCCGAGAGGAATTTTGAGTTCGTTGAGAAAACATACAACTGAAATTGGAGATAAAGGCGTTATGGTCAAATCATCTGTCACCATGAACATAGTAGTCCCTCTAAAGAATCCACTGCCAGTTATTGCATGCTCATCACCAAATCCCCAAATTCGACAGAAATAAGCGGAAGATGGATATGAAGCTTGCTCGATGGGAATGAGTTGATTATGCAATGCAAGTCCTCGGGTTAGCTTAGGATTGACCACAATTGACTTCATCTCTTCAGATTTGAAGATTTCGTCGACATCCAAATCTCGGATGCTCTTGTAGAGATTACCCAAGCATCCCCACAACGACAAAGAAGGCAATCTCTCAAACATATAACCAAGTGGATACGTGAGGAAACTGCCAATAAGATTCACAAAATCCTCTTTTGCTTCTACATACAGTACCTTGTTACTGTATTTGTGGATGATAAGCTTCAAAGTTACAATTTTTTCCTCCTCATTCGCGTCCATTGGCTTTTCATGCTGATTCATGCTTCTTGGACCATAATGTTCGCGACAAACACCAAAATTACTTTTGTCAACGGCTGAATCCAACAGAATCTCCGAGAATGATGACTTCGTTGTTAATGAACAACATAGAAGTTTCAGAATCTGTGAAAGAAAGAATTCATTTTGTTTATGTACAAATAATAGAAATAAACTAGTTAGGATGGAAGTTACCTCACACCTCCCTATGTCTATAGTTCTTTCTTCTGTGGTGCTTCTATTCATAGCTTCAAACTTACTAAGCAGGTCTACGCATGTCATAGTTGAAACGGGCTTCACTTGAAGATCATGAGTAACCATTAACCTCGTGATAGATTTCACAAACACCCCTTCTTGAAATAAAGAGCGGCTGTCTTCACATTTCCAATGGTAACACATGTTCCTTCCACAATAGCAGAGAGCATAATAGTAAGGACCAAAACAGTGCCAGTCAGGGCAGGAATAGTACACATTAGTATCGTTATCAATAACATCCAGTTTTAGACTCCTGCAGTATGGTTCAGCTGCACTTCGAGGGCGAAGCAAGATGTTCTTACACATTGAGCTCTGGAAAAAATTCTCGTCAAGATTTTCAACACTTTCATATATGTTGTTCAAACAACCAAACTGCTGTTGCAGGGAGTGTTCACGGGCTAATCTGATAATGTTTCCAATAGGCATAGTCATGAAGCTTAAGAGAACATCAACAAAATCCCCATTATACTCGGCATAAACAACCTTGCTATTCTCTTTTTCCACCATCACCTTCAGGCTTATGCTTGATGAAGCGTTGTCTGACATCTTATAGGCACGGCGAACAGTTAAAATGGCAAAGTTTTTCTGCATCAATCATCATATTGTACAATAAATGCTTCATAAACATTGGAACTATATCATATATGATGAGCACTCTGAACACCATGTTCAAAATTATCATCATCATATTAAAGGCTAAAAGTTTCATCAGCATTGGGATTTAGTTATAATGTGAACAATCTGTAGACCATGTTCTATATAATGACTAAACAATAATCCAGATTAGTGTGTCTGATCAAATGGTATGTTTTCGAAACATATTTTTACCTACATCAGTATAAGATCTCAATTTACAAAGTAACATGATAAACATATTATGGAATAGAAATAGACGTAGTACTACGTACACTACAACAAATTAAGCAATTTGCTAAAAAAAGTTTTGTAACAAGATAACAATTTTTTGTTGCAAAAGATTTTTTGAGACAAAAAAAATTGTCACCAATTTGTAGCAAGAAGTCGTTCGCTACAAATTTTGAACTTTGTAGCAAATGTAATTCTTTTTACTACAAAATTAAGTTATTTGCTACAGGATTAGCTTATACAATTCACCTAAGTCCACAAAAAATGCTGAATTATACTACAATACAATTTTGTAATAAATATCTTGAATTCACAATAATAATAGTAATAGTATTATATATATATATAAGTGCAGCTCGCACCATACCAAGTGGCAGTAGATACTCTATTATCACAAAATCAGTTAATTAATTACTGTTACAATCCAACCAAAAAATAAATTTGTTATTTGGTTATTTGTTGTAAATTAAATTTATCTTCAGTTATATATGTAATTATATTTCACTTCATCATTATATTTGTAATTTTCCCAAAAATTAAAATGGAACAAAAAAGAATTAAGGATTTTACCTGCAACAATCAAATTAACGATAAGAACCGATTACATGATCTAGCTCCAACTTGAGAGATGTCATTTAAGAGAGAAAAAAAGAAAAAATTTATAAGAAATTAAACAAACATATATATTATTCTCAAGTACACGGCCTAGATCATATATATATATATACAGACACATACACAAACACACACAACTACAAATTATACACATTTACACACACACACATATATATACAACAATAATCATACATATCATTAAACATCTACAAATACACATACATACACAAATAATTTCAGGTCTATATATACTATACAGACATATATATACATATACAGACGTGTATATACATAGAGTAATGTTTTATCGCTCTGGGTGAACAAGAAAATTCATAATCACCTAGTCGTTAGATATAATTTTTAAATTTCAAACATTAACTTCTTTATCTATGTCAATGACGTTATTATTAAAAATAAGGATGAATTTCATACTCATTGTCGAAATATTTTTGTATATACACATATACATACATATATATATAAAGCTTGAATTTTACCTCTCTGTATCGAACTTGAGACACCGTCAGAGACTATCGCCAGAGTGATCGAGTGAGAGAGAGGACTGAGAATTTGATAAAGTAATTTTAATTTGGTAAAGTAGTGTTCAGACGTGGAAAAGTATTGAAAGTATTTAAAAGTATTGAACTAAAATAAATCCTAGTCTATTTTTTATCTACCTTTAAGCAGAGAAAGCACTTGTCAGGTCACAGTTATTTTAGACTCGCATTGAGTGATATATTTAGAAAACAATCATCACACTACCTTTTCAACATCATATAACAATAATCACTTTACCACAATTTAAGTACATAAACTCATATATATTTGGGTTAACTTTATTTACACCCCCTGAGGTTTGTCTTATCTTCACTTTGACCCTTCAGGTTTGCATATTTTCATTTACACCCTCTACTGTTTAATATTCTCATCACTTAGACCCCCTAAACAATGACATCAGCCTGAATTTTTTTAAAAATCCCTAAACTACCCTCAATGTGTTATCCTTGTTCTGTTTGGAAACAAGGATAGTGCTTTTATCAATTAGACCCCCTCCCATCATTTAATAATTTAATTTGTATTAAATTTTCAAAATATATATAAAATTCAAGAATATATATATTAAAATTTGAAAAACATTATAAATTCGAAAATAAATATATAAATTTCGAAATTATTTTTTTTTTCAAAAAAACATATTAAATTTCGAAAATAAATATAAAAATCACAAAAAAACATAAAAAATTTGAAAAAATATATATAAAATTAAAAAAAACATATAAAATTCAAAAATATATATTAAATTTCGAAAAAAATTATAAAATCAAAAATAAATATAAAATAAAATATATATATATAAATTTTGAAATTAAAAAAACCATATAAAATTCTAATAATATATATTAAATTTCGAAAATAATTATAAAATTCGAAAACAATATAAAAAATTATAAATTTTGAAAATAATTATAAAATTCAAAAATATATATATTAAATTTCAAAAAAAAATACTAAATTCGAAAATAAATATAAAATTAAAAATATATTTCTCTGTCTCTCTCTTTCACACACACACACACGCACACACACACTCACTCTGCACAGACGCACATATATATATATATATATACACACATATATATATAGATCTATACATATATATATACACACACACACACACACATATATATATATATCTATACAGATCTCCCCCGTCGGCGCCGCCCCCCTCCCACCACCGCCTCCCTCTATTTTCGACCGATGGGTCGAAAATATATGTGTGTGTTTATATATGTATAGATCTATATATGTGTGTGTATATATATATGTGTGTGTGCGTGTGTGGGTGTGTGTGTGGGTGTGTCTGAGAGAGAGAGAGAGAGAAGAGAGAAAGACGATAGATAGAGAGGAGAGAAAGAAAGAGAATAAAATAAATTTAAATTGAATAAATGTTGGGGTGTTTGGTTTGAAGGTTAGATTGATTCTAAGGGAGTGTTTGGTTTATGGTTTAAATTGATTTAGGGATTAAATTGATTTAAGGAGTGTTTGGTATAAGGGTATTTTAGATATTTCACACCATGAAAGGGTGTAAATGAAGATATGCAAACCTGAGGGGGTCAAAGTGATGATAGAACAAACCTCAGGGGTATAAATGAAATTAACCCTATATATTTACATCTCCACATCCATACAAGGACAGGATTTAATTAAGGACACCATGCCCCTGGAAATTTTTTTTTTTTTTTTTTACTCTAAAACTTTGAATAATTTGTATTTAGTTCCTACTGAATTTTTTTTTATCTTAGATATCACAGAATTTAAATTTATTTACAACTAAACCCCACTAAATTTTTTTTTAAACCCAAAAAAATATATATATATCATTTATATCCCAAAGAAAAAAATTTAACCCCCCTGACACGGATTCCTAGATCCATCACTGAGTCCATACATGCTATATTGAACTCTTTGAAAATTCATACATGCTACTTTCAATTAATGAAAAATTTTGAATCATTCAAATCAAAGAAATGAATGTAAAATATAAATAAAAAAAAACAATACCAAATTATGGTTCTTAGGTATAAACTTCAAAACACTACATGGATGTCAAGTACGAAAATTTCAAGTTTGGGAATATGGATAGACATTTATGGTAACAATATTATTCATCATATATATAGAACCAAAATATTTACAATAATAAGCACAAGTAATAGTACCTGATCAAACCTAACAAGGATTTTGGGAAAATCAGGATTGAGTTATACTGGCCACCAGATACAGAAAAAAAAACATGGAGAGTAATGAAATATTTATATGTATAAATAAGTAGGAGAAGATGGTCAGGTTATCCAGGGAGATTGGAAACTAATAAGTCAGATGCATTTCATTGTTATCTTAATCTTTCAAGGTTGGAATCTCTAGTTCCAATGGAAGATTTTTCATCTTCCACTCCATTTTCTGTGCTGTGGTTTTTTTTTTTTTTTTAGGTACTCGCACCTTATAATCTCTTTTTGATAACATCTGACTATTAATACTACCACTAAAATTGTTCATTAATGAACTCAGGCTTTCTCTCTCCCTCCTAATAAAAAGGAGACAGCAAGGTCAGTGATCAAAAACCAAGATCCATTATAGCCATTGCCAAAAAAGAGAAAAAAAAAAAAAAAAAAAAAATCTGAACATAAACTTTAAACCAGCACGAGGTAAACATTTAAATTTTAGGATTAGAATAGGAATATGTCTACTGAGGCAGCAATATTAGATCTCACATAATAGATTTTAGGATTGGAATAGGAATATGGCAATTGAGACAGCAATATTAGGCATCATACAGAATCACAATTTTAATGAGATCAATAAAATATTGGTTTCTACATTCAATCTCTTCTCAATAGATTTGTTTATGACATCCTTGGAACAAAATTTAGCTGTGTATGGTGGTGAAAATAGTAATATAAATATGGCAAATAGAATTGATACTCAAAATATAGCAGCAGTGTAAAGTGACGAAAATAGGAATATTAGTGACAATTAGATTTGAGACATTGAAGATAACATCTCGAGTTTGTCAATGATACTTCACACACATTTAATCCCCTGCCAATGATACTTCACACACACAAACACTCCACACATTTTTTTTTTCTTTAAAAGGAACTCTTCTTCACCGATTATAATCAAGTGCTTAAATGCTTCGTTATTAACCTCTTCTCTATCAGAAATAATCAACAATGAATATCAATTTATTAGCCTCTTCTCTATCAAAAATCATACACGTAAGAATGGAGATATAAGACTTTGTGTTGACTTCTGGAACTCGAATAGAGCGTCTTTGAAGGATAACTACCATGTTCCATCATAAAATGGTATAACACATCCTATGAACATCCAAATTATAAAAACAAGGAGAGAAAAAAAAAAAAAAAACTAGTATTAATTTATGGTTTTTAGGTATAACCTTCAAAACACTATATTGAACTTTTTGAAATTTCATACACCTACTTTTAAGGAAAACACTAACCAAATCATTGTTTTTAGGTATAAACATCCAAACACTAAATAGAAATCAAGTACGAAAGTTTCAAGGTTGGTAATATGGATATGGCAATTAAGGCAACAATTTTAAGCATAATATAGAACCAAAATGTTTACAATAATATGATATGCTAACACTGCCCAATGAAAGTCATAACTGTGAATCTGTGATAGTAACAAAGAGGCACAGCTCAACTACAACTGATATATATCTATAGTTTGGATATTAAACCAACACTAAAACAAAAGGAAAGCAATTGAAATAAATGCCCGGAAAAAGCAAAGTTTGATAGTAGTCATTGCTGAATTTTCTTCCGAATTCTCAGATTTCTTGCTTTAATTCCTTAGCCATGAAAACATCAGATAGAGCAGTATTGGACACCAAAGCAGCCTCCAAGAGACGCATGGCCTGCAACAACAAATCCACATATATGAATGAGTTAGCAACTAGAAAAATATAACTACTGTATATCAATACTGAATAACTATAGCATAATGATCAACATTGCCCTATGGCATTAGCAGCCAAGACCTCTCAAAAATCAATGTTATAACACGACCATTTGTTCCAAAGGGCTAAGGAACAAGTATATATAAAACTATATAAGATATCACTCATATCCTACATAAGTATAAGAAATTGTGAGTTTAAGCCGAGACGATGAATTAGTTGTGAATCTCAATTGAATGTAAAAAATACTTAATCTTGGAGTCTTTGCATTTACCTCATCTTGACCCATGGTCAATTCTTGCTCTACAATGTCAACGAGAGGAATTTTGAATTTGTTGAAGAAACATAGAACTGACATTGGGGATAAAGGCGCTATGGTCAAATCATCTGTCACCATGTACATTGAAGTTTCTCTAAAGAATCCACCGCCAGTTATTGCGGGGGAAGAGATGCCAAAATCAGAAGAAACAGAAAAGTTTAATGGATATGAAGCTTCCTCGATGGGAACGAGCCGCTTATGCAATGCAAGTCCCCGGGGAAGCTTAGGATTGAGCACAATTGCCTTCATCCCTCCCTCTCTGAAGATTTCCTCGACATCCAAATCGTGGATGCTCTTGTATAGATTACCCAAGCATACCCTCGTAGACAAATAAGGCAATTTCTCAAACACAAAACCAAGTGGATACGTAAGGAAACTACCAATAAGATTAACAAAATCCTTTTTTTTGAATGGCAAGGAGATGATAAAAAAAAGAATTAAAGCCTAAGCCATACAGGTGCTAAGGGGCATACTCCAGATTACATGAAATCCGAATTTCCACCACATAAAAAAACAAAATAAGCAACCCCTATGCCTATAAGAAAGCCAAAAATAAAGAGGAAAAATAGCACAAAAATGGAGAAGGCTCACAAAAGACTTGAAATCAGCCACACACCAAAGCCTCCTAGACTAACAAGAGCCCCAACTTGAAGCACTAGACAAGAGCACAAAACGCTTCCAAACAGCCCTTAAAACAACACCCA
Source organism: Cornus suecica (assembly GCA_963922005.1). NCBI lineage: Eukaryota > Viridiplantae > Streptophyta > Magnoliopsida > Cornales > Cornaceae > Cornus > Cornus suecica. Next base: position 17,005,730 of record OY998242.1, on the reverse strand, counting down.
GCAAAGAAGAAGGCGCAGCCAAAACCAGCCTACTTGTACCATAAATACAACTATAACAATACCAGTAGGCCAGCTTCCAAACAGCCTTGACAACACCCAGCAAAAGCGCAGCCAGAACCAGCCTATTAGTACCAGAAATTCGACAGCTATAGCAGCACCAGTATACTAGAAAAAGCTCAGGCACAAGAAGCTGAAAATCTCTTAACTGGACATAATCATCACCGACAAGAGCCCAGCTACATAGGGGATCAATAATATTCCAGCAACAACAAAGAAGAGCAAAGCTGGGCAACTCCATTCTGAACATGAAAGCTACAATCCCAGCAATAGGGAGCATGGTTATGGAAAAAGAATTGAGGAAGGTATATTCCATGAAGAAAGAAAAGAATGATTTGTATCAGAAGCCTCAAAATTCTTGAGAGAGAAAAATTTATATCGCACCACCTGATGAACCTTATTGAATACCTCCTCTTGAGTGCAACAAAATCTTCTTTTGCTTCTACATAAAGTGCCTTGTGACTAGATTTGTGGATGATAAGCTTCAAAGTTATCATTTTCCCCTCCTCTTTAGAGTCCATTGAACTTTCAGGTTGATTCACACTTCTTGGATTATATGGTCCACAACAAACGCCAAAACTACTTTTCTCAACTTTTGAATCCAACAGGATCTCCGAGAATGGTGACTTTGTTGTTAAAGAACAACAGAGCACTTTTAGAACCTGTGTGAGAGAGAGATCATTCATTTTGTTCAAATATAAATAATAGAAGTAAAACTAGTTAGGACGGTTATTACCTCACACCTCCCTATGTTTATAGTTTTTTCTTCTATTGTGCTTCTATTTTTAGCTTCAAACTTACTAAGCATGGCTACGCATGCCATAGTCGAAATGGGCTTCACTTTAAGATCATGAAGCATCATTAACCTTGTGATAGGTTTCACAAACACCCCTTCTTGATATAAAGGGCGGCTGTCATTACGGTTCCAAGAGCAAATCATATTCTTTCCACAATGGCAGAGAGCATTATGGCAAGGACCACAACAGTGACTATCCTTGCAGGCATAGTACGCATTAGTATCACTATCAACAACATCCAGTTTTAGACTCCTGCAGTAAAGTTCAGCTGCACTTTGAGGGCGAAGCAGGATGTCCTTGCAAGTCGAGGTCTGGAAAATTTCCTCTTTAAGATTCTCAACACTTTCATACATATTGTTCAAACAACCAAAGTGTTCTTGTACAGAGTATTTCATGAGCTAATCTAAGAATGTTTCCAATAGGCATAGTCATGAAGCTTAAGAGAACATCAACAAAATCTCCATTGTACTCAACAAAAACAACCTTACTACTCTCTTTTTCCACCAGCAACTTCAGGCTTATACTTGATGAAGCGTTGCCTGACATCTTGGCAAAGTTGTTCTGCATCAATAACTATATTGAACAGTAAAAGTTTCAAAAACATTGGAACTAACTTATATATGATGAAAAATCTCAACACCATGTCCTATATCATGAATCAACCATCTCATATGTTGGTGTTTAATAGACCACATCAGATCCTATTTAAACTTTATGAGTAGACACTAAACACTTGTAGACACAGAAATTTGGTGGGTTCAAGCCCAAAACAAACAAGGCCCAACACAAAATATTGGGCCGCAAATTAAATTAATTAGTCCAACTCTTATTGGATTAATTTAAATTATTTGACTAAGTCCAAGCCCATTTAGTTAAATAAAAGAGATAATTATTGAACTATAATATTAATTTAATATTATAATTTGATAGTTATCAAACAAATGGACACATGTCACCATTCCATTGGTCCAGATAGTCTATAAATTTAGACATGATGGAGAATGAAAGGGAGAAAGAATTCACGTGACAATCAGAGAGGCTCTCCTAAAGCAAAAATACAAAATTTTACAAACGCTTTTCTCTCCCAACAAGAAATCAAGAAAATAAGAACAACAACAAGCACATCCAAATTGTGCCGTTCTTTTCCTTGATTCAACAAATTCTAAAGAATCACTCAAATCCAAATATCGAAGACGAAGAACAACAAGCACATCCAAGTTGTGTTGTTCTTCCTCCACAAATCAAACAAAACTATTTGAGATCAAATTTCATTAGCACTCGACCATAAATCAAAGAAAATAATTCAAGATTAAGCCTGACGACCCTTGAATCCCTCTCAACAACCGATTCAAGATCAAGCTTCGACAACCCTTGAATCCAACCGACAAAGGAAATCGAATCAGAGGATTATTTTTCTTTCTATTGTAAAGAAAAAAAAAATAGAGGATTGTACTACCATTGATTTAAATTAATAAAATTCTGATTTGTTGCAAATTTTCGTTCCTTTATTTTTGGACTCGAATTTTGTTGTCTACAAATTTCTGACACGCCCGGTGGGACCCCTCTGCCTCTCATCTCTTTCTCCTACATTAAATTCGCAAAGCTTTTCCTTGTCAGAATCTATGGCGTCCCTAAAGGTTTAGACGAGCAAGAAAGACGACAGTGCAAAGACTTCCGTCAAGGCTGTCATGACAAGTCACACAAAGCCCAAAATTCTGTCGATGGAATCATCTGCAAATCCTACACAAACGATACGAACGTCTACAAATCCTTCTCAGACGACGGACTCGTTTGCAAATCCTTCGCACACAAAGTGACCGTCTGCAAATCATGCACAGACGACGCGACCGTCTGCGAATCCTTCACAGACGACGGACTCGTTTGCAAATTCTATACTGATGATGAAATCATCTGCAAATTCTAAACAAACGACGAAATCGTCTACAAATCCTGTGCAGACGATAAAACCGTCTACAAATCTTTTACAGATGACGGAATCGTCTGAAAATCCTTTATAAACAAGAACGCAATATGTTCATTCAGAAGTCCATCAACAATCGCCCATATCTGAACAGGTAGGTAACCAGACTACTCATCCTTCGTCATTATCTTTCCAACAGTTGCAAGACAAGAAAAATAGAAAGAACAGTGACAAAACATTAAAGAATGTTATCGAATAATCCATCACAGTTGCTGCTACACCAGTGAAGAACATTGCAAAAGGTAAAGAAAAATCAAACAAAAATTTGCAAATTATGGTAAAGGTCAAGTCCTCCAAACTTCTCAACGACGAACCTCTCTTCTCTCTGGGGGCAAGAAATAATGTGCTTCCAACTTTAAAGGCTCAATTTTGCTCAGGAAAACTACTATCAAAACGCATCTCTGATAATCATTCAAAAGCCTTCTCAAAGGTTGGTCGAACCAAAAATCCAAACTCAAGGTTGACCTATACAAGACTAGAGAACTTTTCTGACTTGGTCATTATGTCGGTCATGATGACTACTATTACTTCAAGCGAAGAGCAATTAACGAGTATGACTCGTGAAATTGAAAGATTGCAAAAGACGATCGATGAACAAGATTTAAAAATTGCATCGCTAGTGGAGAAGTTATAATTGCATGGCATTGTCGAGTCAAGTGAATGTCAAGTTTTCCTGTTGATTCAACACCAAATGTTACTCCCGTTGACAACAAAAGTCATACATCCATCACTGCTCAAATGGCTAGTCAAGCAAATCAAGATGTCTCCGTCGCCTCACTCTCTATTAAACAACTTCAAGACATGATAATTACAAGCATAAGAAAACAAGTTGGTGGCGTCCATGAAAGTACTTCCACGTACTCAAAGCCTTACACCATAAAAATCAATGACTTAAAAATGCCTGCAAGGTATCAACCACCAAAGTTCCAATAATTTGACATAAGAGGTAATCCAAAACAACATGTCGCCCATTTTGTCGAAACTTGCAATAATGCTGGCACATACTGAGACCTCTTAGTCAAGCAATTTGTGCGCTCCATAAAAGGAAATGCATTTGATTGGTACACGGACCTCAAAACAGGAAGTATTGACGGTTGGCAAATGATGGAACAAGAATTTCTCAATCGTTTCTATAGTACTCGCAGAATAGTGAACATGGTAGAACTCACAAACACTCAGCAAAGGAATGACGAGCGTGTGGTTGACTATATTGACCGCTGGAGAGCTCTAAGTCTTGATTGTAAAGACCAAATTTCTGAGATCTCTGCAGTTGAAATGTGCATGCAAGGCATGAATTGGGAGCTTCTCTACATCCTACAAGGAATCAAGCCAAGTACATTTGAAGAACTTGTTACTCAAGCACATGATATGGAGCTTAGCATAACAAGTCGTGGTGCTAGAAAATATGTTCCTAATGTGCTTGACAATTCCTTTAAAGACAGAAAAATTGAGTCTGACAACGAAGAAGTTGAGTCTAATGACGAAGAACTTGCGGCTAACGACGAAGAAACTAAGTCCGACAACGGAGAATCTGAGTCTGACGGAGACGAAGAAATTGAGTCTAACGACGAAGAAATAAGGTCTGATGACGAAGAAAGTGAGTCCGATGTCGACGAAGAAATTAAGACTGGTGACAAAGAAATTGAGCATGACGATGAAGAAATATACTGTCAAGTTCAGACGATGAAAAGACTACATCATACATGACAAACATTGTCGTTAAAGATTTGAATGACGAAAATAAGCTTGTCGTTTCGTCAACTTCATATGAAAATGCTAAATCACAGGAGACATCAAGTCAAAGAATCTCGATAAAAGATGGGACTCGCAAAAAATCATCAACTTTCAAACACAAGAAATTTGAGAAAGTCCTCTCTAACCATCACAAGTTCAAGTTGTCTTCTCTCTGTCGCAAGGCAGAAAAATAGCCAAGGCTTACAACATGTTCCTAATCGCACGAGCCTAAATTGCACCATGATCCTAGCCCACATGATTTAAAACTGTGATTGCAAAAAAAGAAAAAAGAAAAAAAAACTGAACTACGTGATGACTTGATTCCTCTTTTCGAGGATACGTAGGCAACTTTAGAATCTTACTCTGAGTTCAGTCAACCAACAAAAAGAAATATGGTCAAACACCAATTACCATTGCAAGGCTTTTCGTAAGGACAACTCCCCTGTAACGATAACTTCAGCCCGCGCTATCTCTGTGAATGGCACAATGTCTGTTGACAGAGAAACGCGAAACAAAGGCATGGAGCAACAAAAATTTGGTCGAACACCAACTACCATTGCAAGGGTTTTCGCAAGGACAACCCCCCTGCAACGATAACTTCGACCCGCGCTATCTCTGTGAAGGACACGATGTCTGTTGACAGATAAACGTGAAACAAAGGCATGGCGCGACAAAAATATGGTAGAACGCCAACTACCATTGCAAGGGTTTGCGCAAGGACATACACACCCCTGCAACGATAACTTGGCCCGCGTTATCTCTGTGAAGGACGCAATGTCTATTGACAGGGAAACTCGAGACAAAGGCATGGTGTGACAAAAAAAATATTTGAGAGAGAGTAAAAAAAAAAAGGGTGAAAAGTGAAGCAAGAAAAGTAAAAAAAAAAAAAAAAAAAAAAAGGGCGTGTCTTTGACCCTGAAACCAAGTTCATGTAACCCACCACTTCTTATTCAACCAAACCCATATATGCATATATATGGATACATGAAGGAAAAAGGTTCTCCTCCCCCTGGAGGACGTCTTTGAGATCGGCCACAATCAGACCACCGGCTTTGTCCGCCTAAAAAAAAAAAGACGCAGCACCACCAATTTGTGTGGACATCGGCCAATTCAACCACTGAAAATCTCCTCTTCCCAGCGGCATCTAATGGTCCTCCCGTGCTCGGCCTGACATGGATAAAAACACCATCTACCTCTCCGGTTTAGCTCTGTCGCTCTCTCGAAAAACAATATCATGACACTTACAAGCAGTCTTGATCCTTGGTCAGCAGCCCCAACAAGATCCGAACAGCAGAGAAGGTCGCCATGGATCATGTATCCTCCGGTTCGTATGGTTTATCTGTGATGCCGCATGGTGCTTTGCAGCCGGAGTCTCGGTTCGTCACTGTTCCATGGAAATTTTAGTCGCCCTGCATGATTCACTCGTCATGGCCATAGGAAAACTTTGCTCTCACCGTCAGCAATGGTGTTTCACTGATTGCCGCTGCTTGGTGATTAGCATGGTGCTTGGGGTGGTCGCCGCTGCATGTTGTGTCTATTGCCTTGACAATGAAGCTTCCACCTCACCATCAAACATGGAGTTCACACTCATTGCCACTGCGTCAATGAAGTTGTCGCCCATCCTCGCTTGAAGCTTCCTTTTAAAAGAATGAGGAGCTTATGCAGAGAAGAAAAAGAAGATTGAGAAAAAAAACGAATTAATGAAGAGAAAAAGAAAAAGGCATGAGATCTGATTTTGGGTATGCTTCATGGTTGTCTATATATAACCAACAAGCAAGTAATTCCTATAACAAAAGGAATTGAAATATTGGTGGAATTGGAATTTCAGTTGAAGTTTGATAAAAGCAAACTCAACTTTGATAAGGAATTGGAATTCAACAGAAACACTTGTAAATTCCAAATTTTGTGAGTGAACAGAAATTTCGGTTGGAGTTAAATAAATAAATAAATAACAGTTCAACTTTGACATGAAATTGGAGTCGAAGAAGATCAATATTGACTGACAGAAATTACTCCAAGACTAATAAAAAAAGTTCCCATTGACTGACACACGAAAGAAATTCAGACGGACTGACAAAAGAAATTCAAACGAAAGAAGTTCAAACTGAAGACAGAAAAAAATTTAGACAAACTGACGAAAGAAGTTCAGACTTTCGGACGAAAGAAATTCAAACCGACTTACCCAATAAGTTTAGACGAACTGACAAAAGACAATAATGGGGCATCATTGTCCTTTAATTTTAATAAGGGTAATATGGTCTTTTGAACTTAAAATATTCTTCACATGCAGTCACGTGTTATATTTCACGGCTAAATGCTACCGGCCGGTCAATGGAAGGAGTGATCTGCTAAGAAAATGCATAATTCAGGGGATTAGTTGCAACTTTTGAAGTTAAAGGGGGTTTATTCCAACTTTACCAATAGTTCAGGGGGATTTTCTGCATTTTACCCTATATATTATTCTCAAGTACACGGCCTAAATCATATATATATATATATATACAGACACATAAACACAAACACACACAACAACAAATTATACACACTTACACACACATATATATATATATACAACAATAATCATATATATCATTTCACATCTACAAATATACATACATACACAAATAATTTCAGATCTATATATACTATACAGACATATATATACAGACGTATATATACATAGAGTAATGTTTTATCGCTTAGATATAATTTTTAAATTTTATAAATTAACTTTTTATTTATGTCAATGACGTTATTTTATTAAAAATAAGAATGAATTTCTTACTCATCGAAGAAATATTTTTGTATACATATATATATATATATAGCTTGAATTTTACCTCTCTGGATCGAACTTGAGAGACCGTCGAGTCGAGTTGTGGAGAAAGAGAGACTGAGCTATGGCGAGATTGATCGAGTGAGAGAGAGAACTGAGAATTTGATAAAGTACTCTTAATTTGGTAAAGTTGTGTTTCAGACACTGTCACACTAAAGATATGGATTAAATACTAAATAGTCAGTCCACACCCGACTTTTTTCTGGTGCAAATGTATTTACAACTATTGAACTAAAATAGATCCTAGAATCCTAGTCTATGTTTTTTTGGGGTTAATTTACACTCATAAGCTTTGTAAATTTCATTATTTTGACCCTTCACATATCATCATTTACACCCATTATCATTAATTTTTATTTGACTTTGGTTAAAATTTTAGTAAAATATCTTAATTACCCTTAAACCAAACATTATTTAAATTAATTTAATTCTAAGATAATCTAATCCTATATCCAAAGAACCTAACCCTATATCCAAACAAATCACACTACTACTTAAACAATACACAAACATATACCTAACTTATACCCTAAACATATTAGATGCTTTCTCCTAATTAATTAAGTTTAATCATGCCTTCAATCTCAACCCCTCGTAAAACTCAGATTTTTTTTTTTTTTTTTGAAAAATCATATTAGAGGAAAGAAGGCAGAACCACACCAAATCTTCAAACCCAGAATTTTCTCGACCCAAATCTTCAAACCCTAGATCTCTCTCAACTCTTCAAACCCATCAACTCCTCCATAAGCGCGCCAATCGTGGTCCATTTTCGGTTGGTGAGCTTCTTGGGCCGGAGGTCCTCGAGGGGGACATCGCCTTAGTTGGTGGCGAGAGGGTCGGACATGAAGGAGGAGGCGGCGGCCATGTATTGCTCGTGGCGGCGCTGCTTCTGTTGACACCACTTTTGAGCCAATGTAGTGAAGAACAAGGAGCTATGATGGAGCCGAAATTTGGAATTCAAGACTAAATCTGGGTTGGAAGTATATAAGAAAATGGGCCAAGAAATGAAAGAAAGCTTGGGCCAGGTGGAGTTTTAGTTGGGCCGAAAATGTGGGTTTTTGGTTAAATGGTTTCAAACCGAAGGAAAAGGCCTAAGTTTGAAATGGGCTTGTTGATCAAGTTTGACCGATCAGGACGATGAAATTATGAAGAGCTAGGGGACTACTGTTTGAATTGTATTATAAGTCTATGATAATGGTTTGATAAGATTAGAGTTAGGAAGTAGTTATCTTTTATTTATTTATTCATTTATTTCTAGTTTATCTTTAGGATAGTTTCATTATAAATAATGTACGTAGACCTCTATTACAAAGGTCCACGACCAATACAAAATTTATCTTTTTGCTTCAATAGCATCGTTTATTTTACTTTCTTGCAAAAATTTATTTTATCAGTCCATTTAAATTCTTGTCTTGCAAATTTCATTATTTTATTCCGGTTTATCGTAGTTAATTTCTTGGTTATCGAAAGTCCTCTTGATTGAGGCAGAAGAATCTTTGCACACGAGTTTTGTTCTCTCTCGTGTATTTCACCTGATTTGCAAAATTTGTTCAAAAAGAAACGATAAGTTGTTCGTCTTGAACCGTTTGAGCCACGTCACCGGTTTTGGCACGCCCGCAATTTACATAAAATATATTTGGCTTAATTCTTCGGCCAATTTATTTTTAGTGCGAACATTTTTGGCACACTCGGTGGGACACCACTAGGTGATTGAGAAATTTAACAGTAGTCATGCCGCTGAGAACAAGTAGTTCCCGAAATGATGATTTGAGTTTGGTGAATCCTGATGGAATTGAACAACGGGACGACGAGTTTATCGGCAATGAGGAAGAGGAAGAGATTGAAGTTGCCAACCCATCCTTTGGTAAGAAACAAATGGATCTAACCCAGTATCTGCATAGGATGGATATGTTGGAGGCAGAGTCGGCCCAAGCAAGGGAACGAGAGGCTCAAAGTCAAGCTCAAATTCATGAACTGATGGCTAGATTGTCGGCTGTGGAAAAGGAGCCGACCGACGGATCACATGTTACTTCAGCTCCTTGTTTGCCTAGTAATACTGGTGCATCAACGTCGATATCGCAGCCGGGTTTTGTGAGGAATTCAGAATTTGGTAGGACGCCCGCAGCCAATGGTGTTCCGCAGAGAGATAGGTTGAACTTGGGGGGCAGCAATAACTGAAGGCCTCATTATATAGGCTACACAGATGGGGTAAGAGTAAATTCGGTGTCGGTTTATCCAACCATTGGAGGTACGCCGCTGCCGACTAGGAATGCCCCTGTTTGGGATGAGCCTCGAGGTGCGATAGACAGGGGGCAAATAATTGAGTTAATACAGCAGGAGATGGGGCAAGGGTATCGCCGTGCGTAACGACCAATTTATAGGAAGCCATACCCGGAGCAGATTGATTCGGTTGAGTTCCCAAGGAATTTTAAATTTCCAAAATTTATGACTTTCAGTGGAGAAGGTATACAGTCCACTATTGAGCATATCGGTCGGTTCACAGTGCAATATGGCGGGGCAAGCAGTAACCCTTCTCTTAAAATGCGCTTGTTTCCTAATTCTTTAACTGGACCGACATTTTTGTGGTATATAAAATTATCACCAAATTCTATTTTCACATGGGAATAAATGGAAGAACAATTTCATGCCCAGTTTTACCGTACTAAAGTTGAGGTGACTTTAGCCAATATCTCACGGCTTTATCAATTACTAAGCGAGTCAATGGAGACGTTTGTAGCACGTTTTTTAAAGGCTCGGATGCGATGTAGAATGGTTTTACCAGAGACCGAATATATGCGTCTGGCATTAAATGGTTTAGAGTTGGAGCTGAGGAAAAGGTTCGAGGGTATGGAATTTCGGGATTTGTTCGAATTAGCCGATCGAGCCACTCGATATGAATCCTTGTTGAAGGAGGAAAAAGAGCGCAAGACGTCTTCTAAAGGAACTTATTTTAGAGACCCAAATTATGAAGTATTTGTAATAGAACCGGACTGTGATGAGTTGGAAGTGGATGTGGCAGAGATAGTCTTTAAGAAGTCTTATACGTGTGAAGCTCTTGCAAAGCCTAAGCCAACTACAAATTCTCAAAAGACTCATTTAACAATGGGAAAGAGAGGAGTAGCGAAGACAGGCAGGAGTTATAGTTTCGACATAACTAAAACATAGCAGATATTTGATCACTTGGTCGCGGATAAGCAAGTTACCTTTCCCAAAGGGCATAAAATTCCTACCACCAACAAAATTAAAGGGAAAGAATATTGTAAGTATCACAACTCTTGAAATCATTCTACTAACAATTGCATCGTGTTCCGTAACATTTTGCAGAAAGCAATCGACGACGGGATGCTGAAATTTCCAGATCAGAAAAAGCAACTAGAAGTGATGGGTATTGATGGTGATCCATTTCCAAAGATCATGAATTCTAACATGATTACGTTGGTTGACAAGAATGAACAGCCCCCACAAGACGCAATTGACTCATTGCGTGCCGAATTGGAAAGTTTGAAGCGACAACTCAGAGAAACACAAGAACAGATTCGGAAACCAGAGGAGTACCCGGAGCGGAAAAAATCGTCGAGGAAAGTCTTTGTAAAGAAAAAATCCATGATGCTCGAGTTGTAAGTTCAGGAGCAATCCAGAGAAAGGAGATTTCCGATTCGGGAACGGTTTGAAAGAAACCCAACTCGTGAATTTGTGGGAGAAAGACGAATTTTGGTGCATGATCGGCTTGGAGAAAGGCGAGTTCCAGGCTGATATGTAAAAAGTAGGAGACCAGCAGATACGTTCATGGAACGAAGAGTAATGTTCGGCCAATTGGGACGAGATCAATTTAAAAGAGCTCCTCCTCCGCGAGCTCAGATATGGGTTGAAAGCAGCAGATTGAATGAACGATACGTTCGAATGGTTCGATCGCCTTTAGTGCAAGTTGATAGATGGATTAGAGTGGTTCATCCAAAATTTCCTGCCCCATCTATCCAAAGAGAGGCTACTGGGGGGCAAGAAACAAAGACCCAGAAGCGTAGAAGACAAAGGAAAGAGACCGAAGCGCGTCATCGAAGTTTACGAATTCCTGAGAAAGAAATCAGAGAAGTAACACCTGAGATAGATGTTTCTTTTGGGAGAGGAATGCACGAAAAATCAGATGATGAAAGTAGTGATTCGGATAAAGAACCACGGCACGCGGCAAATATAGGATGCGATTTGTAATATGGTTTGTGTTCTCCCTAGAGAATTCCAAGCCGCGAATGCACACCTCGAAGAAGAAAAGGCGGACATTAATAAGAACGACTTGGGGAATAATGAGATGATTGAAGTCTCAGCAAGTGCAAAAAAGGCAGCTGATAGTGTACTTGGGGTGGCCAAGTTGGTTTCTGAAGTAAATAGAGATACTGAAAGTACTATAAAAGGGGCCAAAGGGATTTCGGCGACGTCGGAGGAAGTTGCCAAAACTCAAGTGGGTTTTAAGAAATCAGTTTATATTGAATCAGAAGTGGGTACCAAAACTAACATTCAAGTTGTTGGGCCAGTAAAAAAAGGTGAAGGTAGAGGCGCTGAAATAAATTTCAATTGGAAAGAAGCATCTAAGGTTATTTTCAAAAAGCCACCATTATCAATGACACAGCAATTATGGCCACTATATGTAAAAGTGTGGGTTGAGGGGCAGCCTATCGACCGGGTATTGGTTGATAATGGTTCGGTACTGAATGTGGTTCCAGCAACAACATTAAAAATACTTGGAAAGAATATGGAAGATGTGATACCAACAATTGTGGCAGTGAGCTGATTTAATGGTGGCTCTACAGCAACGAAAGGGATATTGCCACTCGAAATAACCATTGGAGGTAAAACGACTTTTACAACTTTTTTCATTATTGAAACCACGGCGTCATATAGGTTGTTATTGGGGCGAGATTGGATTCACACGAACATGTGTATACTATCATTTTTGCACCAAATGCTGATTTTTTGGAATGGAGATGAAGTAAAAATAGTCGAGGCTGATAATAAACCATTTGTAGCAAAGGTTTATATGGCTGAGGCAATTTTGTACGAAGATACGTTTACGCCTGTTCGTTTTGAAGGCGTAGATAAAAATGGTAGGCCTTTAAAGGCCACCATGATGAGAAGTTTTAAAGAATTGGAATTAAAATAGTTGGTGTCAGAATCAATTAGGCCGACCGTTATTGTGTCCAGCCCTCTTGCAATTAATGAAATATCCGATGAATAGTGAAGAGAAAGAAATTGCCAAGCAACAGGCTTGCCGAGCCGCTTGCGTACGGTTAAAGGCATATTTAGCAGAAAAGAGGTTGGCCCGTGAAGAATTGATAGATGGTATTGCTTCGGCGTGTGTGGCTAAGGTAGAAGATATACAATAAGGTATGGATGCTATTCAACTTGAAGATTTGGAGGCGGCACCAACAAAAATGGATGATTTAAAGGCGGAGGTTCAAGACCCACTTCTAGAGGTAAATTTGGGAAAAGCGGGAAAATCTAGGCCAATATATGTCAATGCTTTGTTGGAGCCGGGATTTCAAAGGGAATTAGTTAAATTATTAAAGAAATATTATTCTTGTTTTGTGTGGGATTACACCGAAATGCCAGGTTTAGATCGGGAATTGGTCGAACATCGATTACCGATTAAAAAGGGGTTCAAACCTTATAAACAACCACCAAGGAAGATGTCACATAAGGTAATTTTAAAAATTAAGGAGGAGATTGAGAGGTTGTTAAAAGCAGGATTTATATGAACGGCACGATACGTTGATTGGTTATCCAATATCGTGTCGGTAATCAAGAAGAATGGAAAGTTACGGGTTTGTGTTGATTTTCGCAATTTGAACACTGTAACACCAAAGGACGAGTACCCCATGCCCGTGGCCGATCAACTAATTGATGCAGCTGCGAAACATAAAATAATGTCATTCATGGATGGTCATTCGGGGTACAATCAGAGGAGGATATAGCAAAAACGGCTTTTCGGTGTCCAGGTGCAGTTGGAACTTTCGAATGGGTGGTGATGCCTTTCGGGTTAAAGAACGCCAACACTACCTATCAACGGGCGATGAATTCAATTTTTCATGACATGATAGGCCAGTTCATGGAAGTATATATAGATGATGTGGTGGTTAAGTCAGAAACTCAGCAGCAACATTTGAAGCAGTTAGAGAAGGCTTTTGACAGGATGTTTTTCCACAAGCTAAAAATGAACCCAATAAAGTGTGCTTTCAGGGTCGCGGCCGGTAATTTCCTTGAACTTTTGGTATATCAAAGAGGAATTAAGATAGACCAAAATAAGGCAAAAGCTATTATGGCAGCTAAAGCGCCTAAAAGCAAGAAGGAATTATAAAGGTTTTTGGGTCAAGTTGGTTATTTGAGACATTTTATTGCTAATTTGTCCGGAAAGACAAGAATTTTTTCACCACTTTTGAAATTGAAGCCTGGAGAAGAGTTTAAATGAAAGGAAGAACATCAGATTGCTTTTGAGATGTTGCAACATTATTTGACTCAACCACCAGTTCTAATGCCGCCACGGAAAAAGATACCTTTAAAGCTTTATCTATCGGTGGCAGAATAGTTAGTTGGAAGTTTATTGGCTCAGAATAATGAAACCACACATGAGCAAGCAATTTATTATTTGAGTCGAGCTTTGACATCAGTAAAATGCCGCTACACCTCGATTGAGAAATTGTGTTTGTGTTTGTATCATTCTGCTATGAAGCTAAGGGTTTATATGCTACCGGTAGAGGTGTTCGTAATTTTCCAGACCGATTTAATTAAATTCATGTTATCTAAACCACTAATTACCGGTCGAATTGGTAAGTGGGCTTTCGCGCTTATGGAGTTTAATTTTATTTACCAGCCTCAGAAATCGGTAAAAGGACGAATGTTAGCTGACTTTTTGGCCAACCACCCGTCGGCTGATTGTGATGTTTTTATTCATGACAAATTGGAATTAAACACTATCTTTGTGCAACCTTGGATTCTAGAATTTGATGGGTCAAGAACAAAGAATGGAGCTGGAGTGGTGGTTCGGACTCCTGCGGGCCGAGCTACTACTTTTTCTTTTTTCCTTGATTTCCCATGCACAAATAATCAAGCTGAGTATGAAGCTTTGATTATTGGGTTGGAAATTTTATTGGAACTTAATGTCAAGGATGTACATGTCATGGGTGATTCGAACCTTGTGTTGAGTCAAGTGGCTGATGATTTTCAATGTTTAAGTTGGCAACTTAGGCCTTTTCATTCCATGGCTTCCTAGCTTTTGCAGCAGTTCAACACCGTCAAGTTAGAACACCAACCAAGGAGGATGAATAAAAAGGCCAACGATTTGGCACAGATCGCTTCGGGGATAAGAGTGTCGGACGGGTTGATGGAAGAGTATGTAGTAATCAGAAGAAGAAGCCTTCCTGCAGCTAAAGAAAGAAATACATGGATGGCGGAATCGCTTACAGTAGATGTTATAGAGGTGGTTGAAAGTGATTGGCCCTATCCCATTTTTCATTTTCATAAAAATCCTAATGGATTGGTGGAAAAGAATTTGAAACGAAAGGCGTTGGGGTATGTGATTTTAGGTAATGAACTGTGTAAAAGGGGAGTAGAAGATGATCGGTTGTTGTTGTGTATTAGTAAGGAGGAAGCTCTTTGGGTGATGGCCGAGGTGCATGAGGGGACTTGTGGAACGCATCAAGCCAGCATAAAAATGAGGTGGTTAATTCGGCGATATGGATACCATTTGAAAGGGATTTGGAAAGATTGCATGGAATACGCTAGGGGGTGCGAGGCTTGTCAGAAACATGGGTCGATCCAATGGGTTCCGGCTATTGAATTATAAGTGATTGTAAAACCATGGCGATTCAAAGGATGGGCGATGGATATAATTGGGAAAATTCATCCACCTTCGTCTAAGAGGCATCATTGGATTTTAGTGGCTACTGATTATTTTACAAAGTGGGTTGAAGTCGTGACGTATAAATCTATAAATCAAGATAAGGTCGTAGATTTTATTGAGCAACATATTTTCCATCGGTTCGGTTTGCCGGAAACAATAATAGCCGACAACGGATCAGTTTTTAGAGGGGAAAAAGTGATGGAATATTGCAATAATGTGAGGGTAAAAATGATGGCTTCAACGTCGTATTATGCACAAGGGAATGGTCAGGCTGAGGCTTCAAATAAAGTCATTATTGAAATCATAGAAAAAATGGTTGAAGAGAATCCAAGGCAATGACATGATAAACTTTCAGAGGCATTATGGGCATACCAAAATTCAAGGCGGACAAGCACAGGAACAACTCCGTTTCGTTTAATGTTTGGGCATGATGTCGTTTTGCCGGTAGAGATGAATGTACGGTCTACTTGATTAGCGTTTCAACATGGTTTATCTCCAGTCGATTATTCTGAAGCAATGCTTGCCGAGCTAGAAGATGTGGGTGATGAAAGGTTGCAGGCACTAGATCACTTGATGGCACATAAGAAGAGGGTTGTTCGGGCTTATAATAAACTGGTTCATTCAAAAAAAAAATCGGAAGGAGAACTAGTGTGGAAAACAGCTCTGCCATTGGGGGAAAATTAACCAGGAAATGGGAAAATGGTCGCCGAATTGGGAAGGCCCGTTTGAAGTCCATGAAGTGTTGAAATGTGGTGTATATAGACTAAGAGATATTGCTGGGAAAAAGCATCTGAGGCCGATAAATAGGAAAGTTTTGAAGTCCTATCAACCGTCATTGCATGAGCAGTGGAATTCGGCCTCTGAGCAAGAGACCGAAAAATAAGAAAATTTCAAACGGGTGTTATTTCTTTATTTTTTCTTTATATATTTTTGGCATCAGTTTGTTTATTTATTTGTTTTGATTTGTTTTAGGTATAGATTAGGGAAGTTTTCTTCAAAATAATCAGTAACAATAGTTTTAGATAGGAATAGACTTTGATTTGTTTTCCTAAACCATCATAAGATAGATTGCAGTTCAAAATAATGGTTTTCTCCAAAACAAATAAAAGAAGATGGTTCCCAGATTGTTTTTCATACATCATTGATAAGGTACTAACATTTTAAATGTTGTCTTGAAAATTGCTTTTGAGCTTGGTCCACAGGGATTGAAGTCGATCAAGTTTAGCAGCGGCTTGGAATTTTTTCGGCTCAAAAGTCTGGAGATCCAGATTGGTAACTTGAAGTTGAGAGGCCGCGACAATACCCATGTTTTGCAGCTCGGCAACTTGAAGTTTCTTTTCGGCTTGAGTATCGAGGAAAGCTTGAAGGAGACGGGTTTCTTTTTCTTCCAAAGCAATCAATTTGGGCTCAATTGTTTCATATTCGGCTCGAACCAAAGAGACCTCTCGGATGTTTAACCCCTTTTGTTCACAAAGTTGGTCAGTATCATGAATGACTTTGGTGCACAAAGGGATTGAACTGGCCATTTCAATGAGGCTAGAACAAATGGTAGGAATCAACGCCGTCAATCCCGGTCCAAGATCAGAGCAGCTTTGAAGGTCGGCAAAAAGCTTTAGTAGATCATCAAGGATTTTTGGAAAATCGAGGAGGTCGGTACTAAAAATCTCCGTGATGCGTGGTTTGAGAGTACCAAAGCACAAACCCGAACTTGAGCTTGAAGCTGCAGCAACACCTGAAATGGGGGCAGAGCTACCATGGCACAGATTATCGAAAAAAGTCCTGAAAGCTGAGATTGGAGTAGGGATAGGTGAAAGTGAAGTCTGAAAAGGAAACAAGTTGTCAATTCAGATGAATTAGTTGGCCTTCTCAAAAGGTTAATTATCAAAAGATGAAATCACGCAATTTTGGCCAACAAAGTAATGAAGGCCGAAATTGTAATATGTAAAATATAAATGGCCAAAGTTTACTGAAAAGAGAAAGAAGTTACCATTTGAAGCGATGTCGGGGTTACGGAGGAGCCTGGATTTGACGAGCTTGTTGTTGTGGTGAAATTAATCGACAATTTAGAAGATGAGGCAGTGGCGTCCTGCTAAGGGAAAATTTTTGAGAATTACGAGATAGTTGGACAAATTTTAGTGGAAGTAAAATCTAAGTAGTAGAAATTACCGAGAGGATGCGAGTCTCAGTAGTCGCGACCAAGTTAGGAGGAGAAGGAACTTTTGTTCGAAGGTCGCCCTAAGTGATAGAAAAATCTTCAACAGAGTCAGGCGTGGGCATTGGATCGAAGCCGACTCTAGATGGGGATATTTGGAAAAATTCATTTTTGGCTTTGACGGCGAACATATCAGAGTACTCAAGAGAATGGTCAGAAGAAGATGTTGAATTCGCCGAGGCCTGAAAAGGAGAATATTTGTATAAGAGCAATAGATGAGGAAATAAGAATGCTTAATAATAAATTTACCTCATGAGTTTGAGCTATTTTTGAGGAGCTTCTAAGCATCCAAGAGCTTGAGGGAGTGGCATCCCGGGACCCTTTTTGTTTCGGCTTTAGCGTTCCAAGAATTTTCCTTTTGGGCTAAAATAAATGTCAAACTGTGAAATTTAAGTTTGAAGTATAGAAATAAAAGAAGCAGGACTAGAGGGGTTTTATTTTTGTACCTTAGGAGATATGATGGGCATAGTTTTCGAATGTTCATTAGACGAGTCGTCAGAACGATTATCGACATCATCAAGTTCAATGATTTCTGAAGAAGCTTTGGTTTGAAAATTGGCCAAGAGGCGGGTAGAGCGACGATGAGCAGAAGCAGGAATCATGGGGGTGGAGTGATGGTGAGTTGTGGTAGGAACCACAGGTGATGAGGCTGTCGAAACCGGCAAGTCGATGCTTGGTACCTGCCGAGAGATGTTAGTCATAAATTTAAAATATTTATAAAAAAAGATTGAAGAAAATCAATAGGAATAAATTTACCAGAGGTTGGCGACTCCGGGCAATGTATGTTTCCCACTAAGAAATGAAGTGAGAGGATGAAGACGGGAATGATTGCGAGAACGGGGAGAATTTTGCCTTGGCTTCTTGGAAAAGACGTGTAACCTCCAATACTTGCTCTTTTGAGTCAAAGATCACGCGCTTATTAAAGTTTTTGTTGGAGGTAAAAGAAGGTGGAATTGGCACCAGTTGCACAAAGCCAAATTGCTGAGCCCATTGACTCGGGTTGTAATGCTCAACACCGGAATGACGATGTTTGGCATCAATTTTGGCTAAACCAAAGTGAAGATCACAGGCAATCAAACAACAGGCCCAACAATCCCAAAAGGTATCGTGCTCTTCAGGGGAAGAGGAAACCGTGGGCCTTTTGAGCCATTCAGGGCATTGGTCACAGTTCAAAAATGGTATCCATTGAGCCAAAGTACGTTTTTGACATGTTGAGTAGAAGAAAGAAAAACAGTCTTGGGGTGAATGATTTTTGGGATTAACAGTGGCATATGCAAAAGAAGTCAAAGGAAAATCGGGATTATGTTCAATTGGTGGGCTTAGTTCAGGAAAATAAATTTGTAGCCACATTTGAAACAACCATATTGGACCCCCGAAGCGTGTAAATGATGAAAAAATAAGATCATTAAGGCCGCGATAAGTATAAGCAAGAACAAAAGGAGCGAGAGCCATCTTGCGGCCTTGTGATAATGCGATAGCTAAAGGGATTAAGTCTTTCGTTACCTGAATGGTGGGAACGCACAACAGGTATCGAGTCAGCCATAAAAGGAGGAATGCAACGTGTTCGGATTCATGTACATCCCCAGTTTTCTTTTGCGAATTGATAAAGCTGAAATAGGTCGCCCCTGCTAGTTTGGCGCCAATAGTTTTGTCGAAGCAAAACAAAGAAGATGATTCAGAATCAAGGATGAGACAGTTAATCTCTTCGCCAGAAATAGGAAGACCTGTGAGAAAGCAGACGTCGCGAAAAGTTGGAGAAATCATCCCGCACCCAAGATGGAGAGAGTTCGTTGTGGGTGACCACATCATCATTGCCGAACCGAGTAGGTTTTTGTCTAGTTTAGAAGAAATGGCGAGCTTGCTCAACTGGATAGCGTCAAAAATTTCTTGGGCACGCCACTGGTGCTCAAAGATGGGAGTTAATCAGTCAACCCATTATTGCCATATTTTCCAGGGTTGTTGCCAATTTCGCAGGTTGAAGCTAGGAGGGTTTCGAATAGTTGAGGAGTCAATTAGTTTGAGAAATGGGAGTTGTTTCTCAGCCATTAGGTAGAAATGATCCAATTCGGTCGGGAAAGAGCTTATAAAGGCCGGCCCTATACCGGTAGCACCATTGAGAGGTACAAAGGTCGCAAAGTGGGTATTGTCAAGATGGGATAGGGTAATTCGAACGAGGGCAGTGTGAGAATCGTCCTCTGGTTCGGGATTTTCGTAGAATTGAATGACTTTAGGAGCCATGAGAGAATATATGAGTTAGGGTTTCGTTCGATTGAAAGAGGAAACAAAATTGGGGATAGGTTTGCGATTTGAGAGGTTGAGGTTATGTGTTCATATATATATATATATGAATTTGGGTTTTGCTAATGAAATTCAAAGGTATTGAAGTAGGTTGAGAAGAGGAATTTGGGTTTTCGTTGGAGAAGAGGGATGATATAATGGTGTATATATATATGTATGTATATATATATATATATGCGAATATATGTATAAGTGATGGATATTGGAAATTGGTAATGGAGAAGTGGTGGGAGTGGTTGATGAATGGGCGCCAAAAACGAGGGGGAAGTGGAGAGTCTCCCAGTTAAGCTTTGTTTGGTTGTTCAGTGGTTGAAGAAAATAACTGTATTGGCATCAATTCAGGAGCGAAAATAATTTCAACTGCCATAATTCGAAAATATGTTGTTAAAATTAGGGGGCAAATGTTGACACCACTTTTGAGCCAATGTAGTGAAGAACAAGGAGCTATGATGGAGCCGAAATTTGGAATTCAAGACTGAATCTAGGTTTGAAGTATATAAGAAAATGGGCCAAGAAATGAAAGAAAGCTTGGGCCAGGTGGAGTTTTAGTTGGGCCAAAAATGTGGGTTTTTGGTTAAATGGTTTCAAACCGGAGGAAGAAGCCTAAGTTTGAAATGGACTTGTTGATCAAGTTTGACCGATCAGGACGATGAAATTATGAAGAGCTATGGGACTACTGCTTGAATTGTATTATAAGTCTATGATAATAGTTTGATAAGATTAGAGTTAGGAAGTAGTTATCTTTTATTTATTTATTCATTTATTTTTAGTTTATTTTTAGGATATTTTCATTATAAATAATGTACGTAGACCTCTGTTACAGAGGTCCACGACCAATACAAAATTTATCTTTTTGCTTCAATAGCATCGTTTATTTTACTTTCTTGCAAAAATTTATTTTATCAGTCCATTTAAATTCTTGTCTTGCAAATTTCATTATTTTATTCCGGTTTATCGTAGTTAATTTCTTGGTTACCGAAAGTCCTCTTGATTGAGGCAGAAGAATCTTTGCACACGAGTTTTGTTCTCTCTCGTGTATTTCGCCTGATTTGCAAAATCTGTTCAAAAAGAGACAATAAGTTGTTCATCTTGAATTGTTTGAGCCACGTCACCGGTTTTGGCACGCCCACAATTTACGTAAAATATATTCGGCTTAATTCTTCGGCCGATTTAATTTTAGTGCAAACAACTTCTCAAGCTTGGTCGCTCTCTCTTGGCTTCTTTTTTGCTTCGAATTCAATATCCATACATATATATGTGTATATATATTTATGGAGAGATAGAGGATGTTATGTGATATATGGATTATGGATAGAGAGAAAGGGATTCCTCAAAATAGGAAAGGAAGTTGCGTGAGGAATGGCTCAAAAATGGAGAATTGAAAATCCTAGTATTGTGGAGATGAAGCAAAGAGAGAGGGGGTTTGATGAAATTAGGGTTTGAAGTAAATTTACACAAACTTTAATTTGAGAGTAATTATTTTAAACCTCCGGGGAGGTCAGAATAATTTACCCTATTTTATAATTATAAAAAAAATTAACTTAAAATACAATACCCCAAATTAATTCCCTAATTTTATAATTACAATAAAATTCATAAATTAAAATGCAAAACTCTCAAATTAATACCTTAATTTTATAATTATTCTTGAACTTTAAAAAGTGACATAATTAAGGGGGTGACACTGTTGCAAATGATTAATGAGGAGAGGGGGTCAAATTGATAAAATTTGAAAGTGATATTAGGGGTGTAAGTGATGCGTGTTAGAAAAAATAAGGGGTATAAGTAATGATATGTAAACTTGAGGAAGTCAAAACTCAAAATGATAAGAGAACAAATCTTAATTCTTTGTTTTTTTTAATGTTCCATTTAATCTACCTTTAAGCAGAGAAAGCGCTTGACTGGTCACATTGATTTTAGACTCGCATTGAGTGAAATATGTAGAAAACAATATCACCTTTTCAACATCATATAAATTATATAATCACTTTACCACAATATATATAACGCATGAAGATAAAATAGATAATTCTCAAATTAGTACAATAGAATGCAGGCAATACTTAAACCTCATTTGTCGTTTGTATTTACCTCATCCTGACCCATGGTCACTTCTTGCTCCACAATGTCGATGGGAGGAATTTTGAATTTGTCGAAGAAACATAGAACTGACCGTTTGAGATAACGGGCTTCACTTGAAGAACATGAGTCATAATTAACCTGCTGACAGGTTTCAGAAAAACCCCTCCTTGAGAGAAAAAGAGAGTGTCCACTTCAAAAACATTTTATTCCCACGATAGCAGAGAGCATCGCGGTAAGGACCAAAACACTGGTGTTCGCTGCACGAAAAGTACACATCAGTAGGACTATCAACAACATCCAGTTTTATATCCATGCAGTAAAATTGAGAATGCTCATTGAATGAGCAATTCAATAAGAGAGCTCGCAATACCGATCCGATCCGAGCTCTTGGAATTGGAATAAGTTTGGCAGCACAAAACCACTCATCATAGCTTATTTAACACCCTACAATTGAGATCAATAAAATAATGGTTTTTACACGCAATGTCTTTTTAATAGATTCGATAATGATAACCTTCAAACTAAATTTATCACAGTAACTTGATGAAAATAGTAATATTAGTGACAAGTAGATTTAACACACTCAAGATGACATCATAAGTTTGTTGAGGGGTGTTAGTTTATATAATGCATATGTAATCTAACACCGCCAATACATACACTTATCCCCTTAATTCCCTGCAAATGGTACTTCACACACCAAAACAGACACAATTTTTTTATTTTTTTATAAGAACTATTCTTCACCCATTATACTCAAATGCTTCATTATCAGCCTCTTCTCTAATCGCAAATAATCAACAATGAATAACAATTTAAGTACTCTTACACCCATCATAAAGTGTTATGAATGGATCGGATCAGTTAAATCCAAATCCAATTTGTTAAGAAATAGGATTATCGGATTCGGATCATAATCGGGTTATCGGATACATATGGCTACACAAACGAAGCCATTGTATTGATGCACTCTTTCTCTACACCCTCACTTTTTTCTGGAGCAAGTGAAGTATTAAAAAACCATTCCATTAAATTCATTCTTACGCTATCTTCTTGGTCGTACAACCTTTAAGCATAGGAATAAATTTCTCCTGATTAATAAGCATATTAGTAAACTTGACTTAATTTTAGACTCAGATTGAAAGAAAAATATAGAAACAATAATCAATCTACCCTTTAAACAAAATAAAAAAAAACACATCAGAACAATATTTCTACCACATATATTGTCCTCACAATTCGGATACCAATAATCACACAACCACAAAATGTATAACACAAGAAGATAAAAGAGATGAGGAAGAATAAGCATTAGTAAAGTAATAGCACCTGATCAAACCCAACTAGGATTTTGGAAATTTTAGGACTAGAGCTCAGTAGAAATGCATTTGCACAATATTCAGAGTTATACTGTCCACTTAATACAGAAAATGTAAATCACAGAAAAATACATAAAGAATAATGAAAAATATACATGTATAAATAAGTAGCAGAAGATGGTCGGGTCTTACAGGAAGGTTTGGGACTAGAAAGTCAGATGCATGTATCTTTCAAGGTTGGAAGCACTAGTTCCAATGCATTAACTTTTACAACTTCCACTAGTTCCAATGCAAGGTCAGTGATCAAAAATCAAGATACATTATAGTCTTGCCCAAACAAAAGAAAAAGAAAAAAAATTGGTTCTGAATAAAAACTCTAAAACAGCAAAATGTGAACATTTAGAATAGGAATATTCTCAGTAATAGTAAGGAAACAATACCCATTGTAATAGTTGAAATTTTTGGCCCAATTATAGATGGGCCACTGGACTGATGGGCCGACGACGGATGGGCCAAAGACCGATGAGCCGACGACGGATGGGCTAAAAACAAGCGGGTCGAAAACAAAAATAGGCCCATGGAAAATTCTAGAAGCTAAAGTGGTCCACAAGGCAAGAAGTAATCCAACTATAATATGTAGAGTCCAAAAAAGGTTAGGGTTTATCAAATCCCTTGATTTAAGGGATTGATAAACCTGGGTACATGGGCTTGACCCATTTGTCACAATTTGTATAAATAGAAGGCTTTGATTAATGAGAGAGGGAGAAGAAACTTTTAATAAAATTTCTATTGTGTAATTTTTCTGCACTTACACAATTGGCGCCGTCTGTGGGAAACTACGCTATTATTGAAATCCTTTTTCAATAAGTTTCTCACCTTCCGCGAAAGAGCTAAGATTCATACCAACAATGGCGATCACACGTTCACAACAGTCCGGTTTACCGCCAAACGGAGGCCAGCAACCAGAAGATCCGATCAGACGAGCCCTAGAGGAGAGGACTGCCGAGTTAGAAAGGCAGAACGCTGAATTAACGGCAAAACTGGCTCAACTGCAGAATCCACAGGAGGTCCATGACGACGAGCAGTCCGGACAGCACGAACGGTCTGTGGGCCGCCAGACGCACATGGATGACCTACCCGTTAGGGCCCACAACGATCGTGAGGAACAGGCAGAGTCATCCCTACAGGTTCTTGGGGCGCACAATCTGGAGGAAGTCCTGACCATGAAAAAACTGGAGGAAATCATGTCCAGATTCCAGCGGGATGTGCTTAGGGACTTGAAGGTACAGACCCCAATCGATCTGGCATCTGAGGCATCCATAGACGCCGTTCAGACACCATTCACCGTCTCGATCACCAGCGTGCCCTATCCGGAAAGGTTCAGATTACCGAAATTCACCCTGTTCGATGGTACAAAAGATCCAACCGAACACATCTATCACGTCCATACCAAGATGAATGTCTACAACGAAAACGAGGCTTTACTCTGCAAAGTTTTCCCCACCAGCCTGACCGAAGCAGCCCTCCTGTGGTTCAGAAAGCAACCGCCCCGATCGATCGGTAGTTGGCTCAGACTCTGCGAGTTATTTATCGCACAGTACTTTGGCAATAAAAGGCAGAAGAAGACTATCTCCAGTCTGTTCACCATGATCCAAGAAAAGGGGGAATCCCTGAAAAGTTTTGTCTCACGGTTCAATGTGGAGATGTCTTCGATTGACAATTGCGATCAACATTCAGCCGTCGAAGCCTTCAGAATGGCCCTAGTCCCTGGAACGAAGTTTCATCAGTCCCTGGTCAAGAGGCCGCCAGCCGATATTGGAGAGCTCAACTCTAGGGCACAAGGGCACCTCCGAATAGAAGAGGAATTGGCCATACGACAAAGAAGGACTGCCTTTACAACAGTAGAGGCCAGAGCGTCCGAACATTCCAGGGTAAAGGATCAGGCGTCAGACCGGAAGAGACCGAACGCACCTCCTGCTCCTTCCCCAGTCCCAGAAAAACGACCAAGGTTTGAGGAGAAGGTCACCCCCTTGAAAGTGACCTTGGCAAAGCTGTACCAGGAAACAAAGGGCAAAGGAATCTACCGGTCACCACCTCCCATCAGGCAGCCAATGGACCAAAGGGATATGTCGAGACACTGCGCCTTCCATGGCGAGTATGGGCATCACGCTAATGAGTGCAGGAGCCTCAGAAGACAGGTGGAAGCCATGATTGCAAAGGGAGAATTAACCGAGTATGTTGCCAAGGAAGGAGCCCGATCAGATCAAGCGACGCATGCCCCTACCAAGGGAGCTATGGGACAACCCGTACGAGTCATTCACATGGTCCATGGAGGGCCCAGTCGGTCAGAAGCGGAAGAAGCTCGTAGATCACAGATACGGCAAGCTCAGAAGTTACGAAGGGTTGGAGAAGTCACCAAGCTTCAAAGCCCGAAAGAGGATGGCCGGATTATTTTCACCTCTGCGGATATGCAGAATATTCAGACACCTCATGACGACCCCCTGGTTATCTCCCTCATGGTCTCCAACTGCCTGATCAAGAGGGTAATGGTCGATCCAGGAAGCAGTGCCAACATTATCACCAAATGGGCCTTTGAGAAATTGGAAATCAGCCCCCAGGAAATAGTCCCATCCAGAAGCCCGATAGCAGGATTCGATAAAAAGAGAGTGGAACCGATAGGGGAAGTCCAGCTACCAGTAACGGCAGCAAGGCGCACACTCCGAGAGACTTTCGTGGTAGTGGATGTCAAACCTTCCTATAATCTCCTCATGGGAAGAGGATGGATCCATCGTATGCACGGAGTCCCTTCTACCATGCATCAGGTCATGCGGTGTATCGACCCGAACGGAGTTGACGTAATCGACATCAGGGGCGATCAGGTAGCAGCAAAGGAGTGTTACGCAGTCACTATGAAAAGTCTAAAAAGGAGAACGGAACCGGAACAAAAGTCGCAGTCCAAGACAATACCTGATCCCAAATAGCAATTACAGGAGGGCGGTTCGGGATCACCGGTAGCAGTTGAACCACTGCTGGAAGTTCAAATTTGTCACGATCGCCCTGGGAGGATTACCTATATTGGTTCAGGCCTGAGTCCACAAGAAAAAGAGGAAATGGAATCCCTTCTCCGATCCAATGCTGACATATTTGCGTGGAGCCATATGGACATGACCGGTATTGATCCATCAGTCGCCCTGCATTCTCTCAATGTGGATCCTAATGTAAAGCCCATTAGACAGAAACAAAGACGAATGGGTGCCCATCGAAATCAGATCATCGCCGAAGAAGTGGATCGGCTACTGCAAGCAGGATTCATAAAAGAGGTTCAGTATCCTTCCTGGTTGGCAAACGTGGTGCTGGTCCAGAAGAAGAACGGGAAGTGGAGGGTATGTGTTGACTTCACTGATCTGAATAAAGCATGTCCGAAAGACTGTTTCCCTTTACCTAAGATCGACCAGATGGTAGATGCCACCGCAGGATTCGAACGCCTGAGCTTCCTAGATGCGTACTCTGGCTATAACCAGATTTGAATGGCTCCGGAGGATCAGGAAAAGACTGCCTTCATCACTGAGTCAGGTACTTTTTGTTATACAGTTATGCCTTTCGGACTAAAGAATGCAGGTGCTACCTACCAAAGGCTGGTCAGAAGGGTGTTCCAAGGGATGATGGGATCCACCATCGAAGCCTACATCGATGACACAGTGGTCAAAAGCAAGGAAGAAGGAGACCATCTCACCGATCTACAGGAGGTATTCAACACCCTCCGGAAGTACAATATGAAGCTCAATCCGGCCAAATGTTCTTTCGGGGTATCCTCAGGCCAATTTTTGGGGCACATAGTTGACCGGACGGGAATACAGGCTAGCCCTGCACAAGTCAAAGCTCTCATAGAAACTGTTGAGCCAAGATCCCGGAAAGAAATACAGGTGCTAACCGGAAGAATAGCGGCCCTCAGCCGTTTCATCTCTCGGTTAACCGATCGGTGTAGGCCGTTCTTTCAAGCAATAAGAGCGGCACGAGGAGAAGTCTGGGGGCCCGAACAAGCGGAGGCCCTGCACAAACTCAAAAGTTACATGACGAAGCCCCCGATCCTGGCAACCCCTGAAGCCGATGAGCCGCTGCACCTATATCTGGCCGTTTCAGTAACATCTACCAGCGCCGCTCTGGTCAAAGAGGGCAGAGGGTACCAGACACCAGTCTTCTACACCAGCAAATCCCTTGCTGATGCAGAAACCCGTTATTCAAAACAGGAGAAGCTGGTATTATCGTTGATCAATGCTAAACGACGTCTGCGACATTATTTTGAAGCACACCCGATCATAGTACCCACTGTAACTCCGATCAGAGCTATAATGGCGAAACCTGAGTTGTCTGGGAGAGTATCAAGATGGGCGATTGAACTGGGGATTTTCGACATAACCTATGTCCCCCGAACAGCCATCAAAGGACAGGCAGTAGCTGACTTCCTGTTGGAAACAGAAACTACGGACTCCACAGAGGAAGGTGAGCCTGGATTATGGGTCGTGTTTGTGGACGGATCATCCAACATCAACGGAGCAGGGATTGGAGTAGTACTCGTAACACCAGATAGTACTAAAATCCAACAATCCGTTAGACTGGAATTTCCAGCTTCTAACAACGAAGCCGAGTATGAAGCCATCCTTGCAGGGATTCGATTAGCCCGAAGCCTTCAAGTCCAGAGAGCTGTGGTACGAAGTGACTCCCAGCTTGTCGTTCGACAGTTAAATGGGGAGTATGAAACCCGGGAGCCGAAGATGGAAGCCTACAAGAAGCTGGTTCTAAGGGAGGCTGAAAATTTCCTACAAATAAACTTTGAACAGATTCCCCGAGGGGATAATTCCGCAGCAGATTATCTGGCTAACCAAGCCTCCGCCGCAAGAGAAAGTATGACTCGCACTGTACCAATGGACTTCATCGCCCGATCCAGCTTGGAACCCCCCGAAGAAGTCATGGTTATCCCATGGGAACCAAGTTGGATGGACCCGATAGTAGATTATCTGAGATTTGGTACGTTGCCTGAATCGAAATCAGAAGCCCGGAAGATAAGAATGAAGGCAGCCAGATACGCCCTATACAACGGCCAACTATACCGAAAGTCTTTTTCCGGACCATACTTGAGATGTCTTACCCCCTCCGAGGCATCGGCAGTAATGGAAGAAATCCATGCAGGAGCTTGTGGCAATCACTCCGGAGGAAGGTCCCTAGCTCATAAAGTCCTCACCCAGGGGTATTTCTGGCCCTACCTAGCAAGGGACGCTGAAATTTATGTCAGACACTGCAAAAAATGTCAGTTTCATGGAGATGTCATTCACCCACCACCAGAGTTCTTAAACCCAACCATTATTCCTCATCCTTTTGCCCAATGGGGGATGGACATAGTGGGGCCTCTTCCTCAGGCAATACGATGTACAACGCATGTTCTCCTGGCTACCGATTATTTTACCAAATGGGTGGAAGCGGAGGCATATCCCACCATAACAGGCAGCCATGTCATAAAATTCATCTGGAGCCACATCATCTGTAGATTCGGCCTACCCCGAACCATAATGATGGATAATGGCACCAACCTAGACAACAGAAGGGTTCAAGCATTCTTAGCAAAGCATGGGATCAATCAGAACACTTCTTCCGTCGGCTACCCGCAAGGAAATGGGCAAGCCGAAAGGACGAATAGAACCATTTTTGACACTCTAAGGAAAAAACTTGAAGATGCAAAAGGGGCTTGGTTTGAGAAATTACCTGAGGTGTTATGGTCCTATCGGACTACTCCAAGACAGCCAACTGGAGAAACCCCTTTCGCCATGGCTTATGGGGCCGAAGCAGTTATCCCTACCGAACTAAAAGTACCTACTTTAAGGAGTCAAGCATGGGAAGAAGGTCCAAACAATCAACACCTAGCCCATGATCTAGACCTCCTGGAAGAAAGACGGGAAGCGGCCGGGATAAGACTAGCTGCCTATCAGCAGCAAGTCAGAGCACGTTTCAATCAGAAAGTCAAAAGAAGAGAGTTCCAAGTGGGCGATATGGTGCTCAGAAGGAAGATTGGTATTGTAGGCAAATTACGAGAGACATGGGAGGGACCTTACACAGTGGTTGAGGTTATCGGACGCGGGGCTTATCGGGTTCGGAAGAACGAGACAGGTCGCCTCGAGTCCAACTCTCAGAATGCCTATCGGTTAAAAAGGTATTACCCTTAGATAGTTGTTTTTCTTGTTAAAAAATAAAACTGTGTCTTTCTATGACACCTTTGTTACAAAGCATCTGTGCCCGATATTGGCACCTCTGCTTTACAGTTTTTAAATTCATCTCAATAAAGATAGATTTTACTTTTATGCAAGTCTTCATGGTAAAATCAGGCCTCAGGGGCCAAATGCCCGAAGGTTCTATGTTCATAAAATTTTCCTAAGTGTTTGAGTTCAAACCTGATTTGAACTAACCAGAGGATAAAATCAAGCCTCAGGGGCCAAATGCCCGAAGGCTCTATGTTCATAAAATTTTCCTAAGTGTTTGAGTTCAAACCTGATTTGAACTAACCAGAGGATAAAATCAAGCCTCAGGGGCCAAATGCCCGAAGGCTCTATGTTCATAAAATTTTCCTAAGTGTTTGAGTTCAAACCTGATTTGAACTAACCAGAGGATATAATCAAGCCTCAGGGGCCAAATGCCCGAAGGCTCTATGTTCATAAAATTTTCCTAAGTGTTTGAGTTCAAACCTGATTTGAACTAACCAGAGGATAAAATCAAGCCTCAGGGGCCAAATGCCCGAAAGCTCTATGTTCATCAAAGTTTTCCTAAGTGTTTCAATTTAAACCCAATATAAAACAGCCGTAGGATAGATGGCGCCAGAGGCCTGATATCCGAAAGCTCAAGTGATTCATGGAAGCAAAATGCAAACACTTAAAGCCAACACAAGAAGAATAGATGCTGAAAAAGGGAAATTTCTTGTTCATTGATAAAAAAAGAGGTTACAAAAAACTAGCCCTTTTAAGGGAACAAAGATATCTAAGAATTGCCTATACTACTGTTCAGGAGGGTGATATTCTTCACCCTTCAGGATGGCAGCAAAGCGCTTCTCGTTCTCGGAGGTAGGAGGGTTTTCATAAGGAAAAGGTATTCCCATATGAGCATCAAAATCCTCTGCGGTCTTGAATTCTCGGGATTCCAGAGGAATATGCTCCATTTCATGTCTCCGCCTCCAGGCCCTGACCGCTCGGATGTCACAAATGATACTGTATCTCTTGAACATATCAAGCCCTCCCAGACGGCATACTTCCACCTTTTCCCGCTCATGGGACAGGAGCCTTTCTGATTCTGCCAAGAGTCTATCAGACTCAGCTTTTTCAGCTGCCATCAGCCTTGCAGCCTCTTTTGCTTTTTCCAGCTCGGCAGCCAGAACCAGCCTTTCGGCAGTCAGGGCTTGTTTTTCTGCCTCACCGGTTTCCAGAAGAGTCTTCTGTTCAGAAACAGTCTGGCGGAGTCCATCCGTCTCCTTGACCAGAGAGGCCCGGTGGATTTCATTTTGCTTTATTTGGGCCTTCAGGCCGGCCATCTCTTTGACATCGGTCTCAAGGAGGCTGTTGTAGGCCTGAACGCCGTAGAGAAGCTGCACAATGAAGACTGGATTATTACACAAATAGCAATCAACAAATGAATTAGAGAATGTACAGGTCAAATAAAGTCTTTTACCTCCATAACCATTATTGAGGTCTTCTTAGCCAGATCAGTTCTGGTGATTTTTGATTGAGCCACCCTATCAGCTGGTGTCCAGATTCCTTTGGCCATGGCCCGAAGAGCTTCCGGGTTATTGAGGGTGATCTGATCAGCACAAACTGGCTTTCCATCTGGCAGCAGAAACTTAGGCTCCCAAGGAATCAGAGCTTGGGATGATTCAGAGGCTGCTGGGGCCTTGCTTGAAGAAGCATTTTCGGCTTGTGTCCTAGCTCTTTTAGGTGCATTGGATCAGGTCCTCACAGTTGGAGCATTTGCAGGAGGCGGAGGAGGAACCGATGGGGTCGGTACTGGTGGCGCTACCGGGCTATGAGCAGGTGAAGGCACCGAAGTCGAAGGTGGTGCTGTTGACAGTGGCACAGCATCAACAAGCGTAATACCTTCGGGAACTTGAGGGATTAAGGCGGACATAGGTTTGTCAGGCAAGTCCATCCTGTCAACACCAGCGCCCAAGTTAGAGATCGATTCAATATTGTCCATTGTCAACAGGTCAGTAACCGATCGGGTTTTGCCCCAAACGTGGGTTTTCAAGAGGCCTATCCGTTGTTTTATAAAGGTAAGGGGAAGATCCTTGTCCTCATAACCTAGAAATTTGAAGGCGTAGTCCCCCCGGTAAAGGTCGCAATGATCACAAAGGCAAGAAGCCTTATGAAGGGGGTGATAGACAGGCAGGCGAATGGGACCGAACTTGTTGGGGATCGGGAAAATACGAGAAAAAGGGTACGACCAATTGCCACTCACTACGACCATTCGTTTTTTCCATCCCTTGTCCGATTTTTCAGTATCGGTGCAGATGCTGCGACCGTGAAAGGGGAAAAGGTTGTATCTACCTCTACTCGCTCTGGCATTTTGGAAAAAGTAACAAAGAAGGAGGTCGGCTAGTCCTAGGTTCAGATCCATATCCCTATTGTACAACAGTAGCATGGATATGATCCTGAAGCTGTTCGGGTTCAATTGAAGAGGGTGCAACCCAAGCATGAAAAACACATAATGAAAAAAGGGATGAAGAGGAAACCTTAGAACCCTAAGGTGAGATGCCGATAGCAGAATACTACCGGGGGCTAGGCCCTGGCTCTGGGTAAAGTCCAGGTAGCCAGGATAAGGGGACACATCTACATCCTGGGGAACGTGGGTCTCAGCCCGAAGGTGTTTGACGTCCACTTCAGGTCGGGTCCTCTTAAGTGGGGCCACTACGAATGGTTCGGAAGGCTTGGATTTCGCAGGATCGGTAGTGGAGGAGCCCGGAAGGTCAGTATTTTTGGAAATGGTCTTTTTGGTTCTTTTCGAAATAGGCTGGGGAGTGTCACTGCTAGTGGAATCGGTGCCTGAGGAAGAAGGCAAAACTACTTCCTCTACTGACCGGGTGTCATCACTATCAGACATAAGGCTAAAGAAAGGTAGAAGAGACAGAAGGGAGACAGAGATGAAGATAAAGAAAAATAAAGAAACCGTACGACTTACTCAGTTGAAGGTGATACGACGGGAGAGGCTTCGGGTAGAGTCAAGCAACCGTGCTACTGGAAAGTCTGGAACTGACAAAGAATCGGGAAGTTCTCCCAAAGAAACTGGATGGGGACGTACTTTAGAGAATAGGGTTGAGAGCAAAATTGCAGAACAGTGAAAATGAAAAGGGTGAAGTGATGAGCGAGGCAGGTTGGGATGATTTTTATAGATGAAGAGGAGGAAGCCCAAAAGGTCTGCACGAAGTCCGAAAGACACGCCATTAGCCATCATGGTGCGAAATTCAAGGGAGTTATGGCCTCACGTTTTGGCACACCATTAAGTAGGCAATGATGACCTGCCAACTCATTATCTTCATTTCCCATAAAAGCAATTAGTGTATACACACATAGGTATTTACATTTATTAGGTCATGGGCTTTAGAAAGAATGTCAAGCCCATAACCTAAGAGGCCTGTGTAATAGTTGAAATTTTTGGCCCAATTATAGATGGGCCACTGGACTGATGGGCCGACGACGGATGGGCCAAAGACCGATGGGCCGACGACAGATGGGCTAAAAACAAGCGGGTCGAAAACAAAAATAGGCCCATGGAAAATTCTAGAAACTAAAGTGGTCCACAAGGCAAGAAGTAATCCAACTATAGTATGTAGAGTCCAAAAAAGGTTAGGGTTTATCAAATCCCTTGATTTAAGGGATTGATAAACCTGGGTACATGGGCTTGACCCATTTGTCACAATTTGTATAAATAGAAGGCTTTGATTAATGAGAGAGGGAGAAGAAACTTTTAATAAAATTTCTATTGTGTAATTTTTCTGCACTTACACCCATGAATACCACAATTTTGACCAAAACAAAGCAGCACAACTTAATTGCAATCGATATATTTCTTTGGGAATTTCTTTTTATTCTTACAATTATTGATAAAAAAACTCAACAAAATAAAAAGAACGCATCGCACAAATGACAGGACAAATTTGATACCAGTTGTCGATTGGGTTTCCGCATTGATTCTGTTAGATATAAAGACGTCAGACAATGGAGTTTTGGATTCCAAAGCAGCCTTCAAGAGATGCAAAGACTGCAACAAGGAAAACCACAATCTGAAATGGATCCTTAGCCACTAGTAAATGTAACAACTAATGCAAAAAAAAAGAGCGTGGAGGTTCGAGTCCTCTTCAAGGCATAATATTGAGAATGTTTAAGTCCTCTTCAAGACATAATATTGAGAATGCTCATTGAATGAGAAATTCAATAAAAGAGCTCGCAATACCGATTCGATCCAAGCTCTTGGAATTGGAATAAGTTCCGCAGCACAAAACTACTCATCATAGCTTATTTAACACCCTACAATTGATATCAATAAAATAAGATAACTTTCATGAAATCCCCATATGCTATTCAATTTAATGAACTAACATTTACTGTGTCCATTTTGTCCCCTATACTATCTAATTTCATCACTATGCCCTTTCCTCCTCACATTTAGAGTCAAAATATCTAAACTACCCTCCCTTAATAGTATAAGGAGGTTTAGTGAAATCAACCATTAAAAAAATTATTTTTCGAAAATAAATTATATTTTTCGTAAAAACTATAAATTTCAAAATATATATATATATTTCGGAAAATATGATTTTTTACGAAAAATAATTTTTTTGCGAAAAATATATATTATGTTTCAAAATATGATTTTTTTACGAAAAATATTTTTTTGTGAAAAATATATATTATGTTCCAAAATATGATTTTTTTTCCGAAAAATAATTTTTTTGCGAAAAAATATATATTATGTTCCAAAATATGAATTTTTTGCGAAAAATATATATTATGATCCAAAATATGATTTTTTTTGCGAAAAATATATATTACGTTCCAAAATATGTTTATTTGCAAAAAATATATATTATGATCCAAAATATGATTTTTTTCCGAAAAATAATTTTTTTGCAAAAAATTTATATTATGTTCCAAAATATGATTTTTTTCTGAAAAATATTTTTTTTGCGAAAAAGTATTTATTATGTTCCAAAATATGAATTTTTTTCCGAAAAATACTTTTTTTGAGAAAAATATATATTATGTTCCAAAATATAATCTTTTCCAAAAAATATTTTTTTTGAGAAAAATATAATTGATTTTCGAAAAATAAATTTTTTAAATGGTTGATTTCACTAAACCCCCTTATACCCCTTATACTATTGAGGGTAGTTTAGGCATTTTGACTCAAAATGTTAGGTGAGGGGACATAATGATGAAATTAAATAATATAAGGGACAAAGTGAACACGGTGTGGGTTAGTTGATTAAACTGAATAGTACAGGGGATTTTTTGAAATTAATCCATAAAATAATGGTTTTTACATGCAATGTCTTTTTAATAGATTCGATAATGATAACCTTCAAACTAAATTTAACACTGTAACTTGATGAAAATAGTAATATTAGTGAGGTAGATTTGAGACACTCAAGATGACATCATAAGTTTGTTGAGGGGTGTTAGTTTATATAATGCATATGTAATCTAACACCGCCAATACATACAATTATCCCCTTAATCCCCTGCAAATGGTACTTCACACACCAAAACAGACACAATTTTTTTTTAAAAGAACTATTCTTCACCAATTATACTCAAATGCTTCATTATCAGCCTCTTCTCTAATCGCAAATAATCAACAATGAATAACAATTTAAGTACTCTTACACCCATCATAAAGTGGTATCACCCATCCTATGAGAAACAAGAAGAGAAAAACAAACTAGTATTAAATTATGTTTTTAGGTATATACTTCAAAACACTATATTGAACTCTTTGAAATTTCATACACGATACCTTAAGTTAATGGGAAAACTGAATCATCTAAATCAAAGAAATGAAGGGGAAAAAAAACAAAAAAAATTCCAACTTACTGTTGATAAGTATAAACTTCAAAACACTAAATGGATTAAATACGAAGTAGAACATGAATATGCCAATTAAGGCAACAATTTCATGCGTCAGATGGAGCCAATGAAAGTCATAACTGTGATGGTAACAAAGTTGCACAGCTTCACTACAACTGATATATATCTATAGTTCAGATATTAAACCAATTGCAATAAATGACACAAAAGGAAAGTTTGACACTATTCATTGCATAATTTTCTTCCGATTTCTCAGATTTCTGGCTTTACTTGCTTAACCATGAAAACATCAGATAGAGCAGTTTTTGACACCAAAGCAGCCTCCAAGAGACGCATGGCCTGCAACAACAAATCCACATATGACTGAGTTAGCAACTAGTAAATGTAACAACTGTATAGTAAAACTGAATATCTATATCATACTTGTCAACATTGCCCTATGGAACCAACAACCAAGACCTCTCAAAAATCAATGGTATAGTGCATGTTACAAAACCATTTGTTCCAAAGCTCTAAGGGGCAACTACATGTAAAACTATAAAAAGATATCACTCATGTCTACAGAAATGTAAGAAATTGTGAGATTAAGATGAGACGATGAACTGGTCGTTGGTAGAAATAGAATGTAAGCAATACTTAACCTCGAAGTCGTCTGTATTTACCTCATCCTGACCCAAAGTCACTTCTTGCTCTACAATGTCAAAAAGAGGAATTTTGTTTCTTTCGAGGAAACATAGAACTGACATTGTCTCCAATGGAGTTATGGTCAAATCATCGTTAACCATGAACATGGAAGTTCCTCTAAAAAATCCACTGCCGCTTATTACATTCTCCTTACGACTCAAGGAGGTTAATCTTGTACAAACAGAAGTAGCATATGAGTAAGATGGATATGAAGCTTCCTCGATGGGAATGAACTGCTTATGCAATGGAAGTCCCCGAGGTAGCTTAGGATTGACCACAATTGCCTTCATCTCTTTAGATTTGAAGAGTTGGTCGACATCCCAATCTTGGATGCTCTTGTATAGATTACCCAAGCATCCCCTTGTTGACAAACAAGACAATTTCTCACACATAAAACCAAGTGGATACGTGAGGAAACTACCTATAAGATTAACAAAGTCATCTTTTGCTTCTACATACAATGCCTTATTATTGGACTTTTGGATGATAAGCTTCACAGATATGAATAATATTTCCTCCTTTTTTGCATTCATGGAACTTTTAGGTTGATTCATGCTTCTTGGATCATATTGTCCGCCACAACAGCCAAAACTACTTTTCTCAACTGTTGAATCAGACAGGATCTCCGAGAATGGCGACTTTGTTGTTAATGAACAACAGAGCACTTTCAGAACCTGTGAAAGAAAGAATTCATTTTGTTTATACATGTAATGTATAAATAATAGAAGCAAAACTAGTTAGCATGGTTATTACCTCACACCTCCCTATATTTATAGTTTTTTCTTCTATTTTGCTTCTATTTGTAACTTCAAAGTTCCTGAACATGGCTACGCATGTCATAGTCGAAATGGGCTTCACTTGAAGATCATCTGTCATCATTAAACTTTCGATAGGTTTCACAAAAACCCCTCCATGAGATAAAATGATCTTTTGATCACATTTAAAACCATGTTGCATTTTTTTTCCACAATGGCAGAGAGCATTGTAATAAGGACCTAAACAGTGATCTCCATAGCAGGAATAGTACACTGTAGTATCATTATCAACAACATCCAGTTTTAGAGTCCTGCAGTAAAATTCAGCTGCACTTCGAGGGCGAAGCAGGAAGTCCTTGCAAGTCGAGGTCTGGAAAATTTCCTCGTCAAGATTCTCAACACTTTCATACATATTGTTCAAACAACCAAAGTGCTCTTGTACAGAGTATTCACGGGCCAATCTGATAATGTGTCCAATAGGCATAGTCATGAAGCTTAAGAGAACATCAACAAAATCCCCATTGCACTCGGCAAGAACAACCTTGCTATTCTCTTTTTCCACCATCAACTTCAGGCTTATACTTGATGAAGCTTCGGCAGACATCTTATAGGTGCTGCGGACAGTTATAATAACAAAGTTTTTCTCTATCAATTATGATATATGACAAAGTCTATCTGCATCAATCATCATATTGAACCATAAAAGTTTCATAAACATTGTAACTAAATGATATACGATGAATAATTTGAACATCATGTTCTATATCATGACTAAACTATATGGTGGTGGGCAAGTTTATCATCATCATATTGAAGGATAAAAGTTTCTTCAACATTGGGTTTTAGTTATATTGTGAAAATTTTGTATACAATGTTCTATATGATGAATAAACTGTATTTTATAGAAACTATATATTGGTGCTTAGACTATTTAAAATGCTTATTAAACTGTATGATCAAATCGTATGTTATAGAAACATAATTTTCACCTACATCAATATAAGATCTTAAATTACAAAATAACATGCCAAACACACTATGGGATAGAAATACACAAAATGACACTACATATAGACATTGTATAGTTTCAGTCATTCTCTGCTCCCTGACTTTTTTCAGCTGCAAGTGAAGTATATTGAAAACCATTCCATTAAAAACTTAACATCATTCCTAACCTATCTTGTTATGTTTCACTTAATCATACAACCTTTGAGCAAACGAGGCATAAGAATTTGACAACTTGACAGATATTCTAAATTCAAATTGAGTAAAACAATGTGAAACAAAAATGACACTACCATTTCAACATGAGATAAGAGACATTTGTAACCTATATTTTGTCCTCAATATTCAGACTACCACAAAATATATATAACACAATAAGATGAAAAAGATGATGAAACACTTGTGAAGTAATAGTACCTAATCACAGGCTACCATAAAATATATAACTCAAGATAAAAGAGATGATGAAACACATGTGAAGTAAAAGTACCTGATCAGAAATAACCAAAGGTTTGGATAGTTGATGACTAGAATCCAGGGGAAATATATGTATACAATATTACACACTTATACTGTAATGAAATATTTATCTATGAATATAGAAGCAGCAGAAAATGAAAATGGTTGGATTGTCGAGGGAGATTGGAAACTAGAAAGTCAGATGCCATTCATTTCCACAATTATTTTCAAGGTTGAAATTTCTAGTTCCAAGGGAATATTTTTTAATTTCTACTCCATTTTCTATGCTGTGTTTGCTTTTTCCATGTCCTCACACCCTCTATATATTCCCCTTTCAATAACATCTGACTATTAATACTACAACTAACTATTCCCCTTTCAATAACATCTAACTATTAATACCACAATTAAAATTATCCATTAATGAACTCATGCTCTCTGTCCCTCTTAATAAAAAGGAAACAGCAAGGTCAGTGAAAAAATAATAATAATAAATTGAGAAACGAAAATGGTTCTTAGTGGAAACTTTTAAACAGCAAAAAGTGAACATTTGGATTTTAAGGATTAGAATAGGAATATCCCAATTGAGGCAGCAATATAAGGGATAATATAGATCCACAGTTTTTCTCAGTAACAACATGCATACAATACCCATGAATACCCCGATTGTGACCAAAAACAAAGCAGCACAACTTGATTGCAATCAATATTTCTTTGGGTAATTTCTTTTATTCTTACAATTATTTTTTAAACACTCAAACCATACAAAGAAAGCAATTGACACAAATGACAGAAAACAAATTTGACACCAGGTTCATTCAATATTGAATTATAAACTAGCAAAATGACGGCCCTTGAATCCCTCTCAACAACCGATTCAATATCAAGCTTCGACAGCCCTTGAATCCAACTGACAAAGGAGATCGAATTAGAGGATTATTTTTCTTTCTATTGTAAAGAAAAAAAAAATAGAGGATTGTACTACCATTGATTTAAATTAATAAAATTCTAATTTGTCGCAAATTTTCGTTCCTTTATTTTTGGACTCGAATTTTGTTGTCTACAACACTTTCCACCTAAATCAGCATAAGATCCTTAATTTAGAAAGTAACATGACAAAATCAGACGGGCTACATCTAGAAATAAAATTGATGCAATCTTTCTCTACACCCAGACTTTTTTCTGGTGCAAGTGAAGGATTAAAAAACTCCAATGCAATTCATACATACGCCGTTTTGGAATTGCAACTCCAATGCAATTCCATGGAATTGTAATTCCATCAATGCAATTCCAAATTCATTATTCGGATAAGTCATAGAATTCAAGTGTAATTGAATTTCAATTCCAAATCCAATTTGAATGTGAATTTCAATCCATACCCAATTTGAATGTGAATTTCAATCATAAACCAATTTGAATTAAATTATCATAAATATTGAATTAAATTAGATAATATAAATATATCTAAGTATATAAATATAAGTATGAAACTATGAATATATATATATATACATGTGTATGTATATGTATGAATGTGAATATATAAATGTGTGAGTTTGTGTTTAAAATTGTGTATATATGTATATATATGGGTGTATATATATGTGTAGCTATATATTTGTGTGTATGTATATATGTAT
Organism: Cornus suecica; assembly: GCA_963922005.1. Classification (NCBI taxonomy): domain Eukaryota; kingdom Viridiplantae; phylum Streptophyta; class Magnoliopsida; order Cornales; family Cornaceae; genus Cornus; species Cornus suecica. The sequence goes on along the minus strand of OY998242.1, from coordinate 16,965,870 downwards.
GTGTGTTGGTACATATGTATATATTTATATATATATATAGGTGGATGTATATATTCATGTATATATATAGTTGAATGTGTAATGATTATCAAGGGCAGGGCTACACACAGTTCGGTTCGGTTTGATACAGTTCTTGAAAATTTTAGAACCAAACCATTATCAACGATTCCTTGAAAACAAGAACAAGAACCAGAACCATTAGTTAAGAAACCAAACCAAACCAAATCATAAAATAATGGTTCGGTTCGGTTCCGAACCACGGTTCTGTAAGCATGTTCTTTCAAATTATACATAACATACATCAACATAAATTATGAAAAACAATCTTGCCAATTTCAAAACAAAAAACAAGACTCTAAACCAAAAATTACGCACACATACACCCCCACCCCCACCCGCACCACCAAAAACTCTCACACATACACATTAAGAGGATGAGAGAGAAAGTTTTAGAGAGATTGTTTATGGAGTTTTCATGATTTTTTTTATTGCGTTTATTTTTAATTTCAGACATGGCTTTAGTCAAGAGAATTGTTGAATGTCCACGAGTTAAAACAGTAAAGTTATGAGTCTGTGTTTGTGTATGAACCAACACATATTTAGAGATCTATAGAGGGAGAGAGAGAAACTAACATTTTGTAGAAAGCTTAGAAGTCAATGGTAATGAGGAGAGAAGTTATGGTGGCCGGCGGTGAGAATTGATGTGAGAGATGAGAGGGACTATAAATTATAGAATTTTTAAGTATATGCGTGTAATATTTGTTTGGATAGTAAAAAACTATTAAGGTCAATTTAATATTTATTTGGTGTAATAAGTTTATATGAATCTATAATTTTGTTAAATATAATGTAATTGTATAAGTGAGTTAAACATATATATATATATGTATATTTAATTCACATCGGTTCGGTTCGGTTTGGTTCCAGACAGTCTGAAATCGGAACCAAACCAAATTAGAACGGTTCTGTTTTTTGAGAACCGGAACCAAACCAAATCAATTTAAAACCGGAACCAAAACACCGGTTCGGTTCAGTTTTGACCGGTTCTACGATTTTTTTGTGCACCCCTAGTCAAAGGTTCGGGACGACATGTTTTTTATTTTTACCTATTACCATGTTTGGGTTGGGCTTTAGGCTTGGATAAGTTTGATTTCCTTAGCTTGTAATACTTAACTTTGGGCCACCAATGTTTCTGTATCTACCTTTCTGTTTTATAAATTATTTATTTAATGAAAAAAAAAAATCTATATCTATATATAAATATATATTTGTGGTTGTGAAAAGTTAGGTATTAGAAAGAGACTGGTATGTTTGTAGTTGTGAAAAGTTACATGTTACAGAGAGAGTATTTAATGAGTTGAATATTTGAAAAAAAATTGGTATTAAAAATCACACCTTCTCGTGTAGAATTTATTTTGTTGATTTAGAATTTGTGGAATTGGAATGCAATTCCAAATCAAAATTATTTTTGAACAAACGAACAATGGAATCTTTGGAATTAGAATGCAATCCCAAATTTAAGGTCCAAAACGGTGCAACCGAACGGACCCTTAATTAATTACTGTTACAATCCAACCAAAATCATGATCAATAGTGTGAGATAACCTATCTCTATAGCTATTGGTCGATAACCAAAATAAGTCTAACACAATAAATTAAGAGAAGCAATGAACAAGACTAGAACCTAAATTTAATCAAAAATTAAAGTGGAACAAAAAAGAATTAGAATTTTACATGCAACAATCAAATTAATGATAAGAACCGATTACAGGATCTAGCTCCAGCTTAAGAGATGTCATTTGAGAGAGAAAAAAAGAGAAAATGTATAAGAAATTAAACACAGATATATATTAGGAAAAAATGCAATAAACCCCCCTGAACTTAATTAATGTGAGTATCAGATAATGATATTAACATCTTTGGAAAACCTTACTAACTAGACGGGATTAGGGTTGCAAACGAACCGAGCCAAGCTGAGCTTTGCAATGTTCAAAATCGGTTCATTTATTAAACGAGCTTAAAAATTGTATTCAGGCTTGGTTCATTTGTTAAATGAACGAGCCCGAACCGAGCGCTAGTTTTAGCAAGTCGAACCCGAATCTGTTTACGAACGGCTCAGTTTAGTTGTAACATATATTCTTCTTGCCAATAATCGTCTAGATTGAGTTATGTATGTTTATTTTTTAGATGTTTTCATTTTTCGCATACCATGTAGAAACCCCCTAAACTACAAAAAAAAAAAAAAAAACCCTTGAAGTATGCTTTTATTGCAATAAACCCCACAAAATTTTCCTCAGGTGCCGGAGTAGAGGAAAAACATTTTTACCCTTGAAGGAAAGGGGTCGTTTAAACTTTGAAACCGAAATTGATTAAAAATTTCTGACCCACCCATCAAGGAGAAGCGAGCTAACGGTATAGACTAGACGGAGGCGTTATCTATCAACGAAAAGGCAGCCGTCTGATTGATTTGAGGCATCATAAACAAATTTAAGAATAAATATCTATAAAAATGACATGGAGAATCAAAGATTAAATAGGAATGGATTATATATATATGGATATTTACATAGATTTGGGTAATCTGAAATTGATTTTGTATATTTGGATTTATAGATCTGAGAAATCAAATATTAAGTTAGAAGATGTATTAGGAGTTAATTTCATATATATATATAGAGAGAGAGAGATATAGATAGATATAAAGATTTGAGTGATCTAGATGAGGTAGACATTTATGAAGTATAGAATATATAAATGTGTGAGAAGGCATTGCTCTATATAAGGTGCCTGATTTGATTTGGAGAATCAGTTCCAGAATATATCAGTGATCTGTTTAAAACTCTTGAAAATTGTGTTTGAAAAATTGGAGAATTAATTTGATTTGATTTGGGTTGGTTTTGAGAGCGGTTTGACTATCAATTTGATTCATCTCTTTATGTTATTACCCTAGTGAGGTGATTGACAGCAGTTCCTCCATTAGTTTTGGCCAACTCAAGCTTTGGCAAGATTATATAACCATAATAAGCTATTAATAATGGGACATCATTGTCCTTAAATTTTAATAAGGGCAATATGGTCTTTTGAATTTAAAATATTCTTCACATACAGTCACGTGTTCTATCTATTTCACGGCTAAATGCTACCCGCGGGTCAATGGAAGGAGAGATCTGCTACGAAAATTCATAATTCAGGGGATTAGTTGCAACTTTTGAAGTTCAAGGGGGTTTATTCCAACTTTACCAATAGTTCGGGGGGATTTCTGCATTTTACCCTATATATTATTCTCAAGTACACGGCCTAAATCATATATATATGGGTAAAGTGTAATAAACTTCTCTGAACTATCTCTCTCTGTTTTGCAACTAACCCTCCTGAACTAAAAACCACCCCTCCAAACTATCAATTTGGTGCAATAAGCCATCATTCTCTTATAAAAGACTATCATACCATTTTAATAAAAAAGTTCATTCTTCTAATTATACCACTATATTTTTTATCTTTTGAGATTTTAATTTTACCATTCACCTTAATCGTTTTCGCATTAAATATATTTTCAAAAATAATAATACAAAAGTTCATAGGAGGTAATTATTCATTTTTTAAGTAATACACTTGATATAGAATTTTATTTGATTTAATGTATAAAACTTATCACCCTAAATTTAAAATTTTTAAATGCTAAAATAAAAACATTTTTTCCTAAGATATACAAATTACTTGAATAACAAAAAAACAAATATTTGTGATATATATAAATAGACCCTTTTAATAAAAAAAAAATTTCATACTTATAATTATACCATTATATTTTTTTATCTTTTGAGATGTTAATTCTAATTCTATCCGCATTAAGTATATTCTCAAGAATAATAAAAAAAATGTATAAGTTGTAATTATTAATTTTTAAAGTAATAAATTTGATATTAAAATTTTGTTTGATTTAATGTATAAAACTTCTCACCCTAAATTTAAAACTTTTAAATGCTAAAATAAAAATCATTTTTTCTAAGATATACAAATTACTTGAATAACAAAAAAATAAATTTTTGTGATATATATAAATAGACCCTTTTAATAAATAAAAAAATTCATACTTCTAATAATACCATTATATATATTTTTTATCTTTTGAGATATTAATTCTAATTGTATTCGCATTAAGTATATTCTTAAGAATAAAAAAAAATGTATTAGTTGTAATTATTAATTTTTAAAGAAATAAATTTGATATTAAAATTTTGTTTGATTTAATGTATAAAACTTCTCACCCTAAATTTAAACTTTTTCATGAATGATATATTATCAATTTTGTATAATGTATGTTAATAAGAAAAATGCATATATAATTCAACAAGAAAGGTCATTATGATCATTTATGAAATAATTTGGGCAATTTGCAACTTCATGTCATAGTTAAGAAATTTTTTATCATTTTCAAACTTTCAGGGGGTTTCTTGGGAGAAAGAGTATAATTAAGGGGTTTAATGCACTCTATCCTATATATATATATATATATATAGACACATATACACATATATATACAACAATAATCATATATATCATTTCACATCTACAAATATACATACATACATAAATAATTTCAGATCTATATATACTATACAGACATATATATACATAGAGCAATGTTTTATCGCTTAGATATAATTTTTAAATTTTATAAATTAATTTCTTTATTTATGTCAATGACGTTATTTTATTAAAAATAAGAATGAATTTCTTACTCATCAAAGAAATATTTTTGTATACATATATATATAGCTTGAATTTTACCTCTCTGGATCGAACTTGAGAGAACAAACAAGGCAACTTGATAGGTTTCAGAAAAACCCCTCCTTGAGAGAAAAAGAGAGTGTCCACTTCAAAAACATTTTATTCCCACAATAGCAGAGAGCATCGCGGTAAGGACCAAAACAGTGGTGTTCACTGCACGAAAAGTACACATCAGTAGGACTATCAACAACATCCAGTTTTAGATCCATGCAGTAAAATTCAGCTGCACTTCGAGCTTTGGAAATTTTCCTCATCAAGATTTTCAACAGTTTCATAAATGTTGTTCAAACACCCAAACTGCTCTGGTAGAGAGTGTTCACGGGCTAATCTGATAATGTGTCCAATAGGCATAGTCATGAAGTTTAAGAGAACATCAACCAGCAACTTCAGGCTAATACACCGACAACGGACACTTGCAAAATATTTGCACTATACCCATGAATACCACAATTTTGACCAAAACAAAGCAGCACAACTTAATTGCAATCGATATATTTCTTTGGGAATTTCTTTTTATTCTTACAATTATTGTTAAAACAAAATAAAAAAAACGCAGCAATCGCACAAATGACAGGACAAATTTGATACCAATTGTCGATTGGGTTTCCGCATTGATTCTGTTAGATATAAAGACGTCAGACAATGCAGTTTTGGATTCCAAAGCAGCCTTCAAGAGATGCAAAGACTGCAACAAGGAAAACCACAATCTGAAATGGATCATTAGCCACTAGTAAATGTAACAACTAATGCAAAAAAAAAAAGAGCGTGGAGGTTCGAGTCCTCTTCAAGGCATAATATTAACAATGTTCGAGTCCTCTTCACGACATAATATTGAGAATCAATAAGAGAGCTCGCAATACCAATTCGATCCGAGCTCTTGGAATTGGAATAAGTTCGGCACCACAAAACTACTCATCATAGCTTATTTAACACCCTACAATTGAGATCAATAAAATAATGGTTTTTACATGCAATGTCTTTTTAATAGATTCGATAATGATAACCTTCAAACTAAATTTATCACTGTAACTTGATGAAAATAGTAATATTAGTGACAAGTAGATTCGAGACACTCAAGATGACATCATAAGTTTGTTGAGGGGTGCATATGTAATCTAACTCCGCCAATACATACAATTATCCCCTTAATCCCCTGCAAATGGTACTTCACACACCAAAACAGACACAATTTTTTTATTTTTTTATAAGGACTATTCTTCACCAATTATACTCAAATGCTTCATTATCAGCCTCTTCTCTAATAGCAAATAATCAACAATGAATAACAATTTAAGTACTCTTACACCCATCATAAAGTGGTATCACCCATCCTATGAGAAACAAGGAGAGAAAAATAAACTAATATTAAATTATGGTTTTAGGTATATACTTCAAAACGCTATATTGAACTCTTTGAAATTTCATACACGATACCTTTAGTTAATGGGAAACTGAATCATCTAAATCAAAGAAATGAAGGGAAAACAAAAAACAAAAAAAAATTCCAACTTACTGTTGATAAGTATAAACTTCAAAACACTAAATGGATTAAATACTAAGTTTCAAAGATGGGAACATGAATATGCCAATTAAGGCAACAATTTCATGCGTCAGATGGAGCCAATGAAAGTCATAACTGTGATAGTAACAAAGTTGCACAGCTTCACTACAACTGATATATATCCATAGTTCAGATATTAAACCAATTGCAATAAATGACACAAAAGTAAAGTTTGACACTATTCATTGCATAATTTTCTTCCGATTTCTCAGATTTCTTGCTTTACTTCCTTAATCGTGAAAACACCAACTATGAAGCTCTCATCTTGAGTTTCTCTTCCTCACTTTCAAACCCTATATATAGGGGTATACATGTTGTATAAAAACTAAGCTCAAAGTATGTAAAGATAGCAGTGTGAGGTGTGAGAGAAATTCCCGAAATATATTGAGCTACCCCTCCGTGAACGTACCCGAATTTGGGGAATCACATATAAATTATTGTGTCTATGTGTTTGTGTGTGTGTGTGTTTAATTAGATTTTAGGTTCAACAGAAGATATCATTGGTCCTCGAGTTTCTCCTCAATAATGTCATGTACTTTTTGCTGATGGAATTTTGTATTCCTATTTCCCGTACACAACCCGTTATTCAGGCTTCTCCAACACGATCATAGGGAATACCATTCTTTGTTATGATTCCAATGACCGCCTAGCCGAACCTAAATGAGTCACGTTCCCACTCGAGGCATTGCATTTGCTTCCCCAGAATTATTTCAACATGTATGATGATCGTTTTCATTTTCCCGACGCCAAATTTCACCATCGGAGATTCAGGATTGCTTGCTTAAGGTTCTCCGTGGTGCCTTTGCCTTCGGGTAAATAAGAACACGTTGGTTTTGTTGCCTCTGATCTATCCAAGTCATATTGCTACTTGACTGAAAATTTTGGTTGCTTCTACGATGCCATTGTTGTGTAAGTGCTACTTTTTCGGTTTCCTCTTCTGCGATTACTATACGTATGTATGTATTTTTCATTGATTATATTGAAAATTATTTTTCTTGTGCTCAACATTTTACTCCATCCCAATAGCCACTATCATAGAATCAGTGAACTGTAATATTCTTTAAGTCTTGAGGTCAACAAAATTAATCAAGTTTTGAGGTTTCAACCTTGTACTTACGATTTCAAACTGAAGAAGTTTGAAGTTTTGTTCAAGCTTTGAACTTGATTTTCTCCGATTCCAATTATAAGAAAGTTGTTTAGTGTTACCTCGTATGCTAAATCGGGCCACAAATTACCTGCCTTTCACTTCGAGTTTTAAACAACTACTTTTTTTTTGGGTAAATATTTTTTATAAAATAGGCACGCCCGGTGGGACTACAACTACTTGAATACCATTGAAGTTATTAGTGTGTATATATGATAAATTCAAATACCACTACCATATTTCTTTTCGATGAATAAATGTTAGGGCTGGCAATTCGTGTCAGTGGATCGTGTTCATGTCGGGTTGAGATCGTATCGTGTCGAAAAAGACCTGATTAATATACGTATCAAATATGTTCAATCCTAACCCAACCTACAGATTATCCGTGTCAACTCATATAATTCATTTAGCTTATTTATTATCATATATATTAAATTAAATTTGACACAATCCAATACGAAACGAACTATTTAACATATTATCAGCAAAATTAAATTGAATTTGACATGATCCAGTAATAGTTTATTGATATATTTAAACCCATGACCAATTTGAGAAGAGAAAATATATATATATATATATATATATATAAATATAATCGTGTTAAACATGTCGTGTTCGGGTGGACCTTTATATTCTCGTGTCGTGTTCGGGTCAACCTTTATACAACTTCAACATTTTTATGGTCAACCCTAACCCTTTCAATTCATGTCGTGTTCGTGTCGTGTCTCATTTTATCAGTTCTAATAAATGGTCATCTATTTTTTCAAAATGTTCGATTCTACATTTCATCTCCACCTCTATAATCACTGAATCTTGCTCACCGTTTTTAAAGCCGCACCTAGGCGTGCGCCTAGGCTCCAAACTCCTTGAGGCGCAAGACTTGCTATGCACAGGTGCGTCTTTGACAATATTTACGCCTTCGTTTTTTCATTGCATTGTCCATAGTGCACCTCACTTCACTCGGGCACGCATCTCGTCTTGTGCTTAGGCTTTAGAGAACTTCTACCGTCTTAGTGCGCTTTGAGGTTTGAATAACACTGATCTTCCTTAATTGCTAGTGTGGGTTCATTGAACGTATTGAGAGTGAATTAATATTATGATTTGAGATATACGTATAATTAAATGGGGACCAAAGAGGTGAGTTGATGTTTGTGACTCTTAGTTCTTTATTTGTCAAATTCATGGTTGATATTATAAATTTTCGGATGAGCTTTTGATGTTTTGAGGATATAGTGGTTCTTTTCTGAATCTTTAGAATGATACAATATGGAATGTGCTGGTTTTTTTTGTTTTTGTTTTTTTTTTTTCTCCTTTATGCTTGCTCTCAACCTAAGGGCAAGAAAACGATAACAAGAGTCTGAGCTATTTTAGCTTGGAAAGCATGATTTGGACACTAAGCAGGGTAAGCTAGTCTTAGTATTATTATATCCTTTTATTATCTGTTATGCAAATAACATTTGATTTACTAGTTGATTTTGTATCCACACAGTACAATCGACAAGAAAATGCTTCTCAACATGCACATTAACGTGTTTGTATTTGTGTAATAAGTTGATTTTAAATGTTTTTTCTCTGTGAATTGCTTAATTTTGGTGGGCCACTTATGCGGATTTTTTTTATCCCTCAGTTCGCCGACAAAGGGGAGCACATGACGGTGAGTTTTACATAATTCGTGTCGGAGATTGCTTTGCACGAATTTTATGAATTAGTCAGACGAAGCATGGGACACCCTTGTTATCGGAAAAAAAAAAAAGAATTGCATGTACTTGGAACGCAAGCGTTAATGTGATTTGCTCGCAGCATGCATGTACTTAAAAATAATGTTCAAAACTTATGCACTTTGGACAGAAGGTTACATCCTCATTTTTTTAGTTGATGAAAGATGTTAATATATGTTCCACTCATGTTTCGCTATCCTTTCGTGCATGCCCGTTAAAATTTCCTACAACGTAGAAAGTTTCATCCTATGTATGTATGCTGTTCTTCCTTGAATACTACTCTGTAAAATTTAGTTATATATGTGAGTTAAAAGTCTTTAATGTTTTTTTTTTTTTCCAACCGGGGTGGTATTTAATGTTTCATTAGGCTATAATAACAGTAAAAACTGTTGTTATACTTCAGTTATCATAGATAGAAATAGTATCCGATTCAATATAGATAGGTATATACCCCATATAGGTCTTTCTTCCTTTCCATTTTTACGTGCAATTTTGACTCTTTTTTTTTTCCTTAACTTCCACTTTTATGAATAAAAGCGGGGGATGTCCCATTAGTTTTAATTAATCATTCCATTACATAATTTGAATTAATTAGATTAAACTCATAATCTAATAATATATAAGCAATATATATATATATATAATACATAAGTAAAGTAATAATGGAAGTAATGTCTATAAAATATATATAGAATGTATAATTCTATATGTTGAATAAGATCTCTCGTCTAACTCTATGAACTCCTATTGTATATCAGTTATTCCCCTGCCTTTCTATTTAAATTGGAAAGAATTTAGTGTTCCAATATATAATGAGATATTGTAGAATTATTTTTAATACAATTTTTTTTTACCTTTTTTTATAATTCTGACTGTAAATTTGATCTAATTTGCCCAGAAGATATATGAGTTTATGATGGCTAGAGAACACTGTAGAATATATCTACTGTAGTCTATATATCCATATGTTTATAGTACTTCAAGAAGTGCAAACATTTTTTTATTTTATTTTATATTTTCAGGTATGGATTTTGAAGACCAGGTGACCTTTCGAGTTTGATAATTCAGTTTTCGGTGACCAACTGACATTTTCAATTAATTTTATTATCTATGTGGGCATCCTATTGATTATTATTATTTTATATATACATTTTCATTATTATTTTCTTAATCAAAAAATGTTTTTGGATAACAAATATCAAGTCAACTTTTCAGTTAATATTGTTTATCTTATTGTGTACATATCTATCTATCTATATATATTTATATTACAATCAAACTGTATATATATTTTCTCATTTACAATGAATTAATTTTTTTTTGATAATCGGAGTGTCCGGGGCTTTCGTCCCGACTAATTCACATGACTCGTGCAAAACAACTTCTCCACACGAATCGGGTAAAGTTCAGACAATGTCCACAATCGTGTGCCCAGCAAATTGTTTGCACCCGGTAGAATATCCAACCCGTTCAGATTTAAAATATATATAACACGATTTTTACAGTCAATTTTCTATAAATTAATATAACTTTTTTTTCTTTTTAATAGAGGATGTTGAAGCCTAACATTTTTTATGCTATTATTTTATGATAGTTACTGTTATACACTCTATATATACCTCTTAGAATTGCTTTAACGGTTACAAATTAGAGAGTATAGGATGCGATGTAGGTAGAAAATATCAAGTATGAGAGTGATTAGGATATGAAAGTGAAAAAATATAACAAATCATATTTTTACATATGCAAAACTTTACTTTTGTCAATTTTTATAAGATTTGAATATAAATTCAATCATTAATGCATAATAAGACTTCGTTTCATGAAAATACACGACAAACGTTCAAAATTACACAGGTTAAATGGAGTTATTGATCACTTTCACTAATTTTATTAAAAAAATTTATAAGTTCTTAAATTACTTTCAAAATTAAGTATGATACATGTGTCACTAGGAAACATAAACACACTTTTAATTAACATGTTAGTTTAATTACATTACACACACATAGAGGAGATATAAATTATCAAGACACATATTTATATATCAGTTTTTTACCACTTCATTCTCTAAAAGTGAAAAAAAAAAAAGGAATTTATTAAATTATACTCACCCAAAAAATAATTCTTATCAAATACACATGCACATAGGAAATAAAAACCCGAAAAATCATCTCTCCAAATAAATTTAAATCTTATATCATAATTGAGAAATTTTAAGCTCGGCTATTTAGTATTTTCTTATTTATTATACATGTCTACTATTTAGGCCGAATACCCCCACCCATTATTACTGAAAATATTACTAAAAATCTGAAAGAAACCTCCAAAATGGAAGAAGGGGAAAGAAACATATGTATAAATAGAAACAGCTTCCCAAATGAAAAAATATATATATATATTTATAGACAAAATTTTACCAAAAAAAAGTTAATCATATCATGGTCTCATTATGTTTTTAGTGTCTCTTCACAAATACACAGATAAGTTTTAGACCCGAAAAGGACGGTGGATTCGGACACACTCTATAGTCAGGAGGTCTCAACTGAACAAACTAATTCCCACTTTATCTATCTACTCACACTACTCGCTTTCCACTCACAGATTCTCTGCAACTCTTCCCTCAGATCCCTCTTTTCTCTCTCTAAAACCACCACAACGATATATACACACATATAATTGATATATATATTTGTTCTTGAGAATGCCTAACAGCGATGGAGATTCAAATCCGAGCTCCAATTCGAGTCCATACCCTAACCCTAGCAAACCAGAGAGACCGCCTCTGCTCAAGAAATTCAAAGCGATTCCCGACGACACTCAATTTCCTGGTCAACTCTTTCCCGCCGTCCGCCGCATCTCCACCTCTCCGCCGTCGTCTCACTGGTCGTCAGATTCCGACGGCTCCATTGGCGCCGATCCGCTGGCCAATCGCGTCGGCGGCATCGGATTCTCCGACCGGGACTGGCTGTTCCCGTCGTTTCTCGGGCCTCACGCCTCCAGGAAGCGAGTCAGCATCAAGGCGGCGAAGTCGCTGAAGCACGATTCGGCGACGGTTCACGCGGCGGCTCGGAGCAATTCGATGCCGGCGAGTTTGGACGGTTGGAGCGACGGGAAGATGGGGGCGGCGCGGCGGAGTGGGGCCTCCGGGGATTTTCCGGTGGCTAATTCGAAGCCGAAGCTGAAGGCGGATAATGAACTCAAGTCCGTGCCGGTTAAAGCTTTCTCCTCTTCGGCGGTTTCGGCGGCGGCGGCGGCATCACCGAGCTCAGCTACTTCGTCTGGTGCTCGGAGTATATCCAAAAATAGAAGTAGTTGGATCTTTAATTTGGTGAGTTTTCGTCATTTTCTCTCTGTTTGGTTCCCAGGAAAGTAGGGAGAAAAAGTAGTTGTTATACTCCATTGGTTGAAGAAACAGAAAAATTAACATTTAAGGTTAGTGTAGCTGAGGGGTTGTTAAAATTATAATGTTCCTTGCGGCGTAAGACATTCAGTTAACTGAAAAAGGACTAATTTTCAAACTAAGTATCGACTGACTGATGTTTCCCGGGAAAGTGAAGTAATCAAGCTCTTAGTTTTCTGGGTGACCAACCAATATGATATTAAAATTTGAACTTCTGGTATCTTGGTTCTGATGAATTTGTGGTATCTTTCTGTTGCAGCTCAAGTTGACTTATATATTGTCTGTATGTTATGCAATTTCTTTGCAAATTAAAGTCAAACAACTTCAGGTATGTTCGTTATATCCTTATATTGAAGCTTGATATTTCGTAATAGTCCTTTTGGTGGCCAAAACTGTCCATCTAAAGAGGAGTGCTGAGATAATGGATCTTAGAATGTAAAAAGATGTCAATTGTTAAATCTTAGAGTTTTCATAATAATCTTAGAATTAACATTCACTGCAGCTAATACAGAACCTATTGTTATCTGATTCATTTCACTTAAGGTTCTCGGTTTTGGTGAAGCCAAAGTCATATGTTTTTGTTGAGCTTCCTCCCTTTCCTTAGCAGCCCAGTTGAGGTTTATTCTTTTTTGTTTCAGTTTTAGATTCTCAAGAGCATGTGGAAACATTCTTACATTGTCAGAGTTAATTTGAATGCAGGAAGAGAATGTTAGCTTTCGCCAACACTGTAACTGTAAACACATTGTATACAGTGACAACATTGAAGTTTTGAAGTCTGAAAAAGAGAGTTCGTTTTCCTATTTTGGTAACTCTGACAGTCGGGCGATTGCTCTCTACACTGTTCTATTTACTCTCATTACACCATTTGTGCTGTACAAATATCTTGATTATCTTCCCCGTATAAAGAATCTCAGAAAGAGGACAAACAACAAGAAAGAGGAGGTTTCATTGAAGAAGAGAATTGCCTATATGGTGGATGTGTGTTTCTCTGTTTATCCTTACGCTAAGCTGCTTGCACTTCTCCTTGCAACTGGATTTCTCATAGGGTTTGGCGGTTTAGCATTATATGCTGTCAGTGATGGTAGTTTTGCTGAAGCCCTTTGGTTGGCTTGGACTTTTGTGGCAGACTCGGGAAACCATGCTGATAGTGTTGGTGCTGGTCCAAGGATTGTTTCTGTCTCTATAAGTTCAGGAGGCATGTTGGTTTTTGCTATGATGCTGGGGCTTGTTTCAGATGCCATTTCAGAGAAAGTGGATTCATTGAGGAAAGGAAAGAGTGAAGTAATCGAAAGTAATCACATTCTTATTCTTGGCTGGAGTGATAAATTGGTAATTTTCTCGAGTGATATTGTTTCAAATGTTTTAATTTTGAAAATGTGCTTTAGCTTTTGGGTGTCACTAAGAAGATATATGGTGTTGCTGTGATGAATAAATATTGTCTTGGTCGGGATGTTTCTAAGATATTTAATCCTGTTAGTTATGTGAAGACTGGTGTTTTCAAGACCATCTATTATTTTTTCAAAACAGAATTGGGGAGGAGTCAACACAACATGTACAAGACTGTTGAAGAGTAAAAGAAAAAGAAGAACTAGGTTACCAAAACTATTGGTCATCACGAGACAAAAGAAAAAGATTGAGGAAAAAGTGAATGTGGATACATTGATGTCAATTGTTGCAAAGGAAGAAGGTTCCCTTCTTGTGACAATGAGCTGTTGATTGGCTTTTGTTTCAGTCTCTCATATATATAAAACTTAAAAGAATGAATAACAGGGGAAGAGGTAGTGAATTCTTTGATTTAACTTTCTTAGTATATTAAGAAAAATGCTCCTGGAGTTGTGTAGTTCCATGCAATAACCAGGTTACAGATTTGGGTTGTAACTGTTTTAACAGACATATTGTAACAGGTCAAGTGGGTTGAGCCATTTATCTCAAGCACAACCTGTTCAAGCCTATATTGCTATGTCATTGTTTTCCTATCTAGCGTCAAGGCCAACAAATCGAGCAGAATTGGTTCAACTCAGCCTCAATTGATTTTTTAAATCATAGTCTACATGTGCCCTTGAATGTGCAAAGATAATCCCCTCTCATTACATTCACTCATCAGAAAACCCATGTAGTTGATTTGCTTATCATTATTTGAAGCTGATCAGTGTCAAAAATTTCAAATTATTTGTAGTATACGATTAAAAACTACTGTTTCATCACAGGGTTCACTATTAAAGCAGCTAGCAATAGCAAACAAGAGCCTTGGTGGTGGCATTGTTGTTGTGCTTGCCGAAAGAGACAAAGAGGAAATGGAAATGGATATAGCAAAGCTAGAATTTAACTTCATGGGGACGTCTGTTATATGTAGAAGTGGCAGTCCTCTAATACTTGCTGACTTAAAGAAGGTAAAGTGCCAATTTCTTTGTTTTTAATGTTACGGAAGTTATCATATCTTCTAATTTAGGTTGTAAGTAGTGGATGTCTAGATGTTCTTCATTAAAAAATATGCAGTGTTGTTTTACTATGTTTCTTTCATTTCTTTTCTGTTAGCTATAGCTCTGCATAATTGTCTGTTGGATCGGTTATTGTTCTTGCATCCCCAGGTTTCAGTTTCAAAAGCACGCGCAATCATAGTTTTAGCATCTGATGAAAATGCGGATCAGGTTATTCTTACTTCCCCATTTCCTCATCCTTCTTATTAATGACAATTACATCTTAATGTTTTACTTTTGTGTTTTTGTAATTTCTTGATAGAGTGATGCACGTGCTTTGAGGGTTGTGCTTAGCCTCGCAGGAGTAAAAGAGGGGCTTAAGGGACATGTTGTAGTTGAGATGAGTGATCTTGACAATGAGCCTTTAGTGAAGCTTGTTGGTGGAGAACTCATTGAAACAGTTGTTGCACATGATGTGATCGGACGGTTGATGATACAGTGCGCTCTTCAACCTGGCCTTGCCCAGGTATGACTAATGCACTTTGTTTATGGTTTAAAAATGAATGTAGTTTGTTGAATATATTGAGATAGTGGAAAACATTGATATAATGGGGGCTAGAATTTCTGTGTACCCCTTCCCAATCCTGTGCAAGTGTGGGTGCCTTTGATCATTATGAATGTCATCACTGTACCACTACCGTTTTCCTTGTTTTGACCAAGTTGGTTGGACTATCTCTACTTATTGGAAGTTTAAGAAGTTATACCCAGTATAAGATGCAAAGATACCACTGTCGTTGATCTATGAGATTTTCATCTCTGCAAGAATTCAGTTCTTTCTGGTGGAGGTTGGTTTGGCTTTTAGCAGGTTTTTTAGTGGGTCTCATTTCTTTTGTAAGGAGTCATTTGGGGCTTTTTTTTTTGCTTGCATTTTGCATTAAATGAAAATCATCTTATTATATTCTCACTATGGTTGCTGACAATGTTGCCCTGTTCTGGCATTATTTGCAGTCTGACACTTAGTGAGACACAAAATGTGGTTCTGATATCGTTTTCTGGCAAAGTAATGGTCGCATCCAAGTGCTATTTTTTAATTTTTTAACATGTTTATTTATTTATTATTTGTATTGTACTATATAATTTCCTAAGGCTTTTGAACAGAACAGTAAAAATAAAACTTTTATTCTGTTGATCAATAATTTCGCATGCAGGACTATAATTACTATACTTTGAGTAAGAAATTTATAAAGGGAAAAGCGCTCAAACGGGGAGCACATCCCATATACAAGGAAAGCAAGAAAGCCCTACGGCCCAAGAGAGCCCAAAGAACCTATTTTTTCCTCGATGTACAAAATATACCAATAACCCAGTAAAACAAAAAAAGAGATGGAGGTGCTCTTGGTGCCACACAATTGCCGCAAAAAAATATGGCTGTCAATTTTATAAGTTTACCATAGAGAAATGAGACCACAAATTTTTGTAGTAGTCTGAAATCCTCAATTGTACGACTAAACACATGCCTATTCTATATACGATTTGATGATTTGCCAATGTAAAGTCTGGATAGTTGTTTTGGTTGCATAGTTGGAATTTAGTGATGAGACCCGCATTGTTGGTAATGCTCGAGAATGAGGGCCAAAACTGTTAGGAGTTGAGGTAGCACATAGCATGCAATTTTGTTGCGATTATGGCATTAGATGTAAACAAGATGAATCTCAAACATACTGAAATAAGTTGTTGGAGATTTTTTATTGATTTGATGCTTCAAAGCAATGTTTTTTGTTTTGTTGCATTACTATAACCTAATTTCAAGCCTACACACCACTAAAATGGCTGCATTTTTGTGCTTGAAGCTATATTGAGATATTGCAATGTTGTGAGATGTCTACCAGATGCCATACAGTAGATCTGTGAATTGTTTATTCAGAAGGAGCTTCAATGCTTATCGTACCTCAGTTCTCCGATTTTTTAGGTTTACAAATTTCAACCTGTGCTCTTAAAGAAAATGATGGGTGACATAACTTCAATACTTGAACACCCCAACTCCCCAACATTGCTTGGTTCATTGCTAGTTTTTTTTTTTTCCTTTGGTTGGTTGCTGATATTTGGTTTCGACTCTATTGATTCTGTTTCTAGTGGGGTACTATATCTGGATGGTGAGTTGTTGTTTCCATTGGCAGATATGGGAAGACCTTTTGGGGTTTGAGAATGCGGAGTTTTATATTAAAAGGTGGCCCCAACTGGATGAAATGCGCTTCGAAGATGTACTTATTTCATTCCCTGATGCAGTCCCCTGTGGAATAAAGGTTGCTGCGGATGGTGGAAAAATAATTATAAATCCAGATGATAATTATGTTCTAAAAGAAGGTGATGAAGTTCTTGTCATAGCCGAGGATGATGACACCTATGCTCCAGGTCCCCTACCAGAGGTCATCTTTTCTCATCTTGCTCCGTGTAGCAACATAATTTGCAGCTGCAGAATACACCAATTTTTTTTTTCTATGACATGATATGCTTTTGCTGATAAAATTTGGCATATTCAGTTAACATTCAGAATTCCCCAACATTAGTACATAAATTGTGAGTCGACACTATCTGTTTGTTGCAGATCAAGTTTTTTTGCTTTTGTATTTTTCCCTGCATGTTTGGTATAGGAAAATTTTCCATTTGAAAGTGGTACATATATATATATATATATATTGATTTTCTAACTAATACAAACTGTCTTACATGGGATACTACATGTAATTATTACTTCAATTTCTAAATAGATACTCCTCATCGTAAAAGGGAATAGCAATAATGAATTCTCCATGTATTTGTCATTTTGATGCAATTGAATTTTGTGTTTGTGGTGTACCTTCCTTATCTCATGAATGCTGTGTCTGTTCTGCAGGTGCGTAGGGGTCTTTTTCCTAAGATAAGGGATCCTCCAAAGTATCCAGAGAAGATACTATTCTGTGGATGGCGTCGCGACATTGATGATATGATTCTGGTAATTTGCTTGTACATATCTGTCTTCAATCTGCCTTTAAACTCCTCACCGCTATCATTTGCTGCTCTATAAAAGTAAGAGACACAAAGAAAAAGAGTAAAACAAAAATAAGTAAATGAAAGAAAAAAATGTGATAAAAGTGAGACAGTTGTTTTAATATGTAGAAGTTAACAGATTTACACATCAAGCAGTGAAAGGTAAACCCTAAATTTCTTAGCAGTAACTGTATGCTGTGTATGGAAGTGCAGATTGTTCAAGCATTGAGCATAATAACAACTTAAATTGGTTGTCCATAAATCCAAATGCTGGAGTTCCCCATGTTCTCATTAAGTTAGGAAAGTATTCTCTCTCTAGAATCAGTCTTTTTTAGTTCTAAAAACAATCTACAGTTTCTCTTTAATCAGCTGTCATCAAATATTGCAAGTTTTCTTCTTTTAGTTGGATAAAGCCTTTGAATGCCAGAACCTGAGCCTCCTTACTCGTTGAAGGAGACCCTTGCATTAACTGAAAATGCATCCCAAAAGGTGGTCATTGTTAGTAATGGGAAATGACTAAGCATTTGAGGGGCACATATCGGCTTGCTTTGTGTAGACCACATACTTACAGAAAAATATATACGTAAAGCTAATTTGCAAAAATCCCTTGTCGTATTTATCTTTTCCCTTTCTTCAAAAGTAGGTGCAAGTCATACGTGGTTCAAGCTATCGAGTTGTTTCTTGAACTTCATTATTTTTCCCATCTGAGAAGACCTGTCCTCTGAAGGGTTGGAGCAAAATTGTTGATCCTGAAGAACACATCCAATAATGGATTTGTCCTGAAGAAAACATCCAATAGTGAATTTATAATTGTGAGACTCCATAAAGGCAACATGAAGAAGTGTTTTCTTTTCAACCAGATTTTTCCATTTAAACTGATCTCTCAATATAAATTGTTTAGTCAAACCATAAATTGATTTCAAGCTCTACTATTCTATTTTGACAACAAAGTCCATGAGATGAACATATATAGTATAAACAATCCTGTGGCAAAGGACGATTCTATCATGCTAACTTTAGTCTCTTCAGACATCTGAAGAGGAAAGAATACCCTTTGAAGTTTTCTCATTTGAAATTCAATAGTCAGTTCTCAAGTGCTCGCTTCCCTGTTTCGAATTAACACTTTGTCTTCACATTTTAAATTCAGAATTACCAGCCATGACTTGATCATTGCCAGAGGCAGAGGTATTAAGAAAATTGACCCACTTACTATAAAAAAAATATCTGAAGAGCAGCATATGACTCAACTGAGGAGAATTGGTGGAACCGACACACACGACCCAACAGCTTTGACCGCATTTTACTCCCACTTTATATTTCAAAAGGGGAAAGATGAATAAAATTAAGAATTTTTGTAAATCAGGGTGGTTATGCATATTGATTATGATTTTTACTCGCAGTTATTTACACCATCAATATTTATGTTCCTACTTACATATCATGCTTTTGTACTTTGTATGTGTAGCCCTCTATTTTCTCTAATATTGTGAAACATGAGCAATTCTTCATTATTAATGTAGTATTTATTCTGAGTTACCTGAACTTAAGTGGTTGTTTTCATTCATCAGGTTCTAGAGGCATTATTGGCTCCAGGCTCCGAATTGTGGATGTTTAATGATGTTCTGGAAAAAGAAAGAGAAAAGAAGCTAATTGATGGTGGACTTGATGTTACTAGATTAGAAAACATTAAACTTGTTCATCGTGAAGGAAACACTGTCATCAGACGACATTTAGAGAGTCTTCCTTTGGAGACTTTTGATTCTGTAAGTTGGATAATGTTTCCCCTCTTCAACGCAAACTCTTACCCTCCCTCCCTCCCTCTCCCTCTCCCTCTGTCCCTGTCCGTGGCCGACCGTGTGTATACAACCATGACAGCATTATGAAAAATTCATCAACGAAGCTGGTCTTCAAATAAGCTATCAACATAAAACTTATAATTTACCATTGTTTGATGAAATTATAGTTGGTCAATCTATTTGGCTTCATGCTTACAGAGGATACATTTGATAGGAACAACCACTTGTTTGGTCTGCAGTTAGAATTATTTTCCATGTCTCCTGCTCAAATGCGAGAAACATCCTAAAATAAAGCAATAGATCACAAAACCTTGCTATATGAAGGGCCCTGGTCCTTCATTCTGGTAATGTTTGGTAAAAGGCTTCCCAAAATTTTTTGGTACTATTGAAACTTCATTCACATCCTGCAACAAATTGAGTGGCACAACAGTTGTTTTCTAATGATACAAAACACACATAAATGTACAACAATGTCTGCGGCTTTAATTTTTAGACTTGATTTATTTATGACGTCTTTTTACTAACTCTAAGGAGACAGATATTAATTCTTGCAGATGAATCCGTGGAGGACTCCATTGTGCATTCCGATTCACGGTCTCTTGCTACTCTTCTCCTTATCCGTGATATTCAGGTACTGCTGTTTGTCGCTGAGGCAATATTTTAGTAAATCTTTAAGAACTATAATATTTTAAAACTTTTTTTCTTTTGATCCAAGTGCCATCTTATCCCCAAGGGAAAAGGGGATGGGAGAGGTGCCAGATGCACATTGCATGTTGTCTCTCTATTACAATTCTAGTATTTTTTAGAGGTTAATCATATTAGTTCCGTTACGATAAAGCATGGATTGTAGTTACTTTTGTAATGCTGTACAATCTTAAGGCGTTGATTACATGTTTCGAAACTGATCAAACCTGCACATACACTCATGGATTGCAGTCAAAGCGTCTGCCTTCCAGAGATACGAAGTCCATATCTTTGCTGAGGCACACTGGATTCTCTCACAGCTCTTGGATCCATGAAATGCAGCAAGCTTCAGACAAGTCTATAATTATAAGTGAGATCCTGGATTCTAGGACCAGAAACCTGGTGTCAGTGTCTAGAATTAGTGATTATGTGCTATCAAATGAGCTTGTGAGTATGGCGCTAGCGATGGTAGCTGAAGACAAGCAAATAAACCAGGTTCTTGAGGAACTCTTTGCAGAAGAGGTACTTTTCATAACCCACCCCCCCCCCCCCAACCCCTTCTTTCTCTTAAGCTTTAAGATTGCTCTTGAATATGTAAAACATCTAGTCATCCTCCCTCTCTCCTAAGTTGTTTGCATTTGACTGTTAACTTCCTGCAGGGAAATGAGATGTGCATCAAACCTGCAGAATTTTATTTATACGACCAGGAGGAACTCTGTTTTTATGATATAATGATTAGAGGTCGTCAAAGAGAGGAAATTGTGATTGGCTATCGCCCTGCAGATGAAGACCGTGCTATAATTAACCCTTTGCATAAGTCGCAAGTGAGAAAATGGTCTCTTGATGATGTTTTTATTGTCATTGCTTTAGATGAATCATGAACGAGAAGAAACCTATCACAATAAGCAAGAGATTCTGCAATTACCGCTTCCTGATTTTGCAAGTCAAGGAGCCATATCTGATCCACCAGTACAGAATCACTCTTGTAATCATTGAGCATCGTCAGTCAGATTTATCAAAGGTCCATTGACACGAGTGTGATACACAATGGTTGGTGATTGCAAGAAATGGGGGATAGGATGCCTCATTCTGCATTGTATTTGCGCTTGTTGTATCAATAGAAATTTATGATTAAAACTACATCGGACAATGCTCAGTTGGCCTACTAACACTAAGATGACTCAGGTAAGTCACCTGTACAAATGTAACAAAATTTGGACAGATCTGATATAATTGAAATAATGTTATGGGGAGAAACCTAATCAACTTATTGGATTTTTATTTTTTTTGGCCACAAATGGACATTATTTTATGCTAATGAGCAAAATATTATATTTTCTGTTGATACTGTTGATTTAGATCTATTTTTCGAGTGAATTTTACCTGCAGAGTATCTCAACAACAGATATGAATCTAAGTAATGGTATCACAGGAAGAAGATTGTCTCATCTACTATGTCCTATTTGACTAATCACAATGTCCTTTTAAGGAATTTGTAATATGTCAGAAGTGTGGTCTCTTAGCTTGTCCTGTCCCTGCATCTTCTTAATAACTACTGTTTCAATACAGAATACGTTTTGATACATAATGCCTGTACCGTGGTTCTGAATTTATAGTGGGATTTTGTTACTTCTTGGCCTGTGTAAGTTCTGAAAATAAAGAGATATTTTGCTCACTTTTCTTCTGATTTGTAAGTAAGAAAACCTCTCATCATACCTGGTGATCCCAAAATCTGGATGGGGTTAACCCAACCTTTTTCAATTTTTCTATTCAAATATACACATAAATATACAAACATACATATATATATATATATATGTGTGTGTGTGTTGGTAAGAATTAATACTCAACACATCTGGTACATGGAATAGGAGTTGGATCACTGTCAGTCTGTCATGCCACCCCTTTTATTTTTTATTTTTTTGGGCAAGTGTAAATAAAGTATATATATCACAGAATCTGAAGGAAGCAAAGAGAGAGCAGAATATGAGTCGTATAAAGCTATGGACTCTTTACAGTTTGCAATACATAAGAAACAAGAGAAACCAGTTGTCATGAATTACTGAGAGATCTGTCTGAACAGCAAACTGCTTAGGAACAAAAAAATGATGCTACCTCGCACCTCCCTTCACCTACATAGTCACAGTAACGTAGTCGATGAGTCCTGTCCTAGCACTGAATGACATGTGTGCGTCTTCCAATTTGACCTTGCCTTCGGTGTTGGTATATAATCTGTTTCAAGTAAATCAATTTCTTAACACATTCTACGGAATTTCCAAACTTTCTCCATTTTGTTATCACATTCAAGTACAACCCTTTTATTCTATATGACGTGTAAAAGGGTTCTATACTACAAAAGTCAGGGATGTCAATTTAAGATCTGAGCACTTTGTCCCATATCTGCCTCATTGACATCCTTGCATTGTGTCATATGAAGTTTTCCAAGAGTTACAACTTGCAAAGAGATCAGATAGTTTTGTGTATTAATCTCTGAAGTGTGGTGTGAATTTTCAAGAATCTACTATGTTCAGTCTTGTATAACCTTAATTCTTAACTTGCAAATTCTCTAACTTGAATTTCCTAGCACTTGTGTTTTTGCAACAGTACAAGTTTAAATATCACTCGCGTTCACTGTCCTAACAAGACTGTATTGTTATATCAAGTTACACTAGTTTCTGGCTAAATTTCTCCAGTGATTTACTATGTTTTATAGAGCCAAAGAGAGTTTATGAGTTTGATCATGCTCTGCCGAACTAGAGGTAACATGTTAGACTTCTAAATGTCTTAGTTTCTTGATCCAAGGTTACTCAAATCGCCAAAAAATATGATTCCATTTTAGGTACTTTTTAATGATGAAAACAACATGCGTCTTTCACTAATCAAGCAAGAGTTGTATATAAACAGCTTGGGACATTTGCATCAATTGCAGAACTAAAGTTGCACATTAGAAGCATCACAAAGAAGACTAATATGGAGGATACATAAGTTAACCTAACAACATTTAATAAAAAAATTCTGCTAATTCATTCAGACAAGACAACAAAATATAACGGAAACGAGAATATAAATATAATGCAATATGAGGGTCTAAAGCAGGCCCACTGTTCTTCCTCCTAATACGAAGAATGCTACATAGAGATTACAGATATACAGTTTGTCTATAATTATATGAATTTCCTAAGATGATGCAACAAATAATTCTCCAAAATTAGAAATTGGGAAACTCACCAACAAACTGCCTCCTGGAACATGAGAGCATAAATTTTGATTTTTGAGGATATGTTGCAAGAGTCTTGTCCTCAAATGCATATAGAATCCAAATGTTGAAGCATTCTCCAAAATCCAATTGCAGCACAACATTCACTTGGAATATAAGCAAGCAAGCCCCCACTGTCCTATGCCAACTTCTTGCATTTT
Organism: Cornus suecica; assembly: GCA_963922005.1. Classification (NCBI taxonomy): domain Eukaryota; kingdom Viridiplantae; phylum Streptophyta; class Magnoliopsida; order Cornales; family Cornaceae; genus Cornus; species Cornus suecica. Next base: position 16,941,909 of record OY998242.1, on the reverse strand, counting down.
CTTAAGTCCTTTATCCAATTTTTTTACATATACAGAAATATTCAAAGTCTAAACATTTCTGCTTCCGAAATCCCAATTGTATGACCACCCTTGCAACTTCCTGACTCAGTTATAATTTCTATTCCACCACCTTCACTATCTACTGCCTCACTTACATACTTCTTTTTTCGTATGACAAGAAGGTTATCTTCATCTTTTTGAGTTTGGAAATACCGACTTCTGGAAACATTTTAGAACCCTAAGTTGTGTGCTAAGTTTAGCCCCTGGGTGCCGACGTAGAACAGAATCAAACCAGAGACAGCCACCTTACCCCATTAACACTTTTCAACACCATCCAACCACCATTACTGGCACATTCAAAATCCCCATGACTTAAGTTTCTGTAAAAAAACCCATCCATATGCAGTTTGATCTCTTCTGTTTATACTACAAATGCTTCCACTTGCACACATCATCTTGCGCCCAAATGATAGTACCTTCCGATTGAGCTTCCAAGTCACAGAATCTCACCATTCCTGCTATCATATATAGTGATATGATCCCAATTGTTTTTCGATTGGTTGCAACACACAACTGTTACCAAATTTATCTGTACTTCAATCCCCGCCCCTTCATTACAACATACATTCTCAAATCAAAAGAGCCATCGAATTCCGCTTCTACTCCTTGTTGCCTACTATAAAATTCTCTTCCTGCCTCCTCCTCCCCTGCCATACAAAGTAATCTGCTTTTTACGCCCATCCATTCCAACTCGGTCCAATTTACTCCGTTTTATTGGTTTGTTCATGAGATAGATGTATCGATGCCGCATACCCATCATCGGATGCTTCTCCACCAAAAAGTCCTTCCTAAAAGCCTCCCTCAAAACCACAGTCTGCGTCTTATTCTTATTAGATACATAGAAAATGCCCGGATGATGAACCATAGCCTTCTTAAATCTCACTCCAAACCCCAAATGATCCCCCAAGCAAAACACATTATCTCTATCCGTCTTCTTCGACACCAGGAGATGAAGCAACTCGTGCAGAACCGCCACCGTCCACTTCTCCGCCTGATCACTATTCGGCGCCAAATGAAACGCATTCTCATATGGAGAAATGTAAGGCAACTTCTGCCACTCATCAACCCAATTCCAAACTCTCTTCTCCAAATCAAACCCATTTGGGAAATTCATCGAAAACGCAATAGGCATACCCCTTTTACACCCAGAACCCACATTCATCCCCATCTCTCTCCTCTCCATTGCTGAAATAGCAAGCTCATTTCTCCAAGAAATCAACTCCAACCCAAGGATTTCACAACCATTTGAATCTTCACAATTCATACTACAAATCTGAAAATAATCGGGAAAATGAGAAACGAGATTGAGAATGTAGTTATGAGGCAAACCCAGATCGAATTTCAGCTTTTCGATGATACCCAGAGGAAGAATTCGAGCTCCGGCGAGCATCAACAGCTTGGCGAGCCTATCGGCGGCGTCCTTGAGCTGAACCGGCGATTTGAAAACTAGGGTTTCCTCCTTGTGGATGGTTAGGGCGTGTGGGGTGAGCCTGAGGTGAGGGAGGGACAAGGGTTTGGCGGGAAGGAATGTCTGGAAGACTGATGGGTACTTTTGGATGAATTTGGCGGCGGTGGTGGGGAGGCCGAGGTGGAGCTTGTGGGCGGCGGCGGTGGAGAGGGGTAGAGTTTTGGCGGGTTGAGAGAGGATTAGGGTTTTGAGATTGAGGAGTGGTTTGAGGTGTTTTTCTCTGAGGATAGCCGTGTCGAGGTATGGGTCTCGGACCCATTTGACCTTGGCGTTGACGAAGGCGCGAATGGTGGTGAGACGATGGTGGAGGTGGCGGCGATTGGTGGCGGTTCGGGTGGTCACCGCCATTGGTGGTGGTTATGAACTTATGTGTAAGCTTTAGTCATATTTGAATGTGTGCGTACTTCGATACAGTGAGAATCTAATGAGAGAAGTGAAATTTTTATTGGGTTTCATTCTCGGTAACATAGGACAAATTAAATAATTCATCTGTAGTATATTTTCACAACTTCAATTGTTATAAAATAATTGTACATAGTTTCAAATTGAAATACAGTATAATTTTATATTTTTTAAATCCCCTCTTCTTTCTTCACTCTTTCAACTAACCCCCTAAACTTTAATTTTTACCAAAAACCCCTTAAACTATTCCGTTTTTTACAAAAAGCTCCCTGCCCTTTGGTGGAAGCCGTTATGTAGAGGCTGCTTGGAACGTGATCGCCAAAAATGACCATAATACCCTTTGTGACCGTTGCTAAAAATCCCCAATTTCTTGAATTCACACATTCATTCTTCATTCGCCCAAACCCTAGTTCCTAATTAGCAATTTTGCTCCATCAATTGCGAAACCAACTCTTATCTATGAAGTCCTTCGATCCCATGATCTACCCATGGGCCTGCTTCCGAAGGGTGTGACTGACTTTGAGTTGGACGATACGGGTAAATTCGAGGTGTATTTGGATCAAGCTTGCAATACCAAGTTCGAAAATGATCGAAACGTGTCGGGTACTCTGACATATGGGCAGATTGCTGGGTTAACGGGTATTTCGGCTCAAGATTTGTTTATGTGGTTCCCGGTTAAGGGGATTCGGGTCGATGTTTCCGAGCTCCGGATTGATTTACTTCGATGTAGGTGTGGTGTTTAAGCAGTTCTCTTTGTGTATGTTCGAGACTCCCAGGGATTGCTCTGCTGCTCAGTCGCAGGGTCTTGAATTTGGAACTGTTTCTGAGATCTGTGTTCATATCATTGTTTACTTTTTATTTGTGCTTTATTGAACATGTTTGTTTCTTAATGCTGATTTTGGTGAGTGAATTAATGAGAAAGTTGATGAGGTTATGGGTGGTGAATTGAGTTGAGGGGATAGATTATTATAAGAAATTTTGAAATTCATTTGATCTTATATACACTGAAAATAGAAGGAGGCAGAGTCATATTGATGGAAGGGCAGCTTGGTCCAAAGGCATCTATCTCATTGACGGTGTCATCACATAATGGAGTCTTATGCAACAGAGTCATAGCTTGAGGAGGAAATGCTTCAAAAGGTAAGCTCTACTAAAAAGTAAAATTTTAATTAGGACAAAAATAAAAACACATAATATCTATTAAAATATGGAAAAAATAGTGCAAGCAAAAAAATCGTTTATATTTTTAAAATTTTAATTTATTTTGTGTCAAAAAATTTTGCAATTAGATCAATCGAATAATTGTTTATTTCGCATATAAATCATAATGTTATGATAAGTTATTTATTTTTTGTTTTGCTCTTAAGAAGAAAAAAAATACGATTTAATGGGGGCGGTTTGAAGGGGCATGGGTGACAGTTTGGGGCAATTATGGAGTAAAGGTGAAAATTTTAAACAATTTTAGGATGATTATGAAAATTAAAATTTTCATAATTTTAATTAGGGACATCGTAAAAACTGCCCCACGACCACTGACGACTTTTACGGGACAAAGGAGTATATTTTAAAAGAAAATGAGAAGATTTGGTATTAAAGAAAATTGTGCTCAAAGTAGTTAAGATAATACTCATAGGATCTCAAATTTTATTAATTTGTTCGTTCACTGTCATTCAACGTTATCAAATACTTGTTACTACTGATGACTTTCAATTTCACCATTGTCCACTACATCTACATGCATAGAGTTCAACAGTATAGTTTTTTACACACTGGGTAATTATGCCATTCTATTCGCTTTAAAATTTAAATTACAAAAAAGGGATCAAATAGTCAACATCATTAAAAATTGAAACGAAATGGCGATAATTATTTAGCAATAATTATCTAAAAATGCTGGCATAATTATCTTTTTGGCAGCATATTTATTATATTTGTCACTCAAAATATTTTGAAATTGCTTCCTTTTATATTTTTCCTTAACCAAGCAAAAGCATGTGCTCTGCATATGTTGATTGATTGACTTGTGATGAATGAATGAAGTACAAAAATAATAATTTTCAATCATTAAAATTTGTGGAGAGAAGAAAAAATTAAATAAATGATTCATCACATAGGGGAGTGGGAATGGGGTGAGAGTGAGAGTGGAGGAGGGGCATGGAAAATATAAAGAGAGTGAAACAGTGACAGAGAAATGATGAGAGTGTGGGTTTAATAGGATTGAAGAAACGTTACTTTTCACTTTACTAACACACCTATTTAAATTTAGTTGTTGATGCAAATATTCGTAATACAGTGAGGATTATGTTCCACAAACTTAGGTCCTTGAGAATTGAGTAAAAAGGAGTGGAGATTAGGGCTAATGCGAGAGAATGATCTTCAGTTCAGATTAAAAAGAAAGAGAGGCAAAGCGATCCGACGTTCCACTTTGAGGGTCCTTCTAAGTCATTTATTATCTTTTCTTAGTCCTTTACTTTAAGTTTCAAGTGGTGGTTGTTGTGTGGTAAATGAGACATAAAGCCGCTATTTATCCTAATTCAAGAAGGGTTAATGCCTTATGGTCTCTGAGCGGCACCCGCACTTGCCCATTGGATGTTCCCTGATCCCTAGGCGAGAGAAACCCTTCAGACTGGTGGTCCTATGGGTCACCCCCCGCCAACCTCTCCGGGAACCCCGTAGAGCATTAAATGCTAGTCCCCTCAACTATTCTAATTAATGTGGTATCTCGAAGCCATTCATATCCGTTAGTCCACACTTTCCCCCCTTGCATTAGGTTTTTCGAGAGGACATTCCCCTCTCTTCCAGCTAGACCAACTAATCTCAACCCCCATTCCACTTGATATTCAAGGTCCCGCAATGAGAAACCAAAGAAATAGGATCCAGCGCCCAAAGCATGCCTCCCTCGCTTTGGTCGACACAACCTTTCTCCCCTCGTATTATTTTCCTTAGGCATTTGATCAAAATGTGCGCGCACTACGAAGCGTTGGTACCATTCCAGGTTGCCCCTCTAAACTTTCTCATCCGACTGGAGAGGGGTGAGCTTCGAGTAGGGCTTTTCTAAGTGGAGCCAAGAGGGGAGGGGAATAGCAAAGCCACCCCTCGAAACCCTTCTCGTCAGGTGGCTCTTATCGGGTAGAACCGAGGGGGGATAACAAGCTACCCCTCGAAATTCCTCTTGCCAGGTGACTCTGTTGTCAGAGGTATTATCGTCATATTAAGGAGAAGAGGATTGGTGCAATCATAATTATGCTAACTTCATCTTTCTGCCGTCTACATTAGTTAAGAGACACACTTATTTAATTAATTATATATATATATATATATTAAAGGTAGTATAGATAGATAGATATAGATTTAATTAAAGTAGTATAGATAGATAGATATAGATATAGATTTAATTAATTTATTTATTTCTAAAACAACATGGTTATCTGGAAACTGCTCTTTCTGCTACTATCACCGTTGATACTCTCTCAAACCAGAGTATCGATAATCGAAAGTTGAATCATAGTTATTAGGTCATTTAAATTCGATTATCGAGCGTGTGTATATATTTAGATGGCTAATTCTGTTTTGGCAACTATGGTGTTGTTTTGTCTTTAATTTTGACAGTTTTTGTCTTGCATTGTCTTTAATTTTGATTATTTGTCTTGTCTTTAATATAGTTACTCCTTATATGTACGATTTAAAATTGCTATCTTATTTTTTTTTTTTGAAAATATTAGCATAGAATAGAAAAAAACTGGGCCATTAGGCCGTACAATTAAAAGGGCAATTGCTATCTTATTTACTTGATTAGATTTCTAAATTCCTTTTGTATGCTATTTCTTCGTTAGAGATGTAATTTTTATCTTGATTACGTACACTTCTAATTAAATTAATGTTGTAGGCTAATTAATGAGATTAGGAATCAAATACTCGCATGTATATCAGATAAGTAAAGAAGAGAGTTAATTAGGAATCAAACACTAGATTTAGAGACAGATACATACAACTCCTGATTAAATAGATTTAGAATTAAATACTCGTCCTTTAGATTACACAAATCTTAAGTACTATTAGGTTTCCATCAAATGCAAGTCTCTGTGTATGTATATCTATCTATCTATCTATCTATATATATATATATAAAAGCAACTACCAGTACTACTCGTCCTTTAGATTACACAAATCTTAAGTACTATTAGGTTTCCATCAAATGCAAGTCTCTGTGTATGTATATCTATATATATATATATATATAAGCAACTACCAGTACTAGCAATACCACAACCAAAGTCATCATCCATCCTTACGCTACTTTTCACAACTAAATACATTGATCCAAGATGAAATTTCTGACGCAATTTTTCTCATGGAAGGTATGTAAATTGAATTTAGATTCTTATTTTTTTTTTCTCTCTCTCTTTAATTTCACTGATTGGAAAAAAAAAAAGATTTGTGAGAATACATGTAACATGCCTTTTAAATGATAATTGTGTACAGTTGAAAGATCAAAAAGCACCGTCAACATTAGTTTGCAAAGTATGTGAAGAACCCGTGTCATCAACCAAGAAGTTCGTAAACCCTAAGAGATGTGATCACGTAATATGCAATAATTGCATGGCTACACATATCGAATTGATGTTGAAAGATGTCAATTGGGTGACCAATATAAGATGTCCTTTCCCATCATGTGATCAACTATTAAATCCTGTCTCGTGCGGAGATATTATTCCGGTGAAATTGCTGAGCACATGGCGCGATTTGGCTATTCTAGGGTTGGATAGAAGTTACTGTCCCTACCGGGATTGCTCTGCCTTGATTGTAAATGAAGGTGGAAAGGACTTGAGAAGATCGGAGTGTCCCAATTGCACGAGGCCGTTTTGCTTCCGATGCAAGCAACAATGGCATGCAGGTCATGAATGTGGTTATGGTGGAAAGAGGAAAGAGTGGAGGAGGTGTCCCATATGCGAACATTACGCTCCACTTGTTGAAGGTTACATTTATGAGTGCAGGTAATTAGGTCACTTTTCTACTTCCATTCAAAACAATGTAATGCAGTTCATGTCTCATGAAATATATATATATATATATACACACATGCATGCATGAGATCTTGCATTTTATTTTTATTTTTTTATGTTTTTTGCTTAATTTTTTAAAAATTTACACAAAACTCCCAATTAGAATTATTAAATACCTCACTGAAATTACAAAAATATTCACCATTACGCAATTATGCTCCCGCTCACATAGTAAATTTTTCTTCTTCGGGTTTTGTAAGTGCTTATTTTCTTTGTAACTCGTGTTGTTTAATAATTCTAATTCTCATTAAACAATTTGATAATCTTTGAAAATAGTAAGTGCTATGGTAAAGATATGATTGAAGTATAACAACTGAAAATCTATACATAAATCAAAAAGTATAATTTATGTAAGCACTTTTTAAGACCTTAATTTTTTTTTGAATTTTCAATTTTATCAAACAGAACGGACTCTCATGAAAATAGAATATCTTCATATAACCACTTAATGCCAATTAATAAATTGGAACAACTTCGTAAGTATATCTTTGATATTTAAACCGAAAGTTAATGGAAGCTCTGAAGTTATTCTAATATTAGACCTTGGACATAAGATTTTTTGTCTCATGGTAGCCTACTCCATCCCTTTCTGAATTTCTTTCGTTTTTGTGTTAGTCATACACTTCATATTCACATGATACAATATAAGAATCTACACACTTTTTTACTATCTCTTAATCATACAACATCAAGTGACCAATTTATTTACAGGATAGGATCTAAAGTATTTATACATATATGTCATGTGTATATATAAATGTGTGATGATCCAAGGTGGGCATATGTGATTGATTCTTGAATTTGAACACAGATGTGGGTCAAGTTTTTGCTACGAGTGCGGAAGAGAAGCGTATCCTCATCAATCGCATTTATGCGGATGCATAAGAGATTATATATGCGGCATGGGTCTCGCTTTATTGATGGCGTTCTATATTCCAGTTCTCATCTCCTACCTCTGTGGAATGATGGACCCCACTATTGCATTTTTGTATTGCTTTGTCCCTTCGGTTGGCATAATACTTCCGGGATTATTTTCCAAATATTTTCCTAGATATTTTCCTAGGTCGGAAAAAAAAATCCAATAAAAGCTCATAATAAGTCATTAATTTATGAGTTGGGTCCTGTTTGGGAACTCCTTTTCTCAAGTGTTATGTTAAGAATAATGTGTTCTTTCCATGTTGGAATAAAAAATTTAGTCCTATTTATTGCTTTAGTGCTTAAAACTAATTAGACAAAGGAAATCTACCTTATTGTTAAAGAGTTATGCTACCTTAGGAACAAAATGGAATGAAATGCTCATTCCTTTAATTTTTCTTGATATTTTGATTTAGAATGATCATTTTCAAAAAAGTATTCATTTATTGGAATGAAAATTCATTTTATTTATAGATCTATGAAATGATTATTTTACTTTTTAAGTACTATTTTTAAAATATAAAATTATCAAACCAATTCTCGAATTTTTTGAGTAAACATATTACCGCCTTCTACCACTGCTGCCCCCATCACCTTCCACCTCCGCTATCGTCTTTACAATTTCCATCACCTCCATGGCCTTCTACCTCCACCACCACCACCATCACTTAATAGGTATTTTCTATGCCCACAGTCAAAAGTGTTGGAATTTTGAACTTTAGTGATTGAAAAATGTTTCTTACAGGGAATTGCTAGATAGAATTGGAACTTTTGTATGAATAAATATAAATATGTACAAATATTATTGCTCTTAGTCGTTTTAATGGTTCTTGTAGAAGAACAATCTGTTAGAGACGGTCTTGGAAGTTGTGGGATAGTGTTTGGAGACATTTTTTGTTCTTACATTTTAGTTGACCTAGTTTTCTTCTTAGAAGTTATAAATTGAAATTTATCACCTTAATCAAATTACGAAAGTAACCCTAGCTATTTATAATTACAGCCAGCTATGTTGTTAGGACTACATTACCCGCCCTCAACCCACCCAAAATAAATGGATCAATTAGCTATTATATTGTGTTTCTAATTTGGCTTTGATAATGTATTTTTTTAATGGAATTATTGCTAATGAAAATTAATAATTTAAAAAAGTATAAGATTGTATAATCTTGGGATTCAATATCTTCTATCTTCCAATATCCATCTATACACACGGCACCTCCGTATAAAATATAAGTATGCATGTATATGTATATATATATATATATATATATATGTGCACCTAAGTATTAATATGTATATATATATATATATATCAACAAATCTCTATTACATAGAAACACCACATATCCATACCACTCACCTTGATGATATTGATCTCAGCCTATGTTAATAGCATAAAAATAAAAAAAATTATTTGATTTGACAGATAATATTTTCAAACTTGTGACACCATTTAATTGGGCCAAAGCAGTCGCAAGGATGAAACACCTAGGTTGCTTTTGGTTAGCCGGCAGGGTTGCTTTTGGTTAGCCGGCAGCAGCTAGAAAGGAAAGAAAAAAGAATTTTTTAAATTTTTTTGAGAATTTGGTTAGATGGAAACTAAAAATTTTGAGAAAAGTAATTTTCCATATCTCCTAAATTTTCTTCAAAAATTTTCCGGCCGAGTTATTTATGTTACATTTACTTTAAGATTATGTATTACTCTAATTATTTTATTTAGAGTAGGACTCTTTAAGATTATGTTTCTACTCTAATTATTTTATTTATGTAGGACTCTATACAGGATTCAAAGATATATACTAACTTTTGTATTCGATTTTTTTAATAATTTTATTTTTTATTTTTATCAATCATGCACTCCCTCACATATATTCAATTTATTTCTTTATTTTTTTTCCTTCTTTTCTTTACAAATTTGTAATAAGCTTTTATCCTCTTGTTTTCTCTAACAATTAAATGTTAACTCTGTTAAATAAAATTTCATTCTACTATAAGTATTTAAAACATAAGGGTAATTTTAGAAATATAAATTATTTTCTTTTTCCTTTCCTGCTATCCAAACTCACAAATCAATATTTCCTTACATTTTAAAAAAAAAAAAAAAAATCTTCTAACCAAATGCATTATAGAAAATTGATTTTCTTTTCACTTTCTTTTACTTTTACTTTCCATCTGACCAAAGACCATCTAACCAAAGAGACCCCTGCTGAGTATTACTGCAGAGATGTTGCATTACGTTCAAAGTGATAGTTACTCTTTTGTTCTAGGTTTCATTCTTTTTCCTTCTTTGGCAGATAGATATGTGACAGATTCATTAATGGCTTGTACAAAAGTTTTTTGACAAGGTTTCGTCATATATATATGTATAGATATAATCACGTCTGTATCGAAAAATTTAAATGGTGACTTGAGATTTTCTTTTTATCTCCAACAAGGTGAGAATAAAAATTATCCACGGCAAGATTAAACTACTAGTCTACTTGCCATAATTTATTTGTTTATCTTTTACATGTGATTTTCCTTTTTCTTTTCCTTGCCAAGCTTGAATGAAAATTTAATACCATATATTATTAATTATCCTATTTCTTTATCTGACAGTAAATGGTTAATATTTTCTTGATATATAACATAATTTTGTGAACAAATAAAAATTAGCCGGCATAATAAATCATGGTAATTAAATTGATGTACTTTCTAGAATGACAATTTTGACTTGAGCATTATATATATAAACAAAGATGCGAGAATATAGTTATTGAACATTACGCATACCAACTCAAATTGCATTATTTTTCAGTATATAATGTGTGTTGAAATATTACTATAACATGTGTGTGTGAGAGGGAGAGAGACAAAGAACAAAGGTAGGGATGAATTGGAATTGAACCTCATTTATCACCATTTATTTATCTCAGAATTAACCTCAAGAAACAACGAAATTCCCTAAGAAAGTGACAATCTTAACGTAGGGTTTATTTTAGTTATTAAATATTTATATATCTTTTGATTTATTTGTGTATATGATTGACGGTTAAAGGTAACTTTCACCTTCAGGAGTTTAGACTAGTGTTTAAATCTTGTTGGACATTAAAATAAATATATAAATGGGTATTGTCCTAATATAACTATATACATATATGTGTCCTCAACGTCCTATGTAGTCGCGGCTATCTATGCATATTGCTGTATATACACCCCTATATAGCATAACATTCTCCCTCCCTCCCTCTTCCTCTCTTGTTTTCTTTCTTGAGTTCAGTCAACCTCTCCAGTTCGTTCCTCTCTCTCTCTCTCTCTCACACACACACACCTCAAAACCACATTGCACATACACACCTATATAACATTCTCTCTACCTCTTCCTCTATACGTTTATAACTTTCTTGTTCTTCAAGATTTGAGTTCTTTAAATTTCATTTCACCAAAGGTAATAATCTCTTTCTCTCTCTTACACAGACATACAATACAACATCCCTGTGTTTTTTAATGGGATACAAAATTCTGAATTGATCAGGTACAATACACACAGTTTCTCTGCACGCTCTTCAAGATTTGAGTCCTTTAAATTTCATTTCACCAAGGTATGCTCTGCTCTCTCTCATACACACACAACACACACGTTCTTTAAGATTTGAGTACTTAAATTTCATTTCACCAAGCTATGCTCTGCTCTCTCTCTCTCAATTCCACACATGCATGCACCATATATCAATATATATGTATATATATACACGCAAAGACACTAAGAATATCTTTTTTAGTGTAGCAGAAAATTAACTGTTCTTTCTTTGTCATGCAGTAGCATGGCTTTCACCCTCTTAACCTTTCAAGGACTCTGCGTTACTTTCCTCCTGTTTGGTGTGTACTCACTTCCAGCATCAGAGATGTTTGATCCTATACATACCATTCAGCCGACCATTACAGGATTTGTTTTATTTGTATTCGTACTTCTGATCGGCCAACCCACACTGGCCATGTTAATTCGGAATGGAGAGGTGGTAGAGAATCATGTTGGAGATGTGAGACAGAGGCTGCGAAATAGAACACTGGCTCAACTTTTCAAAATAAGTCTCAGACTTCTCGAATACCTTCTGTTGGTGGCAAAGCAAGCAAGGCTGACGAGTTTATGTAGTCTGCTGGTGGCAATATTGTCATTCTCCGTTCTGTTCAGTCCTGAAGAAGACGTTCGAGTTCTTTCAGAGGAGATGACACTACTTTGTGGCACCTCTTTGCTGTTTAGATGGTATATCGGAGATCTACTTGAAGCTGGTATGATATCCTTTCCTCTCCTACTCGCAATTTTCGTTCAAATTCGCCACCTCCACTCGGTTGGAATACGTCCAAGAGGAGGGTAGGTTCAGGTGCAGGAGCGGTCAAAACCTCCATATAAATCGACGGATTGAAACTGACGGTTGGCTGCTGTGTCAAGGCTTTAAAAAGATGATTCATTGTTCTTTTGGCAGCTGTGAAGCATTAAATAGTTAGTTTGTTGTACTTTCGGCTGCTGTGGGACGGCCTCTCTCGTTCATACATTTATACTTTTGGCTGATGTGTTACGACCTCTCTCGTTCATACATTGATACTTTTGGTCGCTCTGGTATGGATTCTATAGTTGTTCGTTGTTCGTATGTAAAGTTACCTCTGGATCAATTTTTCATGTTACATCTCACATGATGTGATTCACTTTCCAAATGCAAATATAGTACTATATATAGATTCTAGCACTGTACTAAACTAAATGCTTTGATCTGTTGTTAGTTCATTAATCTTTTGGCTGCTGTTCATTGTTCATTGTGCAAAGGGGATTTCTTCAGATAGTTGTGTATGGATTTTTATATTTTGGTGCGAATTTTCATAAATCTACTATGTTTAGTCTTATATGGTCTTCATTCTTAACTTCCTAAATTATCAAATTTGAATCTCCTAAACGTGTGTTCTCGGAACCCTCACATTTCTTCTGTTCCTTCCACTGTCCTAACTCCTAACACTTAAACTCTGGTGTGATTTACTCTCTAAAGATTAGGCTTTCCAGTCTTCATACTGGTCCTATAGCTGGTTAACTGAATTCTCTCTTAACAATATGCAATAAATGAATATTCTATGGATTTCTCCCTCTATCATCATGCTTTAAATGAAGTTAACAATGGAACACATAGCATGTGTTTAGATTAAGAACAAAGCTCCCCCTATGAATGTGCATTAAGCATTTAAAGCCAATACAATTACTGTTCATTTATTTGTATATTCTGACAACGCATAGCTTGTTTTCTAGAGTAAAGGACAGTTAATGAGTTAGATAGTGGAATTCATATTGACCTGCCTAATTAGACTTCCATCATGTGACTCATGTCATACTTTCAAATGTCTTGGTTTCTTAATCGCAGATTACTCGATCATCATGTAATCGGATTCCCAAGCCAACACGAATCTTTAACTAAACACCTTGGAACATTTGCATAGATTACAGACTTAAAGTTGCATATTAGAAACATCACAAATAAGACTCTAATATCCATGGTACAAAATTTGACCAAATTACAATTAATCACAATTTTCTGCTCCAAGTATACTTCAATATGAAGGTCTAAAGCAGGCCCACTGTTCTGAATCCTATATTGAGAGTGTTACATAGCATCTAGGAAAAGATAACACAGTTTGTGTAGCACGATATGAATTTTGTAACATGATGCAAAAAATAAATTTCCAAGATTAGGAATTGGGAACTCACCACCAAACTGCCTCCCAGCATACTCCCCTTGCTTTCCACGGATATGTTGCAAGAGTGTTGTCCTCAAAGGCCCCCCTAATATCCAAATGTTGAAACATATTAAGGATCTGCTTCCGAAGTGCAATTGGAGCAGCACCACACTCACGAGGACATTGTCATCTGCCCCTTCTTGCATTTTCTAAAGTCCTCCAATGGTTCTGCTTCTGAAATCTCAATTGTATCTCGAAAATTCCTAACTCATTTAGATTATCCTCTCCAATTATTCCACCACCTTCACTGTCTCCTTCCTAGCTTACATTTGGATGACTAGAAGGTTATGAGGTTTGGAACTACTGACTTCTCGAAACATATTAAAACCCTAAGCGGTGTGCTAAGTTTACCACACCACAACCACTTTGTTAGGTATGGTCCTTCCCCAACTCTTCTACCCTTGGGTTAACAAGTAACCACCATTACTGGCAGAATCGAAATCCCCATAACTTGTGTTTCTTGTCAAAAACCCCATCCATATGCATTTTGATCTCTTCCTATTTCTACTGCAAAAGCTTGCACTCACACACATCATCTTGCCCCTAAATGAGAGCACCTTCCAAATGAGCTTCCAAAACGCTAAGTCTCTCCATCCCTCATCCCTGCTATCAAATATAGTTATATAATTCCAATTTTTTTTCTATTGGTTGCAACACACACAATGGTTACCAAATTAATCCTCACTTCAATCCCCTTCTTTTCATTAACACATATGTTTGCAAACTCATAAGAGCCATAACACTCTGCTTCTTCTCCTTCTTGCCTACTATTAAATTCTCTTCCCGTCTCCTCCTCCTGTCATACAAAGCAGTCTTCTTTTTTACACCCATCCATTGCAACTCGGTCCAATTTACTTCATTTTGTTGATTTGTTCATGAGATAAATGTATCGATGGCGCATACCCCTTGTTGGATGCTTCTCCACGGAATAATCCTTCCTAAAAGCTTCCTTCAAACCACAGTCTGCGTCTTATTACCAGATGATGAACCATAGCCTTCTTAAACCTCACTTCAAAACCCCAATTCACACACAGTCCCTAAAGCTTGCACTCTCACAGATCATCTTGATCTCTTCCTATTTCTACTACAAAAGCTTGCACTCTCACAGATCATCTTGCACCCAAATGAGGGAGCTTCCAAATCACAAAATCGCACAATTGCCGTTATAGTGTAATATGATCCTAACTGTTTACCAATAGTTTGCAACAGACAACTGTTTCCAAATTCATATCTACTTCAATCCCCATCCCTTCACTATTATATACACCCAAAAGACCAATGTTTACACCCATCTAATCATATATAAGGAATCTGAAAGTAGTGATAAAAAATCATTACCCATATAAAATTTGGACTTTTTGGTGACACCCAGTGGCAGCCTTCGACCTCCGGCGAGAATCGGCAGCTTAACGAGCCTGTCGACAGCGTCTTTGCAATGAATCCACGATTTGAGGACTTGGGTTTTCTCCATGAATCAAAACCCACATCGAATTCAACTTTTAGACGACACCATGGCAGCTTTCGAGCTCCGGCGAGAATCAGCAGCTTGACGAGCCTGTTTGAGCGAATTGGGTTTCCTCCATGAGTCAAACCCAGATCATTTTAAACTTTCCGACGACACCCAATGGCAACCTTCGAGCTCCGGCGAGAATCAGCAGCTTGAAGAGACTGTCGGCGGCGTCTTTGTGATGAATCGGCGGCGATTTGAGGGACATGGATTTGCTCCATGGGTGGTGAGCTTCGGATGAGGGAGGGAGGGACGGACAAGGTTTGGCGGTGGTGGGGAGGCTGAGGGAGGTGGTGTTTGAGGTCCACCGGCGGTGGAGAAGGTTAGGGTTTCTGAGGTTGAGAGAGAACTAGGGTTTCCAGATTTGGGGATTTTGGGTGACTGACTCATATTGTCATGTACGAGGAGGATTCTAAGCTTTTCTTTTTAATGTCGTTGCCTTTTTTAATATATATATATATAAGCTTAAATGCTTGTTGATGGATACATGTGTAAATTGTAATAAAGGCCTAGTGTGGAGGTGGATTGGGTTTTTTAAAGGGTTAATTTCAAAAAAATTCTTATAATATCTAGTTTAATAAATTAATTTTTATTATGTTTATTTTGTTCTTTATATTGTTTAATTTTATCATTATGTTCTCTCATCTCATATTTTGAGACAAAATGCCTAAACTATCATCAATAATATAAGGGGGTTTAGTGAAATCAATCATTTAAAAAAATTATTTTTTGAAAATCAATTATATTTTTCGTAAAAATTATAAATTCAAAATATGTCGGAGGGAGTATATTATTTTTCGGAGGGAGTATATTATTTTCCAAAATAATATATATTTTTCGGAGGGAGTATATTATTTTCCAAAATATGAATTATTTCGGAAAAAATAATATATATTTTTTGCAAAAGAATTAATTTTCGAAAAAAAATCATATTTTGGAACATAATAGTATATATTTTTCGCAAAAAAAATATTTTTCAAAAAAGATCATATTTTGGAACATAATAGTATATATTTTTCGCAAAAAAAATATTTTTCGAAAAAGACCATATTTTGGAACATAATAGTATATATTTTTCGCAAAAAAAATATTTTTCGAAAAAGACCATATTTTGGAACATAATATATATTTTTCGAAAAAAAATTCATATTTTGGAACATAATAAATACTTTTTCGCAAAAAAAATATTTTTCAGAAAAAAATCATATTTTGAAACATAATATATATTTTTTTCAAAAAAAAAATCGCAAAAAAATCATATTTTGGAACATAATATATATTTTTCGCAAAAAAAAATATTTTTCGGAAAAAATCATATTTTCCGAAATATATATTTGAAATTTATAGTTTTTACGAAAAATATAATTTATTTTTGAAAAATAATTTTTTTAATGATTGATTTCACTAAACCCCCTTATACTATTAAGGGATGGTAATTTAAACATTTTAACTCAAATATATGAGGAGGAGGGGGCATAGTGATGAAATTGAATAGTATGAGGGGCAAAGTGGAGGAGTTAGTTAATTAAATTGAATAGCATATGCGGTTTCTTGAAAAGGAATGGGCGGCAAGTGTAGTTTTATTTTTAGGTTTTGTTTGGATTAACTAGAGAGAAAAGAAAAGAAAATATAACATTAGCTATGAAAGAAAATAAAAGAAAAGATAGTAATGTTTAAAATTCATGTTTGGATAAATTATGATGTAAAATAAAAAAAATGATAGTATTTTTGTTTGGATAGGGAAGAAGAGAGAAAAGAAAAGAAATCGTTATAACAAATTTACTATTATATCCTATTAATCAAATGTCTTAAGTTTTTATTCTCAAAATATTAAGGTTATATTTGGTATTATAAGAATATTACTTTTTTCTCTCCAAATCTTTTCATTTTTGAAAGGATAACATTTAAGGGATTTAGAGAGATAATGACTTAATGAGTGATAAGTTATTCCTCCAAATATTTTATTTTCTCTCCTCATTAACAAACCAAACATGAAAAATCATATATTTTCTTCTCTTATCCTTCCATTCTCTCAATCCAAACAAAGCCTTAAACTCTTTTCATCTTTTGTGCCACATGAATATAATTCTCCATAAAAAATATATATACAACATTATCTAAAAACATAAATTTGAGTTTAAAATCATTACCCGTTCATATAGTTTGTATTGATTTGATGTTATACTATCTGTTAATATGAAAACAAAGAGAGTCTCGTCATTTTTTATTTTCGCTTCGGTGCAAATAAATATGATGTGAAGATCAAAATAGTTATAGACATACTCATATGGAATTTGTAATGTTTGAAAATAAATGATAATATTTTAATAAAATTAACTTATATGTTTTTTCCTATTAATAAAATAAACCTATATGTTTTTTTCCTATGTTTTTCAAATATAACTCATTCCGAAAATAGGAAGAATCATTTGAAAATTAACTCCAATAATAAAGTAAAGGATGTTATCTTTCCTTTACCCTTTTAATTAATTAAAAGTTAAAACTTGTAAAATAAAAATTATCTAGTTTTTTCAAAGAAAAGAAATATATTTTACTTGCATAAGACACTTGTAAATGTTTAAAGTGAAATCAATAATTTTGTAGATGTGGAAAAATGACAGGACATCGATCAAAGTAATAATGTACAGGAAAACATAATTACAATTCAATCAAACATTATCAAATCGGGAGCTTGAATTTATTAAAACATGTAAAAGATAAAGTTCCCTTTTATTCGATCTAAATTGCATAACAAATGTAAAGATACATGCAAAAATCAAATGCATATCCAAAAAAAAAAAAAAACAGGAAAAAAATGTTCTAAAACAAAGTTGGACCCCACAATCTATTACATGAAAAAATGTCTGATAGACTGATATACAGATAAATTTGATATAATTTTAAACAGAAGTTACGAAGAAAATTCATCCTTAGTACACCACCAAAAATATTCGAATTTAAGACTTTCTACACTAAAATATTTTCTTAAATGATTGTATTTGTACCTTTTATTTCCTGAGAAAGTTCTATATTGGGGAAATTATATTTAATAAAACTTTAGCTTTATCTGATCGTGACCTAATCAATAATTATTAAAATGCATGAATTATATGGGTAATAATGTTATGACTTATAGAGATAATCATAAAATTAATTCAATTAAATGTTAAAAAAAACTAGTACAATTTAATTTTTAAAAATGGGTAAATTTTAGTAACACTTTTGGTCATATTTCACATAAATACAAATTTTGGTTCTAATTTTCAACTAGACCTCAGAATTATTTTTTATCAATTTTGACAAGCAAAATGACTATGCTATCCTTTTTAACTTTAGTTAAATTAAAAATAACTTGTTTATAGTATAAAATAAGTAAAATATCTCATACAAGTATTATTTTTTATTTAAATTAACCTACTTTCATACAAATTTCTAAATTAGTACTATTTAAAAGAATTTTTTTAAAAATGGATCCCACCAATTAAATTGGACCTCAGCACAATCACCACCAAATCTAATCATGTTCTAGAGATGAAGTACAAATATGGAATTGGAATTATTTAATAAAAGGTGATAATGTTTTACGTGTACATGGAGTTAATAGAAACTATCATGAAAATGAACATAATTTTTTAAATTATTTTCATGTACGACTGGCTATCGAAATTAGGAAGAATAGTTTGAAAACATGAACATATTTTTCATCTCCCAACTAGAGCAACTTTTTTTCAGTAAATAAAAAAAAAAAAAAAAGAGAGGTAAATTAAGGTTTTTTTTTTCTTTTTTTTTTGGATAAACTAAGAAATTGCCCAACTAGAGTAACTTCATTTCAATAAACTAAGGTCGGTTTGGTTGCACCGTTTCGGCCTTGGATTTGGAATTGCATTCTAATTCCAAATATTCTATTGTTCGTTTGTTCAAAAATAATTTGGATTTGGAATTGTATTCCAATTTCACAAATTTCAAATTAACAAAATGAATCATAACGGAAAAGTTGTGATTTTTAATAACAATTTTTTTTTCAAATCTTCAACCCATTAAATACTCTCTCTCTAACAATTAATTTTTTACAACTACAAACATACTAACTTTTCACTACCACAAACATATATTCATATATATAAATATAGACTTATATATATACATCCACCTGTATATATAATATATATATATATATATAGTGATCAAAGGCTTTGTTGTATTGTCACTACATTTCTGCCATATATATATATATGCGAAGATTAGAGGCTATAGGCCTAAAATAGCATCAGAGGATACAGATTTTTTGAAATTTTAGTTGTAATAAATAAACATTACATTTGATAACCTATAAGTGGAAATGTGTTGCACCAACAGATAATGACAAATGGAATATTCAAGAGCCCAGTGCACAGAGTATATATATATACGGACCCGGAGGGCCGGATCGTCTACTGTTAATTGCTGCTGCAATCAATGAAACGGCAGCATATTGGCTACGAAAGGCAACGTTTTAATTGTTTTAATCTTTGCCTCTCAAGCCAAGCCGCATCGAAATGTGGCTAGGTGGCTAGTTGAATCAGCTACTCCAAAAATCCATTTTCCTTCCCAAACACTTCATATGTGGGTCCCCATATGTGATATGTGTGATACTTTTTATTATTTTATTTATTAATTATATATATATACATAACTTATTATTTTTTTCCTATTTTCGTAATTATTGAATTATTTTTAATCATTATTAATTCATCTTTAATAACTATTAAATAATTTTTAATAATAATATGACTTTCCAAAAATATCTTTACCACTAGAGTTGGCAAAATGACACATCACACGGTAATACGACACGAAGACGATATGAATTGAAAGGGTCAGAGCTCAAATTGTATAAGGGTCAACCCTAACACGATGCAAAAATATTAGTATCGTATTTGAATAAACTCTAGTTATTCGAACAACTCGTTTGACCCATAATATTTATATTTATATCTTTATCTATGTTTTTTTTCTTTTCTAATTGGTAATGGGTTGAAATAATAAATACTTGTAATTGGGTTATGTAAAATTCAATTCTATTTTGTTGATAAATAAGTTAAACGGTTCGTTTTGTGTTGGATTGTATTAAATTTAACTTAATATTTATGATAAATAGGTTAAATGAGGTAGATGAGTTGGGTCGGGTTACTTGTTTAAATGAATTATGTTAGTTTTGAGCATATTTAATACGTATATTAATCAGGATTTTTTCGATACGACAAATTTAATAAACTACAGTGTCTCAACCCGACACGAATAAAACTTACGGACACAAATTGCCACCGCTACTTACCAGTTGGTTCAATTACATCCAATTTTTTTAAAAAAAAAATCAAATAATTGAGTTATTGCTTTTAATAGTAATTTTGTTGTCTTTTATACTATTCATGATGCCTTTAGTACAAAATGTGCTACAACATTTGAGTCAGTTTGTTTTTTAGTTGGATAATTTTTAAAATTTATATTTGTGGTATTATTTATGACACATCATGTATAAATAGTACTGCCTTTTATACACCCAATTTTATCAGTGGACTGCTTTTGATATTCCACCTTACAAAACTATCTTTAATTATTTTATTTTATTTATTTGATACAAATTTTATATTGTATCTATTTATTTTATATTATATTTTTTATATTTTATATTTTAATTAATTATATTTTTTACAATTAATAATTAATATTTTAGTATTTTTTATTTATTTTTAGTAATTATTAATTAATTTTGGCAAATGTGCATAATACCCCCATGTGCTTTGCAGAAGTTGCAAAATACCTCCCTGTACTTTTTTTAGCTCCAAATCACTACCCTATGTTTTTCAAAAGTTGCAAAATACTCCTTTTGGCTATGTTTTACACAAAAAAATTGATCAATTTGCCCCATTATCTTGTAATAATTCATTTGTAGTATTTTGTTTACTTTTTTATTTCTCTTTTTCAATAATATAATTAATAATTCAAAACTTCACACATATATATTTATTTCCAGGGGTGTTCAAAACCGCTTCAGTTCCTTAAATATAAGGTAGTGATTTGGAGCTAAAAAAGCACAGCGGGGTATTATGCACTTTTGCCATTAATTTTTAATAACTATTAAATCAAATTTAAGTAATATGGATTTATTTTATTAAATGAATATGTTATCCAATTCTTTTTCTCTTCTCGCACAGTCAAATCCACTTGAATTTTTCATATTCCTTCTTCTCACTGAATCACATCAAGTTGAATTTCAAAAAATTCATTTCCCGCCCACACATCACACATATAGTTTTGTTCCTACCAGTAACAATAATGTTGTTTATTGTAATAAGTTTGTTGCAATTGGTACCAAACTTGTTGACACTTTATAATTATTAATTAATTTATTTAAAATTTTAACTTAATTACTAAATGCACCTTAACACTTGGGGTTAACTCCATCCAAATTTAAAAAAATTCAAATAATTAAATTGCTGCTTTTGGTAGTAAATTTGACAACTTTAGTATAAAATGCTCTACAATATTTGAATAGTTGGTTTAGGGTATTGGGAGGGTTATTCTAAAATATATGTTTGTACTATTTTATTTTATGGAAACATTTGTAATGCTATTTAGACTGATATTTTAATAAATTTGGCCAAAAAACTCAACTTCATATGATACTTTTCGCTATTAGTGTTGTATCATGTACAAACACCACTCCCTTTTATATCGAACCAATTAAATAATTTAAAACAGTTTTGTACTGCGAGTAAATAACCTTAGTATTATATGAATTATGGTTATTTTCTAAAAAAAAAAATTAAATAATTTAATAAATTGTATTATTTTCTATAAAAAAAAATGTGTTACCTCAATAATAATGTTGATGATAATAAATAATATTAGAAGCAAAAATGATCCAAAATGTTTTTCATTATTTTATTTTATTTTATTTATTTGATACAAGTTTTATATTGTATTTACTTATTTTATTTTTTTACAACTTATTATTTATTTATTATATTTTTATAATTTATAATAATAATTATTAATTAATAATATATTATCCAATTCTCCCTATCTTCCTGCCCAATCACATCAACCTAAATTTAAAAAAATCTATTTCCCGCACAAACATCAGAGGTAGAGATTTGCTGCCACCAGTAATAATAATGTTGTTTATTGTAGTAAGTTTGCTGCAATTGGTACCAAACTTACTAACACTTTGTACTTTTCATGCTATCTTTGTGCTATGATATTTGGATAAGTGTGTTTTTTAGTTGGTTTAGGGAATCGGAAGGTTACCATATTTTATCCCTAAACTTGTGATTTCTTCATTTGTGACTTTTACAATTTTTTGAAATTTATAGTTGTATCATTTTATTTTTTGGACACCTTTGTAATGCTATTTGGACTGATATTTTAATAATTTTGGCTAAAATACTCAAATTAACAGGATACTTTTATTTAGTAGTAAATGTGTTGCATTTGGTACTATAAATGCTACATTTGGTTAAAAAAAACTACATTTTATCCTTACATTTTTTTAATCGATGGATATAATTTTTTTTCACAAAACTTATTTTAATTATCTTATTTTATTTATTTGACATTGAATTTTATATTGTATTTATTTATCATATTCCTTTTATAATTTATTATTTCTTTTAATTATTTTACTAATTATCAAAAAAAATAAAATAATTTTTTTGCCAATTTATTAAAATAAATGTCCAAATACCATTAAAAAAAATTCATAAAATAAAATAACAAAAATTGGAAATTTCATATATGAAGAAACCACAAGTTTAGAAACAAGATAGGATAACCCTCTCAATACCCTAAACCAAATAGAAAACAAACTTTTTCAAAAGCCGTAGCATACTTTCTACCAAAGGCAACACAATATTTACCAAATGCAGTAATTGGATGGAGTTGAATCCCAAGTGTTAAGGAGCATTTTAGTGAAGTCATATCATGTAGTAAACAAAATAATTAATTATTATAAGGTGTTAGCAAGTTTGGTACCCACTGCAACAAACTTACTACAATAAGCAACACTATTATGAATTTGTATAAGTAAATTTTTGTATAAGTTGTAAATTATCACCACCTTCATGAATACATAAAATATTTTTTATGTATTATTTATTTACTGAATTAAATAAAGATGCAAATTTATGTATAAGTTGTAACATTTTATTATTGTTATTTCTATTACAAAATATAATAATGTCAGAAGCTGGAGAAAATCAAAGTGGAAATGTCATACCTTCCGGCAGGAGCGGTGAGAAAGTAAATACCGATATTGGGTGGAGTTTCGGTGCCGCAGTAGACGGACAGAGACATAAAATAAAATGTCATCTATGTAGTAAAATTATCAATGGTGGGATTACACGTTTCAAAGAACATTTAGCTCATAAAAAGGGAAATGTGGTAGGATGTCCAAAAGTGAGTCAAGATTTGAGAGAATTAATGATGCAAATTTTAATGAAGATAAAAGAAAAGAAAAAAGGAAAGAAGAAGTTCGATCACAATTAGTGGAGGAGCTGGGGGAGTATGATAGTTCGTCTAATGAGGATATGGAGATGAGCATTGCCCGTAGAGAGAGTTTAAGGACTCACGAGGAGTTTTATTTGAGACAACAACATGAGATAAGAGGTGTTAGTGGGAGTGGGACTGGAAGTGGGGGATTAGGGAAGGTGGGAAAGGGGATCGCAAGTTTATTTGGGTTAGGTGGTAAATTATCACGTGTTAAAAAGGGAGGGAGGGAGACTGACTTTGATGCAGAGATTCGCCGGGGGAGAATGAGATGATCAATTGATCTTGATGCAACAAATGCAAAGTTAAGAGATATGGATCATATGCTTGAAAAGGCTAAGAGTGCTAAACAAAGTAAGATCGACCAAAGACGACATAAAGATCTTAAGGAGAAGATGGGAACTGCGATTGCTAAATGGTATTATTATAATCATATATCATTTAACACCATTGATTCTCCATGGACTCAACCTATGTTTGATATTGTTGCTGAGTGTGGACCAGGGGTGAAAGCTCCCACTGGCAAGGAGCTTGCTGGAAAATATTTAGATGTTGCGTATAAGGACATACAAATTTGGATTGAGTCCTATAAGCCTAATTTTGAAGAAAGAGGAGTCACTATCATGTGCGATAAGTGGAAGGGTACGACATACCGCCACATTATTAATTTTCTTGTGTATTGTAACAAATTCACATACTTTCACAAGTCATATGATGCATCTCACATTGAAAGTAAGACAACGGATTTTTATTACAATTTACTCAATAATGTTATTACTGAGATTGGCGAGCAATACATCGTACAAGTCGTAACAGATAATGAAGCTGCCTTGAAAGCTGCTGGGAAACAATTGATGCAAAATCGACCACATTTGTACTAGGTGGGTTGTGCAGCGCATGCCATCGATCTCATATTGGAGGACATGTGTAAAAAAGACAGTTTTACTTATATTTATGGGCAAACGCAAATGGTCACACGCTTCATTAATAACTATAGCTCGGTACATAACCTTATGCGAACTTTCACCAATGAAAAAGAGTTGCTTCGGCCCAATATCACTCGTTTTGCCACTAATTTTCTTGCACTTCAGAGTATTGTTAGAAATAAAGATGGCTTGAGGGCAATGTTTCAATCCGATGTGTGAAAAAATTCTAGGTAAGTTATTTATTTTTGTTAAATTTATTTTCTTTTGTTAGTTTTTTTTTTGGGGGGAGGGGGGCTAATAATATGAATTATCTATTTTTAGGTTGGGGAAGGAAAAAAGTGGCCCTCCATACGAAGTAAGACACATTATCAATGGCAGTAGTTTTTAAAAGAAAGCTAATGACATCTTAAAAGCACAGGAGTCGTTGGTAAAAGTTCTTAGATTGGTTGATGGAGATGAGAAACCCACAATGGGTTTTATCTATGAAGCTGTGGAACATGCGAAAAAGCAGATACAAATTGATTGTCGATATTGGAAGAAGTATTTTAAAATAATTGAAGCTCGGTGGACACGCACCCTTCACCATGACATACATGCAGCTAGTACATATATATATATATATATATATATATAATATTTTAATTTTTTTAAAAAAACTTTGCAATTTAATAGAGTCGCGAGTTTATCTATTTGTTTTTAGGTTATTTTTTAAATCCACAATATCAGTACAAAAATGAGGTCATGGATGCAATGGAGGGAACCATAAGAGTGATTACAAGACTAGAACCCGACTTGGATAACAGAGTTAAGGCAATGAATCAAGTAAGTGAAAAAAAAAATTCATCCTTCTTAGTTGGTACATAAATTTTTTATGTATAAGTTATTTATAAATATATCAATGTTTGTAGTTTATTCTGTTTCGAGATAAAAAAGAGATGTTTGGTAGCCATATTACACAGCGTGCTTATGATTTCACATCTCCTGGTATATATTATTTACATTCTGAATATTTGAATTCCTATGTTTAAAACAATGATTCATTTTTTATTTTTTTTATCAGCTGAATGGTGGTTATTGTACGGGACCGATGCTCCAGAGTTACGAAAAATAGTAGTCAGAATTTTGAGTCAAACAACATCATCATCCAACTGCGAACGCAATTGGAGTACATTCAGCCTTATCCACACCAAGACAAGAAATAGATTGAAGTATGAAATAATTCAAAATTTGGTGTACTTACATTATAATATGAGGCTGAAGATTAGACGCATCACCCGTACTAATACAGTGGACATGGAAAACAAATATAATCCCATTAACTTGGATTATATTTTTGAAGAAGATGATCCCCTTGCCTCGTGGTTAGAGGAGAGAGAAGGTGTTTGTCTTGACTCTGATAAAAAGATCTTTTTCGAATGATTGATGAAATAACTCCAATTGAGCATAATGGTTCTTCATCTGGATCAATGAGTCATAGTAATGATGATGGGGGTGATGATGATGATGGGGGAGATGATGGTACTAGAGGCGGAATGGGGTATACGTTTGATGATGATGATACTCAAGCACCTGATATTGCCCCTGGGGAGGATATTCAGCCATCACGGTTTTCTAAATCTCCTCCTGGCTTCAGTGGGAGAAACCAAATGTATAATGATCATCGCAATGACGGACCTTATTCAATGATGCGTAACTTTGAGGAATTTTTATTAGGGCAGTCATCAGACTCACATTATAGCTCAGATCAAAGTCACTATCCGCAGCAACCTTATAGATATGATTTTGCATATGAATATCCCATTATGCCTACTCAACCTCAGATGTTTTCTGGACATTATGGACAAAGGCATAGCATCAGTACAAATCAGTCTACTAATTCATCGGGATATACTCAGGCTTAGCGTGATCCCCATCAATCACGAAGAGAAGATGGTTTGCTAATGATGCTTCAAATGTCAAATAAAGATACAGCTCAAAATTGATTACCCTTTCATGAACCCGAACCAGAGCAACAAGATCCACAGCGGAATTCATTTTGGTGGTGAACTATGTACTTATTCTAATTATTCCGTATTAATTTCAAAATAAATTATATCCTTTATTATTTGAATATTTATTTGTTTAAAATTAATATTATGAATAGTTTCATAAGAAGATTGACGACACATTCAAGTTCATTAATAATTTATTTTGGGTACTAAATATCTTTAAAAAATATATAAAATTTACTTAAAATTATTAAAAAAATCATCAAAGTTTAGTTATGTTGTCAAAAGTACCATATCAGTACATTTTTACCACCATGTGCGAGTTTTTAAAAAATTCACGCTTGCGATAACTGAAACCGTTACGTAACCCCGATACGGACCCGGTTCCGTTACACTGAAACCGAAACCGTTACAGCAACTGAAACCGTTTTTGCGAACCATGGTACCAACATAAATACAAATATAAATACATATGCATACACACAAATAAATAGCTTCACATATATACACAGTTTTAAACACAAACTCACACATATTCATATATCCACATACATACATATATATATACACATGCATATATATATTTATAGTTTCATACCTATACTTATATACTTAGATCTATTTATATTATCTAATTTCATTCAACATTTGTTATAATTTACATTCAAATTGGGTTTGGATTGAAATCCAATTACAATTGAATTTCATAACTTATCCGAACAATGTATTTGGAATTATATTGATGGAATTGCATTGGAGTTATAATTCCAATGCAATTTCAAAATGGCACAGCCGAACGGACCCGTGATGTAAAATTCATTAATTTCGTTTATATTTATAGTTATAACATGCAGATCTAAGCTTTGTTGTTATGATAGATACACTTTGGATGAACTTAGGCCCTATTTGTTTATTGGTTATGGTCCCATTTTTCTGGTCTGGTCATGGTTTTTTGAGACCAGACCATGTTTGTTTTGCATTGGTCTCAAAAAATATAACCAAACCAAGTTGGACCAAATTGAACCAAAATGACTTTTTTTAGGATCACAATTTTTGGTGGTTTTATTTGATCTGGTTACAAAATCTATCCAAAATCTAACCAAAATGTCCTTCAATAATTGAACTACATCTAACCAATATCTAAACCAAAACACAAAAATAAAATAATAAATAATAAATAAAATGAATTAAATCATACATAAAAATAAAAAAAATATAAAAATAAATAAATTAATAATAATATAAATAATAAATTAATAAAATATATTTATAAATTAATAAAAATAAATAAAATATATTTATGAATAAAATAATAATATAAATAATAAATTAATAAAAATAAATGAATAAATAAAAAATATATATATTTATTTATGAATAAAATAATAATATAAATGATAAATAAAATAAAATATATTTAAAAATTACTATAAATAAATGAATAAAAAATAAACAAAATAATGAATAATAAAATATATTTATAATAAATAATAATAATAATAATAATAAATTAATAATATATATTTAGAGAGAAATAAAAATAAATGAATAAATAGTAATAAATAATAAACAAAATGAATTAAATAATATATAAAAATAAGAATAAATAAATAAATATTAAGAAAAATGAATTAAATAATACATTAAAATAATAATAAAAATAATAAATTAATAAAATATATTTAGAGACAAATAAAAATAAATGAATAAATAGTAATAAATAATAAACAAAATGAATTAAATAATATATAAAAATAGTAATAAATAATTAAATTAATTAATTAAATAATATATAAAAATAATAACAAATAAATAAATAATAAACAAAATGACTGAAATAATACATAAAAATAATAATAAATGAATAAATATAATAAAAATAAATAAATGAATAAAATATATTTATAAATTAATTAAAATAAACTAATAAATAATAATATAAATAATAAATTAAATGAATTATATTTATAAAAAAATGAATAATAAACAAAATTAATTAAATAATACATAATAATAATCAATAAATAAAATGAATTAAATAATAAACAAACTAAATGAAATAAAATGAATTAAATAATACATAAAAATAATAATAAATACAATACAATACAATACAATAATAAATAATAAATTAATAAAATATATTTATAAACAAATAAAAATAAATGAATAAATAATAATAAATAATAAATAATAAACAAAATGAATTAAAAAAAAAAGTAAATTGCAGTAGCACCCCCTGAGGTTTAGGTCAATGCCACAAATATGCTGGTCAACGCAATACTTTGCAATGACACCCCCTGAGCCTGTGAAATGACTAGAATGCCCCTTTAATTGTTTCACTTATTACATTAGGGTAATATATAAAGTTTGAAATTACCCATATGCCCAAACACTAAAATTACTAATTACACTTCCACCCCTTATTACAATATATATATATATATATATATATATATTACAAATATATATATATATATATTACAAAAATTACAAAATTCTAAATAAACACAAAAAATTCGAAACAAACATATAAAATTCGAAAAAATATATAAAATTTGAAAAAACATATAAAATTCAAAAATATATATAAAATTTGAAACAATATATAAAATTCAAAAAAAACATATAAAATTCAAAAAATATATATAAAATTAGTAAACAACATATAAAATTCGAAAAACATATAAAATTCTAAAAAATATATAAAATTCAAATATATATATATATATATATATAAAGTGTGACTGAAGTGATTCCTATCACATTTGGAAATTCAAATTATTTGGAAATGATTCATACCTTCTACATCTAACATTTCCTAAATATGAAAGAATTTTATAATAGAATCATGCAATATCAACTTTATTCCTTCCTAAAATTCTTCCTTTTCAATAAAAATAATGTAAGATAAAAAAATATCATAAATTTTTCATTTGCAATATCACTTTCTTTCTTCTGTCATTTTTTGTTTCCACTTCTAAAAACAAGGAATCAATATAACGGTATTTAAATTTTAAATAATAAAAAAGGAAAATCTAGTACTAGAAATATCTTAACTAAGGAACTTTTTCTTTCTTTTATTTCAAAATAAATACTTTAGCAATCTGTTAAATATATTTGAATGAAATTTAAAATATATATATATATTTTGAAATTATTTCAAATTTCAAAATAATTTGAATTTTCAAATTTGGTAGGAATCACTTCAGTCACACTTTATATATATATATATATTTTAGAATTTTATATGTTTTTCGAATTTTATATATTTTTTTGAATTTTATATGTTTTTTCAAATTTTATATATTTTTTACAAATTATATATATTTTTTCGAATTTTATATGTTTGTTTCGAATTTTTTGTGTTTATTTAGAATTTTGTAATTTTTGTAATATATATATATATATATTTATATATATATATATATATATTGTAATAAGGGGTGGAAGTGTAATTAGTAATTTTATTATTTGGGCATATGGGTAATTTCAAACTTTATATATTACCCTAATGTAATAAGTGAAACAATTAAAGGGGCATTCTAGTCATTTTACATGCCCAGGGGGTGTCATTACAAAGTATTGCGTTGACCGACATATTTGTGGCATTGACATAAACCTCAGGAGGTGCTACTGCAATTTACCATAAAAAATATATAAAAATAATAATAAATAAATATATATTATAATAAATAATAAATAAATAGTAAATAGTAAATGATAAATAATAATTTTTTTTAAAAGCCAAAATGTCAGAGTGCATTATTTACATGTTATCGACAATTGAAGTTGTTATGTAATATTAGTGTGTGACTTGTGAAATTTGTATTATCATAATTTTTGTATAATAAAAAATGTGGCTTGTATAAACCTATTTGTTGTTATATTTGATAATTGGAGTGCAATAATCATATTGTAAGAAATTTTTACAAAATAAATATAACATTATTATGTAAGAAATACATAATAAAAATCAATAAAAAAGACTTTAAC
Source organism: Cornus suecica (assembly GCA_963922005.1). Taxonomy (NCBI): domain Eukaryota; kingdom Viridiplantae; phylum Streptophyta; class Magnoliopsida; order Cornales; family Cornaceae; genus Cornus; species Cornus suecica. The sequence goes on along the minus strand of OY998242.1, from coordinate 16,911,301 downwards.
AAATGTTTACAAATTAAATGTGTGGGTTTTAAGGTTATTACATCATATAAAATATATTCAATATTTTCACAGTTTACAAGAAATTTAAGACTAGACCAGTTTGTCAAACATGGTCTGGTTTCAATTTCCTCAGACCAAACCGTTTACCAAACAGAATTTCAGAACATCACCCAGACCAGATCGGACCAGACTGAAAGTAACCGAACCAAACCGGTTACCAAACGGGGCCTTAATTTCAAGGCTATACTAATAAATAACGTTCTATGGTATCAATTCCAAAGTTGAAAAAAAAAGAAGGGAAAATTCCTTCCTAATCCTACTTTAGCAAGCCAAAGACAAATAAGTCCTAAAAAAAAGTTTACTAGGATAAGGAAGACCTACTTGAGCTATATTTCCAAACAAGTTATAATTTGAAGTTTTATAAACTTTTTTTCACTTATTGCCCTTTATTAATGACCTATCAGTATCAATAAGGAAGTTCATAATTAATTTACACATTATTCTCTTTCACACTTAAATGGACTGATTTAATATCTTATTCAAAAATTTACATTTTTAATATTCTTTTCAAATTATTATATATGTAAAATTAAATTCAAACTTACTTATAAAGAATGCATATTTATTTAATTTTCTTGATATACTCACCTTTTGTAACATGTGTGTGGTCCAATAAATACTAATTTTAAACTGTAAATCAATAAATTTCTCTTTATTTTTTAAAAAATATTAATACAAGTATATCACAACTTTTTTACTTGTTATTCTTTTTTTATTTTCAAGTAACACCATTGGAAGGATTCACCATGTCAATGTGGTGCAACTAATTCGATACCGTGCAGAAATATCTAAGCTTGCTCTTGTTTATGAATTCATGTATTGATTTGATAATAGTTGGAACAAATGTGACATTTTTAGAAAGAAACGTATTAGTATGAAAGAGAGATATTATATAGATTAAGATTGGAGTATTGTTACGTATTAGTATGAAAGAGAGATATTATATAGATTAAGATTGGAGTATTGTTGTATATATCAACTATTAATATCCATAAATGAAAAGGGTAATATAGATATTACATTTAATATAGGACTTATTTGGAAATATATCTCAAAAATAGGACTTACCTGTCAAGGTAAATATTTTTTTAGGACTTATTTGTTTTTGGCTTCCAAAAGTAGGACTAGGAAGGAATTTTCCCAAAAATAAACGCAATACTGCCATTTATAAAAAACAAGACCTATGTAACGTAGGCGTGATGTCTGTGGACTGTGGACTGTAGGCGCAAAAATTACATGATAAAATACTCAAATGTATAGATAAGAAAAGAGAGGGTCTAGGAATCAAACACTTATGTATAGAAGGAAAATGTATATATATATAGAGTAATGATGTCTTGCTAAACAAGATAAACATATTTATTTTTTAAGTATGATCATCTTGCTCCCCTGTGCTTATCATTTTCGTATATATATATATATATATAACTCCTTATTAAATAGATTAAGAATTAAATACTCTTCCTTTATGATTAGAAATCCTAAGTAGATTAGGTTTCATCAAATATTAAGTCTCTCTCTGTGTGTATATATAAACAACCACTAGTACTAGCAAATACCACACCCGAAGTCATCATCCAAGATGAAAGTTCTAACACAAATTTTCTCGTTTTTCTCAGGGATGATGGTACGTAAATTAAATTTAGATTCTTGATTCTTTTTCTCTCTCTCTTAAATTTCAAGTTTGATCCTAATTTTTCCAATCATTACTAATTGGGAAAAAAAGGGTTAATGTTTATATATATAACTTGTCATTGAATTGATATGTAACCAGGGAGATCAAGAAGCACCGTCATCATCGTTAGTTTGCAAAGTATGTGAAGAACCCGTGTCATCAACCAAGAAGTTCGTAAACCCTAAGAGATGTGATCACGTAATATGCAACAATTGCATGGCTACACATATCGAATTGATGTTGAAAGATGTCAATTGGGTGATCAATATAAGATGTCCTTTTCCTTCTTGTGATCAACTGTTAAATCCTGTCTCGTGCGTAGATATTATTCCGTTGAAATTGTTGAACACATGGCGTGATTTGGCTATTCTAGGGTTGGATAGAAGTTATTGTCCCTACCGGGATTGCTCCGCCTTGATTGTAAATGAAGGTAGAAAGGACTTGAGAAGATCGGAGTGTCCCAATTGCACGAGGCCGTTTTGCTTCCGATGCAAGCAACCATGGCATACAGGCCATGAATGTGGTTATGGTGGAAAGAGGAACGAGTGGAGAAGGTGTCCCATATGCAACCATTATGCTCCATTTTTTGAAGGTTACATTCTTGAGTGCAGGTTAGCTCACTTTTTTTACTTCCATTCAAAACAATCTAATGCAGTTCATGTGTTATGAAATATATATATATATACACACAGATACATACATGCACGGATCTAGCATGAGACTAGTGGGGGCTAGCGCCACTAGTGAGTTTTTATTTTTTTATGTTTATGCTTAATTTACACAAAAATGCCCTATCTGAAATTACAAAAAATCACCATTACGCAATTATACCTCCACTCACATAATTTTCTAGATCAATCGTTGTGTCATTAAATGAAAGAGGCCAGAATATTGTGTTTCTATTTTCGACTATCTTTATTATTTTGTCTTCAAGGAAAGACAAAAACTGATCTTTTTTTTTTTTCCTTGATTGAGTTTAAAAGTGCTTATTTTCTTTTAACTTGTGTGTTGTTTGATAAATCTATTTCCCTTTAAACAACTAGATAATTTTTTTAATTAATAAGTGTTAATTTATAAAAATATAAAAAAAGTATATATTTTTTTAATTTTCACTTTTATAAGACAAAGCAGACTCTCATCAAAATCGAATATATGCATATAGATTCATTGTCCACTTTTAATGCCATTCAATAAATTGTTACAACTTGGTAAGTATATCTTTGATATATAACCTGAAAGTCAGAAAATCTCTAAGAATTTTACATGTTTCTACTGATTCACATGGCATCATTAAATGATTCAAGTCTTGGTTAAGAATGTCCAACTTACTAGAACGCCGACAATCCTTTAATCATACAACATCTAGGGTCCAATTTATCTAATTGGAAGTAACCAATTAAGTTTACGACAGGAAATATATATATATATATATATATATATATATATATATATATATTTACAAGATAGAATCTATTGGGATCTAAAGTATTTAGGTATGTTTATACATATATTCAAGCTATGTGTATATATAAATGTGTGATGATCAAAGATGGGCATATGTGATTGATTCTTGAATTGGAACACAGATGTGGGACCAGTTTTTGCTACGACTGCGTAAGAGAGGCGTATCTTCATCAGCCGCATTTATGCGGAGGCATAAGAGATTATATATGCGGCATGGGTCTCGCTCTATTGATCGTGCTCTTTATTCCAGTTCTGCTCCCCTTCCTCTCGGGAATGATCCGCACCGATGTTGCATTTTTGTATTGCTTTGTCCCTTCGGTTGGCGTAATACTTCCGGGATTATTTTTCAAATATCTTCCTAGATATTTTCCTAGGTCGGAAAAAAATGAAAAAAAAAACTCAATAAAAGCTCATTAATTTATGAGTTGGGTCCTGTTGGGATTTCCTTTTCGACTCCTCTGGGAACGCTAGAGAGCTTACCCTGAAACATCATATTTGTAGTACATTGGTGAGCATTCCCTCCTGATTACCGACGTCATGAAGCGTCGGCGCGTCGGATTCGTCAAAATTGATTGAAGTGTTTTGTTAGGAATTGCGTGTTCTTTCCATGCATGTTGAATAAATTTTTTAGTTCTATTGTATTTGGTTTAGTGTTATTTTTGAACTAATTAAACATGGGAAATCGAATACCTTTTGTTAAAGAGTTATGCTACGTTTGACATATAGGAATAAAATGGAATGAAATGCTCATTCCTTTATTTTTTTTGATATTTTAATTTAGAATGAGCATTTTCAAGAAAGTAAAATTCATTCATTGGAATGAAAATTTATTTTATTAATTATTTTATTTATTAAGTATTATTTTTAAAATATGAAATTATCAAACCCATTCTCCAACTTTTTGAGTAAACAAATACATATTTACTTCTGACACCATCGCTAATATGACCTAAGACGAGTATTACTATGACAAGGTTTCATATATATATATATATATATGGATATAATCACAACTATATAGCAAATTATGAAAAGATGGCGAGATTAAGTACTAGTCTACTTGCCATAATTTATTTGTTTATTTCCCTTGCCAAGCTTGAATGAAGATTTAATACCATGTATTATTCATTATCCAATTTCTTTATCTGACAGTAAATGGTCAACATTTTCTTGATATATACGTAATTTTAGTAATTAGCCGGCATAATAATAATAGAATGACAATTTTGACTTGAGCATTATATATATAAACAAAGATGCGAGAATATAGTTATTGAACATTACGCAGACCAACTCAAATTGCACTATTTTTCAGTATATAATGTGTGTTGAAATATTACTATAATATGTGTGTGAGAGGGTGAGAGACAAGCACAAAGGTAGTGATGAATTGGAATTGAACCTAATTTATCACCATTTATTTATCTCAGAATTAACCTCAAGAAACAACTAAATTCCCTAACAAAGTGACAATCTTAAGTTAGGGTTTATTTTAGTTATTAAATATTTATATATCTATTCATTTATTTGTGTATATGATTGACGGTTAAAGGTAACTTCCACCTTCAGGAGTTTAGACTTGTGTTTAAATTTTGTTGGACATTAAAATAAATATATAAATGGGTATTGTCCTAATATAACTAAATACATAGATACATACATATATATATATGTATATATATATATACTGGAAATTACAACCATATACAACCCTATATAACACACACTCTCTCTCTACTCTCTCTCTCTCTCACACACACACACACACACACCAAAACACATTGCATATACACGCCTATATAACATTCTCTCTCCCCTCTCCCTCCCACTTTCTCTCTTCTTTTCATTCTTGAGTTCAGTCAGTCTCTCCAGTTCGTTCCTCTCTCTCACACACACACACGCTCCAATACCACATTGCAAAGAGACACCTATATAACATTTTTATTTATCTCAGAATTAACCTCAAGAAACAACGAAATTCCCTAAGAAAGTGACAATCTTAACATAGGGTTTATTTTAGTTATTAAATATTTATATATCTTTTGATTTATTTGTGTATATGATTGACAGTTAAAGGTAACTTTCACCTTCAGGAGTTTAGACTAGTGTTTAAATCTTGTTGGACATTAAAATAAATATATAAATGGGTATTGTCCTAATATAACTATATACATATATATACATGTATGTGTCCTCAACGTCCTATGTAGTCGCGGCTATCTATGCATATTGCTGTATATACACCCCTATATAACATAACATAACATTCTCTCTCCCTCCCTCTTCCTCTCTTGTTTTCTTTCTTGAGTTCAGTCAATCTCTCCAGTTCGTTCCTCTCTCTCTCTCTCTCTCTCTCACACACACACACACCTCAAAACCACATTGCACATAGACACCTATATAACATTCTCTCTACCTCTTCCTCTCTACGATTATAACTTTCTTGTCTTCTACAGGCTCTTCAAGATTAGAGTTCTTAAAATTTCATTTCACTTTCATTTCACCAAGGTAATCTCTCTCTCACCATGTTGTCTCTCTCACTTTCTTGTCTTCTACACACACAAAACATCCATGTTTTTTAATGGGATACAAAATTCTTATTCAGGTACCATAAACACACAGACACGGTTCTTCAAGATTTGCATTCTTTAAATTTCATTTCACCAAGGTATGCTCTCTCTCTCTCTCTCTCTCTCTCTCTCTCTCTCTCTCACACACACACACACACACACACACACACACACACACACACACACACGTTCTTCAAGATTTTGAGTACTTTAAATTTCATTTCACCAAGGTATGCTCTGCTCTCTCTCAATTCCACACATGCATGCACCATATATCAATATATATGTATATATATACACGCAAAGACACTAAGAATATCTTTTTTAGTGTAGCAGAAAATTAACTGTTCTTTCTTTGTCATGCAGTAGCATGGCTTTCACCCTCTTAACCTTTCAAGGACTCTGCGTTACTTTCCTCCTGTTTGGTGTGTACTCACTTCCAGCATCAGAGATGTTTGATCCTATACATACCATTCAGCCGACCATTACAGGATTTGTTTTATTTGTATTCGTACTTCTGATCGGCCAACCCACACTGGCCATGTTAATTCGGAATGGAGAGGTGGTAGAGAATCATGTTGGAGATGTGAGACAGAGGCTGCGAAATAGAACACTGGCTCAACTTTTCAAAATAAGTCTCAGACTTCTCGAATACCTTCTGTTGGTGGCAAAGCAAGCAAGGCTGACGAGTTTATGTAGTCTGCTGGTGGCAATATTGTCATTCTCCGTTCTGTTCAGTCCTGAAGAAGACGTTCGAGTTCTTTCAGAGGAGATGACACTACTTTGTGGCACCTCTTTGCTGTTTAGATGGTATATCGGAGATCTACTTGAAGCTGGTATGATATCCTTTCCTCTCCTACTCGCAATTTTCGTTCAAATTCGCCACCTCCACTCGCTTTATGAGCATCTGAGGGAGGAATATGTCCAAGAGGAGGGAAGGCTCAGGTGCAGGAGTGGTCAAAACCTCCATAGAAATTGATGGATTGATACTTAGACGGTTGGCTGCTGTGTTAAGCCTTTACATAAATACTTCAATGTTCTTTTGGCGGCAGTGGTAAAGCATTAAATACTGAGTTTGTTGTTCTTTTGGCTGCTGTGGTACGGCCTCTCCCGTTCATACATTGATACTTTTGTCTGCTCTGGTATGGATTCTATAGTTGTTCGTATGTAAAGTTACCTCTGGATCAATTTTTCATGTTACATCTCACATGATGTGATTCACTTTCCAAATGCAAATATAGTACTATATATAGATTCTAGCACTGTACTAAACTAAATGCTTTGATCTATTGTTAGTTCATTAATCTTTTGGCTGCTGTTCATTGTTCATTCTGCAAAAGGGGATTTCTTCAGATAGTTGTGTATGGATTTTTATAATATGGTGTGAATTTTCATCAATCTACTATGTTCAGTCTTGTATGGTCTTCATTCTTAACTTCCTGGATTATCAAATTTGAATATCCTAAACTTGTGTTCTTGGAACCCTGATATTTCTTCTGTTCCTTCCACTGTCCTAACTCCTAACACTTGAACTCTGTCGTGATTTACTCTCTATTGATTACGCTTTCCAGTCTCTATATTGGTCCTATAGCTGGTTAACCGAATTCTCTCTTAACAATATGCAGTAAATGAATATTCTCCCCTATGAAAGTGCATTAAGCACTTATAGCCAATACAATTACTGTTCATTTATTTGTATGAACAATGAAGCACACTAACATATCATCTAGTATACACATCAAAGTATATTCTGACAACGCATAGCTTGTTTTCTAGAGTAAAGGACAGTTAATGAGTTAGATTGTAGAATTCATATTGATCTGCCTAATTAGACTTCATCATGTGACTCATGTCATACTTTCAAATGTCTTCGTTTCTTAATTGCAGATTACCCGATCATTATGTAATTGGGTACCCAAGCCAACACAAATCTTTAACTAATCTAGCAAGAGTTGTTCATAAACACCTTGGGACATTTGCATAGAATACAGACCTAAAGTTGCATATTAGAAACATCACAAATAAGACTCTAATATCCCTGGTACAAAATTTGACCAAATTACAATTAATCACAATTTTCTGCTCACTCGTGCGGACTAGGTAACAAACTATAACAGGAACTAAAAATACAAGTACACTGCAATATGAAGGTCTAAAGCGCCTGTTCTTACTCCTATATTGAGAGTGTCACATAGAATTTAGGAAAAGATAACACAGTTTGTGTAGCATGATATGAATTTTGTAACATGATGCAAAAAATAAATTTCCAAGATTAGGAATTGGGAACTCACCCCCAAACTGCCTCCCTGCATACCCCCCTTTGCTTTCCAAGGATATGTTGCAAGAATGTTGTCCTCAAAGGCCCCCGTAATATCCAAATGTTGAAGCATGTTAAGGATCTGCTTCCGAAGTGCAATTGGAGCACCACACTCACGAGAAGTATAAGCAAGCACGCTGACATTGTCATGTGCCCCTTCTTGCATTTTCTAAAGTCCTCCAATGGTTCTGCTTCTGAAATCCCAATTGTATCTCGAAAATTCCTAACTCATTTATATTTTCCTCTCCAATTATTCCACCACCTTCACTGTCTCCTGCCTCGTTTACATTTGGATGACTAGAAGGTTATCAGGTTTGGAACTACTGACTTCTCGAAACATATTAAAACTCCTAGTGGTGTGCTAAGTTTAGCACACCACAACCACTTTGCTAGGTACGGTCCTTCCCCAACTCTTCTACCATTGGGTTACCTCATAACCACCATTACTAGCAGAGTCGAAATCCCCATAACTTGTATTTCTTGTAAAAAAACCCCATCCATATGCATTTTGATCTATTCCTATTTCTACTATAAAAGCTTGCACTCCCACACATCATCTTGCCCCCAAATGAGAGCACCTTCTAAATTGTTCTTCCAAATCACCAACTCTCACCATTCCTGCTGTCAAACATAGTTACATAATCCCAACTTTTTTTTCAATTGGTTGCAACACACAACTGTTACCAAATTCATCTGCATTTCAATCCCCATCTCTTCATTATCACATAAGTTGGCAAACTCATAAGGGCCATAGCACTCTGCTTCTTCACCTCCCTGCCTACTATTAAATTCTCTTCCTGTATCCTCTTCCTGTCATACAAAGCAGTCTCCTTTTTTACACCCATCCATTGCAACTCGGTCCAATTTACTCCATTTTATTGATTTGTTCATGAGATAAATGTATCGATGGCGCATAGCCATCATCGGATGCTTCTACATAGGGATGGCAAAAAAAACCCGCCCCGACGGGGACCCGTCCTGCCCCGCCCCGTTTATCCCGCCCCGTTAAACTAATCGGGGCGGGTACGGGGCAAAAAATACCCGATTATAAACGGGGCGGATATGGGTCACCCCCACCCCACCCCGATTAACTGACCCACCCCGCCCCGCCCCGCTTAATTAGTTATTTACTAAACTAATCTTATATATTTAACATATTACAAACATAACCCATATATATATATATATATATATATATATCTTATCTATTGTTTTTGCTATGAATGAAGTTCATAAACTGTTTTTTATATTTTTTTTACATTTCAAAATTAATGATTTTAATTTTTTATATTTCATCTATTATTTTTGCAATGAACGAATTTCAGAAATTGTTTTTTATAAAAAAAAATTATATAAAAAAGGGGGGAAAATTATATATAACCGGGTCGAGGGGCGGGAATAACCGGGGTGGGGCGAAAAATAAAAATAATAATCGGGGACGGGGCGGGGAATACCCGCCCCGCCCCGCCCCGCCCCATTGCCGCCCCTTTCTACACCGAAAAATCCTTCCTAAAAGCTTCCCTCAAAACCACAGTCTGTGTCTTATTACCGGATGATGACCCATAGCCTTCTTAAACCTCACTCCAAAAACCCCAATTCACACACAGTCCCTAAAGCTTGCACTCTCACAGATCATCTTGCACCCAAATGAGTTAGCTTCCAAATCACAAAATGGCACCATTAGAGTTATACGATCCCGACAGTTTACCAATAGATTGCAACACACAAGTGTTGCCAAATTCATCTCTACTACAATCCCCCTCCCTTCATTATTATATACACCCAAAAGACTACTGTTTACACCCATCTAATCATTAGAATTCATACAAGGAATCTGAAAGTAGGGATAAATATCATTACCCAGATAGAATTTGGACTTTTTGGCGACACCCAATGGCAGTCTTCGAGCTCCGGCGAGAATCAGCAGCTTGAAGGGCCTGCCGGCGGCGTCGTTGTGGTGAATCCGCGATTTGAGGACTTGGGTTTTCTCCATGAATCTAAACCCACATCGAATTCAACTTTTCGACGACACCAATGGCAGCTTTCGAGCTCCGGCGAGAATCAAAAGCTTGACGAGCCTGTTGGCGGTGTCTTTGCGATGAATCGGCGAATTGAGCGTATTGGGTTTGCTCCATGAGTCAAACCCAGATCAAATTTGAACTTTCCGACGACACCCAATGGCAACCTTCGAGCTCCGGCGAGAATCAGTAGCTTGAAGAGCCTGTCGGCGGCGTCTTTGCCAAGATTTAGCGATTTGGGGACGTGGATTTGCTCCATGGGTGGTGAGCTTCGGCTGAGGGAGGTGTTGAGGTTGAGAAAGAATTAGGATTTCCGAGGTTGAGAGAGAAAGAGAGCGAATTAGGGTTTCCAAATTTGGGGATTTTAGGACTCATATTGTTATGTACTGTACTAGTAGTATAAGCTTATAAATCATGTTGCTTCGGCTTATATATATTTTTATTTTGGAAAATATAAGCTTAGTGATTTTTGATGGACTTCATGTGTAATAAAAGGCCAAGCATGGAAGTGGATTGGGTTTTTAAAAATGGGCTACTAGTGTAGCTTTATTTTTAAATTCTTTTGTCCCACATGAATATAATTCTCCATAAAAATAAAATATACAACATTATCTAAAAACATAAATTTGAATTTAAAATTATTCCTCCCGTTCATATATCCCTTGATTATATGTCAATTGTGACTTGATGGGCTAATTAAATTTTGTGAACCACCTATATAAGAGCATCAAGTATCATCCAAACCCTAACACGTTGTATGTGTGTGTGAGTGTAAGACTGCCTAATCGATTTGAGGAACCAGAAGCGAATGTAGTTATTATTGTATGGGTATAAAAAATCTGACATGGGGAATCACTATATTAATATCGTGTTTGACATACGTTATGCCTTTGAATATTTCTAATTTCTTCTAAACAATATTCCAATCAAGATTTTTAAAAAAAATTAAAAATTTTGTCAAATATTGTTCAAAATAGTTTTTCCTTTCAGGAAGTTAAAAGTAGTATTTGAAAAGTCAATTCAAACAGAACTTAAATAAAAAGTGATTTCATATATATATAAAAATTTGGGAATTCAGAATCAATATAAAAGATGTATAAGGAAATTATTTTATATGTTTAGATTTATAGATACGAGGAATCACAAAATATAATAGAAAATGTATTGGAAAAAGAGGTTTGTCATTGACATTTTAATTTGTTTTGCATGCGCTTTATTTTTGTGTTCTTTTCTTCTTCTTTTTTTGGCTGAATTATTTTGGGGTCACTTGTTTAGTATTGCACAATATTTGAATAGATTGGAAATGCTAATTTGATATTTTTAGTGTTTGCTTTGCATTGAAGTAATACTTCAACAATACAGTTAAACTATATTTGAGTCCAATTTATAAAGACAAATTTCATTACCAAACATGGTTTTGATTTTAATTAAAAACACCCTGCAAAAACAAATGCATACCAAATAAAAAATCTTTATAGCATTTTGAACCCACTACTATTATATAAAAGTTTTAAATGTATAAGGGCGATATAATGGAAAATTAATATAAATTATTTTTCTCCTCCACACAGATCGGGTAAAATTTGGATTATATTTATGATCATAATTCCAACAAATTATTTGTATTTGGTAAAAATCGAATATAAAATTTAATACTTTTTGAGATAACAACTCCTCCTCGAATCCTTTTCAATTGGGCCCACCAGACAAATAAATTTTTATTGTGTTTCATGCTTGGTTTGCACCGAACAAAAGAAACAGATTTTAAAAGAAAATAAGGAGACATGACATGATGATAACGGGTAAGTGGAAAGTGTTACAAAATAGTATCTTAATTTTACTAATTTGTTCTTTGAATAATAGCACTGTGTAATCATGTCATTCTCTTCACTTTAAAATTTAAATACAAAAGAGGGATCAAATGGTCAATAAATTAAAAATTGTAATGAAATTTATCTTGTTCGTTCACTACATGTAGTATTTTTAAAAATACTAGCATAACAAAAAGGAGAATATGGCGACAATTATATAAAAATACTGGCATAAATTATTTTTTTGCAGTATATTTATTATCCGTTAAAATATTTATTTATATTTTGTATATTTTCCTTTTTTATTATTTATTCATTTATTTATTTCTAAACAACACGGTTCTGTGTAAACTTCACTCTGCGATGCTGTATCTACTCTCTCTCACACACCTTATTTATTCGATTTATTGTCTATGTATAGATATTAGATATCTCTCTATCTATATATTATTATTAGGGTAAATTACACAAACCACCCCTTAACTTTGACCTAATAACATTTATTATCCCTAACGTTTCATTAATATCAGTTACCACCCTTAACTTTTGCTCCGTTGTAACATTTTCACCCCTCCGGTAGAAGTCAACGCCAGAAAATTCAAATATTGGTCAAAGTTGAATATTTTGGAACTGAAAACCCTATTTTACCCTTACTACCCATACATTTACATTTTAACCATTACCTTTGTAATGATAATTACTAGAATACCCCTACTTAATTTGTTAATTTGATAAAATAAAAATAATATATAAAATTATATATTTATAATTCGGAAAAAATATTTTTTATATACTTTTTATAAAAATATATAATTTTGGAAAATAATATTTTTCTATATCCGGAAAAAAATATTCGGAATATTTCCGAATATTTTTTCCCGAATATATAAAAATATATAATTTAGGAAAATATATATAAATTCCGGAAAAAAATATAAAATTATAAAAATATAAAAGTATTTTTTGAATTTATATATTTTTCCGAATTTTATATACTTTTTATAATTTTATATTTTTTTCCGAATTTATATATATTTTTATATTTTTTTCCGAAATTATATATTTTTATATATTCGGAAAAAAATATTCGGAAATTTCCGGAATTTATATATTTGGAAAAAAAATATTCGGAAATATTCCGAATATTTTTTTTCCGAATATATAAAAATATATCATTTCGGAAAAATATATAAATTCTGGAAAAAAATATAAAATTATAAAAATATAAAATTATTTTTTGAATTTATATATTTTTCCGAATTTTATATACTTTTTATAATTTTATATATTTTTTCGAATTTATATATTTTTTCCAAAATTATATATTTTCCGAATATTTTTTTCCGAATTTATATATATTTTTATATTTTTTTACGAAATTATATATTTTTATATATTCGGAAAACAATATTCGGAAATTTTCGGAATTTATATATTTGGAAAAAAAATATTCCGAAATATTCCGAATATTTTTTTCCGAATATATAAAAATACTTTTATATTTTTTTATTTTTTTCCGAAATTAAATATTTTTATAAAAAGTATATAAAAAGTTTTTTTCCCGAATTATAAATATATATTTTTATACATTATTTTTGTTTTATAATTTGAGGGTAATTGTGTAAATTCACGTGGCTCTAGAAAAGTCTTGAAATATTTTCACATATATGAGGGTATATCAGTCATTTCCCTACTTCTAACAACTGAATCACTGTTCCGATTCAGTTCAGGGGGTTAACTGATATTAATGAAACGTTAGGGATAGTGTTTGTTATTATGTCAAAATTGAGGGGTGATTTGTGTAATTTACCCTTATTATTATTAGTAGTATTAAAAGTGGAAAGAGTTTCCAACCCTATTTAAATTATATTTTTACTTTTAAACGTAAATATAGTTAAACTCTATTTCTACTAGAACTCTATATAGACTACGGGTGCGTTTGGAAAGCCTGTTTTTTGTATTTGTTTTCTGTTTTCAAATATAAAAATTGTTTTTGTATTTGTCTTTGTTTTTTCAGGAAAAAACTAAAAACAAAAAAACGTTTGGATGAAGGTGTTTTCACCACTTTTATTTGGTGAAAATTGTATTTTATGAATTTGGTGTTTTTATTGTTTTTACCACCTAAACAGTGAAAAAACTCAAAAAACAACTAAAAGTTGTATTTGGTGTTTTCATCACTTTTACACACTATTCACAGAAAACAGTTTTCTTAGGGAAAAAATAGTGAACAGTAAACGCGTTTGCCAAACGTGTTTTTTTTTTAGTCTTGTGAACAGTAAAAAAACAAAAACAAAAAACAGGGTATCCAAACGGACCCTACAGTTTAATCTTATTTTTAATATTATCTATTTAGGTTTTCCAATTATCTTTGTTGGATCATCATACCACAAAGTTGCAGGAAATACATCAACATATATTACGGATTATAGAATTGTTTAGTTAGAAGACTTCTATTACACTTACTTTTAAAATAGTTATTTTTTAAATTGGGATCAAATTCTTCCATGTTTCAAATTCTTTTAATTAAACAAACTTTACTCCTATAACATACTCCTAATTTATAAGACTTCCACTATTTTTTTTTTTTTTTTTGTTTTACTTCGAGTGAATACATCGTAATATATTTAAAAGGTATATACATCACTTTCTTATTCACTTTCTCTAACTTTTTATGGTATTAAAAAAAAATTGTCTGTTTCAATAAATATAGTAAACTTTCTATACTTTTTTTTTTTTTTTTGTCTTTATGTATATGCCCAATGTAAATTATTGCAACTTCAGTATTTATTGATATATTTGAGTTTTTTCTCTTACTTTTTAAAGTTTCCATAGACATCTCTTATTCTTTTAGACTTTATTAATTATTATAATTGATTTTTTATTTATATGTCACTATTTTTATATAATATAAATAAGATTTATTTAATTTGTTTTTGTTATTGATAATAAGTAAAATACTCCACCTTAATTTTAAAAATTCCTCTTTGTATGTCAAAATTTTTAAATAAACTTTAATTCTTATTCAATTTAATTAATTTGATTTATTTTGAATTTTTATGCCTTATAAATATGTAACTAATTTTATTATTCTCCTTTTTGCAAAAAAAAATTATTCTATAACTTTATTTCAATTGTGTTTATATAGATTGTTCTAACGTTCATAGCACTGTGAATTTTACTTAGTATATATATAAATATGTATTTCTATATACTTACTTTTGGTTTTGGCAATTTTATCTCTCTATCTATATATTGATTTGAAATTGCTATATTGTTATCTTGATTAGACTCCTAAATTACTTTTGTATGCTATTTTCCGTTAGATATCTAATTTTTATGTTACATTGATTACACCTCTGAATTGATGTTGTTGGCTAATTAATTAATACTACCATGTAGAGATAAGAAAAGAAGCGAGAGTCTAGGAATCAAAACGTACACAACACTTGCATATGTATAGAAGAACTATTAATATATATATATATATATATATATCTACGTATATATAAGATATATATAACTCCTGACTAAATAAATTATGAATTAACTCCTCCTCCTTTATGATTACATATCCTTAAGTAGATTAGGTTAGCATCAGATGCAGCAGGCCTCTTTGTATATATGTATGTGTGTACATATATACGCTACTCTTCAAAACTAAGTGCGGTTTGGTAGGCGGTCCGGCCTAGTCTGATTTGGTCTTATTTGGATGATATTCTGAAAATATGTTTGGTAAAGCCGTTTGGTCTTATGGTCTTATTCAAGCTGTTTAATCTTATGTTTGGAAAATAATACAAAAAATAATAAATAAAATTCAAAAAATATATTAAGTATAAAAAATATAAAATTTGAAAAAATATAAAAAAATTTGAAAATAATATAAGAAATTCAAAAATAATATATTTTTCAAATTTTATAAATTATTTCGAATTTTTATATTATTTTTGATTTTTTATATTATTTTCAAAAAATTTATATTTTCTCAAATATATATATATATATCTAATTTTGTATATTATTTTTTAATTTTATATTTTTTTTCAAAACTTATATATTATTTTTTAAATTATATATATATATTTAAAATTTTATATATTAATTTTGATTTTTATATATATTTTTCGAATTTAATACATTATTTTAAAAAAATTATATTATTTTTCAAATTTTATATATTATTTTCGAATTTTATACATTATTTTTTATTTTTTCTATTATTTTGGAATTTTTTATTTTCCCAAATTTTAAATATATTTTTTGCATTTTATATATTAATTTTGAATTTTATATATATTTCAAAATTTATACATTATTTCAATTTTTTTTATATTATTTTCAAATTATATATATTTTTTAATTTTTTATATATATATATCAAATTTTATGGTTTCATGTGTTAAGACAATTGAATATAAGACCACTTGAGACCATCATTTTTGGTTGTCTCAAATTGCCCATTTTGGTCCCAAGTGGTCCTTGTTTTTTGGAACCGTGTTGCCAAACAATGTCCGGTCTCAAAAAAATTATTATGAGACCGGATCACATGGGACCGGACCGCGAACCAAACAGGGCCTAAATACATTGATCCAAGATGAAAATTCTAACACAAAATTTCTCATGGAAGGTACGAATTGAATTTAGATTCTTAGTTATTTTTCTCTTTAATTTCAAGCAGGGACTTAGTTAAGGACAAGTGGAGCTATGACCCTCATTGAAATTTTTTATTTTTATTTTTTACCTTAAAATTTTGAATATTTCATATTTAGCCCCCCACTGAATTTTTTTTAAATCCTAAAGAAATAAATATATATCATTTATACCCCAAAAACCCAAAAAAAATAATTTGTAGCTCCCATTGACACGGATCCCTAGATCCGTCACTGATTTCAAGTATGATCCTAATTTTTCCAATCATTACTAATTGAAAAAAGGGGTTGTGCATATATATATAACATGTCATAATTGTGTGATTATTGTGTACAAAATGAAAAATCTAATCAAGAAGAACCATTGATTTGTAAAGTATGTGAAGAACCCGTATCATCAATCGAAAAGTTTGTAAATCTTAAGAGATGTGATCACGTAGTATGCAACAATTGCATAGCTACACATATCAAATTGATGCTGGAAGATGTCAATTGAGTGACCAATATAAGATGTCATTTCCCATCTGTTCGGCTCACAAAGTGATTGAGGTCGTTAACCAATAGTTGGTCGACCTTAAACGCGGGCGTGCCAAAGTCCTAACGTGGACTCGGAGATTTCTTACCAAACTATTCCTATCGGGTCGGGTGACTGACCAAGATTGGTTCAGACGAAAGTTGGAGAGTAGGAATGACCATCTCCTTAAGGTTTTGTATTGCCTAAGTTAGGACTTCAAATATATAAAGGTAGTGATTGAAAAGAAGTTAAGAGAAAAAAATCAATATACATAAACTTGAAAACTCTTCTTCATTGAACAAGGAACTGATTACAAATGATCTAGAAGTACAAACACAAATTTTGAATGAAAATGAAACGCTAAAGATCTAGGTACTGAAGACAAAATAAATATTAAGCTAAGGAATTTAAGAGCTAGGCTAGGAATGCAATAAAAGCTAAGTGATAAACTAAGTTATGACTGATAAGGAAGCTAAATGATAAGCTATGAATGATAAAGAGTAAGGCTTTGAATGGTCGTGGACCTCTTGCTTGTGGGTTTTTAAGGAGTATTTATAGAGGGTCTTGATCTGATGATGTCCCTTTCAACTCGCCCTTCTAAATATTAATTGTTTGCAGGTTGAAAGTAGCTTTCCAACCACTTGTTGAGCTGCTACTTAGATTAGTTGGATCTACTCTTGACCACATGTGATGGAATCATATCTGTCATGACAATTCTAGTTAGAGAACATGGCCCTTTCAGACTTGCCCACTTTGACCATTACTATTTTCAGCTCTCTTTTATCTCTTACTTGACTTTGACCAAGGAATCTTCTGATTACTGACGCACTCTGATGGGTAGTTGAAAAACTTCCATTTGTGGTTTTGGAATGTTGAACTTTTATCTCGATCAGGTCGTAGTTTCCAACCTAAGCTCTCTCCAATCTTCCAGGCCTGATTTGTTAGGCTTTGTAGTCTCGATCTCTACAAGCGGTTCTCGTGACCTTGGCCATTGATGACAATATTTCCATGACTAAATTCATCAAGAAGCTTAGTCTCAATATTTCCATTGATGACAATATTTCCATGACTAAATTCATCAAGAAGCTTACTTATAGGCTAATTTCCTTGGCCGAGAGTCCTTTTAAGCATAAAGTGATAAGAAAAGTGGTTGTAATAACCCTAATTTGTGCATTTAATTGATTTGGTATTTATGATGTGGGTATGTATGAAATTTATAATTTTAAGGTGTAATTTAGAAATTTTGGTGTGTAAATTGATAATTATGATGTGTGGAATTATATGTTGGTAGGTATATATATATATATATATATATATATATATATATATATATATATATATCGGTTAGGGTAAATGAATTAAAGAATTATATTTATTTAATAATAATAATAATAATAAAAGGGTGGGAAAGGGAAATGATTTATGGTAAAGTGAAGTTAGGTGTTAGAGGTGAGGTGTAAAGAGGAAGGAAAATGGGGGAAAGTGGGAGTCATGAACAAATGGAAGGACCTAGTTCCTAGTGTCTTTAATTAAATTATTGTGATGATTATATGTAAGTATGGAAATTGATATATTGGGGATGACGATTCATTTTGGGGAACTTGGAGAAAAAATAAAATTTGGAGAAGGGAGAGAAAATGAGAGAGAGTTTTTGGAGAGTAAGTTTGGTTTTGCTTGGATTTTGGGCTTGAAGATAGAAATCAAAGCCGGATAATTTAAGGCAAGTTACAACTCTATTCTACCCATTTGAATTTATAAATTCAAGACTTTTGTGAAATAATATGTATAAATAGATATATATTATTTATACATAGTTAATTTTCAATAAAAATAATTATATAAGTGTTATCATGTATATAAATGCATATATATATGGATAGATGAATGTTTAATGATTATTATCATATATTTCATATTATTTTTAAATTTCATTTTAATTATAGAATACATCTATAATCATGAAATTTATCATCAAATACTAGTTAAAAAACTTTATTAATATTTAAAAAAAAAATTAAATAGGCTTCTTGAATTTTCTAGGAATTTTAAGAATTATTGTGGCAATTTTCGAAAATTATATAAATCTGGAAATCTAGTGTGGCTGATTGTATGTTGTTATGGTACACTTGTTTTTCTAACCATAGGATGTTATTAAATTTCAATCCAAGCCTTTGATTTAAATATATATATATGCTGGAATCTAGTATAAGCGGATTTAGTTTACTATGGCACACTCATTTTAGTAGCCACATGATTAAATGAAATCTTTAATCCTTACCATTGAAGTAAATTATAGTTATTGTGTATAATCTCGTGTAGGTTTGCACACACTAAGCATAACTTTGACCAATTAAAATCATCCAAATATATGAGATATGATCCGGTGTAAATGCACACACCGTAGGCATGTGAACTTCACGGAAATTATATTCAAACCCTTGAATATTACTATAACTACGGATATACCCCTTTAAATTATTGTGATTATAGTTTAACCCATGATTATATTACGTTTTGACCCCTTAGGTTTATATTAATTATAATATGACCCCTATGATTTACGTAAATTATATATTAGTCCCCATAACATTTCTAAAGTTACAGTAGGATCCCTGTACTGCACTGTAATTACAGTTTGACCCCAAATATTTCTTAAAAAGATATTTGGGATCCCTATACTTTAATTAAGTAATATTGTAATTTCGGATCTCATTATTAACCTATCATAAAATATGTTAAGGTTATAATGGTGTTAAATATATTTATTAGAATAGCTTATCAATGATTATACTATGATAGTTGATATTTGTTATTTGTTATTTATTGAATATAATGGTTTATTATGTTGATATAAATCATTATGTATTACTTTGTACATATGTGTAGCATGTGTTATACAGTGATGTGTAGGATATTCACCTTTATTATGCTAATAAGCATATTTGTGTGCAGTGATGTATGAGATGAAATAAATAATGCAAGAGAATTGATAAATTGATAAATCATAATATTTAACTAAATAAATATGGATTGAGGATGTTTAAGGAACCACTTGGAGACTGACTATTAACGTAGTCTCATGAGTACCACGGGACATGGTTGAGTTGTCACGACATGGGTGAATTGTCGGGTACGTGGTTAAAATAAGGTTTAGATAAGTTGTCTATTGGCATAAGAAAATGATTATGAATATTAATAGGTTCATTTATATGATATTGGTGAGGCATGGTATGCATGGGTTATTTATCCTAAAAGGAATAATTATATATTTTTATTTGATTAGAAAAATATATTAATGCACAAATTTCATTGGTTATTTATTTTAAAATGTATAATTATATATCTTTTAATTGAGTATGAGAATATATTATAAAATATATTTATGCATGGATTGCATGGATTATTTATTTTAAAAGGTATAATAATATATCTTTTATTTGATTATGGGAAAATATTATAAAATATGTTTATGCATGGGAGACATGAGATATTTCTTTTAAAATATATAATTATATATCTTTTATTTGATTATATGAGATACATATTTTAAAATATGTGTATGCATAGGTTGCATTGGTTATTTTAAAAATAAATAAATAAATAAATATATATATATATATATATATATATCTTTTATATGATTATGAAAAGAAAAGAAATGTTCTAAAGGTTTTATGGAAAGTGAAAGACAAATCTTATTACATAGGGTTTATATATCTATGTTGTTTCGTTCAGAGATGTTGGTTTTTATCGGTCCTTTGTTGGGTTGTAGTAGTAGTGGACTTGCTCGTGGGTTTAACCCACCTTGTTGTTATCATTTCAGGTCTGGGATAGTTCAGCCACCGGGTTAAGGTTTTGAGTCATAACATTTTGTTCGTGATCGTCTACTCCATTCATACTTTCGGTTTACAGTGTATATTGGTTGTACAATTGTTGTAAATTAGGCAAAGTTATTAAAAATGTAAATTTTTATTTAGGGGTCCTTCTTTAACAGGATTCCCAGGTTGTATCTTAAAGTCTTTTGTAAGATTTGAAGTTAGTGTTGTTTCTGTTATGATTTTTTTATTTCACAAATTTTCTATTGTATTATGTATTTTTTTTATATCAATTGCATGGTATTTCCCGATCTTCGTGTGTGAGTCTGGCCAACTCACGTGTGGAATTTGGGGGTATCACAGTGGTCGAAAGTCACTTTTATGCATAGTGACTAAGAGACTCGGTCTTAGGTTGTGAATGATAATGAAGTGAAAGATTGAAAATTCGTCGAGAAGAAATTCGTCGAGAAGAAAATCGTCGAGAAGAAATTCATCGAGAAGGAATTCGTCGAGAAGAAAATCGTCGAGAAGGAATTTGTCGAGAAGAAATTCATCGAGAAGGAATTCGTCGAGAGAGAATTTGTCGAGAGAAAACTCGTCGAGAAGAAAATCATCGAGAATGAATTCGTCGAGAAGAAATTCATCGAGAAGGAATTCATCGAGAGAAAACTCGTCGAGAAGGAATTCGTCGAGAGAAAGTTCATCCAGAAGGAATTCGTTGAGAGAAAATTCGTCGAGAGAAAACTCGTCGAGAGAGAATTCATTGAGAGGAAATTCGTCAAGAGAAAAGTGATCGAGAAGAAATTCGTCGAGAGAGAAATGGTTGAGAAGAAATTCGTCGAGAGAGAAGTGGTTGAGAGAAAAATAACTTAAAGACTTTCAAGCCAAAAGTGGCTGAAAATGACAAAGGGAAAGATTGAAAATCATTTTAAAAGCCAATGGTGGCTGAAAATCACTTTTTTGGCCTAAGACTAAAAATGGTTAGGCCAATTATGACCCTTAGAGTAATATCGGTCATGGATTCGTTTTCAATCGTTGTGACCCGAAATATTTTCTTTCAGTGGTTTCTTAACCCGAACCTTCATGGACATGGTTTGAAAATTAGATCATGGATTAATTTTACAAACTATCATTCAAATCATAATCATGTGGCCTAAAGGCTTGGGCATAATTTAGGCGTTAACAACTGCCCCCCAAGTCTACAGAAATGGGCTCGTGCCAAATTTTTGTAGAGTTGTATTATTTCCATCAACTCCTCATTCGGCAATTTTTTATCCCATTAACGTAAACACCTAAACCATCCATTCGAATCTCTCAATGAAATTTACTCTTGACAGAGAAATTTCGGTGACTTGTTAAAATTTTGACAATTCACCGAAATTTCCCATGATAATTTCGGCGTTCAGTAGACATGGTTTGCATAAAAGGAAATTTCAGAATAACAAACAAAAGTCATAAGTGAAGTGCATGAGACTAGGAAAGCCACTAAAAACAACTTTCGAATATGTCTTGTAATTTTTGTTTGCTATTGTAAATGAAGCGAATATCCTTGAAGTATTCATGTTCATGTTCGAGAGCACTCCTGGCTGAAATTCTTTTGCTCGGATCCAGGCAAAACATTATAGTAAGAAAATCAACACCATCTGAAACAAGATTGGGGACCATGACTGCTAGGTCCTTGGAAGGCCGCTTTTGGAAGGCAGATTTATAACTAATAAATCATCATTTTCCATAGGACATCAACAAATTTCATCATTCTTCAAGTAAATCATATGGGTCGGTGACGGGCGGTGGCGAAACCACTGAAAATTTGGCTAAATCGATGATGAATCAAATGTATGCCCCCGCGACACTTTCCTTTCTTGTTGTATCTGATTCATTATGAATCAAATGTATGCCCCTGCAGCGCTATCTTTTAATTATTTTTGGTCTTTGTTTCTATTGTTTCCCACATTGTAGGATAATATACTTTCAAGTATCAACCATTAATTGGTCGAGGATGAATTTCACCATCCAAATATTTCAAGTGGTAGGCACCCCCTTTCAAGACTCTATGTACCATGAATGGACCTTCCCAATTTGGTGACCATTTCCCATATTTTCGGTCATTCACACCGATTGGGAGAATAGTTTTCCAGACCAAGTCTCCTTCTCCAAATGCCTTGGCCCTGACACGTTTATTATATGCTCTTGTGACTCATTTCTTTTGGACTTGAATGTGATCGAGAGCCCTTAACCTCACTTCATCGAGCTCCTACAACTCTATCAACATTGATTCATTGTACTCTTCAGGGGTCAATTTATTTTGCAAAGCAAATCTCATAGACCGTACAGTGACTTCCATAGGCAAAACCGCATCGTGGCCATAGGTTAGCATGAAAGGGGTTATACCTGTACTTGACCGTTAAGAGGTTCTATACGCCCAAAGTGATTCAGAAAAAAGTTCATGTCATACCCTTGGGTTATCCTCGACCATTTTTTAAATGATGCCTTTTAAAGTTTTATTAGATGATTCAGCTTGCCCATTCCCTTGAGGATAGTGTGGAGTTGAGTTCAGCAGTTTAATCCCATATTCAGTTGTGAATGCTTGAACTTCTTTACCCACAAGCGCGGAGCCTCGATCTGTAGTGATTGACTCCGGAATTTTAAATCTATGGATAATATGTTGCTTGATGAAACATATCACGTCTGTTTGGTCTACCAATTTCATTGGTATTGCCTCGACCCATTTAGTAAAATAGTCAGTGGCAACAATGTTGCTCAAAAGAAGGTGGATAAACCTTCCCGATCAAATCCATAGCCCATCCCCAAAATGGCCATGCTATGATAATTGGGTGCATTTCGACTACGGGGACTCTATGGATTGGTCCATGTTTTTGGCAGGCTTGACACCCTTTAGCATATGAGATGCAATCTTTAAGCATACTAGGCCAATAGTAGGCATATCGCCTGATCAACCACTTCATTTTAATCCCGGCCTGGTGAGCACCACATATCCCTTCATGAACTTCGGCCATTACCTTCATGGCCTCTTTCCTACTGACACACCTTAAAAGTAGGTCATCTTTAATACTTTTTCTGAAAAGCTCTTTATCTAACAAAATAAACCTAAATGCCTGAATTCTCAACTTCTTGTCAGTCTTCATGTGTGGATTTTTAAGGTACTG
This sequence comes from Cornus suecica, assembly GCA_963922005.1. Lineage (NCBI taxonomy): Eukaryota > Viridiplantae > Streptophyta > Magnoliopsida > Cornales > Cornaceae > Cornus > Cornus suecica. The sequence goes on along the minus strand of OY998242.1, from coordinate 16,887,244 downwards.
AATGATTGGTGATCTCCAGTCATCCTCTTCTATTTCAGTTACGAAGACTTCAGCCGACAAACCTTCCCTAATTTCGACTGATGGTAAGGATATTTTCTTTATATTGATTAGGTTTTCAGCTATTCCTTCTGGCACTCGAACGCCCGATGCCACTTGAGCCAAGTCGTTGGCTTCTTTATTATGTGACCTATAGACATGTTCCACCCTTACATCGTCAAAGTCTTGTAATAATTGCATAGCTATGGAATGAAAAGGTTTGAGGTTCCAACTTTGGCACCTAAAGTTTGCAGACAATTATCCAATTACTAGACTAGAGTCGCCTATAATTTTAACGGTCGTTGCCCCCATTTCAAGGAGTATTTCAAGACCGATAATCAATGCTTCATATTCTGCTTGGTTGTTTGAACATTTTAAAGTCTAAGAAAAAGGAATATGTAGTTTTTTTTCCACTTGGTAAAATTATTACAATTCCAGCCCCTCTCACATCACTTGTGCTTGAACCATAAAAAATTGTTATACATATATGACATGTGTGTGTATATATATATGTGTGTAATTGATCATATGTGATTGATTTTTTAATTGGAACACAGATGTGGGGCGAGTTTTTGCTACAAGTGTAGAAGAGAGGCGTATCCTCATCAGTCGCAATTATGCGGAGGCCTAAGAGATCATATAGACAACATGTGTCTTATTCTATTGATGGTGGTCTTTATTCTAGTTCTGGTCTTCTACCTCTTGGGAATGGTCGACACCGATATTGCTTTTTTGTATTGTTTCGTCCCTTCTGTCGGCCTTATACTTCCGGGGTTATGTTTCACATATTTTCCTGAATATTTTCCTAGAAAACCCAATAAAAAGCACACTAATGAGTCATTAATTTTTATGATTTGGGTTCTGTTTGGGAACTCCTTTTCTTTAAGTGTTTGTCAGGAATAATGTGTTATTTCCATATTGAATAAAAAATTTAGTCCTTTTTTATATTGCTTTAGTGCTATTTTAAAACTAATTAAACAAAGGAAATCTAATACTTTAAATATATGTTATGTTTGATATAAAGGAGTGAAATGCTGATTTCATTATTTGATTATTTGATATTTTGATTTAGAATATCATTCTCAAGAAAATCAGATTCATTTATTGGAATGAAAATTTATTTTATTAGGAAATATATGAAATAATTATTTTATTTTTTAAATACTATTTTTAAAATATGAAGTTATCAAAATAATTCTCAAACTTTTCAAGTAAACAAATCACCACCTCCTACCACCATTGCCCCATCACCTTCCACCTATATCGTCTTTACAGCTTCCGCAACCTCCATCGTCTTCTACCTCCACCGCCATCACTTAATATGTATTTTATAAGGCCATGGTCAAAAAGTGTTGGAATTTTGAACTTTAGTGATAGTTGCTCTCTTTTGTTCATAGATAGATATGCAACAGATTCATTAATGGCTTGTACAAAAGTTTTATGACAAGGTTTTTTTTTTTTTGAATGTTTTTATGACAAGGTTTTGGCACACACGTGTGTGGATATAATCACGTCTGTATCGAAATTTTAAATGGTTACTTGAGATTTTCTTTTTATCTCCAACAAGGTGAGGACAAAATTATAAACAGATGGCGAGATTAGTCTACTTGCCATAATTTATTTGTTTATCTTTTACATGTTATTTTCCTTTTTCTTTTCCCTGCCAAGTTTGAATGAAAATTTTAATACCATCTATTATTAATTATCCATTTGGGTAAATTACATTTTAACCCCTGTTGTTATTATAAATTACATACGCACCCCTATAGTTTTGCTAATTACACTTTCACCCCTTAAAACCCATTGCTCATATCCGGCGATCGGATATGTGAATTTACCCTGATGCCAATATTTTTTTATTCATTTTAAATAATAAAATATTTTTTATATTAAATTACTTATTTATCCTTCAATCATCTTCAGCCCTTCTCTCAACTAAAACCCCTAAAACCAAACCCTAACCCTAAACATCCACCATCACCACCTTCTTCGCTGCAGCCACACCCGCACCACCACCTCAAAAATATTTGACACTGAAATCATTATTTGGTGTGAAGGGGAAAAAAAATTTAGTTCTTGCATTGTTCGGTGTGTTTGAGGATATAAAGAAGGTTCTATAGTTTATATGACACAACTGAGCAACTTAATTATATGAGAAGTTCAATTGGTTGGCATTCTCTTTGATTCAATCAAATTATCATTCAATTGTGATAGAGTAAAAAACAATCTACTGCTTCATGTGATGGTATATTTTTAGTTCTCAGGATTAGGAAGCAAAACCAATTCTAATTGTATAACAGTCAGTTATGATGGTTGCACTCTCCCTTAGTGGCATTTTTAGGATGCAATAGATCTTCACCAAGGTTTGCCGTAACGGTATCAGTTGTTGTAACAGTAACGATATCGGTATAACGGACTTGAGTCAATATCGGGATTACGTAACGGACTCGGTTATCGCAATCGTGATTTTTTAAAAATCTTGCACATCTCACCCAAAATGTTATAATTGAATACTTTTGGCAATATGAATGAATAAAGATGATTTTTTGGTATATTTAAATGAATTTTACATAATTTTTTAAAGAAATTTAATATAAAAAATGAGTTGTTAATAAATCTAATGGTGTCGTCGTTATTTCAATATTTATAATATACTTGTTATTATATTATTAAATTAATTTTAAATTTAAATAAATAAAAAATTGAAATTATAAAAAATATAATTTACTTCTAACAATGCAAAATAATGTTAAAAAGGGTACATGGTTCACCACCAAAATAAATTTCGTGATGGATATTGTTGTTTTGGTTAAGGTTCATGAAAGAATTGTTATTTTTGAGTTGTATTTTCAGTGAACATTTGATTCATTATTAGTAGATATCTTCTCTTCGTAATTGATAGGGATGATTCTGACCCTAAGCATATCCCGATGAATTATTAAACTGATTTGTAAAGACCGTAACGGCCGTAACAACCGGTTCGGGTGTGAGAACTGGCCCACACCGCTGTAACGGCCCGTAACGGTAACTGACATTCTAAAAACCGTTACGTAACGGCCGTTACGACGAACCATGGAGTGTCTTTAATTTCATAGGGGTGTGTATGGTAAAAAGAAATCGAACCTGTCATGGGTTATGGGGGCGGGTACGGATTTTAATAGATACCCGTTGGAACCCCGCCCCGCCTCGCCTCAACTCACCTATATAAATGTATCTTATTTGTTTGCTAATGTAGATATTAATATATATATATACCAGACTGTGTATTATGTATTGCTTATTTGCTTGAATCAATTTTATGAATAAGACATTGTCAAATTGGGTGTTGTGTATTATGTATTGCTTATTTGTTTTCTCTTCTAATCAATAACAACTTTACTAACTGCATAGACGTAGCATTAACATATTGTCAGATTGTGCTTTGTCAAATTGTGATTGTGTATTATGTTTAAGACGAAGAGGTGGGAATAAATATTGTCAAATGAAAATAAAGAGTGGATCATCATCAAACTAAAGTTTAACTTTTTGAAATATTATTATAGTATGTGTTCAAACTACATATTGTTCATGTACCGTGTTGGCTTATATTGCCTCCATTTGAATTTCTAAATTTAAATTTTTGGGTTGATATTATTTTATAATTCATTTTAGTTTGTATGCTCTATTATTTAGATAAGAGAAAATTATGTTTATGCTATGTAATTAGTAAATTTGTTTATTGATTCGATACAAATATTGAAAAAAATTGTGTTAATAGGATGGGGCGGGTAAGGGTTTAGTAATGTTTTAATGTGGCGGGTATGGTTTAGAAAAAGACAATCTGTGACAAACCTGTGAATGATATGGTATTTAAAAAAAGTTAATGGGGCGGATATAGATATAGGAAAACTTGTTTCGTACCTACCACATTGCCATCCCTAGTTTAGACTAGTGTTTAAATCTTGTTGGACATTAAAATTATGAAGGGTAATTTTCATAAAATTCTCTGAGGTTTCAGATTTTAATCAAATAACTCCTTGTGGTTTAAAAGACCCTATAAGATGCCCCCCTCCTCTGCCCATATACCCACTTTTCTAGTAGAATGATGTCATGTGCGTGTCACATGGCTTGTTAATTCCCCATTTTGTCCCTAATGCACCTTAGCTTTCTACAATACCCATTATGCCATTGAGAAAGTTGTTTGATACCTATTTTATTCTCGGAGTAATTTTCATAAAATCCTCTGAAGTTTCAGATTTTAATCAAATAATCCCATGTGGTTAAAAAAAACCCCTAAGGTTTTTAAATCTAATTAGATGTTCCCCTCCTTCGTCCAAGTACCCACTTTTTTAGTAGAATGTTGTCATGTGCGAGTCACGTCGCTTGTTTGTTTCCCATTTTTTCGTTGATGCACTTTAACTTTCTATAATACCCATTATGCCCTTGAATGACACATTTGATAACCCATTTTATTCTCCCTATAGCTATATACATATAACTATATATAATAAAATGAAGCCTTCTTCCCCACATCACAAGCCTTTTCTCCATAGTTGAAGCTTTCTTCCCTAAACTCACTTTCTATTATATATATATACACACACGATATATATACCTATATACACGAAAATACAACATTTCACATTCTCATAAGCTTGATTTGAAGATTTCTTCTACAAACCCACTTTCCACAAGGTGATTTTTTCTCTAGGATTTTATAATTTCAAAAAATACATATTTTCATCTTATATTCAATAATTTCTCTCCGAATTTTATTTATTTTCCACTATCAGTATATGTCTACCTCAAGCAAACACTCCATTATTGGTCCGGATTTGAGGTATGAACTCATAAGCAAAATGAAGTCGCCCCATAAGATTTAAATGTCGTCGTTTATAGTCTCTTTAGGAGGTCATGTCCAAATAATTTAAAACGAGGTCGTTTTAGAGAAGGACAATCTTGGTAGTTCAAAGTATGTCCTCAAATGTTGTCGTATGACTATGGGCATTTAAGTAAAATAACATTTTCGGTGCCAAAAAATTGGTCATTTTTTGGAGTAGGGGGCATCTGATCAGATTTAAAAACCTTAGGAGATTTTTTGAATTACAGGGGGTTATTTGATTAAAATCTAAAACCTCGTGATGTTTTATGTAAATTACCCATATATAAATAGGTATTGTCCTAATATAACTATATACATAGATACATATCTATATACTACAATTAAAAGTGTGAAGAGTTTCGACATTTATAGTATAAATTTTTTATGAGATTTTTCAATCCAATTTCAATTTAAGTTATAACTATAGAATTTAATTGAGTTCTATAACTCTAATTCAAGCAGAATCTAATATGAGCCAGCGATCAACTGTGTGTATATGTGTGAGAGAAAACAAGTATATATTTTTTGGCTCCAAACACATTTTTTTTCTTGTTCTTTTGGGTGAGAAAATAAGAATAAGAACAAAGAATTGTTCTTGTTTTTTTGTTTTTAAAACAAAAACAAAAACAAGGGTTCTCAAACGGGCTCTTAGGAATTCCCAAGACCTTTAGAGAGTGGTTCAAAGAGTAAAAAAACTACTAAGAGCCTCGTAACAAGTAGCCCCCAATCAAGGACAATAGACTGAAACTTATTTAGGTAAAAAAAACAAAGTAAATACAAAAAGACATCTGATTTCCTAACCAATAAAACTAAGGTCCCATTTGGCATAACTTATATTTCTGACTTTACACAGAAGAAAAAGAGAAGTAGAAGATGTGATACCAGCTTCATTAAAACGCTATTTCAAGATCCAGAAGCTCTTCTAAAATTTTTGTCAAACACTGTTCAAAACAGCTTTACCCTCTAGAAAGCCAAAATAACATTTGAAAAGACAATCCAAATGGGACTTAACTCCAATATAATGAAGGGTGTTATATGCATTTTACCTTTGAAGTAGCTAAAAGTTAAAGCATGTAAAATAAAAAAAATTCTAGTTTTTTTTTTAAAGAAAAAAAGTAAGATCTTTTACTTGTAACACACTTGTAAATGTTTAAAGTGAAATCAACAATTTTGTAGATATGAAAAAATTACCCACATTCAAGTAATAATGTACAAAAAATATAATCACAATTCAATCAAATGACCACCACTTTTCATTCCCCAGCCTCCAATGATTCAAGACTCAAACTTGTCTCCCAACTCTCTTGCCTCGAAAACCCTCCTCATCACCAACAATTCTCCTTTTGATTTCGGGTGATTGTGCGTTTTTGAGGGTTGGTAATGGGATGGATGGTTGTGGTTAGGACAGGAAGAGGTGATGGTGAGTTTTTGAGGGTAATAATATGACATTATATGGGTGATGATATGACATGAAATAATTAGTTAGTCTACCGCCAAATGACATGATAGGCTAGGTCCATGCAATAATTTACCTTATTAAGTCAGCAACTTGAATTTATTAAAACATGTAAAAGATAAAGTTTTCTTTTGTTCGATTTAAATTGCACAATAAATGTAAAGATACATGGTATGAGTAATTATATAAGAATATGCAAAAATGCAAATTTGGAAAAAGGAAAAAAAAAAAGAAAAAAAGGGGGAAAAATACGTTCTAGAATTGGACCCCACAATCTATGATACATGAAAAAATGTGCGATATACAGATAAATTTGATATAATTTTAAACTGAAGTTACGAAGAAAATTCCTCCATAGTACACCACCAATAGTTTTAAGAATTTTGGCCTCTAAAACATGTTATTGTAGGCATTACTCATCTGGCTAGCCTTTACCTAATATAATAGTTACTTTCTTGTTTCATAACTTTTATCTTCATTACACTTGTAGTAGGTTAATTAATTAGATTAAGAATTAAACACTCACATGTATATATAAGAAAAGGAGAGAGGGTCCAAGAATCAAATATGTATATAGAAAAAGATACAACTCTTGATTAAATAGATTAAGAATCAAATACTCTACTTATTAAAACTAAGGCCCTGTTTGGAAACTGTTTTGTTTTGGCCTTTTTGTTGCAGCATAGAAAACGAAGTAAAAAAGTGAGTTGGAACATGTTTGGAGTGATTCATTCTATTTTACACAGTGATAAAACATTTCAAATAAACGGGTCAAAACCTGAAATGGGTTTTTCATGTTTTATGTTGTTTCAGTCATTGTAGCCTTAAAAAAATCACTGTAACGCTGAAGACATTTCCACGCTTTACCCAAAATCAGCGCAGAAACGTTTTTGGGTCATATCCAACCTTTCTCTCTCCTCGTTGAACCCTAGTAGCTCTGGCAATTCACAAGGCGATTAGCTCAACCCAAGGCCGCAAGTTATCAATCTGTAAGTCTTTTTATGATTTGCTCCTATATTTGAAGCTTTATGCATATGTATACTCAATTTCTCTTGTGTATGTGTTGATTCTGTATATGTATCCATTTGAAGCAACTAATTTGCAAGTCAGCATATGTATACTCCATTTTTCGCCACCAGCCGACCAATTCATCTTGTTTTCTCTCCTTCACCGGTATTTCTAAGGTCGATTAGGGTTTGACAATCTCAATTTTTTAAGGGTGCACTTTGCATCTCATTCACCACCACTCCTATTCTATTTCGAAATGCCAGGCCATACTCGGAAAAATTACACCCTCCTAATAAACGCCATTTCTAAGGTTTCAATCCAAGGCGAGTTGTCCTCAATTTTGCTTCAGTTTTTGCCTTGATTTTTATGTTTATGTGATTGCAATGACTATTAATTTTGATTGATTGTTTTGTTTAGTCTTGATTTGATCCATTTGTCTTATTTGATGTGTGTGTGCCCGTGTGTGGAACTTGTTGCAACAATTGAATCTGCATTGTGGGTTTTGTAGTTTTGAGAATTTTATTCTTAATCAATTTGTTATTTGGGGTATTTTTTTTAAGAATATGTATGTCTTTGTATTACAATGGGAAGTTTGTTTGAGTTGAATATTTCCATCTGCTATAAGGGAATTGTCTGGTGTGATTGAGTTCTTGATGAGCTTAGTCTACTACCATTGATGTACACCCACAAAGACCACAAACTTAACATGTTGGATAATTGGGGGAAAAAAAAGAATATTGTGGATGACTCTGTATCTCATCTAATCACATTGCGTATTCTACATTCCATCCAAGAATACTCTATCTATCAATGCTTTTACCGAATTCACTGTTGCAATGCATACAGTAGTCATGTTGTGTTGAGCTCTCAAATTATCTTGTTGTTGATAATTACTTGCTTAGGTTGAACTGTTATAGATGTGTTTGCTCTGATTTTTGCAATTAGTATTAATGTTGTCTTGATTGTTAAAAGTCATCACTAATGCTATTGAAATATATTCTCTATCTATATATATATGTATGTTCTATCAGTTTGAATATATGGATATATGTGTGTGTGTGTGTGTGTATTGATAGATAGTGATTTTATATTTTTAAGTAGAGACCAGAGCCAATCGGGGAATTCCTAATTCTTTTTTTTTTTTCAAAAAAAAATTTAGATGGACATCAATATTGAGAATGTGGATGACTATTTTAATGATACTCCATTACAAGAAGATGAGTTGACAAACAATACTAATGATGGAAAATTGGTATGGGATAAGTCTCATATCGATATTTTTATCTTGCGTATGGAGGATGGAGTTAAGGTTGGCAATCGTACTACTTCCACATTTAACACAACATGGTGAAATAATTTAGTAAAAGGAATAGAGGTTCAAACAGGAAAGGCATATACAAAAGATCAACTTTTGCGAAAATTCAACCAATTAAGGACAAAATATAGAAACATGTTAGGACAAACTGGTGTGGGATTTGATGCAACTACAGGGATGACTATAGTTGAGAACGTAAGATGGACTAGGTTCTATAAGGTTCGTAATTTTAAATTAATACTTTTACTATTTTTTAAATATTTGTAGTTTATTAATTTGAAATATATAAAATGTAGGTGATAAAATTTGCAAGAGAGTTTCGGAAAAAAAGATGTAAGCATTATAACAAGACGATCACCATTTTTGAAGACACATATGCTGCAGGTTCGCATGTCCACCCCTCTACTAAAGCACTTACCACAACCCAAGTGCCCCCACACATGTCTTTGCGGATAGTGATGGTGATGATTTGTCTGACATAGCCGGCCAGGAGAGCGGTCCCTGGACTCAACGTAAGGCTAAAAAACCAAAAAAAGATACATTATCCACCACAATAGCTGATTTGAAGGCAACCCTAGTTAGTAATGCTTTAATGAGAGCTGATAGAATGGATATTGCCCTAGCTAAAGCTTCATCTACTAAGGTTGCATCTTGTGATGGTGATGAAGTTAATTCTTCCTTAAACCAAACTGCTAAAGAACATTTCAACAAATGTCGTACGATTCTAAATCAAATGCAGGGGATTGATGATTCACATTACACTAAGGAATCTTTGCTGCTACATGATTATGAAATGTGGCGGAATTTCTTTCTAGATATCCCCGATGAGAGGAAAGTTGGTTGGGGGATGAATATTTGATAGTTTATGTTGGATAACTGTACCAATAACTGTTATTTTTACTTGGTGTGTTTCGGATGACTGTTTCCTTAAACTTTGTTGTTTTTATTTTACTAGGTGTGCTTCGGATGATTATAATAACTATGTTATATCATGTTACATTGCTTATGTGTTTATTCGTTAATTAAGGATTAATTGTTGCTCTTTATTTTGTAAACTCCAATAATTTGCATTTTATTATATTTTTTCGCATAGGTGCTAATGAATTGGGATTATATCAGAGCTATAATTGAGATGGATAACGATGACGATGATGATGAGAGTGTTGTCATTATTGCATATATCTATGAATACTATAAGAAGTAATTCGATAAAAAACATTGTAGGGATTCTACTTTACAGGGTGAAGCATATATATTAGAGCTACTAAATGGAAACCCCGATAGATGCTTTGAAAGTTTTAGAATGTACCCTAACGTGTTTAGGAAACTTTGTAATGAGTTGAAAGCTCTAGGATTGAAAGATTCTAGATATTTAACTGTTTCTGAACAAGTTGCAATTTTCTTGCTTACTTTAACACACAATGAAAGGAACCGTATGGTAGCCGAAAGATTCCAACACTCAACTTGGACAATTTCCACACATTTTCACAGAGTCTTGCATAAAGTGTGTGAGTTAGGCAGAAGGATTATTACTCCACTCAATTTGAATGTGACTCCTGATGAGATAAAAGGGACTACAAAATATTTCCCTTTCTTTAAAGATTGTATAGGTGCTATAGATGGAACTCATATCCATGTTGTTGTGCCATCAAATATGCAAATCCCATTCCGTGGTAGGAAATGTGGTACCACCCAAAACGTTATGGCTACTTGCTCATTTGATATGATGTTCACATATGTTTTAACCGGGTGAGAGGGCTCTGAAAATGATTCAAGGATTTTGAATGAATGCATTAATGAGGAGGAATTGCAATTTCCTGCTCCACCACCAGGTAAAATTAGTACTGCAATGTTTGTTCATGTTATTTATAGATATGACACTTTATTTCTAATTTGTAAATATGGTAGGTAAGTTTTATTTGGTTGACTTCGAGTATGCCAATCAGCCCGGATACTTGGCCCCATTCCGGGGTCACACTAATCATTTTCAAGAATATCGTAGAAATTGAGCACCCCGTGGTCAAGAGGAAGTATTCAATCATAGGCATTCGTCTTTAAGAAATGTGATTGAGCGATGTTTTGGGATGCTAAAGATGAGATTTCCTATCTTGAAGCAAATGTCTCCCTTTAAATTTGAAACTCAAGTATTAATTGTGCATGCGTGTTGTACCCTTCACAATTTTATACGGATTGAAGGCCGAGCTGATACTATATTTGATGAACAAAACTTTGAATCAACTCCTTCGGACCCCAATCCCGGTGAAGATGGTGGTATTAATCACAATAATAATATATCTCAAGTACGAGAAATGGATCGCACGCGTGATGATATTGCCAATAGAATTTGGAAGAGCATCCCACATTCTTGATCATGTTGGCAACTATCTTGTTTTTGCTTTTTTGGATGACTAATAACTATGGGAGTTATTATGTCTAATGATTACATCCACTTTTTGTTCAAATTGCTGGAGTTTTTGACAATCAATGGGCTGCCCATTCAAAAGAGTGAGAAGCTGAATCCATCTTTGTTAGCATCCTTTGTCTTGATTTTATAATTCTCAATTTGAATCAGGTGATAACACGTTCCTATTTTTGGCTAAACTAAAATGCTCATTTGATAAGATGGAATAGACTAGAAAACTTTCTTGTTCAGGGGAGAAAAGATAGAGACTTGTCAGCAAACTGTTCTGAAGTTGTTGCTAGGAAGAGAGGGTGATGAGCTCAGGGTTTTAGTTAATCCTGCACTTCTGCAGCCCATTTTGCAGGTGAGAATCAACATTTTAGTCATTGTTGTTTTATTCATTCAAGGAAACAGGTTGAACTTTTTTTGATTCAGTGATGTCAGTGATGGAAGAACAAATATAGTCATTGCTGTTTTTGCAGCCCATTTTTTATGTTTAGTGACAAAGTGCTCCTCTTGACCACCTCATCAATAAACAGAATATTGGAGAAACAAAGCCCATTTTGCAGGTAAGATAGTTGCTGATAGGAGGTTGTCGGAATCAATTCTGCTATGATTTTCACTTCGTCTAGTTGTGGTACTTAATTGTATTCTTGCTTTGATAAACAGTTCTGTCATGTCTGGATGGCTAGGTTGTTATGTTTTTGGTTGTACAATGCTGGATGGTTTTCTGGTTTTCATTGGTATATTTCTTCCAAGTTTGTTGCTCTCTCCTTGATTTATGGATGGTTTTCAGTTCCTTTTTGTTACGGCATTTCCAAAGCTGCTACTTTCTTCATGTTTTCTGGTTCTATGTCGGTTTAGATTGTTGTTGCTGCTTGGTTCCGTAGCTGTTATGGAAGCAGGTCCACTACTTGGAATACTTCAGTGCTGCTTATTTGGAATGGTTATGGAGGCTCTTGGTCCATTGCGGTTCTGCTAGTTAAGTTATGGATGCATCTCTGCATGCTTTTATTTCCTCATCTTTCAAAGACTGCTATCAAAACAAGGAGTTGCAGAATATGGTGACCTTACAATTTTCTATGTATTTTTCATTTTTACTCTCATAGTCATAGATCTTGTTTGGTTTGGTTTTTTATTTGGTGGAAGTATGGTTTTCACATCTTTATCAAAGGTATGCCCCTCAGCTCTTGTAATGCTTAAGGCATTTGCCTTCTTTATCTAATACACATTATCTTACCATTCAAAATAAAATAAATTTTTTTGATAATATTGTCGAGCTGACAATAATTCTTACTACAATTATGGTCTGAATTTCAATGTTTGTATAATCTGATAAGGGCTTCAAGTATGTGCGTGTAACTTTTCTTGCCCTTTCAATCACTTTCAAGGATTAATTCGTTAATTAAGTTTGAATGACAAAAGTTTTTCCATCTCAGAATTGGCCAAGTCTGTGTTGGTTTTTTGAGGAATTCAAGATTATGATGGCGATGAGAGTTTAGGTGCAGATTTGGCCAAGTTTGAGTTGGGGTTTTTTGGAACTCGAGAATTTGATGGAATCCATGAGAGTTTGGGTGCAAATTTGGCCTAAGTCTGAGTTGGGTTTTTCTGCAACTCAAGAATTTGATGGAAGCCAAGAGAGTTTGAGTTATTAGTATAATTTGATGGAAGCCAACATTTTCTAAGGTCTCTATTAGTATAATTTATCAAGGTGAGTTACCCCTTCCCATATTTGTAAATCAAAATATCCACCAAACATGTATTATTTCTGCTTTAATAGAATTCTGCAACAGTTTTATGTTACCAAATATGTTTATAGTGTTTTGTACAATTTTTTTTGAAACGCATTGATGTTACCAAACATGTTTCATACGTTTTCATTTTATAAAATAAATTTACGTTACCAAACATGATTCCGTTTTTAACTAAAAGCACCCTACAACAAAAACATATATTTTGTTTTATCCCAAAACAAAACGTCAAAAACAAAACGGTTTCCAAATGGGCTCTAAATACATTGATCCTAGATGAAAGTTAGAACACAAAATTTTCATTTTTCTCAAGGAAGGTATGTAAATTGAATTTAGATTTTAGATTTTTTTTCCTCTTTAATTCCAAGTGTGATCCTAATTTTTCCAATCATTATTAATTGAAAAAAAGGATTGTAACTTGAACAGGTGACATGGTTGAGAAAAGATATAAACCTAGTATTTCAAGAAACATTAGGTCTAAGGTTCGATTCCCTCCGACTACAATGCTGTCAAATTTATTTCAATTACAACAACTCAGATAGTATATGTATATATATTGGACTGATGCAATTTTTAGAAATCCTGGGGGAATTAATTTTTCCAAGTGTTTTGTTAGAAATAGTGTGTTCTTTCCATGTTGATTATAATTTAGCTCACAATAATTGCATATCTAAACTACTGTTATGATACAGGAAAGAAAAAAAAAACTACTGTTATGATACACTAAATGAACTTAACTTGAATGGTGAAAGAAATTAATATCAATGGTATACCATATCAATTCCCAATAATTCCCTTTCTGTTTTTCTTTCCTCTCTTTTTGAAATACAAACATATTCAAGGACAAATTTTGGTATAATTGGTGACATTTTTAGTTAAGGATTGAAGTAAAACGACATTTTCTTACTGTAGACAAACAAATTTAAAATAATACCAATAGCTTAAGATCTAAATTTTCTTACACATACAAACACAAGAATGATTCTTTCTTTCTTTTTTTTTTTCTCAAAAAATAATGATTAAATTAGAGATCTACATCGAAAGATTTGGCCATCTTGATTCTAACTAGGAGATTGAAGCTTTAGAGGCAAATGTATCAAGTTTTCCTCCTAACTCTTCTTACATTTAGTCACTCCCTAAATTTTTTGGCATAACAAAATCCAACTAATTTACTTTTATTTTTATTAATATTTCTTCTTTTATAATTTGTTGTGTGTGTGTTTTTTTTTTGTGAAGTCAACATAACAAAATCCAACTAATTTACTTTCTTTTCCTTTGTTTTTCAAACATATTCCTCAAGAATACAAGAAAAATCCCAAAGTAAAAAAAATAAAATAAAAATGAAAAAGTGAAAATTAATGAAATCCTACATTTCTTTCACAGTCATGGCAACCAGGTTTCATTTTTGTGACCGAATCTTCAACCTTTTTATTTTCTTCTCAACAGTTCTTTAACTCCACAGTCCACACACACATATATCTATGTCTTCAAATATAAAAACTGTTTTTATATTTGTCTTTATTTTTTTCAGCAAAAAATTAAAAACAAAAAAATATTTGAATCAAAATTTGTATTGAAAAATAAAATGGTATTGGTGGGCGGCGGTAGTGGCCAGCAGTGACCGGCGACGGTGGTGGTGGGTGATTGGCGGCGGGCGGAAGCGGCGACGGTGGGGCCCGGCGGCGGCGGCGACCAGAGGTGGTGGTGGTTGGTGGCGGCGGCGACCGGTGGCGGGGTGGTGGTGGTTGGTGGCAGCAGCGATGGGGCTGTGGCGGAGGTGGTACCCTAAACTGTGAAAAAACTCAAAAAATAACTAAAAGTTGTATTTGGTATTTTTCACCACTTTTATTTACTATTCACATAAAATAGTTTTCTTGAAAAAAAAAAGTGAATAAAAACACGACAAATGTGTTTTTATTTTTAAAATTGATGAACAACAAAAAAACAAAATTATTTTCACTTTTGCCAAACCGACCCTTAGTATATATTACTCAAATTTACACTCTTTTCCAAGAAACTAGGAGAAATATATATACAGATATATATATCTCACATACACACACTCTCTCAGGGTTTGAGATCATGGATTTAGTTCCATCTATGAATTGCTCGAATTCGATTGTGAGCTCCGATTCGCCATACTTGCTTTTGCTCAGGGCGTTCTCTCTCATCCCAATATCTCACTACCTGCTAGGGTTTCTATTCATTTTTCTGGTGTTCGTGTACAATTTTCTTGAAATCCACATTCTTCAAGATCTATTCACTGGTTTCAGAGGACAAGCCGTGACATTGACCTTCAATTCTTGCTCCGAGCTCTATCAAGAAGTCGCCTCCAAGTGCCAAGTTCTTCATGGAAGGTCAAATTTAGTATAATCATCGTTATTTGGAATTGAATTGGATCTAATATTGATTGCTTGTGAAATGAAACTGATTTGTAAGACATGTGTGATGGTGATCTACTGTGGAGTTACTGCTTTGAATTCTGATCTATGTATACATATAAACAACCCGCTGAATAATTGAGTTTTTATATATATATATATATATATATACGTGTGTGTGTGTGGGTGTACACCACCCATGACCCATGACAAAATTGATATAAGTTTGAGGTTTAATTGGAACTAATTTTTGCTTGCTTTCGAAATGTAACTGATTTCTATGGAGCCCTAATGGTGTTCATTTGTTTGTTAGCGGGTTTTGTTAACTACTTGAAGTAACCACATTGTGTTTTTATGGTGTATTATTTTTTGTGTTTTTTCTTCCATATAATTATTAAAATGCTTGTACTCAACTCAACTCTAATAAGTCTTCTCCCAACTATTTGGAGTTGCCTACATGAGATTGTTTTGCCATTCCAATTTATTCAAGGTCATAATGTCGCTGCTGTTCTCTCTATCCAAGGCCATAATGTCAGATAGGTCACTTGAGTTTGTTATGTAATTATTGAATTTAATTATAATTTCATTAGAATTTGAAGTTCTTGTGTCTGGAATGCATGTTATATATATATATTCTATTAACTTGTTCGCGTCCTGTGTAACTGGTGCAGGTATATGGTTACCCCATGGCTCGCTAGTCCTCATCTTCAGACTGCTTATCTTAGCTTCTTTGGCAGGCCTCCTGTTTTCAGCTATAGGAGGTGGCATTTTGATTGATTTCTCGTTGTTCATTGTCTCCATTTTCGCGTTAATATGGATGAAGTGTTTATGCTAGTGGCTCTTTATAAATTGTTTTCAATTTTGTTTGTGTTTTCTCCATGGAGCAGTTTATCTAACTCATTTTATTATAGTTATTCTGGTTAGTATAGATTTATCATGTTAAACTAGTCTTTTAGTATGTTACTATTGTTCCATTATTATAAAAAGTGTTGGGTCATTATTCCTTGCGGTTGTTTACTTCTATGGATGCCACAAAAATCTGAATTTTTAGTTTTTTAGGGTATTGATCGTGTTTACATTTACATCCTTTATTTGCTTCCAGGCAATACATACGGTGGTGTTATTTAATTCCTGTATTATGCTATTTGCGTAGTTCGTTCATTTTCTGTCTATAAAAGCTGTATTGTCCCCTAGTTTATTAAGAAGTCTACATTGGTAATTGAAAATAAGATATGCTATTCGTGAGGTAAAGATAAGGCGCAACACACTATTTTCCGCTCATTTTGTAGCTAAGATAGGTGAGATATTAATGCAACAAGATATCCATATGCTAGTACAGCAAATCTTAAAAAAGGATAGTACAGGTATATGTCAAAGACAATGACAATGTGAAAGTTAATAGTTTACCAGTTTATAATGCTGGTCAATTGTATCATATGCATATGATTGTGAATTTATGTGGAAAATTCTCTAATAATTGTTGGCCATTAAACACCTCCTTTTATTAGTTGCGGAAAATGTATTGATCTCCATCCTATAAATAAATATCCCCATTTCAAGGTTTTTTGGGAAAGGGTCATATAATTTGGAAGGGACCGTACGCTTGCTATCTGACCCAAAGTCTTGAGTGCTTGGGTGTACTGCATTCCTGCTCTTATAAGTGGTTGGGACAATACCCCTGTAACAACAAGCTCATTACTTATGCATGCTAGTGTCTCTTTATTACTTGTTACTAGTCAAATACTTTTGTCTCACTATTATTTTGTAGTCATACTCATTATTACAAGAAATCATTGTTAAAGTTTGACACAGTTTTTATGGTAGTCTGACTTTCTTAAACCAACACACCTTTTGTGTAGTTCCATATTTTGCGGAATGGAAATATTCACCCAGCATATGAAAACTAGGAGCTTCTAGCTCATTGTTGCTTTGTATATTTAGCAAGTAGGCAAGTGTGAAATGCATGCGCCAAATTGAGATGAGCTTTAAAAAATAGTGTATTTGAGATGTGAACGTGTTTTTCATCTTCGATGGGAGCTCCTCCCTCCCTCTTTTCAAACTTGAGCAAATGAATGAATGCTAGTTTATGAAAGCACTAGCACTGCCCTAAATTTGAGGTGGAATTTTGTAACAAAGTGATGTCGACACTTATTTTCTCATATTGTAAATCTTCTTACATCTTGCTGTACATACTAAGTAATATGTGAATAATCTCCACGTTTGGAGGTTAAACAATTAGGCAGGATAAAAACATTTTCTCGTATGGTTTTTCAAGCTGTAATAATTACTTAGCTACTACTAAGGTAATTTTTTTTCCCAGACAGCTATTTCATACGTCTGATGGTGGAACGATAGCTTTGGATTGGTTGATGAATTCTGATGGTAAATTGACTTCTCTCACTCTTTATTTTGTTTTGGATTCTATATTACAATGATTTTTTTTATTTTTTTTCCTTTTTCTGTGGGTATCATGAGGGTTAAAGCCCTAAGAAATTATGATAACTGGATTGCAGACTTTCTAGTGCTGCAATTTGGGTTGGCTAACCCAAGTCTCATATCTTTTTCGGGTTTGGATAGTGCTGTTGAGAATTTGGTTGAGGCTTGGGCTGAAAAGTAAGGACCCAACTCCATATTGGTCCAGGCTCAGGATCATATGTTGGGCAACACTGAAGGCCATTCCGAATTAGCTAAGCGGACGAACATGATTGCGTTCGAAATATATATCTGTATAGCTTGCATATTGCTTGGTACTGCACAAAACAACACAGACATCATTTCCATATAAAAAATCACTTTTCCAACTCTAATTGTTTAATTCACCTTCATGGCTCACCTCAAGACCTCACCTCTCTCTCACTTAGCTATTGTGGCACTGGACAAATACCAAGTTAAGCATCACCAGCGGGTAGATTAACTGCTAGCATTGCCTAATCTATGGTCAGATTCCTTGGCCGGACTTGGTTGGGATGCTTATACCTCAGCTTGAGCTTGGGTAGGCCTCTAAACCCACCTGAGTTACAGCCTTGATAGGCTAATACCATTACGAAAAGAGATTAAAACCCACGGTTGGGGGAGAAGAAAGTAAAGTATCTATAGAAGAAAAGATTGTTTTTTTGGGCTCGCTTAGTTCTTAGAGTGGTTCCTTGTAATCTTGGGATACACTCCCCTTTTGAGTGCCTTTTATAATATATTGACATATCAAAAAAGAAAGAAAGTAAAGTGTCTACCCTGAGGGTCTTTCTATGGCATGGCCCGTGAGTCACTCAACACAGTTATCATCCTTAAAATAATTTTGAGTGAGCTCACAGGGCCACTTTCTTCCATAAAGCCCTCTTCCCAACTCGTGAGTTCCCTGGGGGACATACCAAAGATGAGCTAGAAAGGATTGGATACCAGTTATTGGTCATACGATGTGACCTGGCAGTATATGAAATATGGAGTTAGGAAGAATATGCATCCTGCTACCAATTTTTTCTTGGGATAATTATGACATGTCTTGATGTCCATTTAACCCTTGTCAAGGAGGAGAAATGTGAATAAAGAAAGATGGTTTCCATTTGAACTACCTCAGAGAAGTTCATACATCATTGAGTTGTTTTCTTGCATTCCAAATGCTATTTGGTTTGGAAAAATCTATTTTGATACGGAAATAATAATGTAATAAATTGTATTGTGTGTAGCGTGTCTTTTTGTGATTCACTCACCAGATGGCATATACTGTTAAATTCACATTTTGTTCTGAATAATGTGATGCTCAATCATGCAGTAGTGTGGTCATTAGTACTTTCTACTATTGCATTATAGCTTATACTTCTACTTTAGACATTAAATGGATTTGATTTGGAGTAACCTTCTGTTGCTCTTAGACAATGTCCAGTGGAAAATTTGCACAAAATCTTCAGTATATTAGTTTTATATCTGTAGTTAGTTTGTGATAGTTTCACATGTGTTGCCAAGGGTGGTCACTTGTTCATGTTTATTGTTTACTTTTGTGCTGGTTCTTGTGTACTTTCATAGAGAGAGGATTATTGTTCCTATTTGAGGTTTAGATCTGATTATTTCAGTTCCTGAAGCTGCTTTGCAAGTGAACAGGACTATTCTTGAATCTGATAAAACACCGATCATGATAGTTATTCCTGGCTTAACAAGCGATTCTGCTTCTGCTGTAAGTTTCCTTATTTATCTTCCCTTCTCTTGTATCTTCAGTGGTTTCAAAAATTGTCCAAGCTCATTTTCCCTTATGGTGCACTTGGAGTATATGGTTCGGAACTTAAAGCGGGCTTGCAAGGGTCTGAGGGCTGAAAGGGGGCATGTTTCAAGTCAGATCGGAGTGAAAACTAAAAGGAAAAAAAGAAAGGATGCAGGGCAGATGGATTAAGGGAAAGAACAAAGGCTAGATACTAGATAGCAGTCAGGGGCCTATGTCCTTGCATCATGCAGTACTGCTATAACATGTGACGTCTTGTAGTTCTGCCACATGTCCTTCCTTTCCATCTCTAGGTCAATTTCCATAGGATAGGAGTATCAACTATTTCCTCCTCCTTTCACTAATACTTCTGTCATTTATTTTATCTGTGTAATATATGTGACAGTATATTAAGCATTTAGCTTTCAAGATGGCACATAATGGCTGGAACGTTGTTGTGAGCAATCACCGGGGTCTTGGTGGCATATCAATAACGGTAATATTTTCCTTCACAAAATCCCCCCTCCCCGCCTCTTTCCTGTATATTGTCATTTTTAGTATACGAGATGCTAGATTTTACCATATAATTGAACTGTATTGTAACAACTTTGGCCTCACAAGCGGACTTAAATAGCCTTACTGCTGCTTTCCTAGAATGCATCATAAGTTTCTTTTTGAATTTGCATTATAAACTCTAGACATCCTCCTATCATATGAAAATGACAAATATTTGAAGAACTTTTTGGTTTGGTTTGTGCATAGGAGTGGAGAAGAGGAGGGGTGGGTGGGAAGAGAAAACTGAGACAGAGTTTAAATGGTACTATTGTCCAGATCTGGTCTTACTCAAGTGCCAAAGGACATTTAATTGTATCTCAACTCTAATCTTGACATTGGTTTGCTAATATTCTGAAGGTGCTTATTGTATATTTCATATGCCAACAGGCCTAAAATCGTGTGGAGAGGGAGTTTATGCCTCTGGGGTTGGATTTCTTAGATTTAGAATCTAGTCTTCACAAAGGAAATGTGTATATATAAATATTTTTGAACTCTGAACTTCACACCTTTATGTGGACATTGTAGGTTTTATGCACAGGAGGTTTTTGAAAAGTTTGCCACCTTTAGTATAGTAACAAAAAGGAATTCCATCATGCCTCTGTAATGGGAATAGGGGTTTAAAGGATAATATGTGTAGGAGAAGCTTATGATAATTAATTTTGAGAGGAACATGGTTTTAGGAAGCTGTTTCAGAAAACTATCATATTAGCCAATTTTTTTTTTTGATAGCCAATTTTTCTGGATAAAGAAATTGAGAACTCATTTCCTTTAACAAGAAGCATGTGAAAATTTCTTTATTAGAAATTGGGCGATTAATTTTATTTTGATTGGAAAACAATTACTTTTCAAGGCCGGCTAGTTTTTGACCTTATTTAGTTAGAGGGCAAGTTTGTGTATAGGCAGATGAAACCCCTACATAGACCACAGAGGTTATACACGTTGACAAGGAGAAAGACATGAAGTAAGGCAAGGGTTTATAATTTACTATAATCATCTTTAGGCACTTGCAAGATGGATAAAGACATGAAGTAAGCCCAACTTTATAAATAGCCCATGGTCGTGTGGTTGCACTTGCTAAGTTAGAGGTGCATATCGCTCTGCTTTTATTATTGTTGGTTGTAGGTTTAATGTGCAGTTTTTTTTTTTTTTTTTTTGATGAGACAGTTCATTTAGGTATTATAATGCCTGGTTAGATCTCACTCAAGTTTCTGCATACAAATGATGCTTCATACGTATAGTTACTGATGAGGTCTCTTTGTTGTTCATGTATTGGGCAGTCTGATTGTTTCTATAATGCTGGCTGGACGGATGATATTCGTAAAGTAATTGGCCATATACATTGCCAATACCCTGAAGCTCCTCTATTTGTTGTAGGAACTAGCATCGGTGCCAATGTTCTGGTAAGTAAATTCTATTATTATTATTTTTGTTTTAATTTTGGGAATGTATGTAGATATTTGGATGTTGTGGGCCGAATTTGTTTCAGGAATTCGGCTGACCCCAAAAATACTTGACCTATTTTTTGCTTGGGGTTGTGGGCTCTATTTAGTACCCTCTTGTAGGCCGATATAGAGGGGCATTTTGGATTGTAAATGGGATAGAGTGGGACACTGAAAACTGCAGAGAAAGAGAGAACTAAGACTTGGGAACTGAATTTTGTAATCTTCTAATCTCCAATAGTGAAACTTCCGCCGGATCTCCACCTTGGATGTGGACACGATATGTGTTGAATCACATTAAATCTTTGTGAGTGGATGTTTATTTTTCATTTTTAATCCCCTTTCCTGGTTTGTGGTTGGTTCGTTGTAACAGATACTTTTTTTCTTTCTTTCAAAAGACTGGTGAAATTCCGGCGGTTTTTATGGACAAGATCAAAAGCCATTTTGGTCCAGGGCCCAAAAATGCATAAAAATTTGCAGTGAGATGACTCAGATGAGCCTTGTACTGGCAGAACAGACAGCTCGAATGTCGAGGTCATAAAACTTCACAGCAATTTGCATCTTCTGGTCTTCTTGATAGGTGCACTTGCTCAAAGAGCATTTAGTGACAGAAAGGAGGAATATTTGACCAAAACTTTTTACTCTGAACTTCGATTGACCAAGTTTAACCTAATCTGAAAATCTTCAAGAATCCAGTGTTTTTTCGTGGGATTTGGATTTAATGATGTCAGAGGATGAGTTTTCTAAACAGAACTTAGGCTCATATTAATATGAGAATCTTGAGTTACACTTTATGATGTCCTCATGTGCTCTTCTTGGAGATATCGATACCACGAGAATGAGCGAGACCAGTGCTAGAGAGACTTCTTCTCTGAAGCTTGGTTAATGCTGACCTCCTGTTGACTCTTGACTGTTGCTGTCACCCTAATATCTATGAGAAACAGCCCCTTTAAGGGTGAGGCTGAGTCGCATGGTAGCAATGATATTATCATCAATACCTTTCCTGCAGTGCTGCTGTGAATATCAAGAAGTTAATTGACTGGATGCAGTTCCAGCTATACATATAACAAGGGAATGCTAGATTTCGGGTAAAATGTCTTGTTCAGGGCATCCAATTCCTCCTGTTCCTCTGGTATCTCGAGGCTTGAAGGGTTATAACACCTGCTCACCCTGTGATTTTGCCAGCTAATAAAATTGATTGATTTTTTGTGCACCGGGATTTTTCATTTCAGGTAAAATATCTTGGTGAGGATGGGACTGATGTTCCTATTGTTGGAGCTGCTGCTATATGCTCTACTTGGGACCTTTTGGTTAGTATTGAAATGGGAGTTGAAATTTATAATCGGTATTTATCTGTCTCTGCATCAACCCTGTTTTAAAGAATTTTATGCCCTGTATTTGTACTTAATATGTTACACTGTAGTCCACTCTAGAGGGTTGCTGTCCAGCTTGTCCATAATATGTTTTTTTTATGAAGAGTCCTTGCACAGGGGCAGATCCAGAATATGGGCTACATGCACATTTGCATACAAAGGCTAAGAACAAAATTCGTTTTTTCCCGCGGGGGGGGGGGGACTTCATATCGTCACACTGAACCCCGTGTGACTCTCCAGCTTGTGTCGTGTGTGATATTACAAGAAGATAGCTATGGTACTTTGTGCTATTATAGAAATATTCCTGTATGCAATTAAAGGGACAAATTGCACTAAGCTCACTGTAGAGGCTCCGTCTGTAACTTCTTTTTTCCCCTCTATCACACAGTTCTCAATCTAGCCTGTCCCGACATGGGTCTTAGTTTCCTTGCTGATGTACTACTGTTCATAATTAGTTGTGGACCTGCACCCTTGAAACTTGACATGTATTTTCTATGACCACTGTTATGTGAAAAAGTCAAGTGTTGAAATCCTGAACTTTAGTGCTTTGATGAATCGATACAAGAACAATCTGTTAGACAGAGTCGGTCTTGGAAGTTATGAGATAGTGTTTGGATACATTTTTTGTTCTAGTCATTTAGTTGACCTAGTTTTCTTCTCCTTCGCAACTTTAGCTATTTAGAGTTCAAATTCTTGTTTGCCATTGATTGATTCAGCTATGTTGTATGACGTTACTAGAGGACTGTTACTCTCTTTTGCTCTAAGTTGTATTCTTTTATATTCTTTGACAGATATGTGACAGATTCATTAATCGCAGGCTTGTACAAAAGTTTTATAACAAGGTTTTAGCGATTGGACTAAAAGGTTATGCCCAGTTGTATGTTTGATGACCTTATCCAGTTTTTCATGGGTGAATTTTCATATTGATAGTGATGTCATTATTCTATGTGCATCTCCACTTTATCACTTCAATGGTTCTGTAATTATCTTGCAGCATAGAATTTAGTCATTTGTGACCAAATTTGAATTTCTTTGTAGGCACCAGCCCATCTTATCTCGTCTTGCAGATTGGGAAGGCATTAAAAAGGTCATCTATGTTCCCTTATTCTATTGCAGCTGGCTTTTTTATGAAAGTAAAGTACATTAAATTGTAGCATTGAAGTTCTAAGTAATAGTTTTATCAGTAAGTTACCAAATATGCCAAAGTTTAAGTGATGAATACAATGACAATTTTTATTGGAATCATAATTTTCTCTCCGTCTATTTTTTATTTATTTGTCAAATGGAGTTTGAAATACCCTAAACTCATGGTCTCAGACTCGTGGTTTGGTTTACACTCTTGCTTCTCTCCCTATTTCTTGTATTATGCTAGTGAATATTATGAATAACTGAAGCAAGTAGTTGCCATCCACCAAACAGATAAAAAGAAACTGAAATAATAACATATATCTCAGAGCACATTACTTGTATGTAAATTCAGTTGAAAGTTTTATGTCCAGTATTATGATTGTCGCTGGTGTTCTTTATCCTTTTTCTGCTACCGAGTGGTGTCTGTTTGCTCTTTTTGACTTAGTTCAGTTGTAAGCTTTGTGTCCAGTACTATGTTAGGTGTTAATGCTTTAATAAAATCTCGTGGTCTTCGTTTGCTCTGTTTTTCAAGATACACCAGTTCATTTATTTATTATTATTATTATTTTTTTGGCATTGGAGGGAAGGCTTCTATGATTGGGTGTAGTTGTTTTACTTTTACCTATCAGTATCTATATATATATAAATGCCCAAAGGATGTCACTGTAGTTATTAAAGGCCCAAAGGATGCTGAGGCACCAAGGCCTCTTTTCGTCTCACTGCAAGGTGCTAGCCGGGGCAATTAAAAGTGATGCATATTAGTTATAGTTAAATTAAATTTTTAATAAATTCTCCACATAAATATGAGGAAATTGTTCAGCAATCAACGTATCAATTTATAAATTAGCTAAATATTTGTTCATCTATCTTTTCAGTTTTTTTACACCAGAAACGTGATATGCGTTGGGAGAGATTAAAAAAAAGATGCAATACAAGACTAGTATTTTCTTTTTGTAAAAATATAATTTTAGATTGTTTTGGCATATTAACTAAGAGTGTAAGCTAAACTGACATCCTATTCCTTTTTTTTTTTGTGCATATGC
Organism: Cornus suecica; assembly: GCA_963922005.1. Taxonomy (NCBI): domain Eukaryota; kingdom Viridiplantae; phylum Streptophyta; class Magnoliopsida; order Cornales; family Cornaceae; genus Cornus; species Cornus suecica. The sequence continues at coordinate 16,862,311 of OY998242.1, read as the reverse complement.
ATTAGTTGAATTAGATGTCATTACAAATATGTAATTCTGAATCATATAAATTACATACTAATGCATACATTGGGATATCATTGATTTTATGTATTGAGAGGTAGACATGTTTAAAGCAAGTAGTCTACCATAATATACACTTCAGAACTAAGAATAAAAGAAAAAAAATATCTGTTATAAATGATATTCACATTGCAGAAATATGAATTTCGTTAATAGATGAAATAAAGGTGCTCTTTTCTAAGTCTCGAGCCTGCAAAAAGCACATGCCTAAGTTATCTGTGTGCACCTAACTGAAGGATTCCCATTTGTCGTAAATTGAGGCTCAAGGATTCCTGTTCCTATATCCTTCCAACTGTGAGGAACTTTTCATCTCTTAAGCTTTTATTTGGTAGAACTTGCTTGCAGCCAATGAAGTATTGCTTAAAGGATATATATCGCACTTGATATGGATTTATGTATACATAATGCATTTGATGATTGTTAACCATCCAACTACTCTAAAAGTGTAAGCTCTTAGAGAGGGTGTAATTTTGATATTTAATCCTTCAACATGCCCCCCTCACGTGTGGCCTACTTTATGGTCCAACACATGTAACAACTTTTCAACAATGGGTGACAGTGAGGTTTGAACACAAGACCTTTGGCTTCAATACCATGTTAACCACCCAACTACTCTAAAAGCTTAAGCTCTTAGAGAGGGTGTAATTTTAATATTTAATCCTTCAACAATGATTTATGTAATGATAGATTCGAAGTCCATTATTTAAACACTTTTATTCCCACTAATGCGATATTGTTTGTCTTTTTTCTGTTCTAACAGTCAACTTCAGTTCGGGACTTTGACACTTGTGCCACTTGCATTGTTGGAAAATTTGAGGTAATAATGCTATGACTTATGTGATACCCCCTAATTTTCATGCATAGGTTGGCCAAGCCTATACCGAAAACTAAGGAGCATCAACACTTAATAATAAACAAACACGGAAGCAAAAAACATATTTAAGAAATAACAGAGTTTCAAAAGTTTAATTCTCATGAATAAACAAATTCAGAAATCCAAATCCCCAAAGGGTACAACTCGGGAATCCTATATCTATGGACCCCTAAATCCATGAACAAAAATATAAGTCCGAAAGAAAATGTTAATATAGAGTCCCTACACTGAAACAAAGCGAAAAACTGAATAACTCAAGAAGAAACGAAATGAACCCTCAATCCTGTGACCGGAATTGCCGGAGACTTGAAATGTTAACAATGGTGGGTCAGACCCACGGGCAAAGTAGACTCTACATGATCCCAAACAGAGTACCAATAATCCCATCATCTACCCATTATAAAAATACAAGTAATACTATAATTCCTATAACTTTAAATACCACACCTAAATAAATATTTCCTTGAAAATAGGCAAAACAAATAAGGTACAATCATAATTAAATAACAAATCGATAAATAAAACAAATAAAGCGCAATCAAAATCAAATCACAAGTCAATAGGCAAAGCAAATAAAGTGCAACCAAAATTAAATCACAAAATAACAGACAAAACAAATAAAGTGAAACAGTAACTAAATCACAAATCTATAGGCAACTTAACCATGCCTTTCCATTACCACGTACCAGACAACTTATCAATGCCGTAACTAGTCAACCATGGTATAGATGATACTGACTTATTAGTTAGCTTATCGTGGTTTCCTCCATTCCTCAATAAAATAATAATAATATTAATATTGAACGAATAAATACTATTTAAGTCACATTGAGAGAATTTATTAACTCTTTCACCTTTTGTATTAGATCACTATTTTCAAAAATTACAGATGAGACTGGCTTATCAGTCAGCTCACTGTGGTTTCCTCCATTAATAATAATAATAATAATAAACAAATAACACTGTTTAAGTCACATTGAGAGAATTTATTAACTCGTTCACATTTTGTACTAGGTCACTATTTTCAAAAATCTCATTATTTTGTCCAAGAAAATGAATAGATTGTATTTAAAAATATATGCCCGCGCTACATGACACCCATTAGATGAAATATACATACACACACACACATACACATAAATAACATTTGATAAATTCTATTTTAGTTTACCCTGTTTAATCTTATAAATATAATAACTATTATTATTCTATTTTACCATTAACCTTAAATATATATATATATATAGAGAGAGAGAGCAAGGTATATGACAAAGTTACACATAATTAAACGCTATTGTCCCTAATGACACGCATCACCTAAACTAAATCTCCAGCCGCCACATTAGATATCATTTATATGTAAGTATTGGTTTCTTGATACTTTGGGCAATAGGTTTCAAAGTCCACATCCTTCCTCAATTCACGCACATATAGCTAAGTACATACATATATATATATATAGATATATTTATATGTACATGAATCTAATCCAATGGAAATTAAAGATTATGATTTACAACCATCCATCACCTAACTACCAATACGTGACCAATATACATGACCCATCGCATGTCCAGGAACCCACGAAGCAACATGACAAAATATATACTGCAACATCGAATTAATTATGGTTTATATGTATACTGTAGCGTCACACCCATTTATATATAGCATACATACTAACACAACATGTATATAAATATATACACGGATCTATAGCCGTAAAAAAGATTCGAATATGAATGTATATATACACACGAATTTAAAATAACATATATAATAAATAGAGGATGTGATTACGGGTCCAAAGGAAAAGAGAAGAACATTTTACTTGCCTGATCGTTGGGCTAAATCACGCACGAAGTGTAGGCCGATCGATGCTCCCTCCTCTCTCTTCTACGCGACTGCGATTCTGTTCTCTCCTCTATTTGTGACGGAAACGTAGGACTAACTTAGGATTTTCTTTATTTTGTTACATATATATATATATATATTTAATCTTTCCAATGGACCCAAAAATATATAATAGCCCATTATTACTTATATAGTAGTCCATTGGCTAATAAGCCCAACTAACTGATTTATAATTAATTAATTAAATAAATTCAATATATCCAATTTAAATAAATAAAATAAAGGGGTATTACAACTTATTTTAAATTTTACAGAAAAATTTGAGGTAATAATGCTAGACCACTTTTTCAACTGATTCACTGAAGATACATATTCTGTTTGCCAGACAGTGGATACATACTACAGGCGTTCTAGCAGTGTAAATTTTGTGGGAAATGTAATGGTGCCGCTACTCTGTATCAGTGCCTTAGACGATCCTGTCTGTACAATGGAGGCCATTCCTTGGGATGAATGCAGGTATAGATCTCTCAAATTTCATGTTACGAGACTTATATTATCTTGTGTCGAAGGATATAAATATTTACACCTTCTCTAACAACTTAAGCTTTAAGGGCAATTGAGTAGTTAACATGGTATCAGAGCCAAATGTCTCGTGTTCAAACCTCACCATCACCCATATTAGAAATTATTGTTTCACGTGTTGGACCAAAAAAAGGCTACACGTGAGGTGGTGTGCTTAAGGATATAAATATTTAAGTTACACTATCTATAATAGCTTAAGCTTTTAGAGCAATTGGGTAGTTAACATCTTGAAATATTCTTTGGTCTTCAGATCATCAAGTTACTGAATTGCCTTCACTTTCATCCAATAGGGTAAAAAGGTTTTTTGTTGTGGGAAGAGCTAAATTATGTTTGGCAAGAATCATTTGAAAATATTGACTTAATCTCTAGCTAAGTAGACAATGTTTATTTCTACAGTATTATATGTACTCTCCTTCGATAAATTTACTTTCTTTGAACACTTCCCTCGGATAAATGGATCAGAAAACCAACCCTTGCCAATTTTCCCTAAAATTTCAAATATATATATATATTGATGGGTAGTCATATACAATCATCTATCCATTAGACTCCCAGTGGGGACCCAAACTCTCAACCTTTTATCTGAAAGGGGGAGGGGATAACTCTTGGGCTATAAGCACTTTCTGGTGTTGTAAATATAATTTATATAGGTGTCAGGTACTAATGAGGCTCAGTCAGCGCTTCAAATAAGCTTGGCAAGGAGGGATTGAATTCCCAAACACTGTTTTATAGCCATGTGATTTAATCCTCTGTGAGCTAGGCCTCTCCCTGTTTTCACTTGATCTGTGAAGGTCGATTTTACACATTATAATATATTCTGTGTTATGAGAGCCTATGTGGATATCTAGATGCAATTATGAAATGCATTCTCCAGAAAACAGTCAAATTATTTTGCTATATTGGATAGACATCTACAAGTACTTGGAGGGTGGGAGTCTAACTTACACATTGATCATATTGGAAGACAATTCTCCGTTTTTGTTTTCTGGAGGTAAAACTGGATGTGGCTGACTTTATGAGTTTCTTATGATGCATGTAATTGAAAAAGGTTCTGCCAGACAGCAGCCTCTCTGAAGCTATATTAAAGGGCACTAAAAACAAGGTTCTGTAAGCATGCACCTTTGAGATCTTAGTATTTTGTAGTGAATGTTTAGAACTTCCTCCTTATTTTGCTATCATTGTTGAAGCAATTGTCACTGCAAGGAGAAGATGCAAAGGGTAAGGTACTAAGAGACCGGATGGATAAATTTTTTTAATGATGATCTTTGTTATCCTTGTCCTTCCTCATTAGTGTTTGTTTAAATAGCAAAAACCTTGTGAAGGAAATTTTTTATGTCCAAATAACCTAGGTGTAAGGAATTAGGTTTGAGCTTGAAGGTAGGATTGTTGCTTCATGCTTCGACATGTTAAGGGTACGCTAAAGTTCCAAATGAGGCCTCAAACAAGCAGGGACAGGTGAATAGGTCTTGAAAAATCAGGCCAACAAGATGATGAAAAGCAGAAGGGCAATGATGGTACAATGCGCGATGTTGATGTGGATTATCCCGAAATAGCTTGAACGTATTCCAGAATGGGTTTGAATACATGGGTAGATTCATAGGTAAAGAGCTTATTTAGAAATATCCCTTTTTGGGTTGGGAGCTCTACTCATAAGGGAATATGCCCCTTGACCCTTGTGGGCTGCAATACGCGAGTAAGCCTATTGAAAATATTAATGTTATATTCCTTAATTTCCAAAATAAATAAAAAAATGTGTTATATTTATGAAATCTTTTTTGCATAATGTAACCATACATACATATATCGTTAAACCTTACAACATTTAAGTACTATATTCTTAAGAACGTTTTGGATTTTTGTAGGGCAAACAAGAATATCATCCTGGCTACCACAGCTCACGGAGGACACCTAGCATATTTTGAGGGGACCACTGCAAATAGCCTGTGGTAATTTTTTTAAAATTTCTGAATGTTTGTGTGGAACTTCTACGGTTCTTACAAGTCCATTTCAGGACAAATGTGATGTAATTCTTTATCCACTTTGGAGCTCTCATCTTCTAACTGTGAAGTCACTTTTCAAGGCTCATAGAGGCGCAAGAATTGCGCCTGTTGCGTGCCCAGGTGCACCTATGATAACATTTTGTGTCTTTATTATGGAATATGAATGTTTTAATAGTAATTTATTTTTTCATTGAATTTTTCATTGTGTGCCTCACTTTACTCACCTTTTGTCTTGCGCCTAGGCTCCTGAGGAGCTTTTGGCGCCTGAAGCTTTTAGTAGTACTGATCGTTGAAGAAGTGTGCCTGCTCTTTTCTGATGTCTAATTTCTCCATATGCAAAGACATGGTTTATATTCTATTCCTTGCAGGTGGGTTAGGGCCGTCGATGAATTCCTCAGGGTTCTACATTCGAGTTCATTAATCCACCGAAAAACGAAGGTGCAAAAACATTGGCCCCTCTTGTTCCCTTTGGAAATATCACAAAATAATATGGATTGTTTGTGTGCACGTGACAGATTAAGCAGGGAGCATTTGATGCATGTGCCTCCTTATGCTTTTCTCAAGCTTCATAATTTACCAAAGACTTGTTTGCTATGTAGGAGCATTTTATTACTGTTTCTCTACCCAAATTGAACATTGAAAACATATCATTTGATGCACGTGCCTCAACGTTCATAATTGAGCCTGAATGTTCAAAGCGTATTATGATGAACATATGATTTTAAATCAGCTGACTTGAAACTTTCTCTTGGATTTTAGTAAATGTTCATCTACCGTTTCTAAGTTGTGGTGCTACCTAGTCATCTGATCAATCTTCTATAATGTCTCATGGAGGGACCCGTTTATACTGAGTACCATACTCTAATTTCAAGTTCTTTGTGCAAAAAATGTTATGTACTTGCTGAGGCTTGCTTACTCATTCACGGTTTTCCTTAATAGTTATAGTGAGCGTGTGATCTTATTCTATTATACTGTTGAAGCATAAAATCTTGGAAGATAAATTATACCTAGAAGGATTCATGTCCACGTCTTGCCAATCTCCTAAAGTTACGTAGTTTGGTTTCTTGTGTTGCAGAAGCAAACTTCCTCCTCTGTTGGTCCTCTAGAATCTTCAATTGATCAGGGTCCATATTTAAATGTCATGAATGATGGGATGGTGACTGTACTGGGGGATAGGCAAACAATGAATTTAGAAGACTTACCCAATGAGCATATGTTTCAGCGTGAAAAGGACGATAATGTGTCTATAGCTACAGAAGAGACGGAAGAAGAGACACGTTTGACAAGTGACACCGCTCTGCTTCCCGACCAAGATATTGACAGAGCAGTTGCTCCTGTAAGAAGACGCATGGACCAGCTTTCACGGCAGAGTAGCAAATCGATGTGGCTGCTCATGTACATTACCATCATAACAACTTGGCCCCTTGTTGGTCCAGCTATTCTAATGTTCTTAAAGAAGAAGTTCAGAAATGCATTTCCGACAATGATGCAGCAAAGGTAGTATTAATTGTTGTATAGCTTAAATGCAAAGAATATACAGTGATGACGGTTTCACTATTTCTCGGTGATGGGGAAAGAAGATCATTCTTGGAAGGGCCTTCAATGACCTGAAAAAACTCTTGCTGAGTGTGATATATAATTAGATCTGAATCCTATTCTTGAATAAATTGGATTCAAAAATCATATGTACTCTTGAGACTGTTTATTGATTTATAATGAAGTGTAAGTTACCAAACATTTAATACGATATGGTTAATGGTAGACCGATTATCATTTCCCACATTGTGCTTCTAAATGTAAACACATATTGGAGTTGTGCATCTACATCTAAACAGATACATGCATTGTGCATGTACATGCTTAGACGAAACAGTTAATTACATGCGTAGATCAGTTGGTTGGTTTCCAGTTGAGAGAAATGCATTGAGATGAAAGCAGTCTGGAAAGATAAAAGACGAAAGATGTTTGGTTAGGGTTTTCATTTGTAGCAACTGCCAACTGAGTTCTAGGGTGATTGTAGAGCTTAAAATTGGAGCTTTAGGGTTTGAACTCTCATCTAGTCTCATATTGCTACCATCTACCATTTCTGTTCTTCAATGAAATTCTTTTCATTGTCCAGAAAAAAAAAAAAAATATTAGATAATTGAACTACAGTAAATGACCCTGAAGAATTTGTTCAGCTGAAGTATGTTAATATATGGTCACTTGCATATGCCACTGTAGTTCGCTAGCTCCAGAGGAGCTCAATACACTTTAGAGCCTGCTTGAATCCTGGTCAAGCTAGACCTGTTATACCCTATCGAATCCGCAAATGCTTACAATAGAGCATTCGCAGAGAGAGCAAATATAATGAATGATTGCATAATAAGATGGCCTTTCTCTCCTTTTACTGCAAGCCACAGGTTTTATGGTTTAACACAAACCTTTAAGACTCTCATAAATTCTTGCCCTTTTTTTTACCCTTCTGGCTTGAATTCATGCGTTCCTTTTAGAAGTACCTGGATGTTCTGGTCCTCCAACAGCTCAGAAATTTAGTCAGGCATGCATATCTAACCTGCATTTGAATTATGATTAAACACATTCATAGCACAAACTGATTCATCAGTTTAAAGCAATTAAATATCAGCAAAAGAAGCCCTCTATTTCATCATTTCATTTGGACTGTAATAAAATCGCCCAAGTTGCTACATTAACAATTAGTTTCTGGAAGACGTTCCCTGATGTAGTAAATCTACAATGGGAGCCTATAGACGACGGTCCTTCAGCATCTATTTGCAATATAACATTCAAAAACAGTGCATCATTTAAAACAATGACGATGTAGTGATGTTTTCAATACCATCCATCCCGAAGAACTAAGATAGACAGTCCTGAAGGTACCAAACAATTGTCTGGGAAGAAAAGTTGCAAACCACTGGCTGAGTTTCAGATCTAGTGAGCACGCGTCATCTTCACTCTTGATGCCGCCTTCTTCATCTGCCGAGCACGCTCTTTTGCCTCTTTCTTGCGAATAGCCTCTGCACTGAGTTTTGCCTCCGCCTCCATCATTTTCCTGCGTTCGGCCTTCTTCTTCTGCAAGGCTTCTTGTCTAGCATTTTGATATTCTTTGTATGCCTCCTGGGCAGCCTTCAATCTGGCACCTTCTGTTTTAGATCGAGCCTGCGTTGGAGTTTAAGATCTGGACCAAATAACGTCAAGTTCCATTACTAATTGTAGAAGTTAATAGCCTAACTTACCTGTGAACTGAGCTTGTATCGTCCAATTAAATCAATGTAATAGGGCACAAGAGCCACCAATCGAGCCATGTCAGCCATATGATGGACGTTGGGGAGGGCAAACTTGAACATCAACATTTTCCTCTGTTTACCTGGGTGTTGATCAGAGAAATGCATTGAAATGAAACCCTTCCCATATTTCTCAAAAGCTGTTTCACCAAAGACCTGCAGAAAAACACATGCAAACCATGCCCCCATAAGTCTATAGAGAGTCATCAAGAATAATGAAAGAAGTCTCCACCGAGCAAGAGTTATGTGACTGAGAAGGAAATAGATTCTACAAGCCGCGTATAGAACTAGATACAGTAAAAATAAATTCAAAGCAAAGGATAGATAAAGTATAAACACTGATCAGAAATGATCAAGCCCTAAATTTAAGGCATGAAAGCAACAGATCCGGGGACAACCAAAATATAAGTGTGAGAGTAGGAACCAAGGAGTAGACTGTAGATCCAAATATATAACGAAAATAAAACTGTTTTGCGATGTGCATATATACACTGCGGCATTCTGTGCCGATTGAAGCACTACAAGCAATGGCAGCTTGACAATATAAGACAAGTCGAAACATAAGGGCATTCTGTGCCAATTGAAGCACTACAAGCAATGGCAGCTTGACAATATAAGACAAGTCAAAACATAAGGGAACAGTTCCGTTCTATGATCAATAAGTAGCAATACCAAATGAGAGTTCTAATATACATCTTTGAAAAGTATACCACTTGACTCGGGATCATGTCTTCTTAGGATTATTCTGGATATAAGTTTCAAAATTTTTGTTCCAATAATTTTTCTGCCGATAATAGTTTTCAGTGCAATTTAAATCCTGTCCCGTGGAATGGTATCCTTGGCTTCTGCTATTTCCATCCACATTTTCTCCTTACGTTCGCTTCTTTTTTGTTCTCTTTTTTCTTACCTTCGTTTATTTGTTTTATCTGTTCTTCTAGTTGGAAGTTATTTAATGAAATCATCGCTGGAATGAAGATACTTATCGAAAAGTTATAGGGGGAAGTTTGCCGAGTTCCTTTGACATGATTCTCTCAAGCGCCAATTATACACCAACTGAAAGATGGAGCAGCTACTGAACGTTTATCTGTTTGGTTTACCGTCACCAGAAACAGCAGTGGGCGAACTGTCGCCTGTCGGTGTATCTGTTTCACCTGATCCCTACTGGCTTGGATTCGACCCAATCTCACACGTGTTAACACATTGAGGAAAATAGTGTCTGAAGGGCCAAAACCCAAAAGTTTTACCACACACGTAGGCCACAGCAGATACTAGCAACCATGACTATTTTATGTGGCAGACTTAATTTGAATTAAAACACTTCCAATCATATCTTCTTTCAGTCAATAACTCACAACAACGCATTGTGTCTCCTAACTCCTAAGACTGGGAAAAATGCATTTTAATTCTCTACTTCCCTTTATGAGTTCACGCATTTGGGAAACAAATGAGGTCGGGTTTGGTTTGGACATAAAAGGTAATGTTCTCCAAATTACTTATTCAACCAAAACATTGCAATTTCCACATTCAAACCAATGCAAGTAAAAAACAGCACAATAATACAAATAAGTAATAGAAAACCAAAATAATAAGGTTTGATACAAAATACATACGTTCTTATATATATATATTTGCAAGAACATGTTAATACCTGATCAAGCACAGCCTCTGTGATCAAATCCCCAGCCACCTCCTTCGATTCTGAAACAACCCCCAACTCCTCCACCACCCATTTCCTACCACTTGGCGGCGCCACCACACTAGCAAACCTCTGAAGATCCCTCAGCTCCTTCTGCATAGTTTTCGCCGCCTTCTTCTTCCCCAAAGCGAAAACCACCTGATCCATTGCATCATCATTCATGTAAACCTCAAATGTGATCTCATCCCTACATGGCACAACCAAATTGTACAGCCTCGCCAACAAATCATGCCGGCTCTGTAGCTCCATTGTCGCCAACAACCCCTGACAATACCTCCTCCCACTAGCATAAAATTTGAACACATTCTGACCTTCCTTCAACAACAATGGCGAATCGTCGCCTTCACCGACTCCCAAGAGACTGAAATTCTTGGAGAAAATGGAGTTCTCGGTGGCGAATTGAGCCGCCCAAGACAAGGCAATGTTCTCATTCAGTCTCCTACCGGAGATGTAATTTAGCGCGAACATGATCAGGAACGATCCACACAAAATCTCCACAGTATACGATCTCGAACCACTCGCAACATTAGGTTTCGCAACCGATTCCGAATCGGAATTGGACTCGGCAGAAGTGGCATTGGTGGTCTCATCGGATGATTTTGGGGGATTTGGGGCTGTGTCAATGGGGAGGCCTTCGAATTCGTCTTCGTCCCAGTAATCGAAGGAGGAGGGTTTTGGCGGGAGATCGGAGGGAGGAGAGGGATCGGTGGTGCGAATGGGGGGATCAGGGTGGTCAGAGTGGGTGAGAATTGGGGGTGGGAGAGAGTGGTGGTGGTGGTCGTCTAGGTCTAGGTCTAGGGTGTCGGTGTCGTCGTCGGCGTCGAAGCCTTCGAAGTGGTGGTGGTGGTCGGAGGCGGCGAGGGAGGGGAGAGAGAGGTGGTGGAGGAGGAGAGAGAGAGAGAGGAGGGCAATGGTGGAGCAGAGAGTATGGACTCTGAGAGAAGACGAAGGTCGGTTCGACATCGCCATCACAGTGTTGGGTTGGAGAGAGAGAGAGAGTCTGAAGTTTTTAGAGAGAGAAAATGAAGGTGAAGTCAGGTGATTGTTTCCATGTGCAGGGAGACTGGACAAATAGAGGGTATTTTGGTAACTTCATCACTGTTTGTACAATGGTATATAATTTCAACCATGTATATATATATATGCAGACACAAATAAATAGGGTTAATAACAAAAAAACCCCCTCAACTATACCCTCTCTCTAACTAAACCCCCTGGTGTGCACTAAGCCCCCTGAATTATACTTTTCGTGCTGAAAACTCCCACAAACTATAGTTTTTCCTGCACAATTATAACACCGTTAAGTGAAATTGCACTGGGATCCCCTGAAGTTCTTGTTAATTTCGCTCGCCCTCTGAGATTTCATTTTCCTTGCAATGACACCCCTTGAAGGGGTGAAATGACCGGAATGCCCTTGTTTTGTCTCCCCTATTTCATGAAATAAATATCTAGGTGGTGAAATTACCTCCATGCCCCAATATTAGAACCCTATAATATTTGGGGATATTTCCAAATATTTTTTTCAAAATAAAAGTTAAAGAAAAGATGTTGAAAATATTTCAAAACTTTTAAATAATAATAATAACTAATTAATATGCATTACTTGAAGTGTAACTCTAATGAATATTTTAAAAGATATAGAGTAAAGGGTTATAAATATTTTCATATTTTTTATAAAATATTAATTAATTAATATACATTAATTAAAATGTAGCTCTAATGGATATTTCATAAAATATGGAGTAAAGATATAAGACAAATATATTTCGACAAACAACAAGTATTAATCGTTAAGAACAAATTTTGTGACTTCCTATTCCAAATCTTCAACCTAATAATTACTCACTTTCTAAGAACTAATTTTTTACGACCGCATATATACATTGAAACTTTAAGGTAACAATTTTGTCACTCACTTGAATTTCTATGTCACGCACTGCTTCTAGTAAGGCTCCAACTTCATTTAAGGAAAATATTTTGAATAAGTTTTTTTCTTGTAATTATTATTATTATTAGTTACATAGTTGTCTTTCATCAAGCAACAAGCCACAATCATTATAGAGAATCTCATATGGCCAAATTTTGTTCAAAATATTTTCCTTAAATGAAGTTGGAGCCTTACTAGAAGCAGTGTGTGACATAGAAATTTAAGTGAGTGGCAAAATTGTTACCTTAAAGTTTCAATGTATATATGCGGTCGTAAAAAAATAGTTCTTAGAAAGTGAGTAATTATTAGGTTGAAGATTTGGAATAGGAAGTCACAAAATTTGTTCTTAACGATTAACACTTGTTGTTTGTCGAAATATATTTGTCTTATATCTTTACTCCATATTTTATGAAATATCCATTAGAGCTACATTTTAATTAATGTATATTAATTAATTAATATTTTTTAAAAAATATGAAAATATTTATAACCCCTTACTCTATATCTTTTGAAATATTCATTAGAGTTACACTTCAAGTAATGCATATTAATTAGTTATTATTATTTAAAAGTTTTGAAATATTTCCAACCTCTTTTCTTTAACTTTTATTTTGAAAAAAATATTTGGAAATATCCCCAAATATTATAGGGTTCTAATCTTGGGGCATGGAGGTAATTTCACCACCTAGATATTTATTTCATGAAATAGGGAAGTCAAAACAAGGGCATTCCGGTCATTTCACCCCTTCAAGGGGGTGTCATTGCAAGGAAAATAAAATTTCAGGGTGCGAGCGAAATTAACAGGAACTTCAGGGGATTCCAGTGCAATTTCACTTAACGGTGTTATAACTGTGCAGGAAAAACTATAGTTTGGGGGTTTTTAGCACAAAAAATAGTTCAGGGGGGTTTAGTAAGAGAGAGGGTATAGTTCAGGGGGTGTTTTGCTATTAACCCAAATAAATATATATATTCACCTTCAGATGTTAAAAATTGTGAAATGAAATTGTTGATATTTCTTTTGGGAATTATTTATTTTACACAAATCATATTTGACCGTCAACATGTCTAGTTCTATGTACACACATATAAAAATGTATTTTAATTCTAATTTCTTGTGGGTATTATATTCTAATTTTTTTAAATTCAAAATACACACAGAAACATAAAACTATGTTGACAATAATAAATTAAGTGAACTAAATCGGTTTGAACCACTAAAACTCAAACAATGTGGAACAATTGACCAACTATATGATTGATTAGAACCGATAAGAAAAAAAAAAAGAAAGAAAGTGAAACAATTGGCTAACTGTATGTTGAAAATAATAAATAAGAAGTTCCGACGATGCCATTTCTTCTAATATTTTTTTTTAATTTTTACTAGAGGCCTAATGGCCAAACAGTATATGCTCATAAGAGGTCAAAAGTTCGAGCCTCCTGAAAGTCGGGGGTGTGAGTATTCTTAACTTTCAAAAATATATATATATAAGAATTGATAGTCATTTTTTTTTTTGATATGCAATCTATATATATTTTTCCAAACTATTAACTTTTGTATGAATAATAATTCTTCGGTTTCTTCAATTCAGTGCTTGATGAAGACACTTCAAAACCTTAAAGCAATCATAACTTGAAAATTGGCATTCAAAAAGTGGTGTCCAAAAATTAGTGTTAATTGCTAGAATTCAGTCGCCTATTCCTTTCCTATAACTTTATCATTGTAGTGTGTGCGTTTTCATATCGCCAACTCAAAACGTAATTATCTATTTTCTAAATTATAAACTTTTCGAAGTATATAGTAACAAATTTTGCTTAGATAAAGACTGAAAGTCCAACCATTATAGGCGTAATTTTAATTCAACAAAAATAGATGCCTGCAGAAACCTCTAGTTTGAGAAAAGATTCTCTAATTACCTACCCAGAATCCAAATATCAAGAATTATTCTGAAAATTAAGAATTCAACAAATAAAAATTCAAATTGGCATCCCATTCATTGTGGAAAAAGGCGAGGATTAGAATACTGAAATTCCAAATATAAGTTAAAATATAAATGACACTTGTTGCAACTAAAGAATTAGAAAGGGTGATTATTTTCTCCATGAAAAGTATATAACTGTGTAATTATGCAAAACAGTTCAGAGCTTAGGTATATATAGATACAGTATCAGAATTACACACAGAGATGGTTGGATGCGCAATCATGAATCGGCCACTGATTACAAAGTTGCAACTTTAAGCAACAGGCAAGTCCTCGCCAGAAGTAGATGTCGGGAATTGTAAAGAATGCCAGAAACCAATGGTGGAGGAGAAAATCCTATATTGAAGTTGCTGATACAAGTGCCTTTCAACTGCTATATCAGAATATGTGAAGCACATTGGGTGTGCCCAATTCACATTTTGCACTTTTCAGGGCACATATCAAATGTATGAAGATGACCTGTCAAAACCGCGAAGCAGAACTGTTCAAAACCAAAATGACATACCGAGAAACACAAACTATTCATCAAGAAATGACATACCAAGAACACGAATTGCTCAAAAACAAAAGATAAGCATTGCAGTGCCCCGCGGGGTTGGAACATATCTTCCTTGACATTATCATTTTTTTATGATTGTTTTGTTTACACAAATTATAAGGCGAAACATGGCATGGGAGGAACTGCTCACCATTTACAGAAACAGGTCAGCCATCCCTTTTCATCCTTTGCAATAATAAACATGCAACTTCATGAATCTGAATAATAACAACAATTTAACCATAAATAGGAAAAACATCCTCAGTTACCTACATCCGTTGTCGGAAGAAAAGGGTGTACCTCCATGATTGGCCATTATATTGCTTTTGCAGGGGGTCTACATCTTAAAAAAAGAATTATTGACCTGGCTTCATTAAACCACCACACTTGTCCTCTTAAGAAACAAAGAGTAAAATGGAATAACTCAAATGTCTGAAGGAAAATCAAGGCCAATGATAAATCAGATTTAAAATAAACAAATATGTGTACCTCCACGATTTGCCACTATGCTACGTTTGAGATTTTTCTTCTTCTAACAACAAATGGATTATTGAGCCGACAACTTCATTATCAACCACACTTCCCGTCTAAGAAGCAAAAGGAGTACAAAGAATTACTCAAATTTTGGAAGGTATATCAGGCCAATGATAGAAAAGAGTAAAATTAAATAAATACTAGTATTCGGTATAGGTGAATTGTACACAACACATTGTATCATAGTGGTTTCTTAAATAAAACACTTGGTACTATCCAACAACCGGAAACGTGATTTTTTGGGGGAAAAAAATTTAACGTGTGGAGAAAAACCAGAAACCAAGGAAAAAGATGGGGGCAAGTTTTTCCCTACGTACATAGGTAAAAAGCTATAACTGGGGCATAATAGACCTAAATGCAATTTAAGCACTCGCCCAAAGGCCTCAAGTGGAAAAGAGTATTAGAAGTAACCATTATACGTTTCTTTCAAATTGGTACAAGATGAATTCATGTCCTTTTGGACTCTCTGTCATTCTAATTCTTTAGAGATACACTTTGTTATATAAATATTTCCTCAAATTCTCTCATGTGAGCCCATCTTTTAAATTTAGACTAAAGTTGTTGAAACATATAAAGACGTTTCTTCTACTTCTATCACTTAATTCTTTCACACATTTTCTTATATTTCTAAACATTTTCCCTTGACAAGTTATTACCTTTTCTTATGGAGTCTTTTCATTGGTATTTTTCCCAACCTAATTCCTCTAGTCACAATCTGTGAAAAATAATCTCATCACCATTGTCCTCGCCATTATCTGCAAAACAAATGTGGATAATTCATGGTAGGAGAGTATTTAAATTCATCTCACATTGGTAAACCACATGAATTTTTTGAGTCATTTTAAATTACTTCATCCCAACTTAGTTTGATTGGCCTATTTGCCTCTTATCTTCTATGCAGACACTCCATATCATTCTCATTATTGCCTTCATCCCATTTTAAGAGGGTAAGGTGAATTATTCTTGTCCAATTTTTTTCTAGTACCTGCCATTTCACTTGTTAAATTTAACATTTAAAATCATTTCTAATAATTTCATCTCTAGTTAATTTGATTGCCCTCTCCATCTCTTACCGCCTCTTACTTTCTATGATAACCAACTTTTCTCTTCTTATTATTGCATTTATAGGTCTTTGTCGTGCATGTGCATGTGCAGACCATCTAAATCTTCTTTCTGTGCATACCATGAAAATCTTTTTTCTCCCATTCTCTCTCTTTTACGCAACTTCTAAATAGTTTCTAACACCATCATTTACAATAATATATCTTCTAGCCATTTCAACCACCCATCTTAACCTTCTTATTTACGCTACACGAAGGCATTGTTATTTTTTCTTTTCTAAAGATTCCCTATAGGATAATTGGTCTACATAGGTTCTACACAAAATTTCCTTTAGCACATTTTTTACTCTTTTGTCACATAAAATGTCACTGGCTGACCTCTAATTTCCCAACCTTGATTTAATTCTATAGTCATATAAAACCATCTCTCTCAATCCTATTACATTATAAGTATCTAAAGAACACCAATAACTTAATACTTATAATGAAATGTGTTGGCAATGAAGACATCTCTCTCTGCCTCTGCCTCTCTCTCTCTCTCACACACACACACGATTGTGCCATAGGCACAACAAGGGAGACGGCAAAAGCAGTGCCTATAGTTCTAAGACAGTATCGCATAACCAATATATTAGCTTCATCTAGAGGCTGCTATTTCTATTCAGTGGATCAGATTCATGACACCCAACACACAACATTGTTATGCAAATCGGCAATGGTGCTCTACTGCTCTGCACAACTTACAATTTCCACTATTACATGTGTGACAATAATTTACTTTTTTTATTGAAAAATTCTTACTTCTTTTTTGGAAATTAGAATGATAATATACATCAAGTACACAAATGCTAATTTTTCCAGTGAAAAACAAAAAGAACAAAATGATACATTTTGAGGTGTTGTGGTTGTAGTTGGTATCACAAAAATTTGTGAGCTCTAGCACTAGATGGCTGTATGGAACCTCATCACCTGAGTAGGGGCAAACTTGACATACCTGAGGCTTTCTGATAAGCTCTTTAAGAACTGATAGAAGAGTGAAACGGAGTTGCTTGAAGAGGACGGCAATTTGGGCTGGTGCCGTCAACTTTAACCAACCATCTATAGTGATTATTCCAGTCTGCAGTATGGAAACAACAAAGTAGTGAGCCATACTTCAATGGAAAAGCAACAAAAAGGTTTGGAACATAAGATTCCTAAGCTTAAAGGTGTCTATAAATATATATACACACATACACTAAACGGTATACACAACAATGCATATGTTAGATTTAGCTTATATGACACTTCAAACACTTCTTGCATATCATTTTCCACGATCACTATATTCCATATATATGATGTAGAGAAAGGCTGTCACCAATGTCTCTAAAATCGCATTATACCAGAAGATTTTTCATACTTTGGCATCTTAAGAGCGCACTGAACAAATTACGTCATCAAAATTTGTATTTGACAGAGTGGACTGGAAAATGTTGGCTTTTCGAAAATGTTTATTTGCTGGAAAAACAGGGGACTGGACAATGTGGACTTGAAATGGAGTATTTTCTGCATAAATCTCTAGTGAATACTGTTTGAATTTAGCTACCATCTTCTTAGCTTCCTTTTTCAGTTTCTTGTTGTTTCTCTAGTTCCTCCTGATTCTTACTCTTGTCATTTCCTGAACAACTTCTCCTATCTTTGATGCCTACGGATTTCTTGTTCTACCACCATTTGTTTAGTACATTTCTTTCCATTCATCTCTTCCAAAGTCTCTGTGGCCACACTCAACATCCATCAGTTATTTACATTGTCTTTCCAACCGCATTGTGTTTCAGCTTTCTCTAAATGTAACTCTTTGTTAACTGTCAACTCCTTCCACTAACAATAATGATAATTGTCCTTTTGGAATTGGTGTAACAAACAAAAATAGGTGAACTCTAAAACACAAAACAATTTGAACGCAGGACATACTTATAATGAATCAGAATGGAGGCTCAGAGGACAGATGCCCATATCCATAGGAAGTAGACAGAAGGATACCTGATGCTGAATATTTATAGATCCACCAAAAAGCAATATAGAGTATGGAGAGATGATTGTAGTATCCCGCAGAAATATCTTCTTTGTTTCCACCTGAGAAAAAGAACATTAGACTGACATTCTAAAGCTAACAAATGGATCGAGAAGAGAAATACCAAATAAATATCAAAAGTGAACTTGTCTGAGAGTTGTAAATCTATAGATGAGAAGATAGAGTTTTTGGGATCTCTTGGCTCTTGGGGTTTTTTTTGTTGATGGGACGCACTCCCCGTTTGGGTGCATTTATATATAAAAAAACTTACTTATCAAAAAAAAAAAAAAAAAACAGCTGCCATAGATGACTTTTGAAAACAGTTTCCCATAAATTTACTATAGAAATTTCCTTCGGGAAAATTAGAAGGAACTTGGCAAGATCTGCGATAAGAATGAATTAAGTCGAATTCATCTCATTGCATTCCAATTTAAGGTTCTCTCTCACCACTTAACATCACTTTTTTAATAGGGCAAGTATCTCAAGTTCTCCACTTTTGAACATTCTAGACGTGACATACATGTTTTGGATTATTAGGAGTAAGACGCGAGTCCATATAATTTCTTATTAAGCATACCGCATGCATATTTCAAGAGTTCAAAATTTATCGATTCATTTCCATATTAATGATGATAGTAAGGGCAGTACTTAATACCATAAACTCTTTCAGTGTGAATCATGTATCCCGATTGACTCTGTTGTGGCCACATATGAATTCTTTCTTCTCTATTGATATTCTATTATATTTTTTATTAAGAAAGGTACTAGTCACAAACTTCCTGTTCTTATTAACTAAGGATATAATATCTCTCCTTATAACATGTTTAAGCGTCAAATGACTTAAATAGAACAGACGGCCTCAATAATTCAGTAACCTACTTACCCTAAATATAATTACGTAGTCAAGAGCCTGTGGCAAGTGGTGAGAGTTCAGGATGATTGAAGGGGAAGTAGGTAGGAAAAGATGTGATAAGATATAACTTCATTGTGAATAGGGGAACTTTAAAAAAAATACACCAACATAGAAACAAGATGTTTACAGTTAAAGCTGGTAATATGAAAATTTGTATGGCGAGGAATATAAAACAGGAGATCCACATGTGCAAACCTTTTCAAGGAAGACGAGAAATGGGTACTGAAAAATTTTTAAACTGCTATTGATAGAAGAAGGATGTATGTGAACTTCTCTTCTCCCATCATACCAGGAAGGATGCCCCATGGTTGGAGGACCTGCAGACTGTTTAAGTGTACCAAGAGCTACTCCAGAAATGCCTTCTTCCGTGGCAGCTACATTGGGGTATAAACCTGCACATATAATTGCCTGCACAGATACCATGAAAAATAAATGTCTAGACAAGTAAAACCACTACAAAATTTAGATCAAACAAAATCCTTATTTTTCACTCACAGACAAATACGATTTTTTTTTTTTTTTGGGAAAGTTAAGCATTTACTCAGACATCCTGTCTCCATTGAGGCTCGAACCCTGGATCCTCCATTTGGGAGTAAGGACCTGGTACCGCTGGGCCATTAGGCCTTTGGTAGACAAATATGACTTTTACTACAAATAAAAATGACACAAGGCATCACTAAGCAGGTTGGAGCTTGTTTCATCTGTAAATAATTCAAGTGACGTTAGTGCTCCGAGGCAAACATGGTCTGAGGTCACATTCATTCCTTAAAAGGATTGAGATTTTCGATTTGATTTTCTCAAACCCCAGCAAGAATAGTAAAGGCTTAAAAGAACTTTTTATACATAGGTAAAATAAATCCATAGCGCAACAAGTAGACAACACCTTTTGAGGTCTTGAAATATTTTCGAAAGTTGACGTAGTTAGCCAGTTCTCCCTCTACAGAAAAATACACAAACACAATTGAGGTAATACTAGTTTCTACTATTTATGCCGTGTAATATATTGATATATTGCCTTCCTGAAAGGGAAACTAAAATATATTAATAGGCTGTATCAGTACATACATGACATTCATTATTGACACAGAACACTCTTTATTTAATATAATTTAGCATTAGCAAAAGATTTTAGACTTCATATTTCCAGTCATGTAAATAAATACCAAGTTACAGTCTGCAGCAGCATACAAATTTCTCCCTAAGGAAACAATAACAATTGCTTCAAAGGGTTTCGGCAGATGAATAAGCATTATATATAACATAACACAACATGAATTAGGATTTCTAGTAGAAACAACTATGCTTTTGGTATGTCATAGAAGAACCAGTGAAATGTATATCGATTGATAAAAACATGAAAGCATAAATGCCACTAATTTAGGAAAAATAAGAAGATATAAGCTACTACAAACAAAGTTGCAAAAGCCTTTTTTGTTCTCACCTTCACAATTGAAGAATGATGTGAATGCATATTGAATGGTTGTGACATATCAGAAAGCCAACTGTCAAGTTTTTCTTTCTTCTTCCCCTCAATCTGATTGAAAAAAAAATTCTATTCAATCAAAACTTCTAGGGAAAGAAAAAATAGACACATAAATGATTAGGAAAAATGAGGATAACAAAATCCAAATCTACGAAGAAAATGCCACCAGAACAACAGTTCCAGAGTGGTAAAAAACACCAATGAATCAAATTCTTGTGATGTAGAAATTAAGATGGATCTTCTTTATATTACTTCCAAGGAACTCTCACTGAAGATCCAATGCATTTATAAACTTATACTGTAAGTACAATTCTGCAATCAGTCCAACCAAATACTTAAAGGCAGACACCAGCTCATTGGCACGTCCTCCCACTCAACTTGCTCCATTCGGTGAAAATTGTCCCGCTCACAAAATGATAAAAAAAATGTTCTGAATAAAGTACAATGGGGGATGCTGATTGGGAGGGAAATACCAATGACGAGGTATATCGGTTCACCTAGTATCTTTCTTGAGACAAACTCTATTTGGAACCAATAGTGCAACTGAGTTCCTTGAGTAAACACCTATAACAAGTAGCTAAACCAGGAAAACTACAAACATGTAACAGCCCCCTCCCAATCCTGACACAATATTGTCCGCTTTTGGCTCACCCTGGACCAGAGACTTCCCAGGGGGTCACCCATGCTGGGATTACTCCACGTCAAGCACGCTTAACTGTGAAGTTCTGGTGGGTTCCCCGCCATCATGGTTTTAAAACGCGTCGTGTCATAGAAGGGTATGAAACTCACATATAGCACGTAGCCTTTCCTTACCCAAGTAATGTGAGATTGTGCACCTGTAGCTCGCCCAGTGTGGTAGCTTGCCAATGCCACTTGCACCCGCCCACATAGGTCACCACAATCCACTCCCCTAGGAATTCCGACGTCCCCGTCGGCACACTTCCGGCTGGGTCAGGCTCTGATACCATTTGTAACAGCCCTCTCCCAATCTAGACACAATATTATCCGTTTTTGGTTCACCCGGACCAGAGACTTCCCAAGGGGTCACCCATTTTGGGATTACTCCAAGTCAAGCACACTTAACTATCGAGTTCTGGTAGGTTCTCAGCCATCACGGTTTTTAAAACCATCGTGTCATAAAAGGGTATGAAACTCACATATAGCACTAGCCTTTCCTTACCCAGGCAATGTGAGATTGTGCACCTGTAGCTCGCCCAGTGTGGTAGCCTGTTAATGCTACTTGCACCCGTCCACGTAGGTCGTGACCCCTTCGGAAGTCTCTGGTCCAGGGTGAGCCAAAAGCGGACAATATTGTGTCAGGATTGGGAAGGGACTGTTACAAATGGTATCAGAGCTTGACTCAGTTGGAAGTGTGCCAACAGGGACGTCGGGCCTCCTAGGGGGTGGATTGTGGCAACCTATGTGGGCGGGTGCGGATGACACTGACAAACTACCACACTGGGTGAGCTACATGTGCACAATCCCACATCGCCTGGGTATGGATTGGCTAATGCTATATGTGAGTTTCATACCCTTCTATGACATGACGCGTTTTAAAACCGTGATGGCTGGGAACCCACCAGAATTCTACAGTTAAGCGTGATATTGTGGCGACCTATGTGGGCGGGTGCAAGTGGCACTAACAAGCTACCACACTGGGCAAGCTACAGGTGCACAATCCCACATCGCCTGGGTAAGGAAAGGCTACGTGCTATATGTGAGTTTCATACCCTTCTATGACACGACGTGTTTTAAAACTGTGATGGCAGAGAACCCACCAGAACTCCACAGTTAAGTGTGACATGGAGTAGTACCAGGATGGGTGACCCCCTGGGAAATCTCTGGTCCGGGTGAGACAAAAGCGGATAGTATTGTGTC
This sequence comes from Cornus suecica, assembly GCA_963922005.1. Lineage (NCBI taxonomy): Eukaryota > Viridiplantae > Streptophyta > Magnoliopsida > Cornales > Cornaceae > Cornus > Cornus suecica. Next base: position 16,839,595 of record OY998242.1, on the reverse strand, counting down.
TGGATTGGGACGGGGTTGTTACAAACCTATGAAATGGATTTAGGTTCAGGTCACTTTTAAAATGCTCTATTTTTCAGGGCCACAGCAAATTAACTACCTTTGTTGCACGAACCTCAAGCTGAAAATGACCAAGGCAGCAGGTGAATGAGATCCGGACTTCCAATACATGTTTAAAATAAGTTCATTTTGAGATTGTATATGGTTTCTCCTCTCACAAGCCTATTGACCATGTCCGTTGCAATCTAAACCTTATCCCCTCGCCAGCCTATGTATTTTTTTTCTTATTCTAAAACCCTGACAAACTGGTGGGCAGTGAGTAACTAATCAGAAACCTAAACTTTTTTCTTAGATCTAATACCAGTGGTGAGGGCAAGTGGATCTTCTTTTACACTCATTAATTGGAAGAGAATAGGAGAGTTATATATTTGATAGACTGGAACTGTATGCTAGTAAATCTGCAACTGTGTGTGGCTACTAAATCATCATATTTATAAGCACTTTGGTGAATGCTCAATACATGGGGTCACCGTTGATGGCCTTCTATTTCCTAAGCATATGCATACGGGAGTAGAACCACAATCAAACTAAAAATTAGGATATGAGCAGATACAAGAAAGAGGCTCACCTCAGCTAATAACAAATAAGATAAATGATTATACAAAATGTTACAGCAAAGCACCTGATGATTCTTTGGAAGATCAATGAGTCCGATGTCTGCAAGCAACGTTCCGAATTGTATTCGCATGTCTCTGACATGTCAACACATAAGAAAACCTCTCAAGAGTGCTCAGAAACAACTATTATTAATCTGGTCATAATAAATCCACAATGGCTAAATATTAAGACATAAGTTACCAGGCAAAACATATGTTCACAATAAGCATATTATTAAGGCTGCGTGCATGATGAGAAAACAAAGGAAACAATGTGTGGCACAAAATTCCAAGAAACATAGGTGCAGAGGAAAGAGAATAAACCTTATCATGTACATAACAGAACTGCTTAAAAAATGCGAACTACAAAATCGGTTTGCAGCTTTAACTCCTTCCTGAAAAAAAATTGATAATAATAATATTGATAGCACCAATAAAAAAACACCATACCACATTATATACCTAAACAATTCTTAATCTTCGAAGATGATATCTGTAAGCTTGAAGTTAACAAAGTTACAAGTCTTTTCTGGTGGTTGTGTGATTACCAAGCCAACCATACTATGCTGCATTAAGGTACAAGAATTTTTCATCGTGATAATACATGGATTTGTTCTAGTATTTGTTTTTAAAGAAGACACCATAAGGAGAGAAGTGTCTTGGTCGAACTAGCATGTGGGCAATTCAATCTCACAGAACTGAATAACTAAGAAAAGAATCTGACTCAAAAGATCTACCTTAGGTATGTTCAATTCGATAAAGAATTTTAGAATAATTTTAGAATATATGTATTATTATGAGAATGAGGGCGGGCATTGGTGCAACGACAAGGTTGCACCATTGTGACCAGGTCACGGGTTTGAAACAGGAAACAACCTCACCACAGGTGGAGGTAAGGCTGCGTACATCAAAGCCTCCTCAGACCCCGCAAAGGTGGGAGCATCTTGCTCTCGGTTGGCCCTTTTAATGTACCTTACATGAGGATAACTTTAACTACTTTACCAAAAAAAAACAAGTATAGTTGAATTGATTAATTTGATCTATACTGGAAAAAATGGATCCTTTTTCATATTCAAATACAATTCCCATTTTTGAAGCAAGGACTTCATTTAGTATCTACAGTCAAGTTTATACTTTAAAAACTTCTCCAGATCCCACCCCACTCAACCTGTAACCATATATTTCAACCTCGCCCACTACAGTAACCCCATCGGTGAGAAAATCTGATTGGGAATAGAGATACACATTGACTAACCTGTTGCAGCACCTTCTCCCATTTCTTATATGCAATCATCATCACTAAGTGGTCAGATTGCCGGTTACCATCAGCTGAATTGTTTGCACTGTCTGGCTTATCAGTCAAGAGGGCCAACTTTGCTCTTTCAACATTTTGCTTCTGAATTTAAAGAACATTTTCCATGATGTAATTTATTTCCTTTCTACAAGAAATAAAACAAATATAGCATGCATTACAAAATGGACCTCATCTTTTGGGTATATAAATGGAGACTTGTAGCTCAAAAATGCCGAAATAGAAAGAATAGGCGACAAGCAACCAAATATTCCACCATATAACATCATCTGCAATTCCAAAAATAGTATCATTAGCATGGATCCATAAAAACTATTTGTGCCAGTCCATGACAACTATAGCACGTATATGCATTTCATAATAATGCTCAAAAAGGCTAACACAGAAGAGACAAATACTAGCCTGTCAAAGTGTCCAAACCTAAAAGATGACCATACAAGTTGAGCACTGAAAAGATTTACAAAAATGTAAAACAAGGGTTTATCAACTAATCTTCAATAAAATTATTTGGTGAAGGACTTTTTCATATAATTAAATTAGTTGATGAACGAAAACACCGTAAAGAATAATTTAAAGAGAGAGGAAAAATAATCCTCTAAAAAGTGGATGGGAGGGGGGGGGGGGGGGGGGGGGGGGAATTGAAGTGTGCCAGTACTGGAATAAAGAAGATAGTTTGAGAAAGCAAAAAAGGCTTGTTAGAAATAAAGTTTGTAGTTAAAATCATTCCACTTGGAATTGAAAGATAAAAAGGAGAACGGACATTATGGTAAATGCAAATGCATGAGCAGAGTTTGTCACAGGAAATTTAAACTTTCCTGCAAGAAATTTCACCCCAAAACTATCATTTCAAAAATTTCTCCAAACAACAATATTAGCATCCACCTCCCAAAAGCAACAATTCTTTTGATCTAAACATTATAGAGTAAAAGTAACTACTTGAGACAAACCTTTCCAATCAATACGTCAACTGGAAGTTTTGCTAAATGATACCCAAGGGGAGTCAATTCTTCATCCTTTTCAATAGCACCAACCTAAATCATAGCCCAATTAGATGTTGCATCAATGATGACATCAAGAGTCTTAAAGGTATATATATTTTTTTCTTCATTCATATAAATTAACAGCCGACTGGCCGCCCTCAAGGCCGTCATATACTACATGTCACCTATTGATTGTTGTGAGAGCATATGCAAATAGAGAGCCTAATGAATAAGAGGTTGGAGATAAACTTTTAATTTCAATGAAAATTTTGCCAAGATTTTGCATCTCATAGTCAAAAGCTTTAAATTGCAGGGAAGTAATAAGTATATTGTTACTGTTTCACTAAACAACCCATAAATTACATATATACCAATTGCACAGAAACAAAGCATCAGATAAACGTAAAAGTGATTCTAAAATTTGAATTGAAGCTCCATTAGAATGACAAAAAAGTAGAAAATATTATACAGACTGTTTCTGCTGAGTACAACAAATCAATGAACCCGCACCTCCACCATATGGAGTGGTAGGAAAAACCGTACAAATTAAAAATCCGGCAGCCAAAATGTTTGTGGAATATTGAGCCACATGTCAGAAAAACGGATAAATCAAACATGATGGTGAACATGTCAGAACAAGACAGACATCTATTGAAACATAATGGCCAAGTTTAAATCAATTCTGAAAATAGTTAAACCTCAAAACTAATTTTAAAATGATTATTAGAGCAAGAAAAAGAAATACACCAATCCAACAGCTGCAGCAGATCAATTTTTTCCCACGCTTCAGGTCTCACCTTATAAACTTCTCTCGTAAAGAAATTTGACTGCCCTGAAGAGTAATGATGGGATTGACATGCCAATTATTTATGAAATCATAATACCCAAGAAGTACCAAAACACTATGCTTAATTACTCTACAGAACAACACTTCATATATAAATTCGTCTTTTTGAATATTTTCTCTTCAGAAACTTGACAGTCTTGATTCATACAGGAATTAAGATCAAAATTCTTTAATGTGCACATTAGAGCAACCAAGATGCCTGAATAGATCTATATCTTTAGGCAACATATTATGTATTCAAATTTATTTCTATGTCCATGGTTCACTTACTAAAACACCATCTTTTTTTTCTTTTTTTTTTTCATAACACACCATATTAGATACCTCATATAGCAATGATATTGCTGAGTTCATAGCCTCTTCCCGGGGAGGTTCCAAAGCCTGAAAACAGAAAACATACCTTCATTCCGGTAGAAAACTTCTTCATTCCAATGGTAATATGGTGCAAAGGGCATAATCCACGAAATTCAACTTTTTATAATTACAACATACCTTTGACAAAAATGGCTTTATGTTACCGAGTGAAAGTAATTTAATTTGTAAGCACAATTCTACTAATGGCATCCGCAGCATCTCGGGGGCCTTGGCATTCAAAAGAATAAGTCAAGAAGTGACCACAAAGATTTATAACCATCAATCATCTAATAACCATCAAACAACCACACATTCTCTGGAGCACTAAATACCTGGAATGCACGGAAGAGGTTCTCGAATCTGTGGCGTGTATACAAGCAAAAGCAGATCCCTGGTTTCACACGCCCAGCTCTTCCTCGACGTTGCTTTGCATTTGCTCGAGATATCCAATCTTCAACCATGCTTGACAATTTCTAATGGCACATAATTAAAATAATTGGAATCAAGAAATAACATCACACTGTGAGTATTAAACTGACTAGCTGCCAAAATATAATACTCTAGAAAGTGACCCTAAAGAATATTATTGGAGGAAGAAATAATAATTTTACTTGGTGAAAAAGAAACTATGCTAAAAAATAACAATAAAGCACCCAACATCTTTGAAAGTAGCTTTGTTTTATTCTTTAATGATAAGACATTTTATTTTCTGTTTTAAATCATTGTAGCTCCCATGTAAGCTAGAGTGTGCAAAACAGATTTCAGAGTTCCTAAAATTTGCCTATCTCCGCAGATATCCCCATAGCCAAGTCTGGTCCGATGAGCTTAATAAATTATGAAGAATAAAAGCTTACACAGCACTATGAAAAGTTATTCATCTACTCGCCACTAGTTATGATGAAATATTGAATCAAACTTTTAAAGATGGCCACTGTAGAAATCGT